>OX031069.1:34342227-35632227 GCA_943736015.1 Tridacna crocea
CCCAATCTAATGACCTTTGCTGGAATTTAAGTTATTTTTGTTGTTGACCCTAAAGAATTAAACGCAGTCAGGCTTGCGGTTACCCCTTCTTTTGTCAACAGTTAGTAAAATACTCAATACATTGTTATTGCTTTTTAACTAGCGGATGAAATTGTTTGAATCTTTTTCTCTACGGTAGCCCTTTATGGATTACGACCCTACTGTGAAACTGTCTTTTATTAAAATGACAACAAAGATGCATACAATAGATAATTCGGGACTATACTTAACAATACAAAAGTCTACATGTTATCACTTTCATCCCCATAAACCATGTTCATGAAGTCAACATTGTTAAAGTCCTTCTCAGCTCTTAGAATCTATTTCGCTATGTTAACTAAATCATGGTGATGATCTGTATTATCTATATTCTGTAAAATTCATCATATCCATTCCTTCTTTCACGAGTAGGTTGACAGATTTTTTCTTTATATATCATATGCAGGTCTTTGACATGAAGAAATACCAAGTAAATATTGTAAAATAAATGAAGATAATACACCTCGAATTATGCTCCAAAGACAACTTGAAATTAAAAACTTAACAAAGGGACATAACTTCAAAATCATGGTGCTGCACTTCTCCTCCATGAAAAGTGCCTACCTCTGAAGTCTAACATTGACACCTTTTATAATTTTCCATTTATGCCCCGAAAACAACAATTAGTATGAAAAATTACAAAAGGCAAAACTCCTAAATTATGGCATTGAAAGTTATGGTTATTACAGAATGCTGATATCCTTAATGTCATCTATCAATCTCTTAAGTTTCATGTTTATATCTTATGTAATTTTCAAGTTATGCTCTGTACAAAATTGAAGGGAGAAAATATAATAAATGTCAAAAACTCCTTAACTATGCAGCCAAAAAATATGGCTCCTGTGCACTTCCCCGCAATGTGATCTAAGGATCTGTGAAATACCATGTTTACACCTCTAATATTTTTCCGAGTTGTTCCAGAAAATATCCTAAACTATGGCACCAAAAGTTATGGTTTTAATACACTGCACTTTTCTTCAATGTCATCTATCAACATGAGACATTTCTAGTCTATATCTCATGCAGTTTTATGGTCTGGACAAAATTCAAGTTGGAAAAAAAATAATGAAGGGCAATAACTCCTTAACTATGTAACCCAGAGTTATGGTTCTTGTGCACTGCACTCTCCCCCAATGTGGTCTGTACACCAATGAATAGTTTCTGAGGTATGATCCAGACAACATTTAATTATGGCAAGAGGGCCATGATGACCCTGAAAGAAATTATATAGGAAAAGCCTTGCGCAGAATTATAATGAATTACATGAGAATATGATTATTCATTAGGTCCCTGTGTCTCTGAAATTTGGATACTCCACATCGTGGAGTATCCAAAATAGTTAAGGTTATAACAACTACGTATTCTAGAACGCACATCTCGATGACTAAAAGTATATGGCATGTTGGTATTAGAATTTTTTCTAATTTTTCTTGACAGTGTTTTTGATGGACTGTCACCCACAAATTAAACATCAGTGGGGACAATCGCGGCGTTCATGACGTTTAGCTCTTTTCTTTGTATTTTCCATCATGAGTATTTAAAGGATATCGATGTTTATATTGCTTTCATTATTTGTACATATTACACCTGTTTGGGTATAATATGTAATTATTTTCCTATTCTGGTAAAGAAAAAAAAGCTTGAAAAAAAAATTATATATTTTTAGCTCCACTGGCCGAAGGCCAGCGGGCTTATGTCATGGCCCGTTGTCCGTCGTGCGTCCGTGTGTCCGTCCGTCCGTCCGTGCGTTAACTTTTTCTTTAATCATCTTCTTCTCTGAAACTACATATCCAATTTTGATGAAACTTCACAGAAATGATCCTGTCATGGTCCTCTTTAGAATTTCTTGAAAGAATTTAATCCCTTCAAAAACTCTGGTTGCCATGGCAACAAAACTGAAAAATTTTGAAAATCTTTGAAAATCTTCTTGTCTGAAACCGTAAGGCCTAGGGCTACCAAATTTGGCATGTAGCTTTATCTAGTAGACCTCTACCAAGTTTCTTCAAATTATAGCCCTGGGGTCAAAATTACATGGGCTTATTTAGGGAGAACTTTAAAATTCCTCTGCGACCTAGGCATAGGGCCTAGGGCTACCAAATTCGGCATGTAGTTTTATCTAGTGGACCTCTACCAACAGTGTCAAAATTATAGCCCAGGGGTCAAAATTGACCCAGCCCCGGGGTTAACAAGTTTTACATGGGCTTTTATAGGGAGAACTTTAAAATTCTTCTTCCACCTAGCCATAGGGCCTAGGGCTACCAAAATTACATGGGCTTATTTAGGGAGAACTTTAAAATTCCACTTCGACCTAGGCATAGGGCCTAGGGCTACCAAATTCGGCATGTAGCTTTATCTAGTGGACCTGTACCAAGGGTGTCCAAATTATAGCCCGGGTCAAATTTGGCCCGGCCCGGGGGGGACAAATTTAACATGCTTACATAGGGAAAACTTTAAAAATCTTTTTGCATCTAGCTATAAGGGCTAGGGCTATCAAATTTTGCATGTAGCTTTATCTAGGGGGTCTCTACCAAGGGTGTCCAAAGTATAGCCCTGGGGTCAAATTTAGCCCCGTCCCAGGGGGTCACAAGTTTTACATGGGCTTATACAGGGAAACTTTAATAATCTACTCGTACATAGCCATAAGGCCTAGGGCTACCAAATTTTGCGTGTAGCTTTATCTAATGGGCCTCTACCAAGAGGGCCCAAATTTTAACTTTGGGGGTCAAGTTTGACCCAACCCCAAGGGTCACAAGTTTTACATTGGCTTTTATAGTGAAGACTTGATAAACCTGTCTCATGGGTCACATATTTTAGAGGGCCTTTTATTGAGCAAACTTGTTTTACAGGGCTTTTTATCGGGCAAGATTAAAAAATCTTCTTGTTTATAACCACACATTCTAGTTTCATATTGTAGGTCTGGGGTCAAAGTTGGCTCCATTCCAGCGATCACAAGTTTAACATGGGCTTCAAAATATAGTCACTTCAATTTAAACATTAATCAAGGGAAATAACTCTTAATGAAAGATAAAGTTTGGTACTATTTACCTCTCTTGATTATCAAACTGTATTGATACATGATTGGTGCTAGACATTAAGTTTTTTTTATAGAAAATATTCTGTTTTCAAGGAGTGTGATTCATTTTGATGCTAATAGTTACGCTCACATGAGGTGTATAATAAATTGAGAGCAAGGTTTCTATCATTCAACTTTTTTTTCCATGGATTTTACCTTTCATGCTAATGATTTAATCTGCTTGTATTGCCTGACAGTGTTCATTGTTTTTGAAAGCCCTCTTTTTCATGGTTATAAATACTGCAATTTGTGTGGTAAAGGGTTAAAAAGCCAGTGGAGCGATACAGGGCCATCATGGCCCTCTTGTTTTTTCTTGCTATTAGAAATGGAATTAGGGCAATATAAAGACAATGACAATAATGGAGGAATCAGAAAAGAAAGTGATTTGCGCTTTGTTCTCGGTATGTAAGGTTTGGCAAGAGACTGTAATTTTAGAGCCTTTTCTAGATGGATACAAATGTCTTTTAAAAATTCTAAAAAGTGGTAAAATTGGTGCACTTAAAAATGCAGAAAGAAGGAAAAAAAATAAATTCTTTTTTACGAGTAGTTTCTGTTGTTTAGATGTGCTTTCTAAAGAACAGATTGAGTTTTTTTCCTATATTGAATTGGGACGTGTTTTTCTCGAAAAAGAACTTGAACTTGAAGTTAGAAGGTTGGAGTTATGCCTTGATTTTTTAATAAGAGATTTGCCTGAAGCAATTCATGGGGCATATAAAGTAGTATGAATAAGGCCCAAGCTCGCTCCAAAGTTGGAAGGGGAAGAGGAAGTGGAACCACGCATTTTAGATTTAAATTTGGAATTACAAAAATTAGCAGAAAAACAGAATGAAGAAGTAGAAGAGTTGTGTAGGCAATATCCAAATGATGGCTATTTCGAACCATTAGAGGATAAAAATGAAGGGTCCATACCTGAGGCGCTAAGATTATGCGCTGTGGAAGTATACAGGGAATTATTTACTCTTGAGGAAGTATGTAATGATGTATTCGACTTCATATTTGAAGGTTTACTTAATGAAGCAATCAAGTGAAGTACTTGAGAAAGTTGAAAAAAGATACAGATGCTATCCGTTTCTAAGAAGAAGAAAAAGAATGCCGAAACAAAGAGATTTAGTACCTGTCAAGGATATAGTCGAACAAGCACGGAAAGAGCAATGTACTACAATGAATTTATCTGAGTAGCAACTTAGTTGTATGGATGTCATTTTACCTCATTTAATAATAGAAAATACATGTTTCTAATCTTGTACCCGACATATCTAATGTAGATTATACTTCTGATTCGAAAGGACTAACATGTCTAAAAGAGTTAGAAGGGTTACCACCTTTTATTGATGATTTATATGCTTTTGGACATGTGCCTATTGAGGATACAGTAAAAATTGGGAATTTTTACTGATTACGCACAGAAGAATTAAAACAGAACGCAGAAGATAGTGCTGCAACAAATATTAAAAATGCAGTTAAGCAAGTGACTTCCCGGTTATTTGGTGAGTTTTGTCCTCAGAAAGTTGTTTATGATGTTCCTGTTTCTTCAACTGGAATTATTCGAAAAACAATTTTAGAAATTGAAGATAGAACAGGTTAAAGAGCATATACAGGATTCCAGCGTTGTTATGGAAATGGACGAAAACCTGTTGTGGTATTTAAGTATAAGATTGAAGTTTCTGAGTTGCCCTTAGGAAAAGTTTTAGAAGTTCTTCCGCGATTTGAGGTAATGCTAAACTCACAAGGATATGGTTTGTTTTCAATGGACTACACGCAAGATTTTTCGGGTGTGTTAGAGAGAGAAACTCTTTATCAGCATTTTAAGAATTTAGGATTTCGTAATGAGTTGGAAAGAAAACATGCTGATAAGGATGATGATGATTATGATAATCCTCCTTCTACTCTTTTAGATACTGATGCTACCGCTGGTAGAAATATTATGAAATACACAAAAAAGTTTTCTGATTCTCCTACAATGGTTGTAAAGTACTACAAAAAGATTGTTTCTAACTTTGAAGTTATAAAAAGAGTAGAACTCATTTATGTGAATATGTTTAATGTCCGAATAAACATCTTGAGAAAACATTTCGGCATCCTGATGTATTGGAAAGGGGATTGACTAGGTTAGAAATTACTATCAATGGATTTCAGATGGGTAAAGACTATAGTAGTCATCTGAATAGGAACTTCCGCTTCCGGTTCGATCGGCATGGAAGTTTTTCTGTGTTCGTTGTACAGGAAAAAAAAACTCAGAATAATCGTTGCATCTGCGCAAAGTAAATTGTGATTTGTGGTGATATTTATGCATTAGTAGTCCGTGGTAGTAAGTGGTATTATTTCGTCGAACTGTACACGGTTTTGTAATTGTTAATGGTGAAAATTTTGAGTTTCATTTTGTGTTGGCGGGCTTGTTTTGCTGTTGGTGGTCGCCATCTTTGAATTCAGACATCCGGTCGTTAACAATATTGACGGTACAGTATCACTAGTAGTTAAGGGGATATTCAGAAGATATTCAGCAAATATTTTTGAACGAAGATTTCTTTTAAAGATTTTAAGGATTTCAAAATTTACTTCGTTGAGGAAGGAAGAAGGATAGCGGCACTGGACACTGGGCACTGCATTGGCCGGTAAGGATTATCCAAGATTCTCCAACGTTCTCAAACGTTCATGAAAATTTGTCTGAAAGTTGTGCTTCTAGAACGTACATTTTTTTTCCCATTGACCTAGTGTTTGAAACAACGTAAGCCATTTTCAAAATGGCCGTAGAAATCATCATGAGAAAACATTCTGACAAACGCTCGAGAGTATTGCACTAAAAATGCGGCTTCTACAGTGAACACGTTTTTTTTTTTTTTCCTAAAACTTCACCTGGTGACCTGATTTGTAGACTAACATGACCTATTTTCAAAGTTGTTCAAGATGTTATCAAGATTAACATTCTGACCAGCTTTCAAGAATATTACAATGAACAGTTATTATTCTTTGGCGTTTCAAAGGTTTTCTAAGATTTTACGTAGTGACCTACTTTTTAACTCGACATGACCCATGTTCAGAGTTATCAAAGATTTTATCAGAACAAACATTCTTACTAACGTCAATGAGATCTGGTTTGAAAATGTAGTCTGTAGTGCGTAACACGGTTTTTCTAAGATTTGACCTAGTGGCCTAGTTTTTGACCTGAAATGACCCATTTTCGAAGGTATCCGAGATGTTATCAAGACAAACATTCTGAAGAACTTTCAAGAGTTTTGGACTAAAAATGAAGTCTCTAGTTTTTTGACTTGACATGACATACTTTCGACCTCGTCCGATATATCATCAAAACAAACATTCTAACATAGTTTCATCAGTATCGGACTGAAATGTGGCCTCTAGAGTGTACACTGGGTAAATGTTGATGACAGACGAAGGACAACGCACGACGGAAGACGCACTACAGTCGACGGACACAGCACAATTACAAACGGACGTTTCGGAGAGCACGATATTTGAAATAAACGTTAACACATGCACATGGTGTCTATTCTAGAAACTGAAAATGAAGGAATGTTTACCCTTCCATCGAAATAACGGGGTTTATTTTTTTCAAACAAGAGAGACTTGATGGCCCTGAAGTCGTTCACCTGAGCCGTTTCACGAAACATGTCCCTTTATTAATCTTTATTGAGATATCATGATAAACATTCAAACAAGATTTCAGAGTTATAGGACTGAAAATTTGGCCACTAACTTGATACTTTTTCTAAAACTTCCCCCAGAGACTTACTTTTTAGCCAAACATAGCCCATTTTCCCCCGATAAAGATACGTGTACATCAAAACAAAGATTCTGACAGCATTTCGAGGGTATTGCAAAGAAAATTTGGCCCATAGACTGTACACAAGATTTTTCAAAGATCTGATATCGTGACCTAGTTTTTGACCGAATGTGGCCCGTTTTCAGTTCCATGTTATTTACCATCAAGAAAACAGTTCTAACTCATTTCCATAAATATTTGACAGAAAAAATTGCTTCTACAGCAACACAAACTATTTCAAACATTATATCTGGTGACCTAGTTATGTGCTCCATTTTCGATCTCGTTCGAGATATCATCAAGACAAACATTCTGATCAACTGTCATGAGAATTGCACTGATGATGTGACCTATAGAGCGTACACATGAGTTTTCTAGGATTTGACCATGTGACCGAGATTTTCACCCTGCTTGTAAGATGTAATCAAGACAAATATTCTATGTTTTATGAGTATAAGACTGGAAATGTGACCTCTAGGGCGTACACAAGGTTTTTTCAAAGATCTGACATACTGACTTAGATTTTCAACAAATGTGACAAGTTTTTAAATTCATTTGTTATATCAAGTAGAAAAATATTCTGACCTACTTTGAAGAATATTTGGCTTAAAATGAGGAATCTTTAATTGTAAACAATGGTTCTGATAGATCTGACCTAGTTTTCGATAAGAGATGACCCATTTTTATATTCCTTTGAGATGTCATCAAGCAAAACAGATTGACAACTCTAAAGAGTATCTGATTGAAAAAAGGCCTCTAGAGTCTACATGAGTCTTTTCCTAAGATTTGATTATGTATAATGGTTTTTGACTCAACATCACTCTTTCCAAACTTGTCTGATATATCATCAAGACAAACATTCTGATAAATTTTCAGGAGTGTTGGACTGAAAATGTACCCTCTACAGCCTACACAAGGTTATACTAAGATTTGACCCAGTGACCTATTTTTCACTAAAAGTGACCCATTTTGGATATTGTCTAGGGCATTATCACGATAAACATCTACCAAATTTCCAAATTTGCCTGAAAATGTGGACTCTTCTGGCCCAATAGTGAACTCGTCTCAGATATCTTCAAGACAAATATTCTGACCAACTTTCATGAGTACTAGTGTGAACATGTGGCCTCTGGAGCGTAAACAAGGTAAAAGTTGACAACGCACAATAGATGAAGGACGCAGCACAATTACTAAAACGCACCTTGGGCTGAAAAAAGCATGGACATACTTTGAACAGATAAAAAGTGAGCAGCTCATTTGGAAAACATATATTCCTGACCAAAACTATACAATTATTGACTTGTTTTTTCATGTCACAAGACAGTTTTCTGGAATTTGCTTCTCTACAGATTAAGTTTATTTTTGAAAGAAAAAAAAACAGATGCCAATTTGGAAGTAGGCCATTTTTATCAAGTTTCTTTGAAGGAAGGTTACTTTACAGAACATAATATATTGCCAAACAGCTTCTGCAATGATTCATTCTTATTCAAAAGTGCGATTTTATGGGCGCGACAAGAGTAAATTCTTTGTTTTGTGACTTTTTCATTTACTGTTATTTTTTCACGTGGTGTTCACGCATCAGGTCTGAATTTATGTTGTATTTACACAAACTAGACGGCCCTGAAGGGCCTGAATATGCTCTACTGCCAGAGAATTGAATTTTGCTTTTATGCCAGCATACATTATGAATTCATGATGTAAAAAGACAAAAAACACACAAAATGTGTTCTGGCAATTAAACAAACTGTGTGAAATCATGAAAATCTGACAAGAAATGCAGATTTTAATGCGAAAACAAGAAATGGTAATTTTCAACTTGAAATGGCTACTTTTCCCATACTGTTTGAGGGATTTATTTCAAAATCGATAGGGTTGAAGCTGTTGGTGAGATAAACAAACCGTGCAAGTTTCACAAAAATCTAACAACAAAAGCACATTTTATCCCGTAAACAGGAATTCGATATTTTCAACTTGAAATGGCTACTTTTCCCATACTGTTTTTTGGATTTTTCTCAAAATAAATAGGGTTGAAGGTACTGATAAGATAAAACAAACTGTGTGATTTTCATGAAAATCTGGCAAGAAAGACAGACTTTGTCGTGTAAACATGAATTAGAAATTTTCAACTTGAAATGGCTACTTTTCCCATACTGTTGGTTGATTTTTTTTCAAAATCGATAGGGATCACGCTATTGATTAGATAAACAAACTGTAAGAGTTTCACAAAATCTGATTACAAAATTAATGCAGACTTTATCATGTAACCAGGAAATCGGTGAAATTATTTTAAAAATCTGACCAGCCTTTCCAGGGAAGAAGAATTAAGAAATTCCTCTTCATTTCCGTAGCTACAGACTATAGTATTGGAATTTGTAGCACCTGCCTTGATAGCTCAATGGATATAGTGTGTTATTTGTGATCTAGAAGGTTTACGAACAGACTGATGGATGGACAGACGGATGCACAATGGACTCATTTGTCATTGGCTTTGATCAACCAATGAAAATATGATGTTTCATGAAACAATCTCCATAAGTTGGAGGTACGACATCTTCGCGAGCTAAGTTTACGATGAAAAACAAGCAATTTCGTTGAAATGATATGTTACAAATGTAACATAATGCGTCTAATGCCTCGATCGTATAGTGGATTTTAGTACGTCAAATACAACATTTACACGAATCTGCTACTCTACGTGTTTATTAATTCCACACAAGTAAACTAATCAAATACGTTATTCAAACATGAATCATTTACTCAGTAAAAGCCTTCTTAGTTATTAAATCAACTGTTCTCTCATACCAGATCTTATCACTTCATTTAGATGGTATCGATTTCTGTCCTGATCTTAACCTTCTCTCTACAGAGATCTTAATTCGCTCTCTGCCTCAAATCTCTCTCCCGATCAAGCATCTTAGACCACATCTATAGGAAGCCAAAACACTCCCACTATCAATATCAATATTCATATTGCCAGCCAGGCAAATAAGGCATCAATAGCCAAAATCTGAGAAATTTAGATTCTCGAAAACCACGCCTCCTCAGTTAGTCTATAGCCAAAATCTGAGAAAATTAGATTCTCGAAAACCACGCCTCCTCAGTAAGTCTAGAGTTCTTGGTATCTGAGTTTTAACCCATAATGTTACACAAACATATTAGAGGTATTGTGTTTTGCATGCACATGTCGACCCCTTGGTGCATAAGGGGGCTATCTGCATTTTTAAACTTTTTGAGAAAAAGCCATTTAAAGATTTCAATGCTGATTTTTTCTGAACTCATATGTCATATACATTTCATGCACAGGTACTATGTTGCCCAAGGTGAAATGTTATTCCTGTTGTAATTTTGCCCTTGGTCTATCATGTTTTTATGAGTTATGGCCCCTTTTAACAGATAGCACCTTTATGCATAGAAAGAAATTGTCACTCATTTTATGCATCAATGTGCTATATGTCACATAGCCCCTTATGCATGTACAAAAATGTATGTTTTTCAGGGCAAAAAAATATTTAAAACTATATTTACATTAAGACATTTAAGTCTTTGTTACTAAATTGTCTTTTTTACAAGGCAGAGTAAATAAATAAAGAAAACTCAGTATAAACTTCTATTTTGTTTCCTGGCCACACTTCAGGTAAAACTAGTTATACAATGTGCTAAGTTTTTTATAAGTATAATGAATGAATAAGAAAGAATCAATTTTGATATAAAAGGCTATTTAAAACAATTTTCTCTAAATTTCCAAAATCTAAATTTCTTCTAAATCATCAAATTTGGATTCCTGTATAAATACATAATGCAAACATGGATAGAAGTTTTAAAACTGTTTTAAGATCAGTATTTCAAGGTAAGCTTTTCAACAAGCATCAAAGTGGCATGAAACAAGAACAGTACTGTAACAAATTATGAAATATTAGTGTTTGCTACTCTGCAAGGAACTGATAAAATTGACAGTATCATATTTATTATGAGTTTTCATTCATTATTAGTGTCAAATTCACTGTCTGATAAGACTGACATAGGAATACAGTCACTTTTCTTTTCCGTACATGGTAGCTGTTCATAGTGGGAATGAAACTCTTGGGGAATTAAGTCACTGAGAGCAAGTCATTCTTTTTATTCACAGAAATTGGTATTTTCTTAACTCTTTACCAAACGACAAAATTTTAGACTGGTCCAATTTAAAAACACTTGCAGACAACAAAATTAATGAAACTCAAAAATAGAAAATTCTTTCCACCACGGCAGAAAACATTGTGGGAAAAGGAGAAAATGATGGTTACCAGCATTTTCTCCTTTTCCCACAATGTTTTCAAAAGGCCTCTATCTCAGGGTCATAAAAACTAGGATTGTTTGGTAAAGAATTAATGTACATGGCATCAAAATTGGATGGAATTTGCTGCAAGACATTAACTTCCAGTTGATACCGCTACTTTGATTTATTTCACACCTGCAATTTAACGTCCAATGAAATAGCTTTAATACTACCATGTGAGTAAAGAATACCTTAGCCTGTATCAGATGCTATACATAGAGTCCAATGCAGATTTTTCAGAAAGAGGCAAGAGTCCAATACAGATTTTTCAGAACGAGACGAGAGTCCAATACGGATTTTTCAAAACGAGGCTTGAGTCCAATACGGATTTTTCAAAACGAGGCTAGAGTCCAATACGGATTTTTCAAAACCAGGCTTGAGTCCAATACGGATTTTTCAAAACGAGGCAAGAGTCCTGAATCTCGATATTGGACCGGAAGAGTAGTGTACCGGTCTGATGTAAAAAAAGCAAATTCAAACCCCTCTTTTGATATGTTTTGATTTTTTTTCCAATTGAAATGACCTTATACCTGTCGTTAACTTTTAACTCAATACAGACGTGTGAAATAAAGAGGTTATTTAACATGCTGTCGCCTCGTCCAAAATATAGACTGGTTCTGCAGTGTATTCATCCAATAGAATTCCGTATATTCTAAAAACTTACTTGGATCAAATGTCACATTCAGAAATACACTTAAGGGATGGGTTTTTCTAATTTGAATCCAAACTACCTTTAGCCACTTCACTCTTGTACCATTTGTGCTCATTTTCATGTTTGGACAATTGTTTTGAAAGCTCCTTCAAATTTAATAAATCGGTATATTTCATAGATATCACAACATCGGGTTTTTTTAATTTCTTGAAAGGGAAATGACTGTATTCCACTGTGATGGCACATAGACAACAGCTTTCTTTTAAGCATTTTCAACTTGTGCATGTATGTTATCGGACTCCGTCTGATAATGGCCTGGTTAAAAAAAAAAATTGTGGTTTATGGTTTGAATGTATTTTCCCTGTTTATGGCATACAGAAAGGCAGCAACAACATGCTTGTTCCTATTCTGACCTCCACATGTGTCTGAGTATCATGTGATTTCTTTAACTCCTGCCATGCTACCTGCAATTGAATCTATATGTGTAATCAATCATGTTCCAACTTCACAAGACCCTCTGCCAAACATAGCACCTTCCATTTTCATCAGCAAGTTAATAAAATTCATTATAAAGACTGAAAATCTTTATGCATCAAAGTGCTATCTGCCATATAGCACCTTGATGCATTCAAATGAAATATCATATGCCAGGACCATTTTATGCATGAAGGGGCTATGTGCCATATAGCTCCTTGATGCACAGAAAAAATGCAGATAGCCCCTTTATGCACTAAAAGTAATCACCATAATATAGATGTCTCTTTGATGCATTATTAATTTTTGACAAAAGTAGTAGGAATTCAAAGCTGATTTTTTTACCACTGAAAATATGCGTCAAAATACACCTAAAAATGAAAAAAAGTGAAATTTGCCAAAAAGTGCAGATAGCCCCTTTATGCACTAAGGGGTCGATGTGGTCTTTTTGTTATTGGTCCATGATGAAATTATACATTAAGCTCCCTTGTTCAATGGCACAGCATTTCATTACATGAAAAAATAATTATAAGAGGTCCATAACAGGATTATACATTGAGTATCCTTTTTTCAGATCTTGGCATTTCATGAAATGAAAACAAATAACGAAAATACAATAAGCCCCCTTTTTCCATGACATGTCATTATATATATATGTAAAAAAAATGTATCAACAGACTATCCAATGGAAGGCATGGATAAAGTTTCATCAAACTTTGTGAAGGACTTTAGAAGATACCCCTCTCACAATATACGCCTCCACACTGCTTCCATTTTAAGCAGCTAGCTAGAGACTAAAGTGTTGAAATTTCTAGCAACTGCCTGGATAGTTCAATGGATATATGGTGTTACTTGTGATCTAAAAGGTTTACATACAGACTGATGAATGGAGAGACGGATGCACAATGGACTCATTGGTTACTAGCTTTGATCAACCGATAAAAATATTAAGTTTCGTGAAACTATGTCTAAAAGTTGGAGATACAATGATAAAAAATAAAATTTAACCTGAAGCCCCCTTTTTCCATGATACAGTGATAAATTGCAAAACCCTGACAACATGCGCTATGTCACATGATCTGTGAAATTCTCATCAAAATCTGTTGAGATATGTCCAGTAATTAAAGAGATATTGTTGAAAAATGAAATGTAACATAAAGCCCCCTTATTCCATGATGCACCTAAAAATCCCAAAACCTTGACAAAATGTGGTAGATCACATGATTCTGTGGAAATTCCATCCAAATGCGCCAAGAAATGTGGGAGGCTTTGGCTTCAGAAGGAATAGAACATGAAGCCCCCTTTTTTCATGACGCAGCCACAAATAGCAAAACCTTGACAAAATGCAATAGGTCACATGACGAAAAACATTCTGTGAAAATTCTATTCATTTCCATCAGAAATGTGGGAGGAGTTGCGATCATAAGAAATGGAATGAAATATAACATTCATTTCCATGACACCTTTTTACAAAAACAAGGGTATATAACTAAATATAACATGAAGCCCCCTTTTCCCATGACGCAGCTACAAATCCCAAAACCTTGGCAATATGCATTAGGTCACGTGATTCTGTGAAAAATCCATCCAAATCTGCCATGAAATGTGGGAGGCGTTGCGTTCACAAGAAATAGAATGCAAAATAACATGAAGCCCCCCTTTTTCCATGACGTAGTTACAAATTGCAAAACCTTGACAGCATACGATAGGTCTCATGATGACCTGTGTGAAATTTTTATTCAAATCCGTCAAGAAATGTGGGAGGAGTTGCGTTCAAAAAGAAATGGAATGAAATAAAACATGAAGCCCCCTTTTTCAATGACATTGCATTACAAAAACAAACGTATATAATTGTGGTGTTGCAAGATCAATCTGGGTTAAACTTTTTTCTTGTATTTGCTAATGGTAGTTGAAGATGTGGCAAGTTCAATGTAAAAACTCTGTATAGTTTTCAAGATAAGACTCAAGACATCAAAAGTGTAGTCGACCGCGTAACGAAAAACCGCTCAGTCGGTTATTTTGCATCGAATCAGAGAAACAAAGAAATGGTCTCGGTAGAATGTGTTACTGTACACATATAAAAAGTTTCATGAAATTCCGTCCAACGGTATTGTAGATATTCACCGGGACGGACACACGGACGGAGGAACAGACGGGCGGACAACGCTAAAACTATATTCCTCCGCCTACAGCGGGGGTAATAAATCTGCCAACTGTATGTAGATCCATTCTTTTTGAAATATCTAAATTGTCACTAGATATATCGTCCGCTCAGCCTCAAGTTTAGATAGTTGACTAGATTTTTCTTTGACAGTATCAGAAATTTTAATTTAATTATTGAAAGTATTGACTTCGAAGTCAGCATAAGGGCCGTCTTCGACTTAAAGGCGTATTATTCAGTTTTGTGAAAATTTAATCCTATGATAGAATTTTCTAATTTTCATATGTTGGGTAAAATTCAATGGCAAACTCAAAAATAAAAATAATCAAAGTACTGAAAGTACTAATAAAACAGCGATCTGGCAATTAATTATTTGATGACGTTTTAAGCAATAATTGATTTGAGGTAGAAGATCATTTACTATATGATTTGCACAGGTAAATTTAAAGGACAAAATTTTGGACAAGTCCAAATGCAAAGCATTTGCACACACAATTTACATGAGACCTAAATATAAGTAGGATTTGCTAGGGTAAGTTCAAAGTGGGTGAAAACTTGGGGAAATGAGGTAAAGCGTAATGGCATTATAAAACAACAGAAATGAGCAACATAAGAAGTAACTGATATTCAGGACACGTTCTAGATCGACTCTTTACCAGTCAATCCACAGTTTTAACAACACTGAGAGAGGAGGCTTTTGAAAGCATTGTGTGAAAAGGTGAAACAATTAAGAAGATAATATAATTCACCAACAACATAACAGTATCAGAAGTATGCCACAAAACAAGAATCATATGTTTAAAAAAATCATAAGTTTAATATCAAAAACTATAGTGACAATCACTACATAACTAATAAAAAAAATCAAAACTATTTACATTCTATGGTTTTCTGTTTTTACGAGCCTTAGATAGAAGCCTTTTGAAAATATTGTTATAATACAAGAAAATGCTGTTTATGAATTATTGCTTTTTGCTCAGAGCAGCATAAATCAAGTCAAAATCGTGTAAACAAGAATTGGAAATGTTCAACTTGAAATGGCTACTTTTCCCATACTGTTGGTTGATTTTTTTTCAAAATCGATAGGGATCACGCTATTGATTAGATAAACAAACTGTAAGAGTTTCACAAAAATCTGATTACAAAATTAATGCAGACTTTATCATGTAACCAAGAAACGGAAATTTTCAACTTGAAATGGCTACTTTTCCCATATTGTTTATAAGATTTTTTCAAAAACAATAGGGTTGAATCTATTGATCAGATAAACAAACTGTGCAAGATTCACGAGAAAAAATATGAAAACAAGAGGACAATGATGGTCCTATATCGCTCACCTGAGTACTAAGCAGTAAAGGTCTAAAATGAAAATGCTTCTTTTCCGAAAAGATCATCGTATCGTATTTGGTAGAGGTCCACTAGAAGATGCTACATAATGAAATATCAATGCTTTACGATTTCCAGATTCAGAGAAAATATTTTTAAAGTTTTCCTTCTTTGTTCCTATATTCAAACTTGTGACCCCCGAGGCTGGGCCAGTTTGGACCCAAGGGACATCATGTGAACATAATTGGTAGAGGTCAACTAGCAGATGCTTCATACCAAATATCAAAGCTCTACTCCTTCTTGTTTCAGAGAAGAAGATTTTTGAAGTTTTTCTTCTTTCTTCCTATGTTTCAAACTTGTGACCCCTGGGGAGGGGCCAGTTTTGACCCCAGGGGCGTCATATGAACAATCTTGGTAGAGGTCCACAAGGAGATGCTACATAATAAATATCAAAGCTCTGCCCCTTCTAGTTTCATAGAAAAAGAATTTTTAAAGTTTTCCTACTTTGTTCCTATGTTTCAAACTTGTGACCCCCGGGGGGGCCAGTTTTAACCCCAGAGGCATCATATGAACAAGTATTGGTAGAGGTCTACTAGGAGATATTACATACCAAATATCAAAGCTCTGACTCTTCTAGTTTCAGAGAAGAAGATTTTCTAAGTTTTCCTTCTTTGTTCCTATGTTTCAAACTTGTAACACCCGGGGCGGGGACAGTTTTGACCCAAGGGCCATCATATGGACATTCTTGGTAGATGTCTACTAGGGGATGCTACATACCTAATATCAAAGCTCTGACCCTTCTAGTTTCAGAGAAGAAGATCTTTAAAGTTTACCTTCTTTGTTCCTATGTTTCAAACTTGTGACCCCCGGGGCGGGGCCAGTTTTGACCCCAGGGCCATCATATGACCAAACATTGTAGAACTCCACTAGGAGATACTACATACCAAATATCAAAGCTCTAGATCATCTAGTTTCAGAGAAGAAGAATTTTAAAGTTTTCCTTCTTTATTTCCTATGTTTAAAACTTATGACCCCCGGGACGGGGCCAGTTTTGACCCCCAGGGGCATCATATGAACAGTATTGGTAGAGATCCACTAGGAGATACTACATACCAAATATCAAAGCTCTACTACTTCTAGTTCCAGAGAAGAAGATTTTTAAAGATTTTGCCATTTTTTTCCTTTTGGTTGCCATTGCAACCAGAGTTGTGGGTGGAATTCAATTTCTTGAACAACTTTGGTGGAGCTTCACCCAAGAAACATCCCTGCTACGTTTCATTAAGATTGGTCCAGTGGTTTAGGAGAAGATGTTTAAACAAGTTGTAGACTTGATCATGTAAACAAGAAATGGAATTTTTCAACATGAAATGGCTACTTATCACATTGTGTTTTGGAATTTTTCCAAATCATAGGGTTGAAGCTACTAATGAGATAAACAAACTATGCAAGTTGCATGAAAATCTGACAACAAATGCAGACTTTACTGATCGACTGGCGCACGGATAGAGAGACAACAGAAACCCCACTATCACATTATACATACAGTCTTTCAGCCAGTAGAGCTAAAAATTGTTGCTAAAATCTTTACCAAACAATAGTAATTTAGCCTGGTCTAAATTGAAAGCATTTACAGATGGCAAATCAAAGGTGGCTAAAATGGCAAAAGTTGTCCTTTATACAGTAGAGAACGTTGTGGGAAAAGGAGAAAATACTGGTTACCAGCATTTTCTCCTTTTCCCGCAATGTTTTCTAAATGCTTCTTCCCCAAGGTCGTTAAAACCTGTGAATGTATGGTGATAGGTTAATTCAATTACGGATGAATAATCCTCTCATTTTCTCCGTTACGCTACTTTAGTTACTAGCATAGTTTGTCATGTACACGTATAAAGAGACACTCTGTGATACAGTTTACAAATTTTAATAAATGAAGACATGAATTGAATGTACATACAATGTAATGTTGTTATTTAACTCTTTACCAGAGGACAAAATTTTACACTGGTCCAAAATGAAAGCATTTGCAGACAAGAAATTAAACATTGTTGAAATGGCCTTTTTTTCCCATGGGTAGAAAACGTTGTGGGGAAAAGGGGAAAATGCTGCTTACCAGCATTTTCTCCTGTTTGCACAATGTTTTCAAAAGGCCTCTTTCCAAAGGTTGCTGAAAGTCAGGATTGGGTGGTAAAGGGTTAAAGATGATTAATTCTTTGAGTTGTGACAAAAATGTAGACTTTCCAAATTGTAAGCACTTGTAGATGACTCTTACATGTAATTTGCTGTCTAAATCATGAAAACTGTCTTTGCAAGGGTAGTAAATATATTGGAAGAAGCAAAAACAGCTAGTTACCAAGAATTTTTCCTTTTCCCACATGTTTTAAAGAAGTTTTCCTCAGTGTCATTAAGAGTAAGGATTGTGTAGTAAAAGGTTAAAATAGAATAGATAAACCATCTCTTCATTTGACAACAATATTTCAAGAACTCCATTTTGAAAGTATTTCCAAGAACTAAAGGCCCTATAGCACACAATATATTACTGCAGGTGATGAGATGCATTCAAATTTAGACCATATCATTAACAAGTATGGAAAATATGGTGAAGATGACACTTTTTTGTTGTGTTGTAGGTCCAAGTGTAAGTTGCTGGCAGAAAAATGAATTTCAAAATCAAGCAAACAGTAAACAAAAGATAGAGTGACCTAGCAGGTTTTCACATAGGTTTCTTTTTATCAATTTCTCTGCCAGCGTGTTACAATGGCACATACATATACCATACAATGACAGATCTTCATTGTCAGAATAATTGCCATACTTTTAAATAGTATTATTCAAATTCAAATACATTATCAAGGTAAGAAAACATTGCAGTAAAAAGAGGAAAGACAGGTAGAACACTGTGGGAAAAGAAGAAAATCCTGGTAACCAGCACTTTTCTCCTCTTCTCACAATTGCAACGTCCATTAGTTGCACCACACTTGAATTCTTGCATGAAATGCTTTCAATATGGAGTACTAGCTTATTTTGTTGTCTAGTTCTTAATAGCTATGAAAACTTTAAGTTATATACAAACATATGAGTTTTCACTAGTTATACGCCAGAAGGGTCGTATAATGTTATACCCCCGGTCGTCCGTCCGTCCGTCCGTTAGCAATTTCTTGTGTGTGCAACTCCTCCTACAGTTTCCATCGGAACTATTTGAAACTTGCCACAATGAATCTCCATGATGTCTAGTTGCGCACCTGGGTCTTAGAATTTGGATCGCTGTTTCCGTTCTAAAATTATCTGCCCCTGATTTCTGAAATAACCAACTTTTCACTTTGAATTTTTGTTCACGCTATAACTTCCATACTATGAAAGGTATCAACTTGAAACTACATACACTGATAGAACCCATTATGGAGAAGTGCAGTGCACATGAACCATAACTCTGCCACCATTATTTTTTGAGTTACTGCCCTTTGTTAATTTTCACTTTGAATTTTTGTCCAGGCCATAACTTCTAAACTATAAAAGCTATTAACTTGGAACTTCATACACTGATAGAACACATTATGGAGAAGTGCAGTGCATATGAACCATAACTCTGCCACTTTTATTTTTTGACTTATTGCCCTTTGTTAATTTTCACTTTGAATTTTTGTCCAGGCCATAACTTCCAAACTATGAAAGGTATCAACTTGAAACTGCATACACTGATAGAACCCATTATGGAGAAGTGCAGTGCACATGAACCATAACTCTGCCACCATTATTTTTTGAGTTACTGCCCTTTGTTAATTTTCACTTTGAATTTTTGTCAGGCCATAAATTCTATCTTATAAAAGCTATTAACTTGGAACTTCATACACTGATAGAACCCATTATTGAGAAATGCATTGCACATGAACCATAACTCTGCCACTTTAATTTTTTGAGTTATTGCCCTTTGTTAATTTTCACTTTGAATTTTTGTCTAGGCAATAACTTCCAAACTGTAAAATCTATCAACTTGGAACTTCATACACTGATAGAACCCATTATGGAGAAGTGCATTGCACATGAATCATAACTCCGCCACCTTTATTATTTGGGTTATTGCCAGTTGTTGAGTTTTTTGGTTGAGTTTTTGTAAGGACCATAACTTCCAAACTTCAAAATCCATCATCTTGAAACTTCAAAGACTTATAGAACACATTATGAACAAATGCACTGCACAATAACCTTAACTCTGCCATCCTTCCTTCTCAGTTATTGCCCTTTTCACTTTGATTTTCGTCTTGGCCATTATTTCTAAAATATAAAAGATGTGATCTGGGACCTTCAAAGACTGAAAGAACACCTTGTGGATAAGAGCAATTCAAAAATTTGTGACTTATTGCCACCCTTATTTTTTTAGTTATTGCCCTTTAATATTTTTCGCATATCATGGAGAATAACTACTCTTCATTCATGACCCATCCATCAATGCAACTCATTTCGCTGACAAGGCCCTTCGGGCGTATATGCGCCACTCTGCGAAGCTCTTGTTAGATTAAGTTAAATGTATATCTTTCATGTATTACAATGTCTTTTAGTTCTGCTTGTAAATGTATGCTTGAAATCTTCGTAATAAATTTATGTACAAAATCAAGTTTCAACACACTTTTTAACCCTTTACAAAATTTTGGACTGGTCCAAATTGAAAGAATTTGCATGCGACATAATAAACATACCACAAAAATTGAAATTTGTTTTCAGCAGGGTCGAAAAAGTTGTGGGTAAAGGAGAAAATGCTGGCTACCAGCATTTTCTCCTTTTCCCACAATGTTTTCAAAAGGGTTTTTAATAAACCCTGATTTGCCAGTCAATGGTCATCAGAGTCCGTATTCACCGACCATTCTTGGAAACATTCTTTGTCTTATTTCCCAAGATTTTCTACATTAAGAAGTGACAACTTTCCAAATGGTTTAGCCAAACTGTTTTATGATTACTATTGAAGTCCAACAGAATTGTCTTTTTTTTGTAGAATTTGACCCAAATAATGTTTATAGAGATGAAGGCAATTGGTTTAAATCATAATGACGAAACAACCTATCACCGAGGCCTGACGTAAACAATGCACTAAGATAGACGAACGTAAGTCCACAGAAATACCCACTCGAAGTTGTAAATATGCAAATGCTTTCAATTTGGACAAGCCTACAACATTGTCTTTAGTTTTGGTAATTAAGTTAATCAACCCAGCCCTGTAATTAAATTGCTGATGCATGTATCAGTATAGAAAAGTGATCATTTACCTGCTTTTTTAGCACTCAGTGTTTGTCTGTTAGTTGGTCTATTTCAGGCGAAAATCATCGGTATATGAGCAGAGTGGTCAGGGTTGTCTACCTTCTTTCCTGGAATTGGAAAAAAAAGGAAGTTCTAGATTCAACATTGGAAATAGCCTTGGACTGGGTCAAACAACATTCGTCAGCACACTGAACATTTCAGCATTTTTGCCAGTTCTTTGACAGGTTCAGACATACAGCACATTCAATTAAACCTTTTAAATTATTGTATGTAACATTAAATTCTGGCAAATCATACTTTACAGAAATGTAAAACTTGCAACACAGCACCTTAATATATATGTTAACAAAACAAACAACTTTCCAGTGGGCGAACAAGCCAAGGGACGAGCACACCTGTTCCAAATCATATTTACAGTATGCCTAAGACTCATACTTTTTTATGTCCCATTCATTTGTTACGTCGTTTATTTATAGAATTTTCTCGCGCACCGACTTGCTTTCCATCCGAGTATCAGTAAAGTTTTTGCAAAATGATGAAATCTGTATTCACATCAAAGACAAAAGCTGAAATGCGTAAAAAAATTGATAAAGTGTGGTTTTCAAGTCTTACCTTGTGTCAATATTTCTCTTTTTTATGTAGAAATGCGCTATTTTATGATAAAATGGATTATTTGCTAAGACGATAACATGATATTACCATTTTAGGTGCTTTCATCCTCATTATTTTGCACATGTGCCAAAGATACTGAAATAGTATTGGGTTAAGTTAACCAGTTTTGGTCCACCACGCTGCAAATCAATCTGGTGGGTGTACCTCTGATTGATGTTTCATTTTACCTTAGCCTTACATTAACCCTTTACCAAACAAGCCCTGGTTTTTACACTCTGCAGTAAAAGTCTTTGAAAACACTGTGGGAACAGGAGAAATTGCTTGTAACGAGCATTTTCTCCTTTTCCCACAGTGTTTTCTTCCGTTTTTGAGAACTTTCTGCAATTTTCTCAAAATCTAAAATTGTCGTCTGCAAACTCTTTCGGTTTGGAAATGTCCAAAATTTGTTGTTTGGGAAAGGGTTAAAGGTGGCCCTTTAGATTTTGGGACGAAATTTTTACAAAAATACAAAAAAATTATCCTGATACTCCTAAGGTCTTTAAATTTTCATTCATAAAAACCCCAGTAGTCGAAAACCATCAGACAACAAGAGAAATTAGAGATTTACTACGGCCAAGGTCGACACTGACGGAAACCATGGTCTATTTTTAGATGAGCAATTTTCTCATTTAGATACCGGAAATACACAATCGACACTTCAAACATAGCGTCCAAAGAAGAAATTATGGAAAATGATTATATGTTTGTTTTATTACGGAATTTAAGTGTCATTAGTCACGTGCCAGTCACTTTACATTCCCATGATGCTTTTTTGATTTTTGGCGCGAAATCTAAAAATACCTTAAGAGGCTACATAACCTTTTAAGGGAATACCATCCAAAAATTTTTTTTGGCAATTTTACGATTCGTAATTATTGACGATTTGTATTGTTATTTTTATATAAATTTCAGTGATATATATATTTCTTTATTTGGTGAGATGTGAAAATTCTAAATACCCACCTTTAAGTATCTTTGAACTAATCAAGCTTGCTTACTTTTCTTACTACTTCAGAAAAACAGTATAGATAAAGGTTACCTTCAGTCTGAAGACTTGTTCCGATGCTATTTTTGTTACTTGTCTCCACATGAGCAAGCCTTCAGACTGAAAGTAAAATAAAGGTATGCCAAGACTGCATAGATCTACTTTCTCAGTTGGAGTTAAAAGTGGAAGAAATTTAACTTTTTACCATTCGACAAAATTCAGGCCTAGACCAAATTCAAAGCATTTGCAAGTAACATATTGAATGTAGCTAAACAGACGAATTCTGTATGTGATATGGTAGATAACATTGTGGGAAAAGGAGAAAATGCTGGTTACCAGCATTTTCTCCTTTTTCTACAATGTTCTCAGAGGACTTCTTCCCCAGGGTCGTTAAAACTCGGGCTTGTGTGGTAGAGTTAAATGAACCCGTGTCGTGAAAGTTTACCAGGAGAATGACTTGGGATCTATAAATATGTCCAATGTCTTCTTTTTCTAAGTTTTATCAAATCATCTACCAATTGGTAACTTGCAAGCGCAAATATATGGAGTTAGAGTAGCGAATGTATGGGTCCACAGGCTAATAACATGATTACATCGATTCTGTTGACGTGCAAATTTTGGGAGTTAGTTTAAACATATTTATTTTACATCGATTGAGAAACAAGTTCTTACAACTCACACTAATCTCTCTCGATTCTGCTTCCTGGAAATTACACCAGTACTCGCGCCGAATGTGTGAGCCGATGAAAAATCCCAAAGTTGACACCCGCTCCCGGGAATCGAAGTCGGGACCTTTTGGTTAAGATGGCCGACGCTCTACCTCACGACCACGGACACCACAAAAAATTTTAGGAGTCAACTCATTACCAAATGACAAAAAGGTTTGGATTGTCCAAATCGAAAACATTTGCAGACGACAAAATGTACTGGAAATTTGAAATTTGTTTTGTGGATTTACGGATGTTTTGGTAACAGACGAGTTTGGCAACATAGACTTTCTGAGTAAATCGATTGGATGTTTCGGTAACAAATCATTTATAGAGTGTTTATGTATCGTGAGATTCTTTACACCCAATGCATGGCTTTATTTTGTTCAAACCTTCGTTATTTAAAGCCTTAATTTGTAATTCCCACCACGTTTCACAAATATTTTTTTTTTGTTATGTACCTCATTCCATGCTGTATGTATTGACCATGTGGAATGCCTATCTATCAAGCAAAAAAGGGAAAGTGGAAAAAATAAAAGGTTGGAACCTATCTATCGAGGGATAAATGGGTGAAAAGTGCAAATGTAAAGATTTAAACCATTACCACACAATCCCTACTTTTGACGCCCCTCAGAATGAAGCCTATAGAAAACATTGTGGGGAAAAGGAGAAAATGCTGGTAACCAGCATTTTCTCCTTTTCCCACAATGTTTTGTACCCTTCACAAAACAAATTTCAAATTTTCAGTCACTTTTATTTTGTCGTCTGCAAATGCTTTCAATTTGGACCAGTCTAAAATTTTGTTGTTTGGTAATGGGTTAAACAAAACTAAGGCATGCATCAAATTCAAACATCCAATCGATTTACTCAGTAAGTTTATGTTACCGAAACATCTGTCATCCATTTTGAGACGAATAGAAAACACTGTGAGAAAAGGAGAAAATGTTGGTAACCAGCATTTTCTCCATTTCCCACAATGTTTTTTTAAAGGCTTCTTGCTCAGGGTCGTCAAAAGTAGGGATTGTGTGGTAATGGTTTAAAAGAAACGAGTAATTACCTCCAGTAAAATGTTCAGAACAAACGCTGGACCATTTTGGACGAACGGAGTTTCGACCAATCTTGCTTTTGAAGTCCCTTCAGCGTTACTTGACCCCCTGCTGTAACCAGTTGGGTTCTGGCATTTCGCTTGATTTGTTTCAGCCACAGTTCTCTTCTTTTCAAGTCTTCTGGGAATTTATTGAGCGACTTTTTCCCGTTGTTATTTACATTTTCCGCGACTGTTGCAGCATCCGGGAACTTTCCATTAAAGTGATGCATAATGGGACTTTGTTGTATGCATGTTAAAATTTAATGGTAAGTACAAAAATGGGAAGAAAAAGATATGTTGATGTGTTAGATTTTTTGTGAAACGGTCGTTTCCAAAGTAACCGTTTAGGCGCTCAGACCGATCGGCACTGTCATGTTCAGTAGACTCTAGTCTCCGAGAAAGTCGATACCACCGAAAACTTTCTTGTATTCTTCTGATCTTAAAAATCCCCTTTAGATCTTTTTGTAAAATGTCCTTTAAGTCGATATTGTAGACTCATTCTTCGTTTGGAAACGTACCGTATCCGAAATTCAAGGTATTCGTCCGAACAATATACAAGTAACTTCTTTGAGAAGAGTTACTGTCTGTTATTGTCTCCATTGAAATCGCAAAAAATGATGTGCAGAAATTACTACCGAAAACGTCATTTAAGATATATTGCAACGCTAAAAATAGATTGTTTATTCATGCGAGCGCCACAAAGTATCAGCCAAGGAAATTAACTTGTGGTTACTGTCGTATTTGTCCTTTCTCTCTCTCTCTTATTTTCGAAAATTAATTCAACTGAACAGCGAGGGCAATTGTAGGTGTCGAGTGCATATTTTTGTGTTGCAATCGAGAAATGCCCTGCGGTATCGATTTAATAGCCAGAAATACTGAAAAGTCCATGAGAGCTAGATCTGGTGAGTGCGCATCCAACTCGAATTGTGTAACTGCTACTGTTTATGGTAGGGCATTATTCTTGAGCAAATATATAATAGATATTTTCCCACTTGCACAGCAAGCTCCCTTACATTTATCTTGGTTTCATTCATTATATATATATATATATATATATATATATATATATATATATATATATATATATCTCTCTCTCTCTCTCTCTCTCTCTCTCTCTCTCTCTCTCTCTCGCCTCCGACGGTGTATCATGATGCTACAACCCTTTAGTGGCACATAAGTAAATGAAAGATTTTGTTTCGTAATAAAAGTACAATCTGATACGGTACACTATTAATGGGTGATTTTTTGCATTGCGCCTATATCAGTTTAACATGGTTACTGTGGCAAACGCCATAGAAACGGAAATAAAGTAAAGATGTCAATATTATCAAATATGGCTTTTCAAAACTACATGTATAAAGTATGAAATAGCAAGTATTAACACAGATTACAATTTTGTTCAAAGGTTTGCTGGCAGAGTCTCATTACTTTCCCAACAGCCCTCATACATAATGTATCAGTAACTTTGAACAGCACTTTGATTTAGTATCTAAAAGTTTCTGTTTACAATAAGTATGTGAACAGCATGAAGAATATGCATATTAATATAACTAAGACCATTTTTATTGACCTAAAAAGAAAGAAGTGCACCAGAAACTAGTTGCATTTTAGCAACTTATACAAAATATTCAAAAGCATATTTGATTACCTTTGCAATTTGGTTTTAAGTATATCTATTTCATTCTTGGATATGACAAATTGATGAAAAATGAATCTTCAAATGCCACGTGGGTTGCCTCTAGGTTGCATTCAAAGTATCTGTCATCAGAAAAAAATTGCCGCAATTTCTTTTTTTAGGGTGACTAAAATGGTTAAATTTCAGTGCTTTTAGAACTTAGATTTGCACTAAAAGCTCTTGTGTTTTGTAAGAAATGTATGGAAATACTATATATATGCTTATTACAACATGCGAGATAATTTGAGACATACATAAGAACTGAAATTACCAAAGAACCATTAATTTCGAAACAAATGTGCAAGCTGACATGGGTCGATACTTTTGCACATTAAGTCCACTTTTCACACAGCATGACTCATATAGATTGATAATTACAATAAAATTGTTACCTCCTGAAACAAACTTGCAGCGAACATTGTTTATTATATGATAACATTGCAGAAAAAGAGGAATTGCTTATTACAAGTATTTGGCCCTTCTTCCATTATGCTTTCTATGTGGGTACACTTTTTAATCATTTATAAGAGACAATTCAAGTAAGTACCCAAACCAAAGATCCTGATGCAGACCTTACGATTATTTTTAGAAAATAATATCCCTACCCGTCTCAATTCTGCATTGAGCGCTTACCTGCTTTTGATAACCAACTTTTTCATATGCTCTGATCAAGCGATTGTTGTGATAAACCATCATTCCATAGTTTTCTGACTCTATATTTTCGTAAAAACCAAAAGTTAGTTGTATTTTACGATCCTAGATATAAAGTCAAGGAATAAACTTGATTGTACAATGTACATTGCAAATATATGAAATAACATGCATTGAGTAAATCTGAAGAAGAATAAATGTCAAAAAATTTCGAAACCAACATGAAAAATGCTCTTTTAAATGGGGGGGGGGCTTAATAAGACTTGCAAAAAGTATTAACCTGGGTCAGCCTGTGCCATCCGTACAAGCTTACCTGAGCAAAACCTTTTTGCTATTCGTCAATTTTCTGCTTCTCAAAGGACAAGTTTAGCTCATGAATCAGTAGTTAGACAAAATGGATTTTGAGGATCCGTGATTAGTAATGACTTGCCAGGTATAACGCATCAAAGAGATGCATTAAGCCCCTTTTGCTAGAGCGTTGCTCGTATGAATTGAACTAGCTTAATAATGGATTTGGTTGGTTGGTTTTAACAGCTAAAGTCATATCATGGCGGTCAGTGATGCACATGTGTTTCCTGGGTTTCTCACACCAGTACTAACACAACTTTCTTTCCAAAGCCACCGACTACTTTTCTCACATGCTTCAGCAGAGGTAGGAGGCGAAAATACGCCGGAAAGAAAGTTCGCCTCAACCGAGAAGATTTTTAAAGTTTTTCACTCGGTTGCCACGGCAACCAGAGTTCTTCATGGAATTCAAATCTTTGAAGTATTTTGAAAGTGCATCACCTAGGGATCATTTCCTTGAAGTTTGATTGAAATCTGATAGTTTAGGAGGGGAAGGGTTTTTTTTTTTTAATTGTGAACGGACGGACGGAAGGATGGACGGACGGACAGACGGACGACGGACATTGATCGATCACAATAGCTTCGTGCTCAGGTCAGCTAGAAATAAATGTGCAAGTTTCATAAAAAACCTGATCACAAATGCAGCTTTATTGCGTAAACAAGAAATGAAAATGTTCAACCTGAAAAAGCTACTTTTCCCATACTGATTCTTGGATTTATTTTTCAAAATCAATAGGGTTGAAGCTATTGATGAGATAAACAAACTTTGCAAGTTTCCTAAAATACAGACTTTATCGCGTAAACAGGAAAGTAAAATTTCCAAATTGAAATGGCTACTTTTCCCATACTATTTGTTGGATTTTTCCCAAAGTCAATAGGGTTATAGCTATTGATAAGATAACAAACTGTGCAAGTGTCATGGAAATCTGACCACAAATGCAGTCTTTATCATGTAAATAAGAAATGAAAATTTTAAACTTGAAATGGCTGCTTTACCAATACTGTACGTTAGATTGTTTTAAAAAAATCAATAGGGTTATAGCTATTAATGAGATAAACAAACTGTGCAAGTTTCACAAAAATTTGATCACAGATGCTGACTTTTTCGCGTAAACAAGAAATGAAAATTTTCAACTTCAAATAGCTACTTTTTCCATTTTTTTTTTTTTTTCAATCAATAGGGTTGAAGCTATTCATGGGATAAACAAACCGTGCAAGTTTCACAAAAATCTGATAACAAATGCAGACTTTATCGCGTAGACAAGAAATGTAAATTTTCAACTTGAAATGGCTACTTTTCTCAATGATAGATTTTTTCCAAAATTTAATAGGGTTAAAGCTATTGATGGGATAAATTAACCGTTCAAGTTTCATGGAAATCTGACCACAAATGCAGGCTGTATTGCGTAAAAAAAAGACAAACGGACGCACAGACGGACGGGCGGACAGACAGAAAGATGATTGAAACCACGCAATGACACACTTGTAAGCTCTGCCGGCTTTCAGCCAGTAGAGCTAAAAATTGGGGCGTAAAAAGGTATAGACAACGTGACATTAAAACAACAGAGGAGAAAAAATAGAACTGATGTAAAGAAAAGGTGCTTTCGAAGCTAACAGGCAAAAACCGTGGTGAGACAAAAACGTAATATATATGGACATAAAAATAGCAACTGTGAAAAAAAAAACACAGGTTACAATAACATTGTAATATCTACTTTTCCACAAGACCAAACAATAACGTTATGAAACATCCTGGGCAAGCTTCAAGACGCCGAATTAGAAAATGTGGAACTATATGGATAAACAAGAAATGCACTCTTTATTCCAAATCAATTAACCCATTACCACACAATCCATGCTTTTGACGCCCCTGAGAAAGAAGCCTTTTGAAAACACTATGGGAAAAGGAGAAAATGCTGGTAACGAGCATTTTCTCCTTTTCCCACAGTGTTTTCTACCCTTCCCAGAACAAATTTCTATTTTTTAGTCACTTTTATTTTGTCGTCTGCAAATGCTTTCAATTTGGACCAGTCTAACATTTTCTCGTGTGGTATAGAGTTAATGCCTGATTTTACAGGTATGACTTCAAAAAGTGGTTAACTGCAAGAAAAAAAAGTGTAGTCGGAAGGCGCAAATTCCCTAAGCAAAGTTGCTATGAAACAATGACAAAAGTACCAGTGATGGAAAACCTGTTACACAATATCCTAAACCCCTTCTACACAATCCTGAGTTTCAACGACCCTAAGGAATACATCTTTTCTGAACATTCTGGGGAAAAGTGGTGACCAGCATTTTCTTCATTTCCTATTTTCTAACCTATCAATGGCAAGTAAAATCATTTGGACCAAATCCAATATGTTGTTGCACCAGCTTTCAGTTTCCACAGGTCCAAGATTTTGTCGTTTGGTAATGACTTCAGTTAAAGGATACGAGCCAAGAAGGGTTATAGTAATAATTGGCTGCCCTTGGTAACGATCTGCGTATTGGTTTTGTGGCAACTTTTTTTCCCCGAATCATGATCCTCATTCTTGGCCTAAGGTACAATATTGAACAATACTCCTGCAAATATACAGAGTGTGATAAAAGCACCAAAAAAAGTACAGACTTCCTTATATGGATCAAAACTAAGGGTTCTATTTGAGTAAGTGAAAACCTAGGTTTGTCTTCAATAAACCCGTCTAATACGCACCTTCATGTAAATTTCTTGTTGAAACGAAAGTTGAATCTGTTCAAATTCTTACAAGGGTATTTAAGTCAGACCCTCTCTCAAAATTTTAGTGACAAGGGAACACTGTATTTTCTATTCAGCTTGATTTTGATTTACTTTCTAAAAAGAAATAGTTGGGGCTATGGTTGGTACCCAAGGGGTGAGATGCAAGTTTCTTCCATGAGTTCTGATAATGATCATTAACACAACACCACCTGCAAACATTTCCCTGTTTACAATTGACTAAATTTGAAAACAGGGTGACAATAGCAGAAATTTCTTAATTACTAGAATCTTTCAGATATTTTTGTATAAAATCTTAGATTGCTAAACTCAACTCGGTACAATTTTGGGAAAACATTGTTCAAGATCGAACTGCCATAGCAGAAAGTTCAGGCTTTTATGAGTTTCTTGTACCAGTACTTTGCAAAACATTCTTACAAAGCCTCTGACTACGTTCCCACATAACCATCACCTAAACGATAATATGAAGTGAGAGAGGATTGAATCCTATCGCAATGAATGTCATCTATTCTCTAAAGAAATTGGCTAAGCGTAGAATTCAAATAAAAGAACCCCTAGTTTCAAGTCATGTTTGTTACCCAGTGAGCGAAATGGCTCGGCTGGGTTCTATGAAATAACAGTTTTGTATTGCCTTACCCTGAGAGACCTTTTGTACTCTGGAATTGGCTGACTAATTGGTCTTTCGATAGTTGTGATGTCTTTCATTTGTGTTTCCGGATTTCTGATGTCAGTTTCATCTGACTCAAAATCTAGTTCATAATTTCCTGATTCGTCTCTGAAAATGATTTCAAAACAGTAAATACTCGTATATCAAATACGAGGGCAGTTCGACAAATTCGTGTATTTTTTTCTTGTTCAAAGCAAATTTCTTGATATTTTTCAGATTATATTTGCCTGTAATAACATGAACATACTCTAAACTTAATATAGAAAAAAAATTAAAGCGAAAAATTGGTATCTATAGTATTCCATATAATGCGCATTGACGGGCTCCAATTTCCTTCCTATCTGAAATGAAATTGTGTGGGGGAAGGGGGGTGTGTGTGTGGGGGGGGGAGGGAGTGGTTGAAATGAAGGTCAAGAACTGTGTAAAGCTGGTGACAATGGTGCACAAGTTACATCATATCATCATTTCATTAAATCATTACTGCTGTGGTTCTTCCGGTTACTGTAAGAACATAGTTTTTGTCTAGTCAATGCCAGGTAATTTTTGACGCAAGGGCGTCCTGAATAGATGCTGAATTACGTGTATTAATCAAAATATGTCTTTGACATGCTAAACACCGAAACAGGATCGTAGTGTTGAATAAGGAATAGATACCTTTTAGTTCCAGTAGTATTTCATTTGTATATAAGTATGACCGACTTAGGACTGGAAAGAATTTCGCTTGAAGATGATCTTCATAATGGACGACGGTTGGTTAACATAACAGCGTCAATTTCGGATGAAGACTGTGGGTGACAAGGTGAATAACAATCGACGGATTACAGTGCATGGCATGTTCAACGACTTGGTGTATCTTCTTCCGAAGTACACACTGTACCCTTTACCCTTACATCTAGAAAAGCCTACAGTGAACGCAAGCTGTGTATAAATGTGTGTTAGGGGATTATGTATGTACAAGAGGTGTGCCGATCTCTTGACTTGTAATGACGTTTACGTCACCTCCGGAGCCTGTCAATGTGCGGAGTTCGAGCGAGATGAAAGTCGTTGAAAGATCGTGCCATACACGCTCTTTTTTATTAAGATCTTGACGACCCGTCTATGACACAAATGCCCGCGACATCAAAGAAAATGTTTGCTTTGTGAGCGCAAACATTATCGTACACTGAGCGAAAAGTTTCACCGGTGGCACCAGCCTTTGACCTCACAAAAAGTTTTAGGAACTTGTCCTCACATTTCAGAATAATAGTTATTCTCTGTTCGCTATGTTGTGGACACTCTTAAAAATTGTCTAGATGAGAACCCGCTATAATGAAGAGGTGAACATCTGATAACATCAAGTTTTCGTCACCTCCTGACACCAAAGCATATACTTAGGTACAAACTAAACACAAGCTGGTCCATGATAAAATGCTTAATATATATTGAAATACATAATTTCGATATCGTTTTTGCCTGAACCTCTATAATACCCCTTCATTTTCAAAAAAAAAAAAAAAAAAAATCGGGGGGGGGGGGGGGTGCGGGGGAAAGCAAATCCTAGCAAGGACACGGAAATATAAGACGCATCAGATATCAAACTGCAAGTTCTACAGTCTTTTCATGACTACTTGTGCGTAAGAAATAGCACAAAAATGTTGCTTTCAATGTACCAAAAAGTAAACTTTTCTGTGCATTCCAGTGCCTTCTGTTCTTGTCAGTAAAACTGCATAATCTGTCATTTTCCAAGATCCATGGGCTTTCTGTGGTATTTTTAGAGTCCCATCATAATATTTATCTATTTTCACTAAAATCTTATTGTTTTCGACTTTTTCAAGTTTCATATAATTTCAAAGAATCTAGATTATCTAAAAGGAATTTTGATTATAGCCACTGGTACCTTGGTATATCTGATTTTTACATTATGTCACAATAATAGTTTGATTGATATCAAAACTAAAGAGGTGTGACCCTCCTTGCAAGTGGCTTACTTTTTGAGGTTATAGATGATGATGTTTGTTCCAGTCTCCTTTTTTGCCATTTCTTCAAGTTCTAATTTTAGTTGATGCTCGGAATTGAATATGGAATACTTTGTGATTGCTTCCTTATTGGCGAGAGAATCCGGATTTTCCTGCAGTAGATCTACAAATTAAGTTAAGGCTATAATTCGAGGTTCAAAAATCTACCTGATCATTGAAACATTTGCATATTTGACACCTTGTGACAGTTTTACCATCGGGTCAGTAGGCACATGACTACATGCAGAACACTTTTTCTCGTCTTGTTGCCGATTCGTCTTGTTGCCGATAATTTCCGAAGACATTTTGGTATCAGAAGAAATTGCTATATTTTTCTAACTTTTCTTCAACAATCAATCAAAAATTAATCTTTATAATAATTGTTTTGAACATACATCTATTTACGATTCAAATTGACCTATTACAGTTTGTCAAATTCATTAAGTAATAACTTCACTAACAACAGCTGTGATCTAGAAAATATTGTCCCAGATTTCTTCATTAAGTTAAGTAGATTATTTCGCCTTACCTTTATCAATTTTTGATCACATATTAGATTCGTGCATTTATCCTTATGCATCATCACGGACCAAAGATTTGGTTGTTCCATTGTTTAAAAAAAGGTCATAAACAAACCAGAAAATTATAGAGGAATCACGGTAGTTAATATCACAGCTAAATGTTTTCCATTGCTTTTAGAAAACTGTATAAACAATTAAGCACTTTTTCACGGATACGCAATAGACGATTTGCCAATTAAATTTGATATAAGCGATATTTCCATTTTATCGTAAGCGGCGCACCGGAAGTATCACGTGACACCGGACAATCAAAGCATTATTTCAGTGACAAATAACGTATGTCTCGTTCACAAATCCTTTAAATCTGGACAAATTCACACTTAAAAAAAAGTTACATAGTAAGAAATCTATATGAAATCAATTCTAACACAATTTATTCATATTTCATGACATTGCTTTTGAAAAAAATAATTAGGAATAGACAAAATACGCATTTTATGAGACCGTATTCAAATAAAAAGCATGTAGAAAGTAAGAATGAACTTACCCTCTGTAACCTGTATAAAATTCATAATCCCGTCCACTAATGATCACCAAACGGGTAAATAAATATGAAACAAAAGATAAGATGGGTCAATTTAATGTGACACGTGTGTGTTAATCTGTAAGAAGTAAGTACATTACAGCTCTTCTATAGGTCTTCTGCACAGTGCGATACCGAGATCAAAGGAACACCGAGTTAACCCTTCACCCATTTTCTTTTGTAAAACTTCACTAGACGCATATTTTCAAATACATATACTCAAAATGAAGCTTGAATAATTATTTTGTGAAGAAGATATGGAAGGTTTAAAATTTGATCTGAAGCCACGTTTCTTTTGTTCATGATCTATAATATGAAGTTATTCGTCAAAAGGAACATGCCTGAAAGTGCAATAAAGACGTTTGATAATAGTGCTATAATATCAGTAAATGGACTGTACCTGTCTTTCTGAAGACACTGGACAGCTATTTAGCTATTTAACCGTTTACCAAAGTATTCCGAGTTTTGGGGATCCGGAAAAAAGGGGCAGGCGTGCTGATTTTGCCCACTTTATGTTATTTGTCTCACTTCTTCAACCTTAAACCCACCCACCCCCACAAAAAAAGGAAAAAAGTAATCAATATACAGTTCAGAGACATCTGTGAAAAATGAATTTTCCAAGTGTGAGAGAAAATATTGTGGAAAAGAAAGGAAGGGCTTGCAACAAGCACTTTCTTCTGTTCCAACAATATTCTTTTACTTTTTCAAGGACAATTACAACCTTTTGGCCCACTTTTATTCAATCGTCTCTACATGTTAAGTATCTAGACGAGTCCAAGGTGTTGACATCGGGTGAAAACATTTACTGTAACTATTTAACCCTTTACCAGACGACAAAATTTTAGACTGGACAAAATTGAAAGCACTTGTAGATGACAAAATAAACGTAACCGTTCAAAAATTGACATTCGATTCCAGCAGGGTATGAAACATTGTGGGAAATGGAGAAAATGCTTGTTACCAGCATTTTCTCCTTTTCCCACAATGTTTTCAAAAGGCTTCTATCCCACGGTCATAAAAACCAGGAAATGTTTGGTAAAAGGTTAAAATACTATACCACATAACCCAAGCTTTTTACGACCCTGAGAAATGGAGCTTTTGAAAATGTTGTTAAATAGGGATAAAGTTCTGGTAACCAACTTTTTCTCCTTTTTCTTTGCTATCCAAAATAGCGAAAAAAGGGGGAAATAACATTTATATAACTGCAATAGACCTTTCCTGTTTTTATGTCTGATTGGTCAACTAATGTTTGCCGAATTTCGTAGCTAAGTTTGTATCTTACAGGCTCGAAATCCAGGGGTCGGTGGTTTGAATTATTTGAACTATTAAAGTGATAGTAATTCTTTTTAAAAAATGGTTCCAGTATCTGCAAATAGACAGCCACAGTCTGTTTATCAAAAACTGTGACATTATACAGTTTGAATTTACAGCAAAAATCCGGACTTTGAAATAACATTTAGAATATCTATAGCTGCAGTTTTGTCATGTTCCTGCTTGAACTACCTTATCAGTAGACTATCGTAATAACAAAATTCAATTCAAATTTCAAACATTCCATTCCTTCTAGAAAAAAAGAAGTTCGGGATTCATTTTTAGTGGGAAAATGCGTGCTATACTTGTTTTCATTGAAAAGTTAGTAAAGGGTTAGCTGGGTGTTCTTTTGATCTCGGTATTTCACCGTCAAAGTGGGTGCATCCACTTGAAAAGCTTTATGCTCTTCTGAGGCACCGACTAACACACTCGTGTCATAATTAATTGTTTATTACATTCAGTCTGACGTTGATCACTTGTAAAGGTTTGAAATTGTTTAAATCTGTTACAGGGGGTAAGTCTGTTCTAATCATTGGCCCTTAAAGATGCATTTTTCTGTCCGAACATTTTTTTTTTTTTTCAAATGCATTATTATGTAACCTGATTTAACCGGTCCCAGTTTAACTGTATATATTAGCACTCATTTCTTTCGAATTTGGTTTTCAAGTTATTAAACCTTATCCTGCTAAATGAATCAAATGGCACTTTTAAAGTCGATAGTAAAAACTCAAATATTATTTCAAAGGAATATCTCCAGGTAAAATATCTCCGTATCGGACAGTGTAGATCTAGGATCAGACTGCACTTTTTTCGTAGTCCGATCTTGATCTAAATTGTCTGCAAAAAGTCATTGAGTCGGGCTTCGCAGCATAAGGGTTAATGCAGTCTGCATACAAAAAATTCTATCAACACGCCTGACAGGAGACAGCGCTTATGATACCGCTTTAATCTCTGAAGTTTACTGAAAGATTGACAAAACAACAGTTCTTTTTTTGTGTGTGTCTTCGAAAAAGATAATAAAACTACCGGCATGGCCGATTTAGGATTTTTGTTGTCTTATTTATCGCGTTTAGGGTGAATTCCATTGAAAAAATATGACCCTTTCACTATTCGGCATATTCAAGATTGGGAAAGATTGTCCGGTGGAGAGTACTCGCAAGGGAAGTGACTCGTGGTGACGCGTCAGTAACGGAATTTGGGAGATGGTCTATTGGTTTTCAAGATGGTCACTCTGCTGTCGACAAAATCTGGATAGCCTGGCCGGGTAGCTAAGTAGTTCCTGGCGGTTGAGAGTTCGATACCCGGTTTAGGCAAACTTTCCTTCTGGTAATCTTTCGCGTCTCACGTCTGATGTATGTGAGAAAAGTAGTCAGCGACTTTGAAAGGAAGTTATAACTGGTGTGAAAAGCCTGGAAACACGTGCGTAGCTGCACTGGCCACCGTGATATGACGTAAGCTGCTAAAATGGTGTTAAACTGCATCATAATCAACCAATCAATCAATCAATCAATCAATCATAATTAGGATTTTGTGATGGTCTGTTGACACAATTTAATCCTATATTCTATCATTCAGGAAAAAATACATAAATCGTAGGCTTTGGTGTATTTTTGTCTACAAGCGGGCTCTTGAAACCGTTAATCGAGATGCACTGGTATTAAAACTTTTACAATTGGGCACTGGCACCAAATTGATTACTTATCGAATGTTTTATCATAAAGTTACAGTCTAATAATATTGAATTGTCTGGATTTTTTTTTTTTAATTAAAAACTTGAATGAAGCAAGGAGAGCCTTTGTAACCTTTACTTTTTATTCTTCATATAAACGGTATTGCAAAAATCCTTGATTCTGATTCTTAAACAGTATCAGACTTGCATTTACTATCCAAATACATGTATATGTACGTGGTTTTCTTGTGATTAAGTTCTTTACGACAAATCCAGTCAGTTTATAGGCTCAGACTGAAAATTTATTAAAATTTTGGGGATTAGAAATTAATGGTAAAAATGCAATTGTGAAAAATGTAAGTATCTGTGTATTACTAGCATTAGCTTTTACACAAATAGGCTTATAGTCGACATCGTTGACAGTCTACTTTCTTAGGTATTAAAGTAGACTGTCAACGATGTCATAAATAGGTACTTTTCAATGTCTGTGCAGTGTACACATGAACAAGCAATAAAAGCGTATCATTGCCTACATTTACTTCTTTATAAGGTCTCATTTGATATAACAAACTTGCTCTTTTCGATTCTATGGTTATACCTATTTTGCTTTCTGGAGAAGAAATTTGTGGTGTCAACAAGTCTACAACTATTGATAAATTGCATATGAAATTTCTTAAGCACATTCTATGTTAGTTTGGGACACTACCCCCATCTGTGATTTGTGAACACCAATCTCTTAAGTTTTAGTATAAAATCATGAACAGGTATAACTCTATATAATTAATGAAACTCATAAAGAGCAATGTAAAAGCATATGTAAACATTCTTGGACAAGCAAATTAATAATATCATCGACCGTTTAGGGCTTACTAATATTCAAATTGCGTTTAATAATCACGTTAATTACACTCAATCTTAAAAGAAAGTTTGCGATATCATTTTTTTTAACTCAGCCGAAGTTATCGATGATATGCCAAAAGTACATGCATCGATGTATTGTACATTTATACTAAGTTTTGTATCGAGTTTTGTTTCGAGTTTGTTTCGAGAAACTTCACAACATAAAATCAATTAAGACATTTGCTGCTTTAAGACTAAGTTCACTTAGGTTTAAAACTGAACCTGCTCGTTTAGTTAATAAGCCACGAGAGAACGAATTTTGTAAAATTTGCCACGATGGAGTAATTGAAAACGAATATTTTCTTCTATATTGCTCTGAATACAAAGCTCTCAGACTTAACTATTTCAAAAATAACGTAATTCCAAGTATCTATAGATTTAGATATATTGTGTACAAAAAACAAAAGAACTGAAGAAAATTTGTGTAGCAAAATCATACATTCTTACAAAACTCGTAAAAAAGTATCTATAGATTCAAATACATAGTGTCTAAAAAAGAACAAAAGAACTGATGTAAAATCGTGTGATAAATTCTTTAAAATTCGTGAAAATATTTTACAGAACTCCAATTTCATTTAGATTTGAATTAATTGATATTTAAGGTAACATATATAAGTAAACTTTGTCTTGGAGTACTTAAGATTTATATAATATGCACAATTTTTGGATTCATCTACATGTACACATATGTCTCCACCATACTTTGATTTCAATTGTAAATTTCCAAAGACATATAAAATTTAAAACCCGTCCACAGACACATCAGTGATTATATCGCGCTTCATTAATCAGTTATCAATTGACCTGTAATCAAAGCATTATAAAAAGGAGCAAAGAAGAAAAAACATCTCTTACGAACAAAGTCCATAACCAAGAACAAATGAATAAATGCATCACTGAAATACAAACTGCATCTTGCAGGATTCGAACCCATGGCGGACAAGAAACTCGTTTTACGAGGTTTAAAAGACCATAACCAGTGAGCTAGAGATATTTCCCTAACGCAGTTGTTAGGTATTGTAGTTAACGACGCTCGCGACAGTTTCCATGTTCACTCGTCGTGTAACTATCCCGCTCACCTTTTACTCGAAAGACAGTGAGCACCTAACACAATTGATCCTGCCACACTTATCAAAGTCTGCAGCATGGATAACCCAAGACCGAAATTGGTCGTTTTATGTCATCAAAATGAATAAAAAACAGCATTTTAAACAAGCAGCGCGATAATATCCAAAATTATGCTTTCAAAAGATCGGACTGAAAGTCAAAGAAAATCACCTAACTAGGTCACCTAACAACGAAATATGGACACAGATGCTACTACCAGCGCTCTATCTGGCAGACGTATCGTCAAGCTGAAACATCCTTTAAGATGCAGATGTTTTCAGTTTGGTCCGATCCAAAATTTTGTCACTTGGTAAAGACTTGAAGAAAACGAGGGTCTACACACAACTCTTTCTCCTTTACCACGTTGCTCTTAGCTCGGCATCCTCGCAAGCCAAGGATACTAAGGTAGTACCCTTGGCCTCTCGCCTCTTTAAAAATCGAAGCTCCCGCTGCGCCATTTCATTGGATGCGATCAAAACCCATCGCGTCCAATCAAACTATCCGGAAAAAGAAATCTTTCGCAAAACAGAAAACAATAATGGCGGCGCTCGTCGAAAACGAAAGTTGTCGTGTTTGTGACGAAAATTTGCCAAAAAAGAGTAGACGATCGATATTTAATGAGCTTTTTATAGTTTACGATCAATTATGTGAAATATTAGGACGAGTTCCACAGCCAAATGATTGCGAATCATCGTCTAGTTTTTTATGTGATGAATCCGGAAGATCAGCCATATTTGATGCATAGCCTAACAAATTTTATTACGAGCATTTTGATTGGTCAGAAATAACATCAGCAAAGGTTACGCAACTCGTGATATTCGATAGGTGGCGCAGCGGGAGTTTTGATTTTTAAAGAAGCGATCGAGCACCCAAGGGTACATAACGAGCAAAGTGGAATTAGTATCCTTGGCTTGCGAAGATGTTAGCTCGGTGAGTCTGCAGCAGATAACATTAGAAAACACTGACGTCAAAAGGAGGAACTGCTCCTAATGATTGATTCCTCTTTTTCGCACAATAATTTCTGACCCATTGAAGAATTGTGATACATGAAAACCCGCCAAATTTAGATAAGTCTTAATTTAGTCGTTTTGAAATGGCTTAAATGCTAACATCAGTATTGCATTTATATGCTATGAATTGGTTTATTATGACCAACAAACTTGATTCTTATAAATATCGTCGTATTATTGAAAGAATTGAGATAATTTACTTCATATAATGTCTTTGCCTTTGACAAACCCCACATCTACTCATTAATAAGTGCCCCAACCACAAACTTAAAATGCGTTTTCTTGACAAATAAGGCCGGTGACCTAATTGTTTTAAGCCTAATCCTTTTAGTTCAGTACCTGAATATCATCTATAGAAAAAATAAATAAAATCTGAAAATTAGAACGTTTAGAAAATAACTTTACACGATACTTTTTTTCCAAAATTAATGTTTTAGCCATAAGTGTGCGTGCGTGCGTGCGTGCGTGCGTGCGTGCGTGCGTGCGTGTTTTAAATATTGATACACAGTATTTTCTAAATTATTTTTTCATTAAATTTGATGTTTCACCAATACAATGACATAGAATTTGCTAATAATTGTTGTATATACATGTATGCATAAATATACACAAACTTAGTTCTCATAGGTGAAATTTCATCCAGAACTACTGTAATGCAGGGTGCGATAAGAAATATTCATAGAATTTTCCCAAAGCTTGTGACCCCCTCTTTTTATCTCCTATTTTTGTAGATCAGATAATAAACTGTTACCAAACAAAGTTTCATGAAATTCTGAATGTTTTGAGAAAATGGTGAAATTGTAGCGATCGTCTTTAAATCGGGACGAAGCCATGTATGAGGTGTGGTCTCTCGTAAAACTACCCCTCAAAAAGTCATCATTTATTGATGAATCAAAGCCTTAGGCAGAAAGTCCACTTTTGGACAACTGATGGGATAAATTGCTCAATGGCCAATCCCGGATAAGTCCCCATCTTACGAACAATGTCTGTAACAAAGAAACAAAGGAAAAAAATGCATATCTGAAATACAAACCAAATCTGGCGGGATTCGAAACCATGGCGAACAAGAACCTCGTTTTTTGAAGTTTAAAAGACCTACACCATAACCCCTGCGCTAAAAAGATATCTCCCTAACGCAGTTGTTAGGTACTGTATTCAAATCGGGACAAAGCCATGCATGTCGGAGTGATCTCCCGTAATACATTAAAAAGAGGTATGGCTAACATCATATTCGGCCGAAAAAGTGGTCTATTCATCACCATAGGCCAGACCACCGACAACAGCCTTGAGTAAACAGCTTTTTTAATCCCTAAAGCGGCTTTCATAACCTTAGTTGCAGCCAGTTTGGATCTAGAACATGTACGAGTATATATGTTTTATTTCTCAAAATATCTGTTACGTTTGTTCTACACTTTCAGGGTTAAATGACATACCAAAAAATACAAGGATACTCGATTGTAGATCAAATGTTACTATGGGTACCATTAAAGTTTCTGCTTTAATATTACTGAGATAGGTCTGTGACAACATCCCTACGCTCATAGATGTTTTGCATCGTGTAAATACAAGGGCGTCCTTCCCAATCCTCATGGAACCTGATTTAAAACCATTTCCGTATTGACCTATAGGCTTGGTGTTGTGACTTGTAGTTTTTTCACTGTACCCAAAACTGAAAAAGTATGGAAAAAACAATAATAGTAATGATGATGGTGTCGTAGTGACATACAAACCGACATGTTATTAAGAAACGAAAATCAAAGGACTGAAAGTCCTGAAAAGCGGATTTGTTGAACAGTTTCAAGCTATGATTTGATGTAAGAAAATTAAAATCTTTTATCACATGTAATGCATATAGATCTATAAAATATAAACAATACATGTAAACAGATTGAGCAAGGACAACGATAGTCGAAGCTGTTCTACCAAGTGTGCTATACAGCAACTTTTATTTTACAACTGTTTTACAGCAATAATTTAATCCGAAGTATACAATTTTAAAAATAAAGTGAAGTTGTGGTGTACCAGCTAAAACTTGAAGTAGAATGGCTAATGTGCAAACATGCATACATAACATTATGTGGATTAGATTAAACCTATAACATTGCATGATCTTGATAAAAGAATATTTTTCAAGGCTAACATCAGCATAAAGTGAAGAAGATTTAGAGATAATAATGGTTCTATATAAAGGGTCTGTCTAATTTACACTTGTTTATTTCTTCAGATATCTAAGATTCTGCTAAAACTTTCAAAATCATTCAAACATTTAACATTATTTTTTTAGCATAATGGAGTAGTTTAGGTACATGTTAACATACCCGAAAGTACAAACATGTTGAAAATAAACCAAGATGTATTTATATAAGTAAAAATTATTTGACAAATATATAAAACACTTCAGTTATTGATGAGTAAGATGAAAAAGTCTACAATTGTCAATCAGTTTCAGCAAACATAAATAAATTTGATCAAAGAGTACAATAAATTGCTTAACATTAACTTACACATGTGTGCAATATGAAATGTTTATACCTTCTTCTTGAACTTCAAGCAGACAAAATTTTTACCTGTCCCAAATCAAAACCAACTATTCAGATTTTCATACCCTCACAAAAACTAAAAAAATACTCATCACTGAATTATAGTAAATTAGTGTTAAAGAACTAAAATAGGATTTAGAAAAAAAAAATATCTTAATTGGCATTTCCTCAAGGAGCTACATAGCCTCTAGATATGGGTATTATTAGATTTCATGTCAACAGCATGCACGGTTGACAAGGATTCATATTCAATTAAGTATCCAGATGTTATATCTGCTTTAATAAAAATGAATATGAGAGACCTATTGTTAAAGTACAATTTCATTATCAAACACCCAAAATTGCATCATTTTACTGAATTTAATCATACATTTTATGAAAATGGAATATGTTTCTGATAGTATTTATTTGCCTTTTACAAAAAATTGATTAGTGATATAAAAACTAAATAAGTCCATATTAAGAGCATTACCAAACAATTCAATAACAAGAGGGTCATGATGGCCCTGTATCGCTCCAATGGCTAATAAGTAATAACACTACAAACCAAACATTACATTACTTGGCCAATTTGTTTCAAACTTGAAGACATGGTAATTTTTTTCTATAAAATCCGAGAAGTTATGGCCCCCAGGCAAAGCCATTTTTCTCCACAAAGCTATAATTACTTGAATTCTGTTGGAGGTCTTTACAATAAATTTGACCCAAGGGCTACAATTTGGGCACCCTTTGTACAGACCCACTAGATAAAGCTACATACCAAATTTGGTATATGTAGCTCTAGGCCTTATCACTAAGTAATAGCAGATTTTTAAAGTTTCCCCAATATAAGCCCATCTAAAACTTATGACCCGTGGGGCCAGGCCAAATTTGATCCCAGGGTTATAGTTTTGGCATTCTTTGTAGACACCCACTTGATAAAGATACATGCCAAATTTGGTAGCCCTAAGCCCCATGGCTATGTACCAAAGGGATTTTAAAGTTTTCCCTATATAAAACTTGTTTTCCCATATAAAACTTGTGACTCCCTGGTTGGGGCCAATTTTGACCTCAGGGCTATTATTTGAAGGAACTTGGTAGAGATCCACTAGATAAAGCTACATGCAAAATTTGGTGGCCCTAGGCCTTATCATTTCAGACATGAAGATTTCTAAAGATTTTCAATATTTTTTAGTTCTGTTGCCATGGCAACCAGAGTTTTTGAAGGAATAAAATTATTTCAAAGAATTCTAAAGAGGACCATGGCAGGACAATTTCTGTGAAGTTTCATAAAAAATTGGACTGGTAGTTTCAGATAAGAAGATATTTGAAATAAAAGTTAACGCACGCACGCATGCACGCACGCACGCACGTACACACTAGAAGCCCGCTGGCCTTCGGCCAGTGGAGCTAAATATGGCTCAGATTATGCTGTTTGTAAAGGTTAGAAAACCATAACAGAAAAAGAAAAGAAATACTGATCTCTTGTTTTCCAACAATGTTTTCATGAGCCCTTCTTATACAGGACTCATAAAACACAGGAATTGGCTGTTAACCCATTACCACACACAATTCCTACTTTTGACGCCCCTGAGAAAGAAGCCTTTAGAAAACATTGTGGGAAAAGGAGAAAATGCTGGTAACCAGCATTTTCTCCTTTTTCCCACAATGCTTTCTACCCGTCACAAAACAAATTTCTAATTTTCAGTCACTTTCATTTTGTCGTCTGCAAATCCTTTCAATTTGGACAAGTCTAAAATATTGTCGTCCGGTAATGAGTTAAAGGGCTAAAGAAAAGAAAATCCTAAAATTCTCCCAATTTAACTTTGTATGACTCAAAATTCATGGGTCAAATAATGGTCATGTTTGGATAAACCATAAGGCATTCCAGACACTGATTATATGTATATCTGTAAAAGTTCTGCTAAATAGCCCCCCCCCCCCCTCCCCAGGCTGGGATTGAGCCCAGATCTTCAGGTCCAAAGTCGAATGGTCGACCACATAGCTACAAAAGCTAGCTCTATAGCAAGACAGTATAAGTATCCCCTTATACAAACATAATTAACATCAATCTGTGGGACAGACCAGTATACAATATATCCATGTCTGCTCATGGCATCCGAAAACTGGATCTTGAGAAAACTTTGATTATGGTTTATTTTAACACTTAAAAGTGTAAATACCAAACACTCTCTGTTAATAATTCTGAAAGAAATAGGCAATTGAAAGCATTATGAGACAAACACAAAATTCTGGAAAGCAGTATTTTAAGGAAATAGGCAATTGAAAACATTATAGGACAAAAACAAAATTCTGGTAAGCAATATTTTTTTAAAGGTGGCCCTTCAGATTTTGACACTAAAATTTTACAAAAGTCAAACTAGAGGCGCTTGAGCGCCTGTATCGCTCCACAGGCCTGATTTTTCTGTAACGGTGTAACGGTGAAGAGAAGTTTTTAACAATTACCATGCATTCCTGCATTTTAGGTCACTAAAGAAAAAAAGCTATGAAAAACATTGTGAGAAAAGAAGAAAATAATAGTAACCTGCATTTTCTTAGTTTTACACAATAATTTCTACCCTTTTTGATACAAGTTTTACTAATTTGAGGATTTATTATGTTGTCTGCAATATCTGTCAATTATGGCCAGTTATAAAAATTTTGTCTTCTGGTTACAGTTAACTTATTATCAAATGACAACATTTTAGGGTTGTCCAAATGGAACGCATTTGTAGATGAAAAAATAAAAGTGACTGAAAATTTGAAAGTTGTTTTGTAAAGGGTAGATAACATTGTGGGAAAAGGTTACCAGCATTTTCTCCTTTTCCCACAATGTTTCCTAAAGTCTTCTTTGTCCGGGACGTCAAAAGTAGGGACTGTGTGGTAATGGGTTAAAGAGGGTCTTGTTACAAACCATTTTGGGTGGGGAAACATCAAAATATAAAAAAATATGTATTGTACTGGCAATTGTTTTATTGAAGTGGCAGGATCAGTTTGATTGGATGACAAAATGCCTTATCACAACAGTAAAGCCCTGTCCCTCTTTGTACTAGGTCACCAGTAGGTCAACAAACCTTTACCAGAACTAATCAAAGTGCAGATGTTCTCTTGTTTTATATGAAAAGCATTATAGATTATGTAAAGCAACCATCTTTAACTCTTTACCAAACAACAAAATTTGGGATGTGACCAAACTGAAAGCATTTGCAGACAACAAATTAAACATTGATGAAATGATGATTTCTCTCTTTGATAGAGTAGAAAACACTGAAGGGAAAGGAGAAAATGCTGATTACCAGCATTTTCCTCTTTTCCAAGAGTGTTTTCCAAAGACTTCTTCTTAGGGTCGTTAAAAGTCAGGATTGTATGGTAAAGACTTACCACCATAGGAACTAACCTCCAATACAACAATGAAATCAAAACGAATAGTTTGAGAGAAGAAATTTTTCAAAGATTTTACTTCATACCATGAAAGGAAAATGAGTCTCCCATAAAAACCATGTTTTTTGACGGATTTTTTTTTTTTTTTTTTTAAGGAATTCTGTAGACCTCTATCTAAGGAACATTCCTGCAAAACAATAATGCTATCCAATTAGCGGTTTGGGAGGAGAAGATTTTTAAAGGTTTTTTACTTTGGTTGCCATGGCAACCAGAATTATTTATGGAACACAATTATTTGAAGGAATTTGAAAGAGGACCACCTAAGGATCATTCCTGTGAAATTTGGTAAAAATCCAGTAAATAGTTTCTGAGGAGAAGTTTTTAGCTCACCTGAGCACAACGTGATCAAGCGGAGCTTTTAGGGTCACTGGGTGTCTGTCGTTCGTCGTGCGTCGTCCGTCGTCCGTCGTGCGTCGTCAACAATTCTTTAAACATCAACTCCTCCTAAACCGCCAATTTGGACCAAACTTGGCAGGAATGTTCCTTGGGAGGTCCTCTTTAAAAATTGTTCACAGAATTTGATTCCGTCCAAAACTCTGGTTGCCATGGCAACGAAATGGAATTTTTTAGCAAATTCTTTAAAAATCTTCTCCTCTGAAACCGCTTGTCAGATTTTGAAATAATTTCACAGATATGTTCCTTGGGTGACCCTTTTCAAAAACTGTTCGTGAAATTTTGATCCGTCAAAAATTGTGGCTCTGGTGAATGGGGGCTACTTGCACTATAGGGAAATCAAGGAATTCTTTGAAAATCTTCTCCTCTGAAACCGCTGGTCGGATTTTGAAATGATTTCACAGATATGTTCCCTGGGTGACCCTTTTCAAAAAGTGTTCGTGAAATTTTTATCCGTCAAAAAATGTGGCTCTGGTGAATGGGGGCTACTTGCACTATACAGAAATCAAGGAATTCTTAAAAAAACCTTCTTATCTGAAACCGCTGGTCAGATTTTGAAATAATTTCACAGATATGTTCCTTGGATGACCCTTTTCAAAAACTGTTCGTGAAATTTTGATCCGTCAAAAATTGTGGCTCTGGTGAATGAGGGCTACTTGCACTATACAGAAATCAAGGAATTCTTTGAAAATCTTCTCCTCTGAAACCGCTGGTCGGATTTTGAAATGATTTCACAGATATGTTCCTTGGGTGATCCTTTTCAAAAACTGTTCGTGAAATTTTGATCCATCAAAAAATGTGGCTCTGGTGAATGGGGGCTACTTGCACTATAGGGAAATGAGGAAATTCTTAAAAAATTTTCTTCTCTGAAACCGCTGGTCGGATTTTGAAATAATTTCTCAGGGATGTTCCTTGGATGACCCTTTTCAAAAATTGTTCGTGAAATTTTGATCCGTCAAGAAACATGGCTCTGGTGAATGGGGGCTACTTGCACTATAGGGAAATGAGGAAATTCTTAAAATTTTTTCTTCTCTGAAACCGCTGGTCGGATTTTGAAATAATTTCTCAGGGATGTTCCTTGGGTGACCCTTTTCAATAAACTGTTCACAAAATTTTGATCCGTCAAGAAACATGGCTCTGGTGAATGGGGGCTACTTGCACTATAGGGAAATGAAGAAATTCTTAAAAATTCTTCTTCTCTGAAACGGCTGGTCAGATTTTGAAATGATTTCACAGAGATGATCCTTGGGTGACCCTTTTCAAAAACTGTTCACAAAATTTTGATCCGTCAAGAAACATGGCTCTGGTGAATGGGGGCTACTTGCACTATAGGGAAATGAAGAAATTCTTGAAAGTTCTTTTTCTCTGAAACCCCTGGTCAGATTTAAAAATAATTTGACAGAGATGTTCCTTGGGTGATCCTTGCTCTTGTGAATGGGAGCTACTTGCACTATATGGACATGATGAAATTCTTGAAAATTCTCTTTCTCTGAAACCCCTGGAAAGAAATTTTCCGAAATGTTCCTTGGGTGACCCTTTTCAAGACTTGTTCGTAAATTTTGATCCATCAAGAAACATAGCTCTCGTGGATGGGGGATACTTGTCCTTATACAGAAATGAAGAATTCTTAAAAATTCTTCTTTTTGAAATTAATTGTCAGATTTCGAAATGAATTTTACAGGTGACCTTTTGAAAATTGCTTAGCAAAATTATAAATTTGGTTCCAATGTTTCAATACCTCAAAAAAAAATAGGCTATGGTCATCCCAAAAATTTAGGTGAGCGATCCAGGGCCATCTTGGCCCTCTTGTTTAAAGAAAAAGTTTACGAACGGATGGACGGACGCACGCACGTACGCACGCATGCACACACGACGGACACAACGCCATGACAATAGCCTGCTGGCCTTCGGCCAGTGGAGCTAAAAAAGCATCCTTATACTCCCAAAGTCTTACTATTTTCATTCATAAAACCCCAGCAGTCGAAAACCATCCGACAACAAAAGAAATTAGAGATTTACTACGGCCCAGGTAGACACCAACGGGAAACACGTTCTATTTTTACATGAGCAACTCGCTCATTTACATACTGGAAATACACATGCGAAGCTTCAAACATAGCGTCCGAAGAAGATATTATGAAAAATAATTACATGTTTGTTATGTTATGGAATTCAAGCGTCATTAGTCACGTGCCAGTCACTTAACATTCCCACAATGCTTCTTTTTATTGTTGGCGCGAAATCTAAAAATAGCTTAAGAGGCTACGTAGCCTATTAAGGGAATACCATCAAAAGAATTATTTTTTGTAATTTTATGATTCTTAATTATTGATGATTTGTATTGTTTTTTTTCATATGAATTTCAATGGTAAATATATTTTCTAATTTGGTGTGATGTGAAAATTCTAAATACTCACCTTTAAAGGTGGCCCTTCAGATTCTGGGACGAAAATTTTACAAAAGTACAAAAAAATAATCCTTATACTCCCAAAGCTTTACAGTTTTCTCTCATAAAACCCCAGTAGTCGAAAAACATCTGACAACAAGAGAAATTAGAGATTCCCTACAGCCCAGGTTGACACCGACAGGAAACACAATCTATTTTTACATGAGCATTTATATACCTGAAATACACATAGGAAGCTTAAAACATAGCGTGCGAAGAAATTATTATGGAATACAATTACATTTTTGTTATGTTATGGAATTTAAGCATCATTAGTAACATGCCAGTCACTTAACATTCCCACAATGTTTTTTTAATTTTTGGCGTGAAATCTAAAAATACCTTTAGAGGCTACATAGCCTTTTAAGGGAATACCATCAAGAAAAAAAATGTAATTTTATGGTTCTTAATTATTGATGATTTGTATTGTTTGTTCATATAAATTTCAGTGATATATATATTTTTTTTAATTTGGAATGATGTGAAAAATCTAAATACTGACCTTTAAAGTATTTTCTCCTGTTCCAATAGTGTTGTTAATTATATGAATTAACTTTAGTTCATTTACAGGAATCATTTTCTTTTGTCTGCAGATGCATTTAACTCTTTCCATATTATAGGCAACACCAGAAGTTTTGATTGACAGTGTGGGTCAAGGTCTGACTGCACAGAACATGCAGTCTGATCTCTGATCTCCACTGTTCCCTGCTTCATTGTACCTTCATGACCGAATTGTTTCTTGATCTTGCAGAAGAAATGTATTTTTTGCCTTTGAGATAATGCAATTAATTTGTTCAGTAGTGAAAGCGTTAAAGTGCCTAAAACTTGTCATATGCGACAGTAATGAACAATGAAATGGCATTAATTTGATTACCATATTTGATTAAAAAACATGAAGTAACTTTTGCATAGATGGTTGACGTAGACTAACCTGAACAATCTTACAAAATTAATTCCCATCTAAATGTGCATCTGGGGTCCTGCATGGCTCACCTGAGTAAAGTGTAGGACTTGTTACCTGATGGCCCAGCCTCATTGAATGCACAATGTTTTTTCTGCAAGAGTGTCCTTAGGCAAGACAATGCAGTGCCCTAGCCTAGTACATGTACTACTTAAAGCCAGACATACAGAGCTGTAGCAGTCATATGACTGAAATAATGTTGAAAGTGACAGTAAACATCATTCAATTAATCAAATGTGGATCTAACATTGGCCTGCAAGGTTAACCTCCATCTAATATTTCTGTCAGCCTCACAAAATGTAGCTGTTAAGTTTTTGAAAACATTGGTAGACAAACAGATTTTCAGTTTTCATTCTTACTTAACTCTTCACCACACAATCCCTAGTTAACAATTGTGTGAAAGAAGCCCTTTGAAAACATTGTGGGAAACGGAGAATATGCTGGTAACCAGCATTTTCTCCTTTTCCCACAATGTTTTCTACCCTATTGAAGACATATCCCATCATTTAAGCGACATTAGAATTGTCATCTGCAAATGCTTTCAGTTTGGACATGTCCAAAATTTCATTGTGTGGTAAAGAGTTAAGTTATTTTCCCCCATCCCATTTCACCATGAAGGATACAAGGTAAGTGTGGCAATATTATCCCATTTTGAAGGATGTTCAGAAAAAAAAAACTTTTGAAACAACTTATCCAATTGGCTGAGGTTTTTTTTTTAGGTGTTTTTTGTCCGAGACATTGCATTAAATCAGATTGAAAATATTAAGAGCTCTAGGGTTTGTAAACATGTGAGCTTATATAGAAACACTAGACATGATGACTCTATCATTCTTTTCTATAGCATTTTAAGCATTTCTAAATTCATCATTGTTCATCATTATGCAAGACTCTTTTAAAAGATTAAACTTCTGTACTCAAACATAAAGTTTTGATTTTTACAGTAGCATTTTACAATTCTAGCCTAAGCACAATAATTTCTAAACTTTTATATGGTTGGTATAATCATATACAAATGTAGACTGCAAACAATTCAAATCTAAAACAGTGTGCCAATAAGAATGGAATTTTACTATATTAGGCAGTCTGATCTTACTCTACCAGTACACCTGTTACAAACTATTACAGACTGTCTTCATTCTGAGGTATAAAGCATGCATTGTTTTGAAACTAGTATGGTTTAGTTAAAAAAAACAATACAGGAGTCCTCTCCGGGTAAAAGAAAAAGTTGTATTTTGTATGTAAGTTCTTACTGAAAGCACATTGTCCTTTCCATAACTCTTAACATATAGAATCCTCTCAAGGTTCCTCTTAATAACTGCACAACTTCAAACTATTAATTAAAAAAAAAAATACAAAATCAAACAAGTAACAATAATTTGATTGTTCAGGTACAATGATTTCTTCTTTTCTTTCATAAGAAAGTTCTTGGTTTCATTCCTGAACTCAAACATATTTTGTAATAGTCTGAAAGGTGAAAACTAAGTGATGTGTTCAGTTATTTCTAAGATTTAGACCATGTGCAATTCATGAATATTGAATGTACATTTCTTCTTTAAATAAATTTACCTTGTATCTTCATAAAGAAACAAGTCAAGAAAAGTAATGATTGTACAAAAGAAAGTAAGGTCAACTCATGCAGTGCCACAAAATGAACTTGAAACCTTCAAGAATAATTTGATGGTGACTATTTTCTGGTTATCAGTGACTATTAGTGTCAACACTGTTTCAGTCTTACAGTGACAACAATTCATCCATTTCTGTACCTCTTGGGTTTTACTAGGGCTAGGCTGGGTCTCTGCGGTGTCTTGTCTATGGGCATTCTACAAAATGTTAGCATCTAGAAGAGGATAGAACCTGTGATAATCCATCAGTGGTCAAATAGCGGTCAACTTGTAGAGGTCAATTGGAAATTTAAATGATCAGATCAGTTTTAAAACAGCAGTTAGGCTAATTTGTGGATGATTTGTTTTGTGGATTGTTTTCCCTCAGATAAGTTGATTTCATCAATGTGAAAGAGAGGAGTGGAAAAACTGTTTTGTCCCTGCCAAGGATACTCACCAGCTGGCTTTTGCCACTTTTCCAAACTATGCAGAAGTTCCTAATAAGGTTTCTAAGTTTCATGTTTGACACCTAAGTAATTGCTTGATGATAAGATATTATCATGACTACATACAAGACATTATTTCATGCTTTAGGAATAAAGCCTGGTATCAAGGATAATACCCCAAAATAGGGACACATAATTTGTCCCTTTGGTAATTTGATTTAACTCTTTACTAAATGACAAAATTGTAGGCTGTTCAAAATTGAAAGCATTTGCAGACGACAGAATAAATGTCACTGAAAAATTAAAATTTGGTTTGGGATGGATAAAAAAAACATTGTGGGAAAAGCAGAAAACACATTTTCTCCTTTTCCTACAATGTTTTCAAAAGGCTTCTTACTCAGGTTCATTAAAAGTTGGGATTGTGTGGTAAAGAGTTAAGCTACACCCAACCGAGGTAGAAAGGGCCAACTTTCAAACCTTTAACTGTTTTGATAGCTCTTTATAGATGTAGGAAGACACTTAAATGTACTTCAAAGACATTGATGTATTCCAAACTGTTGTTTATTTAATCAACTAATGCTTTTTCAGGTGTACCTCAAAATTCCTATACATTTATATCAATAACAAACCTGCATATTTCACATGTTTGCCTATGAATGACTGCTTTTCTGCAATTTAACATGAGAGGTGGAGGGAGGGAGAGATAGAGAGTGTGTGTGTGTGTGTGTGTGTGTGTGTGTGTAGAAACATTATCTAACCTGTAAGAAATGATAATTGACATGTTTGCTTGAAAAAAATACCCACCTCTATGCAGGTTCAATTAAGAGAGTCATTCTGACAACCTCTACAGTTGACCAGCAATACTATCTTTTGAATTATGATCAAATTAAAAATGTGCCTTATTAATAAAAACTATGATACTGATGATAATATGTAATAAACCTTCATGTACAGGATATAAGAGGACAGTTTTTAATATTAATTTAGAAACCAGACAGGTATGTAAGCCAGTGATTTAAGCAACCAAATCAACCACCCCAATCAACCACTTGTGACCAGTATTGACTGTTTATAACCGGTTAAAGCTGCCTGGCTGGTCAATACTCATATTGACCTGCTCTTTGCCAACCTTGCACACTGTATATTAACTAAATCATTGCAAATATGTGCAAAAAATACCTGATGTAGCATTATGAGCTACTTGAAATTAATACTTATACACTGGTATAACTGTTATTCACTACATCTAATGCATTTTTGAGTGAAACCATTTTCATAGTCTATAGAAAAGACTTAACCCTTTCCCAAACGACAAATTTTGGACCCTTCCAAACCAAAAGAGTTTGCAGACGACAATATCAGATTTGGAGAAAATGGCAGAAAGTTCTCAAAAAGGGTTGAAAACATTGTAGGAAAAACGTAAAAACCAGGGCTTGTTTGGGAAAGGGTTAAAATTATCACACATCACCGGGCAGAAAATAGTCCTTTTTTTTAAATATGTGAATCCAAGCCCTTGGTACAACTGGTACTTTTGCAGCCAGAATGGATCAAGATCACACTCAGTGTGACATGTTGCCATGCAGAGTAAAAATGACTTGTATATAAGATCCCTGACTTTTGTGCAGTCTGATCATAATCAACACTGTCTGCAAAAGGTCCTTGAGTAGCACTTATCAGCCTAAGGGTTAATAGCATTGGGTCAGTCTATAAATGTTTAAAAACTATATAGGCATACTTTCACGCTAAGGTTTGAATTACATAAAACACAGTCACTGTCTTAAATATGGGCTGAGCTGCAGTTCATAATAAGAATTTAAATAAGTAATAATAGTTATATATAAGTTATAACTTGCTCTGTAACTGTACTTCTAATTCAAAGTATCAGAAATATATCAAAGATGTCAAATCTATATGTCTAAAAGAAAGACGTATAGATGTATTTCTGTGCATCCTTTGTCATAAATTATCTACAACTCGGCATATTTTTTTTTTTTTTTTCTGCTGAAATGTCACAAAATCAAATTCAAGATATCAGAGGGTCTAAAAATGGAGTTTTACATCTTGAAGACAAATTGGAAGCCTATCTGAGTCCTTTAGGCTTCACGTTAGTGGATGTCTAGTTCACTGAGAAGGACCCGATTTTCCATCAAAAACCTTCAGTTAAATTCGTGTCATGGGTTCGTACTTGATCGGGGCCGTTTGAAAATAAAATATTTCTTACCGTCGATGACAAGAGAGAAATATTGGTTCCAAGCTTTTCTACTACAGGATGCATATAAACCAAACATTTTTTATACACTGCACGATCTCCATACTATCAAAAGTTCTGCAAAAATGTTTCAAACAAATCGGAAATTCATCGAGAGCATCATACGAGTGGCGGTAACTAGGTTAGGCCGACTTCATGGATTCTGTATATTCGTTATCGGAAGGGCTTTAAATTATTTATGGCCCAATTCTAGCTGGCTCTCTGAACCATGTGAACAGTGAACAATTTTTTAAATAAGGCATAGCTGAAAATGTGATTTTATCGGGGAAAAATTGCTTAATCTCCTTGTTTATTTGGCAGCGGACGATACAAATTGTGAATGAAAGTTCTTGAATGAAAACGAGGGCAGTGTAAATAATGTTCATACGCTACATTTTGAAAAAATACAAGGACAAACTTTGTTTTAGTATTTAAAGTAATTTAGATTGAAAATTGTTTAGTTTTGGTGATATTTCAATAAAGCAATCAACCTTAATTTGTATGGTTTGTTCAGGGTCAGAATTGATCTGATTTGTAGATCTGCGTTATTAGCCTATAAATCAGCCATACAAAACTGAAAGTAAGCGCGCATGCGTCGTTACGGATGATGTATTTGGTTCCGGTCAAAACGATCACAGGAAGCAGATTTGCAATAGCAAATCCGCATTCAACCAGTGCTGGCCTGTGGCTGTGGCATGCCTTGCTCGAGGATACTCCTACATAACTGGCAGGGCAATCAGGGTTTTAACTCTTTACCACACAATCCCGACTTTTAACGACCCTGAGAAAGAAGTGACAAGTCTTTTGAAAACATTGTGGGAAAAGGAGAAAATGGTGGTAACCAGCATTTTCTCCTTTTCCAACAATGTTTTCTACCCTTCCCAAACCAAATTTGAATTTTTCAGTCACATTTATTATGTCGTCCGCCAATGCTTTCAATTTGGACTAGTCCAAAACTTTGTCGCTTGGTAAAGAGTTAAACAGGATTTCAAGAGAACAAACTCTTTGCCTTGACCTAGAAATAAATATCATTCACCTACAAAAAAACAAACCTGTATATATTTTAGTGGCTTCCAAGTCTTTGCCGTTACTTTACCATAAATTTGCTCATAACTCTTAACATCAGACAGCTGATGGTTTTGCCTAAATGAAAAAAACTGAAATTTGTTTTCTTAAGGCTTCTTTCTAAGGGGCGTCAAAACCAGGGATTGTGTGGTAATGGGTTAATGAAATAAGCTGAAATTTGTTAGAAGCAGATGAATACAGGGCTGAGAAAAGAAAGCATCATATCAGATTTTGTTTTGGTAATGCAAAAATAACTGAAGAAAACTGATTTTCTAAATACTTGTACATTTCAACACGCCCAACATAAAGTCTACAATATTATTATTTTTTTATTAAATTGGATGATTAAGAATGGTTTAGTCAATGAAGGCATACAGTAGAAGCAATCATGTGATTGGTAATTAGTTTGAGCCCAGCCCTGGTGCAGACAATCTTAGTTGTATCTTTTTTCTTACCCTGGCCACTGCTGTTTCAAGATGATTCAACAATGTAGGCCCATTTTTAGAGAATGCTATGTCTGTGGGTAATCAACAACAACAGCTTGCACACACACACACAAAGAATTCATATTCTATGCAAAATGAAATCTAGATGTATACGGTCAAAATATCAGAGCTAATGCTGACAGATTTTGATCAGATTTAGAATTTATAGAAATGATTATTATGGCACCTAGATGCAATTCAGAACAAAACAAGTGGGCTAAAAGAAACCACTTGAAATCCTTTTGTTAAAAGAAAATGAAGAAAAATCACTGCTGCGAGTAGATCTAGACCATTTTTTTTAAAACTGAAAAAAGATAACCTTTATAAGCAGCTGTAATCTAGATCCCGATGAGAAAAGTTTTTATGTTAGAGTATATGTTATATTATGTTCAGAATGAAAGACACGCTCGTAAAACCGTCTATGTAGCCTTCCTATACATAGATTAACACACTTTGCTCGGGTAGTGTTGACTTGGGGACGAGTGAAGTACTGGTCGATTTCTTTTGCTCCCTTTACCGAAAAAGACTTTAAAAGTTAGGGAGAACTTCCAAATCAAACATGAACAACGTTTTCAAAAGCAAGAGCGTGAAAAAACTTGAAAGCACAGATCTATTGACTCACCCGAAATGGTTCAGCTGTTTTATTAATCCCGTAATGTTTATTTCTGTATTAAGAAATTTCCGTAACTAAGACGGATAACGGAAAAGACCGAGTTCCATTGTATTTGACCAGATCTCGCGAGGATCTCGTTTGTAGACTGGGACACTGTTTCAAATCACGTGACTGTTAAGGGTGTAAGCAATTATGCATTAGAAACGCTCTTAGTGACTGTTTCTTTACATCACTTCCGTCCGCAATATTTAAATTTGTTTACTTCCGGTCCACCACCCTGTCGGAGGCATAAGGTATGTACAAATTTGACACCATTTGTACCAATGAGCTCTCGCTTCGCGAGGCGTCGCTTCGCGACGCCTCTCGTGCGCTGCTCGCTATAATTTTCATGTTACTATTTCATTAAAAGCTCACAAGAATCAACATGCATTTGAAACAAGTACTGCTGTCCTTTCAATGATTATTTCAATGGTACTTGTAGAAAGTATACCAAGACTTTGCCAAATATACCTAGAGTCATCACTAAACGTGATCATACCCCTACTAGCTCCTTGTCACTAAAGAGGTCCTTGTCACAGAATGCAGAATAGTTTAGCACAAAAGTAAGAGTTGAAAAAAAATCAAGAGAAGATAATTCCGCTATGAATCGAAGCAGGGTCATGAAAATTGCACATGCACAAATTCATATATGTAGAAGGACACTGTCTGTAAATTTGAGGTCTTTTCCTGAAAAATTGTCAGAGTATTTTGCCGGACAAATTTGTGTCTACGGACGGACAGGCAGACAGCCATGGCGATTCCAATATACCCCGTCCGCTTCGTTGTAGGGGTTTAAAATAGATATAAAGGCTTAATACATGAATTGAACAGAAAGCATTGCAAAAAGCAAGAAATAACTTGTTGTGAACAATATTTCCTTAAACATAAATTTACAGTGTTACAATTCAAGATGAAATGCTCCATACATAAGAGGTGAATATTGTTACCTCAGGGAAAACAGAAAACAAGATTCTTTACCTCAACATTTTGCTGAGTTTCTCTGGTGTCATACCGTTCCCATTGTCAATAAAGGTAAGACAGTCTTGGTCATATATATGTCTTACGTCAATCTTCAATTCACGAGCATAGACGTCTGGATCATATGCATTATCTGGAAAACAGAAAAATAGAGTCATCATATTTCTTTACCAAATAATTCTGTGTTTGAATGGCCCAGCAAAAAAAGGCTTTCAGAAATATTGTGAGAAAAGGAGAAAGGCTGGCAATCAGCATTTCCTCGTTATCCAACCATTTTTTCTACACTTTCACATGCAACATTTTATGTTTTACCTGACTATTATTTCACAATGGACAATTTTATCTTCCGGTCAAGGATGTTACATGACAAAATTATTTGAACCTACGTTAGAGCAGTAGAAAGCGCGCATAATGGCGGTCCAGCTCTGTGTACTTATCTGCTTGATGCCAACAGACGTATTCACAAGCTAAAGAACATGAAGAGTACAGTTATGTTTCCAGACGTTTTCTGTGAAAATGACACGGTAGGTTTAGCAATGGATAGGCGAATAGTGTACTTGTATTCTGCTTTCAGATCTTGCTCACAAAAATTGAGTAGTACGTGCATAAAGAAGATCTGAAAGTAGAATAAATCCCAACAACCAGAATTCTAATATTTTCTAGTAGATTATTTACTGTTCAAACCTTCGAGAGAAAAAAAAGAAAACACTGGTATGCACGAAATCTTACCTATTAATTCAGCAAAGGCAGAAAACAACCATGTGTGACTTGTTGAATTTGCGTACAAAAATCTTGGTGACACCTGTTAAAAAAGATTTGTTTCGTGAAAACAATTAATTGATTAGGTCAATCCTTTGACAAACAAGGCATTCAACGGCACTTAAGATTGATTGATTGGTTGACTGAATTAGATTGTAAATTCGAAGCATTAAAAAACATTATCTCAGTCATATATCACGGCCACAGCTCACAGTTTCTTGTATGCATATATACGACTGTAAGAATACCTTGGTCATAATGCCGTTGTTCATTAGCAATTACCCGCTCCCTATTTTCGAAAAATACGAAACCATTGTCTTTTCAGTATAAACGGAAGTCCTCATCGACGCAATAAACACTAAATAGATTTAGCCTGTGCTAGAGATCGTTTGGATGATTACCAAAATAACAATGTCGCCTGAACAAGGACTAATCATATATTGTGTAAGCTTCTAAGAACCGCATTCAGTGTCGTCTCCTAGTAAGGTTTCTATATTATCAAGAATAAAAGAAAGTAAAACACGGAAGAAAACCTCTACTCCACTACTCCCCTTAGTTCAACCAACAACACGATGAAAAGGTCTGAGTACGAGTAAACAAATCTTAACTATACTATGCATATTTTTATAATGTGTTACATTTTACCATCTATACCTTATTCAGAAACCTTTAAAGAAAAACAAATATTAATACAATCAAACAACTTTTTAAATCGATGAAGGCACGATATGATCGTCCCTTATCGTTCAAAACTTTGTTAAATACTGTATTCAAAATGAAAATTGCATCGATTATGTATCTGCCAGCTCTGAATCCGAATTGTGCGTCGCAGAGAAAGTTATTATTCTTAATCCATTCGTATTATCTTTAGTTGATACACCAGTAAACATGTTAGAAAACAGTTATCAAGTGAAATTCCTGTATGATTTTTCATGTCATCGGGCTCGTCCTTTTTAAAGATGGAAAGCATATGAATTCCGTTCTTCCATTGCTCCGGAAAATTACTGTTATCTAAATTAGCATTAAATATATCAACTAAATATGAGCCTATAATATCAAAGGACTCGATAAAGTATTCGTTTAAAAGGGTTTCTCTTGTGACAGATTTATTTCTCTTGAAATACCGAATAAAAAAGTTTATTTCGGCTACAGTAACAGGTTTTTCGAGTTTTTCGAACGTACATTGTGTGTCATCAAACACTATTCTTTTCACTAAACTAAAGGCTTCAGTGTCATTTTCAGACACTACATCGTTTTGTACAGACGAGAAAAAGCCTAAAAAAATGTTTTCCAATCAATATTGTTTGTTACGTTTTGTTTATTTTTACTAAATAATCGTCAAAAAAACTCTAGCTTTGAAATGTCTAAGATTAACAATTTCACGAGATTTTTTCTATATTCGAAGGACTGCTTTTTAATTTCAGATAACTTTCCGATATATTTTCCGTTTACTACACATATCAAGTCTATCTCCAATTTTGTTTTTCGCTCTTAAGTATAGTTGTCTATCGTTGTAACAATCGCTGTCGAACCATTCAAAGTAAATGTTCTTGTGGCTTATTGAATATTTACTGTAAATAGTGGATCACTTTAAGATAATGGAAAAAGTGTCTCGCTCTCTTGGTAAGACTTAAACCAAATTGTCTATAGATACTATGTACTACATGTTAAAAAGTAAAAAAAAGCCCCCTACTCGAAACCCGTAACTTTCTTGTTAATAGAATTCAATTTTTCGTTTCCGGCTGATGACAGTTAATTTTAAGTTTGGTTTCTAAATTGTTGTTTCGGTGGCAAACAATAAAAGCCGAAAGTTTTACACATTCAGAATAGATCAAGCTAATAACCATGATAATTGAAGTTATTGATTCGTGTCTTTTTAGGAAATACCCGCAGTGTTGGTTTTAACATTCTTGCTACAAGTCCACAAATGAAGCTGCAGGCTAAATTTGGTAACCCAAGGCATCATGATTAGAAACAAGAGGGCCATGATGGCCCTGTATCGCTCCACTTGCTTTTTAACCCTTTACCAAACAAATTGAAGTGTTTATGACCATGAAAAAGAGGACCTTCAAAAACAATGAACACTGTCAGGCAATATAAGCAGGTTAATTCATTAGCATGAAAGGTAAAATCCTTGGAAAAAATGTGCTGAATGATAGAAGCCTTACTCTGAATTTAATATTCAACTCATATGAGCATAACTATTATCATCAAAATGAATCACACTCCTTGAAAACAGAATAGTTTCTATCAAAAAACTTAATGTCTAGCACCAATCATGTATCACTGCAGTTTGATAATCAAGGGAGGTAAATAGTAACAAACTTTATCTTGCATGAAAAGAGTTATAACATGATGTTAAAGTAACATCGGATATTATTGGTGTTGTAGGTTATTTGCCAACATAATAATGAAACAGTTTATGAACATCGTTTCTAATTATGTGGTCAATTAAACATAATATTGTATTTTAAACTCGGAATTATGTTAATGCATCGAGATTATTCGTATTTACTGTTTAATATAGAATGAATACATCATTTTAGCAACAAACTGCCATCTGTAAATCAAAATTCAGTTATTTTACTACAGATCTTAGGTGTCATCGCGCACTCATGTATAAGGATAAACCCTGTATGCATAAAAACATTAACGACGTATCACAATGCTTAATACGGGAATTCTCGGAGTAATTCATAAATGCAACTTCGTGAACTCGGAGGTATGGGTTTGGGAACTCGGAGGTTTTAACTTTTCGAAGAGCGGATTGTTTTTGAAAATGTCAATGTGAGATTATATGAATGTGTCGGTAGGTAGGCAGAGGTAGGTATTAAGGGAAGGTACGTTTTCAATATATTCAATGAAAGTAAATGAGTAACCGACAGGATAATTCATCTTTTTTTATGTAGACAGCTTCGCATCCCACCTTTATGAAACTAGAATGTACATTACTATTTTATATTTTAGCTCTTAATTAAGGCTTTGTGTACTTGTTAAAACCGCTCATAGAGGCTGTTCTAGTCTACACGCTAAAACTCCATTTGTGGATAAAAAAACAAGTGAAAATTTGTCACTTTTAGAGCTGTAAAATCGTTGTATATTGCATACACGTCTCGTTGTAATGTATATTTGTACTAGTTTGTCCTCGTAAGAGGTACAAATCTGGTTTCCATGGGTAAAATTTTACACAAGATTCAACCAAATCCTGTGTTATTGGTACCTATTGAAATCATCTTGACGAGACGATTATAGTGAGTACCAAAACATATGTTGAAGCTTCTTATAAAACATTTTTTCAGCGACAACAATTTTGTCGAGCCTGCTTGCGGTGAGCGAGAAGTAGATGTCACAATGAGTTCGGTGTATGTGCGTGCGTGCGTCTGTGCGTGCGTGCGTCTGTCCGAACCATAACTCCTGCAATTGTAAATGGATTTCAAAATGACTTGACACATTTGTTCTCCATCACGTGTTGATGTGCCATTTGAAACATTCGTACAGGTAGGCCCAAGGTCAAGGTCACACTTGGAGGTCAATTTTTTGTCCGGACCATAACTCCTAAAATTTTGGATGGATTTCAATATAAATTTGAAAAACTGTTCTCCATCATGAGTAGATGTGCCATTTGAAAAAAAAAAAAGTTCACGTAGCCCCAAGGTCAAGGTCACGCGGGCTCGACATCTTTTCCCTGGACACCCTTCTAGTTAGTTAAGAGTTTTATGCTTTTCAAAGGGGAAATTTTCATAATCCAAAGGAAAACCTTGACCGACAGAAAAAAATGGCTATTTTATGTAACAAAGATTTCTGTTTTAACACTTCCCAAACAAACCCTTCTTTTTATGTGTACGAACATTTTGAAAACACCGTGGGAATAGGAGAAATTGCTCGTAACAAGCAATTTGTCCTTTTCCCCCATTTCGGCGGGTTGATAAAAACTGGCTTGTAGACATGTTGATTTTGCATGGTCAGAAAGTTTAAGCGCCGTCTAAAATGCAATGATTCAGTTCAGTTGATTTTATACCACTTTCAGTTTTCATTTATTAGCATGAACGACATAGTATATGTCTTTGGCCATTTACAGTAGACAGTTAAGAAATATGGCAAAGCCATGTGAGTATAAATATTAACAATAGTGCTTGTTATATATCCTCTACTTGTCCCTAAACAAAGTATACAAATTTTACTTCAAAAAATTATCTTAAAGAACAATAAATTAAAGTCTAACTGATAATGGAGTTCTGTAGAACATTTTCACGAATTCCAAAAGCGTTTGAGATATAAGTACACAAATTAATCAAAGTTCTTCTTTTCTTTGTCGACACAAGATTTTTGAATCTATAGATACTTAGATTTGATGTATTCTTAAAATATTTTATTCTAAGAGCTGAGTATTTTGGCCAATATAATAGAAAATGGTATTCATTTTCAATACATCAATCGTTACAAGTTCGACATAATCTTTCCATCGTGGCTTACTTACGAAACGACCAGCTTTAGTTTCTAACTTATGTGAACTTAGTCTAAATGCAGCAAATGTATGAATGAACTTTATGTTTTGAAGATTCTATAAATAAAACTCAAAGCAAATTTCAGTTTAAATTGATCTCGTTATCTTTTTTTGAATAAAGAGTAATAGTTAAATTGATTATTATATGCGATTCGAATATTAGTAAACCCTAAACAGTCAATGATATCATTAATTCGGCTTGACCAAGAATTTTGATACATTCTGTTACATAGCTCATTATAGGTTTCATATAAAAGAGTTATTTCTGTTCATGATTTTACACAAAAACTTAAGAGATCGCTGTTTACAAATTACTGATAGGGGTAATCTGCCGAACTCACCAAGAATTGCATAGTTTTGTGTTTGATGTTTTACAGTTTGAAGAGACTTGAGAAATTTCATATGCAATTTTTTCAAAATTCCTAAATTTATAGGCACCCCAAATTTCTGCACCATAAAGCAAAATAGGTACAACCATAGAATCGAAAAGTACAAGGTTGGTTTTTAGACTATAGCGAAGCTAGTCTATAGGCACCCAGATTGAGCCAGACTCAATGTAAACAAAAAACCCACAGTTGCCAAATACTGCCTCACAGAAAAATAACTCCTTACTGTTAGGAATCTTTATTCAGTCATTATGAAAACTTTGACTTAAAGTGCTGAATCTCTACCATCCCAATTTCAAATTGTCCACTTTCAAAGCAATAGGCTGTACAAGATGTCATTGATAACGTACATGATGCTTGCTTATATGTACATTAAGTAACCTATATGCAAATCAGGCTTACATCATTGATTCCTACTCCTCAGTACATAAAAGTATGAATGGATCTGAAAATGATATGCCCAGGTGATTTGTAGCAAATCCCAGCTACACAAAGCCTCACTGGCCAAGGAACCCTTCTCATTCCTCCAGTCATTCATTATTTAGATCACTGTGAATGCGAAACTGATATGTTAAACTGTTGTTTAACGTATTGTATATTAACCCTTTACCACACAATCCCGAGTTTTCACATAAGTGGGGATGGGGCCCTTTGAAAACAACGTGGGAAAAGAAAGCAGAAAATGCTGGTCAGAAGCATTTTTCCATTTTCTCATGTTGTTTTCAACCCCTTTAGAATATGTTTTCGTCAATTTAGTCACATTCAACTTTATCGTCTGGAACACCTTTTAATGCGTAGGGCCGTAAAATGTTTCGTTTTGTAAAGGGTTGAAAAGTTAGCTATTGCATCCTATGCTGTTGACCCTTTACCACACAATGACAACTTTTAACGCCCAGAGGAAGAAGCCTTTTGAAAACATTGAAGGAAAAGGAGAAAATGCTGGTAACCAATCAAAGCAAAATTGCAACATTTGAGCCAGTTTTAAATTGCCATCTACAAATGCTTTCAATTTGGATAGGCCTAAAATTTTGCTCTGTGGTAACGGGTTAATTAACTGTATAATCCAAGTTATAGGTGGGTATTTAAGTTTTTCAAATCATTCCAAATTAAAAAATATATATATCATTGAAATTTATATATATATTTAAAAAAAATACAAATCATCAATAATTAAGAATCATAATATTACAAAAAAAATCGGGGGGTGATATTCCCTTAAAAGGTTACGTAGCCCATTAATCTATTCTTAGATTTCGCGTTGTGGGAATGTTAGGTGACTGGCGTGTGACTAATGATGCTTAAATTCCATAACATGATAAACATGTAATTATTTTCCATAATGTTTTCTTCGAACGCTATGTTTGAAGCTTCGTCTGTGTATTTCCAGTATGTTGATGAGCAAGTTGCTCATGTAATCAAAGTGCTGTAAGCACTGTAATCGGTCGTCGCTGAATGATTATTGGTTGGTTGGTTGATTGTATTGGAGTTTAACGCCACTTTAACAACTAAGGTCATATCATGGCGATCGATGACGCACATGTGTTTCCTGACTTTCTCACACAAGTACTAACACAACTTTTCTTTCCAAAGCCACCGACTACTTTTCTCATATGCTTCTGCAGAGGTGAGAGGCGAAAATACGACGGAAAGAAAGTTCGCCTCAACCAAGGATAGAACTCACAACCACCGGGTCATGAGTCCGACACCCTCACCACTGAGCCACCCGGGCGGAGCTACTGAATGATTAAGCAATGTGAATATTTTCAAGGATATAATAGTTGTCACGGCAACCAGAGTTTTTAATGAAAATTCCTTTTAAAGTTAGTTTAAAAATTGACTTGAGAAAAGCATTTCACCAATTACTAGTAGACATATATAACACTTGCCGTGAGTACTACTTCTTGGAGGTGAGTTAGAGTTCGTTCAAAATTTTCGAGTCATTTTTGCAAATAGATCTACTGCTGACATAAGCAATGCCAATAAATGTCTGAGGTAGTCAAACAGTAAGCTTAAAAGGATCTTTGAAGCTTTCTGTCCTTATTTTTTAACCTTAAATGAGCATCACATTGTATGATTGAAAAAATTCCCAAAACGTTTAACTTCCCTGAACCTCCTCTTAAAATTGACCAATGAAAACCGTAAAAAAAATGAAATGTCATTTTGAGAGTTCTTAACCAAAAATGGCTTTCTTGGCAAAATGATCTGTGAAACTGAAAATATTAAACTTCTATTTTTCAGGGCTGTATTTTGTTGAATTCACAGACAGGTTTCTTTTATAGATTTTGAATAGCTGAGCATTTGATTCTGAATGGGAAGAAATATTTTTATCCCGACGAAAATATATAAGAACCCGTGCTAAATCTAAATTATCAAATGACCGATTACGACTTCTTACTAGTTAAAAAAAGTAAGCAAGGAGTACTAACTCTAACAAAACATTAAAATACTACAGATAGATATCAAATAGAGTACTCGTATACAAACTTCTAAAAAATTAGCTCTTTACACATGAACTTAAATAATTGATAAGTTCCCTTAGATGACTAGCTCTAAATGGTAGTCCCCCATTTCCCCATTTCCAGACAGACTGATTCTCTTTTCAACAAGTCTACAAACTTATACTTTTGTGTGTTTGAACACATTGCCGATCGATGCACAACTTATATCCGTGCAACGATCACACACATCAAATCCTGCCGTCTACTTAACTTTAAAGCTAGTAGAGGGGGGATACAGCATAAACGAAAACGATCCACGGGAATGCGAAGCTAGCCCAAAGTGTACAAGTTTTGTCTCTTAACTCATTACCAAACGACAAGATTTTGGACTAATCCAAATTGAAAGCATTAGCAGACGACAAAGTAAAAGTGACTGTAAATTTGAAATTTGTTTTGTGAAGAATAGAAAACATTGATGGAAAAGGAGTTACCAGCATTTTCTCCTTTTCCCACGATGTTTTCTTAAGGTTTCTCTCTCAGGGGCGTCAAAAGTAGGGATTGTGTGGTAATGGGTTAAAAACTCAAAGGAATCAATCCAGATAAAGTACTTGCATACAAGAACTACATGAAAACTTAAATTTCAGTTGTTGTTGCTTCTTATTTAGACTTTTTCTCGTTCTCTCTGAGACTCTCTCTCTCTCTCTCTCTCTCTGCAACCTTCTTCAAAATGACGACTGTAATGGACTTCAAAGCGTCGGTAATCGATCACGTGATACACACAGAAGAATTTGATTCATTCTCAGCTCAGTTCTTACTTGTATCATGTGATTTCTTTCACTTGTATCATGTGATTTCTATTTCGCCAGAAACCTCCACCTGAATATATCACGTGACTTGTTTTTCCCTTTACGTCGGAAATTTTCAACTTGTTGACCAGTATGTAGAATCTATGCAATAACGTGCTGGTATTTAGAAGACGAGAGTTATAATTATTGTACGCATTGACAATAATATGCCATATTCGCCATACAAAGAAAACAAAAACAAAGTAAATCTGACTTTCCTTGAATAGTAGCTAATCTAACAGTCTATACAAATTATATATATTTTGTATGCGTCCATTCCTGTAAAGGGCCTTTTCGGGAATTGGGTCAGTTTGGATTGTGGAAAACGCCGTCTCTAATCGGTCTAACGACCGATTAAAAATAGACCGTGTTTCCCGTCGGCGTCGACCTGGACTTTAGTAAATCTTATTTCTCTTGCTGTCGCATGGTTTTCGACTACTGGTGTTTTATGAATGAAAATTATAGGGCTCTGGTAGTATGAAGATTATTTTTTTGTATTTTTGTAAAATCTTTGTCAAAATAATCCTCAACCTACTAAAAAACCTTTCTGGCGGATTGCGAAAACCTGAATATTGTTATTTAGTATATTTTTGAAAAAAATATATGGCATCATCGGTTTGTATATAGATCCAAGATAAGATTGTACAGACTTTGTAGCCTGATCTTGTTCCACACTGTCTGTCCGCTCCTCTGTTCAGACATACATCTTTTAAAATCCTTGATGAAAATTTGTGAAACATCATTTTCATGTATTCCTTACGATAGTTCCCCGATAAAGATTCCTTTTTCATCTGATGCCGTATCGTCGGAAAAGGGGGTTTGATGTATATTTCCATTATGGACTGATATCTTTTTAACTACTGGACAAAATTTTATGAAACTCCATATTCATTTTGTTTGTCATAGGCCACAGACAATTATATTTGTTTTGTCTTTTCAAATGCTATGATACGGAAATAACTAAAAGGGCAGGTGTACATGCAAAACACAATTTACCTCTTATTTGTTTCTATCTAAAAGATGTCTTTTCAGGCAGGAGATTTCATCTCAAAAAAATAATCTGTTTTAAATTGAAAGTTAACAGACTGAAGTGTTTCGAAATATTTCTTGTGTTAGAGAAGAAAATAGTCAAGAGTGTCGGGTAAAGTAAAAAGATTGAACTGCATTTGAATTGAAACGGGGTGAATTCAATAACCAGAATGAACCGATAAACCTGGAACGGACTCAGAAACCAAATATGATAATATTTCTTCAGTCTGGTATAAATCAACGAAGATTTATATTTACCATAGCCACTTACTTGTTTCAAATTCGCTGGTCTGTCAGTACTTTCAGTACTTTGATTCATATCTAATGGGACTTTCAAAAACCAGGAGAAGGCCATGATAAGCTTTAATTGCTTGTTCATGTACACACTGCACAGCAACATTGAAAGTGCCTGTGTAAGTAGTCAAGGCCAGAAGCGTAGCCCCACTTTTTTTAGCAAAAATCGGAATCATTCCACCGTTGCAGGATTAATCAATTTATTGTGCAATCATATCGATGGAGCTTAGCTTTGAAATCTATTTTTAGTCGTAACAGGAAATCAAAAGTGCATGACATAGGTCTTGAGCAGAAGAATTCTATGGTAGTTCGATCCGCCGTGTTCAAACATTGCGGCGGAGAGGATGAAAACCTATCTTTCAAAAGGGTCAATCATATACATTCTTTCAAAAACAGGGTGGAAAAAGTCCTATATGCTATCGGAAGCAACCAAATCTCTTTCCTGCATAATCCTATGCGGGAGAAGGTACATCTATTTTAAGCCGCGGAGTTCAAGAATACGTGACATAGGTAATCACTGTCTCTCTAGCAGACGAATTCTACGGATCCGCTGAGGTAAAACAAGGTGGAAAATTTGGTAGGTAGATGATCCTTTTATTCTCCAGCAGGGCCAATAATGTACAGACGACTTCAAAAAACAGGTTAGAAAAAGGTATTTTGGGGGCAGAGTCGCTTGTGGTACAGACGACTTCAAATACAGGGTGAGAAAAGTCCTGTCTTTTTCTGTTGCATGCTCAAGTGTGAGCTGTTCAAGGACAAATCTCTCTCTCTCTCTCTCTCTTCTTTTCCTTCAACGTATTCCAATCTTATTTGCTAGGGTCGTTAGATCTTGGGACTGTGCGGATTAAACAAGTGTTTTTATGTACCGGTGTATAGTAAGTGGCGAGTCAAAGGCAGTAGTGATGTTTTTAAGCGATCTGTTTTGAGTAGGCCCCTGCATTATAACAGAAAGAAATACGTATCTTTCCCTTCAACATGTCATGATTGTTAAAGACAATTTACATGGCGGGGAATCACGTGACACAACAACAACAACAACAATGACCGACATTTGAAGAAATTCCCCGACTTCAGGTAAGAAAATCTTCAATAATTCCGTTAATGCATGACCGATTGGAATTTGGTTTGAAGCAGAGAAGGCGGAAGGACTCCAGAGATTTGCTTGATGTGTTAGATTTTTTAAACAACACCTGATAAAAAGTTATTGACGAGCAAGCAAATTATCCAGGGTAATAGACAGAAATGTTGATTTACAGCAATGTCAAGACGAATGATTGATCTGTTTACACACGTACTAGGGAATAATAATACTATCAGAAAAGCGAGCTGTGGCTTTATGAGCAACTGGGGTCTTATTGTTTTGAAGTTTATTGCCGAATTTTGGACAAAATTCCAAACCATTGTTCATTTTACAAGTTTGTATGATAAGATAAATGTATTCCCTAAAAAAACACAAAATTTCACCTAGAAATGTCCATCCAAAGCGAAGATATACGTTTTAGAATGGACCTGGGTAGAGGAAAATATGCTAACAAGACACCAATTTTATTTTCAATCTATGCACATGGACACCAGATCAGAAAAAGCTTGCGGTAACTGGACACCAACCTTTAAATCATTAATATTTCTGTCTGAAACTCGATGCATGGGCTGTATACGAAGACTATTTTTGTAAACATTATGTCACTACGGTCCATTACCTGATAAAGAGCATGTTCAACCCAATTTCATTACTTCTAGCACTTGCTTTTTTGAAATATTTGCAATATTATGGCAATTTTTGAAGTAGATCTACGATGATTGATCACAATTGACCGGTCATTGCCTCCAATGTTGGTACAAGACATGTTCCTTGTTTACAGCGTTTCAGTTTAATGAATGGCGTATTAACCCACTACGAGGGTCAGTCAAAAATAGGTGAGCACTGCCTCATAACTTTTTTATTTTTTTACGTAGGCTAACAAAACTTGACACGATTGTTCATTAATGTCTCGTGCAAAACTTGCGCGGGAAAAAAACAACGTTACATGACGTCACGTAAATATGACGTCATTACAAAACTGTCATGGCGGACGGTGCGTTCACGCTGACGCGCGACGAACAAGTAACATATATTAAGATTGAGGCTAGGCGGGGTAAAAGCGCGATAGAAATTCAGAAAGCACTCGAGGAAGTAGGTTCAGAGTTTGTACTTCCATATAGTTCTATCACCCGATGGGTAAGACAATTCAACAACGGGCGCAATACAGTTAGCAACAAGCACCTGTGCGGAAGGCCTTTGTCGGCAACGACCAGTGAAAATGTGGAAATGTTGCAAAACTGCTGAACGATGACAGAAGATATTCATGTGATGAAATTACTCATGAGTTGGACATAAGTCACGGGTCAGTTCATCGAATTTTAACGGAACGTCTGCAAATGAGAAAGATCGCGGCCCGATGGGTGCCCCACATGCTGTCGGAAAGTGAAAAACACCAACGTGTAAACATTGCCCGTAAACTTCTAAAAAGATATGGTGAATATGGCGATGAAATGTTACAACGAATCGTTGCAATCGATGAGACATGGATTCGGTCTTTTGAACCCGAATTAAAGCGCCAAAGCACTGAATGGCATACAAAAAACTCCCCAAGACCCGTAAAATTCCGTCGAAGTCAGAACTGTGCCAAAATGTTGATGATCTTTGCGTATGATTTTCGTGGAGTATTGACGGCACACAGGATACCAACTGGTGAGACTGTGAATAAAGAGTACTATAAGATGTATATTAGAACAATACTTCGTCCAGCAATACGCCGAAAGCGCCAGGAGATGATTGACCGCACGCCGCTAATTTTACACGATAACGCGTCACCCCAGAAAGCCAACGTTGTCAAGGAGCTGCTGGAGTCATACCAGTGGGAAGTTCTTGATCATCCCCCCTACTCCCCTGACTTGAGCCCCCCCTGACTTCGATTTGTTCCCAAAACTTAAGGAGCCCTTACGGGGAATACGCTACGAGAGTTTGGATGAACTTGAGTGTGCCGTGAACAGGGAGGTACGACGAATCAACTTTGGTAGCCTAGCAACCGGCATCCAAGCGTTGCCAAAGAGATGGAATTCTGTCATCTAGTCCAGGGGAGATTACTTTGAGGGATTATAAGCACGTAATTTGTTTACTATGTAGTTTTAAAAAGTTATTAGGCAGTGCTCATTTATTTTTGACTGACCCTCGTATCACGCAATCACGACCTTTAATGTCCCTGGAAAAGATGGCTTAGAAAAACATTGTCCATAAAGAAAAAACCCTATTAACTAATACAGTGTGTACATTATTTACCACATTTGGCCTGATTCTTAGTTTAAATAATTTTCAAATCCGCTTGGCCAACTGTTAGAATGGCGTTGTACCCGTCGTACATTTACATGCGTGCGTTTGTTCGTCTACGCGTTTATTTCTAAAATTTTTATTTAATTGACTTCTCCTCAGAAACCACCAAGTGGAAATCAACAAAAATCAATGTGGATGATTCCATAAATTTCTTTCGAGATACTTCGATCCTTTAAAAAACATGGCTTATGTGGAAGGAGCTTATTTTCCGTGTACGGTGCGTTGTGAAAATTGTAAAATTTGTCCTCTCTAAAGAACTCAATCACGAGATTGGTATTGGGTAGTTTTCTATCACACTCCTTCAATAAATTTTGATCTGTTGAAAAACATGGCTTTTGTTGGTGGGGCTTATTTTCTCTCAGTGTCATAAAGCGGAAGTACTTGCAGCTCTTTAAATTCATTGATAATAAATGTATGTACATGTATTTCATAACACAGATGATCTCTGATAATGTTTCATTTTATCCAATATGCTGGGTGATCATGATATATGAGATATTAATCTTTATTGTCACAAACTTACATAGTTCTTGGAAATGCAGCATTATAGTGCTCAGATATAGTTACAGTTTAACCTATATTAATCAATTACCAAAGGGACGGTCGAAAGAGCTTGCCAAAGGCAGGTGCTTGCTTGATATAGATGAATGTCTGTGCATTGCTATTTGTCGGGAACTACATGTATGCTTGTTTATTCAGGTTGCTTGCTTAATACAGGTGGCCAACATGCCAGGTTTTACTGTATTTCGTATTGCTGAAATTTATTGGAGAGGTCATCAGACCCTCCAACAGTGGTGATTTTAAATTTCAGACTGCCAGAGAATTTGCTAATTCTATATCTTCGAGCGTAGTTGTTCTGATACGCAGCCTGTTTCGTCATAGTTTTGTAAATAAAGCGAAATAAAAAAAAACGAAACAGGAAATAGACGTGGTTTATTTGTATATATGACGAATTTAAGAAAAGATTTAATTTAGTAATTTGCCATGGCTGCATTTAACCTCTCTAATAATTTCCTAGCACACTACGTACCTTTGAGCGATATAGATTTAACCTGATTCTGTTCCCTCTTTTTATCAATGCAGAAATCTTTAGTTGGTTCTAGAGCATCGAGAGGCAGTATCAAACTCAAAGTGAAAATTGTACAAGTGAAAAAAATGTCAGTAATCAAGTTGCTGAGAAATTTCAAAAACAAACTCACCTCTTTATCAGTACTCGAATGTTTACAAATATGTCTATATGTGTTAAGCATTACCTTGAAGATAATTAATTTTCATAGTTCCTTCGGCATGTAGCGTGTTCTACAAAAAAGTTTTTAATACCATCAAGAATGAAAGAACTGAACATTTTCGGTGTATGTACAATCTAACGCCAAAGCCGGTGTAACGCAGAGAAATGACCCCGCTTACAAAATGATCCCCCAGGTCATTTTACTACGTAGAGGAATGACCCGGGTCATTATTCTACGTAGAGAAATGACCCCAGACCGTAGAAAAAGGACCCCATCTAGCTTTAGTAGAATGACCCCCTCATGAAGAGAAAGGACCCCCGTAGAGGAATGATCCCCCTTTTTTCCTTTTTTCCCGATTTTCTAATTCCCCCTATTCATCCATTTAAATCCGCCTGTAGGGAGTTCTTGGATCATTGCACAACCGTATAAATTATTATCATCCAAATACATTATGTATTTGGATGGTTCATTTGGGTCATAATTATCACCCATTGTATTTATCATTTGCTTTTGCTTATCAATGACTAATCATAGATACTCCTCCTCTGATTCCTCTTTCTATCATTAGCAGCATATCAGAATTAGATATTAACTCTAATTCTACCCCAGTAGTTTTTAATGCAGCGTCCCAAGCTAAGCCAGGAGCTATAAAATAGTGAGCGGGGTTTAATTCATAATTTTTACAGCAGATGTTTCTAAAGTTCTCAAATACATCAGCCGAAAGTACAACGTCAGTTTTACCATATAAATTATGGTAATCTTCTAAACTTTTCATCCCAAACTTCTAAACTTGTCATCATCACTTATGTCTTCGTCGTTTAGTTTGGAATAAAACGCGTCTTTGGGCGGTAATTTAGTTTCTTTTAACTTTTCTTTTGAGCTTATAAGGGTAAACACCCTTTCTTATGATTAAATTAAGTTCATCCTCTGTGTAATACTCTTTGACATTACAAAAACGTTCTTAGTTATTTACTAATTTCTCCAAACTTGTAGCCATAAACTTAAAGGAGCCAATAAACCTTATTTGAGGATATATAAGTTTAGTTTCACCCTCTTTATTTTCGTAATTACCAACTTGTATTTTTTTCGGTTAAGCTAATATAGGTTTCATCATTGTTTGGTTTAACTGATATATCACCCTCAGTACTACTAAAATGTTTTACGAATATGTGACTGTCATACCCACTAAGGTCTTGAAATACCACAGATGTGTAATTAGGTACTCGATATAATAAATTACATATGCTATGGGCAGCTCCTCTATACCTACCAGTGAAATGGCAATGGTCTCTAACTTTACTATATTTAACTTTATCATCCCCATCATTAAATTGGCCATCACATATCCAACATTTATTTTCATTTTCAAAGCCTTCCGCTTCCTTTTCCCCAAATACCATTTCATTCATTGGGATTTTGTTACTTTCTTTTATCCTCTACAAATTTTTGCGCGGCATCTTTCCCAGTGTAGTTTACTAATTTTGATTCATGTAAGTCTCCATACAACGATTTGATGTTTATAGCAAAAGATTGATGGCTCATGCTTTTGGTATTGTTTAGTGTAGATAATTTCAGGGTTTGGTTCACATGTACTTATTGTTTTCACATATGATTCGAAGTCTGCATAGATTATAATAATTTTTAAATTTCATTGTTGCCCTCTTTCTAGGAAGGTCAATTTTAACAGATTCATGCTCATTACAATCTCAGCATGCTTTCTTAACGACCATTCCGACCAAAAAGGATTTAAACATCTTAAACAAAAGTGAATACTGTTTTTATGTTTCGAGGTTTGTGATGACAACAAACGGCCAACATCTTTCACAATGCAGTAATGTTTTACTCCGTCTTCTTCTATTAAAAGTAAAACTATTTTGTAAGATCTTTCGGTATATTTACTGGCTCTAAGAGGGTAAATTCTTTTACCCTCATATCCAAACAGCGTAATAGATATATCAGTATTTAGTTTTTTTTAAAATCCATCAATATCATTTAAAGAAACAGGATAATTTATATTTTTTATGTTTATCTTCTCTTCCATTCCTCGTAATTTATTTGTGCTTCTCTCCAGGTGTACTTCCGGCATATATTTTTTCTTTTCTTTATCCGTAATTTCTATCTTTTTAAGTTCTAAATTTCTTATATGTACTTCTAATTCTTCTTCCGCATCTGAAATTTCTTTTGCTCGAAGAACACACCATAAAAAGCATTTATTGTCTTCATTTTTCATATTGACCATAGCTTTCTTAGCAGCTAATTCTTGAGGCAAAGTTATATACGTTTTCCCCCCCCATAGGTTTATAAGCTACAGTATATAACTCTAAAAACTCTACATTATGAAAGACAAGACCCATTTCGTGTCATTCATAATTTTAGAAACCATTTGTTCCATAATTCTGGCCGTCATAGTATCATATATTTCTTCTACATTATTTCCTAATAAATTAATTATAGACGTTTTAGAGTGAAATTCGAAATTTCTAATATCTTGGGTTGTAAGAATTAATTTTACTTTAGTTTCTCTATTTTGTTTTAAGATTTTAATAATTTCCTCACGCGACATTTCTAAAAAAATATTCTGGGGTATATCCCTCTATACCACTAATAGAGTATAGATTCGCAAACTCCTTTAATGAAGACCTTTGTTTAGAAGCCTTAAACTTATCTTTTTCTTCTTGATACTTATCTTTTTCGTCTTGTTGTTAATATAATAATCAAGCCTTGTTTTTAATTCGCTAAGTTCAGGTGAAACATTCCTTGGTATTTTTTTTAACCTCGTTTAGCTACCTTAATAAATTATCGGCCGAGCGAGAATAAGCCGGTAGTACTCGAGGAGGTGGTGGTGCTATTGGAGGTAATGGTGCTGTATATGGAGTGGGAGTTAAAATATTTTCTTCATCTAATGTCAAAAGATTAATCAATCGCTCAACTAATTAATCTATTCTGAGACTTGAATAGTCTCGAATATCACAATTTTTTGCCAACATTTTTAAGTTTGGCACCGGTATTTCCATAAACATATTTCCTTCTATAGGTCTAACCAATATTGGAGTCCCTGGGTTACTTAAGAGTTCAATCAGTTGAGCTCTTCTGAGGCGTGAATAGTCTTTAAGACCGCGAATTTTTGCTAACCATTTTAGGTTTAGCACCGGGATTCCATCAAATTCGCGATTCACGATATTTCTTGGTCCTGGGTTATTCAAGAGCTCAACTAATTGAGCTCTGCTGAGACCTGAATAGCCTTTAATACCGCGATCTCTTGCTAAAATTCTTAGATTTGGCATTGTAATATTTACGTATTGAATACTCATTTTATTTAATACATTTTTTTTTTCTTAAATTAAAGATTTTTAAAATGCCTATTTTATATATTAAATTTTTTCGTTTAAGTTATTTTTAATAAAAAAAAAAAATACTATGTCTGTATATAGTCATAATAAAAATCACTGAATGCCAACTCTCTATATTTATTTTTCCAAACCTTCCCATCCAAGTTATTAATCGTTTGGGGGTAATGGTCTAAAAATTTACTCGCTTTGTAAAACGATGGGAAATTTAGGATTTCCCCAGTTTTAACATCTTCTAAGGTAACTTTTCTCGGATCACTCATAATATGTTTTAATCTATCAAACCTGGGGTCTGTTTCCTTTTTTGGTTTAGGCGGCTCTTTCTCTGGTAGCAGCCAATGTTTCTTTACCAAATCTACTAGCAGCTTTTTATTCCAGTAAGATTAAAATTTTATATTATTTTCTTTAAGAATCTTTTTTTAAATATGTAGTCTTTATCATCTTTTTTTAATATGAAAGAAAGAAATACTTAACTTAATACACTACTCATTTTATTTCCATTAGACTGAAAGTTTATTAACCTATCACTAATAATAACAGCGTATGCCACTGTTTCTGCAGGCACATTTTGATGAAAATTTGCCTTGATTTGAATATCAGTAACTGAATATTTTAACTTTTCGCTTTGCTTAGAGACATCAAACAAAAACAGAGGATAAAGAGTTTTATAATCTGATGGGGAAATGTTAGGGTTTGATACTAACTCACCCATGTTAAAAACCTTAGACCTAAATAACGCAGCATCACCATAAGCTCTACTAAATTGTTGTCTGGGAAAATCAAGATTGTAGTCAACCGCTGGGTATCTTATGGCATTTAACATAACATAAATGTTTTTAACATTTACATTGTCAAATATGGATGGATTTTGCTCTTGGTCGCCATTTTTATCAGTCTGAAAACCAACAATGATAAAACTTGGCACCTCTGGAGATGATTTAACCGCAAGTCTCCAAGTAAATGATGTTGTCTGTGTAACTGAGGCAGAGTCGCACTGTATCATTCTATATGCAACTGGAAATTTTTCTCGATAAGTTTATATAGTTCATTCTCCTCCTTAAGCGCGGGTTTAACATGTGGTATAATCCATGAAAGTTTATCCAAAGTAATTTTACCAGCATCACCATTATTGTCTCTAAAAATCGCATCATTGTCATCATTTCTTGTCAAGGTGAGAGTTTGTTTCATTCAGTAAAAATTTTCATTATAGTCCTCACAAAAACCAAATATATGCATCAATGGAACTCTAAAGCTAAATGTTCCTTTTGGGTCGGAATTATTGATAATGTATTTTTTCCTCACATTCCAACCTGTGTTTTGGTTATTTGCTACAGCTGTTGTGTCCTTATACCACAATTGGTTAAGCGATTGTGATTTGGAAAAGTCATCCGGATATTTTAACAATCAAAGGATTGTAGTAGCCTGACCAGGATATAATATGGATTCAATCTCCTGCTCGGAAAGTTGATACTTAATGTTTTTAAATAGATGCATCAGGGCGTTGTTTGTTAGAGAAATGTTGTCAGCATTTGCGTAAGCTGTTCCATCAGCAGCCTTTGTTAAGCGTCCTTCTATAAGTGAATAACTTTCGCAAGGAATCGTAGAAATATCTAGGGTTTCAATATTAATCCTAATATCTCCTCCTGGGTTGTTGAGATTTGCGCCTACAATTGGTTCATACTCAAAGTGCTCATACTCATCAATGCCATCATCTTTTAAAATTGGTTCGGTGATATTTAAAATGCGCATTTTTTTATTATAATTATAATTTTTTAAATCAAAAAATTATAATTGCGTCTATTAATTTTTTCTTCACGTTACTTTAATGCCAGCTCCACTGTTTAATTTTTTAACCATGTCCTGAATAGCGATTGCACTTCCATCTATTAAGGTGCTAATGCTTTATGTTGTAGGTTTGCTCACCGCTTTCGTATGTTTTTCTAAATTCTTTCTTGATTTTGATGTTAAAGCTTTTTCAGCTTATTTCTTTCCTGCGTCTACAGCGGCACTCTTTCCAGCTTCTAAAGCTTTTTATGCTCCTTCCTTAGCAACACTCTTTCCAACATCTAAGGCAGAAGAAGCGAGTTATTTAGCTGCACTACTGGTAAAAAGTCTCGTTAAAAACTTAGCGATGCTGTCAAAGTTTCTGCTTCCTCCGTATGCATACCTTTTATTAAATCCTCTGTTTTTATACGTTATCATTTTTTATAGTATAGACATTAATTTCTATATTTGTTTGAATTTACAACACCTTGCCTTTTTAATTCGTCGCATATGCTTACTAACTCGTTTCTTACACTTGTGTTGCCTGCTTTTTTACTTGCCAACTATAGGTCTCGTCTTTCTATTAATGCGTTAGGGTCACACGGGATAACAACGATACCCTCTCCTCCGTACTCTTTTCTATTTTCCCAAATAGTTTTAAGAATCCTTTTCCATTTTTGTCCTTTACTGCTTTTGGGATATTTACTGCTCGGGTCGTTAATATGATAAAGGGTGTTGGTATTTAACACCAACTTCGCGTAATTGTCGTAATCATCATTAGTATACATGTTTTCATCAGGAATTTTAAACACAAGTAACTCCCATAGACCAGGGGTGCCCTCATATTCATCATCGTCAATTATGATATTATTATCAGTGATAATAACTGGTTTGTTACCGATATAAAATTCACGGTTTTTGGCATATAGTACGTACGTTGTATCAGCTTCTTCTTTAGTTGCAAACTTTCTTAGATACTTTTCCGCTATTTCTCCAATAAAATGTGTGTCTTCACCCGTTAGTTTATCTATTAAGGTGCTAATGAAAATTTCCCAGGTTACCGGGTTTACTTTCCTTGGCGGACTCTTTAAGTTTTGAAAGGGTTTCCAATGGATGGATTTTGGTTGAGTAATCTTAGGTTTTTTACCGAGTTTATAAATATCAATTTTTTTAAATATTTAAAAATATTTCTTATCTTATTACAATATAGCTCCTAAAATTGGTATATTAGCAAATGGACTATTAGGACCTAAAAGAGGTCCTTTTCCATCATAAAACTTTCCACCTTGTTTTAAATACATGCCATCACCAACAGACTCTAATCCTTTACCTTTGGCTGGTTCTAAATAAAGCCCTTTTCCATCAGTTTCTACCCGGCAAACGCATCCTCCTTTTTTTAGGTAAAGACCTGACCCCATTATTTTTTGTACTCCTGATGATGCTAATCCAGAAAGAGCACCGACTCCTAACGCTGGTAAAACGGTTTTTGCTAACACTGGTAAAGCTCTCGCAGCCAATCCAGCCAACATACCGAGAAAACCACCCTCTATCTTCATTATCTTTAAGTTGTTTAGCACTCATTCTAATCGTGATACCCTTGCCGTTTTCATAGGCTTTAACTTTTTTTTTTGTTTGTTTGTGAATTGGTAAATGCTATAATATCGTTACCTTGTAAATCTTCATGACTCAAACGAATACTTACTGGACAACCAGCTTTAACAGCATGTTGAAGCTTTCACTTTTGCCCTTCCGATATATTAACTTTTACATTTGTATAACTCGTCATTTTATATATATTAAATATTTTTTTTTTAAATTATGCTTCTCCATTATGAATTCTAATTGTTAGATTCTCTCTTCTAAGATTTAGTAACGTTCCGTTTTGGTCTGTGATTGTTACCACCATGTTGTGTATTTCATCCATTGTTATCGATAGGTACGAGTCTCGTATACCAAATTTTGAGGATTCCCAACAATTTTAAATCCGGGAGAAACATTTGGAAAAAAGGAGTAAATTGTGTTTTGCGTTAAACCTTTAACATAACTTCCTGAGATAATATCAATGTTAACGAGCAAACTGTTTATGCTGAGAATGTCCACTACATTCTCCGACTCATGAAATCCTCGCGTATATTTTGCGCGAGTAAATCCTAATAATTTAGAAATGGATCTTGGATGTTTAAAATCCACTTGATAACCATTTTCTAAAACAAGAACTGACTTTAGGGTATTCGCGTTTGCAGAAATGTTGATATAGTATTCATCATTGGATACATCATAGTGACCCTTTTTTCTCAATTCATGTTGAATGGTATCATTAATGTTTTCAAGTTCATTACTTCCTTCTGGCATTTCAACTTTATGCCACGAAGCGCCGTTATCTGGAGATAAATAAAGATGTTGTTTGTTGCATCAATGTTTGGAAAAAAGTAGTAAGTTTCAAGGTTTACTAAAGCTATTTCATATTGTTTATCGGATTAAACCTGGTTCTAATGCGCGTTTTGTTGTCACTTACTATAATTTGGAATGACATTTTGTGTTCTATATTTCTCGCAATTTGTTTTAAAAGCTCTTCCATTTTTTATTTAGTAAAAATATATTTTTAACTCGGTATATCATTGTTGTCAAAACCGTTTCTGTACTTCCCATCATGTTTTTTATAAGTTAAATCAATGACAACAAAACCGTGTGGCTTTTCCCAACACTTATTGCAAAATCTTCTAAACTCATCCTTAGGCATATCTTCACTTACATGGTTATTATAAATATGGTTAATATTATTTAGATCTTGTGAAAAAAGACAGATAAAATTTGCGTTTTCTCTAATAGTTTGCCTTGGTAGCTTAAAATAATTTTGTGAAGCAGCCAACATTACTATGTCTTCCACGAATGTAGAAGCACTCGCACTTATTTTGCCTTTCTAAAAGTAAATCATCAAAAATCATTAAATTTTTGTTTTCTGGGCTTAACTCCCGTGGGTCAGGTACATCGTCTGCAGTTTCAAAAAAACTACATCTTATATCCGATTTATTTTTAAAGGTTTTTACCCATTCTTCAACCAATGCTGTCGGAGAAACATTTGAATCCTGTATTTCATCTGGCATGTTAAACAACCTTAAAATATCCTCTTTCGGTAGTCTTTCTTCAAAGGCTTTTTTAAGTATGCGATATTCCGGTTGAAAAAGACTTCCGAAAACGCACAACTCGTAGTCAAGCCAACCCGGTCTAAGCAAAAGGTTAAGTAAAAGATTGGTCTTACAACAACCTGATTTACCTACGATTAATCCTCTGATACTCCTTGGTAAAAGAGGGTGATAAAATCTCCTCAATACTGCTTCATTCCATGATAAATCAATTACGTTCATTTTATATAAGTTTTTTTTTTTTTAATTATTATATAAAATGTATTGCGTTAAATGTAAAACAGCTACTGATACAATCAACATAGAGTATACCATTGGTAACAAGAGCTTCGCAGGGCGGCGCATATACGCCCGAAGGGGCTTGTCAGTGAAATGAGTTGCATTGACGGATGGGCCACGAATGAAGAGTAGTTATTCTCCATGATATGTGAAAAATATTAAAGGGCAATAACTAAAAAAATAAGAGTGGCAAAGTTACAAATTTTGTGATTTCTCTTATCCACAAGGTGTTCTATCAGTCTTTGATGGTCCAAGATCATATCTTTTATATTTTAGAAATTATGGCCCAGACGAAAGTTCAAAGTGGAAACTAACGAAGGGCAATAACTCAAAAAAAAGGCAGAGTTGTGGTTCTTGTGCCATGCACTTCTTCCTAATGTGTTCTATTAGTCTTCGAAGATTCAAGGTGATGGATTTTGAAGTTTGGAAGTTATGTTAATTACGAAAATTCAAACTGAAAATTTACAAATGCCAATAACTCAAAAAAAAAGTTGATAGATTTTTTAGTATTATGGCCTGGACAAAAATTCAAAGTGAGTAGTTGATTATTTCAGAAATCAGGGGCAGATAATTTTTTAACGCAAACAGTGATAAAAATTCTAAGACCCAGGTGCACAACTAGACATCATGGAGATTCATTGTGGCAATTTTCAAATAATTCCGATGGAAACTGTAGGAGGAGTTGCACACACAAGAAATTGCTAACGGACGGACGGACGGACGGACGGACAGACGGACGGACGGACGGACGGACGGACGGACGGACGAACGGGGGTATAACATAATACGACCCTTCGGCCGTATAAAAATGGGAGAAATATGAAACGTGGAAAATTTGCGGTGTGTGGAACAACTAAAACTCAGTTTGTTATGGGTGTACAAAAAGGTGGGTCAATTTTAAACAAAATAATTAACAATATGCCTTTCGGAATACATCTACCTGGGCACAATTTTACGGGGCCCGGTACTAAATTTAAAAAAAATTAACCCAGATTTAACGCCAAAGGAATGGAGTAAACCGATAAACGGTGTTGATAAAGCTGCTTACCATCATGACATATGTTATCTTCAAAACAATAATACTGCCACGAGAAATTCTGTTTGCGATGAAAATATGTTAGCAGAGTTAGAAGGCACTTACAATCCCACTTTAAAAGAGAAAATGGAAAGAGGAATTGTTTCTAACTTGATTGGAACTAAGGCTCGATTTGGAATGGGAATATAAACGTTACTGGAGTGAATTGTACCTATATTAAACTAGTTCCAATGCTAAAATATGATGAAAGTGAGTAACACACACAAAACAAATAATATCTAAAATATAACTTCTAACAACAAAAAAAAAGTTTTACACATGGAACATTAAAGGTGGGTATTTAGAATTTTCACATCACACCAAATTAATATATATACATATCATTGAAATTTATATGAAAAAACAATACAAATTATCAATAATTAAGAATCATAAACTTACAAAAAAAACTTTTGTTTATGGTATTCCCCTAAAAGGCTACGTAGCCTCTTAAGCTATTTTTAGATTTCGCGCCAAAAATCAATAGAGCATTGTGAGAATGTCATGTGACTGGCACGTGACTAATAACGCTTAAATTCCATTAAATAACAAACGTGTAATAATTATTTTCCATAATGTCTTCTTTGGATGGATGTTTGAAACTTCGTCCGTGTTTTCCTGATTTTATATGAGAGAATTTGATAATCTAAAAATAGAACGTGTCTCCCGTTGGTGTCAACCTGGTCTGTAATAAATCTCTAATTTCTCGTGTTATCGGATGGTTTTCGACTAGTGGGGTTTTATGAACGCAAATTAAAAGGCTTTGGGAGTATAAGGGTGATTTTTTTGCATTTTTGTAAAATTTTCGTCCCAAAATCTGAAGGGCCACCTTTAAAGATTTGATCCAGAAAATCATCTCATGTTTAAAACAACATTCAGCCACAAAACTGAAGCACAAATTGAATTAATCACACAGCCAACCACTTAACAAGTTAACTACATGTTTAACTTGTTAACAGTTTGACCATGCATTTAACAATAACTTAAGCACAAATTCAAGCAGAACTCAAGTTAAGCACAAACTAAAGCAGAACTCAAGTTAACCACGAATATGGTTGTGTCCAAGAATCAGCATTCCTCTAACTAATCCCCCATATTTCCTCAGAAAATCCTAAAATCCTAAAATAGAACCCACGAATGCGTCGAATAACTGACAACTTGTTTTCGGTGAAAAATTAAATTCTTTTATATTACTGATTAAGATATTTAGAGCTTTGAGTCCTTTACCCACCAAGGACGTAAAAAGGACTTAATCAACTATAAATAATACTAGGTATTTCGAAATTATACCAAATTATCCCGACTTCTAATGATTCTGACACGGAAGAAAAAGGTGGGGAAGGATTTGAAGATATCGTGAAAAAAGAGAAAATATTCATGATCTGCAATTTCTTCATTTTCCACAATGTTTCCTATCAGATGCAATAAATGTCTCCCGTTTTCCTACTATGTTTACCTTTCTATGATAATAAATGTTATCGCTTTTTTTTTCTGAGTTTTTTTCTTTTTTTTTTTGCGCGCGTGTGTGTGTGGGGGTGTGATCTTATTCAAAATGTTAGTTGCATTTTCTCCTGTGTAGCGTTGACAATTTGACAATATTAAAATTGATTCCTTTTCATCTGAAAAAAGAAACTGGGTAAAAAAGTTTGCTCATCTATTGCTTAGTAGAGATCCTAGGCTTAGAAATCTTAAATACAGTTAATTCACAAGGTCACGTTTATTGATATCGTAGTAGATAGCTGAACGACCTTTTTCGCCTGAAGAATATGTGGTCATCGATATCTGCAAGCGGGAACATGGCATAAAGGTAACTCGATTCTTTGCATAGGGAGAAAAAAATGGTCTTTACAATCCCACTGAAATGGGCCTTCTAGTGGTTACACGAAAAGATGTTAAATGATAATAAATCTTTAGCAAACAACAAATTTTTGCCTTGTCCAAACTTGTAAGCAGACGACAAACGATAACGCATGAATATGTCCCGATAGAAAATATTATCGGGGAAGCTACAATGATATCAATCCTAATATAGTTAAAACGGGTTTAACATGTGACTATTTGTAAAAGGTTAAAGGGCTGTCCTTTGTTTTGTAGAACAAGAACATTTCTTTATTACACTCAGAAGGTACATAAAGTACTACTAGAGGATTTGATAACAATATCGTTTAAAAAAGAACAACTATTCCGGTAAACGAGAGAAGTAAAGGCTGAAGGAAAAAGGGAGGAAGGGAGACAAGAGTCAAAAGTGTTTACATAAGAATATCACACGACATACTATCAAAACGCGATAACTGTGGTCTTTGTGTACAAACACTGGATCAGTTCAAAACACCACACAATCCCTACTTTTGACACCCCTGAGAAAGAAACCTTTTGAAAACACTGTAGGAAAAGGAGAAAATGCTGGTAACCAGTATTTTCTCCTTTTCCCACAGTGTTTTCTACTCTTCCCAGAACAAATTTCAATTTTTCAGTCACCTTTATTTTGACGTCTGCAAATGCTTTCAATTTGAACCAATCTAAAATTTTGTCGTGTGGTAAAGAGTTAAACATTACAGCTAGCACTACCTTCTAAAAGCATAAGATCGGTCAGTTTGGGGGTCCCCCTAAACAGATAACCTTACCGAACCTTATCTAACCTTACCGAACCTAAGTTTTGTTTGGGCCATACTGTGTTTGTATGACATTAAAAAGTATATTTTCTATTTCAGAAACAGTTTGATAGTTATAATTGGAAAGAAAATGTGGTCATTTGTGATATATGACGAAATATTTGGACCCTATCGTTCAACGAACCTAAAAACTCGCGAGAACGTCCGCCATATTGGAGGCTATTATATCCTAGGAATACTATACACCGGTACCAACCGGTCTTTTGCACGATTTTTGTGTATGATATATGGATTAGCTTCTGAATAAAGACTTATTATGAATGTTTAGTTTGTTTTATGTCCCCATATTAATTTCCCCTTGTCTGTTTATAATTTTTTACTTTTATTGAAAATAAGGAAATGTAGAACTTGAAGGATATAAGACATTTCGACCACAGACCATCTAGACCGCTTAAATTTTGGGTGACAAATAGGACCCTGCGATCTATAGAGCCGATGTTTCGCTGAGACAAATTGACCCCTTATTTCATGAAAATATAACTAATTATAATGTTGAAATGTGACGAAATGTTCTTTTATACTTAACTCACTATCATGACTGTTGCCACCGCTGAAAAAGAAAGCTTTTGGAAAACGTTGTTTACGGTCCAACGAAAAATGCCGAACTTGAAAAATCCACGAAATTTCATACCAACGGAATTATATGAATCCACAGTATATATCATAAAAAATGATGAGCAATAGAATAATTTGTCTTTAATAGAAATTACATTTGTTTGTTTATTACAAATATTTATTGATAAATTAATTGAAACCAATAAAAGTTGCATTTCATTGTGTATTTCAGAAGTTTATTGTTGTAATCAGCTTAGTAATTTTTAAGTTGTGATTGGCTGTACATACTTTATACGCTGATTTTGTCCATCACTAAACCTAATTATAGTTAGCAATATTGTTGTAATTAACTGTACATCTTCCTATGATTATCTCTGCTATTGTTAACTTTATTCCAGATCAGAATGCACTTTATTTATACATCATATGCAGTGCAGCCTGATTTCAATTTGTGATTCACATTTATTTTGTTATCTGCAAATGCCTTCAGTTTGGACTAGTTCAAAAATTGTGACGTTTGGTAAAGAGTTAAGATATATACCTGTTACAAATTTCTACGGATTTTCCCGTTTTAGACAAATGTTACGCTTCCTCTAAACTTTCTACCCTTTCTTTCTTTCAAGGTCCAATCACATTATTATCTCTATGACATTCATTTATTTTTTGAATTTCCATACTGTATGTTGTACATACGTGGATGAAATAAAGTTTATTGAATTGAATTGAATTGAATTGCAGGAATTGCCCTTATATATAATGCACCAGTATATTATATCAAACTGTTATTGACCGATTGCATAATTATGATTAAAACTTTGACTCGTAAAATAACAGTTTGCACATGTTTGATAGGATATAAAACATTGTGGGAAACGGTTTTCAAGACTTTAAAATTGTTTATTTAGGATAATATTGTGGGAAAGGAAAAACTGGTTGCAATACGCAATTTCTCCTTTTTCCACAATGTCTTCTACACTAGAAGATACTTATTTTTCAATTCACACTCACTTTGTTTTGTCTTATCCAAACATCTTTCAAATGGGAAAATTACGTGGTATGGGAAAGTGTAAATTTTTAAAGAATCTGCATACAACACATCAAGATAGCATATGAAACAGTGTGGGAAAACGAGAAAGTGTTTGTTTTCCTTTTCCGTAAATGTTTTCAATAGTCAGCAGCTGAAGACTGGGAAAGTTGTAATAACGAACAGTTCCCCTTATCAAACAACTAATTTCAGACTCTTACATATTGAAACGTATGCATGGATTGGAAAAAAAAAACTTACTAGAGTTTCAAATCCACCTTTTCATACAACGTTTCTACGTTTTTTGTGTTTTTTTTTTTTGGTTTTTTTTTTTTGGTGGGGTTGGGTCCCTCTGGTTTGGTAACCCTTGTTCAGAATGGAAAGCATAAGCACGAAAAAGATTTTTCATGAATTCAACTAAATTTTATTTTCTTTGTACGATACAAATGAGCAAATACTTCTTTTTCAACACTGTTTTCTAAGCGCCATAGGAATGACGTGTATGGAAAGATATAGGGTTTAATCTAAATTTAGGTTGAATCAATTGTTGTGTCAAGTATTGTTATCAAACACCGTTGCAAATTCCGGAAAACAAAATAGCGGCTGCAAGACAGATTTGCAACAGAGTTTGATAACAATACTTGACACAACAATTGATTCAATCTTTCAATGCGCAAAAGACCGGATGGTACCGGCGTATAGCATTCCTGGGTTATAATATTGGAGTCCAATATGGCGGACAGTCACGCGGGTTTTTAGGTTCGTTGAACGATAGGGTCCAAATATTTCGTCATGTATCACAAATGGCTACATTTTCTTTCCAATTATAACTATCAAACTGTTTTTGAAATAGAAAATATACTTTTTAATGTCATACAAACACGGTATGGCCCAAACAAAACTTAGGTTCGGTAAGGTTAGGTAAGGTTCGGTAAGGTTCTGTGTTTAGGGGTGCCGTCATTTTGGTAGCCATTTTGTAAAAATGGCCGCCATTTTGTTAAAATGACCAATTTCAGCTTGGCACCTGGCACCATTGAATTCAGCAGCCTTTAATTGATAAAGATAGGTTAGGTGCCCACTTCTACCTAAAAATGCCTACTGAAGATAAGATTTCAGAAAATCTTTCTAGGCTATTAAACATGAAAACGTTTTGAACGATCCTCAGTGATCAAATCATTGTGAGAGACGATTCATCCTGAGAAACGAAAACGAAAGTACACAGGAAAAGAGTATTCGGACACTACATCTATACGAATACATATTTATGCAGTAATTAATAAACTAGGCCTCTAAAATCGGGCACACCAGGCGCAAGTGACTCGGAATTGTGTCTATTTACTGCGTGCAAAATTTGTTGCTTTCTTCGAGCGTGTAAACATTTTGCTAAAAAATCGCGTTAACAGACCGGACTACCTACTATAATCCCAATGTCAATTTATAACGTGTATATCTAGCGTTAACAACCGTTTCAAACACATTTAAGATTATCGAGAATAGAACTGTCATCGCTTACCCACAAATCTGTGTAAAATGAAAATATCATGACAATCTTTTATTTTGCTAAAAACACTGCAACAATCGAATATGTAAAGCTGTACACGTAAGTTCGTTTTACCTTTGCTTCCCCGATTCCCTCCACTGCCATTTTTAAAATAAAGCTTATCTGACCTGGTGAATAACTTAAAAATTATACAAGACAGTCAACCTGAGAGACTCAAAAGTTTTGCCGGACCGAATCAAATTCAAGCCGAAAAAAGAAAACAGCGATAGGTGATGACACTTCACAGAAATCGAATAAATTCTCCAAGGGTGTACTACTTCCGAGTTTCACTATTCATAAAGGCTATGTCTGAATTCCGACCGCCTCGGGTAAAATGAAGTGAAAACGAGGACATACACCTTATGCGTTGTATCAATGCGCCCTAGAGTAGGCATGCGCGGATCCAGATATCTTTCTCAAGGGGGGGGATCCCACCGAAAACGCACTCGTCTTATTATAAGATACTTTGATTTCCTGATTTCAGTGGATGTAAGCCGTTTACAAGAAAAGTCAACGTTTCCCGTTCTAACCATGAGGAGGTCAACACATTTAGAACCTTTTTTCAATGACTGTATTTTACATACATGTAAATGCTGTGCAATATCAAAACAGTACCATTTCACTAATCCGATAACCACATTTTTGCCAAAATTCCTTTTAAATCACAAGCCGCATAGAAGCTAAGCTGTATGTCCTTGCCTGCAACAACCATATATTATTAACACAAACCCTATAGAACCTAAGCCCGGTGTGCAACAGCAATATATTATATAGAACCCATGGCGGATGGACTCCTTTTAAAACACATGCCCTACCGGGGGGGGGGGGGTCCGGACCCCCCCCCCCCTGGAATTTTTTACCACCCAGGGTTCTTTAATATATGGCTCTTGCAGAGCGGGACATACAGCTTAGGTTCTATGTGGTTTGTCTTTTTAAAAGGAGTAGATCCGCACCGGGTTCTTTAATATATCATTCTTGGAGAGCGGGACATACAGCTTAGGTTCTATGTGGGTTGTGTTTTAAAAAGGAGTAGATCCGCCCCGGGTTCTTGAATATATCATTCTTGAAGAGCGGGACATACATCTTAGGTTCTATGTGGGTTGTGTTTTTAAAAGGAGTAGATCCGCCGTGGGTTCTATAATATATTGTTGTTGCGGACCTGGACATACATCTTAGGCTCTATAGGCCTTGTGTTTCTGAAAGGACTAGATCCGCCCTGGGTTTATAATATATGGTTGTTGCAGACAAGGACATACAGCTTAGGTTCTATGCACCTTAAAATTTAAAACGAGTAAATCACCCCCGGATTCTATAATCTACGGTTGTTGCAGACCGGAACATACAGCTTAGGTTCTATAGGGCTTATGTTCTTTAAACGAGTAGATCCGCCCCGGGTTCTATGAAATATAGTTGTTGCAGACCGGGACATACAGCTTAGGTTCTATGGGGGTTGCGTTTTTTAAAGGGGTAGATCAGCCATGGGTTCAATTATATATGCTTGTTTCAGACAGGGACATACAGCTTAGGTTCTATAGAGCTTGTGTTTCTAAAAGAAGAAGATCCGCCATGGGTTTTTAATATATGGTTGTTGCAGACGAGAACATATAGCTTAGGTTCTATGCGGCTTGTGTTTTAAAAGAAGTAGGCCCGACCTGGATTCTATTATATATCTTTGTTGCAGACCGGGACATACAGATTAGGTTCTATCGGGCTTTCGTTTTTAAAAGAAGTAGAACTGCCCTGGGTTCTATAATATATGGTTGTTGCAGACTGGGACATACGGCTTAGGTTCTATAGGGCTTGCGTTTTTAAAAGAACTTAATCCGCCCTGGGTTCTATAATATATATATTTGTTCCAGACCGGGACATACAGCTTAGGTTTATACGGGGCTTTTGTTGTTTAAAAGGAGTAGATCCGCCCCGGTTTCTAAAATATATGGCTGTTGCAGAGCGGAACATACAGCTTAGGTTCTATGTGGCTTGTGTTTTTTAAAAGGAGTAGATCCGCCCTGGGTTTATATAATATGTGGTTGTTGCAGACCGGGACATACTCCTTAAGTTATATGGGGCTTTTGTTTTTTAAAAGGACAAGATCCACCCCGGGTTCGATAATATATGGCTGTTGCAGAGCGGGACATACAGCTTATGTTGTATGTGACTTGTGTTTTTAAAAGGAGTAGATCCGCCCTGGGTTCTTTAATATATGGCTGTTGCAGAGCGGGACATACAGCTTAAGTTCTATGGGGCTTGTGTTTTTTAAAAGGAGTAGATCTGACCTGGGTTTATATAATATGTGGGTGTTGCAGACCGGGACATACACCTTAAAAGTTATATGGGGCTTTTGTTGTTTAAAAGGAGTAGATCCGGCCCGGGTTCTATAATATCTCTAATATATTGTTGTTGCAGAGCGGGACATACAGCTTAAGTCGTATGTCGGTTGGGTTTTTAAAAGGAGTAGATCCGCCCCGGGTTCTTTAGTATATCATTCTTGCAGAGCGGGGCATACAGCTTAGGTTCTATGTGGCTTGTGTTTCTAAAAGGAGTAGATCCTCCCTGGGTTCTATAATATATTGTTGTTGCGGACCGGGACATACATCTTAGGTTCTATAGGGCTTGTGTTTTTAAAAGGACTAGATCTGCCCTGGGTTTTTAATACATGGTTCTATAGGGCTTGTGTTTTTTAAAGGACTAGATCAATCCGGGGTTTATAACATATGGTTGTTGCAGACAAGGACATACGGCTTAGGTTCTATGCGCCTTGTAATTTAAAAAGAGGAGATCCGCCCCGGGTTCTTTAAAAAATCATTCTTGAAGAGCTGGACATACAGCTTAGGTTCTATGTGGTTTGTCTTTTTAAAAGGAGTAGATCCGCCCCGGGTTCTTTAATATATCATTCTTGGAGAGCGGGATATACAGCTTAGGTTCTATGTGGGCTGTGTTTTAAAAAGGAGTTGATCCACCCCGGGTTCTTTGGTATATCATTCTTGGAGAGCGGGACATACAGCTTACGTTCTATGTGGGTTGTGCTTTAAAAAGGAGTAGATCCGCCCCGGGTTCTTTGATATATCATTCTTGGAGAGCGGGACATACAGCTTACGTTCTATGTGGGTTGTGCTTTAAAAAGGAGTAGATCCGCCCCGGGTTCTTTGGTATATCATTCTTGGAGAGCGGGACATACAGCTTACGTTCTATGTGGGTTATGTTTTAAAAAAGGAGTAAATCCGCCCTGGGTTCTTTAGTAAATCATTCTTGGATAGCGGGCAATACAGCTTAGGTTCTATGTGGGTTGTGTTTGAAAAAATGAGTAGATCCGCCCTGGGTTCTTTAGTAAATCATTCTTGGATAGCGGGCAATACAGCTTAGGTTCTATGTGGGTTGTGTTTTAATACAGGAGTAGATCCGCCCGAGGTTTATAATATATGGTTGTTACAAATCGGGACATACAGCTTAGGTTCTATAGGGCTTGTGTTTCTAAAAAGACTAAATCTGCCCTGGATTTATGATATAAGGTTGTAGCAGTCAATGACATACAGCTTAGGTTCTATGTACCTTGTAATTTAAAAAGAGGAGATCCGCCCCGGGTTCTTTAATAAATCATTCTTGGAGAGCGGGACATACAGCTTAGGTTCTATGTAGGATGTGTTTTAAAAAGGAGTAGATCCGCCCTAGGTTCTATAACGTATTGCTGTTGCAGACAGGCACATACAGCTTAGGTTCTATAGCAGTTGTGTTTCTAAAAAGACTAGATCCGCCAGGGCTTTATAATATATGGTTGTTGTAGACAAGGACATTCAGTTTAGGTTATACAGAGCTTGTGTTTTTTAAAAGGACTAGATCCGCCCTGGGATTTTAATATATGGTTGTTACAGACAAGGACATACAGCTTAGGTTCTATGCGCCTTGTAATTTACAAGGAGTAGATCCGCCCCGGGTTCTTTAATAAATCATTCTTGAAGAGCGGGACATACAGCTTAGGTTCTATGTTGGTTGTGTTTTAAAAAGACTAGATCCGCCCTGGGTTTATAATATATGGTTGTTGTAGACAAGGACATACAGTTAAAGTTCTATGCGCCTTGAAATCTAAAAGGAGTAGATCCGCCCCGGGTTCTTTAGTATATCATTCTTGGAGAGCGGGACATACAGCTTCAAAAGGTTCTATGTGAGTTGTGTTTTAAAAAGGATTAGATCCGCCCTTGGTTCTTTAATAAATCATTCTTAAAGAGCGGGACATACAGCTTCAAAAGGTTCTATGTGGGTTGTGTTTTAAAAAGGAGTAGATCCGCCCCGGGTTCTTTGATATATCATTCTTAGAGAGCGGGACAAACAGCGTAGGTTCTATGTGGGTTGTGCTTTAAAAAGGAGTAGATCCGTCCGGGTTCTTTGGTATATCATTCTTGGAGAGCGGGACATACAGCTTAGGTTCTATGTGGGTTGTGTTTTAAAAAGGAGTAGATCCGCCCCGGGTTCTTTGATATATCATTCTTGGAGAGCGGGACATACAGCTTAGATTCTATGTGGGTTGTGTTTTAAAAAGGAGTAGATCCGCCCTGGGTTCTATAATAAATTGTTGTTGCAGACAGGCACATATAGCTTAGGTTCTATAGGCCTTATGTTTCTAAAAAGACTAGATCCGCCAGGGGTTTATAATATATGGTTGTTGCAGACAAGGACGAATAGCTTAGGTTCCATAGGCCTTGTGTTTCTAAAGGGACTAGATCCGCCAGAGGTTTATAATATATGCTTGTTGCAGACAAGGACATATAGTTTAGGTTCTATAGGGCTTGTGTTTTTAAAAGGACTAGATCCGCCCTGGGTTTAAAATATATGTTTGTTGCAGACAAGGACATACAGGTGAGGTTCTATGCGCCTTGTAATTCAATAGGAGTAGATCCGCCCCGGGTTCTTAAAAAACCAATCTTGGAGAGCGGGACATACAGTTCAGGTTCTATGTAGGTTGTGTTTTAAAAAAAAGTAGATCCGCCCGGGGTTCTATAATGTATTATTGTTGCAGACCGGGACATACAGCTTAGGTTCTATAGGGCTTGTGTTTCTAAAAGGAGTAGATCCGTCCAGACACATAGTTTAGATTCTAAAGTGCTTGTGTTTCTAAAAGGACTAGATCTGCCCGGGTTCTATAATATATGGTTGTTGCAGAAAGGACATACAGTTTAGGTTCTATTCACCTTGTAAGTTGAAAGGAATAAATCCGCCTCGGGTTCTTTAACATACCATTCTTTGAGAGCGGGACATACAGCTTAGATTCTATGTGGGTTGTGTTTTAAAAAGGAGTAGATCCGGCCCGGGTTCTTTGATATATAGCATTCTTGGAGAGCGGGACATACAGCTTAGGTTCTATGTGGCTTGTGTTTTGAAAAGGAGTAGATCCGCCACGGGTTCTTTAATAAATCATTCTTGGAGAGAGGGGCATACAGCTTAGGTTCTGTCACGGTGGGTTGTGTTTTAAAAAGGAGTAGATCCGCCCTTGGTTCTATAATGTATTGTTGTTGCAGACCGGGACAAACAGTTCTATAGGGTTTGTGTTTTTAAAGGTGGGTACTTAGAATTTTTACATCAAACCAAATTAAAAAATATATATATCACTGAAATTAATATGAAAAAATAATACAAATCATCAATAATTAAGATTCATAAAGTTACAAAAAAAATTATGGTATTCCCTTTAAAGGCTACGTAGCCTATTAAGCTATTTTAAGGCTACGTAGCCACTTAAGCTATTTTTAGATTTTGCGCCAAAAATCAATAAAGCATTGTGGGAATGTCAAGTGACTGGCACGTGACTCATAACGCTTAAATTCCCTATCATAACAAACATGTAATAATTATTTTCCAAAATCTCTTCTTCGGACACTATGTTTGAAGCTTCTTCTGTGTATTCATGTAAGTAAATGAGCGAAATGATCATCTAAAAATAGCGTGTATCTCCCGTTGGTGTCAACCTGGGTCGTAGTAAATCTCTAATTTCTGGTGTTGTCGGACGGTTTTCGACTACTGGAGTTTTATGAATGAAAATTAAAAGGCTTTGGGGGTATAAGGATGATTTTTTTTTTGCACTTTTGTAAAATTTTCGTGCCAAAATCTGAAGGGCCACCTTTAAAAGGACTAGATCAGCCCCTGGTTCTATAATATATGTTTGTTGCAGACAAGGACATACAGTTTAGGTTCTATGCGCCTTGTAATTCAAAAGGAATAGATCGGCACTAGGTTCTTTAATAAATCAATCTTGGAGAGCGGGACATACAGCTTACGTTCTATGTGGGTTGTGTTTTAAAAAGGAGTAGATCCGACCTGGGTCTATAATACTGGTATATGGTTGTTGCAGAGCGGGACATACAGCTGAGGTTCTATGGGGCTTGTGTTTTTTACAAGGACTAGATCTGCGCTTGGTTCTATAATATGTGGTTGGTGCAGACTGGGACATACACCTTAGGTTCTATGTGGCTTGTGTTTTTAAAGGGAGTAGATCCGCGATGGGTTCTATAGTCCAATTTATTATTTCTTATTCATCTTCTTCTTTTTCTTCTTCTTATTATCATCATTTTTGTTCCCCTTTTTCTTCCTTTGATCAATATCCTTATCCTTCCTCTAATTCTGGACATTAAACAGATAAATATAGGAAATAACATCTATTCTATTGCGAGGGATTATTAGAACTATTTCTTTGGCGTAATAAAGAAAACCTAAGTACATATTACCCCACACGTATGGCCTTGTTCTTTACCCAAGGCGGTCGGAATTCAGACATTGCGTTTCATAAACCACGGAAATCGTTATATCCACACCGTTTATGTCAAACACCGTTTGAGATGAACTGGCCACCGTTGTATACCTATACACGCACTCTCTTGCACTCCGGATCATTACATTTACCTCTGTAGTGGGCTCAGAAAGTAGTCCGTCATTACATCATATTTTTGTCACATGACCATAACTCAAAATGGCTACACAAACGCCGGTGAAAGAAAGACCAATATCGATTGTTTCGTGTGCTGTTCAAACAGCATGGGACCAGTCAGACTTAGTGATAGGAAATGAACAAAAGAGGGATTTTCTGAAAAGCCTAAATATCTTTAAAGGACGATAACTTGATTTTTAATCGTACAACTTAGATCCAGCGGTGTGTCAAATCAGTTGTCATCAATCTTGGGAGCAGCCATTTTTGTTAAAATCGGCGTAAGATTCTGAAAAGTGAAGAGGCTCGAAAAAAATAGTCCTATTTTATACAGGTAAATTCATCAGTTTGAACGCACCTATAATGTATTCAGAATCATATTTCCTTTGTCTAACTTACAATTTTACATATAAAACAGTACAAAACATCTTTTCCTCGGTTTGACAAGATTCTTGTCATTTAGCCCATCGCAGAGATGTATGTGAGGTAACGAACGACAACTCTGCTCGGAGATTGCTATACGCGTAGTAGTATCAGGGGAGGTAACCAGTCTACGTTTGAGACTGGTGTCAATTATAATGAACACCGCCTATGGGGCGTGGTATATCTTTCCGCTTATCACGTCTAGAAGCGTACATTTAGACTCTACCACAATATTATCAATCGACTCTTCTGAACACATTTTGAAACTAGCGTATTACCAGTGTATCCTCGGACGGAATTTCGCTTGACTGTTCATCCTTTGGCGCTGTTTTAACCCATTTCCGGACGACAAATTTTAGACTCATCCAAATTAAAAGAAGTCGCAGACGACATTAAGAACTGATTATTAATTGCAAAATAAGCACCGTATAGGTGGGAAAACTTGACCGTGAGAAGAACAGTAATAGCTTGTTACAAGCATTTTTCCCCTCTTCCCACAATGATTTTCTCAATAATATTTTCAGGGGCGTCAAAACAGTTAAGGGATTGCGTGGTCATGCGTTGTTCAAGGTATCTTTTGTACACAATACGGTCAAATCTCCGTTATTTAACATTATCCTTATTAAACAATTAATGAGAGTCGGAACAAAGCGGAAAAAAGAAGAGAAACGGACCCGTGCATGGATAGATGCATAGATCATTGATTGATTGTTTGAAACTGGTCCGTAGAAGACTGATCTGGGTCTGTTCACACGGCTTTATACCAGTTTTATTGGCTTAAAACTGTACACACCGTTTGAGACTGGTCCCTAGAAGACTGATCTGGGTCTGTTCACACGGCTTTATACCAGTTTTATTGGCTTAAAACTGTACACACCGTTTGAGACTGGTCCCTAGAAGACTGATCTGGGTCTGTTCACACGGCTTTATACCAGTTTTATTGGCTTAAAACTGTACACACCGTTTGAGACTGGTCCCTAGAAGACCGATCTGGGTCTGTTCACACGGCTTTATACCAGTTTTATTGGCTTAAAACTGTACACACCGTTTGAGACTGGTCCCTAGAAGACCGATCTGGGTCTGTTCACACGGCTTTATACCAGTTTTACTGACTCAAAACTGTACACACCGTTTGAGACTGGTCCCTAGACGACCGATCTGGGTCTGTTCACACGGCTTTATACCAGTTTTACTGACTCAAAACTGCACACACCGTTTGAGACTGGTCCCTAGACGACCGATCTGGGTCTGTTCACACGGCTTTATACTAGTTTTACTGACTCAAAACTGCACACACCGTTTGAGACTGGTCCCTAGACGACCGATCTGGGTCTGTTCACACGGCCATATACTAGCTTTACTGACTCAAAACTGCACACACCGTTTGAGACTGGTCCCTAGTCGACCGATCTGGGTCTGTTCACACGGCCATATACTAGTTTTACTGACTCAAAACTGTACACACCGTTTGAGACTGGTCCCTAGAGGACTGATCGGGATCTATTCACACGGCTTTATACTAGTTTTACTGACTTAAAACTGCACACACCGTTTGAGACTGGTCCCTAGTCGACCGATCTGGGTCTGTTCACACGGCCATATACTAGTTTTACTGACTTAAAACTGTACACACCGTTTGAGACTGGTCCCTAGAGGACTGATCGGGATCTATTCACACGGCCATATACTAGTTTTACTGACTTAAAACTGCACACACCGTTTGAGACTGGTCTGTAGAAGACAGATTCGGGTCTATTCACACAGGTTAATACTAGTTTTACTGACTTAAAACTGTACACACCGTTTGCGGCTGGTCCGTAAAGAACTGATCTGGGTCTATTCACACAGCTTTATACTAGTTTCACCGACTGAAAACTGAACACACTTTTTGAGACTGGTCTGTATGACTGACCTGTGTCTTTTCACACAGCTTTATACTAGTTTTATTGGCTTATAATTGTACACACTGTTTGAGACTGGTCCCTAGAGGACTGATCTGGGTCTATTCACACGGCTATTTACCAGTTTCACTGACTCAAAACTGCACACACCGTTTGGGACTGGTCCCTAGATGTCTTATCTAGGTCTATTCACACGGCTTTATGCCAGTTTTACTGACTCAAAACTGTACGCACCGTTTGAGACTGGTCCCTAGATGACTGATCTGGGTCTATTCACACGGCTTTATACCAGTTTTACTGACTTAAAACTGTACACACCGTTTGAGACTGGTCCGTAGAAGACTGATCTGGGTCTATTCACACGGCTTTATACCAGTTTTACTGACTTAAAACTGTACACACCGTTTGAGACTGGTCCGTAGAAGACTGATCTGGGTCTATTCACACGGCTTTATACCAGTTTTACTGACTTAAAACTGTACACACCGTTTGAGACTGGTCTGTTGAAAACTGATCTCGGTCTATTCATACGCCTTTATACTAGGTTTTTTGGCTTAAAACTGTACACACCGTTTCAGACTGGTCCGTAGAGAACTGATCTGGGTCTATTCACACAGCTTCATACCAGTTTTATTGGCTTAAATCTGTACACACCGTTTGAGACTGGTCCGTAGAGAACTGATCGGGGCTTATTCACACAGCTTTATACAAGGTTTACTGACGTAAAACTGTACACACCGTTTAAGACTGGTCCCTAGATGACTGATCTGGATCTATTCACACGGCTTTATACTAGTTTTACTGACTTACAACTGTACACACCGTTTGAGATTGGTCCGTAGAGAACTAATCTGGGTCTTTTTACACAGCTTTATACTAGTTTCACTGACTTAAAACTCTACACACTGTTTGAGACTTGTCCCTAGAGGACTAATTTGGGTCTATTCACACGGCTTTATACTAGTTTTACTGACTGAAAATTGTACACACCGTTTGAAACTGGTCCGTAGAAGACTGATCTGGGTCTATTCACACGGCTTTTTACCAGTTTTTATTGGCTTAAATCTGTACACACCGTTTGAGACTGGTCCCTAGATGACTGATCTGGGTCTATTCACACGGCTTTATACCAGTTTTCTTGGCTTAAAACTGCACACACCGTTTGAGACTGGTCCCTAGATGACTGATCAGGGTCTATTCACACGGCTTAATATCAGTTTTATTGACTTAAAACTGTACACACCGTTTGAGACTGGTCCGTAGAAGACTGATCTGGGTCTATTCACACGGCTGTATATTAGGTTTATTGGCTTAAATCTGTACACACCGTTTGAGACTGGTCCGTAGATGACTGATCTGTGTCTATTCACACAGCTTTATACCAGTTTTATTGACTTAAAACTGTACACACCGTTTGAGACTGGTCTGTAGAAGACTGATCTGGGTCTATTCACACAGCTTTATACTAGTTTTATTCGCTTATAATTGTACACACTGTTTGAGACTGGTCCCTAGACGACTGATCTGGATCTATTCACACGGCTTTGTACTAGTTTTATTGGCTTAAATCTGTACACACCGTTTGAGACTGGTCCCTAGACGACCGATCTGGGTCTATTCACACGGCCATATACTAGTTTTATTGGCTTAAATCTGTACACACCGTTTGAGACTGGTCTGTAGAAGACCGATCTGGGTCTATTCACACAGCTTTATACCAGTTTAACTGGCTTAAAACTGTGCACACCGTTTGAGACTTGTCCGTGGAGGACGGATCTGGGTCCATTCACACGGCTTTATACCAGTTTTCTTGGCTTAAAACTCTACACACCGTTTGAAACTGGTCCGTAGAGGACAGATCTGAATCTTTTAATACGGCTTTATACTAGTTTTACTGACTTAAAACTGTACACACCGTTTGAGACTGGTCCCTAGAGGACCGATCTGGTCTATTTCCACGGCTTTATACCAGTTTTATTGGCTTAAAACTCTGCATACCGTTTGAGATTGGTCTGTAGAAGACCGATCTGGGTCTATTCACACAGCTTAACACCGTTCTACTGACTTAAAAACTGTACACACCGTTTGAGACTGGTCCGTTGAGAACTGATCTGGGTCTATTCACACGGCTTTATACCAGTTTTTATTGGCTCAAAACTGTACACACCGTTCGAGACTGGTCCCTTGACGACTTATCTGGGTCTATTCACACTGCTTTATACTAGTTTTATTGACTAACAACTGCACACACTGTTTGAGACTGGTCCCTAGATGACTGATCTGGGTCTATTCACACGGCTTTATACTAGTTTTATTGGCTTAAAAGTGTACACACCGTTTGAGACTGGTCCCTACCTGACTGATCTGAGTCTATTCCCACGGCTTTATTCCAGTTTTATTGGCTGAAAACTGTACACACCGTTTGAGACTGGTCCGTAAAAGACTGATCTGAGTCTGTTCACACGGCTGTATACTAGGTTTATTGGCTTAAATCTGTACACACCGTTTTAGACTGGTCCGTAGATGACTGATCTGGGTCCATTCACACGGCTGTATACTAGGTTTATTGGCTTAAATCTGTACACACCGTTTGAGACTGGTCCGTAGATGACTGATCTGGGTCCATTCACACAGCTTTATACTAGTTTTTATTGGCTTAAATCTGTACACACCGTTTGAGACTGGTCCCTAGAAGACTGATCTGGGTCCATTCACACAGCTTTATACTAGTTTTATTGGCTTAAAACTGTACACACCGTTTGAGAATGGTCCCTACCTGACTGATCTGGGTATATTCACACGGCTTTATACTAGGTTTACTGACTTAAAACTGTACACACCGTTTGAGACTGGTCCCTAGAGGACTGATCTGGGTCTATTCACACGGCTTTATACCAGTTTTTCTGACTTAAAACTGTACACACCGTTTGAGACTGGTACCTAGAAGACTGATCGGGCTCTATTCACACTGCTTTATACTAGTTTTACTGCTTTATAGATTTCACTATGACTAGTGGACAGTTTCAAGTCGGCCTACTACAGACATTCATGACGCACGATATTGGAATATGGGAATGCATCTTCGCCAGCCAAGTTTACGATCACTACGTGGATCTTACCTTGGCGGATTGAGCTTGATTTTTACAACCCCTCGATACGCCTTCTCATTGGATGCAGCCAGCTCTAGCTGCATCGAATAAAATCGCTCGTAGTACTTCATCTTGATAAAAATAGAACACGCTCTCTACCTTTCGAATAATAGGTAAAACATGGAAACCCACGTGGATGTCTGCTTATCGCTTCATGTGTATTCGTAAGCGGTGTGTAAAACGATATTTCATTTGCTTTTAGAAACATGATGTAAAGGGGAGTAATAACCAGCATCCAATAGAGGGCGCATCACAGGAATCTCGAAATCGGTCTCAATCAGCCAAGGTAAGATCCACGTAGTGATCGTAAACTTGGCTCGAGAAGATGATGGGAATGTAACAACGCCATAATGTGTGACAGAAGCTTTAAATTTACAGATCAGATCATTCAGTTAATATTTTGAAAATACACAATACCGTTGATACATAGGAGAATTACACAGTTTAAAGAAATGCCATTGGTTCAGTCCAAGTAGGTATTCCTCAATAGAATGTTCGTCAAAAGACAACTTGTGTCGATACCGCAAACAATTAACCTTCAGCTATGACATTGATCTTGAACCTACCTGAACAGATGTTTCAAATGGTAACGCTACGTATGATGGAGAACAATTTTGGAAATTTATATTGAAATCTGTCTATAAATAAAGGAACTATGGTCCGGACAAAACTTTGACCTTCAGCTTTGACCTTTACCTTGAACCTCCCCGAACAAATATTCAAATGACACATCTACTCATTATGGAAAACATTTGTGTCAAGTTATTTTTATATCCATCCACAATTGGGGACGGACGCAGTAACTAACACACAAAAACGCACATTCATCGAACAGTTTTTGCAAAAATTAAAGGGGTGGGAGGGGTTTGCGCATCTATTTCAGAGTAAGACATCTTCTTTGTTCCTATGTTTCAAACTTGTGACCCCTGGGGTGGGGCAAATTTGGACCCCAGCGGCATTATAGGAACAATCTTGGAAGAGGTCCACTAGGAGATGCTACATACCAAATATTAAAGCTCTGTACCTTCTAGTTTCAGAGAAGACGAATCTTAAAATTTTCCTTTTTTGTTCCTATGTTTCAAACTTGTGACCCCACGGGGCGGGGCCAGTTTTGACCCCACGGGCATCATATGAACAATCTTGGTAGAGATCCACTAGGAAATGCTGCATACCAAATATCAAAGCTCTGCGCCTTCTTGTTTCAGAGAAGAAGAATTTTAAAGTTTTCCTTCTTTGTTACTATGTTTCAAACTTGGAAATTCTGTCGCATAGAGCCGTTCGAAAAGATGCGGGTAAAATTGTATTTGTTCCCGATACTTTTAATGAACGTTGGTCTGAAGGTGAATGCGAAGACCAGTCACAAAAATAGCATTGGAGCAGACACCTTCAGACTGAAGGTATGTGTAAGGCAATGATTTGAAGCTGTATTTCCATTCATGAGTGAAAGAAAAATGTTTTATGAAATGAAAATATAGATTCATAGCAGACGGGAGTGTTCGTCTGCAGATGCTTATTTTTTTTTTTATTTAACTCGTTTGGAAATTTAAATATGTGGAAAAAATAATAGGTATTGGTATTCAAAGATGTACAACCAAGGGACTCCCAATTTTTAAGCCAGGACTCCCATCATAGAAGTCGAGTCCCAAGGACCCACAAAAGGAACTGTCAGACTAAAACCCTGGACATGTACCACTTACTTGTCCCCGAACGTTTCTTTTCCTCACTACAAACTTCAAACCTTCCTTTCTCTCGTAACACTCTATAAACTGGTTCGCTTCTTCATCAGATTTGAATATAGACACACGATGAGCCTCAAAATTCACGTGAATCTAATAATCCATCGCGATTAGGTACACAGCAGTAGAACGAGATTGGGTTAAAGTAGTTCCGGCTTAAATTTTGCCGGAATATCACGTATGTTTGTAGCTTGAAACTGATTCAAACGCTTTGGAATTTTAGTTCAACTCACACGAGACTGACTTGTCCAAATCAAAAGGATTCGCAGACAACAATTTAATTCAGGTTAAAATAACAGAATTTGTATGATAGGCTAGAAAACATAGTGAGAAAACGAGACAATGCTGTTTACTTGCATTTTCTCTTTTTTCCACAATGTTTTCAAACAGACTTTTTCCTCGGTTTGTTAAATACGAAAACTCGAAATTGTCTGCTAAAGAGTTAATAGACTTGTTTACAAAAATAGTAAAAATCCGAAATGTAGCAAGTGTCATTTTCTAAGTTTTTTAAGTCTTTGGATTTCAAACTCATTTTTGATCTACATGTATGCTTTTAATTAAATGTGTTCGTACTGATGACTAGAATCTATATGGGCAGAAAAAGGACATGTAGTATAAAGTCATTGCCAACAAGTTTTCTAATTCTATACAAACCATACCGACTCTTAACGATCCCGAAAAAGAAGGTTTTTAAAAGCAGTGTGGGAAAAGAATAAAATGCTGGTAACCAGCATTTTTTTTCTTTTCCCGCAATGTTTTCTACCTTTTGAAAGACAAATTTAAAAAAAAAAATTGAATAACATTTCAAATGTCATTTGCAAATTTATGCTTTCAATGTCGACATGTCTTAGATATTCTCGTTTTGAAGAGAATTAACTCGTTACCTGATGCAGGCCCGTAGGAACAGGGGGATGGGGGGGAGGGGTAAGCCCCCTCCCCCCCCCCCCCCACCCCGAATGATTTTGACAATCATGGTAATTCAAATTACCCTTTGTCGCGGATAGTTTCAATCGACGCAAAATTTTGCATAAAATACGAGTTAGCAGCCCCCCTCCCATCTTGAATTGCTACCTACGTCCCTGTGATGGTCATATTTTATATTTATCTATACTGAAAGCATTTGCAGATGACAAATTATGATAGATGTATATCAAATGACCGGATTGTCTTTGAAGTGTAGTAAACGTTATGGAAAAGGAAAAACTGTTGGTTACCAGCACTGTCTTCTTTTCCCGCAATGATTTTGCGATTTTCCCGCTTCTTTCTCTTGGTTATCAGAACTAAAAAACTCAGACTTGTTTGGTAAAGAGTTATACAGGGACATATCAAATACGACATAAAAAACATTACAAAAACATTAATAATGGCAACCCTTATACAAGTTTAAAATTTCGCAAAATTAAAGGTGTAAAAATTGATTCAAATTTGAATCAGAAAGACTAGAGAACACTGTTGCCTATGTGCCTAATCTCTTCAGAGTCGGCATCATGGTTATCTATGTACCTAATCTCTTTAGAGTAATTTCTGTTTTGTATGTACCTGATCTCTTTAGAGTCTTCATTTCTGTTTTGTATGTACCTGATCTCTTTAGAGTCTTCATTTCTGTTTTGATGTACCTATATATCTCTTTAGCGTTGTCATCATTGTTGTTATGAACCTAATCTCTTTAGAATCTTTAACACTGCTGTGTACGCAAAGAATCTCTTAAGAGTCAACATTTCCGTTGTGTATGTACCTATTCTCTTTAGAGGTATTTCTGTTTTGTATGTACCTAAACTCTTTAGAGTCTTCATTTCTGTTTTGTATGTGCCTAATATCTTTTGAATGTTCATTTGTGTTTTGATGTACCTAATCTCTTTAGCGTTGTCATCATCGTTGTTTCAAACTCTAATTTCCGATGTGTATGTACCTAATCCTTTTAGACTCATTTCTGTTTTATATTTACATAAACTCTTTAGAATCTTCATTTCTGTTTTGTATGTACCTAATCTCTTTAGAATCTTCATTTCTGTTTTGATTTATCTAAGCTCTTTAGAGTCTTTATAACTGTTGTGTATGCAACGAATCTCTTTAGAATTATCATTTCCGATGTGTATGTACCTAGTCTCTTTAGAGTCTGCATTTCTGTTTTGATGTGCCTAATCTGATTTGATGTACCCCAATTCATTAGAGTAAATGTTGTGAATTTACCTAATCTCTCCAGAGTTTTCATTTCTGTTGTCCCAGTACCTAATCTCTTCAGATTCTTCATCATGGTTATCTATGTACCTAATCGCTTTAGAGTCATTTCTGTTTTGTATGTACCTTAACTCTTTAAAATCTTTATTTCTGTTTTGTATGTACCTTAACTCTTTGGAGTCTTCATTTCTGTTTTAATGTACCTAATCTTTTTAGCGTTTTGTATATACCTAATCTCTTTAGAGTCATCATTTCTGTTTTGAATGTCTGTAGAGTCTTCATTTCTGTTTTGTATGTACCCAATCTTTTTAGAGTGTTCATTTCTGTTTTGTATGTGCATAACCTACTCAGAGTCTTCATCATGGTTATCTTCGTACCTAATCTCCTTAGAGTCATTTCTGATTTGTATGTACCTGATCTCTTTAAAGTCATCATTTCTGATTTGTTTGTATCTAATCTCTTGAGAGTGTTCATTTCTGTTTTGATGTACCTAATCTTTTAAGCGTTGTCACCATTTATTCTTATAAACCTTGTATGAACCTAAATTCTTTAGAGTCTTAATTTCTGTTTTGTATGTACCTAATCTCTTCTTAGTCCTCATCATGATTATCTGTGTACCTAATCTCTTTAGAGTCGTTTCTGTTTTGTATGTACCTAAACTCTTTAGAGTCTCCATTTCTGTTTTGTATGTACCTAATCTCTTTAGAGTTGTAATCATTGTTGTTATAAACCTAATCTCTTTAGAGTCTTTCAACATTGTTGTGTGCGCATGGAATAACTTAAGAGTCATCATTTCCGATGTGTATGTACCTAATCTCTTTAGAGTCTTATCACTGTTGGGTATGCAACGAACTCTTTTGAGTCATACTTTCTTATGTGCATGTACCTTATCTCTTTAGAGTCTTCATTTCTGTTGTGATGAAGACTCTAAGGAGATTAGGTACATACACAACACAGATGATGACTCTAAAGAGATTTGGTGTCACTGGCGGATCGGAAGGGGGGGGGGTCGGAGGTTCATACACAACATTGATAAAGACTTTAACAAGATAAGGTTCATAACAACAATGGCGATGACTCACAAAAAAATAGGTACACAAAAAGGGAAATGAAGACTCTAAAGAGATAAGGTATATACAAAACAAAAATGAAGAATCTAAAGAGTTTAGGTACATACACAACAGATATGAAGACTCTAAAGAGTTTAGGTACATACACAACAGAAATGAAGACTCTAAAGAGATAAGGTACAGGGACAACAGAAATGATGACTCTAAAGAGATAAGGTACATACGCAACACATATGAAGACCCTAAAGTGTTAAGGTATATACAGAACAGAAATGAAGACTGTAAAGAGTTTATGTACATACACATCAGAAATGATGACTTAAAAGAAATTCGGTGTGTACACAATAGTGATGAAGAATCTAGTGAGAAGAGGTTCAAAACAACAATGATGACAACTCTAAAGGAATTAGGTACACCAAAACAGAAATGAAGACTCTGAAGAGATTAGGTACATACAAAACAGAAATAAAGACTCTTAAAGAGTTTAGGTACATACAAAACAGAAAAAAAGACCCAAAGAGATTAGGTTCATAGATAAACGTGATGAATACTTTTAGGATATATATGGCAACCGTGATGAACTCTAAAAAGATTAGGTACATAACAACAATGATAAATACTCAAAAGAGATTAAGTATAGGGACAACAGAAATGAGAACTCTAAAGAGATTAGGTACAGGGACAACAGAAATGAGAACTCTAAAGAGATTAGGTACGTACACAGCAGTGACTAATACTCTAAAGAGATTAGGTGCCTACACAACTGTGATGAAGACACTAAAGAGATTAGGTACATACACAACAGAAATGATGACTCTAAAGAGATTCAGTGCCACTGGCGGATCTGGGGGCGGGGGGGGGGGGTTCATACACAACATTGATAAACACTTTAACAAGATTAGGTTCAAAACAATAATGACGATGACTCACAAAAAATTAGGTACACCAAAAGGGAAATGAAGACTCTAAAGAGATAAGGTACATACAAAACAGAAATGAAGACTCTAAAGAGTTAAGGTACATACACAACAGATATGAAGACTCTAAAGAGTTTAGGTACATACACAACAGAAATGAAGACTCTAAAGAGATAAGGTACAGGGACAACAGAAATGATGACTCTAAAGAGATAAGGTACATACACAACAGATATGAAACTTTTTAGAGTCTTCATATCTGTTGTGTTTGTACCTAACTCTTTAGAGTCTTCATTTCTGTTGTGTATGTACCTTATCTTTTTAGAACCTTCATTTCTGTTTTGTATGTACCTTATCTCTTTAGAGTCTTTATTTACCTTTTGGTGCACCTAATTTTTTGTTAGTCGTCATCATTGTTGTTATGAACCTAATCTCGTAAGAGTGTTTATCAATGTTGTGTACGGACCGAATCTCTTTAGAGTCTTAATTTCTGTTTTGTATGTACCTAATCTCTTTATGGTCTTCATCACAATTGTGTAGGCACCTAATCTCTTTAGAGTATTAGTCACTGTTGTGTATGTACCTTATCTCTTTAGAGTTCTCATTTCTGTCGTCCCTGTACCTAATCTCTTTAGAGTTCTCATTTCTGCTGTTCCTGTACCCAATCTCTTTTGAGTATTTATCATTGTTGTTATGTACCTAATCTCTTTAGAGTCTTCATCACGGTTGCCATGTACCTTATATCCTAAGAGTATTTATCACGTTTATCTATATACCTTATCTCTTTAGGTCTTTATTTCTGTTTTGTACGTTCCTAAACTCTTTAGAGTCTTTATTTCTGTTTTGTTTGTACCTAATCTCTTTAGAGTCTTCATTTCTGTTTTGATGTACCTAATCCCTTTAGAGTTTTCAGCATTGTGAACCTCATCTCAGTAGAGTATTTATCACTGTTGTGTACCCACAGATTTACTTTTCAGTCATCATATCTGATTAATATGTACATAAACTCTTTAGAGTGTTCATTTTTGTTTTGTATGTACCTTAACTCTTTAGGGTCTTCATATCTGTTGTGTATGTACCTAAACTCTTTAGAGTCTTCATATCTGTTGTGTTTGTACCTTAGATGTTAAGAGTTTTTGTTTTTGTGGTGTATGTACCTTATCTCTTTAGAGTCTTCATTTCCGTTTTTGTATGTACCTTATCTCTTTAGAGTCTTCATTTCTGTTTTGTAGGTACCTAATCTCTCTAGAGTATTCATCACAGTTGTGTAGGCACCTAATCTCTTTAGAGTATTAGTCACTGTTGTGTATGTACATAACTTCTTTGGAGTTCTCATTTCTGTTGTCCCTATACCTAATCTCCTTAGAGTTCTCATTTCTGTTGTCTATGTACCTAATTTCTTTAGTGTCTTTATTTCTATTTTGTATGTACCTAAACTCTTCAGACTTTTTATTTCTGTTTTGCATGTACCTAATCTCTTTAGAGTCTGCGTTTCTGTTTTGATGTACCTAAACCCTTTAGAGTTGTCATCATTGTTGATGTGTATGTACCTTAACTCTTTAGGGTCTTTTTTCTGTTTTGTATGTACCTTAACTCTTTAGAGTCTTTTTTCTGTTTTGCATGTACCTAATCGCTTTAGAGTCTTCATTTCTGTCTTTAGGTACCTAATCCCATTAGAGTTTTAATCATTGTTGTTATGAACCTAATCTCATTAGAGTCCTTATCACTGTTGTGTACGCACCGATTTTCTTTCGGGTCACCATTTCTGCTGTGTATGTACATAATTTCTTTAGATTCTTCATATCTGTTGTGTTTGTACCTTAACTTTTTAGAGTTTTCATTTCTGTTGTGTATGTACCTTATCTCTTTAGAGTCTTCGTTTCTGTCTTGTATGTACCTAATCCCTTGAGAGTCTTCATTTCCATTTTGGTGCACCTAATTTTTTGTGAGTCGTCATCATTGTTGTCATGAATGTAATCTCGTTAGAGTCTTTACCAATGTTGTGTACGCAACGAATCTCTTTAGAGTCATCATTTCTGCTGTGTATGTACCTAATCTCTTAAGAGTTCTTCTTTCTCTTGTCTACGTTCCTAATCTCTTTGGGGTCTTTATTTCGGTTTTGTATGTACCTAATCGCTTTAGAGTCTTCATTTCTGTTTTGATGTACCTAATCCCTTTATTGTCGATGGGAACCTAATCTCATTACAGCCTTTATCACTGTTGTGTACGTACCGATTTTCTTTTAAGTCATCAATTCTGATGTGTATGTACATAAACTCTTTACAATCTTCATTTCTGTTTTGTATGTTCCTTAACTCTTTAGGGTCGTCATATCTGTTGTGGATGTACCTTATCTCTTTAGATTTCTGTAGTCCCTGTACCTTATCCCTTTCGAGTCTTCATTTCTGTTGTGTATGTTTCTAAACTCTTTAGAGTACACATACCTGTTGTGTTTGTACCTTAACTCTTTAGAGTCATCATTTCTGTTGCGTATGTACCTTATCTCTTTAGAGTCTTCATTTTTGTCTTGTATGTACATAATCCCTTTAGAGTCTTCTTTTCCATTTTGGTGCACCTAATTTTTTTGTTATTCGTCATCATTGTTGTTATGTACGTAATCTCGTTAGAGTCTTTACCAATTTTGTGTTCGCACCGAATCTCTTTAGAGTCAGCATTTCGGCTGTGTATGTACCCAATCGCTTCAGAGTTCTTATTTCTATTGTCTATGTACCTAATCTCTTTGGGGGCTTTATTTCGGTTTTGTTTGTACCTAATCTCTTTAGAGTCTTAATTTCTATTTTGATGTACCTAATCCCTTTAGAGTTGTCATCATTGTTAATGTGAATGTACCTTAACTCCTTAGGGTCTTTTTTTCTGTTTTGTATGTATCTTAACTCTTTAGAGTCTTTATTTCTGTTTTGATGTACCTAATCCATTTTGAGTTCTCATCATTGCTGATGTGTATGTACCTTAACTCTTTAGGGTCTTTTTTTTTCTGTTTTGTATGTACCTTGACCCTTTAGAGTGTTTATTTCTGTTTAGTATGTACCTAATCTCTTTAGAGTCTTCATTTCTGTTTTGATGTACCTAATCCCCTTACAGTTGTCATCATTGAGAACCTCATCTCAGTAGAGTCCTTATCACTGTTGTGTACCCACCGATTTACATTTCAGTCATCATATCTGATGTGTATGTACATAAACTCTTTAGAGTGTACATTTTTTTGTTTGTAGGTACGTTAACTCTTTAGGGTCTTCATATCTGTTGTGTATGTACCTAAACTTTTTAGAGTCTTCATATCTGTTGTGTTTGTACCTTAGATGTTAAGAGTTTTTGTTTTTGTTGTGTTTGTACCTTATCTCCTTAGAGTCTTCATTTCTGTTTTGTATGTACCTAATTTCTCTAGAGTATTCTTCACAGTTGTGTAGGCACCTAATCTCTTTAGAGTATTAGTCAATGTTGTGTATGTACATAACTTCTTTAGAGTTCTCATTTCTGTTATCCCTGTACCTAATCTCCTTAGAGTTCTCATTTCTGTTGTCTATGTTCCTAATCTATTTAGGGTCTTTATTTCTGTTTTTATGTACCTAAACTCTTTAAACTCTTTATTTCTGTTTTGCATGTACCTAATCTCTTTAGAGTCTGCGTTTCTGTTTTGATGTACCTAATCCCTTTAGAGTTGTCATCAGTGTTGATGTGTATGTACCTTGACTCTTTATGGTCTTTATTTCTGTTTTGTTTGTACCTAATCGCTTTAGAGTCTTCATTTCTGTCTTTATGTACCTAATCCCTTTAGAGTTTTCAACATAGCTGTTATGAACCTAATGTCTTTAGAGTCTTTATCACTGTTGTTTTCGCACCGATTTTCCTTTTGGTCATCATTTCTGATGTGTATGTACATAATTTCTTTAGATTCTTCATATCTGTTGTGTTTGTACCTTAACTCTTTAGAGTTTTCATTTCTGTTGTGTATGTACCTTATCTCTTTAGAGTCTTCGTTTCTGTCTTTTATGTACCTAATCCCTTTAGACTCTTCATTTCAGTTTTGTTGCACCTAATTTTTTGTGAGTCGTCATCATTGTTGTCATGAATGTAATCTCGTTAGAGTCTTTACAATGTTGTGTACGCAACGAATCTCTTTAGAGTCATCATTTCTGCTGTGTATGTACCTATGCTCTTTAGAGTTCTTATTTCTCTTGTCTATGTACCTAATCTCTTTGGGGTCTTTATTTCTGTTTTGTATGTACCTAATCGCTTTAGAGTCTTCATTTCTGTTTTGATATACCTAATCCCTTTAGATTTTTGATCATTGTTGATAGGAACCTAATCTCATTACAATCTTTATCACTGTTGTGTACGCACCGAATTTCTTTTAATGCATCAATTCTGATGTGTATGTACATAAACTCTTTAGAGTTTTCATTTTTGTTTTGTATGTTCCTTAACTCTTTAGGGTCTTCATATCTGTTGTGTATGTACCTTATCTCTTTAGAGTCATCATTTCTGTTGTCCCTGTACCTTATCCCTTTCGAGTCTTCGTTTCTGTTGTGTATGTACCGGAACTCTTAAGAATCCTCATACCTGTTGTGTTTATACCTTAACTCTTTAGAGTCATCATTTCTGTTGTGTATGTACCTAATCTCTTTAGAGTCTTCATTTTTGTCTTGTATGTATATAATCCCTTTAGAGTCTTCATTTCCATTTTGGTGCACCTAATTTTTTTTTTATTCGTCATCATTGTTGTTATGTACGTAATCTCGTTAGAGTCTTTACCAATTTTGTGTGCGCACCGAATCTCTTTAGATTCAGCATTTCGGCTGCGTATGTGCCCAATCTCTTTAGACTTCTTATTTCTGTTGTCTATGTACCTAATCTCTTTGGGGTCTTTATTTCTGTTTTGTATGTGCTTAGTCTCTTTAGAATCTTCATTTCTATTTTGATTTACCTAATCCCTTTAGAGTTGTCATCATTGTTTATGTGTTTGTACCTAATCTCTTTATGGTCTTTTTTTTTATGCACCTTAACTCTTTAGAGTCTTTTTTTCTGTTTTGTAAGTACCTTATCTCTTTAGAGTCTTCATTTATCTCTTTAGAGTCTTCATTTCCGTTTTATATGTACCTAATCCCTTTAGACTCTTCATTTCTGTTTTGAAGTACATAATCTCTTTAGAGTTGTCATCATTGTTGATGTGTATGTACGTAATCTCTTTAGGGTCATTATTTCTGTTTCTTTGTACCTAAACTCTTTAGATCCTTCATTTCCGTTTTCTATGTACCTAATTGCTTTAGAGTCTTCAGTCCTGTCTTGATGTACCTGATCCCTTTAGAGATTTCATTATTATTGTCATGATTCTAATCTCACTAGTCTTTATCACTGTTGTGTACGCACCGATTTTCTTTTAATTCATCATTTCTGAGGTGTATGTACATAAACTCTTTACAGTCTTCATTTCTGTTTTGTATGTACCTTAACTCTTTAGGGTCGTCATATCTGTTGTGTATGTACCCTATCTCTTTAGAGTCATCATTTCTGATGTCCCTGTACCTTATCCCTTTCGAGTCTTCGTTTCTGTTGTGTATGTAACTAGACTCTTTAGAGTCTTCATATCTGTTGTGTTTGTACCTTAATTCTTTAGATTTTTCATTTCTGTTGTGTATGTACCTTATCTCTTTAGAGTCTTAATTTAGAACTGTCTTGTGGTCCTATGTACCTAACCCCTTTAGAGTATTAATTTCTATATGGGTGCACCTAATTTTTTGTGAGTCGTCATCATTGTTGTTATTAACCTAATCTCGTTAGAGTCTTTACCAATGTTGTGTACGCACCGAATCTCTTTAGAGTCATCATTTCTGCTGTGTATGTACCCAACCTCTTTACAGTCTTCATCACAGTTGTGTAGGCACTTGATCTCTTTAGAGTATTAGTCACTGTTGTGTATGTACCTGATCTCTTTAGAGTTCTCATTTCTGTTGTCCCTGTACCTAATCTCTTCTGAGTATTTATCATTGTTGTTATGTGCCTAATCTCTTTATAGTCTTCATCATGGTTGCCATGTAACTTATATCCTAAGTTTATTCACCACGTTTTTCTATGTGCCTACTCTCCTTATAGTCATCTATGTTGTCTTTCATCTATCTAAGACGGAGTCCTTATCAAATTTGGGTACATTATCTCTTTTGAGTCCTCATTCCTGTTATCTATGTACCTAATCTATTTAGATGGCCATGCTTTAAATGGTGCTTAAAAATTTATTAATTGTACCAGTATTTGACGGATGGCTAAGTAAATGAACGCGAGATCAGATTTCACTCAATACAAAACGACAAAATTTTAGTGTGCCAAAATCGAAAACATTTGCAGACAACAAAATAAAAGTGACTGAAAATTTGAAATTTGCTTTATGAAGGGTAGAAAACATTGTGGGAATGAGAGAAATTGCTAGTTACCAGCATTTTCTCCTTTTCCCACAATGTTTTCTAAAGGCTTCTTTATCAGAATCGTCAGAAGTAGGTATTGTGTGGTAATGGGTTAAAGTGCCTGTTAAACATCTTTCGGTCAAAAACAACTAAACATATATATTTAACAGCGATTGAAAAACAAGTTTTGACAAATTATCCAAATCTCTCTTGATTCTGCTTCCTGGGAACTACACCAGTACTCAAGCCGGATATGTTGATCAATGAAAGATCCCAAACTTAAAAAAACCCCGCTCCTGTGTCTTGAACTCGAGTCCCTTTGGTTATGTGGCAGACGCTCTATCTCTCAACCATGGACACTATCAATTAAGCTTTAGCCGATTCATTTTGTTGCTGTCAAAAGGGAAACATGCATTTTTTAACTTTAAACGTGCTTATTTTGTTTATGTACCTAAACGCTTTAGAGTTTATACTGCTTTCTAGATAGCTTAACACGTTGGAGTACATCATTACTACGTTCTCTGTCCTAACCACATACAAACAGACAAAGCAATGTTTATATGCTCTTTTATCGCAAAAAAAAGCCAGACGGGCTGAAAAACGTAACTTCAAGTGTAATAACAGCCCTTTTCAGAAGAAGACGGCTGTCAATGAAATTGATAAATTAATCTACTTCCGAAAGGTCCCTGGCATTAGCGCAATAATATTAAACTTGGCATAAAGTAGTTCAATTTTAATAACATGGATATTGCCATTTTCTTCTTAATTTGCAGATATCTAGGACGATTTTTAAATTTTAATTTTGATTTGCAGATCTTCTATATGATACATATTTCTACATATGCCAGCGTTTCCATTTTGTCATAGCGTACCCAATCTCTTTAGAGTTTGTACCGAGTCTATATTAAAACAGCGTACCCACACTCTATAGAATTTTAGTTCAACCCAAAATTCAGGCCCACATGCTCGTCAGCCATTTTGGAAGAGACTAAATGCGTGCGATACTGAATAAGTAAGGCGTAATAGAAGTAAAAAATGGGCGGAGCTTTACGATAACTGACACCAGTCTCAAACGGTGTTTGGACCTAAACGGTGTGGGTATAACGACAACCGAAGTAAAACATGGCGGCCATCATTTTTTTCATGTTTACATAAGCTAATTATAATAATGGTATGGGCTAAAAATCGTCTCAAACGTATACCCGGAATTAAGTAAAAGTCGTCCATAAAATATTACATTGAAGGAGAGGATAATCATTAAAGCTTTTTTTCAATTGTTTTGCTTATAACATATAGCAAACATAACAAATAAAAGAGAATGAAATTCCCACTTTTATATAAATGATATAAATGATATAGACTAAATATCAGAATTGAGTAAAAGTCGTCCATTTAATCATGATTTGGAAAGCTCTTTTTTAATTATGCTTTTTTCTCTTTAAACTCTTTGAAACAGAAGCTATAAAAATAGAATGATAAGTCAATCTATTTTTAGCCAACACTATCACAACATGGTGGAGGGGGGCGTGATATTGAATCTTAAGTTTAAGCCAATCACTGATTTAGTATGTTAGCATCTTAAGGATTAGGAATATTGACCAATAGAAATGAATGGTAATGAAAAGCGACTGGTATAAATTGAAGCATGTTCGTCTCTATTACACCCTCTTCTCATTCGTACTTATTGAATAGAGTATAACTATTAGCTAAGTTATAATTAAGTATGTATTCTTTTATTGAAAAAAGAAATGTTAATGGACAGGTGGTAAAAGCGCAAAGGAAATTTGGGAAGGGAAAGTCAGTGTGCTTTACACCATATATCGGTAGAACATACGTTCATATAAGTGATACACGCAATTGTTACCAAGAAGATGGGTCATTTGATCTGACCAGATCAAAGTCGGTAACGTTAAATATGGATGAGGTGAAAGAGCTGAGTTTGTTGATGGGGCAGGTGGATCATTGCAACAATCTGTTTCATAGTACACAGGTATATGTTTTTGTCATTTCTTTTAACTCTTGTCTATTGATGAAAGGAACGAGTACTGGTTATGTTTTCTAGGAAGTGGTCATTAAAAATGATTAATGATTGATGCAAAAACTATGGTCATACCATTGAAAGTTTAATAGGTAAAGAGTTTATTCTTTCGCATGTACTTTATCAGCTCCTCAAAAAAATATTGGTCATATAAAAAAACAGCACAATACTTGAAACAGAATATATATTGCTATATATATCCTAGGTAAGTGCTAACAATTCCTTCATTATGTATAATAAGGATTTTATATACATTTTGTTTCCTTTCTAATGAAGGGTATAATCTTTATAGGTACAGGATACTAGGCAAGTAAGGATTGTTCACAGAACATCATTGACCCCCAATATAACACCAGAGAGACACATCTCCATGGTTTCAGCACCAGAGAGACACGTCTCCATGGTTTCAACACCAGAGAGACATCTCCACCCCACTACAACACCAGAAATACACACCCACCCGGCTTCAACACCAGAGAGACACGTCTCTCTGATGTCATCCTCTGTTGTGACGAATGTAAGTAATGCTTTTAATTTTCATTGGTGTTATTTCCCATCTATCTTGTTATATATAGAAATCTAGATCATTTGGTGAAAACAACAATTATCTTTGGATACTAGTATAGTCGATTTAAAACAAAATGTCTGTTATCTCATTTTGTGTTATAGCCACAACAGACAACAGACAACCGACCGCCTGAGTTTGATGTGCTAAGAGACATAATACACAATAACGTAAGGATGATTTAGTCTTATATAATAAATGTAGATGAATATTATCGAGAGACATTTAACGAGAAATAACACAATCAATATAAGTATTACATTATGAATTTATTATAAAAATATGAGGAATGATATTTGCTTGTTTTTTTTTTTCTTTCAGACACTACCTAGCAGTACAGATGGTGTGGGGCAGGAGCAGGTGATCATACAAATTGTGTGCTCTTTTCTCCGAATTATATTCCTCTGGTTTCCTCTCATTAAAGAGTAAAAAAATGTCAGTAGACATGTAAAGTGACACAATTATATATATATTTCAGACTGACCCAGATCCTTAATTGTTGGATGATGATGATGAAGTCTTCTACGCTATCCCAGTAAGTAAACTTCTATATACTGAAATTGTCATTTTTTGTATAAACGTTTCTTTGTTTTAAATGATTTTATCTCGTTCCAGATCCCAACTGCAGACTATCGACAACAGCAGAAGCAGCAGCAACGACAGCAACAACAGCAGCAACAAATAGATTTGCAAGGCATCTATGATGTAATATCACAGATTAGACATGCCAGTGTATGTATCCTTATTTAAGTACATTATAAATGTTTTTTTTACGAGAAAGTATTGTAATTATCGCTATAAATTCTAATATATTGCTATTTTCTTATAGACGGAACAAGAATAACAACCTAGACTCATTCAGCACTAGTATTGGGAAAATGGAGTTCACAGACTCGCCAAATCCCCACAACCGACGAAGAGGCAACAGCAACGACAACAGTGATTTTTTTTATTTTTTTTTTTAATTAAAAGTGTAAATATTTTTTATGTAACAAAAATGAAATATTTTTTTATACACAGTTCATTGTTTGTCTTATTTATAATGACCATATGCTAGATATTGAATTCCATCTTCTAAAAGAAAGCGTTTGTCATCGAAACAAGACAATTCAACCTTTGTGATTTTCTCACAATAGATTTGATGGTCATGGCTTCGAATTACATTCATTTCCGAGTTTAATTTGGATTCATTAAATAAGGTGTCTTTATAATGACTGAACGATAATTTCTTATTGACAACAACTTTAGCAATTCCTTTTGCTCTCTCATCTTCTATAGAATCGCATTTAAAGCCATACATTTTTGAACGCAGTCCACAAAATTCTGAAATGCAAATTTCATTCGTTTCACTTTTCATTTTACCCATGACCTTTTTATTTGCATTGCTGTGTAGAAAATGGTATTGGGGAAAATCAGAAGTATCAAATAAATCAAAATAGGCATGCATATCATTAAAAATGTCTATAGTCTGACAGCTAATCAAAAAAGAATCTGTATCTGTCATATGGAGTTGCACCTTATTCCCATACAAAGACTTTAAGTGATCGTAATAGAAATCATACATAGTATGCTTTGACAAGTCTAACACAGTCATCCCAATGTAGATGGGTTTGTTCAGTTTCACTTTCACACGGCTAAGTTCCACACCAAACCAGGTCTTCTGAGAAGATTCGATGAGTCTTGTAAGATGCTTTGGATGAGAGTTTCTTCAACCTTTTTTCTGTATTACATAACTCTACAGTGCGATGCTTCCGTAGATTCTCCATAGTTTTACACGAAGAAAAAAAAAGTATGAGTACATGTATATGATTCCAACTGATATGGTAAGTAAATTATTACTATTGATTCATAAATATTATTTGAAGAATTATGATTGTCTCATGATCTTAATCAATAATTAATATTTTTATTTTGACAAGTTTTTTTTTAATCTAAAATCAACACACTTTTAAGACAAAGAGGAACAATAATTAAAAGTACTTACCAAAACAAGAATCGTTAAAAAGTTTCATCAATGTTTTTTTCAAAGTCACACGTTGTTTGTTGTCTCCGACGATTGTTGAACTCTATATAGGGCTTCATAAAGGCTTCTTGGTGAAATTCAAGGATCCTGTGTATTTTCTTTAATTTCAGTCCCAGTTGAAGATACAGCAGCAGATTCCGATAGTGAAGAATGTAGTGGTTTTTGTCTTCCAAAGTAGTGAGTAATTTTTCAACTTTAGCTCTAGGTGGTAGTTTGTCCGTGTGGTTGTGTAATTTTTTCAGCACTTTCTGGGCATATAGTGACAGTTGTTCATTAGGTATAAATTTACGTTCAGGTGCCAGTGGATAGTCATTATGACTGTCATGTAAATTCTCTGGATGTTCCAAATCAACCTCCAAAATATACCCCTTTGAGCTATCCTCTGATATTCGTGTCACATCAAAAGTATTTATTTCCTCGGGGGAAAGAAAATTTTAGAAACCAGTAGGTAGTTTTTCCGACATACTATAACCGTACAAATTGTTTACGTCATAGTAAGCCAAAAAGGAATGTTCTTTTTTGGGGTTGTAATCATCTAGGTAAGGGTTATTAGCTTTTTGATATCTGTTTGAAATTTGACTAATCCCAACCCTTATCCCGTTTTCAATAAACAGAATCATATTTAAATCCGTTAAGAGCTCTAACGTTACCCCGGTAATTTTGAACATCGCCTGCCAACTTAGTCCAAGACTTGTGTAGAAATGACATTGGTCAAGATCATAACACTTTTGAGACATATTTCTGAATTCTTCAAAACCCCTACCAACAATAATACATCGGTTTTACGATAAATGTCATGGTAATCTCCTAAGGTTTCGCAATTGCATTTGCGGAACACAGTTTGAGCATGCTCATATTGTTCATCTGAAATACTTTCTTATGTTAATGAAGAGTAAAATCTATCACGAGGTGGAAGTCGAGTTTCATCAAATCGTTCCCAATCTGACATATACTCTTAACAGTAGACCCCCTTTCTAAGTAAAAGATTAGAGTGCTCTTTCATCTCGCTTTGAAATGTGTAAAAGCTTGCATGCCATCTTGAGCTAAGTTATCCACCAATGATTCTAAAGAGCTTGGTAAGAATGCAAAAGAATCTAGGAATCTGAGTTTGCCAATACTGAAACTTATATATTTTTCCATGGTTTGAGGAATACATTTGATCTTGTGATTCTTAAATATTCCCCAGCTTTGACATAATAAATGAGAATCAAAATTTTTCAGGTTGTGAAATATGACAGGTACGAAATTGACTTGCTTACATTGCAAATTACAATTCATGTGAGTAGCTCCCAGATATTTTCCCGTGACATGATCATGATGTCTGTCTTTTTTATCTGCTTCAGAAAAATGATTTTGACACAAGAAACATTTTTCAGCTCTTTGAAAAGGCGATTCTTCATCTTTTGTTAAATTTAACGGTTTTATATTGCCTAAACGTTGCTCTATTTCATGACTTTCTCTCAAAAGACATTCTAACAATTTTTTAGAAGCATCAACACCTCTGTAAATGACGGTGTCTTTAGTATAATCAGGATCGGTAGAAACGACTTTGTAACCGAAAGAACAAGGTTCTTATAGCTGAGTGCGGGTGATGGATCCTGTCTGAATTTCTTTCAAGGGTTTGTTTAATGTCACAAAATCAGCATAAATAACATAGGGGACTCGAAGTGCTTTTTTCATAGTCTTTAAATTCTAGAAAACAATCGTTCTTTGAAGGTAGTTCTATCTTTTGTGCACCATGCACCTGACAATAGGGTAGATATTCTTGAAGCAATGTCTCCTTGGTGAAACCGTGAAGACAGTAATGACAAAAGTGGGAACAATTTGAATATTTCTTTGCACCGCGTAAAAAATTATTTAAATTTTTTATTTAACAATAATGGGATGTATTGACTGTCTTTAAAAGAAGTAAGTTCACATGATGAAGTTTGTCCTTTTTCTTTGTAATTCGTAGAGGAACAATTTCACCATTCTCACACCCGAAAACATTGATAGATATAGAAGGGTTCCGAGCTTCAAACTTATTGATTTGAGTAACTAATACTGGATAGGTTATGTCATACATATTTGATTCATTTTCATAAAATTCATAATCACTTACCAGTGGCGAATCTAAGGGGTGAAGGGAGGCGAGAATACTCCAGAGAAAACATTTTTGATCTTGGTTTTGAATATTTAATATACTACGTGAACGACGTAGTTTCTTTGGTAGATGTATGTAACTAGAGCCCGAAAGTGGCGAATAAATTGTTGAGCATAACTATGATTATGATTCTCGTTCCCTTGCATAGTTGCAGGTCTTGAATAATCACGATCATTTATTTCGTTTCTTTGCAGAGTAGAAGGTCTCGCATAGTCATGGTCAAGTAATGACGCTGGAACCTCTCGTGCTGATCGATTGTTTGTCCGTGGTAAGTCATTACCTCCACCTGTTTGTGAATGTTTTCTTTTCATGTGTGATTGAAGATTTCCTGTCTCTTAAATTTCCTCCCGCGCTTGGAACACTTACAAAAGTTATTGTGTGAAAGAATGTGTCTTGTTGAATTAGATTTATTACTAAACATAGATCCGCAAACATCACATTTATTTTCTGATTTTAACACTTTTACACTTTTCTCATTTTTCTCTTCATCTAATTTCCGTTTTCGTCCGTCTGACATGTTTAAGCATCAAACAAAAACTTCAGAGTGTAATCATTTAACTACGAATTTATTAAAAAGATATCAGTTTTACCCGCCAAAAATTAGTTTTCGCACCATTTTTTAAGTACGATATTCAATCCAATTTGGTGGTGAACTATTAATTTTCGCGGGTTTTCTTTCCATATTGCGTTTTAATGATTTCTTTTCTTGATTTTCAATCCAATTTGTCGATGAACTATTAACATATTTTCGTTTGTGTTTAGGTGATTTCTTTTGTTTTCCCTCTAGAACAGGAAATTTTCCTTTGACATAAAGTTGAGCTTGGTTACCATCGGAAAATGCATTTTGAACGTTACTATTTGGTATAAGGCTTCCACCATTTTGTGTAGTCTCAGCACTTTGTTCTATATTTATACTTTGTCCTGCATCATCCGTTAAACAATTTATGTCTTGTCTTTTGTCTTCAGATTGTTTATGCAATAAATGTTCATATTTAATTTTAGGAATAAGCACTAATTCCTGAGCCATGATTCACAAGGTCTGATTAGAAGAAGAATATACTTCAAATACTTCAAAAACAAATTCCTTCGTAATGATAAAGATAACTTTTTAGATATCAATCGACGAATGGTATGACGAAATCGTTTCAATTTCCTTTTAATATCCTCAGATAGAGTTAAATTTCCCTTTAAAACATTGCAAATAATTTCAGTAATAACACTCGCTTGGCTTTTAGTTAAATGCTGAATGAGTAATTTTTGTTGTTTCTGGTCTGCATGTAATAAAAAATTTAGAAATTTTTTCTCCTTCTGTAGCTGATTACTCGTATTTTCTCTTTCTCAGGTCGAAACACAATTAACGTCTGCTCTGGGAAGATGTCTGTACGAAGTTTATACAATGAATTTGAATGCGGACTGATATCTATGAGTAAATAACCATACTTTTTACTCGTGGCTTTCTTATATGCATCCATGAAATATTTACTTTCTCCCGGAAACATTTCCTTGGCAAGGTTTTGAATCTGTAATTGATCCCTCTGATTTTTAAAAATAATGAAATAATGTGAATTAAGGCTGATGGTTCTGAAATATTTTCCACTCGTAAATAGATTTTGCACCACAAAATACACAAAGACGTTTTTATGATGACTGTAAATCGTAAACAGATTTACAATATCCACACTGTCAGACGCTTTTTGTGCTAAGTCATCCAAAATTAAAATTTTAAAACCATCCTACATCGACCACAAATCCATATTTTCTTTTGTAGGTAAACCTTCATAAAACTCGATTGAGTTTACCTCCTTTTTCATTTCATCATATAAGGACTGATAGGTTGAATAACAATAGATGATTTTCTTTGGAATTTTCTGAAACATATATCTAGCCTGTTTCAACACTCGAAAAAGGAAAGTCGTTTTCCCGCTTGAACTACTTCCAGCCACAATACATGTTGCGGGACATTCAAATTTGATTAAAGCATCCATCATGTTGATCGAACGGAATCTATCTCTGAAATGAATGTTAGGGGACAAAAAAAATAATAATAAGTATAATGACTATTCACTTAATATTTATTAAATGTTATACAACTTTGATTAAATACATATCGGTTTTCTACACATTCTGGAAAAGCATTGACAATAAAATTATATACAAGACTATCATTACATTCTGTGTTTTCAAAAAACATGTTCATAATATCATAAAAAGACATCTGATTTACTCGGTACAGTAAAAAATATAAACAATACATCCCACAAATGGTACTATTTACGCTTTGTAATTGGTTGTAATTCTTAACAATTGTAGGAAAAGAAGACATATACTTTACAAATTTGTTGTTATAATAATCAATTAATTTACCATAGCTGTCAAAATATTCTACAATACCAGTCTTGGGGAAATAAAAATACACCAATGCCTTCCAGGTTTATTATGGTTGTCTGTGTTTGCTATAAAGCCAGAGCCAAACTTTAATTTTGATGGAAGTTCATCAGCTGCAAATACATCGACGATATATTTTTTCAAGTTAGTGCTGCACTCAACGCAACACTGGAGTTGAGATGTATTCATTCCGTAATAATATCCCTCTCTTTATTAATTTGAAATAATCCGGATGATTCGCTGTACACAATGCAACTTATTGTCTCAGTTAAGGCCTTCTTAAACTGAATGTCTAATCGAACATGTCCGGATCGCACGAGTGATAAAAAAAGAATATCATCTGGAAAGATTGGTTCTAACTGAAATGTGTATAGTGTTGATGTATTTATAAAGTCAAGCCTGTTTAGATCCAGTCCAGCATTTTTACTCCACATGCCAGTACTTAAAAACAAGTTGGAGTGGGCTCTCGCTATTGACTGACCTTCTGCTTTATCAAAGTTCAATTTCAATGGATTTCCACCAACATATAAACATATACTCTGAACATTGCAGTTTAGGAAGTGAAATGGGTTTGATTTGTAGTCCCCTGACAATGCTTTTGAATTTACGAATGCAATAACAACACGATTCGGTCTAAAACCTTGAAAAATGTTATCCCATATATACACTGTACTTCCGGGAGCAAGACTCTGAGAACGACATTCAACCCGATTAAAGGGATTCTTAGCTGTGGTGCTGTTCAACATTTCTGAATGGGCAACAATAAGGGCTGGATTCACCCTGATTTTTTTCGCTAATAAGTAAATATCTAAAATATCTATTCTATAATCTGGTGACACATCTCACGAACACAAACAAAAGGCCGGAGAAGTGCGATAGAGTTTGAGCTTAACATCCACCTGATTCAATAAATACCTTTTTGTACTAAATAAACTGTGATAGATTGGACTTTGAAGGTCTACAGTTTTAGAACCAGTAATAAATTTCGATCTATAGAATAATCCGCTGTTGGCTCCCGAGGGGTCAGTATCTTCCGGGTGATCATTATCATCTCTGACAAAAAGTTGTGTTAATAGTTGAGATGATATAGCGTCCTGTCCACAATGTAATAGAGTATGAATCATAGCACGATACGGGTTGTAATTACAAGTCATGATGGTCTTGTTCTGCAGCGCAACTTCAGTCGTTGAAAACAAACTTTGAAGAAACAAATTTACTGGACCAACTTTCGCACTCGTTATATCACTACCATTCGGGTTAACGATTTTAAGCTTCACATATATTTGAGTATTATGCAAATCTAGATAGTCCATCGCATTTTTCCCGCTAATGCGAAACTCGATCGGTGTTTCATCTGAAACTTGGGATAAGGGTCGGACCTCTTGATAATAAATGTCATTGACAGCCACTTGGGTTGGTGGTAAATAAAACAATAGAAGATTGTCAGGAACACCTTCAGAAAAACTATCTTCAGTAAAATAAGCCATGTTAACTGCTGAATATGTCAATTGTTTTCTCCTTTTTCTTTCTTTGTGTCTTTTTTAATTTCCTAGATTTTCTTTGTGTCTTCTCAAATCCCCCAGATTTTCGTTGTGTCTTCTTACTTTCTTTCTTTTTTGAATTTCCTTTTCGTCGTTTGTTGGAAGCTGGGTTTTTTCTTTTCCTCCGAGACGTCTCTCCTATTTGGTGATTAATCTTTTTATGAATAACTAGATTTTGATTTAACATATTTCTATCATCTCTTTTCAGAACGCTTTTGGCTTGATCCATCGTTTGTTGAGCGGGTGAAACAGTGTTGACCGAGACATTACAAGCATTTGAAACTGCTTTGTTAGGTAAGCTGACACCTCTTCCTACCTGAGTCCTCTTATTTTTGAAAAACTGTATCCATCTGTGTGGATCAGGCACATATAAATGCGTACTACTCATAGCTTGGATAAAAAGGATAGCGTTTCAAATGCAGTGTGATATAGACAGGTGAATCCAAAAATGAAGCAAGATCTCCTTTAGCTGTCTTTATAATAAATTCAAATTCTTGAAATTCAAGCTTTTTAACAGGCACATAAAACGGAGAACTGAAAATATATTTCCAATCAGAAGTTAAGTTTACACGTCTTAGAAGTGGGTATTCACCTCCCCAAACAATACTCTCCTTACAAACGTTAGAGTAAATAAATACTGTATCTTGAAACGATTTGAGACGCTTCTTTGAATTCGTTTGTAAGCTGATTTCTGTTAATGCTAATTTCCAATATCCTTGAAATGTCAGTGGTTGATTTAGCTGTACTTTGAACTTGTATGACGTAATTTCACTGAATATTCGATCGCTGTCTGTATTTTGAATATAAACATAACGTTCCATGTTTACTTTGATTTAATTTCAGTAGACCTACTGTCTATCCAAGAATCAAAGGATTTTGGAAAACCCTCCCATCGAACAAAGTACTGCAGTTTCCGTCCTATCTTTCTTTGCCTTAGAATTTTTTCTATAAACCACAAACTCTCTTCATCTTTATCAACTCGTATCATTTCTTGTTCATATACATTTCCTTTAACAATACTGTCATTTAAATCAACAATCTTGTAAAGAGGTATTCCTTGTTTAATAAATCTGTTTTTATTTTGAAAACTTCGGTTGTATATTGCTGTTGGTATGAACGTCGAAATGGGTGTTTTAAATAACTTAATCTTACTAAAACTCCAAGTTCAAATTTATAACGCACTGGCGTTTTCTTGACTGTTTGAGGTTTTAAGTATTGTAAAGCCTACACATTCGCCTCGTTCTGTTTTGTTACTTGACTAGGACTTAATCCTTTCAGACTTCGGTTAGGGCTCTGATTATAAAACTAATGCTTGTAGCTTATCAATATACCTATAATTACGTTGATGTCTCATCATTCGGAACATCATAGAACGTAATGTCCTTTGAACTCTTTCGGCATATCCCGCTTTTGAAATATTTTGTGTCGTGAAAAAGTAAACCCCCTGCTCCTTCATATAACTTTTAAATTGATAATTGATGAATTCGGACCCTTTATCAGATCTTATTTTTGTAAACCGCCTTGTTTTGAAAATATATTTCAACGCTTTCAACACAGTATCAGATCTTTTATTTAAAAGAGGAGGTACCAGTAAAAAGCGTGAAAAAATATCAATAACTATAAGTAAAAATTTCACTCCATAATTGTATTTGGCGAGGTTTTCAACAGACATAAGATCAATATCGGCTTGATCATTTAGTCCAGATACTTGAACATGAGGCGTTTTATATCTGTGTCTGGCCTGTTTCTGTAGGGCATACGAATCCTGATTATCAAGGCATTTCTGAATAAACCGCAAACTGAAAACTCCAGGATATTTCTTGTTTAAAACTGTCTTACGAACGAAGTCCGTAACAAAGAAACAAATGAATAAATGCATGGCAGAAATAAGGATCGGAGCGGGATTCGAACTCCGAACTCCCGGACACAAGACCAATACCCTAACCACTGAGCCAAAGAGATATCTCCCTGACGCAGTAGCCAGGTATTGTATTTAAATCGGGAGAATGCCATGCAGGAAGGAGTGGTCTCCCGTAACACACCCCCTCTTAAAGTCATCATTTATTGATGACTCAAAGCCTTATTAGGCAGGAAGTCCGATTTTGGACAACAAATGGGATTAATGGCTCAATGGCCAATCCCGGACGAGCTCCCATCTTACGAACGAAGTCCGTAACAAAGAAACAAATGAATAAATGCATGGCAGAAATAAGGATCGGAGCGGGATTCGAACTCCGAACTCCCGGACGCAAAGCCAGTACCCTAACCACTGAGCCAAAGAGATATCTCCCTGACGCAGTAGCCAGGTATTGTATTTAAATCGGGAGTATGCCATGCAGGAAGGAGTGGTCTCCCATAACACACCCCCTCTTAAAGTCATCATTTATTGATAACTCAAAGCCTTATTAGGCAGGAAGTCCAATTTTGGACAACAAATGGGATTAATGGCTCAATGGCCAATCCCGGACGAGCCCCCATCTTACCATCCTCGGATACCCCGGGGTCTCCCTATTTGCTACGTTACATCGACCCCTGGGACAATTGACTAATAAAACTTTGAATCAGTCGCCGAAAATCGATACGAAACGTCATAGTGTACAGTCCACTCGCCCATCACAAAATGATGATGGAACCAATGAAAAGCCAGCATTCGGCCAGCGGTAAAGCGAGGGAAATTCAATGAATTGTCCCAGGGGTCGATGTAGCGTAGCAAATAGGGAGACTCCGGGGTATCCGAGGATGCCATCTTACGAACGAAGTCCGTAACAAAGAAACAAATGAATAAATGCATGGCAGAAATAAGGATCGGAGCGGGATTCGAACTTCGAACTCCCGGACACAAGACCAATACCCTAACCACTGAGCCAAAGAGATATCTCCCTGACGCAGTAGCCAGGTATTGTATTGAAATCGGGAGAATGCCATGCAGGAAGGAGTGGTCTTCCGTAACAACTGTATATAGTTTACTTGCTTCTAATAAACTAGCAGGTTTCTTAACATCAAACATGTCTTGTTTCTGTGTCTTATCCATGATAAATGATGTATACGTATAGATCATTGTTCTTTTTATTTTGTTTTTAGATAAATGACTCATACGTAATTTACATGCGAGATATGAATTACGTATGAGTCATTTATGGTTAAATTTTTCGGTTCAAATTTTCTACAAACATTAAGAAAAAAAAAGGCTCGAGACAAAAGCAAGATGTTTAAAGAAAAATAACAAAGATCAGTATAGCTAAGATACATTATCCATGTTTATTTAGAATGATTTACAATGCAAAGAATTAAAGACAGAAACATTTTAAAGATAGAAACGTTGAAGTGTCCTAAATCCACCACGGATTTCACTTTACTTGACATTTAATCAAAATGTGTCTTTAACATCAGCGTCTGGAAAGAGTCGATTTTCTAACCGAGTAATGGTTAGAACCATCTTTTTCATTTTATTTCTCCACTGGTCAGTCTTCATCACAGCTAGAAAATCTTTGCTTGAGATCACTTTCTTGTGCAAGTCAATGACATCTGATGAAATGTTGGAGATTCTTATTAGGTCCTCCCAGGGTTTTAAAATGGCATCCTCATCAATGACTTTTAACATGTCGTCAAAGTATATATCTAGCTTATATACATCGTCATCGTTTCTGCTCCAGTTATTCATCAGACAGTCATGCTGGGTTTGTTGGGATGGATGATCGATCTCGCAACCGTAACAGCTTCTTTTCATAGTCACCGCTTTCACTTCACATAAGGCTTTCGCATAAACAAAGTCAAAGTATGAACCCATCAACAAAACACTAGCTGACGTATTTGTTGTGTGATTCAAAGGCATTTTGTCCCATTCACTTTCGTCACAAAGAGTCGTTATAGAGTCCGATCTTTTCACTCTCGTCACTCCTTTGCCGCACCCACTGCCTGTTGTATCTACGAACGGAGCCATCTGAAGGTGTGTTTGGTGTCACAGCTAATCAAAATGTGATACTTTCCCAAACACAAACACCGCTTTTATACCAAGATCAGGCTGTTTTGTTCAAATATTGTAACGGTTAATTCAAATTTCGCGGCTATTTTCAAAATGTATAACGTTTTTTTATTTTTTAATCCATAACTGTTGTACCTTTATTTGGCGGGTATTTTTCAAATATTGCAACGGTTAATTCAAATTTCCCGGGTATTTTCAAAATGTATAACGTTTTTTTTTTTTAAATCCATAACTGTTGTACCTTTATTTAACGGGTATTTTTCAACTATTGTAATGGTTATTTCTAATCTACTTCAGGTCATGATGAGTCCGCTTCTTTGAAGTCCAACAACGCATATGGAGAATTCCAGGGGTTCCATGAAGTCTGCCTATTAGTTAGATGATCTTCATTTGAATTGCATTGTACAGTCATTTTCAAAAATAAACAATAATGTGAAGAACGGTCTTTGTGTTCCTTAATTGGATCATCATCTTTTTTCCATTGATGAAGTCGAAGTGAACATGAGAAACACTCAACAATGTCACTCTTTCCTGTATAATAAAACCCGGCTGATGCAAGTTGGTATTTGTTAGGTTGTATTTGAGAAGACCATGATTCAAACGTTTTTAATCTATTTTTATAAAATTTCATAACAGGAGACTGAAATTCGAGGTTTTTCATTTCCATTATTGTCTCTGTTGTCCTTGCTGTCCTCCCAAAAATTAACACAGAAGTAGAATACTCTCTTTTAAATCATACAAACTTTCCAAAAATGAATAAGGAAGTGACATCGATTGATTTTCTTTCCTCAAACTTAGACGAACGCCCTTCTTAGTGTGTCTTACTGACAAGGAAAATTTGTCATCTATATAACATGTAATACTTGCGTTGACTGGTGACCAGATCACTTGTTGTAAACCATAGCTTTTCAGAAAGTCCAGTGAGTTCTCTGTTAAGGTTAATTGAGCTTGGGCCATGATTTTATGGCGGGTTTACTGTTGAAATTTTTTTACACCCTGATCCCTCAGACTCTGTATGTTGTAATGACAGGTTTACTGTTGAAATTTAATCGGGAAATGTTTCCCTGAGACAGTAGTTGTTGTAACGATGGGTTTAACGACTAAATTCACGCGGGAATATCTCACCCGACCGTTTTTTTTTTTATCTCTCAAAAATGAGTATAGGCTAAGTAAGAGGGGTCAATTTCTAAAAAAAAAAAAAAAAGTCTAATCCCAACAAAAATGGCTGCCAGTTGATTAAACGGGGATATTTTCCCGCCAACTTATGCGGGGGGTCAGTTTTCCCGCGCTGATCCCAACAAAATGGCCGCTGGTTGATTAAACGGGAATATTTTCCCGCCAATTCATGTGGGGATCAGTTTTCCCGCGCTGATCCCTAAAAGACCTGATCCCAACAAAATGGCCGCTTGTTGATTATTTTAACACTACTGACACGTTCTATTTTTAGATTATCAATTCTATCATTTAAATACAGGAAAACACAGACGAAGTTTCAAACATCCGTCCGAAGAAGACGTTATGGAAAATAATTATTACATGTTTGTTATGTAATGGAATTTCAGCGTTATTAGTCAATGCTTTATTGGTTTTTGGCGCGAAATCTAAAAATAGCTTAAGAGGCTACGTAGCCGTTTAGGGGAATACCATCAAAAAAAAATTTTTTTTGTAATTTTATGATTCTTAATGATTGATGATTTGTATTATTTCTTCATATTAATTTCAATGATATATATACTTTTTAATTTGGTGTGATGTGAAAGTTCTAAATACCCACCTTTAAGGTAAGACCTGTGTAATGAAAAACAGTCATTTCCACTAAAATATCATCCTGCAAAATTAGCTATAATTAAAAATGAGTATTATTGAACTACTTTCACCATTTCATTTTTTCCATCTTTGAATTATCATTTATAAATCTAAATCCACTATATTCTCAATTCAAAAAGAGATAATAATTACCTCCATTTTCAGAAAACTAACAAAAGTATCAAAAAATAATTTCAAGATAGACATAAACGGAATTTCTGATTCGTTAGAATTGTGCAAAAGTATTATTTCTGCATAAATCTTTATTCATCCTTATTTATCAACCAGTTAGAATTTTCACCGGAAGTGCATTACACAGGTCTTACCTTAAACCGAGGTCCATTGTGACGGTGCGATACACCGAGCACGTTAAAGGCCCAGTAGCGCTCACACACAGGTATTTTTGTGCGTGAAAATAGTCGGAATAAAGACACGGAGAGAGGTTAGATATATAAGCACTTGAAACCTGCCTTGCTGTTGAGCTAACTATGTCAACAAGGGAATTGAAGCGTTCATTGCAACATCGGCTCCTGCTACAGAACCATTTGCATTTTTTCGTAATCAACTCTCCCAAATGCAAGAAGACGTTGCTACATCTATTCGGAATGATTCTGTCACGGAGAGAGGTTAGATATATAAGCACTTGAAACCTGCCTTGCTGTTGAGCTAGGTTTTACGGCGATGCGGTTTGGTGTATTTCTCTCCGTGATAGTTAAGCAACGTGCATTAGGTTAGTGCTTAGATGACCAGGACGTTGCACGTTACAATTCTGATGTCCTATTTTTAGGCATCACATGAATGATAATGATGACGTATTTCCACAGACGATATGTGCTTCCTCTACATGAAAGCTACTGCGAAACCTCGGTAAGATTTTAATTTTCTTGAAATTAGCACTTCGTTCCTTGTATGTTGATTGGTAAACCAGAGTTTCACTTTCTTCATTCTGATCAGGACATGAATAAACACCTTTTATTCTCTAGTCAGAGCTGTGAATAGACTGGTTACCGCCCCGTACCAGTATGTGTATAGGGACCGGTACAGGCTAATCGATACGGCTAAAATTCTAGCCGTATCAGGCGAGGTAACTGTGCAAGAAGTAACTTAGAGTAGCGTCTCTTGATTCGACTTTTTTTTGTGTATATGTTTTTGGTGGGTAGCTATAGCTATGAAAATAATTTTCAATATTACTGTCTTTTAAAGTGATTGTTTTGTGAACATAATATAATTACTTATGCATGGAATCATTTCAATAAACAATAGCTGACTGTCTAAAATTTAATAGAAAAAAAATGTTAATGATTATTAAAGTATTATTTGTTTATTATGTTTATAATTAAAGCTAAATTAATGAATACATGAAAAATTTTCAACTGCTGACGCTGATTTTTTATTAAAAAAATTAACATCAAAATAACAAATATAATGCACAAGTTTGTACTTGTTAAGCAGAAAGGGTAATAAGATAATCAATTATTTTACAAATTGAATTGTAGGTTGCAATTCTCAAAGATTAAAGTCTGTTGTCCCTTTGAAGAAGCCTGCAGAGATAATCCTAGGGGCAATAAAACACATGTGGTGTCTAATTATCATTCTAACATGACACCTGACTTTGGCTCTATAAACACAGTGCAAGGAAAACGTGGTAAAATCTGCGACAATCCATGAAGAGTGACGTCATTCATTGAGTGAGTTATTCAATGGAACATAATCTTCATCCGCGTAGTTTGAACTTGTTTTCCTTTCATTAAGAATTAGCCATGTTAGAATCGAAATAATCTTCTTTCTATCATGGTATATCGTTCAATAAACCACGTTGTGAGTTATGAAGCGCAATGAATAAACCACTCGGGCTATCGCCCTCGTGGATTATTTATTGTGCCTCATAACTCACAACTGTGGTTTATTGAACGATATACCACGATAGAAAGAAGATTATTTCTTAATTTAATTTCCCTTAAAATTTAATTTCTTTGTTTTGTAAGAAATGAAGAAGCATGTTTCAACATTTACTAACAAGTGTTTGGGGGGGGAGGGGGGGATATATACGTATTACTCAGTTGTTGAGATGTTTAATAGTCAAATTAAATGAATAAAGAATTTAGAGAGGATTTGAAATACAAGTATCTAATTAACCCATTGCCAGACAACCAAATTTTAGCCTGGTCCAAATTGAAACAAATTGCAGAGCATTTAAATTGAAAATAAGTACCATATAGGGTAGAAAACATTGTGAGAAAAGGAGAAATTGCTTGTTACAGGCAATTTCTCCTTTTCTCACAATGTTTTCCACAGTTATATATTGTGTATTGTGTGGTAATGGGTTAATAATGGAGAATATGGCTGTTATTTCAATTTATCAACAGTAATGTTCAGATTTCCCTCTCCTTTTTATTTAACTCTTTGACACACAATCCCGACTTTTCACGACCCTGAGAAAGAAGCCTTTTGAAAGCACTGCGGTAAAAGGAGAAAATGTTGTGGTGACATTTTCTCCTTTTCCCACAATGTTTTCTACCCTTCCCAAAACAAATTTCAATTTTTAAGCGACATTTACTTTGTCGTCTGCAAATGTTTTCAGTTTGGACATGTTTACAATTTTGTCGTTTGTAAAAGAGTTAGAAAAAAAATGATCATTTTATATAGATGGAAAAGGTCCTTTTATCTGAAAGTTATAAATTATGCTCTATGAATACCTGTATTCCATTATTTCTTATTCTATGTAAAGATACCAATTTCTCATAGATCTATGCATTTTGTGGATTTCGTCCATACATGCTTGAAATTGAAGAACAACCACACTCCTGAGCATCACAGACAAAACTACGGCAAAAATATGACAAGAAAACGATTATTTTTTTAACAGAAAACTGTCCGGTTAGAACATTTTCCCTAGATTTCATTCCTTAGAAGTTTAGAGCTTCTACTCTCATAGTCTTTCAAAAGTTCACAACGAGTATGTTATTCTTTGCATCTGCAATCTAATCATTAATCCATACACCATCTGCTAAAGTCCTTGAGCGCAACTTTGCAGATAGTGTAGATCAGTATCAGACTGCATAAACTGTGCAGTCTGATCGTAGATCAACACTTTCCGATTGGGTGATATACCGCCGCTTTGAACAAGCAATATTTGGATTATTCCTATCGACTGAAAAGTTTCATGTAATTCATATTGCAGGCTGACCCTTTGTGTGCAAGCTAGGCTTTTAAAGCGCGTCTCGCTGATCTTTTTCGGACTGTGTAGATCAAGATCAGACTGCACAGAACGTGCAGTCTGATCTTGAATCTACACCGTCCGATTTGGAGATTGTTTTTTTTTTATATATATATTTGCTATTTCAAAGGCATTTAAAAAGAAAAAAAAATCTCCTCGTCGAACAGTGCAGACCAAAGATCAGACAGCAGGTTATGTGCAGTCTGATCTTTTATTACATTGTCTGCGAGAGTCCCTTTTCGCCATCTCTTCTTATTCTAATACATTGTTTATCTAATTTTCAAGTATTTCCTAAATTTGAAAGTAACGGATGTATGATTGGCTAAACCATAGGGGTTTCGCCGATCAGATATCGCGTTGCTTTATAAATCGAGATTCGTGTTTACGAACAAATCTGAATTTTATTTTTATTCCCTATTCTAAGATTATCCACTTGATTAGACGAGGCTGAACGAATCAGCCAATTAGATGACTAGTGTAGCAATTTAGGGCAATACTTATAGGAGTTGGCTAAGACGTTGCGTCAATAGGTCGCGTCCCCTGTTTAACCCTTTACCAAAAAATCCCTGGTTTTTACGACCCTGAGATAGAAGCCTTTTGAAAACATCGTGGGAAAAGGAGACAATGCTGATAACCAGCATTGTCTCCTTTTCCCAAAATGTTTTCTAACCTGCTAGAAACAATTTTCAGTTTTTGATTTACGTTTATTTTGTTGTCTGCGAGACAAGTCTAAAAGTTTGTCGTTTGGGAAAGGGTTAAATTTGGTAATGTGAGCATTCATTTAGTGTACGATATAAAACACAAAGTTATTCTCTGCTTCTATTCTATCAAAATAAAGGTAAAGGATTGCAGGTTTCACTGGTGTTGTAATTGATTGAATATACCTGCACGTCTGCGAAAAATTGTCAGTGTATATCCCAATGGTTGGTAAAAATTCACCTGTCCCATGTTACTTTTCCGTCAGAACCTCATCGAAACTTTCTTCATGCAGACGATTAAGGCGAGGAAACTCATTATTGTTGTCTGCAACATTAATGTTACATCATTTTCGGATGTTGTACTGGAATTTGTTTTGTTGTATGACACTACCTGAGAATGCTTTAGCGAGTTTTATTATTGAGGAGAAAGTGTCCCACATGCTACTAAATTTGTCAGTAAGGTTTTTGTAACATATTTAACACTGAAAGAATCATCACCAAACATTTTTATATTTGCACGAAAATACGTTTTTTGTGTAGTTTTGAAATATAGTGTCGTTTTAGGAAATACTATTTACATATTTCTGTAATTCGAAAAATAGTTTGTTCCCTCAAATTTCCCTTATCAAGAAAATAACGTCACTTTTTTCATTTAACAAACTTGTAAGCTTTTAATTTAACTGATAGTCCTTTGTAATAATGAAATGTTTTCTGTAGAAAAATACGATTTTTCTTGCGATTGTAATGACATACAAATTAAGGTAGTTTTTTTATTTACTAATGTTTTTGGCAGTAAATTAAGTTGTTCCCATGAAATGTCCCCCGACGTTATTTTTCCAAGATGTCCTTAAGGAAATGCTCTTTTTAAATATAAATAGTAATATTTCCTCGGTTTAAGTAAATCAGTCATTTATTCTATTCCTTTCCGTGATGCCTGTAATTATCGCAGTAGGTGCAGGAATGTAAATCTATAAGAAATCATGAAAATTGAAAAGAAAATATTCATGCACTGCTACTGCTTTAATAAATGCATTGATAGATCAACAACAAAATATCCTGATTGCTGTTATTTTTATTTCACAGAGACGCTGAAAACGTCAACGTTGAAAAACATAAACGTTACTTTAATGTAACTCAAGAGGTAACCAGTATTTGACGCGACGTCTAAATTGGCCGTAATTTTCTTTTGGCGCGGTAGCGTCATATTCGTGACGTCAATTGCCGACGTTCGAATATATTGAAGGCGCGTGACAAACAGGAAGTTTAAATTCTCAAAGATGATTGGAAAGAGACTCTCCCTCTAAATGGATTTGATCTCAGACAGAGTGAACGAATTGGATCAAGTAAGACATTTTTCGAAACAGTCAAAATCATCGTTGCTCAGGCAGAGTTTATTGAAGCTTCTTGATGCTGTTTTGTATTTTCTCGGTTTAAGTAAATCAGTGATTTATTCTATTCTATTCCGTGACGCCTGTAATTATCGCAGTAGGTGCATGAAGTGTTCAAAAGAGTTCAAATTTCCATTGAGAGATAAAATGAATTTCGGAGCGTTAAGGCGACGTCTCAATCCGTTTGAAAAAAGGGACAAGAAGAAGAGCAAGCCCAAATTCGCTGTGTATGTGCTGGACTCTCCACCGACACTTCCGTCAAAAGCAGAAAAGATTCCTGCAGTTATACTTAAAAATACAGAAGAAATTGCTGAAATTTTTCCAGAACCAGAAGAGAATCTGAAAACTAGCTCAAGGCATACTGTCAAAGTAGACGTTCACAAAGATCAGGATGGAAAACATGTTAAATTCTCCGACACAGAGAAAGGAATGGGAGATTTCCTAAATAAGCACACAGTAAAGCCTGAAATGGATACACCAGTAGTCGAAAAAGACTCATATCACGTGCAAAATATAATTGACAAAACACAAGAAGTTCCTAGTGAATGCCTACCACCTCCATTTTCCAAAACAAGAGATGACAGAGTATTAGTTGGTTCTAATGAAAGACATCAATACAATCACTGCTCGAATACTATCCCGCACCCAAGTGGTTCACCAATTATATCTAATGGTGAAAATTGTATCGACGATATGGTTAAACAATTTCATAAATTGTCGCTTACCAGAGATGCGACAGATAACGAGAATGCAGAATCAAGTTCCAAAGAATATCTAGGAAAGGCCTTGTCCGGAATTTCCAGTAACAAAAAATCTGACTGTACCCATCACCAGCCCACTGTAGAGAAGACGGAACCAGAGTCCAGCAAAGCGTTGACTGACAATGAAATTGTGGCAACTGCCTTCCGGCATGCCATCATTCCTGAGAAAATGCAGGAGGAGGGTAATCTTGTCGAATCAATACATAAATGTTTTGATGAAGCTTTACAACAGCAGCGTGGTACTACTAAACTGACTGATTCCATACCCAACATTTTACCTGTCATTGAAAATCTTGAAGAAAGACAAAAACCAAGTTGTGATAATTTCCCGAAGAAAAAGCCAATTTATGATTTGGCTCTGGAAGCAGCCCACATTGTGCGTGAATGCGAACAAATGGACCACACTGTTAGTTTCTACATGAAAACGACAACAAACTGCTGTGATAAAGACTCCCTGAAAGCGCTAAGCATGTTGTCGATTCTCGTTAAAGGTGAAATGGATGCCTCGTTGAAGTTTCTTCGTAGATTACGAGGGTATATCGAGAATAAAGAAAAACTGTCCAGTATTGCCGTGTTTAAGAACTCGGTGGAAAGAAAGTTAAATGCCACAATCCGCAACGTGGTAAGTTGCATAAAAGCACTAAAGGTTACAGCAGAGACCGCAGATAAAAGAATACAGGCTCTGGCTGACACAAAAACGTCGGAAGAAAGATACGATGAGAAAACGACGGTCGATCCATCCATTTCAACTCAAAAATCAGCATCGTCCTCTACCGAAGTGGAAGAAAATGTAGCACACGAGCCAGAAAAAGATACCACTTTTCAAAATTACTCTACTAACCCAACAGAAGACCTGGAAGATATGATGATTGGGCATAAAAACAATTTTGAAAATTGTTTAAACTCAACAGCGATGGTCAAAAGCAAAGTTTCAGGAGATGCAAATACTCAGGACGAGAGAAACAACCTTGACTCGACCATGACAGACACCAGCACCATAAAGGTAACACAGTTACAGACAACTACCGAAAACTCAACAAACACGATGAACTCAAACCGCAAAAAGTCTCGGAAGGATAACAAAGTTTCTGATCTTCGATGTGTCCCTCCTGTTCCAGGACTTGGTGGGCATCGAATCATTGCACCGATCGACGAGTGTTCACCTCGAGACTCAATCCAAAGCATGGATTTGAACCTTATTTCTACACACACTAAAAAGGCTGTAAAGAGCGTCGAAAACGACACAAATGACATCGTTGTAGGAAATACGGAAAGTGATGTCACAACTCAAGCTCAAACCAGCAACTCTGAATCAAACGTAGGGTTGTTAGAATCAAAGTCGGGTTCAGAGTTGGCTAACGACAATAGAGATCTCCTACAAGGAAGCATAGATGAATATTTTAAAAGGAACAAAGTTTTGGGTCCAAGATTTGATGCAACAAGAAATGAATGCGGTGATGAGGGTGTTGTACATGAATCAACGGAGATGAAGAAACAAGAACACGATCTACCTAGTGCTAGGTCAGGCGAGGGTGATGGACATCATGCAATTCGTGATGAAGGTCTGTCTATCTGTCTGTCTGTATGTTTGTCCGTCCGTCTGTCTGTCCATTCATTCAGTGGCTTAATTTTCTTTCGTCCTTTTTCTCCATCAATCTATCTATCCATCCATCCACTCATTTCTCAAGGTATCATCGTGCAAACTTGATTCAAGTAGATGAAATGAAGTACTTACAATTAGTGAAATTATAAGGTCCATTTCGTAGTTAACCCTTTATCACACAATCCCTACTTTTGACGATCCTAACAAAAGAAGCCTCTTGAAAACATTGTAGGAAAAGGAGAAAATGCTGGTAACCAGCATTTTCTCCTTTTCCCACAATGATTTCTACCCTTCCCAAATCAAATTTCAATTTTTGATTCACATTTATTTTGTCGTCCGCAAATGCTTTCAATTTAGCTTAGTACAAAATTTTGTGGTTTGGTAAAGAGTTAAAACAGAGCCAAGTGGGGAGGGTTAGAGGGAGATGGGGGTGTTTCAGGAGTTTGATCTCTGGCTTGGAAAACTTATTTCCTAGGATTAATGACAGTCATTGCGACAGAATTCATTTTTTCCCACCGGTGGCCATTGTCTCGACAACATTTATGTGGGGAAGCAACAAGTGGCCTCAAAAGAAAATTGTTTGGAGTACTAGTAAAGAGTACAAGTAAACGTTAAATTTATATGCACTATCATCGATCTGTTTCTATCTAATTGATGTACAGAGCTCCCAAATGGTCCCTTTTTGCGTGATGGGTCACATTTTAAAGTAACACAACTTCTGATTGGCTTTTAAAGCACTTGGTTTAGCAAATCAGAAGTTGTGTTACTTTCCAATACATAAATTCTCTGAGAATAAGACTAAGAATGCTGTTAAAGAATGGTTGTTGAATTTGGACCCTTGTCAAGGCTTTATACCGTCCACACACAACAGTGACTTCTGGTGCACGGAACATTTGATAGCACCATTTATCCCATCATTAACGTTACTTGCTGATCTTTTTTTAATCGTTAAGCTTTTCGAGTAGTAAATCGAATTTGTCGGTTTTGATACCGATTAAAGGAATTGATTATCTACCTTTTAATTCTGACCTTTCACATTAAAGACTTAGATCATCTTGTTTCCGGAAAAAATGGTAGATTTAGTAGATTATCTACAAAGTTAGTCGTAAGAATTTGAGCCATTCTCTGTAAAAAGGGGTTTAATACTTGTGCAAAAAGTATCGAACCAGGGCCTGTATTTATCGACCATTCTTAAGAACGTTCTTTGTCTTATTCTCCAGAATTATCTACATTTGTAAGTAACACAACATCTGATTGGCTAAACCATTCGGTTTAGCCAATCAGAAGTTGTGTTGCTTACAAATTTAGAAAAAATAAAGAACGTTCTCAAGAATGGTTGGTGAATACAGACCCAGATCAGCCTTGGTTGGATTGTTTTCGTTTTGGTGAATTTTCTGCATGTCTAAGGACGATTCTACATCAGAATTCAGTCGATTGCTAAACAAAATGAATTTTTTATGGATTCATAATTATGTGATGAATTGCTTGATATCATAAATCACAGAGATGCTTTAAGGCCTTTTTGCCAGAGCATGTCTCATGTATTTCTTTTTAAATTATTGTTTCGCCAATCTCTTTATTAGCCCCAGCGGCAAACAGAAAGGTACCAAACACTTCCACCCCGAAGAAGAGGGCAGCATATAAAGTAGACAAGCAGTCAGAAGAGCCTGATCAAATTTCAAACCGGAGTACGCGCCGTCAGCTTCTCGGCGACAAAGAAGTAGTTCCTGGTGCTGCTGGGACCGAGTTTACAGCCGAGGACGAAATGATTGTACAAGCTTTTTACGACCGTGGTGCCGACTGTATTGAATCTGTTGTTGTCGACGACGTCGTAATTAATCAAGCGGTCGTCAACCCAGAGCAAAAAGTTAGCACAGGAGATGATAACTTAGCTATCTATGCCAAGATTGCAGATGATAACGCAAGCATGTTAAGAGAAGCGTTTAGTAAGCCTTTAGAAGGAAATAAATCCTTCAATAGCACCTTTAACACGTCCTACGGCAGTAACCAGACCGGAAATGACACAAGGAATTTATCCGATATGTCAAGGTCATTTACAAGCTACATAGAGACAAACAATACCATGGACTTTAGTAGTCTGGAGGTAAAGCCGGGACACGGAGATCGACCAAACAAAAAGAAACTGGAGGCAGAAATTAAGCCAAAAAAGAAGAAAACAAGAGGAACACCAAACCAGCATCTTGATGCTAAACACTCGTCGAAGGTCAAGGTCAAATACAACTGTTCACATGGAGACGGCGACAACGGGAAAGACTTCGACTTTAAGGAAGGGTCGCTTAAGGATTCCCCGAAGAGTGACAAGAATGTGGCCTCGCTGCAAGTGTCAAAATCTTTGACAGAAAATCAGTCGAATAGAGCAGAAAAGAAACCCTTCGACCCAAAGCCGATGCATTACGAACATTGGCAGACGATAGATGAGCGGGAAATAAACATGGTTCCTGAAAAAGTTCACTATCGGAACGAATCGAAACTGAAGGACGTCGAGGAGATGTATTCTGTGTCGAGCGGCAAGAACAAGAAAAAGAAGAAAAGGAGAGAAAAGAAAGGAAAGTCAACAAACAGGGACGGGACCAAAGGACATTCGGATGATGACGAATGGTTTATTGAATAAATATTTGATATTATTTTGGAAGTTGAAAATATAAAAAAGATACGAAAAAAATTATGCCGTAGTGTTCAAGACCATATTACTAATCCTATTAACCTTTTGTCACACTATCCCGAGATTTAACAACCCTGTGAAAGAATGCTTAAAAAACATTGTGGGAAAAGGAGAAAATGCTGGTTTCCAGCATTTTCTCCTTTTCTCACAATGTTTTCTACCCCTAACAAAACAAATTTCAAATTTTCAGTTACTTTTATTTTGTCGTCTGCAAATGCTTTCGATTTGGACAAGCCTAAAATATTGTCGTTTGGTAATGAGTTAAGCCTCCTTTTTCACAGAGCATGGCTGATGTATATTAGAAGGGAGTCAGAGAATTTTGGGCAGTGAAGATATTAACTTAAGATCCAAACGGTGTTCCATTATGCATGGAGAACATTTAAAAGCCTATTTACAGCCAAAGGCAAACAATGTGGTGTTGGGGTGCATTTCAAGTGTAAATCACACCTTGTAACCCATTACCACACAATCCCTACTTTTGACGACCCTGAGAAAGACGCCTTTGAAAAACATTGTGGAAAAAGGAGAAAATGCTGGTAACCAGCATTTTCTTCTTTTCCCAAAATGTTTTCTACCCTTCACAAAAAAAAATCAATCACTTTTGTCGTCTGCAAATGCTTTCGATTTGGACAATCCAAAAATTTTGTCGTTTGGTTATCAGTTTAAACTATAGAATTATTGTTCGGTCAGTCCAAATGTATGAACCTGCCAAGGAAATCAACTTTAAAACTATATGTAAACAAATTGTCCTCTTCACAATAATTTCCATGCCTTCAAATGGTATGGTTTGAAGCTTGATTTATTGAAACACCCTTACCATTTAAGTTTGGCCACTACTGGGTCTTTACATGTATTAGATCACGAATTGTGTTATTGCCAGAGAACTGATTACTGGTTATCAGCACTTTTTTCGCCACAATGTTTGCTAAAGTAGACTGTGCCCGTGCGGAAGAAACCGTCTACTGGCGATAAAGACTTTTAATGTTTGGGTTCTTAACCCTTTGCCAGACGACAAAATTTTCGCTTTGTCCAAATTGAAAGCATTTGAAGACGAGAATTTCGATGTGGCTAAAAATGGTGAAAATTTTCTTTGATAGGATAGAAAACATTGTGGGAAAAGGAGAAAATGCTGGTAACCAGCATTTTCTCCTTTTGCCACATGTTTTCAAAAGGCTTCTTTTCCAGGAGCGTCAAAAGTCGGCATTATTTGGTAAAGGGTTGAAACCTTTACCATAAAATTCCAATAAGGCTTTGAAAAAATTACGGGAAATAGAAGAAAATCTAGCCAGCAAGTTTTCCTTTTCCCTCAATGTTGTCCTTTCACAGGCATATTCCATCATTTGAGCCAATTTTGACTTGTCGTCTGCAAAAGCTTTCGAAACGGGCAAATCCAAATTTTTGCCGTCTGCGAAAAATTATGTATAATCTCAAAAGGTTATCAAAAGTTATCTCCCTTGACTCAGGAGACTGGCGCACATCTTTACCATTTCGTTTCTCCGAACCCATAGACCAAACAAGTCCCTCACGACCCGAAGGCCATTTTTGTGGCCAAAAGAGGAAATATTAGCTAACCAGCATTTCCCACATTATTTTCTGCCCGTTCAAAGACAAACCTCGTCGCGATTGGACCAAATCCAAAGCATCTGCAGACAGCAGATTAAATTTTGTTAGTATGACGATTTCTGACTTTGATAGGGTAGAAAATAATGGTGGGAACGGAGAAAATGCTGATTATCAGTATTTTCTCCGTTTCCCACAATATTTTCCCACCATGTTTCCTACAGGCTTCTTTCTCAAGGGTAAAAAGGTTAAGAGATTTCCATGAGGCAAGGATTTGCAGACATTACTCAATAGTTGCATTGTAAATCGTAGAGAGCACTACTAGAACAAGAGAAATTCTGCTTACCCAAGTAAGAATTATCGCACAGTGTTCCTAGTAGCTGTTTTGTCACAATGATATTTGAGAAACAGTAAACTTTTCACAAAACGATACAATTTCATACTTGTCCAAATTGAAAGCATTTGCAGACGCCAATTTGGAGAGAGGGTAGGTATTATTGTGGGAAAAGATGAAGATTACCAGCATTTCCTCGCAATGTGCTCAAAAACCTTTTTTGTCTAGGTTAAAATGGGGTTTGTAAAATAATGTGCTCTTTACACTCTTTCGCCCTTTAGTTGCCTATTCTGTAGTCTGATCTTGATCTACACTATTCGCAAAAGGTCTTCTTTTCACACTGAGCAGCGTAAGGGTTAAATTGACATTAAAGAAGATAGACTATGTTTTGGTTTACAATGAACAGCGTAAGGGTTAAATTGACATTAAAGAAGATAAACTATGTTTTGGTTTAAAGTCCTTTCTTTATTATTTTCAACACGATCACATGACTATCATGTGACTACAAGACCAGACTGGTAATATGTATAATAATGCAATGGGATTTTCATAAAGTACAATAATTGAGCCAATGGACTGCTACACTAGACTGTGATTTCAAATTTGACATTGTGGGTAAAGTTTTTTTTAATCATATATTGACATCTTAACCCACTACCACACAATCCCTACTTTTGACGACCTTGAGAAGGAAGCCTTCAGAAAACATTGTGGGAAAAGGATAAAATGCTGGTAACCAGCATGTTACCAGCATTTTCTCCTTTTCCCACAATGTTTTCTACTCTTCACAAAACAAATTTCCAGTCACTTTTATTTTGTCGTCTGCAGATGTTTTCCAATTTGGACAAGCCTAAAATATTGTCGTTTGGTAATGAGTTAATTTCTTAACTGACACCTATTAGAAGAGAACATTATGGTCATGTATTGCTCCACTGGCTTGTAGAGAATCAGCCATAAAATCATTTGAGTTTAACTCTTTACCATACAATAAAATTTTAGACTAGTCCAAATTGAAAGCATTTGTAGAAGACAAAATAAAGGTGACCGAAAAATTGAAATTTGTTCTGGGAAGGGTAGAAAACACTGTGGGGAAAAGGAGAAAATGCTGGTTACCAGCATTTTCTCCTTTTCCCAGTGTTTTCAAACGGCTTCTTTCTCAGGGGCGTCAAAAGTAGGATTGTGTGGTAATGGGTTGATGAATGACTGAATCCGATGGAAGAGTGGTCCTTAGACATACATAAAATATTGTTGAACAGTGAAAAGGTTCAGCCCAGGTTAGCCCACACAGACTGAGCAAGCTGACCTGAATTGATACTTTCTGCTGACGCATCAAGACTCTTTTTCACAGAGCATGGCTAACATACATAATTGTTTATAATCCGACTCAATTAAAACTTCTTAGGTCTGTTATGTTTATAGAAAGATACCTTATCTAAATCACACATAGACACATTCTGTGAATGGTAATTATATCTGGCACCAGTCTAAAAGTTTCAATATGAAAGAATCTACGGTATACATATTCTAAAATGTTATTTCATAAAATGGACTGTAAGTAAGGGTCATTTCTTTCAAAGCAGTTCCTTTCTCAGTGCCACTTGGAAATGTCAAGCTGTTCAATGAGATCTTTTTCCTTCAACATTTGTTTTTGTTTTAAGGTAAGCTATCCATCATTCAATTACAATCATGATCTTTCAGGTGGTCATTGAGGGTTCAAGACAGATACAAGCATTTAATGATCCTGAGCATATATCAAACTCACTGAGTGCTTACATCTTCACATCTTCACTGAAATTTTAATGACCACCTTAAGGATCATGATCATAATTCAACAACATATGGATGGCCTTCACTCTGAAAAGCTCTAGATTACAGTAAAAGCTAATGTTTGTGGTTGAAATGCATGTCCAAATATCTGTTAGAAAAAGAGTTGAAGGAATGACAACAATAGACAAGCCAAACTTGATGGTTGGGTACAAATAAACATTCCTTAAACAGACTAAGATAACCCTATGTAAATGGTCATAAAATACATAACGAAACCTCATTCAGGAAGAGGGGATAGACCCTTAACCCTTTACCCCATAAGGCATTTCTATGGACTCTCTAATTGACCCTTAATAACACCAAGGATGAAGCTGTTTCTTATGTGTATATGACACCTTTTGATAGCATAGAAAACATTGTGGCAAAAGGTGAAATTGCTCGTCACGAGCAATTTCACTTTTTGCCACAATGTTTTCCAAAGGCACCTACAAGCAATGTGTAGAAATGAGTATTTACGGAGTAAAGGGTTAAAATGAATAATGCCTTAAGTATGAGAGATGATAATTAACTCTTTATAAATACAGGTATATTCAGACTTATTGTGCTTGATAAGATTTTACAGGAGGCTTTAGAAAACATTGTGAGAAAAGGAGTAAATGCTGTAACCAGCATGTTTTCCTCTTTGTACAATGTTTGCCACCCTTTCACAGAAAAATTCCAAAATTATAGCCACATTTCAGTTGTTTTCTGCAAACCCCTCCAAAACGGACCAGTTTACAATTTTGTTATGTGATGAAGGTTTAACCCTTTACAACACAAAGATGGTTTCTACTGACCCCGAGGAAGAAGCCTCTTGAAAAAATTGTGGGAAAAGGGTAAAATACTGGTAACCAGCATTTTCTCCTTTTTCCAAATCATATTTTACCCTGTCAAAGTCTAATTTGCAAGCTTTCTTTCAAAGACAAGAATATAAGAGATTCAAAAATTTATTTTTGAAAGGTTAGAAAAAGGACAAAATGTGGGTTACCAGCATTTTCTCCTTTTCCCATAATGTTTTCAAAGTCCTCCCCTACAGAGATGTTCAAACTCAGGATTGTATGGTAAAGAGTTGAAGAAACTATAATACTCTCAAATACATGCAGATTGCATTGAATTTGGTAAAAAAAAATAAAAACAGCTAATGATATCAATAAATTTATATATATAGTTAACCCTTTCCCAAACAAGCCCTTGTTTTTACGTGTCTGCAGTACAAGTCTTTTGAAAACACTGCGGGAAATGGAGAAATTGCTCGTAACGAGCAATTTCTCCTTTTCCCACAGTGTTTTCTACCAGTTCGGATAATTTTCTGCCACTGTTTTAAAAGTTAAAATTGTCGTCTGCAAACTCTTTCAGTTTGGAAGAGTCTAAAATTTGTCGTTTGGGAAAGGGTTAAGCAGATAAAAATTGTATTGCTCCTATGAATCCAAATTACTAACAACAAACTTTAACCAATCTGAAAAAAGCCAAAATTTGACACTTTGCAGTTTTATTCTTTCTTTGAATAATTCTTAACCCTTTACCAAACTATCCCTGGTTTTCACAACTCTGGGACGGAAGGCTTTTGAAAACATTCCGGGAAAAGAAGAAACTGCTGGTTGTCAGCATTTTCTCCTCTTCCCACAATGTTTTTGTCTGTTTCCAAATGCAGATCCCACCATGCTAGTGCAATCACATTCATTGTCTGCAAATGCTTCTAATTTGGACAAGTCTAAAATTTTGTTGTCAGGAAAAAATGTTGCATGTTACAAGCCCAAGGCATTGAAAAGTGGTATAACGAATATGCATGATAATAAACTAATGGAATTGCTTATTGAGTACATTGGCCTAACACATTATGCATAGGTGGGAATGGAAGGTTGGTTACAAATGCAAGTTTTTTGATATAACAAACTTCAACTGCAGTGAAGTGGAGAAATACGCCACACTAGCACCTTGTCACTGATGGAGCATGAGAGTAATTCTCAAAGAAAAGCTCACCTGTGACCTTGACCTTTGACCCATGTGACCCAAAAACAACAGAGCACCTCCATGGGTCATGAACATTACTCATATAAAGTTTCAGGGTCCTAGGTCAAACAGCTATTGACCCATGTGACTCAAAAATAGGGCTTCTTGGTTCAAAAGCAATATTTGTGTACTGTTTCAGTCTTAGGTCAAATGCCTTTAGTGTTAGAGGACAGAAACTGACAGATTGACAGACTGACAGATGGACAGACATCGTGAAACTAGTATACCCCAGTCTATTTTGTAGGTTGTGAGTATAAGAACAGAAATTTCAACATAGTGATAGTCCTGTAAAACATTAATGATAAATGGAAAAAAAAGCTTTTGACTGTATATGCATCAAAACTTGTGGTGAGGTTTGTTTCAGTAATTTCAGCCTAGTCCGATTGACAGCATCTGCAGAGGACAAATTAAAAATATCTTACTTTAAAAGAGTAGAAAACATTGTGGGAAAAGTAGAAAATGCTGGTTACCAGCATTTTCTGCTTTTCCCACAATGCTTTCAAAAGCCTTGTTGATCAGGGATGTTAAAACATACGATTGTTTGGATAAAGGGTAAGACAGGTTACGGTTTACAACCATCTTCTTCTACACCAAGATGTCCCTTCAGTTCCATAAAATCTTGTATGCACATGCATGAGTGAATGAATGTTGTTTAATGGTATATCAATAGCTTAGGTTATCTAATGCTGTATACTAACAAATAAAACATTGCAGAAGCAAGAATTCAGAATATATAATACAGCATGGTTGATATGTGTTCATGTACGTTTATGCTTTACCAAACCATCATGTTGTTTAAACACTTTACTACACAATCCCGACTTTTACCAACCATTAGAAAGAAGCCTTTTGAAAACACAGTGGGGAAAAGGAGAAAATGTTGGTAATCAGTATTTTCTCCTTTTCCCACAGTGTTTTCTACCCTTCCCAAAATAAATTTCAATACTTAAGTCACATTCATTTTGTCATCTGCAAATGCTTTCAATTTGGAACAGTCCAAAATTTTGTTACAGATTAATCAACCCTCAGGAGGAACTCTTTTAAAAACCATTGTGTGACAAAAACAAAATGCTGGTTGTCAGTATTTTCTCCTTTTTCAACATTGTTTTCTTCCCTTTCAAACACTAAATCTTTTTTATGAGACAGTCTTTGTTTCTCAGTGCAAATGCTTTCAACGAGGATTCCAAAAATTTGATTTTTGGTAAAAATATTACTCCTTAACAAAGATCAAAATTTTAAACTGGTCCATATTGAAAGCTTCTGTATACAAAAAATTAAACATGACTCGGATATCAAACATTTGTCTTTGGAAGAGTGGAGAATATTGTCAGAAAAGGAGCTTCATTTTCTCCTTTTCTCACGATGTTTTCGTCTTCTTCAGGCTCATCAAAACACTGGATTGTTTGGTAAAAGGGCTGCAAAAAGCATACATCATTTTTCTCTAATGTATTGTGTCAGGGGGATGAAAAAGTTGAGATGAATAAACGACAGAAAAAAATAGTGTATTAATTTACCATGAAGTAAATTCAATATATTTAAAATAGTTCAAAATTTGTGACTTTTATTCCGTGTTAACAATAATCAGTTACATAAAAGACAGAAAATAAACCCTAACAGTCCCCATTTTTTGCTTGCTCTAATAATAATTCTTAACCCTTTACCCTATAAGGCATTTCTATAGTATCTCTAATTGACCCTAAATAACAGCAAGGATGAAGCCATTTTTTGTGTATATATGACACCTTTTGATAACATAGAAAACATTGTGGCAATAGGTAAAATTGCTCGTGACGAGCAATTTCACCTTTTGCCACAATGTTTTCCAAAGGCTCCTAGAAGCAATGTGTAGAAATGAGTATTTATGGAGTAAAGGTGTAAAAACTGGCCTGAAATTTGCCAGAAAATTTCATCCTTTACTGCATAATCCCAATTTTTTAAGACCCCTGGTATAAATGGCTTTTTAAAATATTGTGGAAGAGAAGAAAATATTGATAAACAGCATTTTCTCTTTTTCTCACAATGTTTTCTACCCTATAAGGGAACAAGAGTTCATTTTAACCAATTCTGAATATTTTGCGTTCCGTTACTTTCAATCTTAATTTGTTGTGTGGTAAAAATGAGAGGGAAGTGAAATAAGCCATGCCACCATTTGATAAGAATAAATTAATCATAAGAAAAAATGTCTCTACTGAAGTAAAAATTCAATTACAAAGTTTGATAAAAAAGCTGATTTTTTTTTTTTTTTCAAGAATGAAAGCCCAAGACACAAAATAAGTTGGAAAAATTAAGTTGGCAAAAAAAATAACCCATTGCCCAATATCATCCCTAAACATAGAAAGAGCTCCAGATAGAGGGAGTGATGGTAAAGTCATTATTTCTCTTTGAAACCTTATGTTGTGGGTACTCATTAGAGTCGTCTTGATGAGGCAATTCTAATGGTTACCCAGACTATAGGGTTTAGCGGAGAATAATTAATACTTTTAAGTTCAAACTCACTCACTCCCTCCCTCTGGAACTCTGCATAGACACATAAACAAACTGGAAGCACAATGACTAAGCAAGTAGGGAAAAAAATTAAAAGGTTATTGCTTATTCTTGCAAAATTTTTATGTTCTAGGAGATCTGCCATCTTATATTTAGCCTTTTACCAAATGACAAAATTTGAGCATTGTCCAAATTGAAAGCATTTGCAGACAAAAATTTCAACATGGCTCAAATTTTCTCTGTTTGGGTAGAAAACATTGTGGGGAAAAAGAGGAAATGATGATAACCAGCATTTTCTTCTTTTCCAACAATGCTTTCTCAAAGCCTCTTTCCCTGGGTCATTCAAAAGTTAAAGGGTTTAGCCATGCTCTATAAGGTTTAATGCATTTGCAAGAAAGTATCGACCAAAGTCAGCCCACATAGTCAACAAAGGCTGACATAAGCCATTATTATAATGCAAAGAAATTTCTCGTGATCCGATTGGCTAACAAGCCGGGAACATAATGTCATGTTCCCTGGGAAAAACCATGTAAAGCCAGTTTTCCTTTTGAGTGCCCCCTAAACATCGCTACACATGCTACGCAACATCCAAAAAGGTGGCGTCGATCGATCACCAGACCGCACGCTTACACACCACAATGCATGTTTTAATGACGTCATTTTCTAGTGATGTCAGTTTTCATTTAAATGGGGCACTCAGAAGGGAATTTCTATTTCGTCAGTATACTCGATTCATGAAATTATAAAGCAGGAAAAATTCACTTAAAGCGCTTTGAAAGGGTAAAAACTTTGCAGTATAATAAATTCATTGTAAGGTCAGATGGCAGGGGACTTATAAACTTGTTCACCGCTGTGTCGCTTGCCTTCGGCTCGGGGTGACATGATTCACCACAGCTGTGAACAAGTTTCCAAGTCCCCTGCCACCTGACCGTACAATTAATAAAGTTTTTTGCTGTTGGTTAATTTTCTACTTGTCCACAGATAAGCCTATCTCATAACTCAGTCCCTTGTTAGACTTGATAATTTTTATGGATCTATAATATTATGTAATGACTTGCTTGGTATCACTGATATGCATTAAACACCCTTTTGCTAGAGTAGGGATAAATGAACCCATTACCACACAATCCCTACTTTTGACGCCCCTGAGAAAGAAGCCTTTTGAAAACACTATGGGAAAAGGAGAAAATGCTGGTAACCAGCATTTTCTCCTTTTCCCACAGTGTTTTCTACCCTTCCAAGGACAAATTTATATTTTTTAGTCACCTTTAGTTTGTCGTCTGCAAATGCTTTCAATTTGGACCAGTCTAAAATTTTCTCCTGTGGTAAAGAGTTAAACCTTTACCAATCGACAACAATTAAGCCTTGTCCAAACTGAAGGAATTTTAATACAACAAATTCTGTAATTTTTCTTTGTTCTTTGGTACAAAACATTGTGAGAAAAGAAGAAAATGCTGGTTTCCAGCATTTTTTTCCCTTTTCTTACAATATATTCAAACAACTTCTTTCTCAGGATCATTTACAGGCAGCATTGTGTGGTAAATGTTTAAATTACATCACTACCTTTACAGTACTATATGAATACAATGGATTTGTTCTGTCAGTTGGAAAGCCATTTATGGACAATAATTTAAGCCACTTTATTATAAGTTAAGCTTGCACATGTTTTTGCATGATTTCCACACAGAGGACGACAGGCCTATAACATTTCCTCCATGTTTTCTTCGAAAACAGCCAAGCTAGTATCCTGGGTCCCAATCAGTTAATTCTTATTTCCTTTTCTATCTTTCTGGCATTTCATGTTCAAAAATCAAATCACTGCCTTGAGACATTCCAAAACTCATGGCAGCCACATCTTCTATATTCCATCTCACAGTGGGGTACAGTAGATGTCACTGCCTACAATCATTTTTTGAGCATTAACATTTGAAGATAGATACCAAAATTCCAATAACCTCTGTTGGTTAACTCGTGTTTGCCAGTCATCTATGAAAATATTGACTACAATATATCTCATAGAAATGGGGAAACCATCGAATGTCTCCTGGCAGCAATTAACAGATAGCTGCCAAAGACCTATAGCAGACTACAATTAAGAGAGATTGATATGGAGTAATTAACCGTTTACCACACAAGGACGACTTTCAACACAATTGAGGAAGAGGCCTTGTGAAAACATTGTGGGAAAAGGAGAAATGCTGGTATCCAGCATTTTCTCCTTTTTCCACAATGTTTTCAACCATGTCAATATCAAATAATATCATTATTTGAGTCACAATTAAAATGTCGTCTGCAAATGCTTTCAATTTAGATACAGCTAAAAGTTTGTCATCTGGTAAAAACTTAAGAAATTAATACCAGCTGAAGCCAGGCCACCGAGCTAGAAATGAGCTATGCTAGATGCCGGGAAATAAATCACAGGTTTTGTTACATAATAATGTTGACTATATGGGCCAATCACTGGAACTACTATAGTTACACAGCTACTATAAAACTTCTGTGGGATATCAAGGGTTCACTAATGCTCCTCGACTTTGTCTAAATTTTTCGAGTCTTTTCGTTAAATGTTTATTCTGATTCTGTAATTCTTCTATCTGGTTTTGGCATTCACGTAACTGAAATGAGAAAACGATATTTAATGGTTTTTTTTGTTGTTTATCAAGAAATGATGGTGAACTATGATTTGATATTTCATTGTTATGACCAGAGAAAAATATGAATTTCATGTTTTTCTAACTGTTCAATTGAAAGCAGAAACAGTATTTACTCATCCGAAAAAACATAGACGAACAATATTTACAGAAAGTTTCAGTGTGACCAATCAGTTATCGGAGGTTTTAGGCTATATCCCAGCACCTGACCATGGAATGTAGAAGCACATTTGTGGTTATTGTTTCATGTTGAATTATTGTATTTGTAAATGGTCTGTAAAACAATATTTTATTGGCTATAAGAAAATGTTGTAAAGGGGGAATCTAGAAATCGGGCTCGATCCCTCAAGGTAAGATCCACAAAGTGACAGTAACCTTGGCTCATGAAGATAGTATTTATTGGAAACTAGTTACCTCGGTAAACAGCATATACCATTAAACCACAGGGAAATATCACATAATTTGCATGTGTTTATCAAACACTTCCTGCCCTTAATTTAACCCATTACCACACTTTTAACCCATTACCACACAATCCCTACTTTTGACGCCCCTGAGAAAGAAGCCTTTAGAAAACATTGTGGGAAAAGGAGAAAATGCTGGTAACCAGCATTTTCTCCTTTTCCCACAATGTTTTCTACCCGTCACAAATCGAATTTCAAATTTTGAGTCACTTTTATTTTGTCGCCTGCAAATGCTTTCAATTTGGACCAGTCTCAAATAGTGTCGTTTGGTAATGGGTTAACTACGCTGAGAAAGAAGCCTTTTGAAATCATTGTGGGAAAAGGAGAAAATGCTGGTAACCAGCATTTTCTCCTTTTTTCCACAATGTTATCCAGCCTTTCCAGAACAAACTTCAATTTTTGAGTCATATTAATTTTGTCGTCTGCAAACGCTTTCAATTCGGACCAGCCTCAATATTTTGTTGATTGGTAAAGAGTTAACTCTTTCCACACAATCTGGACTTTTAACTACCCTGAGAAAGCAACCTCTAGAAAACACTAGGTAACCAGCATTTTCTCCTTTTTGTTCAATTTTACACCACTAACCTCTCTTTGTAACCGTCGTCTATCTGTCTTTAATTCATCTTCTATTCGCTCTGCTTCTTCGGCATCATATTTAAATCTTTTTACTTGATTTTCTAATCTATTTACCTGTGAATGAAACAAAGGAACATTAATGGCAAGGTCTTGCTCCACTGCTCATCATCATCGAATCAATGGTCAGTGATGGAGAGGAATGAATCCTGTCACAATGACTATCACCAATACTTGGACAGAAATTGGGCTGAGCCTGGCATCAAACCCATGACCCCCTGTCCTCAAGCCCTGCATGTTACCAACTGTTCTACTACCATCTGGCTCCGCCAGGAACCTTAAGCCTTTGAAACATTGAGGGAAAAGGAGAAAATGCTGGTAACCAGCTTTTTATCCTTTTTCCACAATGTTTTCTACCCTGTAAATGGTTGAAATCATCACCCACCCAGGCTACATTAAATAAATGCAATGGACACTTTCAAGCAGTGAAACAAGGGCAGATGCTGTTGCAAGTACATTGTACAAACTAGCAGACTGCACTGATTCAGGAAATTAGAGTTTGTTGCAGATATTGATTAACCCATTACCACACAATCCCTACTTTTGACGCCCCAGAGAAAGAAGCCTTTAGAAAACATGTGGGAAAAGGAGAAAATGATGGTAACCCGCATTTTCTCCTTTCCCCACAATGTTTTATACCTTTCACAAAACAAGTTTCAAATTTTGGGTCACTTTTATTTTGTCCTCTGCAAATGCTTTCGATTTGGACAAAGGTAAAATTTTGTCGTTTGGTAATGAGTTAACATCTGCAAAAATGATTGAAAAGTTACCTTTCACTTTACAATCAAATATTTCAACAAACCCGACAACAACAAAAAAATTTGAAAACATTGTGGAAAGACAGAAGATTGTTGGTAACCAGCATTTTCTCAGTTTCCTACAATATTTTGAACTGATTAAAAGAGAAGTCCATATGACTAAACAAATATTGCAATAAAAAATTTTTGTTATCCTCAATCAATTTCAAATGGGAGAAACAATTCGCCCTTTATCCTTTAACTCTTTACCAAACAAAAAAATTTTAGGCAGGTCCAAACTGAAAACATTGTGGGAAAAGGGAAAAATGCTGGTTACCAGCATTTTCTTCTTTTCTTACAATGTTTTCAATAGCCTTCTATCTCAGGGTCCTGAAAACCAGGGATTGTTTGGTAAAGGGTTCATTCTTTCATGCTCTTAGGATTTTAACATCCTTTCTCTAAAGACTACCGCTATGTGATCGCTAATCAACGTTTATTTTTTTCCTTTTCCTGATAGGAAAATGATAGTTAAGCCTTTACCACACAATGCCAACTTCTAGAAACCCCTGAAATAGAAGCCTTTTGAAAGCATTGTGGGAAAAGGTAACCAGCATTTTCTCCTTTTGCTACAATGTTTTCTACCCTTCTCAAACCAAATTTAAGTTCTTTAGTCACATTCTTTTTGTCGTCTGCAAATGTTTTCAATTTGGACCAGTCTATAACTTTTTTGTTCGATAAAGAGTTAACCCATTACCATACAATTCCTACTTTTGACGACCCCGAGAAAGAAGCCTTTAGTAAACATTGTGGGCAAAGGAGAAAATGCTGGTAACCAGCATTTTCCCCTTTTCCCACAATATTTTCTACCCTTCACAAAACAAATTTCAAATTTTCAGTCACTTTTATTTTGTTGTCTGTAAATGCTTTCAATTTGGACAAACCTAAAATTTTGTTGCTTGGTAGTGAGTTAACAGTATATTTTCAATATTTTATTGGATCACCATGTTTTTTGGTAATGAGTTAACAGCATATTTTCAATATTTCATTGGATCACCAATCAGTGCTGTATGAAGAAACTGGTTTGTCAAGGGGCTCTCTTTTGATAACAACAGTATGTAGGAAATCAAACAAGATACTTACACTACCGTCTAAATTGGTTATTTCCTGCTCCGCTTTTTGTAACTTCAATTTATACTCATGTATCTGTTTACTTGCCTCCCCTGCAAATAAAAATTTACTTCTATCACCACATTCATACATTATAAATGAGTAATAATTTGTTGGATAGTCTGTATTGGAGTTTAATCCTTTACCACACCATCCCGACTTTTAATGATCCTGAGGAAGAAGCCTTTGAAAACACTGTGAGAAAAGGAGAAAATGCTGGTAACCAGCATTTTCTCCTGTTCCCACAATGTTTTCTATCCTTCTAAAAACGGATTTCATTTTTTAAGTTACAGTCATTTCGCCATCTGCAAATGATTTTAAAATTCGTCAGTCCAAAAATTTGTCGTTTGGTAAAGAGTTTATTAACATCACTGTTACAGATTACGTCTTATACCTACAGTTAGGGCACCTTTGTATGTGTTTCCTGGCTTTCTCACACAAGTACCAACACAACTTTCTTTTCAAGTCTCTATTTACTTATATGAATCGAAGATAAGAGGCAAAAAATCAATAGAAGTAAACTTTGCCTCAATCAGGTATCGAACTAGCAACCATCAGGTCAAGAACCAGATATGTGAACCAATGAGCTACCAAGGCCAGCAAATTAGTAACCCTTTACAACACAATTCAGAGTTTTAAAACTGTAAGACAGAGATCTCTTTTAAAAACATTGTGGGAAAAACTAGAAAATAATGGTGATCATTTGATTCAAAATCAAATTCTAACATAACACATGAATTCGGCAGTATAAACACAGCGCAATGAAAGCTTGTTAAAAATATGTTATTTTGTATACAGTGACATCTTTATATATCAGGTGATGTCATTCTGTATACAGTAAGTAATTAACCCATTACCACACAATCCCTACTTTTGACGACCCTGAGAAAGAAGCCTTTAGTAAACATTGTGGGCAAAGGAGAAAATGCTGGTAACCAGCATTTTCTCCTTTTCCCACAATGTTTTCTACCCTTCACAAAACAAATTTCAAATTTTTAGTCACATTTATTTAGTCGTCTGCAAATGCTTTCGATTTGGGCAAGCCTAAAATTTTGTTGTTTGTATGGTGTTTTACGCTGCTTTCAACCTTATTTTATTGTCGTTTGGTAACGAGTTCAGTTATTCAATGGAACATAATCTGCATCCACCTTTTTACTTTAAGTATGAACTTCTTTTCCTTTCATTAAGATTTGGTCATGTTAGAATCCAAAATAATCTTCTTTAATTAAGAATTAAATATTTTCCCTTTGTGACTTTTTTAGTACTCATGGCAGTATTTGAGACCATGAAGAGCACAGATTAGACTGAACATTTTGTGCAGTCTAATTTCTGACTTACATTGGGTGGAAAAAGACAACTAATATTATGAAAATTGGCACTTTTAACGATCCCGAGAGGGAAGCTTTTGAAAATATTGTGGAAAATGGAGAAAATGCTGCTGCCCAACATTTTCTCCTTTTCCAACAATGTTTTCTACCCTTCCAAAAATCAAAATTCAATTTCTGATTCACATTAATTTTTGTCCTGTGCAAATGTTTTCAATTATTAGGACTAGTCCAAAATTTTGTCGTTCCGTAAATAGGTTAACCCTTTACCACACAATCCCGACTTTTAACACCCCTGTGAAAGAAGCCATTTGAAAACATTATGGGAAATGGAGAAAATGCTGGTAACCAGCATTTTCTCCTTTTCCCACAATGTTTTCTTCCCGTCCTAAAACACATTTCAATTCTTAAATCACATTTATTTTGTAGTCTGCAAATGCTTTCAATTTGGACCAGTCCCAAATTTTCTTGTTTGGTAAAGAGTTCAACGATACATCTTTACTCAATTTCATCTGGTTTTGTAACCAATTTTATCTTTATGTTATGAAATAATAACCTGTTTGTACCTTCATACCAAATGTTCCCCCTAACCGTCATAAGGTTGCACAGATTACGACGGATAGAAAATGCAAATTGTTCCGTTGTGGCCATCTTCGCAAGCCAAGGTTACGATCACTATGTGGATCTTACCTTGGCGGATTGAGCCCGATTTCCAGATTCCTGCGATGCGCCCTCTATTGGAAGCTGGTTATTATCCCCCCTTTACATCATATTTCTAAAAGCCAATGTAATATCGTTTTACAAACCGCTTACGAATACACATGAAGCGATAAGCAGACATCCACGTGGGTTTACATGTTTACCTTCTATTCGAAAGGTAGTGACGTCGTTCTATTTTTATCAAAGATGAAATGCTACCAGCAATTTCATTCGTTGCAGTTAGAGCTGGCTGCATCCAATGAAAAAGCGTAGTGGGTGAATGTAAAAATCAAGCTCGATCCGCTAAGGGTAGAGTAACGGTAGTGAATTGTCAGTCATGGCTTGCGAAGATGAGTTGTGGCTAGCCGTAGACAAAAGCACAGTTTGCGGTTTAAAATCGAAGAGAAATCCCATACACCTTTTATCCATGTTTACACAGCTATCTATATTCTACACATTGTAAAGTTTTAAAGCGTTTGTATTCTCTCTGCCTGCAAGTATGCATCTGTAAGTGGTAAAGAGTTGAAAACATTGTTGGAAAAGGAGAAAATGCTGTTACCAGCATTTTCTCCTTTTTCAACAATGTTTTAAATAGGTTTCTTTCTCAGGGATGTTAAAAGTTGGACTTTTAAACAGAGTAATACAAAAGATTTTAAAAAAAGCCAAACTTACTTTGAACTTCATATAACTGAACTTCTGGTCCATTCACTTGCTGGACTTTTGGGGCCGCTGCTGTATCCTTCTTTGCTTTCTCGTCTTCCAACTCTTTCGTTAATGTGTTTACCTATTGAACAGAGGAATGTTAAGCCTTTCACCAAACAACAAATACTAGACTTGTCCAAATTTAAAACACTGCCAGACTGACAAAATAACTGTAACTAAAAACAAGAACTATCACTAAACATGATCATACACCCCCCCTCCCCAGCTGCTGGTCACAAAAAAGCTGTATGTCATATGAATGAAGACAAAGACTGGTAAATTGTAGTCTCGGAGTAGCCTGTGGTTGGTTGTATTGGTTGTATTCGGGTTTGACGCCACTTTAACAGCTAAGGTCATATCATGGCAGTCGGTGACGCACATGTGTTTCCTGGCTTTCTCAGACCGGTACTAACACAACTTTCTTTCCAAAGCCTCCTACTACTTTTCTCACATGCTTCAGCAGAGGTGACGGGCAAAAATATGCTGGAAAGAAAGTTTGCCTCAACCGGGTATCGAACTTACAACCACCAGGTCGCGAGTCCCACACGCTCGCCACTGAGCCATCCGGGCAGGCAAGTAGCCTGTGCATACTGCGCAGGTTGATCCGAGGCAACACTTGACGTACATGTCCAAAGGCCCTTTTTAACGTGTTGCAGACCACATGACAATATTTTATTCGGGTCACAGTAAATTAGCACAGACCAGCTATTCAAAACTGAAAGTGAGCACACAAGATGATGTATTTGGTTCCAGCCAAGTCATAGATCATAGGAAGTGGATTTACTTTACAAATTCACTAAAAATATATATATAAAAAAAATATTGATCTCACCTCTTCTTGAACTTTTTTCTGTTCTGCGATAAGTTTTCTTAGTTTATCATCTAAAACGAAAAATAGAAAGTTTAAAATTATATAATGATAATCATCACAGTAAAACCCTTTTTAAAACAATCCTATGTTCTATGGACACTATAGACGCCATGGAACTAGGCTTTTAACTCTTTACCACACAGTCCCTACTTCTTATGACCCTGAGAAAGGAGCCTTCTGAAAATATTGTGGGAAAAGGAGAAAATGCTGGTAACCAGCATTTTCTCCTTTTCCCACAATGTTTTCTACTTTTTGCGAAACAAAATTTCAAATTTTTAATCACTTTATTTTGTAGTCGGCAGATGCTTTCAATTTGGACCAGTCTAAAACTTTGTTGATTGGTAAAGAGTTGAAAAGGTGAGGAAAGGATAAAATCCAGGTAAATAGTAAATTTCTCAATTTCTCCTTCTCTCACCATGTTTTATATATCAAAGAAAAGTTCAATGATATGAGCTTCGTGTAATGTTTCTGTCTGCCACTGCTTTCAATTTAGTAGGTCAAACTTCGCTCGTTTGGTAAAATGTTACAGCAGCACACGATAAATGTAGTTTTTAATCTTAACTTTTTACCAAGTGACAATAATCCTAGACTTGTCAAAACTAAAACTATCTGTAGACAACATAATTTACACAGTGAGAATCCTGTTGCTTGAGTTGTCTTTAAAAAGGGTAGAATACAATGTAGGAAAAAGTTTAAAATGCTTGCGACCAACGACTCTTCTCCCTGATGTGATTACAACTCGGGATTGTTTTGTAAACGGTTACTCGTAATCATTCTACACATTATTTCCTCTAACTCTTGGCCAAACGATAAAATCTTAACCCTCTGCCACACAGCAGAAATTTAGACCTATCAAAATCGATAGCATTCGTAGGCGATAATTTCATAGTGGTTCAGATGATGTAATTTTTCTTTGAAAGAAAAGAAGAGAAGAAAACTTTGTGGGAAAAGGAGGAAATGCTGGTTATCTACCTTTTCAAGTTATTGTTTCCAGCAGGGTAGAAAACATTGTGGGAAAAGGAGAAAATGCTGGTTACCAGCATTTTCTCCTTTTCCCACGTTGTTTTCAGAAAGCTTCTTTCTCAAGGTCATTAAAAGTTGGAATTGTGTGGTAAAGGGCTAACAATCTTTTAACAACTGAGGTCATATCATGGTGGACAGCACACAAACCCATGTGTTTCCTTGCTTTTCTCACATCTTTCTTTCCAAGCCAATGACTGCTTTTTTTATATGCATCTGATGTGAGAGGTAGAATTTTGCTGGAAAGAAAGTTTACCTCAACAGGGTATCAAACTCGCAACCACAAGGTCACAAGTCAGATACACTGACCACCAACCTATCTGGGCGGGCTGTGTCAAAAGAAGTTGGTCCAATGTATTTTTTTACAACATTTTCAAAGACAATAGAAGCAAGATGGCCTAGAATTTCAAAAGTTGCATTTAGAAACAAATCGTTAATAGTTTGGATTGTGTGGTAAATAGGTAACTTTTTACCAGGTGGTATTATTTTAGTCTTGTCCACATCTAACCCTCCTGTTAAAAGTGAGAAAGAAACCTTTTGAAAACATTGTGGGAAAAGGAGAATGCTGGTAACCAGCATTTTCTCCTTTTCCCACAATGTTTTCTACCCTTCACAAAACAAATTTCAAATTTTCAGTCACTTTTATTCTGTCGTCTGCAAATGCTTTCTTTTTGGACAAGCCTAGAACATTGTCGTTTGGTAATGAGTTAAATGTCTCAGAATGGTAATAAGTAAAAGGTTTAAGTTAACAGGACAGAACTAATATAATAACATCATGAAATGAGACTATTAAATAATGATGATAAAAGCATAAATACAACATATATCTGCATATTAACAGCAAAAGCAAATCGTAGCATGTTGCAAAAAAAAAAATCCTCATGCTTCAAAAATATTAAAGAATTCCAAGTCAAACAGAACAGTATAATGCAGTAAACACCAAGATGCGCAGATAGTCAAGAATGTTCAATATTTAAAGTGACACAGTCAAGAATGTTCCCTGTTTAAATTGATGAAAACACACACACACAAAAAACCCGATGGTTTGACTGAAGGAAGAATTTCAAACCTGAAAGTCAAAGAGTCAAGCATTCTTAAACTTCCTAAAAACTTACATGCAAATTTCCTTTTTTTTCATTCTCTCTCTGTACACCTTTAATGAAAGTTCCAATTTTAAAACTTGCCATTTTACCCATTCATGAAATCGCTAACACTTGAAGAAAGAGAGGAAACTTTTTTACTGATATGAAACAGTGTGAAAGGAGTAATAGCTGGTAACAACTGCTCCCATTTCCTACAATGTTTCCCAAATGTGTGTAACGGGTGTAGAACTTCATTTTATTCAGTAATGGGTTGAACCGAAAGAAGTAGAGGATAGCTGTTATTACTATAGAAAGTCAACTGACATCAGACTGAAGACAAAGATCACGAGATAAATAGTAGAAAGCTTCTTTTCCATGGAGATGTAAGAACTTGCAAGACTGTAGACACTTAGAGTAAGCTACCTGATATCCATAAACCTGGAGAGAGTCAAAATTTATGTATCCATGTTTACAAAACAAAGGGAAACTTTACCTACTAACATATGAGCCACACTCTGTGAAAAGGGGGCTTAACTCTTTACCACGCGACAAAATTTGGGCTGATGTCCAAATCCCAAGCATTTGCAAATGACAAAATAAAAGTGAATGAAAATTTACAATTCGTTTTGTGGATGGTAGAAAACATTGTGGGAAAAGGAGAAAATGCTGGTTACCAGCATTTTCTCCTTTTCCCACAATGTTTTCTAAAGGCTTCTTTCTCAAAATCGTCAAAGCAGGGATTTTGTGATAAAGAGTTAATGCAACTACAAAAAAGTATCATGCAGGACAACCTGGACCAAAACTTTTTGCTACTGGTCAATTTTCTGCATGTGACATGACCAGTTTACTTCCTAATTTATTTGGTTGATACACAAACTAGATTCTATGGATCCATTATCCAATGACCTGCTTAGTATGATGCAGCAAGGAGATGCACTAAGCCGCCTTTTGCCAGAGCATGGCTCAATTTTCCTTTTGCTCCATATCGTGACATCATTATATTCATTACTAAAAATCTTCAGGCCGACCCAATACTCAATGCTTCTGCAGAGCTCACCCAAAAGTCGAGTGAACAAATTCTTTACACAGTAACAAAACATTGTGGCAGTGTAATTACAAATGTTACTAAAATTAATAACATAATTTACAATTGCAAAACTATGCAGGCTCATTTTAAACCTCAAAATGTCTTAAGTGCCCATAGGGTGAGGCCTATTTCTTACTGTGGTGAGCGTATTATAGATACTCTACACAGTTATATAGTGTATATTAAATCTTAAGAACGATACAGCCAATCAAATTGTCTCTTACAACTCTTGCTAATGGTACAAGAATAGCAGCCGGTTACTACAAGCTATGAAAATGAGTTGTTAAAGCATGTTCTAGAATGACAGATTAGAGAAGCATGCATCTACATGCACAAGGTATTGTACAGGCCTAAAGTGAGAGGAAAGATCCCTACACCAGCCCTACAGCCCTATCATTGTATTCATCAATATATACATGGACATTAAATATTTTGTCTATCAATCAACTCGATTTTGTCTTCATTTTGTTCAACAGCAAAATCTTTTCTATCTGAATATTTTACAATAGTCTTTGAATCTCTAAACTAACCAAATCTTTTAAAAGAGCAAATCAAACAACAACCATCAAGCTCAAATATTTTTTTTCTTCAAAAATTTTATCATTTATACACACCATTTGTGCATCTATAAATTTCAAAGCTTCTGAAGCTGAAGGCTTCAACCTTATAAGAGTTTTGCTTCTATTTTTTCTAAAATTTTGCTAACAACTCATTTCAGCTTGTGAATTTTTGTACAGCCTGATCTTTGGGCTATCAACCTTACATTCTGCTATACTTGTTTATCGCACAACTGTTCACAAAATATTGATAAATACAACTAGTTCATTTTGCATGTCCCACCAAAACAAAGCTATAGAATCTAAGCTTTCATAACACATCACCACTTGCAGACAACCTTCTCTTTGTCAGACTGCACCTTTTGTACACACTGCAATAGGAGAAAATGCTCATAGCAAGCATTTTATCCTTCTACAGCAAAGTTTTGAAACAAAGTTTCGGTATGTGTACACATACCAAAACCCAAACTGATACCAAGTATCCTGGAGCTTACCCTTCACAACACAATATTGACTTTTAATGAACCTGAGACAGAAACCTTTCAAAAACATCATGGGAAAAAGAGAAAATACTGGACACAAGCATTTCCTCCTTTCCTCACACTGTTTTCTACCCTTCCCAGCACTATTTTCAATTTTTCAGATATTCTTATTTGTATTCTGCAAATGCATTCAACTTGGACAGATGTACAATTTTGTCGTTTGGAATAGAGTTAAGAAATAGGGTTTGTCCAAATCGAAAGCATTTGCAGACAACAAAATAAAAGTGACTGAAAATCTGAAAGGCTTCTTTCTCAGGGTCGTCAAAAGTAGGGACTGAAAGGTAATGGGTTAAAAAGGTATTTCCTAATCCTGCTTTTTGGAATACAGCATTGAAAGGTAAAGATCAAATTTCCAAGGTTTCCTAATCTGATCTATGCTGTCTGCAAAGTGTAATGATGAAAGAGTAAATGCTCAGCCTACTAACATAGCAACATCTGTGAATAACTATGGAGTGTACGTCTTTTTACAAAACCCGTCAATAAAAAAACGATTTTCAAATACAGAACATAAAAATTGAAAACCGTTCTATTTAAGTTTGAAGCATTAAAGTTTTGTCAAGAAGGAATCTCCTAAGAAATAAGTGTAGAAAAAGTCTCCACGGTTCATATAAGCAGCCAAATGTATCATGCTGTTCCTTTTTTCTTCCTTAACCCTTTACCACATGAAAAAAAAATTTAGCCCTCACCAAATTGAATGCATTTGCAGCCAAAAATTTTAATATGGCTAAAAGGGTGCAATTTTTCTTTGATATGGTAGAAAACATTGTGAGAACATTTACACGAAAAAATGAAAATGCTACATTAAGTTATCTTTAACACATCTAAAATATGAAAACATAATAGCTAAAGGTAAAATTTATCATTATGCTTCAATTTCCTGTTGAGAAAAATCTTATCGATTTAATTACAATCATTGTTATTGACCCTTTACTCCATAGATACTCATTTCTATGCATTGCTTGTAGGAGACTTTGGAAAACATTGTGGCAAAAGGTGAAATTGCTCGTGACGAGCAATTTCACCTTTTGCCACAATGTTTTCTATGCTATCAAAAGGTGTCATTTACACATACAAAACTGTTTCATCCTTGCTATTATTTAGGGTCAATTAGAGATATCATAGAAATGCCTTATGGGGTAACGGGTTAAAGAACATTGAATTAGGCTTCTCCCTCCCCAGTTATCACAGACAGAGCTTTACAAATAGAGATCTTGTTGACCAAAGGTATAAATATTGCAGGAACTCTGGTCATGTATGCTCATGTTAACAAAGTCTGAAAACATCATTATTATCATGTAAACTTAAAACATCTTAGACAGCTTTTAAGTTTTCTGGCTGAAATCACTGTATTTATTACACCCTAACCATTAATTAACCCTTTACTCCACAGATACTCATTTCTACGCATTTCTTGTAGGAGCCTTTAGAAAACATTGTGGCAAAAGGTGAAATTGCTCGTGACGAGCAATTTCACCTTTTGTCACAATGTTTTCTATGCTATCAAAAGGTGTCATATACACATAAAAACCGGCTTCATCCTTCCTGTTATTTAGGGTCAATTAGAGATACCACAGAAATGCCTTATGAGGTAAAGGGTTAACCAGATCGATTTTTGTAATCCCCTAGCATTACTACTTTGTAAACCAATAATACTGTTACTAAATTGGCCAATACTAATGTAACTTTGTAACCTTATAAAAATGTGCTATAACCCATTAAAATGTTACTTAATAATCCATAACAACATAGGTATGCAACCCCATAAAAACATCACCTTGTAACCCTGTGTCAATCATTCTTTACAACCCATATAAAGAAAGCTCTGCAACCCGTAACAGTATTTCTTTGTAACCCCATGACAGTCATTCTTTATAATCCATAATGACATAACTTCGCATCCCAATATTAATGTTACTTTATAACCCCATGACAATCTTTGTTGCTTTGAAACCTCATAACATTTATGCTTCATAACCCAAAACAACATTGCTCTGCAACCCCATAACAACATAACTTGGTAACCCCATGATAGTCATTCTTTATAACCCATAACAACATAACTTTGCATTCCCATAACAATGTACTTTGTAACCCAGGACAATCTTTGTTACTTTGTGACCTCATAACAGTTATTCTTCATAACCTATAACAACATAACTTTGCAATCCCATAACAATATTACTTTGTAACCCACGACAATCATTGTTACTTGTAACCTCATAACAATTATACTCCATATCCCATACCAACATAATTTTGCATCCCCATAACAATGCTACCTTGAAACTCCATAAAAATCATTGTTACTTAGTAACCTATAACATTGTTACTTTGTAACCCATAAAAAGTAATAGTAACTAATGAAAATCATCCTTACTTTATAACATGTACAAATGTTACTTTGTAACTAAATAAAATGTGTTATGATCCCAGATTACATTGTAACCCATAGAAATGTTACTTTGAAACCCCATGACAATCAGTGTTACTTTGTAACCAATAAAAGTTACTTTGTAATTACATAAAAAATGACTTTATATCCGACAACAATGTTGTGTTGTAGCCCCTTACAATATTACTTTGTGACCCAATAACTATAATTTATCCTAATTTAGCATAACTTCCTATCAATGTTTCTCTATAGCCCAATGATAATGTAACTTTGTAACCATTAAAAATGTTATTCTGTAACCCAATGACAGGTTTCCTTTACAGCCATATGAAAACATAACTATGATCAAATAAAAATGTTTTTTTAAACAATTCTTATTTTACATCCACTGAGAAGAAAGTTTCCGCAGCTTAAATAAATCGATCTTGATTCATGTTATTAACATCACACTATGACAACAGAGTTCCAGCAAACTAGCTAGTTCAGATAAGGAATGGTAAAAAAAACTCAAACACTTACTCTGATGTTACTCTACGAAATCAAACCCAGGCACAATTCAGGCTGGTTATCTCCCTTGCTTTTTTCAAGGGAGTAAAATGCATTCACAATGATGCATTCCATGCTAAAAGTCTAGTCTGAGCATCCAAAACTATTCAACAAATAACTAAAAAGCAGTTTATTTTGATGACCCTTTAGAAGGCTTTAAAAAACTTTGTGGAAAAAGCAGAAAAAGATGGTGACTAGAATTTTCTCTGCTTTCTCACAATGTTTTCTACACTTCATAAGACAAACTACATAGTGAACAACTGCAATTTTTTGTCTGCAAATTCTTTCAATTTGAACAAGTCTTGAATTTTGTTTTCCCATAATGGGTTAAAATTCTTAATAGGAAAAAAGAACAAAAAAATCTTGGCTAAGAGTTTAATCTCTCCCTATTCACTAGAGGCGCTAGGCACAAACTCTGCTTGCTTTTGAAGGCTTTTGAGGACATTTTGATGCCATTCAGACAGTACTGCATGGTCCAAAAAATTGTGAGTCCGTCTTGTCAAAAACACAATGATACCATGAAATTGCATCATCTAAGTTTTTCTCTCATTTTCATTTAACATTCTGACATTCTGGTACAGGGTGGTTAATTAAAATCTATGGAACCATGCAAAATAAATGAATAGCGTTTGAAGGCCCGTTGATAACTTAGGTCATATTGGGTGCACTTATGAACCATGCAAAACATCTACCAGACCCTTTAACTCTTATACTGTTAAGTGTGACTCAATGACCTTTTGTGGACAGTGCAGATCAAGATCAGACTGCACGTTCTGTGCAGTCTGATCTTGGATCTTCACTGTCCGATGCCGAGATATTTTCCTCAAAAAGGTTTGAAATAGCATAATTCTGCTTTTTCTTTTTTAACCTATTTATCTGAAAGTTTTGTTCAACTTATTTAGCAGAATCAGGGTTAACTCTTTACCAAATGACACAATTTTAGACTAATCCAAATTGAAAGCACTTGCCAACAACATAATAAACGTAACTCAAAAATTGAAAATTTCTTTCAAGCAGGCTAGAAAACATTGTGGGAAAAGGATAAAATGCTGGTAACCACCATTTTCTCCTTTTCCCACCATGTTTACGAAAGACTTCTATCTCAGGGTCACAAAAAACAGGGATTGTTTTGGTAAAAGGTTAATACAAAATGGCGGGACACATTCTACCCAATCAAATCAATCAAAACAGTCATTACTCCAAACATGGGGTACATGGATTTTTATTACACAAAATATCATCCCATAAAAATTAAAGCCTGTATGCATAATATACCAACAGATAACAAACATGCAAAATAACAACAAACTTTTTTCTACTAAATGACAAAATTTTAGACTTCTCAACATAGAAACTTCTTGCAAATAACAAATTTCCGGACAAATTCTAAGCATTCAAATCAAACAAAACAGTATTTAATCCAAATATGGCGTTCTAAACATGGGATACACTGACTTTATTACACAAAGGATCATTCCATGAAAATAAAAGCATACATGCAACATGTACCAACAAATAACAATCAAGCAAAATATATATAAAGTCTTTTTCACTAAATGACAAAACTCTGGACTTGTCCACATTTAAAGTTTCTGCTTAACTCATTACCAGCCAATTTGAAAGCATCTGCAGATGACAAATCTGATGGAGCTAAAAAAAAAGAATAAATAAAAGGAAAGAAATGCTAGTTCTCAGTATTTTCTCCTTTTGTCACTGCATTTTCAATAGCCATCTCTAACATGGGACTGTCTGGTAAATGGTTAACAGGTTAAATTTTTCACAAATCTATCATCTTGTTGAGAACTTACTTATTTGGAAGTACATGGAAAAACCAAAAAATTGAAAACAGGTATGCCAATTTAGGTAACCCTTTGACATTTAATGTTTACTGCTGGCTTCTAAAACAATACCAAACAATACCAAGTTTTAACAACCCTGGTGACCAGCATTTTCTCCCTTTTCCACATGTTTTCAAAGGCTTTCTTTCTCAGGGTCAAGATTGTCAAGTAAAGAGTTATTTCCCTTTTACAAAAAAGTCCTGGAATTAATGACCACAAGAAAGAAACCATGGGGTCAAGCTGTTTTAAAACACCATGGAAAAAAAGAGAAAATGCTCCTTTGACATGCTGACAATTTAAGAAAAAGGTTTCTGCCCATGTCAGCCTAGAAAAAAGGCTGCGCAGGCTGACATGGGTCGATACTTTTTGTAAATTATCTAAACCCCTATTTCACAGGGCACGACTTATGATTTAAGTATAAATGAATAATATGCGCTGTCTTGTTCTAGTTGTACTGTATTATATTTTGCAAAAGCATTTTATGACCAGAAAAACTTTATTTGATTTACTATTTGATGTTTTTTTTAAGTTGATTATTTTATTATTTTTAGCACTCTAGAAATAACGTTAATGACACCATGAACACAAAACAACAACTCTGAGCTCCAGATAGGAGGCAGTGATGAAATTCTAAATCCTTTATTTCTCTTCAAAACCTTATGTTGTGGGTACTCATTAGAATCTCGATGGGACAATTCTAATGAGTATCCACTATATGGGGTTTGGTAGAGAGTTATTAACATTTTGAATTTTGAAATCAGAATCACTCCCTCTATCTTAAGCTCTGAACAACTTGAACTAGAGCTGTCACTGAATGTAACTTAATACCCCTGCCAGCGCTTTGACAGAACAAAAAGTGTCAAGTTCATGGAGGGATAATTCCTCAACCAGGAGAGTTGACATTTGGAAATTGCGTCGTGCAAGTCTTCAATATATGATCAGTATATGTGCAAAGAATCTATACAATTGCAGGAAAACTGTAGGAGGAGTTTGCAAAACAAAATTACTAATACTTTGTACACAGACGGACACACGGACGAACACACGGACAGATAGGCTGATTCCAGTATACCCCCGAAAACATTTATTTTGCAGGGGTAAAATGAACAAGAACACCACTGACAGGTGCCAACGCTCTGCTGTAAGTACTTGATTTTGAATAAAAATTTTAAATTTAGCCCTTTAATACACAATTTCGACTTTCAACAACCCTGAAAAAAAAAGGTCCACAGTAGCTTTGCATCACACACCTGAGTTCACAAGATTAAATATGAAAAATTTAAAGACTCCAGGGCTCCCGCTGTCGATCGCCAGTGGCGCCAAATGCGAAAATTTAGAGAAAATGGCACCAAAAGTGAAGCACTGGCGAATGTATTGGCGACAAGTAAATGTCTGTAAACTATCCTCTGACATACACGGTATGTATCAAATATAAAGGAAGCCTGCATAACTGTTTATCACACCTTATCAGGCTGGCATTCATTAACGGTCTTGTCTAAATTATACACCATAATTGCATACACACCACTGCTAAACAATCAAATATCAATATTTCGCCACGCCCCTTTGAGCACTCTATATCAAACCAATCAGTTATCAGATACAAGATTTAGTCGCCGCCCATAATTTGTAAAGCCACGCCTTCAGTATGCCTTACCTGGTTACCTGGTCTACATCCTTTCCCTGGCTAGAAATTTATCGCGTGTATTTATCGATGTTGTTAATGAAAAACATGATAATGGTATTGATCTGCTTATCTAGCGTAAAAATGACAGATTTTGGATCAAATTGCTACATATACCGAAAATTTTATGCACAATAATGCCGAAAACAATTTCTGAAAATTAACTGATATGAAAAAATGGATCGTCGAAAAAGCGTGAAAACCCTTGACACAACAAGGTGTCAGTTTGACGTTGTCCGATCAAAATCATTTCAGACTGTCTTTAACTTTGATGATGACTTAAAACAGCAAGTTTACACAAATATATGTATAAAACTCTAAAGTAGGTGCTAAAATATGTCTTATAATGAGGAAAAACACGGATGATTTTATGATGAGAAAATGCTGAATGATGGGGGGGGGGGGGGGATTACATTTTATAGACCACTTTGTCTTAGTGACAGCACAGGAACAAGTTACTATATAGGATACTCATACTGAGAGAAAAGACCAGAATAAAAGGACCTTTTAAAAATTAAACAAGTATTTTCAGGATAAAAGAAATGATGTGGTAACCCTTCAGCACACAATCCCAAATTTCATCCTGAATTTCTTAAAAACTGATGGAATTCTAACAGATTGGCAGTCATAGAATTAAGGAGCTGTATTACTTTTGAAATACAAATTCTATGTCCCTGCAGCTGAAAGCCTTGAAACCATTGGGGAAAAAGAAACAAGTAAGCTTGTACAGCACTATTAAGCAATGTATTTAGAAGCTTTAGCATTGGCCAATAAACTGAAGTATCTAAAGCACTATGTGGCTACTTCAGTTGGCTCCTACTGGCCCCAATTTTTATGAAGTGGCGAATTTGATGGCGCAAAAATTAAAACTTGCAGGGGAAGCCCTGAAGACTCTCATTATTTTGATGCCACAAAAAATTACCAGGCCCACTCCTAATGACCACCTCCTTCCAGGTGTGGAGGAGATTTTGATGGACATTGCTAAATTTAGCTCCAGTAGCCATCTTGGCTCTCAAGTTGAACCAACAGTGCAAAATTTTATTCCTTCATCCTTCTGAGTGTAAAATTAAGTTTGTGTAAATGGAGTCCAATAGTTCAGCAGAGCAGTCATTCAACCCTTTACCAAATGACAAAATTTTAGACTGGTCTGAATTCAAAGCATTTGCAGTCAACAAAATAAACGTAACTCAAAAATTTCCAGCACGGTAGAAAACATTGAGGGAAAAGGAGAAAATGCTGGTTACCAGCATTTTCTCCTTTTTCCACAATGTTTTCAAAATGGCTTCTAACTCAGGGTCATAAAAACCAGGGATTGTTTGATAAAGGGCTAACTTGTGAACAATGACATTATCACAAAAACGTATCTAGTGCTTAGATGAAAAATAAAACCATTTCATGAGCAGGGCAGAAAAACCGATGAGTAATTTCAACATAAAACTGCAATAAAATCTTTCTATGAAATTGAGATAAACAGCAAGAAGACAATATCCTCTCCATTCCCTGACCACTTATTGCTGGTTGAATCACTGAGTCGAGTTTTACACTACTTTCAACATTGTGTCAGTCATAGGACACTTCAAAGTTAACCCTTTACCTGATATGCCAATTTGAGGCTCTTCCATTTCAGCAGCAAATACAGATATGATGTCAAAAATATGGACAAATGAGGATACAAATATCTGATTGAGTGGAAAACATTGTGGGAAAAGGAGAAATTGCTTGTTACGAGCAATTTCTACTTTTCCCATAATGTTTTCAAGAGATGTCTGTTTTTGATACGTCAAAATGAGTATCTATGGAGTAAAGGGTTAAAGAATCTAACAAAATTCACACCTGGGACAGCTAGGTTGGGACTCTCCAACATTTAACCCAGCACCAAGCAGCATTTTCTCCTTTTCCCACAATGTTTTCAAAAGGCTTCTTTCACAGGGGTGTTATAAGTCGGGATTGTGTCGTAAAGGGTTAATCCATCTTTGTGATTCATTACACCAAGTCATCACAAAATTATGGATCCATGAAAATTCATCAAGTCTTATAAATGAATCTGGAGGTAGAATGGTTCTATAACAAGTAGAAAATTTACAATAGCAAGAAAGTTTTTAGTCCTATAACCATGCCAGGAACTGCGCAGGCTGACATTGGCATAGCCTCAGATAGATGGAAAAAATTAATAATTCCCTACTAAGCCCCATGTTATGGGTACTCATTAGAATTGTCTCATCGAGACAATTCTAATGAGTACCCTCAACATAGGGTTTCAAAGAGAAATAATGACTCTAGAATACCATCCCTCCCTCTTATCTAGAGTTCTGCATTGGTCAATACCTTTTGTAGATGTTTTGATCCACTTTTTAATGGATTGTGGCTTAATTAATTTCTCAACTCTTTATAGATGTAACATATTCAAAACAAATGTCTGTTGACAACAGTGTACCACAAAGCAGCCTGTTCCTCAGTCGAATGCTTTTTTTTCCTGTACAAAAATCACACCATACATCCCAATGTTGAAAATACTCAATGCCCTTTCCATAAAATGGTTAATAAACTATTAATAGAAACAGTTTCAAAAAATGGAAACTTTGACTACTACTGTATTAATAGAACAATTCTATAAAAATAGAAACTTAGGTACTAGTGATAGAACAGTTTCATGAAAAATAGAAACTTTACTATTATTAGAACAATTTCATAAAAGTAAAAAGTTCACTACTATAAATAGAAAAGTTCAATCAAAGTAGAAACTTGACTATCTAATTTATCAACAAGGGGAGATAAGCAAATGATGCCTGCAATTACCACCAGGAATCTGGCCTGCAATGAAACCCGTACCTTCTTCAAAAACAGGTAAAGCTACATGTATGAGAGGCTTATCAGTTAGCCTTGCCAACAAACTTCTATTCACTATCATCCCTTTTCCAAACGACAAAATTTGAGAAGATCCAAATTTGAAGCATTTGCAGACAACAAAATTAATGTGACTCACAAATTGAAATTTGTTTTAGGATTGGTAGAAGACACTGTGGGAAAAGGAGAAAATGCTGGTGACCAGTATTTTCTCCTTTTTCCACGATGTTTTCAAAGGCTTTCTTTCTCAGGGTCAAGATTGTATGGTAAAGAGTTATTTCCCTTTTACCAAAAAGTCCTGGAATTAGTGACCACAAGAAAGAAGCTTGTTGAAGCTTGCTGAAGAAATTGTGGAATGCATTTTCTCCCTCTTCCCACCATGTTTTCTACACTATCAATCTCATCACATATGGTATTCCAAATTTGATATATCATCTGCAAATATTTTGGATATGGACCTGCAGATCTTTGCCAAGCTTTAAAAGAACCCAATACTTCATTTTGTATGGCCTAACTGAAACGAAAGCCTTCTCAGTCATTGTTGTTCTTTAATCTCCTCATTAAAAATAAAAAAAAGTACATTTCATCAAATCAATGGCTGAATCGTAGAAAAAATGGCAAGATTTATCATATAGTCACATGATACATTAAAATCCTTACTACCGGTATAAAAATTCAGACAAGTACATGAACATTCATAGCATTCATGAAAAGGATGCATTAACAAATATAAAAGATACACTAATGCACTTTTCCTCTTTCCCATAGAGTACCTATAATGAAGTAAACTGTTAATAACAAATTTCAATGTACCATTGATCCACCAAAGTCAACCTGTACTCTATGCATATAAAAATACATACAAAAAAAAAACAAGCAATATGGTTAGTCAAGATATATTTACAATTGCGTGTAAAAATTACACAGTGTTTTCCTTGCTCATAGAGTAGCACTTTCATGAGATAAACAACACTAACACAAAGACAAGTTCTATGCGTAAACCTGACACTATGTTTACACACATATGTACATTTACATACATTTTTGCACTGACTCTGGACAATATGCTTACAGTAAGACCATGACCATTAACCCATTACCACATGAGAAAAATTTAGACTGGTCCACATTGAAAGCATTTGCAGGCGACAAAATAAAGGTGACTGAAAAATTGACATTTGTTCTGGGAAGGATAAAAAACACTGTGGAAAAGGAGAAAATGCTGATTACCAGCATTTTCTCCTTTTCCCACATTGTTTTCAAACGGCTTTTTTCTCAGGGGCTTCAAAAGTAGGGATTGTGCGGTAATGGGTTAAACCATATACACATTCAAACACATTTTTAATTGACTCTAGACAAAGGAAATTCACATAGACTCTAGACAATATGTCTATTGTAAGACTATAGCAGTTTTTGTCAAGTACACAAATAGATGTACACACATGCAATCACATCGTGCCTTGGCAGTCCAAATCTTGTGCTCTCAAAAATAATCATACATCATATCACATATTTTGAAATATATTCATATACATTTACAACTATTGTTCCCACAGACTCTAAACAATGTGTTTACTGCAAGACTGTAGCAGTTTTTGTCATGTACAAAAACATATCTATTTGACATGTATAATTACATCATGCCATGGCAGTCCAAATCTAGAGCTCCCAAAAATAACCACAAAGAATAACACATTTTTTCACACCAAGACTTTTACAGCATGTCAAGAGGACTTTTACAGCATGTCAATGGGGACTTTTTACAGTATGACAAGAGGACTTTTTCAGCATGTCAAGAGGACTTTTTCAGCATATCAGAGGACTTTTTCAGCATATCAAAAGGACTTTAACAGCATGTCATGAGGACTTTTACTGCATGTCAAGAGGACTTTTACTGCATGTCAAGAGGACTTTTACAGCATGTCAAGGATATTTCATGTGGGAACATGGAGTCAATACCACAAAAAATAAATATTTTTGCTACCTTTTTTCACATATACCTTCATTCTCCACACGAAATATAAAATTGTAGTCATTTGCCATGCTATTTATTACTCCTTGATGCCAAAGCTTCTTCAACAACAAATTCAACATATGTTCATACAAAGCAGTATGTCGTATGATGGGCTTAGGGTGTGTGATTTCAAACTAGGAGGGGGGACGCAAAGAATTAGTTATAATTCACCTTCAAAGCACATACCCAGTGATATGACATTAACTTTCAATGATCAAGGTCTCCACCTCTGTAGAGGTGGCCATAATAAAAGCATCTGTGGATAACAAATACAGACAAGATCTGTCTATGAAGAGTGAAAAATCATTGAGAAAATGTTGATAACCAACAATTCCTCCTTTATCAAAAGATACCCTAATGCATTTTTCCTCTTTCCCATAGAATACCTATTAAATTGAAGATATCATTTATATTCTGATGATGGCTATGTGGGAAAGTAGAAAATAGCTTTGGAAGAACACTAAGCTCAGTATTGATAAAAGAAACTCCAAAAAAGCATTTCAGGCTACAATACATTAACTCTTTACCACACAATCCGGACTTTTTACGACCCTGAAAAGAAGCCATTTGAAAGCATTGTAGGAAAAGGAGAAAATGTTGGTAACTAGCATTTTCTCCTTTTCCCACAATGTTTTCTACCCTTCCCAAGACAAATTTCAATTTTTGAGCCATACTTAGGTTGTAGTCTGCAAATGCTTTCAATTTGGACTGGTCTACAAATTCATCATTTGGTGAAGGGTTCATGTTGAGAACTGTTTAACACTATATAGATACACAACTTTCCATCCTTCCTCAACACTCACAGATGTATTCCTAAGTCTTTTACCAAACAACACAATTTTTGGTAGGACTAAATTAAAAGCATTTAGTAGGCCATAAATTAGATGCAGATTAAGCGATAACAACTGTCTTTAAAAGGGAAGATTACCAGCATTTCTTCCTTTTCCTACCAAATTTTCAAAAAGCCTTCAATTTCAGAACTCTCCAAAAGTCCCAATAATGTAATAAACAGTTAATATGACAATAACCCATCAGCTTAAAATAATGTTTAAAATTCACTCGCACTCATACAAAATATGAGAACCATATTCACACAAGACTAAACTTTTTGGGGCACCCACGTTGATGCTGATCTCTTATTTCAATTCCGAGAACACCAAGAAGATATATACATGCCTACAAAATATACATCAACGTTTTATCCTAAGTGGGCTTTTAAACCTTTCACTTCCCAGTGAGCACTGCAGAATGTTCCAACAGATTTTACTTTGTCCAATAATTTGGGATTCCTTACTTAACTCTTTACCACACAATCCCAGCTTTTACTGACCCTTAGAAAGAAGCATTTCAAAAACATTGTGGAAAAAGGAGAAAATAGTTTAGCCATATTTTTGTCTGCAAGTGCTCTCAATTTAGACAAGTCTATTATCATTTTGTCGTTTGGTAAAGAGTTAACCTTTTACCACACAATCTCAAGTTTTTACAATCCCAAGGATGAAACCAAAAGATAACATTGTGGAAAATGGAAAAGATGCTGGATGCTTGCATTTTTCTTTCTTTTCCCATGTGTTTTCAAAAGCCTTTATCCTTGAGATCCTCAGAAGTCAAGGTTATGTGGTAAAGAGTTAAAATTTTGCAAATGATACTGTATATCAGTGAGAGACAATCATTGATAACAATGTTCAAAAATTTTAAATCAGTGAGAGACAATCACTGATAATGTTCAAAAATTAATTTTCCACAGGAAAACTGAAATATTTGACATAGCCTGATCTACTCTGAAAAATAGGGTACTTCAATCACTTTCTGTGCCGATACATCAAAATTTAATATTCTTGGATTTTTTTTTTTGTTTCAGGCTCTAGTGAGACAGTGTTCAGACTATTATATTGAAGACTACATCCTATCATTTTTATCAAATCAGTATAAAAAGTTCCCCTTTCCATCCCCAAGAGCAAATATGTGACACCAAGTACAATTTCTTTGCTCTTTTGGCAAAATAAATCAACTTCTTTCCAACAACAGTAATGAAACAGTGTCAAAGAAACATCAAGAAAGAAAGGAGTAGAGACAAAAGCACCAATATCAAACATGGAGTCCTGAAAACATTGTGACAATGGGCAAGGTGCTGGTAAGGCTAGTTTTCTCTTACTCCAACAATGTGATGATAACTATGATCCAGAGCTTAAAATATGTTGGGACCAAGCTTCAACTATGAACCCTCAAAATTAAAAAGACCGTGAAATGTTAATGTATCTTGTCTATATACAACAAAGCTAATCCAGAGCATAAGTTCCACAGCTAAGTTAAATGACCTTATATAAAACAGATTTTTTTTTTTTTATTTTTGATATTCTGCCACAAACAATTTATCAACATCTTAAAACCCTTTTGACCGTTTTCCCTTGTCATTTCCCTTTACTACTGACAGATTAAAGAGGCATACTTTGTTGAAAGGGGCCTTAATGCAAAAAGAATTGACCCAGGTCAGTTTGCAGTGGACAGTGCAGGCTGACCTAAAACAAAACTGCACTTGATCAATACTCTGCATGCCCAAGGACCATTCAACTGTAGGATTTAGTCTTTACCAAACAACTCCTGCTTTTTATGACCCTGAGATAGAAGCCTTTTGAAAAGATTGTGATAAAAGGAGAAAATGCTGGTAACCAGCATTTTCTCCTTTTCCCACAATGTTTTCTATCCTGCTGGAAATAAATTTCCAATTCTTATTAGTTATGTTTATTTTGTCGTCTGCAAGCGCATTCAATTTGGACCAGTATAAAATTTTGTACTTGGTAAAGAGTTATACGCCTTTAATTTTATAAATCCAGCATTTCATTGGACTATTACATTACAGAGATACATTAAGTCTGCTTATGCCTGGGCATGGCTCTATTTAACCCAGTAATCTACCAAACAACTAGCTAACACAGCATTCCTCTTTAGAGTTTTTCTTTTCATCCTTTGAATTCTTCTTGTCGGGCTTCTTTGAGCCTTTACGTTTGGACTTCTTCTTATCCATACTACCATATTCTTGCTCAACATTTTTGTCATCATCATTACCAGAGGTGCTTGCTGATGCTGACCTGCTTGTCTTTGCCACATTAAGTAATTCGGTATCTCTGTCTGTTTGTTCTTCTTTAAAATCTGCTGTTGCATCCTTGCTTGCATTGCTCTCGACCAAATTTCTTTTGTCTACTTGTTCTGAATTATTTGCACCACCTGTATCAGCCGCCATTTCACTGGCCAAGTCCTCTGTAACACCAGAGACATTCTCCACATTTTCAACATTCTTGTCTGATGTTTCATTCTTTTCATCATCATAATCATCTAGATCTGTGGTTTCTATCACTTTGGTCACATCTTGCCTGTGCTCCATCCCACCAAAACCTTCTGTTTTTTCATGTTCATTGTCAGGGGGATCTCTGACTTCACTGTCCACTTCCTGCTTATCATTATTGTCATCAAGGTCAGCAGTTTCAACTTCTTTTGACTCATTTTTTGGCTCTTCATCAAGATTTGATTCTGGGTCTTCTATCTTGTCAGCATCAGTATGTTCTTCCTTGGATAATCCATGTTTATTAAATCTCTCATCCTCGTCATTCAAACCATGCTGAACATTTCCCTCATTCTCCACATCTACTTTGTTGACCTTTGCACTTTCTATGTGATCTCCTCCGGCTGTACTAGTTTGTTGTTCACCATCATCTTTTGTTGCTGTTGGTTGCATGTCAATACATTCTATTGATTCTGCTTCTTTGTCTGCCCCAATCTTTTCGTCTTCAACTATGTGCTGCTCTAATTTATGGTCTGTAACATATTCTCCATTAGTATTACAGTCATCACTGTTTTGTAATTTAGTGCCATCACTGGCATTGCTACCAGATTCACAAGGTATTTTGTCATCAATATCTGCACTAGCAGTCTGTTCCTCCTTCACCTGTTCTATATCTTGATTAAAGCATGCATTTATCAACTCATCTTTATCATTACTTTCAACTGCCATAGGAATTACTTCAGAGCAAATATTTGAATTAAGATCAATAACCTCCCCTCTATTAGCCCCAATTTCCTCAACATCAGCATCTGCATCATTTCCTGTATAACATACACCAAAACCAGATATCACTGGTAACTTACTTTGTTCCTGACCAGAATCTGGGTCAGGAAGGGATGAAAGAACCATTTCTACATCAGTATTTAATTTGTAACTTATAAATTCAACATCTTGTTCTTCTTCTTCATCTATTTGTTCTGTTTTTAGAGCAGTAATTGGACTGAGAATATCAACACTGCCTCTTGATAGAGACCTAGTTATGCAAGGTGATATTTTCTCCACCAAATCTTCAGAGTAATGCCTTTTAAAGATTCTGATATCTATATTTTCAGCTGTAAGAGACTGCCTTTTTATAAGCAAACTTTCATCCATCTCACTCTGAACCTTTTCCATAGAATTCTCAACAATTCCCATGATATACTCTTTAACAAAATGTTTTTCCTTTTCACCAACTAAATCAACAAATTCAGGCCTGGATTCAGAGACTGAATTAAAAACCTCATCAAATTCTTTTGAAAAAACAGGTATATCACCTGTTGCCCTACCTTCATAAGAGACACAGCCTATATCCACTTTCTTATCATCTTGGAAATCACCAACTGACTCACTAGCACTGACAAATTGTGCATCACTCACACTGCTCTCTACTTGCTTCATTTGACCTTCATTTTCCCACTTACCCAAAATAGAAAGCCTAGCCTGCTCTATATCTAAATCTTCATTGAAATCATCAACATCATCATCTTTGTTTTCATTTAAATAGAAATCCACATCTCCTAAATAAGAAGGAGGTTGTCTGGCTTTCTTACCATTGTTCTCCGCCATGTAAGAAGGCACAAACTCACTGATCTCTAATTGATTCAACTCATCATCAGAGTCCCTATGATATGTGACATCACTCTCAATACTGACACAACTCTCACTCAACAGATGAGACTGTTTAGCTCTCATACTGACACTCTTAATCTCTTTTATTCTATCCTGCTCACTGTCCACTTCTGGCGATACTAACTTACTCTGACTATCAAAAAAAATCTCATCCATATGTTCATTTTTGTCATGCCCATCCACATGTTCCACACATATCTTAAATTCTTTTTCCTTTGCAGAGATACCTACATTACTGTTTGTAGGATCTATGCCTTCTACATCACTCTCTTCTTTTCTCTCATTTTCTTCACCAACTATGTTTTTATCCTGAGTAAAATCTACAACATCACTGTCATCAAGTTTACTTTCTATCTCAACACTGGTGATATCACCAGTTATCTGAATTTTTCCAAGATTCTTATCAACTACAAGACTATCAGCATTAACATCTAACATATCATCAGTTTGGGTACCATTATCTACAAACAAAACAGAAATTTCATTATGAGAAACACTATGTTTAACAGAAGTTTTACCTAGAGTTCCTTCCCCTGCTTTCTTTAAAAGGTCAGCAGCCTCCTCAGTGATAATTGATGAGCCTAACGTGGGTGTTGGAATACTTGACTTGTCGGAACATTTTGTTAGAGTTAACTGCCCTTCCTCTGATGAGACAATTACTAAACCACTTTCCTAAAACAAGACAAAACCGTAAGAAAACTGATATGTAAAACAAATTGTCATCCATAGTTCTTTTCTAACTCTTTCCTACTGGGCCAGACAAATTCTTTTGCTAGTAATATCATACAATATTCTTCCCTAGCAACGGGCTTCTTTCCCATAAAACATGTCCAAACAATGAACAGAAGTGAGAGATGAATGAATCCTGTTGCAATTACTATCATCAATCCTTGAAAAGATATTGACCCAAAGATTTGAACTAGCAACCCAATTCTCGAGACCTGTTTACTTGCAGTGCAAGGCCCTTCACTTAACCCATTACCACACAATCCCTACTTTTGACGCCCCTGATAAAGAAGCCTTTAGAAAACATTGTGGGAAAAGAAGAAAATGCTGGTAACCAGCATTTTCTCCTTTTCCCACAGTGTTTTCTACTCTTCACAAAACAAATTTCAAATTTTCAGTCACTTTTATTATGTAGTCTGCAATTCCTTTCAATTTCGACGAACTTAAAATTCTGTCGTTTGGTAATGGGTTAATTTTATACTTCTTTCAGCAAAATATGTACTATATTGCCAATCAAGTAGCTTAGGATATTTGCTATGCAACTTGACTAAAACTATTATGCAGTGTTAACCATTTCCCATACGACAAAATTTCAGAATGATCCAAATTGAAACCACTCGCAGACAACAAATTAAATGCAACTCAGAAACTGAAATTTGTTTCCAGTAGGGTAAAAAAAATTGTGGGAAAAGTAGAAAAAGCTGGTTACCAGCATTTTCTCCTTTTCCCTCAACGTTTTCAAAAAGCTTCTATCTCAGGGTCGTAAAAACCAGGGGTTGTTTGGTAAAGGGTTAAACATGATGAAATAACCATATAGATACAAAGAACAGACTCAATAATATAGCTTACCTGTAATAATTTATCTTTTACTTCCATAAATTGTTTAACACCTTCTAGATCTAACTTCAATGACTCAAAGTCTCGTTTTAACATTTCATAATCCTAGAAAAAAAGAATAAGATTCACAAATACTTTAAATAAAGAAAGTCATCTGTTTATATTGGAGTTTAACACCATTCTAAACAGCTTAGGTCATATCTCAGCATTCAGTGCATTCATGTGTTTCCTGGCTTTCTAACACTGGTGCTGATATATAATTTCTTTCCCAACCATTCACTACTTTTCTCACATGCATCTGAGTTGAGAGGCAAAAACTTGCCCAAAATAAAGTTTGCCTCAGCCTGGATATCCCAACCAATAACCACCAAGTCACAAGTCAGATATACTAACCACAAAGCTACCTGGGTGAGCTTACATAATAGAACAAGCAATTTCTTTGAAATGATATCACCCACCAAAATATTTACTTCAACCCATAACTTGAAATTGCTCCGAGTCAGCCATTTTTCATTGAATCAGAATTATTTACACAATGGCCTGAAACATGAGAAGGGGCATTCGTACATTTCCGTGCAGGCTAATCCCAGACGGCACTTTCCATTTTCATATAATTTTCTGTATAGTGCAAGACTAATGAAGAACAATATCTAATGTAGTTGTAAAATGCCTTCTCAGATTAGCCTATACAGACTGTGCAGGATGATCCAAGGTAACACTTTACATTATTAGTTGTACGGTCAGGTGGCAGGGGACTTGGAAACTTGTTCACGGCTGTGGTTAATCATGTCGCCCCGAGCCGAAGGCGAGGTGGCGACATGATTCACCACGACCGTGAACAAGTTTCCAAGTCCCCTGCCACCTGACCGTACAACGAATTTATTATACTGCAAACTTTTACCCTTTCAAAGCACGTTTAGCGAAATTTTCCTGTTTTATAATTTCACGAATCGAGTATCCTGACGAAATAGAAATTCCCTTCTGAGTGCCCCAATTCAATGAAAACTGACGTCACTGGAAACTGACGTCACTAAAATGTGCAGTTTGGTGCAAAAATGTGCAGTCTGGTGATCGATTGACACCGCCATTTTGGATGTTGTGTTGCATGTGTAGTGATGTTTACGGGGCACTCAAAAGGGAAACTGGCTTTGCGTGGTTTTTGCCAGGGAATATGATGTATGTTCCCGGCATATTAACCAATCAGATCACAAGAAATTTCTTTGCAGTATAAAAAAATGTCTGTCCCTTTTCGCGCATTGCAAGCCATATTATAACACTGGTATCTACAGATCTTCATCCCTAAATAAATGAATCTCCTACAGAAAATGGATCTGACTGTTCAACTTATTTACTTACCAAACTCCTACATATAGTTGAGTTCAATCTTTTGAACAGTCTGTTTTGTTTGTATTTGAGTTTTAAGCTCTTTTAACAGTTTAGGTCACATCACGGTCAGTGCGAATTCGCACATGTTTTCTGGCTTTCTCACTGAACTAAACTGACACAGCTTTCTTTCTAAGTCACTACCTACTTTTCTCACAAGCATCAGCGATGACAGGGAAAAACTTTGCTGAATCGGGTATTGATTCAAAATCACCAGGTCACAAGTCTGATACCCTAAACACTGAGCTACCCTTGCTGGTTTCTTAACCCTTTACCACATAATCCCTACTTTTTACGACCCTGAGAAAGAAGCCTGTAGAAAACATTGAGGGAAAAGGAGAAAATGCTGGTTACTGCTGGTCGCCAGCATTTTCTCCTTTTCCCACAATGTTTTCTACCCTTCGCAAAACAAATTTCAAATTTTCAGTCACTTTTATTTTGTCGTCTGCATATCCTTTCGATTTGGACAGGCCAAAAATCTTGTCATTAAGTAAAGAGTTAACTTCAAACAGAAATCACTTACCCTACTTTTATCCTTATATTGTCTATTGGTTTCAGTTAAGGACTCCTCCTGCTCTTCGATTTGTTCTTTTAATAATTCTATTTGGAACACATGACTTGTTTTAATATTATCTAATTGAGCATTTGTTACCATAGCTTGTTTATACTTGTCTTCAAGTTCATGTAGCTGACGCTGAAACAATACAAAAATACAGCTATAGCACTTTCCGACTTTCAGATGATGTTTTCAAAGGTGTTCTCCATCAGAGGTGTAAAACTCGGTATTAACCCTTAATCACACAAAATTTTGGACTGGTCTAAATTCAAGGCATTTGCAGATGACAAAATCAACCCATCTCAAAAATTCAAATTGTTTCCAGCAGGGTAGAAACCATTGTGGAAAAAGGAAAAAATGCTGGTTACCAGCATTTTCTGCTTTTCCCACAATGTTTTCAAAAGACTTCTGTCTCAGGGTCGTAAAAACCAGGGATTGTTTGGTAAAGGGTTAGGTAGTAATGGGTTACCAAGATAGCTGTAGAAAACATCAAGGAAAAAGAAGAAAATGCTGGTAACCAGCTGGACTTGTGCTGTGATATTGGATTTACCCATTACCACACAATCCCTACTTTTGACGACCCTGAGAAAGAAGCCTTGAGAAAACACTGTGGGAAAAGGAGAAAATGCTGGTAACCAGCATTTTCTCCTTTTCCCACAATGTTTTCTTCCCTTCGCAAAACGAATTTCAAATTTTCAGTCACTTGTATTTTGTCATCTGCAAATGCTTTCAATTTGGACCAGTCTAAAATTTTGTCGTTTGGTAAAGACTTAATCCTTTATTACATAAACAAGAGATTTCATGACCTTATAGAAGATGGATTGTAAAAACATTGCCAGCTAAACCTCACCATTTCATCTGACAATGCATTTTATTTGGATCAGTCTTGAACTTTGTTGTCCGAAACTTTTCAAAGCCACATAGATACCGTAAAACATCACAACAAATCTAAATTAACAAAGTACTGAAGCACTGAACCTTTCTTCCAATGACTTGACCTTTATCAATAGGTCTGTCTGTCTGATAGCCTTCAAAACAAAAAATCCGGAGTTTTGACAACCTTAATGGAGATGGCCTGTTAAAACATGGGAAAGGAGAAATGCTAGTGACCAGCATTTTCTCCTTTATTCACAATGTTTTCCATACGCCCTTTCACAATTTGAACTACTTGAATCATATTTTGCTATCTGCAAATGCTCTGGATTTGAAGCAAGCTTAACATTTGGTCGTTCCGAGAAGTGTTAATAACATTAGTCTGAAACATCTCTTACAAACAAAGTCTGTAAGAGATATATGAACAAATACAAAGCTGAAATACAACCCGCATTTGGTAGGATTCGAACCCAAAGCAGACAAGATCCCGTTTTATTCAGGTTTAACCCATTACCACACAATCCCTACTTTTGATGCCCGAGAATGAAGCCTTCTGAAAACACTGTGGGAAAAGGAGAAAATGCTGGTAACCAGCATTTTCTCCTTTTACCACAGTGTTTTCTACCCTTCCCAGAACAAAAATCAATTTTTCAGTCACTTTTATTTTGTTGTCTGCAAATGCTTTCAATTTGGACCAGTCTAAAATTTTGTCGTTTGGTTATGAGTTAACCCTTTACCAAACGACAAAATCTTAACCTGGTCCAAATTGAAAGCATTTGCAGGCGGCAAAATAAAAGTGACTGCAAATTTGAAATTTGTTTTCTGAAGGGTAGAAAACATTGTGGGAAAAGGAGAAAATGCTGGTTACCAGCATTTTCTCCTTTTCCCACAATGTTTTCTAAAGGCTTCTTTCTCAGGAGCTTCAAAAGTAGGGATTGTGTGGTAATGGGTTAGAAGACTAATATCATAACCACTGAAATAAACAGATATCTCTCTAAAGCAGCTGTTAGGTATTGTATTTAAATCGGGACGAGCCATGCAGGAAAGGGCGGCATGCCAAAACACTTCATAAATAAGGATAAGAAAACAGTCTTACTTTTAAGTCCCTAACTTGATCCTTAGGATCCCGACTGTCTTTAGAAGACGTATCAGTGTCTGTTGAATCATTACTTCCTCTCCGTGAACTGGAATAACTAGATATGCTCTGAAAAAAAAAGAAAAGAATAAAATATTTCAACATCATTGAAAATTCAAGACAATGAAAATTCAACAGAAATTTTCTTCAGCCTTAATCCTTTACCGAACAATCCTGACTTTATAGACCCAAAGAAGGTGCCTTTTGAGAACATTGTAGGAAAAGGAGAAAATGCTGTTAACCATAGCTCAAATACAAACTGCATCTGACGGCATTCGAACCCACGTCTTTCGAAGATTAAAAGACCAATACCATAACCACTGAGCCAAAGAGATATCTCTCTGAAGCAGGCACTGTGTATTGTATTTAAGTCGAACGAAGCTATGCACAAAGGTGTGGTCTCCCCTAACATATTATTGACCAACATTCTTTCTTTCCAAGAAAGTTTTCTTCCCATTCAGGTACTTGCTCATACTTGAGCTTAATGCTGTTTTGACCCTTTCCCAAATGACAAATTTTAGACTCTTCCAAACTCAAAGAGTTTGCAGACGACAATTTCAAATTCAATATAAATGGCAGAAAGTTCTCCAAATGGGTAGAAAACACTGTTGGAAAAGGAGAAATTGCTCATTATGAGCAATTTCTCCTTTTTCCACAGTGTTTTCAAATGACTTGTACTGCAGACACATAAAAATAAAGGCTTGTTTGGAAAAGGATTAATTAACACCTCAGATCATATCACTCGGGTATGTGCACCTACTTATGTGTGTCCTTGTTTTCACACACCAGTACTGACACAACTTTCTTTCCATACCATGTACTACTTTTTTCAAACGCATCAGAGGCAAGAAGAGAAAAACCACCAAAAAAGAAAGGTTGCCCCAACCGGCTATTAGACCCACAGCCACCAAGTCAAGAATCAGGTACCCTGACCACTGTGCAACCAGGCCAGGAGTAGAGATTTAGTGCATACCTAAAACTCATTTGGGTGTGCCTACGTGCATAGTATACTTATCAGTGTATAAAGGTGTATAAGGGTGAAAATTACCTTTGGGGTTTCTGTAATTCCCTCTTGTCTTTTCTGTTTTTCTTCTTCCTAAAATGATAAAAAGTGAACATTCAGACAAAATTTACTCCAGAGGAGATTGATTCTATAAATCCATATATTCCGGGTTTTCAGGACTTTAAGAAATCGCCTTTGGAAAACATGGTGGGAAAAGGAGAAGATAATGGTTACCAGCATTTTCTCCTTTTCCAACAGTATTTTCTACCTTTTCACAGGCAAATGCAATCATTATAGTTATGCCTAAATTGCCTGCTGCAAATTGTTTGATTCAGATGACTGGCAATTCTGTATATTGTTTGGTAAAGAGTTAAGACAATCAGGCAAAATATGACCTTGAAATGCTTATAAAGGTGACCTTGCTTGTCAGCTTCTGAAACACGTCATAGCAGTACATAACCCATTACCACACAATCCCTACTTTTGACGACCCTGAGAAAGAAGCCTATAGAAAACACTGTGGGAAAAGAAGAAAATGCTGGTAACCTGTTACCAGCATTTTCTCCTTTTCCTACAATGTGTTCTTCTTACAGCAAAGATGAAACCAGTCTCTTATGTGTATATGACACCTTTGATAGCATAGAAAACATTGTTACAAAAGGTGAAATCGCTCGTCACGAGCAATTTCACCTTTTGCCACAATGTTTTCCAAAGGCTCCTACAAGCAATGCGTAGAAATGAGTATCTATGGAGTAAAGAGTTAACAACTTAGGTCATATTACAACGGTCGGTGCACCTACATGAATGTTTCCTGGCTTTCTCCCACACCAGCGCTGACACAACTTTGCTTCCATGTCACTGACTTCTTTCTCATATGCATCATACACCAACAACAGAGCTACCCAGACGGGCCTAAGAGGACAAGTCAAATATTACTCAAAACAGAAAACTTGTCTTTTACAAGATAGAAACATTGTGGCAAAATGTGAAAATGCTGGTTAACTCTTTACCAAATGAAAAATGTTAGACTGGTTCAAATTGAAAGCATTTGCGGACGACAAAATAAAGGTGACTGAAAAATTGAAATTTGTTCTGGGAAGGGTAGAAAACACTTATGGAAAAGGAGAAAATGCTGGTTACCAGCATTTTCTCCTTTTCCCACAGTGTTTTCAAAAGGCTTCTTTCTCAGGGGCATCAAAAGTAGGGATTGTGTGGTAATGGGTTTACAGCTTTTTCTCATTTTCAAATAATGTTTTTAAAAGCTTTTTTTCAGGGTCAATAAAAGTCCCAATTGTTTAGTATAGGGATTCACTCTCACTGGAGTGTTTCCCTGTATCACGACATGGTATTCATTACAGACCTCTTTCTGTTGTCGCTCTATCTCTTTCATACGAATTTCCCTGGCCTCTGCTCTTGCCTGTCTTCGAGCCTGTATACGTTCTTCTGCCTGAAAGTAAAACAGAAAATCTTAAAAAAATCTTTCTTTATTTGATCGCTTGTTTTTTTGCTAAACCGTTTACCACAGAATAAAATGTAAGGCTAACCCATATTGAAAATATCTAAAAAGGAAAATCTAAACATGGCTAAAATGATGAAATTGGTTTTTGAAATGAGAGAAAACATTGTGGGAGAAGGAGAAAATACTGGTCATCCGCATTTTCTCCTTTTCCGATAGTGTTTTCAAAAGCTTTTCCTCAGGGTCATTAAATCTCGGGATTGTGAGGAAAAGAGTCAACTCATTACCAAGTGGCAATATTTTTAGGCTTGTCCAAATCAAAAACATTTGCAGATGACATATTAGAAGTGACTGAAAATTTGAAATATGTTTTGTAAAGGGTAGAAAACATTGAGGGAAAAGGAGAAAATGCTGGTCACCAGCATTTTCTCCTTTTCCCACAATGTTTTCTAAAGGCTTCTTTCTCAGGGTAGTCAAAAGTAGAGATTGTGTGGTAATGGGTTAATTATTCGTTTGTAGTTTAACCCTTTACCAAACGACAAAATTTTAGGCTTGTCCAAATCGAAAGCATTTGCAGACGACAAAATAAAAGTAACTGAAAACTTGAAATTTGTTTTGTGAAGAGCAGAAAAAATTGTGGTAAAAGGAGAAAATGCTGGTTACCAGCATTTTCTCCTTTTCCCACAATGTTTTCAAATTCAAAAGGCTTCTTTCTCAGGGTTGTCAAAAGTAGGGATTGCGTGGTAATGGGTTAAAAGTCAAGATTGTTTGGCAAAGGGGAAATGCATGCAGATAATCCTACTCTACTGATATGCCTTGAAGCTGTTTGTTGTTGATTTATTTTAGGCAGGTAAAGTATATACACACCTACAGACAGCCTTCCATTTTTCTGAACAACAGACATAATTACCATGACTTGCAAAACCTGCAAAATTCATTTCACCTATCATCTATTATCTTCCTTGCAGCAGAGAGAGCTTTTGAAAAGACAGAACTATTTAAAGGTGGCCTTTCAGATTTTGGGATGAAAATTTTACAAAAATACAAAAAAAAAATCATCTTTATACTCCCAAAGCCTTTTAACCCTTTAAAAACGACAAAATTTTAGACTGGTCCAAATTGAAAGCACTTGCAGACGACAAAATTAACGTAACTCAAAAGTTGAAATTTGTTTCCAGCAGGGTAGAAAACATTGTGGGAAAAGGAGAAAATGCTGGTGACCCGAAAATTTTCTCCTTTTTGCACAATGTTTTCAAAAGGCTATCTCAGGGGCGTCAAAAGTAGGGATTGTGTGGTAATGGGTTAATTTTCACTCATAAAACCTCACTAGTCGAAAACCATCCAAAAACAGGAGAAATTAGAGATTTACTACCTCCCAGGTTGTCACTGACGGGAAACACATTCTATTTTTAGATGAGTAACCCGCTCATTTACAGACAAAGCTTCAAACATAGCGTCCAAAGAAGACATTATGGAAAATAATATCATGTTTGTTATGTTTTGGAATTTAAACATCATTAGTCATGTGCCAGTCACTTGACATTCCCACTATGCTTTGTTTGATTTCTGGCACGAAACCTAAAAATACCTTAACTCTTTACCAAACGACAAAATTTTGGACTGGTCCAAATTGAAAGCATTTGCAGACGACAAGCTAAACATAACTCAAAAATTAATAATTGTTTTGGGAAGGGTAGAAAACACTGTGTGAAATGGAGAAAATGTTGGTTACCAGCATTTTCTCCTTTTCCCACAATGTTTTCAAAAGGCTTCTTTCACAGAGGTGTTAAAAGTCGGGATTGTGTGGTAAAGGGTTAAGAGGCTATGTAGCCTTTCAAGGGAATACCATAATTTTTTTTTTGTAATTTTATGATTCTTAATTATTGATGATTTTTTTTCATATAAATTTCAGTGATATATATTTATATTTGGTAAGATATGAAAAATCTAAATACCCACCTTTAAGGTAGGCAGCAATACTTGCTTGTAATAAGTACATGCTTATAACGGGTAATTGCTGCTAATTTCTGATCTCTTAACCCATTACCACACAATCCCTACTTTTGACACCCCTGAGAATAGAGCCTTTAGAAAATATTGTGGGAAAAGGAGAAAATGCTGGTTCTCCTAACCAGCATTTTCTCCTATTCCCACAATGTTTTCTACCCTTCACAAAACAACTTTCAAATTTTCAGTCACTTTTATTTTGTCATTGGCAAATGCTTTCAATTTGGACCAGTCTAAAATATTGTTGTTATATTAAATTTTTTGACTGGACCAAATTCAAAGCATCTGCAGACAACAAATTAAATCTTGGTAACGTGATGATTTCTGATTTTGATATGGTAGAAAATAATTATTGTGGGAATAGGAGAAAATGCTGGTTACCAACATTTTCCCACAATGCTTGCTAAAGGCTTCTTTCTTAGGGTCGTTAACTAACTACCACACGACAATATTTTGGGCTTGTCCAAAGTGAAAGCATTTGCAGACGACAAAATAAGTGACAGAAAATTTCAAATTTGATTTGTGAAGGGTAGAAAACATTGTGGGAAAAGGCATTTTCTCCTTTTACCACAATGTTTTCTAAAGGCTTCTTTCTCAAAGTCGTCAGAAGTAGGGATTGTGTGGTAATGGGTTAAAAGTCAGAATTGTGTGGTAAAGAGTTAAATCATTTTCAGTGTCGTTTACTGGTATATAAGAATCTTCCATTTCATCCTTCACATAACCACAAAATTCTAGACTGGTCCAAATTGAAAGCATTTGCAGACCACAAATTGAATGCAACTTAAATAATGGAATTCGTCCATGAAAGGTAAGAAAACATTGCGGGCAAAGAAGAAAATGCTTGGAAACAAAAAGGCTTTTCTGTTATCTCTTTTCCACACAATTCCAAACTTTTAACAACCCTGAGAAAGAAGCAAATAGAAAACATTGCTTGAAAAGAAGAAAATGCTGGTAAATGCTGGTAACCAGCATTTTCTCCTTTTTCTACAATGTTTTCTACCCTATCAAAGTCAGAAACCATCATATAAGCAAGATTCAATTTGTTTATCATTTGATAAAGGGTAACACAAGAGTTCTGACTCTCCCTCCAGTATAGTTATGGTCAGATTTTCAAAATTTTTGCCTTGATAGGGAAAATTTAAGGACAAACAAACAGCCATGTTTACATATTTTTCAATATCCAAGAAAACTTGTTCGGTTATCTGTCAGAAGTATTCATAAACATCATAAACAAACACACCTGTAGTCTATTTATAGCATCTTTGTTAGCGGTGATAAATTTCTGAAATGATGAACCCAACTCTCATTGAGCACTGACTTAACCCTTCACCAAACAACAAAATTTTACTGGTCCAAATTGAAAGCACTTGCAGACGACAAAATAACTCAAAAAATGAAATTTGTTTTTTGACTGGATAGAAAACACTGTTGGAAAAGGAGAAAATGCTCATTACCAGCATTTTCTCCTTTTCCCACAATGTTTTCTAAAGACAGCTATCTAAGGGTTTTAAAAATCAGGGATTGTTTGGTAAAGAGTTAAATCAAAGACACTTTTCCATCACAAACAACTTTGATACCAAAAACAGATTTTGAGGTTCTTTCACCAAGGAGCAACATAGCACTGCTAATAGATTTTGATGTTCTTTTTCTGAGGAGCAACTTAGCACTGCTAATAGATTTTGAGGTTCTCTTTCCGAGGAGCAGCTTAGTACTGCTAATAGATTTGGAGGTACTTTCTCCGAGGAGCAACATAGCACTGCTAATAGATTTTGAGGTTCTCTTTCTGGGGAGCAACATAGCACTGCTAATAGATTTTGAGGTACCTTCTCCGAGGAGCAACATAGCACTGCGAATAGATTTTGAGGTTCTTTCTCCGAGGAGCAACATAGCACTGCTAATAGATTTTGAGGTTCTCTTTCCGAGGAGCAACATAGCACTATTAACAGATTTTGAGGTACTTTCTCCGAGGAGCAACATAGCACTGCTAATAGATTTTGAGGTTCTCTTTCCGGGGAGAAACATAGCACTGCTAATAGATTTTGAGGTTCTTTCTCCGGGGAGCAACATAGCACTGCTAATAGATTTTGAGGTTCTTTCTCCGAGGAGCAACATAGCACTGCTAATAAATTTTGAGGTTCTCTTTCCGAAGAGCAACATAGCACTATAAACAGATTTTGAGGTTCTTTCTCCGAGGAGCAACATAGCACTGCTAATAGATTTTGAGGTTCTTTCTCCGAGGTGCAACATAGCACTGCTAATAGATTTTGTGGTTCTCTTTCAGAGGAGCAATATAGCACTGCTAATAGACTTTGAGGTTCTTTCTCCAAGGTGCAACATAGCACTGTTAACCGAGGAGCAATATAGCACTGCTAATAGATTTTGAGGTTCTTTCTCGGAGGAATAAGTTGCACATCATTGCACAAAACGAACCAAAGATCCAATTGGAAGTCAGGGTCCAAAAATGCCCACATGATCGCTCGTCCATACTAGTAAAAATGTGGTGAGGGCAAGTAGATTATCCTTCTTTGTCTACCTGTAGGATGAGTGCAAAATGGCAAGAGGGCAAGTAAGAATTCTGAAATTCTTTTGGACCCTGGAAGTCGGATTTTAAACACTTACCGCAAAATTGGATGATCATGATACATAATGAATATGGAAAAACTAAAAATTTTCTATTGCAATTTTTAACCATTGGTTATTTCTACCAAATGATAGTTCCTTGACCTGTCCAATTTTACTCTTCACCAAATGACAAATAATAATTTATTTGGACTGGACCAAATTCAATGCATCTGCAGACAACATTCTAAATCTTGGTAACACAAGGTAGAAAATATTGTGGGAGAAGGAAAAAATGATGGTTACCAACATTTTCTCCTTTTTCTGCATTGTTTTCTATGGGCTTCTTTCTCATGGTCATTAAAAGCCTGGATTGTGTGGTAAAGAGTCAATAAAATTTATCCAACAAGAAACTCATTGTGGCTAAAATAACAGAATTTGTTTCTGAATGATTAACTATTTACCGAACAACAAGATTTTGGACTAGTCCTAAATGAGAGCATCTGTGGAAGACAAATTCAGAATTGGTAGAAATTAATTTTAGGTCTCTGATAGGGTAGAAAATATTGTGGGAAAAGGAGAAAATGCTGATTACCTGCATTTTCTCCCTTTCCCACAAAGTTTTCAAAAGCCTTCTTTCCCAGGGTCATGAAAACTGGGGATTGCTTGGTAAAGGGTCAAAGAAGATTATGGTACAAGGAAAAAATGCTGATTACCTGCATTTTCTCCCTTTCCCACAAAGTTTTCAAAAGCCTTCTTTCCTAGGGTCATGAAAACTAGGGGTTGCTTGGTAAAGGGTCAAAGAAGATTGTGGTAAAAGGAGAAAATGCTGTACACCAGTATTTTCCCCTTTTCCCACAATGTTATCAACAGTCTAATATCCCGAGGGTTTTTCAAACTCCAGATCTCCAGATTGTGTTGTACAGGGTTGGCACAATCTTTAACCCCTCCTCCCCACCCACCCCACCTTCAAAATTACTTATCCATAGAGTCAGGAGACAATTTTACAATTCAGTTTTGAATCAAGTGGAAAATACTGTAGATCCAAGATCAGATAGCACTTTCTGTATGATTTGATCATAACCTTAGCTTTCTGTAATAATGCAAATCTTATCTAATATAACTGACTGTTTGCCTGTTGACAAATTCTAATCTTGCCAAAATTTAACTCTTTACCAGACAATCCCTACTTTTAACGACCCTTAGAAAGAAGCCTTTTGAAAACACTATGGAAAAAGGAGAAAATGCTGGTAACCAGCATTTTCTCCTTTTCCCACAGTGTTTTCTACCCTTCCCGAAATAAATTTCATTGTTTAAATCACATTTATTTTGTCGTCTGCAAATGCTTTCAATTTGGAACAGTCCAAAATTTTGTCGTTTGGTAAAGAGTTAAAGAACTTACAGACCACAGACCAAATGCAGCTAAAGTAATGCTTTTTGTCTTAGGAAAGGTTGAAAACATAGTGGTAAAAATAGAAAATCCTGCTTACCAAAATACTTTCAAAAACCCACTATCTAAAGGAAGTTACCGGTTACTCTTTACTGGACGACAAGTAGAATGCTTTCGCAGACAATAAAGTAAACATGACTCAAAACTTGAAACTTGACTATAAAAAGAGTACAAAATATTGTGGGAAAAGGAGAAAATGCTGGTTACCAGCATTTTCTCCTTTTCCCACAATGTTTTAAGAAGGCTTCTTCCTCTGGGTCCTAAATAGACTGCTGGTAAAGAAATGTCTCCATATTGTTTGGTAAAATATGAAAGGGTTCAATGCACATTACACAAGCTACCCACACAATAACATACCCTACAAAAGCCCAGCAGGCTCTCACTATCAGTTACTGTAACATGAAACACCCAAGGCTGATAGTTATAGAATTGAATTAATTTTCGAAACCCATGATATAAAAATTTCATGTCGACAACAGCACGAGGATGTAGATGGCCCTGTATGGCTCCATAAGCTAATCAAAGGACTAAAGCCCCTGAAAAGCTGATTTGTGGGACAGTATTTGGAGACATGGCGTGATAAAAAACTTCCATTGCAAATAATGCATAACTGTAATTTAGGACTGAATAAACAACAACTGCAGGACTGTACATTATGTGGTTGTTACAAAGTGAAGTTGGGGTGTACAAGCTAAAACTAAAAGTAGAATGAGTAGAATGAGTGAAGCACAAAAGTGTATGACAATATTGGGTTTTGTTCAAACTAGAACATAGTACAGACCAGCTTTTCATGACTAAAAGCAAGGTTCAAGAATCTAGGCGATTCGGGCGAAGTTGTCGCCTAAATGCGCTCGACTTCGCTTTTTTTCGACAGGCGGGCGAAAAAAACTTCGCCCAAAAATTTTGGACTAAAAAAATCACAATTCAAGTTCCGTGAATGAAAGTGATAAAAAAAGGGTGCCTGTCTGACCTGTCGAAACTTTACAATCACTTTTCATCGATTATCAATTAACTATTGTTATGTAATCCATTGCCATGTGTGAAAATCGATAATTAGAGCAAGTTCACTGCGGGTGGTCGTCGCTATATACACACCGTGTAAAGGTAGTTAAAGAGCGTGACATAATAAGAAACAAGGCGTGGCTTTACAAATATGGGCGGCGACTAAATTTCGTTCTTGATTCCTGATTGGTTCTCGGTAAAATATTGCGTGAAAATTATGTCAGGCCATGGAGATGGCGGCATGGCGATCTCTACATTCGATTCATTAGCATATTTTGACATGTATGCCTGCACTCAATGTAAAAACTCGCCAAAACTCATTCAGTCACGATTACTGAACCTTTTAGCCAACTGGTCAGTTTATTTGTTTGGGACTCTGCCAAGATTTAGACTAGTACACCCGTTACTGTCCGGAGGCAGCTGAATTTATGAATCTTATCAGAGGAAAATCTCAGCGTTTTTCAGTATCGTCGCTGCATACGTGTACGAGAATGTGTTGGTTACATTGCTGGGTAACTTTGATCGACGAAACTTTAGGATTAAATTGACGACCAGTAACGTTTTTCTCATCGTTTGTTTGTTAACCGATGATTACGACGAAACCGAGACTAATCTAGCATAACAATGTCAAAAACTAAGTTCAAGATGATTAGATCGTCGAGTGTCCTCGTTCCATGAGTGTCCTTAAACCGATGACAAATACAAGACAAATGCACCAAAAAATAAACTAATTATCACATGTTAAAGAAATCTACGTATTTTTTCTTGATTTTAAGTCGTGTTCCTTCCCAAAATACAAAGATCATCGACTTTCTGCTGTAAATACTAGCCCTACCGAGCTACCGGAATTAGGTCATGCCATGTTTGCAATAGAAGGCCTACGGTATGCTCTTTATTTTTGCACATTCAACAAGAAAATAGTTATCCAAGTTATTCTTTTGATATGAAAGTGACCAGAAATGATTGTTTTTGAAGGCAAGTAACTTCGGGTTCTAGCTCATATTTTGGTCTCAATTCTTAATTTCATCAAATTGTATCCTTATCATCACAGAATACAGACACTCGAGGCTACTGAGTTGGAAAATAGAATAATAATCATCCTTTGTCTTTCTTTAGAATAAAAGGAGTGACAGAAGAAAATCAACTGAGTAAACCATTGTGAAAGATAAGAATCCTATTTAAAAGAATTATAACTTTGGGGATTTTTTTTTTTATTTTTCAACAGAAATTGATGTTTCGGGCACTTATTGTAACAGCCTTAGGCTGTTTAAATGAGTACCTGCAGCATGTTTTTAAGAGAAATAAAGCAAGTTATCTTAAAAATATCTCAAGATACACATAGATTTCCTTTTTCCATTAATACACAGTCACAACTTTTAGATTTAGAGGAAGAAGGTCTTTGAAAACATTGTGGAAAAATAAGAAAATGATTGTAATCAACATTTCCTTCTTATCTTAACGTTTTCTTCTTATCTTACAATGTTTTCTATTCCATGGAAGACAAACCGCGTTCAATTTGAGCCAGGTAAAAATTTTGTTGTCCGATGCAGAATTTCGGTTAGCAAAAAAACTTCTCCCTTGCTCCACAAAACTTCTCCCTGAATTCTCAGGAGGGAGAAGTCACTTCTCCCTAAATTTCTGGGCTAGCTTGATCCCTGCTAAAAGTACTTAGTGTGCATGCATATTTACGCATGATGTATTGGTATACTGGGTACCAGCCACAGTAAGCGAATTTGCAATAAAAATCTGCTAGACAGCAACTGTGCAGTTTTGACAAAGACTCACTCATCTGAGTACTAAGCAATAAAGGCCTAAAATATAGATAAATACCAAATATTACGGTTCAAGGCAAATGATACGAAACAAGGGCAGCAAACTGCCACAAAGTTGTTCCAGACAAGCAAGAAATACTGTAAAAATGAAGACTGAAGTGGAATTGACCTTTCTGACTGAAGTGGAATTGACCTTTCTGTAAACGCAAGTCTGGCATGCCCCCCCTTAGTAACGCAGTATTTCAGTTGTCAGGCCTGACAAGCTAACCAAATATTGTGTCAGACTTTTTTGTTTACATGACACCAAATGCTGCATTTTCATTTGCCAATTAAGATGGTAGACCTGTCAATGAAATGGGCAGAATGGTCAATTACTCAAAACAATTTGTGCTCAGGTGAGCTAAAAATTCTGGCAGACCACAATTTCAACTTCTTCTAGCCTTACAAAGTTGCTAGCAAATTCTCCTTTCCCAACCATGTTTTCTGCAGCATTTTTATCCTGTTTTGAGCAGTCTACAATGTTGTTGCCATTGTCTACTTAGTTCTCGTATTCTTTGCTACAGAAAAAATTTTCGACAATTTTTTATTGAGGGCACTTGCAGACCACAAAACATAACCAGCATTTTCTCCTTTACCCACAATTTTTTCTACACAATCAAAGGAAGATTGTACCACTTGAGTCATACTGAAATTGTTGTCTGCAAATGCTTCCAATTTGACCCAGGCTAAATTTTGTCAACTGGTAAAGGGTTAAACAGCAAGCCAGGACAATCTATACTCATGCAGCACTCATTATCAGTCCAATTAACAAAATGATCTCTAATTACAAACACATGTACAAGCTGATAAGCCTGCTGGGCTGACAACATACTAATAGATCCCTGGGCCTATTCTAATTATAGAGTCAGTGGTGGGAGAGGATGATGATGACTTTGTAGGATTAACCCTTTACTCCATAGATACTCATTTTGACGTATCAACAACAGACAGCTTTTGAAAACATTGTGGGAAAAGGAGAAATTGCTCATAACCAGCAATTTCTCCTTTTCCCACAATGTTTTCCACTCAATCAGAGAGTTGTATCCTCATTTGTCCATATTTTTGACATCATATCTTTATTTGCTGCTGAAATGGAAGAGCCTCAAATCTGCATATCGGGTACAGGGTTAAGGTCCCTCCGTGCTCTATGCATATTTAGTATGGACCATAAGAGAGAAAGAAATGGATACAAGGAAATCCCGGTTCAAGCCCCTAGCTCTTCTTCGAATGGACCTCCTTGGTTCTTTAATGTGCCCAGTGTAAAGCACCGATACACGCGAGGCTACCTCTGGGTTCCAAACCAGCTCAACTCTAGTTGGGTGGGAAACACAAAGTGTCTCAGAGAAGTCCTGGTTAGGCCAGGTGTCGAACCTCGGGCCTCAGGATTGATAGTCCAGTGCACTACAGGTCCACCCGGGTGGGAGAGGAATGAGTCCTATTGCAATGAGTATCATCAATCCTTGGAAGAAAATTGGCCGAACCAGGGATTGAATCCATGATTCCCTGTTCTGAAGTCCTGCATACTACCGACAGAGCCACTGGGCCTTGGCCGAGGGTTATCTGAATTCAGGACTATGTAGCACAGGGTTGAGACCAAGTCATCCTTTTTTTTTTTCAGATGTTTAGTTTTCAGGTTGAGTGAAATCCTTCGACATTATTTCAGCTTATCATAGTTGACAGAGCACCTATTTATGCTTTCTAAGTCATATGTTTGTAAATTTCCCATCAGAGTAAGGAGTAAATCTGACTACTGCCATAAACCCTTTCCAAACAACAAAATTCTAAACTAGTAAGATGGAAAGCGACTGCGCAGCACAGATTAAGAAACTAAAATTCCTCTTATACAAGACAGAAATCATTGAGGGAAAAGGAGAAAATGCTAGTCACCAGTATTTTCTCCTTTTCCCACAATTTTTTCAGAAGCTATCTCTGTCAGAGGTGTTAAAACTTGTATCGCTTGGTAAAAGATTAATCACCAACCCCCAACCCCATCTAGAAATGAGTTAATCTCTCAACTGCCACCCCTTCAAATCTAGCCAATCAGCACACATATCAAGAATTTTGTCCATTATCAGGTTTACTAGATGTCAGTTTATTACCTTTCTCAAATAAATGACATCATTATTAAAGATCAGCACTTCACTTCCCATCCCTTATCTACCTTACAAGATTGTTACCATGCCCTAAATTACTCCATATTGCATATGTCCTTTCCTTTACCCTTCTCCACACATCCCTGACCTTATCAGACCCCGAGAGAAAAAGGCTTTTGAAAACTTAGAGGGAAAATTTGCAACAACATCTTCTTAGTAACTCTTTTTTAAACACAAAAAATATAATCGAAGCCGCATTTCATTGCCTTTAAACTTTCATCTTGCAAAGATCTTAAATTTGAATGTCTGGTAAAGAGTTAACTTTCTACAACTTTGGGATTTTCACTGGCCCACACATTCGGCGGCGCTGGTACTGGTGTTGTTCCCAGGAAGCAGATTCGAGAGAGATTAGTATAAGTTGTTAGAACTTATTTCTCAATCTATGTAAAACAAATATGCTTACTGGTAAATTAAAATTAAATTAACTCTTTTAACACATAATTCCGACTTTTAACAGCATTTATAAAAAATATCATAGTTATGGCAACCAGCATTTTTACCCTCAAAAAACATGTTATCAACTTATCAGTAGCAACATATTTTTTTCCATCATCTGCAAATTTGGACAAGTCTAAAATTTTGTCATATGGTAGAGAGTTCAGGGTTAATTAACCCAACAATCCCTGGTTTTTACAGCCCTGAGAGAGAAGCCTTTTGAAAACATTGTGGGAAAAGGAGAAAATGCTGGTAACTAGGGCTCCGTATCAGTCAGTTTGATCGATACGATATTTGTATCGATACAAAATGATCGATATTCGATATATCATATGATATTTCAATTTTCAAGAAAAGACAGAAAAAAATGCGAAAATTGTGCTTGTTCTTTTTTCAGCATACCTGAAAAACAAAATACCGCAAATTTAACTTCTAGATTGTATTGAAATTTCATAATTATGTAGGCCTAAATTAATATGAATTCTAACTAGATCTACATTTTCTACTCATTAAAAAGCTGAAAAGACAGTCTAAGAGGACTCTGATCGGACAATGTCAAGGAGACATTTTGTTGTGTCATGGGTTTCCGTGTTTTTTTTTTCACCGAACAATTTTTCATGCGTGTTAATTTCTGGATAGGTATGTTCGCATGATTCGACATAGATTTCTCTATAAGGATTAGAAATAGCATCAAAACCTGTTATTTTACTCGCGATAAACAGATAATGGCCTTTTTTGTCCATGTTTTTTCTTACGTGAGGTCTCGCGTGTGATTAACATTTGTTATGCAAATTTCAAGTCTATAAAATGATTTACACAATAATTTACGCGAGTCGGAACACTGATTTCAGATAATCTAATGGAAAAAGAGATTTGATTTTCGAGCCACATTTTTCGGCAATATTAAAAGATCGACCAAATAAAATCTTAGGAAGGTTGAAAGGTCATGGCTTCAATTATTTCCATCGCTACCTCTCGATCACATCACGAGATGTTCATTACCTTTCTTTAATCAACTATATTGACCAATTATCAGCGTAAATTCGTCTGCAATCTGCTGATTGATGCATAATTTGCAGATTTCAAACAACATGACGGGGGAACGAGAATAGGGGTATTAGCTAATTGTCATCCATTGTGTAACGGGAACAGGGCAAGTAATAAAGAATGACGCATTTTGATTGGTTGTAAGTTTCCCAGGTAGCCACACCTACCTCTACGACTACTCGACTTTAGAGATTAACTTAAGTAAACTCGTAATGAATTTCGCCATTAAAAACAACTAAACTGGGCATTTATATGCTTTACTTTTATTTTCTTTTGATGATCGATATTTTGTTCGATACAGAAACGTTCGATCCGATATATCTATCGAACGTAAAATACCGGTTTTCGATATATATCGAGTACCGGTACGGAGCCCTACTGGTAACCAGCATTTTCTCCTTTACCCACAATGTTTTCTTCTCTGCTGGATACGAATTTTGCTTTTTGAGTAACATTAATTTTTTTCGGTCTAAAATTTCATCTTTTGGCAAAGAGTTAACCCTTTACCAAACAATCCCTGATTTTTACGACCCAGATGAAGAAGCCTTCTGAAAACATTGTCGGAGAAAGAGAGAATGCTAGTTACCGGCATTTTCTCCTTTTCCAACAATATTTTATACTCTTCTAAAGTCAAGTTTCAACATTTGAGTCAAGTGTATTTTGTTGTCTGCAAATGCTGTCAATTTGGACAGTCTAACATTTTGTCATATAGTAGAGAATTCAGGATCATTTGGTAAAGAGCTGCCTTGAACCCCAATCAAATGAAATGAGTTTATCTACTGTTAACTCATTACCAAACGACAAAATTTTAGACTGGTTCAAATTGAAAGCATTTGCAGACGACCAAATAAAGGTGACAAAAAAATTGAAATTTGTTCTGGGAAGGGTAGAAAACACTGTGGGAAAAGGAGAAAATGCTGGTTACCAGCATTTTCTCCTTTTCCCACAGTGTTTTCAAAAGGCTTCTTTCTCAGGGGCGTCAAAAGTAGGGATTGTGTGGTAATAGGTTAACAAGTAAACAGTGCACACTTAACCTTTTACCATACTGACACAGAATTTGAAGTTTAACCCTTTACCACACAATCCCAACACAAAACATTGTGGGGAAAAAGAGAAAATTATGCTAGTAACCAGCATTTCCTCCTTTTCCAACAACGTTTTCTATCCTTCCCAAACAAAGTTTCAATTTTTCAGTCATATATATTTTGTTGTCTGCAAATACTTTCAAGTTGGACAAAATGTTGTTTGGTCATGAGTTAAAAAAAAATGTAAGAGAAAGCTTTAAAAATACCCTACAAAATGCTAGCAACCAGCATTTTCTCCTTGCCTCATTCAGGGATCATTCTGATTGGACATATATATGTGAGAAAATGTTCCATTTGCTCAAAAAATATGAGAGATTTAAAATTTTAATGAGATTTTTTATGTTTCATTTTTCAGGAATCTAACTCTTCTCCAAACGACAAATCCAAACCTCTTTAAGACACTATTTTAAAAGTGACTTGTCTACTTTCTCTGCAATGAGAGAAAACAATGTTGGAAAAAGATAAACTGCTCAATTTGAGCAATTTCTCTTTTCCCCACACTGTTTTCACAATTCTTACAACTAAAAACCAGTGTGTCAACATTTTTTCAACCCATGTAACTTACGCCACTTTTCGTTAAATTTGACAATTCTTTTCGGTATCAAGGGATCGAAAGAAGTAGCGGTGTCATCGTTGGACTTGGTCAGCGATTTATCATGTTTATCTGGGCTTTTAGTACTCTCGTCAGTGTCTCGACTCGTGAGTTCATTAGAAAACTGGTTATTTTATTACAAGATTTTATTTGGTTTGATTCTTCTTTCCTCTTCTTGGGAGGCATTTTCCTCGCACTGTGCCTGACACAAAACTGCAGACGACTTCAACAAGAAATGCATTCGCACCCAACATCACGGTCCGCTAATGATAAGGAAAAACACCGAACAAGACGAATGTTGCAAATGGTAATCTGCTTCCCGTATATCTTGTTTTATGACGCGGGGAAACAGTGTATAGACTAGTTTATTGTGCGGATTTCCGCTATGTAAGGACTGACACTCGAGTTCTATCCCTATCATCTGCCAAAAATCGGTATGCGAGATTTTGTTTCAATTGAGATTTAGAAATGCGATTTTTGCTATTTTAATGAGAGAATCTCGCGATTTCGCAGCCCAAAATTATCCCTGCTCATTAAAACTCTCTTTCAATTTGGACATGGCTAAAATTCCATTGTCTGGTTAAAGCTCAAACTTTTTGTCACCGGGTAAAGGGTTCAGTTCTATACAGGGAAACAGACTCTTGCCAAGAAAATAGTTTAAGAGATAGCATCATGGTTGTGTTATGCAAGAAAAATCTTTCTGTTTAGAATAATTACAGATGTTCAATGATTGTTGATAGGTAAGTTCTGTACAAGATGACAGAATTCTAGATGTGGTACAAATGATATGATCTTTCTTGAAAGGATAAAAGACATTGTGGAAAAAGGAGGAAAAACTGGAAAAGTAGTTTTTTTGGTCAAAAAGAGGCAGTTTCCTAACGTCGTATTCAAGCAAAAGTAGCCGTCACTGAATGTGACTTAATAACCCTTTGCCTGCCTAATCAGGCAGTTGCCAGCATTTTGTACACAGACGGACAGACACAGATAGACAGGTTGATTCCAGTATATCCTCGAAAACATTCATGTTGCAGGAGTATAAAAAAAAAAAAATTTATATGGCAACAATTTATTTCCATAAACTGGCCCTAGTGTTTGTTTGTTTGTATGAATGGTATCTTGCGTCGCTTTCAACAGTATTTCAGTCATATCATGGCAACAGTTCACATATTCATATTTCCTGGGTTTCACCTGTACTAGGCTAGGCTCTGAAGTGTCTTGCCCAAGGACACTCCTGTGAAAAAAAAAACCAGTGGATATCAGCAAGGCTCGAACCTGGGACCTCCAGGTCACAAGTCCTACACTTTACCACTGAGCCACACAGGACCCTAGTCCTAGTGTTTGATAACCAAGTTTAAGCCTATATTCTGATAGTGGACGGCATCCAGTGTGTATGTGTTTCAGCACTCTCCATAGCCAAAAATTTGCAATCTGTAGGTATTCTGAATGCCATGAATATTCTTGGAAAGCAGTCATACCACAAAATGAGAAAATACTGCATGTAATATTGAAAGAAAATTAAATAGAAAGTTCTAAACTCACTACGGAATTCGGCCTTCAGAAGACAGAGGAGTCTAGTCAAGTTCAAGCTGAATATAGAAGCATCACGAAGCAACAATAGCTCGTCTAAAAATGAAATGGATATTAAGTCCTACATTCCACAATGCCTAGGATTGAATGCTGAATAATCATGTGTGTGTGTAATGATCAAAAACAAAATTCATTGGTCAACTCTTAACCCTTTACCAAACAATAAAATTTTAAACTGGTCAAAAATGAAAGCATTTGCAGATGAAAGAATTAACATTACTTAAAATTTGAAAATTTTTCTGGAAGGGTTAAAAATTTTGCTGAAAAAGGAAAAAAAAATGCTAGGTGACCAGTATTTTCTCCTTTTCCTACAAGGTTTTTTAAAAGGGTTTCTTCAGTCATGAAAACCAGGGATTGTTTGGGAAAGAGTTACCACACACTGTAGTGTTGGGCAATCGGTTTAAAATCTCAATCGATTATCGCTTTGTAATCGGAAGAGCAAACCAACTAGCTATCGATAGTACAATCGGTTTAGACTGTCACTCCATTTAACTGAGAATTACTTTTTGCTTAAAATACTGTGACAATATTGTAAACATGACAGTCTTCATGTATTAAATTTATAAAGATGTTGTATTCTGCACTTTAATCAATATTATTCATTTTGTTCCTTATACGAGGGTTGTTCGGGAAGTTCGTAGAATTTTGCTCTAAAATCCATATTATTTGTAATTTATAGGTAAATATCAAGGTATAAGTACTTAAACATACCGTGACTACATTTCCAAAAGATTATTCGAAAATATCAACAATAACCGAAAATAGCTGTAACCCTAGCAACACAATATCGGGATACCGGAGCAGTCCATTTCTTAACAATGTATAAAATAGTATAACAGATTTTACATTGTATCTTTTATACTTTCTATTGGCATCAAAATGGCCCGAAAACGTCAATCGTTAACACAACGTCATGACGTCATTTCCTGCAAATTTCATAACGTTTTCGGTTCTTTCAAACGAGCTACACGATTTTGAAGGAGATATCAAAAAGTCGCTGACCGGAAGAAATGACGTCTACCGGGGACGTCGAATTGCGAAGTGTTGTGAAATTTGGTGTCGCGCTGAAAAAATCACCAACAGAAACGCTGAACATGATCAAATCTAAAGGAAAATATAAAAAATGCAACCCAGCTACAGTATATAAGTGGTATGCGCGTTTTAGAAGCGGACGTGATTCTATTGAGGATGATCCTAGATCTGGTCAGTTAGGGATCGAGTGAAAGACATGGTAAATTGTGATAGGAGAATTACTGTCAGGTCGATTGCAGATGAACTCGATGTTTCGGTATCCACGGTGCATGGGATATTAACAGATGAACTGGGCATGTCTAAAGTTAGTGCACGTTGGGTGCCCCGATTGCTCAAGGAAAGTGAAAAAGAATGCCGGGTGCGATGTTCACAGGAGTTTCTTACCCGCTACGAAACAGAGGGAGACGCATTTTTAGACAGGATTATCACCACGGATGAGTCCTGGCTGCACCAGCTTGACCCGGAAACTAAGCGCATGTCATCGGTGTGGAAAACCCCGCGTACCCCTCCACCAAAAAAGGCTCGGGTCCAAAAAAGCGCAGGAAAACAGATGTTTGTTTACTTCATGGACCGGCACGGGATGCTATTACAGCACCGAATTCCAGAGGGCCAAACAGTCACAGCGGCATACTATTCTAAGGTAAATGATAAATAAATAAATAAATCTAAATAAATAAATAAATCAATCAATCTAAATAAGAATAAATAAATCTAAATAAATAAATCAAATAAATAACAAAAAATGAGATATTGATTTACGCAAACCTAATGAACCGTGCATTTCTTTCTTTAGGTTCTGAGGCGGGATCTCGTTAACGCGATACGGAAGAAACGGCCCCACTTGAACCATGACCAAGTAATACTACACCAGGATAATGCACCGGGACACCGAGCGGAATCTACACAGCTAGAGATCACTCTGCTGGGTTTTGAGGTCTTGAAGCACCCACCATACAGTCCTGACCTCGCCCCCATGGATTTTTGCGTGTTCCCGGAGCTCAAGGCACAGTTACGCGGAATATGGTTTGATTCAGCTGACGACCTTACTAAACAAGCCCAAGCAGCTGTGTCGTCATTTTCTGAAGAGTGGTATGTAGAAACGTACACTAAGTGGATAAGCAGGCATCGGAAATGCGTGGATCTTGCGGGTGACTATGTGGAGAAAGTGCGACGTTCGTTGGACTTCAATGACGCTTGACGTTACTTATGACGTCGGCGTGCTCCGGGTATGACTTACATGCTGTTTTATTTCTGTTAGGAAAATTTTGCTATTTAAGATACTGGAAAAATACACAGGGAACGGATAGAATAAAATCTGAAATTTGTGCCCGTATATTCTATTTTATTAAACTGCGATTATAACTTGTCCTATAAAAAAATTCTACGAACTTCCCGAACAACCCTCGTAATTTCCAAACGAGTTAAAAAAGAATCAGATATATACCTTATAGTTCAAACATTTGCAGACAACCGCCTTTCTCCCCATCCCTCCCCCCCCACTATATTTACATTTCATAAAACACCATTTTTTCCACTCATGAACAGAATTTTAACTTCCACTTATTGCTTTATTCAGAAATTTGCGTAAATTCACTGTTAAAATTCATTATTAAAGATAAGAAGATGGTTTGGAGTCTCTCTGATCAGACGATGCCACGCTGCTCACGGTAGTGTCATGGGTTTTCGCGCTTTTTTGGCAATCTATTTTTTATTGACAATTAGTTTCTGGAGAAGTATTACTACATGATTTGACATCATTTAGTCAGTTTAAATAGCAAGTAACTTACAATGCTGTCACTTTACACTAGAAAAGAGGAATAACACCTTTGTTACTCTGTCATAATAGACTCACCAGCTTCATTATCATCCGGGTGTCCTTCGCATTTTATACTGATCGTGTTTAATCCATTTTTCTGCCCGATGAACGCAAGCTAGGTTATATGAAGTTTTAGATGATAATTTCATGCCTCAGGTTGACATTTAGGTAAATATCTTTCATCGTCAAAGACATGTCATTTCAAATTTGCCAATGTCAAAACCCGGGCTCAGGGAAGCTTGCCGAGTTGTCAACTTTTGTCAAGACATTCATGGACAAAGATTCGTTTCTAATTTTTCAGCTAGTTTTAGTGTTTGTTATCTACTATGTTTAAAATCGAAGAAACCAAAATTCAAGTTTTGGCACCAAGCCAGCTTATCAACCGACTACAATCGATTCTGGGATTTCTCAATCGATATTCGGAATCGGAAGCCAAAACCAACTGACTTTCGACTATAGTCGATCATCGGCCCACCACTACCACACAGCCCTCACTTTCAACGAGTTACGACCCTGAAAAAGAAGCTTTTGAAAAACACTGTGGGAAAAGGACAATGTTTTCTACCCTTCCCAATCTTTGAAATTGGAGTCACATCTATTTTGTTGCCTGCAAATACCTTAAAATTGGACTAGTCTTCAATTTTTTGTTTGGTAAAGAGTTAAATCCCCTCACACATATACAAATAGACATTAATACTGACATCTTTAACCCTTTACCACATAATCCCAACCTTTAAAGACCCCTAAAGAGAAACTCTTTGAAAACATAGTGGGAAAAGGAAATAATGCTGGTAACCAGCATTTTCCAACAATGTTTTCCACCCTTCCACAGGAAAATTTGAATTTTTGAGTGACATTTATTTTGTCATAAGCATGTGCCATCAATTCGGACTTACCTAAAACATTGTTGTGCAGCAAAGGGTAAAAAGCATGAAGAACGAGGCAATTTTTTTTCTTTCAGGACAAGCTAGCGGTAATTTGTTTTAATGTTTTGAATTTCTAGTCCGTAATGCTTCAATTCAAATAACTGAAAGTATCCATCATTAATTATCAGTAGCTTGATTCTCTGTTTATCATGAAAATTTGCAAATGGAGAAAACGACACATTTTTTCCCTCAATCTGAATCGGACCCATTGTTACAGGAGACCACTCCTTCATACATGGCTTCATCAGGATTTAAGGTAAGACCTGTGTAATGGAAAACAGCTATTTCCACTAAAATATCCTGCAAAATTAGCTATAATTAAAAATGAGTATTATTGAACAACTTTCACCTTTTCATTTTTTCCATTTTTTCCTTCTTTGAATTATCATTTATAAATCTAAAACCGCTATATTCTCAGTTGAATAAGAGATAATAATTACCTCCCTTTTTAGAAAACAAACAAAAGTATCAAAAAATATTTCAAGACAGACATAAACGGAATTTCTGATCTGTTAGAAATGTGCAAAAATATTATTTCTGCATAAATCCTTATTTATCCTTATTTAATTAACAACCAATTAAAATTTTTGCCCAATGTTCACCGGAAGTGCATTACACAGGTCTTACCTTAAATACAATACCGAACAACTGCATTAGGAAGATATCTCTTTAGCTCCCTGGTTATGGTACTGGTCATTAAAACTAGGATATTTGTCTGTCATGGGTTCAAATCTTGTCCTACTTTGTTTGTATTTTGGCCATGCATTTGTTGCAAGCTTTCATGATCCTAAGACCAATGTTCCCAAGACAGAAAAAAATGCAGTTAACCAAGCAAACTCTGAAAATTGATGTCTCTTGCAAGCCTACACTATAAATCATGTTACGAAAATCACTGGGTATGAAAATCATGACTAAATTTATGTAAATTTATTTTTGGCCTTCCAGCCCTGCAGGGCAAGTAGATGTAAAGTTACTTCCCACAATTATTTGTGTGGTGTTTAACACTTAATGTGCAGAATTAATGATATGGACCTTTTAAAATGGGAAAAAAAAACATCCCAAATAGTACTATTTCAAGGTTGTTTCTGCTGGAATAGATAACTTAGTAGCAGACAGTGTATATCAAAGATCAGACTACATGTTCTGTGCAGTCTGATCTTGATCTGCACTGTCTGCAAAAACAACTTAAGTCCATTCCAGGGCTTTATGAGTTAAGAATGTTTTGAACATCTTTCAGTTGTAACATGGCAGTAGAGCAACTAGATCACCAATATGTTGCGAAATATTCTTCCAAAGCCACTGGTTGCTTTCCCTCAGTGATTAAAACAATGGTGTAAAAATACAGTTGGTATTATGTTCATTACCATTTTTAACTCTTGACCACAAAATCCAAACTTTTAACAACCTTGAGAAAGAAGCCAATAGAAAACATTATCGGAAAAGGAGAAAATGCTAGTAACCAGAATTTTCTCCCTTTCCCACAATATTTTCTACCCTAGGAAAGATAGATTTCATCATAATAATACAGTGGAACCCCATTACAACGAAGTGCGCTATAGGGCTGATTCCGTTATAACACGGGTGTCCTTTGGCTCCCAAAATTTCGGGGGTTGACCATTTTCGAGTCTGATCCGAATCCACCGTTGCTCACACAAGAATCTTCAATGTAAAAAAAAAAAAGACCTCACGGTCAAATAAAAAATCGATACCCTACACATAACGTGACAATTCTTCACACCTTTACCTTGTTGATTACATTTATCACCTATGGCTTTGCACAATTACTTTGACAAATACGCGCACAATAGGTAACAAAAGGACCTCGTCCCATAATTGTCTTTGCAAACAATCTTGCACTATACAAACCTTACGTCAATATGTCTGTTTGTATGTAGATCGTAACGGCGATATCGAATGTTCCGCAACTCGCAAATGCATTTGGACAGCCTATATGTCCGGACATGTTATATTTTTTGTCAAAATAATTCTTTTTCAAGTTCAATCTTAAGATAGTCTGTATGTTAAAAAATACTTGGACAGACTGAAAAATATATATTCCAAAACACCTGACATTAAATTTTTGGATAATACTCTACATGGGATGATCGGCTGCATGGTGAACGCAGAGTTGTACATCATGCATAATAGGGTCATGTACATGAAACCTTCGAGAGTCTCAGTCTTGAAATTACAAACACACAAAAAAATGAGACACTCAGTATTTTTCTTTTTACGTAAGAAATACCTCTTTCACAGCAGAGAAAGATGATTACGATCAGAGATCAGTCACGACATTTAGTCCATAGTCTGATCTTGATCTACAGAGACCTCTAAGTTCAGCAACTTAAGGCCTGAACGAAGCGTAAGGGTTAAATGTTTCCCGACTTTCCGATGTTATGTAAGCAGTTTTGCCATTTTTCACGTTTTCTGAATGCGTCTGCTGCAGTTCAAGCATGAAAAGTCATTCCGTAGGAGGAAATGGTTGAAGTTCTGTTAGTGTTGTCCCCATCATTACAAAAATACAGCATTATTGAATACAAAACCTTGTTTTTCTTCTTCATTAACGGCAACTAATCCGTTTAACTTAAGCATCAAATCATCCATTTTTTTTATCTCGGTCACAACAAAATTTTCAGAAAATAGCCGAATGACTCTCTACCGACTACACAACGTGCACGTGACACGAATTATCACGCAGAAGGGTTGTACCAGAAAAAATAAAGCAATAGAGATACTGGCTTATTGCGTGATTGCATAGTTTTGAATGGAGGTCAGCCCATAGCCAGGTGTAAATTTTTCGGACGAAACGGTTTAAGAGTGTACGACAAACACTTGCACTTACAACCCTCTCGCTTTGCCTTATTGGTGTGTTACGTCATACATGTACCACTAACGTAACCAAACATTGTGTGGATAAACGACTGATGTGATTTCTCTACGGATAGTAGGTTAAATTCCCCTGACTTTCATCATGTACGGGGGTCTTATCTCGTTTGATTATTAAAGAGATTTCTTTCGTCATTTTCGATTAGGGTTTGTTATGCAATCGTCATGATTAAAAAAAGATGGCAGCGGCACTGTCTGCAATCCAAGACGATACCGTTGGGCTGCGGGTAGTGTGTGGCCGGAGGCGGGGATCAGCGTTATAAACGTAACCCCGGATATAACGCTGTTGACGACCGTGGCTCCCACCGACAGCGTTATAACGGAGCTCCACTGTATCTAATTTGTTGTCTGCAGATGCTTTGAATTTGGTCCAGTCCAAAAGTTTGCTGTTTGGTAAAGAGTTAAACTCTTTAACTCTTTACCACACGACAAAATTTAGACTGGTTCAAATTGAAAGCATTTGCAGATAACAAAATAAAGATGACTGAAAAATTGAAATTTGTTCTGAGAAGGGTAGAAAACACTGTGGGAAAAGGAGAAAATGCTGGTTATCAGCATTTCTCCTTTTCCTACAGTGTTTTCAAAAGTAGGGATTGTGTGGTAATGGGATAAAACATATTCGTCATTTTCAATAACCCAGAGGAAATTGGTTGGTTGGTTGTGTTGGGGTTTAACGCCACTTTAACAGCTAAGGTCATATCATGGCGGTCGGTGACGCACACATGTTTCCTGGCTTTGTCACTCCAGTACTAACACAACTTTCTTTCCAAAGCCACCGACTACTTTTCTCACATGCTTCAGCAGAGGTGAGAGGCGAAAATACGCCGGAAAGAAAGTTCGCCTCAACCAAGTATCAAACTAACAACCACCAGGTCATGAGTCCGACACGCTCACCACTGAGCCACCCAGGCGGGCCCTAGAGGAAATAGCATCTATGAAAATTTTGTAAGAAAAAGAGAAAATGTTGGTAACTACGATGTTATCTACCCTTCGAAAAACAAATTTAAACTTTTGAATCAAATTTACTTTGTCATCTGAAGACACTTTCAATCTGGGTAAAGTTAAAATTTTGTTGTTCAGCAATGCTTTATGGTCCCAATAGCTTCCAAAAGTAAACAGAGACTGTTAAGCTGTTATTAGATTTAACATTTTACCAAACGACAAAATTTCAGACTGGTCCAATTTGAAAGCATTTCCAGACGTCAAAATAAAAGTGACTGAAAAGTTGAAATTTGTATCAAAGAGGGGAGAAAACATTGCAGGAAAAGGAGAAAATGCTGGTTACCAGCATTTTCTCCTTTTCCCACATTGTTTTCAAAAGGCTTCTTTCTCAGGGTTGTCAAGTGTGGAAATTAAATTCTTAAAAGGAGCAGGGCTTAAAAAATAGGGCTAGTCCAAGGTCCGGGACCTACTGAAATGGAGATCCAACCTGGGAAAAAAAACAAGGCAAGGGACCAACAGACCTGTCAAAATGGAGGTCGGACCCATTCATTCTTCACAGTAAAAAAGTCTGATGCCGAGAAATAAATTCAGAATGACTTACATCATTGAATTTAGAATAGTCATTCTAATGAAAATTCAGGTCTGTTTGTTTAGGACCATCTTCATGCTAAAGTGAACTACTACGAGACTATTCAGTACGCCGGTCACCTTACACCTTCGCAACCCAAGGGTGACGATACACTACGCTACTCTACCCTTGGCAGATCAATCTTGATTTCGACATTCCCGTGATACGCTTTTTCATAGGTTGCAGCTAGCTCCAACTGCACAAATCGAATCGCTCATAGCATTTCATCATTGATAAAAATAGAAGGTAAACATGAATAATTCTGTAGATGTGTACAGGATCTGTAATGATTTATTACCGAAAAACATAGACGAACAATATTTACATAAAGTTTCAGTATGACCAATCAATTATTGGAGGTTTTAAGCTCTACTTCAGCACCTGACAATGGAATGTCAAAGCATGTTTGTGGTTATTGCTTCATGTTGAATTATTGTAGTCATAAGCGATTTGTAAATTGGTATTTCATTGGCTATAAGAAATGAGATGTGAAGGGGGATAATAACTAGCATCCAATGGGGGCGTATCCCAGGAATATCGAAATTGGGCTCGATCCAAGGTAAGATCCATGAAGATGGTCACCCGAGGATGCCATCACATAGACTTATCGAAGTCACTGTAATATCAACAGTTTTCCTTGGTTCCCTATCATCAGTAATAGTACATGCGGTGAAGCCGGTTAAAATCTACAAATATATTGTTTGCGCTTTTTGCTAAAAGTTTACGAAAACATGCATATTCAAACCTGGATTTTCATCAAATAGGAGAAAACAGGACAGAGATTTCATAATTAGAGGTAGGTGGACAGTATAAGAACAAAGAATATAAACCATTGAATTCCCAACTAAACCCTGCTGTAGCATGTCAGAGGTACTGCGATTTCTGCCGAGACATGAGCATTGATGATATCACCATGTTTTGATTTCTGGTGAAGGAGGTCAACGGTTATTTACACTGAAAAGCACAGATCTGCATGAAGGTAAGATTTATATATTCACTAACATCAGTCTCTTTGTGAAGATTAGTCAGTTATCCAACAACCCATGCATATTAGCTGTCATTGGAATATTTCTCGCATAGAGCCGTTTGAAAAGATGTAGGAAAAATCCTTTCAATTCTAGATGTCCTTAACTCTTTACAAAACAATGAAATTTTAGACTGGTCCAAATTGAAAGCATTTGCAGACGACAAAATAAATGTGACAAAAGAATTAAAATTTGTTTTCGTAAGGGAAGAAAACTTTGTGGGAAAAGGAGAAAATGCCGGTTACCAGCATTTTCTCCATTTCCCACAATATTTTCAAAAGGTTTAACATGGGTGTTAAAAGTCGGGATTGTGTGGTAATGGTTTAAGACTGAAGGTACATCTTTACATATCACGAAAGTCATAATAATCGCCATATATATATATACAGTGCTCTCAATAAGGGACCATTTCAGGAATTTTTGTAATTCCATGTTCAAATTTTAGGAATTTTTTTTAAAAATCAGGATTTTTTTTTTCCACATCGGTCAATGTGGTCTTGAGCTTAGATTTATTTTGATTATGGGGCAGAATGGCCAACCTTATGTTGTGGTTACTGTAAAGTTTTATCCAGGAAGGCATGTCCTTAGAATAACCATAATTATAATGGGGGTAAAAAAGGAAATAAGAATTACCTCCCTTTTCTGAAAAAAGAACAAAATATCAACAAATATCTTCAAGATGGACATCAAATAAATTTCTGGTCCGTCAGAAATGTGCAAAAATATTATATCAGTATAAATCCTTATTTATCAATTAATAATAAATTTCATTCCATTTTGCGCTAGAATTGTTAGGATGGTAATAACTGAAGAATTATAACTATATCCATGTTTCATAATTGTTAAAATGACGTGTTGCTCAACAGCCTATATTTCTTCCGTCATTTGTTTCAAACCAAGTGAACATGCGAAACCATCCATCTTGTATTTTGATAGCATGAATTTCTTTCAGTTTCCTAGTGGATTATGGAAGACACGTAGGCCTATTTCAGACAGACATGAATTCCTCCGTACGTAACGACGATCACGTCGCACAGTGATTCTTTCAAAAAAAAAAAACCACCTTAAGTACGCTGCATAATTCCCGAAAGAAATGCGTAACGAAACTATAAGCTGCTGATTTTTTAAAGAGTCGGACAAATAATTAGTAGATCTATTAGATCTACTCGATTATTTGAATTTCTTTCATGTGGCATTTTTGCAAACAAACAACATTCCCCGATCTTTGATTGCATGCCTCTATTAATTGCATTTATCCATTAATTTCTATCGCTCCAGTCAAATTAAAGACGATTGATTACTAAGCGATCTTAAATTGATGTACCAATTAAACAGGTACCATAATCCGGTCATAAATTGGATAAACAATCGCATATGTGTAATTGTCATCTGTATACAGTAATCTGGATCACCAAAACGCTTTTACATGGTTATAGAGGCTCTTTGTAAAGCGCCTTCCTTACATTGAATGGACGTTATCGAAGTTTTCCACACGCGTCAAACCCTTTGTGCATTATAAAAAAAAAAACGTCCGGGTTGAAATTCTCGGACGTTTTTGTCATAATATGGACGTTAAAAAAACGTCCGACTTGGAAAATGCCGACGTTTTTTCTAAAAAGTTGGACGTAATACACGTCGACGTCCACTTATTGAGAGCACTGTATATATAGATCTACATGGTAAAAATGAAATTTACTTTTATTTTATGAACAGTTCCTTTATTAAGTTGGACGCTACCGAGACTTTAACAGATTACCACACAATGACGACTTGTGACAAACCTGAGGTAAGAGCCTTTTGAAAACATTGTAGGAAAAGGAGAAAATGCTGGTAACCAGCATTTTCTCCTTTTCCCACAATGTTGTCTAAGTTCTAACCTCTCTAAATCAAATCTCTATTTTCATTCACATGTATTTTGTTGTCTGCAAGTGCTTTCAATTTGGACCAGTTTATGAATATGCCGTTTGGTAAAGAGTTGAGAACGCACACAAATGACAATAACGACATGCAGTATTACCTCTTTCGATATTTGATCCAGCGCCTGCTCTTCCGCAGAGTAATGTCTGTCGGTAGCTCTTCTACGTCCAGAACTTGATGAACTCATTTTTGCGAATTACTCTACAAGTTTTGCGAAAAGTTTTGCTAATACATCACCAGGTGGGTGAAATCCATTCACATTTAAAAATAGTGGCAATCAAAGATTGCTGCAAAATGAGGGCGATGTTCAGTTGCAACTTCCCATTGAATGATTTGTTATCAGTAGATGAGTCCGACACGAAAATATCATTTACAGTATTTTCTACCTTTTACGTCATTCAAACCTTCTTGTGAAGGCAAAACAAAGTTTTCTTACAACAAATGCCACTTCCTTAAACTGCTGAATTAAGCAAATGGCGAACAACCGGAAGTAAGAAGTTAGACTGGTCATGTTACTTTATGGTTGAGTTCGATGCGTAAAAATACTTGATCATTAGGTGTAGTCAGTTTGCCCGATCCCTGGGTGTAGAGCTGATTCTACTAAAGAAAAGTCGAATTTCACACTTACTCATTGCTTTATGTATAGTTCTTCCGTTACGGTCTTCAAAAGCTCTATTTTACTCGAAATTTTCGTAGAAACCAATTGGTCCTCAATCATATAAAGGCTGTCCTGAAATAAAGGCGCAAAAAAATTATCATTTCATTCTACAAAACCAGTCCCAAAAATCTCTCATTTTGATCCTGATTACAAGTCTGAAAAGTTAAATTATCCTTTCAGAAGTTTTTACAAGGCCTATAGCCTATCATATAGCGTGCATTCATGCATGGTAATTATCATTCCAAAAATGATGTCAATTACCAAAAGAAGTTAAATTTCTTCATTCGAACGAAAGTATGAAAATCATTCGGACTTAAGTTCCAAAATTCTGTTTAAAGATATCTCCCTGCTCTGAATTAAAAAAAAAAAATGTCATTTTTTATTCTACCAGAATCAAGATCCTAGAAAAACTAAAGTCCTTACTATAGCTGTTAGTCGAAATCTCCTATGTCGCACAGTCTATTTTTCTTACCGGATTTTTGTATACAGCGTATCGTAAGGCCGGGCATCAAGATAAAATAAAGTACCGGAAAGGAAGGGATTTGTAAAGAAATTACTACAGGGAAACAACTCATCTCCGTATTTGTCCTAATAACCAAGGGTTACTCCTCTTCCAAGCAGTACTTAGCAGACGATAGCGTAAATGTGGCTCTGCTCAAGTAATAGAATTTGTCTTTGGAAGGGTAGGACTCATCGCGGTAAAAGGAGAAATTACTGTTTACCAGGATTTTAATCTTTTCCCACATTGATTTCAATAGGCTTCTTCCCCAGAATTAGATCGAATATGTTCTTAAGAATAGTTGGTGCATATGGACCCTACTTTCAACAGTTGTAGCGGAGATCGTTGTGGCAAAGCGTCAATATGTTGTTTTCCTAAAGCTCGTGTCTATTTCTTTATTTCTTTGTTTGCCAGTTTGTGTGGCGTGTGAATGCCTTTTTCAGATTTGTTTTTACATCGCACGGCACATAATTCTTTTAACTAAAATATAGCACAGAATGCTTCCCAAACAATGCATTAGCTGCTCTCTCCCATAACGATAAACGAAACCGTGATCAACGGTGAGAGAGGGGACCATCCATTATCTCACGCTATATAGCATTCTACAAATACCCATCTATCTAATATGGGCATTCTGGCGTTGTCTGCGCATGTCATATTCTTCGAAGATTCGACTTATACGACGCATCACTACTAGCCCCGAAAGCGGGCTGACTGTAATATTACGCAATATAAAGTAGCAATGTTGAAAATAACTTTTACGTATTGTCAATACTTTTGAGGAGAAATGAGACCTGCATTAGCAACAGATTTCTCTAAACTGGTGATCGTAGTTGAGTGAATTGCACGAGGTAGCGTTTTATTGTGTAAACCTTTTTTTTTTGTTTTAAATTCAAAGTAACGGTTGTCGCGTAGGAAAGTGGTTCGGTTCTGTACCCACGATGCCCTTATCAGATAGATTAGTATTTATAGAATGCCATCTAGCGGGAGATAATGGGCATTCTGGGTACAGAAGCGGACTACTTTTTCTACGCGACAAACGTTATATATTTTGAATTTCAAACTAAAACAAAATATGTATATACTTAATAAAACGTTACCTGGTGCTACTCATTTAGCTATGAACAGCCAGCATGTAACCTGTGTACCGACCATTTATCAAAACAGTCCCTGCAGGCTTGGGTAGTAGCTGGTGTAAGCCCTACTTTTCCCAAGTATTCGGGGCTGGGTGATGCGTAATAGCAGACAGGTCGAATCTCCGAAGAGTAAGACATGCGCAGACAAGAAGTAGGGGTGTGGAGGGGGACTATTAGTAATCATCGGAAATTAACTGGGCTGAGAATTTCAGCAATCTGCCCCGACCCCTCTAATCCACCCCCAGTTTTTAGCTCTGTGCAACTGAGGTACCGGACACGCCGAATGTCGTATTTGTGTGTGTGTGTGGTGTGTGTTCATGTGGGGGAGGGGGATCTGATTTTGGTACAAGGAAGTTACGGACAGTTAAAAAGCTTTATAAATAATAAGGTGTCACTTTCATACGCTTGTGACATTTATCCAATATACACACATATAGAGATGGAGATCTATATAAATAGGACCGTCATTATCGGACTTTGTAACAGCTGCTACGTGATGAAACCTTTACCAACAAATCCCAAGTTTTAACGACCTAACACAGAAGCCTTTTGAAAACACTGTGGGAAAAGGAGAAAATGCTGGAAACCAGCGTTTTCTCCTTTTCCCACAATGTTTTCTTCCCTTTCGGAGACAAGTTTAATTGTTTTCAAGAGGCACATTTTATTTAGTCGTCTGCAACAGCATTGGATTTAGACGGATTTAGAGTGATGTTGTTTAATGGCAAAGAATCATGGCCTCCAACAAGCACGTTTTCCAACATATTGTATTCTGATAAATCGTTTGCTCGTTCCTTCCATTTTTATGTTTATCTTTTAACTTGTATTTTACGCCGATCTCACAAACCCCGTTTTATAAAGGGGCTTATTTAGTTTTTCGAATAAGAAATCGTTTAACCTTTTCCCAAACAACAAAGTTTGGAACCTTCCAAACCTAAGGAGCTTGCAGACAACAATTTTTGATTTGGAGAAAGTGGCAGAAGGTTCTAAAAAAGGGTAGAAAACACTGTGGGAAAAGGGGAAATTGCTCATTACGAGCAATTTCTCCTTTTCCCACAGTGTTTTCAAAAGACTTTTACTGCAGACACGTAAAAACCAGGGCTTGTTTGGGAAAGCGTTAAAACACGAAAAAAATACTACCATTTGTATTTTCTTCGCAATGGCATTTACATGTATGAGTATATTCAGTAAAAGGTGAAATACAGTCACTCCTTCTTACATCAAATTTGACGTCACCGTGCTATATTGAATACGAATCCTCGTAATCGACGCCAGTTATTGATCGTTCGACGTTGTCTGCGCATGTCATATTCTTCGAAGACACATCACTAGCCCCGAAAGCGGGCTGACTGTAATATTACACTCTATAAAGTAGCAATATAGAAAATAGCTTTTTATCAGTACGTTTGAGGAGAAATGAGACCTGCTTTAGCTCCAGATTTCTCTAAACTGCTGATAATAGCTGAGTGAATTGCATGAGGTAGCGTTTTATTGAGTAAACATTTATTTTAATTTGAAATTCAAAGTAACGGTTGTCGCGTAGGAAAGTAATTCGGTTCTGTACCCAGGATGCCCAAATTAGATAGATGAGTATTTATAGATAATGAGTTATTGATCATATGACACCAAACAGACTTGCTCCGGCGCGAAAACTAAATGCAGGTCTAAAGAGGCCCATGAAAGAAAAACTACTGGTTTTTTTCCTTCCTTTTTGTCTTTTTTGTGTTCAGCTATCCCCTGACTTTGTACAATGATGATAGAAATAGCTCCTTTCACGACTCAGTGCATAGATAGGTGTACTGGCTCCAAAGAAATAACTAGAATGAGGTTGAAAACTCCGTTAAACATCACGCAAACACATAAAGCCGACCCAATAATAAAGCGAGAAAGATTTTTGCACCAGTGTGAGACCACGACGATATTTCACATGGAAACCCACTCTCTTGCACTCCGGATCATTACATTCACCTCTGTAGTGGGCTCAGAAAGTAGTCTGTCACAAGTGGCTTCTTTAAAAAAGAAGCCAGGAGAGGTCGACATCATTATTTTCTAATACTTTTTATGCTTTTAGGTTAAATATATCTAGGTACATGTAAAGAAACAAGCAAGACAATAAACGGGTCGATGTAGTTGAAATCTGTTCAGTTGTAAATACACATTCATCAAAGTGGATGGCAAAAACTGGATTCCGTATCATCCGTCCTTGTAATTTATGTAAGTCAAGTCACATGACCTTCTTTCCGCGTTTTTAAGGTCACGTGATTTTTTCCGCTGTGTTCGTATCTATTTTTAACGAAATTCTTTTTTCATTTTCTTCTTTTTGTTTAGATTTAAGATTGTAATACAAAATTAAAATTGTTGGAAAGGAAATATGCAAATAACTCCTTACAATTTTGTTGAAATTCGCGATATAGAAACAAACCACGTCTATTTCCTATTTCAGTTTTTAGACTTCGATTTCTTTATAAAATCATGACGAAACAGACTGTGTATCGGAACAATTCCCCTACAAAGATTGGATTTAGACAGCAATTTCTGAGGCAGTCTGCCTTTTAAACTCAACACTGTTGGAGAGGTCTGATGACCTCTCCAATTACGTCACATTTTTGTCACATGACCATAACTCAAAATGGCTACACAAACGCCAGTGAAAGAAAGACCAATATCGATTGTTTCGTGTGCTGTTGAAACAGCATGGGACCAATCAGACTTAGTGATAGGAAATGAACAAAAGAGGGATTTTCTGAAAAGCCTAAATATCTTTAAAGGACGATAACTTGATTTTTAATCGCACAAACTTAGATCCAGCGGTGTGTCAACTCAGTTGTCATCATTCATGGGCGCAGCCATTTTTGTTAAAATCGGCGTAAGATTCTGAAAAGTGAAGAGGCTCGAAAAAAATAGTTCCATTTTATACAGGTAAATTCATCAGTTTGAAAGCACCTATAATGTATCCAGAATCACATTTCCTTTGTCTAACTTACACTTTTACGTATGAAACAGTTAAATAGTAACAAAACATCTTTTCCTCGGTTTGACAAGATTTTTGTCATTTAGCCCATCGCAGAGATGTATGTGAGGTAACGAACGACAACTCTGCTCGGAGATTGAAGGAAACCCTTACTTTTTACGATTAAACGGCCTATTCGAGAGTTATTTCTTTTCAAATCTCCTTCCGGCGGTATCGACCGGACATCACTCGCTGTAAAATGACATAACATACAGCACATCAGTTGATCAATTCGTTTGAACAGTGTACGATCCATATAATATTCTGTGTAAATACCAGAGTTGTGTTTTAAAAAGTGATTGACGGGATAAGGGCGAGCTACGTGCAGCGAAATTAACTGTGTACCAGACGATAAAATTTTAGACTTGTCCAAATTCAAAGCATTAGCAGACGACAATTTAATTGTTACTCTAAACACTAGCTTTTTGTTGGAAAGAGAAGAAAACAATGTGGGAAAACAGGATAAAAATGCTGGTTACCAGCATTTTCTCCTGTTTTCCCACAATGTTTTCAAATGGCGCTTTTTCAGTGAAGTTAAATATCGGGATTGTGTGGAAAAGGGTCAAATAGAAACGTTACGATAACATTTTAACTGCGCCTGGCTGTGAAAAGATTTGCGTACAATACTGAATATAGGTCATTTGTTGTGATAAATGGGACGAAATCATGGATACAGTGTCAGTGCGTACAGACAGACAAATGGATAATATACCGGACGGGACGTCGGACGAGGAAAACGAGGCGTTAGATCCGAGAATACAGGTTAATTAATTTTTAGCGTTTGTACAATGGATACAGTTTAGAAATTCGTTAATTTTACCACAGGAATTTGACATTCTATAACCAAAATCATGCGCGGATCCAGATATCTTTTTCAGGGGGGTCCCAACGAAAACGCACTCTTCTTATGATATGATACTTTGATTTCGGATTTCAGTGGATGTAACTCGCCGTTTACAAGAAAAGTCAACGTTTCCAGTGCTGGCCATGAGGAGGTCTCCACATTTAGAAACTTTTTTTTAAAATTTATGACTGTATTTCGCATAAATGCTGTGCAATATCAAACCAGTACCATTTCACGAATCCGATAACCACATTTTGCCAAAATTCCAGGGGGGGTCCGGACCCCCGGTCCCCCCCCCCCTCTGGATCCGCCCATGAAAATAACTGATAAAATATGGAAAAAAAAATCTCCCCTATATGATATAAACACATAGGGGATATTTTCCCCCCTATTTTATCATTTATTTTAGTTATAGAATATCAAATACCTATGATTTTACCAAATCATCAGGTTTGTTCACGGATACAGGTCAGTTTTTTGGGGATTAAAACTTAGTTCGCGCAGGCTGACATGTGTCGAAACTTTGGACTATTTGTAAATTTTCTGCATGTCAGGTAAGTATAATCGTCCATTTCTTTTGCATATAATCGCAATTTGAGCAAGTTTTTTTTTTCCAACACATTCCGTGCATGTCCGTAATGAGCGCGCTCTCTCGGCTTAGGCTATTCCGTCCATGGCCATTATCATGGAAGACTGATTGTTATCTGGAGCAAGTTTAATGGGCGCGTAAATTGGAATTATCAGTCTGATTTTATTATTGAATAGACCTGATTAGTGTTTCTCATACTTTCATCAAAGTTTTGAATATTTAGGTGAATTTCTCTGATAGATCTACCTCTAATATGATTTTTACCTTTCCTAAATTTCTATTTTTGGCTCTAATTAATGGCCTCTAGGGACCAGGGATTGTTTTTGTATGATCCCCGTTGCAATGATATACGAACAAAACTGTCGGGATGAAAGATGTCAAATTCTAATTAACCCATTAACACACAATCCCTACTTTTGACACCTCTGAGAAAAAAGCCTTTTGAAAACATTGTGGGAAAAGGAGAAAATGCTGGTATCAGCATTTTCTCCCTTTCCCACAATGTTTTCTACCCTTCACGAAACATATTTCGAATTTTCAGTCACTTTTATTTTGTTGTCTGCAAATGCTTTCAGTTTGAACCAGTCTAAAATATTGTCGTTTGGTAATATTAAATGGAACACCTGTCACGGAAAGCAAAAATAATAACACTTTGTCATAATTAGGAATAAAAGTTCAATTTTAGCAATTCTTCATTGATGATCATTATCAATATGAAGTGCCCTGGCCAACAGTGAAATTATGTTGAAAATGACATCAAAGAGAAAACAATCAAACATTCAACTGTTTGATCATAGTGTCTCACAAGAATGAATCAATATTCAGAGATGTTTATATGGGAAAGCAGCTGGTTGCTTGGAGAAACTAAATTGTGCAAAGTACATGTACTGGTAAACAAAACCCCAAGAAATGGATCGATGCACTAGGTAAGAATTATTATATAGCTGAAAAAATGTTGAAAGGGCATGAAACAATAATCAAACAAAAGTTCACACAGAAAACTTGTCAATCCAAGATGTGACTGCAATATTCATACAAACACAAGTACTTTGAAGTTTGATCTGATCAATACTGTGTATAGAGGCATGTCTAAATAACCTAGGCATCTAAACAGGCACCTTATCTTGCCATGTATAACAGTTTTCTGCAATTCTCAATTCACTGTAGACTGATTAACCGATTACCACACAATAGGCCCGTAGGAACAGGGGGAGGGGGAGTGGCTAGGGGGGGGGGGGGGCCCAGCCCCCCCCCTCAATAATTTTGAAAATCATACAGTAGTAACTGAAATATGAGTTTTTAGTGCAATGCAACAACCACGCAAAAAATCTCAGCATTTCAAAATTATTCCCCCCCCCCATCTTGAAATGCTTCCTACGTGCCTGCACAATCCCTACTTTTGACGACCCTGAGAAAGGGATCATAGGAAAATATTGTGGGAAAAAGGAGAAAATGCTGGTAACCAGCATTTCCTCCTTTTTCCACAAAGTTTTCAACCCTATGAAGGAGAAATTACACTATTTTAGCCAAACTGAAATTGTTGTCTGCAAATGCTTTTCAATTTGAACAACGCTAAATTGTTTTCGTCTGGTAAAGGGTTAAAACGCACATGGAAAAGTGTTGCACATGTAAATCCCGGGATGATATTTATACGTAATTAAAAGCTGTTTCACTTAATGTTTCTTGCATTGATTTCTCCAACAGGGGAAAACTGATAAAGCATGGTTATTGCCTTTTTTTCTGCAAAAAAAGGTTAACCGTCTACCTCATTTTCAGCAAATGCAAAAAAGTACGCTATTGAAATCATTGATCGAACAGGAGAAAATGTTACCATCTGAGCTATATTTAGTATCAAGTGTAAATGCTCGTAAAGTAGTTCTAAGAAAAACTTGTCATTGGAGAAGTCATCAGACCTCTCCATTAGTGGTGAGTTTAAAAGGCAGACTGCTACAGAATTTCTGTCTAATTCTCTTTTTTCTAGCGTAATTGTTCTGATACACAGTCTGTTTCATCATGGTTTTGTAAATAAAGCAAAATAAAAAAAAAATGAAACAGGAAATAGACGTGATTTATTTTATAAATGATGAATTTCAGATAAGATTTAATATAGTAATTTGCCATGGTTGCAAATAACCTCTCTAATAATTGTGTGTTCTTTTTATTATGCAAATATTCCAAGCAGAAGAAAAAAAATAAGAAGAATTTTGTTAAAAAAGAGAAAGAAGACCGCTGGACAAGAACATTCAACTTGAAAACAAAACAAGAAAGTCAAATTACCGTCATGTAAAGCATAATTATGAGGTTTCTACGCGGCGGCTTTTTTACTCATTTGTTTACATTTACCAAAATATATTGAAATTGAAAGCCATTAAACTCTTTAAAAACATTGATGCTGACCTCTCCTGGCTTCTTTTTGAAAGAAGCCAACTTGTCTTATCACACAGGAATTTGACATGAAAAAAAAATCTCCCCTATATAGATCTAATTATATCATATAGGGGAGATTTTTTTTTTCGTATTTGATCATTTATTTTGGTTATAGAATGTCAAATTCCTGTGCTTATCGGAGTTGATAATAGATCACAGGGCTTTTTTGAACACATGGGGTGGGGTAGGGGGATGCACGCCTCCCCAAGAAAATAAATATACATACATTTGAATTTTAAAAATCAACTTTGGAGCTAGATAGTTCAAACTATTCTCAAAGGAAAAAAAGAATCAATTTTTTACTATTATTGGTGTAAATGGGTTCAGGATTTTGTTGTTGATTATTTAATATATAGATAGCATATAGGGGAATTTTGATGTTATGAGCGCATGACTGGCTACACCACCGGATTTAGCCGTAAATAAATGTTAATTTAGAAGTTTTTAATTATGCACTGAGTAATACCATGAGATTATGCTGTGCTGATTTAACAATCTGCTCACGTTAAGCTAGTACCCTCTTAATGAAAAATAGCTATTTCCACTCTAATATTATCGTATACAATTATCTTTAATTAAAAATGAGTATAATTGTACTACTGTACATTCACGGAGCCACTTTTTCCTTTTATTTTTTGTTCGTAGATTATCATTTATAAATCTAAAACCACTATATTCTCATTGTTCTCACTACAAAGGGACATAATAATTACCTCCCTTTTCAGGAAACTAACAAAAGTATCAACAAATAATTTCAAAATGGACAGCATAGGAATTTCTGGTCAGTTAGAAATGCGCGAAAGTATTATATCAGTATAAATCCTTATTTATCAACTAATATGAACTTTTATTTCATGTTGCATTATAGAAGCGTTAGGATGGTAATTCTTCAACAATGCAATATTGGCTATAGATTAACCCATCACCACACAATCCCTACTTCTGACGCCCCTGAGAAAGAAACCTTTAGAAAACATTGTGGGAAAAGGAGAAAATGCTGGTAACCAGCATTTTCTCCTTTTCCCACAATATTTTCTACCCTTCACAAAACAATTTTCAAATTTACGATCACTTTTATTTTGTCATGTGCAAAAGCTTTCGATTTGGACAAACCCAAATTTTCGTCATTTCATAATGAGTTAAAATATTGAGAATTTATAGTGATTCAATAATTCTAATTACTTTTGACCACCCAAAATTTCTTTAAATGTAAATCTAAAAAGTAACTATTACTTTTTGTAAAGGGAGGTAATAATAATCTCCCTTTGAATTGAGGATATAGTAGTAATCAAAAGTAGAGATTGTGTGGTAATAAGTTAAAGAAATTCTAGGAAACATAGATACATGTAGGTATACTGGCGGCTATGATATGACTGAAATAATCTTGAAAATGGTGTTAAAACACCATACAATCAATGTTCTGTAATAGCAATATAGTTCATCTATTCCAATCTTAGAACTAAACTGTCTGAGGCTTTGTAAGATATTCTGCCCAAAACCAGAGTTTCAAGAACTCGATTCATTTTTACTGCCATAACTCTGTACCACACAATCCCGACTTTTAACGGCCCTGAGAAAGAAGCCTTCTTGAAAACATTGTAGGAATCGGAGAAAATGCTGGTAACAGCATTTTCTCCTTTTCCTACAATGTTTTCTACGCTTCCCAAGACAAATTTCAGTTTTTGAGCCATACTTAGGTTGTCGTCGGCAAATGCTTTCAATTTGGACTGGTCTATAATTTTGTCATTTTGTAATGGGTTAGAAAGGTAAATGACTCTATTCATCCTGAAACAATTTTATATTTATCTGTGTACAATGGAAAATAGAAAGAAATATTTTACAAAAGATTATACATGTATGACCGAAATTTGCCCCCCAAACAATTAGGTATAAGATAATGGGTATACATGAAATATTATCACATTTCTTACTTCAATGATTTTATCATCTCCCCATGTCCTTTCACCCTTTGCCACACTGTCCCGACTTTTTACACCCCTCAGGAAGAAGCCTTTTGAAGACTTTGTAGAAAAAGGAGAAAATGCTGGGAAACAGCTTTTTCTCCTTTTCCCACAATGTTTTTTACCTATTTAAAGACTGAAATCTCCACTTGGGCTACATTTGTCATCTGCAAATGCTTTCAATTTAGACAGGTATAAAATTTGGTCATTTGATAAAGAGTTAACCCATTGCCAAATGAAAAAAATTTAGCCTGTTCCAAATTCTATGTATTTGCAGATGAAAATTTAAATGTGGTCAAAATGGTGGTAATTGTTTTTGATTGGGTAGAAAACGAAGTGGATAAAGGAGAAAATGCTGGTTACTAGCACTTTCTCCTTTTCCCACTATGTTTTCAAAAGCCTGTTAAGGTCCTTCAAACTCGTGATTATGTGGTAAAGAGTTAACCCTTGTTCACACAATCCAGTCTATTAATTCATTACCAAACACAAATATTTTAGGCTTGTACAAATCAAAACCATCTGCAGACAACAAAATTAAAGTGATTGAAAATTTGAAACATGTTTTTTTTAAGGGTAGAAAACATTATGGGAAAAGGAGAAAATGCTGGTTACCAGCATTTTCTTCTTTTCCAACAATGTTTTCTAAAAGCTTCTATCTCAGGGTCGTCAAAAGTAGGGATTGTGTGGTAATGGGTTAATAACCATTTATAAAGAAAGGAGGCTTTTTGAGAACATTGTGGGTAAAGAAGAAAGTGCTGGCTATCATCTTGCAACAGTTCTCCTTTCACAACTATGTTTTATGATCATTCTAGGAAAGTCACATCATTTAGGCATGCATGTACATCTATTTGGTTCATTATCTGCCTATTCTTTCAACTTTGAAAAGTAAAACAGGCTTTGGAAAAGAGCAGAAAGTAATTCTGGTCGGTAAAATACAAACACACTGCCTCTTGATACCTGCCTGCAGAATTGCTGTCATACCAAACAACAAGATTTTGGCCACATCCAATTTCAAAGCATTTGCCAATGACAAATAGAATGGCTAAAATGATGAAAATTTGCCATAGAAAGGAATTTAAACATTGTAAGGAATGAAGAAAATGCTGGTTACCAGCATTTTCTCCTTTTCCCACATTGTTTTCATAAGCTTTCTTCCTAGGGGCTGTGTATTACAGGGTAAAATTTGTCTTCAGTGATTTTTTTAGAATTCGACATAATTATGTAATGTTTTGCTCTTTGGTAATGAATAAAGGGTTCAATTTAAATCACTTGTGATATTTCAAAGATTAAACATTCATGAATTATTCATTTCAAGTAAACAAAAGTTGGCTCTTAAACAGCCTTTCACATTCTGCATTGCTATTGTGGATAATGACAGTCTAGATCAGGCTGCAAACAGTGTGTATTCAGATCTTTGACATACACTGTGCACTTGGTTGGGACACCCTTGAAAGGTGCAAGCTTGATTTTTAAGTTACCACTGTTATGAATCTGGACTGAAAACATGTTTTGAAAGCTCATTCAGATGACAGAATACTTTCTCCTTACCTCATGCTGATTTCTACCCTTTAAAAGACAGTTTGAAGTTTGTTTTTGGAAGGATAAAAAACATGTGGGAAAAGGAAAAAATGCTTGTAACCAGCATTTTCTCCTTGGCTCACAATGTTTTCAAGACGTCTTCTTCTTCAGGATCACCAAACCTTGTAATTGTTTGGTAAAGAGTTTAGGCTAGTCTCTTTACCAAACGATAAAATTTTAGACCCTCCCAAATCGAAAGAACTTGCAGACGACAAAATAAACATGGCTCAAAAAATTGAAACTTGACCATAGAAGAGTGGAAAACATTGTGGGAAAAGGAGATTAAATATCAGCAAAGAAAAATTCCTTAATGTATCTTAATGTCTGATCAAAATTCTACTTTCAGATTGAATTGGATCATCTTAACCTTGCCAGCACAGAAATAAATCGACTTGAAAATGAGCTTGATGTGAGTAAACATGCATTATGCATTATGCATATTGCTATCACAAGTGAACAAACTTAACCCTTTACCCCATAAGGCATTTCTATGGTATCTCTAATTGGCCCTAAATAACAGCAAGGATGAAGCCGTTTCTTATGTGTAAATGACACCTTTTGATAGCATAGAAAACACTGTGACAAAAGGTGAAATTGCTCGTCACGAGCAATTTCACCTTTTGCCACAATGTTTTCCAAAGGCTCCTACAAGCAATGTGTTAAAATGAGTATTTATGGAGTAAAGAGTTAACTCTGAGGCTGCTTTGTGTGACTTACTGGCCTTTTCAGAATGTGCTACCTTATCTTGATTCCACACTGTCCCATAAGGAGATATTATTCCCCAAAACATGATTATATTGGTAACCAGCATTTTCTCCTTTTCCCACAATGCTTTCTACTTTTCCCAAAACAAGTTTAAATTTTTGAGTCATCTATTTGTTGTCTGCAAATGCTTTCAGTTTAGCTATGTCAAAAACTTCTTCATGTGGTAGAGAGTTAAAATGGATGACAAAATTTTAGAGGATTGACCACATTGAAAGTATTCGCAGAGAACATAATCGTCAGTGCTATTAAAATACATGTAGATATATTATTTCTTGTCACTGGAATGGTCGAAATTGTTGTGGGAAAAGGAGAAAATCCTGGGCCACTATTCACCAGCCATTCTTAAGCAAGCTCTTTGTCTTATTCGTCAAGGTTTTCTGTCTGTGAAAGTAACAACTTCTGATTGGCTAAACCAAATGGTTTAGCCAATCAGAAGTTCTGTTACATTCACATTAACAACAGGCCCTGGTAATCAGCAAGACTGTATTTTCTCCTTTTCCAACAATTTTTCAAGAGCTAAACAAGGGAACAAGGGAATTGTGTGATAAATGGGTAAATCCCTTGAATCTGGTTTCCTTATTTCTTTTGTAAAGCAATTTACATGTGTGTTGGAGGGGCATTGTCATAGTGTAGTTTAATGTTGCTTTAAAAGCTGTGATGATGCAGTTTTATCTAATTCATCCAAGTTGCCATTTTCAGCTTATCATCACAAAAGTTTGAGTTCTAATGAATAAATTCATTGTGAATTGTGCTGAAACACAACCCGTTTTACAAGAAAAAATGGGCCCATGCTGAGAGTTTTAGTCTCGATCACTCTGAACCAAACAATCAGATTTTAGTTTTGTCCAGATTGGAAGCATTTTGCAAAGGGAATATTTTGCAAAGGGGAATGATTTATGAGTAGCTGAGATTTCACGACGTTGAGAGCATTTCTGGGACTGTCACATGGGAATGCAGTCTATAGCTTGAGAGGCATATTGTACAAAGCATTGCTAAAGTAACTCCAGGAAAGCATTGATAGGTGCACTGGCCCCCACAAAATTACTGAAATAATGTTGAAAACAGCATCACATACCATACAGACAAATCATGCTCTGATCACTAAAGAAGTTTTATAAGCATCAGCCTTGGTCAATGACATGTCATATCGTAACTGACCGCACACTGGTCCAGTAATTTGGCACAAACCTAATTTATACGAGGTTTCTGACACTATCCATCCCCATTGACCAAAACCTAATCTCTTTATCAAAATAAGAGAAGTAGAAATTGAGACTGTTTCCATAGTAACAGATCTATATTCCATATAAATAATGTAGAACAATAATGAGGTCTTTTGAATGTTTTCTGGTTTTACCCATTACATCATTATTGACAAATACCTTTTGATAGCATTTAAAGACGTCAGCAATCAAAAAACAATGTGGAAAGGGATAAATTACCTGTTGTAAGGAAGCTAGATACATGTATTTGATAAATTCTTCACTAAACTGCTGCATGCTCTGGTGGCCATTTGGCATTGTCAGTTCCAGTCCCAGTACCAACAGCATAGCTTGGGGGCCAAACCTAAAGAAAAAGTTAAACTAACTAAACTGTAGTTTTTTCTGGTAATACAAGAGCACTTTACCTGATTTATCACATAACTTCCCTTACTTTCAGTGTAGTATACCTATCACAAACTATATACACATTTGATATCTATGCATGATGTCATTTTTGACAGGGTCATATGAATGGGGGTGGGGGTGGGGGGGGCAGGCCCCCCCCAATAATTTGATCACCAATAAAATGACTGTGTCAGTATTTCACTGAATATTGCTCGACAATCATCGTACATAAAGAGAAATAATAGAAAATTTTGAACAATTTAAAATAGTTTTAAACAAATGGCAGCGAGCCATGGAAATTTTTCTTCTTGTACTTTTGTTATCTGACAGACACAAAACAATTTCTGACGTCACATCTCATTCCGTGTGATTTTACTGCTTTATATTTTTTCTCCAAATCTCAAAATTCACCGGATTGTTGAACAAATTTCCTTATTTTTCGGTTATTGGTTTTAGTAGGTGGGTTATTTCTCACTGCATGACCAAATGCAATATTTGTAAAATCAGTACAAGGCGATTCTTAAATGATGTTGGCCCCCCCAAATCCAAAATTGCTTCCTATGGTCCTGTTTGACATCATTTTATATGCATGCACAGTGTACATGTATGAATATTTCAGAGAAGTGAATGGGCTTTATGGATATTACTGGATTTGCAGATCTTTTTGCATCTTCTGATCTGTAATTTTTGAAATATCATTATGTGATGATAAAAAGAATCAGATATTTCTTGTTGATGTTTGATACAAAATTTCATAAGACTTGTCAACAAAAAAAATATTAGGAAGCTCACCAAAGGCTCTCATAATAACATTTTCCCAAGAAATGTTTAATAAGAATTTTTATTCATGATTTCCGGTAGGATATGGAGAAATAGCAGTGAAACAGTCGATCTTACACTGGTACCACCAGTGAAAATAATGATATTCATGTTCTCGTTGCCCAGGTTATTTGCACTTGCCTCACAACCAGATGGAAATATGACTTCGTTCACCTTACATTTCTTACGCTTGACGTAATATCGTAATGCGTTGCTATGCGGGAAGGTATGCCACGAGGAATTACAGAAAAGAACTGTACTGGATTTTGATAAAGCTCCGCCCAGAAAGGGTTAAAGCACGAAATAAATAGAACATTTGTTTTGTGTTTTTTTTTCGGTGAAAGATTGAAATTTATTTCATCTCGTGAACACCATCATTAATATTTTCACTTGTGGCTGTGCCACTCATGAAAATATGACCGATGGTGTCCACTCGATGAAATAAATTTCGATCTTTCACCGAAAAAACAAATATACTCTATATCTTAAACACCCACTCATGTGAGATCCCATATCTATTTTATTCAGATTTTTGTAATTTTGTTGATAATAATTACCTTTAGGAGGCAAGAAGTAAATACCGGAGCATCATATCTGAGATGTCTAACAGAATGGAGGCCATTTTGCATGACAGAAAACGCAGCATACAGAAGTCGCGTGAATACTACAAGCTGATTGGTGAAGCCAAAATTGTAAGTTTTGTCGGCCATTTTGTTTTCACTTGGACCAAGTAAACCCTTAGGCTGCTACGTGCAACTCACTGACCTTTTGCAGGCAGTGTAGATCAGGATCAGACTGTACAAAGGTGCAGTCTGATTTTGCATCTATACCATCTAATATTTCCCCTACAGCAATCTTTGAAATAACAAAATTTTGGTTTTTGCTGTTGGCTAAAAGTTTTATTTCATTCATTTAGCAGGCTATGGGTGAATGCTTTATTGACCCTCCACCAAACAACAATACAAGAGGGACAAGTAACCATCATAATATTTTTAACTCTTTACCAAATACTTCATGGTTTTCATGACTCTGTGAAAGAAGCTTTTTGAAAACATTGTGGCAAAAGTAGAAAATGCTGGTAACCAGCATTTTCTCTTTTTCCCCATGATGTTTTCTACCCTTCACAAAACAGATTTCAATTTTTGAGACACTTTAATTTTGTTGTCTGCTATTGCCTTAAATTTGGACTAGTCCAAAATTTTGTTGTTCGGTAAAGAGTTAACCCTTTACCCCATAAGGCATTTTTATGGTATCTCTAATTGACCCTAATTCTCAGCAAGGATGAAACTGTTTCTTATGCGTATATGACACCTTTTGATAGTGTAGAAAACATTATGGCAAAAGGTGAAATTGCTCATCATGAGCAATTTCACCTTTTGCCACAATGTTATCCAAAGGCTCCTACAAGTAATGCCTAGAAATGAGTATCTATGGAGTAAAGGATTAAACAGTTATCCCCTTTCTTTACTTTTCAATAAAAGCAACTCCAGCCTAGTGTTGGCACCAGCATGTGATGATTTTTTTTTAATAAAAGAAATGAAAAAAGAAATATATATACTTTTCCAGGCTCAGGCAGAGGCATTAAAAGCAGCGAGACAGTTTCAGACGGCTACGACTGTATACAAGGCTGCAAAAGAAACAGTTGCTCTAGCAGAGTGTCGACTGATAGAGGAGGCTGATTCAACAGCAGCACAGCTCACATCAGCGTGGCAAGAGATGCTGAATCATGCCATATCTAAAGTAGGTAAAATGTACATATTGCCTATTTCATTAATTTTAACTCTCTGCCAAATGACAAAAATTTTAGACTGGTCCAAATTGAAATCATTTGCAGATGACAAATTGAATGTGAATCAGAAATTGATGTTTGATTTGAGAAGGTTAGAAAACATTGTTGGAAAAGGAGATAATGCTGGTTACCATATTATATTGTCGTTTGGTAATGAGTTAAGCTTCTCCCATGCTCTTGATTTCAGGTAACAGTAGCAGAGAAGGAGAAAACCAAAAGTGAACAGGAACATAAAAGACGTGCAGCTAAATTTGCAGAGCTTGAGATGAGAATCCAAGTTCTAGAAAAGAAGTTTTCAAAATCCATCAAAAAGTCCAGACCTTACTTCGAACTGAAAGCAGAACTTGATATCAAACTCATGGTATGTACCAAGTCCTTTTTTTCGATTTGCGCTGAATTTATAGATGAGTTCATATGTCATGTTAGAATAAAGAAATAATCTTCTTTCTTTCATAGTTTATCGTTCATTCTGACATGACACGCGAATTCGGCTCTATAAACACAGTGCAAGGAAAGCATGGTAAAATCGGCGACAATCCATGTAGATTGACGTCATTCTATATCAAGTGACGTCATTCAATGGGTGAGTTATTCAATGGAACATAATCTTCATCTGCGTTTTTACTCTTAGTTTGTACTTGTTTTCCTTTCATTAAGAATTAGCCATGTTCGAATGGAAATAATCTTCTTTCTGTCGTGGTATATCGTTCAATAAACCATGTTGTGATTTATGAGGCTCAATAAATAAACCACTCTGGCTATTACCTCTTGGATCATTTGTGCCTCATAACTCACAACTGTGGTTTATTGAATGATAAACCATGATAGAAAGAAGTTTATTTCTAATTTTAACATGACACATGAACTCGGCTATATAAACACAGTGCAAAGAAATGGTGGTAAAATCCACACTATTCTATGAAGAGTAACATCATTCTATAGAGTGACATTATTCTGTATAAAGGACATACATGTAAGAAAGTAAGTTTGTGAATGAAATGTAAACTGCAGCTGCATTTTCACCCTAAGTATGAACTTGTTTTCCTTTTATTAACCTTTTACTCCATAGATACTCATTTCTACGCATTGCTTGTAGGAGCCTTTGGAAAACATTCTGGCAAAAGGTGAAATTGCTCATGACGAGCAATTTCACCTTTTGCCACAATGTTTTCTATGCTATCAAAAGGTGTCATATACACGTAAGAAACAGCTTCATCCTTGCTGTTACATGTATTTAGGGTCAATTAGTGATACCATAGAAATGCCTTATGGGGTAAAGAGTTAAGAGTTTGTTATGTTAGAATCGAAATTATCTGATTTCTATTCTGTTTTATTGATCAGTACACCACATTGTGATTTATGAGGCACAATGAATAAACAGCTCTGGGTATCATTTATTGTGTATCTTAAGTCACAACTGTGATTCATTGAATGGTAAACCACCATAAACAGCAGATTATGTCTTAACCCTTTACCAGACAATCCCTGAATCAGCTCCATTCCAGGGATCACAAGTTTAACATGGGCTTCAAAATATAGTCGCTTCAATTCAAACACTAATCAAGGGAAATAACTCATTTTTATAAAGGATAAAGTTTGTAACTATTTAACTCCCTTGATTATCAAACTGCAGTGATACATGATTGGTGCCGATATCAAGTTTTTTGATAGAAAATATTCTGTTTTCAGGGAGAGTGATTCATTTTGATGCTAATAGTTATGCTCACATGAGTGGAATAATAAATTCATAGTAAGGTTTCTATCATTCAGGTTTTTACCTAGAACTTTACCTTTCATTCCAACGAGTTAACCTGCTTGTGTTGCCTGTGTTCATTGTTTTCGAAGGCCCTCTTTTTCAGGGTCATGAACACTTCAATTTGTGTGGTAAAGGGTTAAAAAGCCTGTAGAGCGATAGAGGGCCATCATGGCCCCCTTGTTTCCTTTTCTCACAATGTTTTCAAAAGCCTTCTCCTGGGTCGTGAAAAACTGGGGATTATTTGGTCAAGGGTTAACTTATTTAGCAGGGTAAGTGTAATATTGTCTTTTTCCCGTTTTTCAGCAACAGAAACAGAATGTTAATGATCTACAGTCAGCCATTAAATCAACCAAAAGAAAGTATACAGAAACACTGCGCCGACTGGAAAAGATCTCTGAAGAAATCCACCAATCACGTCACGAGAGATTCTGGTCTAAAATTCCCAGAATGCCAGGAGTTGGGGCAGAAACTGACAGTGTTGCGTCCAGTCTTTCAGAATTTGGAAAAGGTAATATTTAGTATTACTCGAACAAATTCACATGAAATAAATGACCTCTATTACCATGTGTTACATGGTTGAATTATTGTCCAAATTTAGCTTTGACTAATGTCGTCTGCACGATTTTTAATTCTTATGCAGCTAGAAGATTTGTCTTGTCTTTTACCAAATGACAAAATTTTAGACTTGTCCAAACTGAAAACATTTGCAGATGACAATTTTAACCCTTTCCCAAACAAGCCCTGGTTTTTACGTGTCTGCAGTCAAAGTCTTTGAAAACTCTGTGGGAAAACGAGAAATTGCTTGTAACGTAGTGAATCTGTAATTTCTCTAGTATGTACCAGCATTTTCTCATTTTCCCACAATGTTTTCTACCCTTCCAAAACCAAATTTCGGTTTTTCAGTCACATTTTTTTTGTTGCCTGCAAATGCTTTCAATTTGGACCAGACTAAAATTTTCTTGTGTGGTAACGAGTAAATGGATTCTTTCTTTTATGGACACAATCATGAAGAGCTTATACCATGTTACATACCTCAGGTGTACAGGCTGACCAGGGTTGACACTTTTCGCATTCATGATATTTTCTGTATGAAATATGGTCATTCCACCTTACTGTGCAATCATCTTTCAATTGTCAACTAAAATTGACTTGCACTATCTTTGATCTCTTTACATCTAATTGATGTACGAAATTCCGAGTTTGTCCCTTTTTGTGTGATGGTTCACATAATTATAAGGATAACTTTAGTATCCTAGACAACTCAATCAGATCAATGATTTTTTTTTTTCTCTACCAGAATCACTTGGATATGAAAGTGACCTTGAATCACAACCTGACTCAGACAGTTTGGAGAAGAGTGACCTTGACCTTCAGTTACAGTTAGAGCTGGGAGGATGTAGCATAACTCACGATCTCAGCAAAACCCATACAAACAATGAATCTAGTGTTTGTATACCTGATGATGTCTTTGAGCCGCTTCCATCTGAAACACTTGATCAAATTAATAATAACAATGATCCAAATTATGGTGCTGTTTCTGTGGCAACTGATGATAGTAGAGATATAGTTCACATTGGTGATAGAGTTGATATAGAACAGGCCAAAGAGAAAGATAGTAAAGATTCTGCTACATGTGATATAGATGTTTTGTCAGGTAACCTAGAAAACAAACAAGTAAACAAAAATGACAAAGTTGTAAATGAAAGTCAAGACCATGCCAAACCTCCAGAAATGTTGAAAGCAGACAATAAAGAGGACCCAGATGATGATGGTGATGATGACGATGATCTATCAGAATCTTTTGAAAGCTGTCATGAAGACCACGGTACCAGTCTTCCAGAGACCAGAGTGTCAAGTCACCCAGAACAAACTGATGAATCTATAGAGAAGGATACAGCAAGTCTTCAAGCACATGTTTCTGACATTTCAGTAGAAGCAACAGGTGATCTTAATGATGAGAATGCAAAAGCAGATATGGCTTCCATAAAAAGACCGTCTCTATCAGGAGCAGAGGATTAGATTTTCAGACATTCATTTACAATGATATTTCTAAGACATGAACTCTACCAAATGACAGAAAATCTGCACTTGTTCAATGGAAAATAAATACTTTCTCAAACACAAGCTGCTGGTATGAGATTTAGGATTGAATTTAGGTCCTTCACATGTAGGACTGTGTATATAGCAGTGACAAAATTGAGGTTCTAACAAAGCTAAAATCAGAATGAGTAGAGCCCGAGGTTTTATGACAGTATTTAGTTGAGGTCAAACCAATAGCATAGAACAGACCAGCCATGCCAAAGTGAAGTAAGCAAGCATCCATTAGTATACTTAATGTATTTGGTTCTGGCAAGTTCGATTACAATAAGTGGATTTATAATAGAATTCTGCTAAAGATTAAATTAGGGTTTGTGCAATAAGTGATGTTATTTTTTTTTAAATTTTATATTAACCCATTACCACACAATCCCTACTTTTGACACCCCTTAGAAAGAAGCCTTTAGAAAACATTGTGGGAAAAGGAGAAAATGCTGGTAACCAGCATTTTCTCCTTTTCCCACAATGTTTTCTACCCTTCACAAAACAAATTTCAAATTTTCAATCACTTTTATTTTGTCGTCTGCAAATGCTTTCAATTTGGACAAGTCTAAAATATTGTCGTTTGGTAATGGGTTAATTACATATATAGAAAACATATATTTATGATCTATTTTTATAATTCAAATGTGTTTCTGAGTACATGTATTCATTTCCTAGAAATGTTACCAATATCTTTCACTGATTGGTTGATTGAATAAATAAAGGATCTCAGCTGATGTTGTTATTCATCTTGTTATTCATGTTAAGATTTTGTTTGTATCAGAATTTAATGCCGCTTTAACAGCATAGGTCACATCACCGTGGTCAGTGCAACTACTTATGCTTTTCCTAGTTTTCTCACACCAATACTGACACAATTTTCTCTCCAAGTCATGTACTACTTTTCTGATATGCATCAAAGGTGAGAGGTGGAAAAGCGTTCAAAAGAAAGTTTGCTCCACCTTGGTATCAAACACAACCAGGTTGAGGCAAACTTTCTTTCAAGCAATGTTTGTGCCTCTTACCATATTAAAAAACATGGAGCCCAAAACAGTATTTAGTTCTGCTCAGGGCTTGAAACCTGGGTGTCAGATAGACAGACAGAGACATACAGATGGAAGACAAGACAAACAGACACAGATGGACAGACAGACACGGATGGACGGACAGACAGGCAAATAGAGGCACAGAGACAGACAGACAGATATGGTGAAATCATTATACCCCTTTTGCTTCATAGCAGGGGAAGTGAGAGCAAAATAATTGCAATTTGATCGGTCTTGTAACAGTGGAAAAAGTAGATCATGTTTTGTGCAGTCTGATTTTGATCTTCACAGTCAGCAAAGCAACTATACAATCATGTAGTTGTGAAAGGCCCTGGTTATGAGCTTTTTTTCCCCCCTTTTCCAATCATGTTTTCAAAAGCCTTCATCCTCAGTCTTCATACGAAATGCCATTCACTAAATAAAATTGTATGGTGAAGGGTCTCAGGTTCAGTCACTCTTGGTCCTCTTTGTCACCTACAAATGAGTCATGCTCTGGCAAAAGGAGGTTTAATGCATCTCGATGATGCATTTAATGTACATGTATACCAAGCAAGTGTACCGATGCATTTAATGTACCCAGCAAGTGTATCAATGCATTTAATGTACCTGTGCAAGCAAGTGTACCAATGCATTTAAAGTACCTAGCAAGTTCACAATGCATTAAATGTACCCAGCAAGTGTACCAATGCATTTAATTTACCTGTACAAGCAAGTGTATCAATACATTTAATGAACCTAGCAAGTGCACCAATGCATTTAATGTACCCAGCAAGTGTTTCAATGCATTTAATTTACCTATACAAGCAAGTGTACCGATGCATTTAATGTACCCAGCAAGTGTATCAATGCATTTAATGCACCAATCACATGTAACAATACATGTAATGTACTTGTACAAGCAAGTGTACCAATGCATTTATTGTACCCAGCAAGTGTACCACTGCATTCAATGTACCCAGCAAGTGTACCAATGCATTTAAAGTACCCAGCAAGTGCACCAATGCATTTAAAGTACTCAGCAAGTGTGCCAATGCATTTAATGTACCCAGCAAGTGCACAACTGCATTTAATGTACCCAGCAAGTGTACCAATGCATTTAATGTACCTGTACAAGCAAGTGTACTAATGCATTTAAAGTACCCAGCAAGTTTATTAATGCATTTATTGTACCCAGCAAGTGTACCAATGCATTTAATGTACCTGTACAAGCAAGTGTACCGATGCATTTAAAGTACCCAGCAAGTGTGCTAGTGCATTTAATGTACACAGCAAGTGCACCAATGCAATTAATGTACCCAGCAAGTGTACAATGCATTAATGCACCTGTACAGGCAAGTGTACCAATGAATTTATTGTACCCAGCAAGTGTACCAATGAATTTGAAGTACCCAGCAAGTGCACAATGCATTAAATGTATCCAACAAGTATACCAATGCATTTAAAGTACCTGGGCAAGCAAGTGTATTGATACATTAATTATTCTATTGTACCTAGCAAGTGTACCAATGCATTTAAAGTACACAGCAAGTGCAGAATAATCAATTGTACCCAGCAAGTGTACTGATACATTTAATGTACCTGTACAAGCAAGTGTACCAATGCATTGAAAGTACCCAGGAAGTGCACAATGCTTTAAATATACCCAGCAGGTGTATCAATGCAGCAAGTGAACAATAATTTATTGTTCCCAGCAAGAGTACCAATGCATTTAATGTACCTCTACAAGCAAGTATACCAATGCATTTGAATTTATTGTACCGAGCAAGTGTACCAATGCATTTGAAGTACCCATCAAGTGCAAAATGCATTAAATGTACCCAGCAAGTGTACCAATGCATTTAATGTACCTGTGCAAGCAAGTGTACCTAGCAAATACACCAATGAATTTTATATACCCAGCATGTGTACCAATGCATTTAATGTACCTGTGCAAGCAAGTGTACCAATGCATTTAAAGTATCCAGCAAGTGTACCAATGCATTTATTGTGCACAACAAGTGTACCAATGTATTCAATGCACCTGTACAAGCAAGTGTTCCAATGCATTTAAAGTACGCAGCAAGTGCACAATGCATTAAATGTACCCAGCAAATGTACCAATGCATTTATTGTACCCTGCAAGTGTACCAATGCATTTAATGTACCTGTACAAACAAGTGTGCCTATGCATTTATTGTACCCAGCAAGTGTACCAATGCATTTAATGTACCTGTACAAGCAAGTGTGCCTATGCATTTATTGTACCCAGCAAATGTACCAATGCATTCATTGTGCCCAGCAAGTGTACCAATGCATTTAATGTACCTGTAAAAGTAATTAAACCAATGCATTTAAAGCACCCAGCGAGTCTACCAATGCATTCATAATACCCAGCATTTGTACCAATGCATTAAATATACCCAGCAAGTGTACCAATGCATTTAATGTACCTGTATAAGCAAGTGTACCAATACATGTAATAAACCCAGCAAGAGCACCAATGCATTTAATGCACCCAGCAAGTGAAGCAATGCATTTAAAGAACCCATCAAGTGGACCATTGCATTTAATGTACTCAGCAAAGGTGTCAGTGCATTTAATGTACCCAGGAAGTTTATCAATGCATTAACATGCCTGTACAAGCAAGTGTGCCAATGCATTTAAAGTACCCAGCAAGTGTGATAATGCATTTAATGTACCTGTACAAGCAACTGTACCAATGTATTTAAAGTACCAAGCAAGTAAACCAATGAATTTATTGTACCTAGCAAGTGTACAAATGCATTTAATGTACCTGTACAAGCAAGTATACCAATGTATTTGAAGTACCCAGCAAGTGCACAATGCAATTAAATGTACCCAGCAAGTGTAGCGATGTATTTAAAGTACCCAGCAAGTGTAGCAATGCATTTGAAGTACCCAGCAAGTGCACAATGTATTAAATGTACCCAGCAAGTGTACCAATGCATTTAATGTACCATTTCAAGCAAGTGTACCAATGCATTTAATGTTCCTAACAAGTGCACCAATGAATTTAATGTACCCAGCAAGTGTACCAATGCATTAATGTACCTGTACAAGCAACTGTACCAATGTATTTAAAGTACCCAGCAAGTGTACAATTGCATTTAAAGTACCCAGCACGTGCACAATGCATTAAATGTACCCAGCAAGTGTACCAATGCATTTAATGTACCGTTGCAAGCAAGTGCACAATGCATTTAATGTTCCTAGCAAGTGCACCAATGAATTTAATATACCCAGCAAGTGTACCAATGCATTTAATGTACATGTGCAAGCAAGTGTACCAATGCATTTAAAGTATCCAGCGAGTGTACCAATGCATTAAATGCAGTGTACCGATATATTTAATGTACTGTGCAAGTACACAGATGTATTTCATGTACCCAGCAAGTGTATAAATGCATTTAATGTACCCAGCAAGTGTACCAATGGTTTTAATATACTGCAAGTGTACTAATGCATTTAAAGTACTCAGCAAGTTTACCATTGCATTTATTGTACCCAGCAAGTGTACCAATGCATATAATATACCTGTACAGTCAAGTGTATCAATGCATTAAAGTACCCAGCAAGTGTACCAATGCATTTAATGTACCCAGCAAGTGTACCAATGGTTTTAATATACTGCAAGTGTACTAATGCATTTAAAGTACTCAGCAAGTTTACCAATGCATTTATTGTACCCAGCAAGTGTACCAATGCATATAATATACCTGTACAGTCAAGTGTATCAATGCATTAAAGTACCCAGCAAGTGTACCAATGCATTCATTGTACACAACAAGTGTACCAATTTATTGAATGTACCTGTACAGGCAAGTGTACCAATGCATTTGAAGTACCCAGCAAGTGCACATTGCATTAAATGTACCCAGGAAGTGTACCAATACATTTAATGTACCTAGGAAGAGCACAAATGAATTTATTGTACCCAGCAAGTTTACCAATGCATTCAAAATACCTGCACAATTAAGTATACTAATGCATTTGAAGCAGCCAGCAAATGCACAATACATCAAATGTACCCAGCAAGTGTACCAAAGCATTTATTGTACCTGTGCAAGCAAACGTACCATTACATTTAATGTACCTAGCAAGTGCACCAATGAATTTAATATACCCAGCAAGTGTACCAATGCAATTGATGTACCTGTGGAAGCAAGTGTACCAATGCATTAAATGTACCAAGCAAGTGTATCAATACATTTAATGTACCCAGCAAGTGCATCGATGCATTTAATGTACCCAGCAAGTGTAGCAATGCATTTAATGTACCTGTAAAAGCCAGTGTACCAATGCATTTAAAGTACCTTGCAAGTGCACAATGCATTAAATGTATCCAGCAAGTGTACCAATGCATTTAATGTCCCTGTGCAAGCAAGTGCACCAATGAATTTAATGTACCCAGCAAGTGTACCAATGCATTTAATGTACCTGTGCAAGCAAGGTTACAAATGCATTTAAAGTATCCAGCAAGTGTACAAATGCATTAAATGTACCAAGCAAGTGTACCAATTTATTTAATGTACCCAGCAAGTGTACCGATGCATTTAAAGTACCCAGCCAGTGCACCGATGCATGTAATGTACTCAGCAAGTGTGCCTGTGCATTTAATGTACCCAGCAAGTGTATCAATGCATTTAATGTACTGGATGTGTACCAATGCATTTAAAGTACCCAGCAAGTGTGCCTGTCCATTTATTGTACCCAGCAAGTGTACCAATGCATTTAATGTACATGTACAAGCAAGTGTACCAATGTATTCAAAGTACCCAGCAAGTGTAACAACCCATTGATTGTACACAAGTGTTACAATGCATTTAATGTATCTGTACAAGCAAGTGAACAAATGCATTCATTGTACCCAGCAAGTGCACAATGCATTAAATGTACCCAGCAAGTGTACCAATGCATTTAATGATCCTGTGGAAGCAAGTGGACCAATACATTTAATGTACCTAGCAAATGCACCAATGCATTTGAAGTACCCAGTAAGTGCACCAGTGCATTTTATGTACCCAGCAAGTGCACCAGTGCATTTAAAGTACCCAGCAAGTGCACCAGTGCATTTTATGTACCCAGCAAGTGCACCAATGCATTTGAAGTACCCAGCAAGTGCACCAGTGCATTCAATGTACCCAGCAAATGTACAAATGCATTGAACTTCTTACCACTCAATCCCGACTTTTAACGACCCTGAGAAAAAAGCCTTTTGAAAAAATTGTGGGAAAAGGAGAAAATGCTGGTAACCAGCATTTTCTCCTTTTCACACAATTTTTTTTTTTTTTGTCGTCTGCAAATGCTTTCGATTTGAAACAGTCTATTCATTATGTTTTTGGTAAAGAGTTAATGTAACCAGAAAGTCATCATAATGCTTATCTTGGCTCCAGTTTCAACCATGAAAACCAAAGTAAAACAAGTGCTGAAATAGTGTTCTCTTACTTTTTAATATCACAATATAAATATTTGAAATATAAGTTACATCCTCTACAAATAGTGTGCAATATTTTTCAATATATACTTTATCAACCAATGCATAATACATGTATGAAATTGAGGTCACGGAAATTATGTTTTTGACTCAATGCTTTATTCATTTTAATTGCGTATGTCACTGCTTTTTGGCTCCGTGCTTTGTTAATCTCAACTGATCATCTAAGTCAAAATAAACTTAAAATCTACCCTAAACCAGATGCCAAACTTTAGACTTGTCCATATTGAATGAATTTTCAGACAACAATGCAATTATGGTTCATATGACAACATGAAATGTGATTTGAAGTGGATGAAAACCTTGTGGGAAAAGCATTTCCCATAAGGTTTTCAAAAACGATTTTTCCTAGGGGTCATTAAAAGTTAAAAGGTCTGGTATATTAATTAATCAACTTCAAGATAACAGAATCAATCTGAAAAAAAAAATAATGATGAAGATTTTACATGATATATATATGATCACTATGTGCTCAGAACACCTCATGCAGACGCATTTTTATGCCTCTGAGGCAAGGTCTTCTTAAAAAAAACTGAATTGTGAAATTCCTAGTGATAGATTTCTCCATTTATAAAAAATTTTCCCATATTTTACTACACGGTAGCCCTAGGCCTACAAGAATGGAGCATTAAGATTTTTAAAATTTCACCCTTAACCACACAATCCTGATTTTTAACGACCCTGAGAGAGAAGCCTTTTGAAAGCATTGTTGGAAAAGGAGAAAATGCTGGTAACCAGCATTTTCTCCTTTTCCCACAATGTTTTCTACCCTATCAAAGCAAAATTTCACCATTTGAGACACTCTGAAATTGTCGTCTGCAAATGCTTTCAATTTGGATAGGTCTAAGATTTTGGTGAAGGGTTGAACTATATATGCCTGTAATACAACACCTTTTGGGTGGGACTGACCTAGATCCTAAGGCTACATTTCAAACACTTTTTGAGGGTGAAAGGGGTTACATGCCAAATTTTATAGTCCTTGGTCAGGAATCTGAAGATTCTTAATTGTATTGTATGTATTCTATGGTGTTTTATGCTGTTTTTCAACATTATTTCAGATGTCTTAACCTTGTGAACCTTAGATGAGGCCAAAATTTTGAGTTTTTGATTTCTATTACCAGTAAATTAATGTGATCTGTTGAATTTAAAGGTGGAAGCTTGATGAGACCAGCTCAGTTTTCAAGCAAGTGAAAGTATAATCAAAGCATTGAAATCTGTAAAGAATTAAACAATCAATGGCACATAACACATTGAACCATTTCATTGATTTCAAAACTTTCTGTTTATAAATGATGTAAATGTTTTTCCTTCTAAATTTACATGTTTCTCTTTAAAGACCTTCATAATGAATGGTGGATTTTGAATGCTGAAGCATGTTCAAATACAAATACACCGAAAAATAAATTTTTGCACTAATAAAACATACATCAAAATAAAAACAACATCGTTTCATAAGTGAAAGACCTAAAAAGTTGTAACTTTTAAGCCAATTTGGGTCAAAATTGCTCTCTATAGATCAGGCAGTGTAGATCCATGACCATACAGCATGTTTTACACTTGCTGATCCTGATCTACTATGTCCATAAAAGCAACTTTACCCTTTACAAATCAACAAAATTTTAGATTTTCCAACTGACAGCACTTGCAGATGACACGTTCATTGCGGCTAAAATTATGAGATTTCTCTGTGATAGGGTAAGAAACAATGTGGGAAAGAGAGAAAATGCTGGTTACCAGCATTTTCTCCTTTTCCCACGATGTTTTCAAAAGACTTTGCTGTCAGTGTCGTACAAGGTTTAGAAATATTCTGCTTACAAAAGCATACAGTCAATACAACAACAGTATGAATGTCATAAATACAGCACGATTGGAAGCACAAGGCTCCAAAAACCAAATCAAACATAAATCAATTCAAAGCATTGCTGAAAATAAAAAACAAAGCAAAAACAACAGAAAAACTTATTCTTTACGTGAAGCTCTCTAACTTATTTTCACAAAAACATCAAATACAAAACAATTCATAACATAAACAAAAACAAAATATTGCACTTAAATGGTTGGGGTACTGTATAAGTGGTCATTCTTGCAATGTGGAAATTTTTGTGATTTCGTGAATTTGAACAAAAATTGCAAATTTTTCCGTCCGCATATCTAACAACATCTATACTAACAAATAAAGAGTGTCTTGAATTGACAAACATTTACCAACACAAAATGGCTGTAATAAGTAATTCGCAATTTTTTCCGAGTCATGTATGTATTTACGTATACATAAGTTGATAGATTTATGGTTCCTTATATGCATCTTTCATCTACAAACATAGATGTAGCAGTCGATCTATTACTACCTTAGGTCCAAGCTGTATCAATCACAATTACTTTGTATCATGCTTTCCTCAGAATTGTTGTCTGTTATCTGTTTACCACTTTGTTTATTATTACTGCCTGTGGACATTTGAGAATTTCCCTATATTCATTAATTGTACTGATAGTCTAATAACAGAACTTGTTTATCCCCTGACGTCACAATGTTAACCCATTACCACACAATCCCTATTTTTGACGCCCCTGAAAAAGAAGCCTTTAGAAAACATTGTGGGAAAAGGAGAAAATGCTGGTAACCAGCATTTTCTCCTTTTCCCACAATGTTTTCTACCCTTCACAAAACAAATTTCAGATTTTCACTCACTTTTATTTTGTCGTCTGAAAATGCTTTCATTTTGGACAAACCTAAAATATTCTCGTTTGGTACTGAGTTAATAACAACAGAATTGCATGGTTTTTGTCCAATGCAGCGTAACTTCAAGAACACTTGTTACAGCAATATTTTAAAAAGCTTTCAGCGTCAAACAACCGAAACGTTTAGAAGCTATATTTAATCTAGCCTCTAAAGTCATTACCAGTAAACAGGTTGTAATCAAACCAAGGCTGTTGAAACTTTGGTATCTATTTTGGTCATCTGGATTCGAAAAATGATTGTAGCAACATCTACTTGACCCTACTGTGAGATTAGGAAAAGTAAATTTCACTGTGACTCGTTTTTGAATGTCCCTTAGGTGTCTTTTTTGACAAAGTAATATCCCATTGATAGAAAAGGAATGAAAATAATACAGATTGGAACGCAGGCTAATCTTTTATAGATGAACACAAAATCAATTCTATATTTAAAAGGCCTTGAAAAAGTAGATATTTTCATCATTTAACTCTTTACCAAATGACCAATTTATGGACTGGTCCAAATTGAAAGTACTTGCAGTTGATAAAATAAATGTCGAAATGACAAAAAAAATCGAAACCTGATTTGAGAAGGGTAGAAAACATTGTGGATAAAGGAGAAAATGCTGGTTACAAGCATTTTCTCCTTTTCCCACAATGTTTTTAAAAGGCATCTACCTCAGGGTCGTCAAAGTGTGGTAAAGGGTTAAAACAATGTGTTCTACCTCTTCAAGATAACTTCTATAACAAGAGCTACATGTATATCTAATTTTAATTTGCAGTGCTATCAATTTGCTTGAAGTTGTATTTATTACCAAACAAACTTATAGATTTGTCCCAAAGAAAACATGTGCAGATGACATATTAACTCATTACAAAATGGCAAAATTTTTGACTGTTTCAAATTGAAAGCATTAGCAGATGACAAAATTAAAATGACTCATAAATTGAAATTTGCTTTGGGAAGGGTAGAAAATGCTGGTTACCAGCAATGTTTTCAAAAGTCTACTTTCACAAAGACATGAAAACCAGGGATAGTTTGGTAAAGAGTTAACCCATTACCACAAAATCCCTACTTTTGACGACCCTGAGAAAGAAAGCCATTGAAAACATTGTGGTAAAAGGAGAAAATGCTAGTAACCAGCATTTTCTCCTTTTCCCACAATGTTTTCTACCCTTTCCAAAGTCAATTTTTAATCTTTGATTCACATCTATTTTGTCATCTGCAGATACTTCCAATTTGGACTCATCCAAAATTTTGTTGTGTGGTAAAGAGTTAAATTTCTTCCTTTCCCAAAACAAATTTCAATTTTTAGGTGACATTTACATGGCCATTTGCAAAAACTAAGTCTTTCATTTTGGACCTGTCTAGAATGTTGTTGTTTGGTAAACATATGAACAAAATATTTTGACATCATGTGGATTGATATATTTTTGACATTTTGAGCTTCATTTGGCACCCTGCTTAACTCTTTACCACACAAGAAAATTTTAGACAGGTCCAAATTGAAAGCATTTGCAGACGACAAAATAAAGGTGATTAAAAAATAGAAATTTGTTCTGGGAAGGGTAGAAAACACTGTGGGAAAAGGAGAAAATGCTGGTTACCAGCATTTTCTCCTTTTCCCACAGTGTTTTCAAAAGGCTTCTTTCTCAGGGGCGTCAAAAGTAGGGATTGTGTGGTAATGGGTTAAAAAACGATATAGTTTAGTCCACAAATTTATCTCTTTACCACACAAAGAATGCAGACTTACACAAATCAAAAGCATTTGAAGATGATAAATGTCACTTAACGGATGGAATTTCTCTATGATAGGGTAGAAAATATTATGGGAAAAGGAGAAAATGCTGTATTCCAGCATTTTCTCCTTTTCCCACAATGTTTTCCAAAGCCTTCTTCCACAAAGTCGATAAAACTCAGAATTGATTGGTAACAGGTTAAACAAAATTAATTGTCTAAGTATATTCAGTCAGAAATCAAATTTGCAAGTGACAATTAAAAAAAAAAAATATTTAAAAATAAAGCTAAAAATAATCGACAGATTTAGTAATGGGAATTTATATCTTCTCCTGCCATGATGTTCATAATTTGTAGGCAGGCAAAAAGATAAATTGCAGATTATAAAATTTCAGTATTGACCCTCAGATCGCCTAGCACAGCCCAGGTAGTTTTTGGGATGACAATATGAATCAAAATCAGAGCCCAAATTCACCAGCCATTCGTAGTTTCAATCTTAGTCTTCTTCTAGATTTAAAAAGTAACACAACTTCTGATTGGCTAAACCATATGGTTTAGCCAATCAGAAAGTGTGATACTTTCAGACTTTCAAATTGCAAAAATTTTAAAGAATAAGGCTTAGAATATTCTTGAGAATGGCTTGAGAATATGGACCTTGATTGCCTCTAGTGGCTGGTAAAGAACAAGATCAGATTGTGTAGAATGTGGTATCAGATCTTCAATTTACCCTGTAGTCATTTGTAAAAATTTCTTGCAAAAACTCCTTGACATTCCAATGCTTGACTACTTTTCTTCACATCGGAATCCTTTTGGTTAGTTAACTGCTCCTTATCAATCACATCTTATCTGCAAAACCGCCCCACGTACAAATATATACCGGTAGTTATTACAAAGGGATTTCGATTGTCATGTTTAAGTCTTCCTGGGTTCCAGTTTGTGTGACAGTTGCGTCAAAAGCTTTTGATTGTCAATGACGTGTAATTTACGGATGTAAGACATTGCATCTGCTGACTTTGTTGAGCTAGGTGTTTCTAGATCTGAAAATAAAAACACCAATGATCGACTACTTCCTTAGCATTAACTGATAATCAAAGTTATATCATTACATATATTAACTCTTTACCATATAATCCTTGATTTTTGTGAACCAAAGATAAAATCCGTTTAAAAAACATTGTTGGAAAAGAAGAAAATGCTGGGAACCAGCATTTTCTCCTTTTCCCACAATGTTTTCTACCCTGCTGGAAACAAACTTCAATTTTTGAGTTATGTTTGTCATCTGCAAGCGCTTTCAATTTGGACCAGTCCAAAATTTTGTTGTTTGGTAAAGAGTTATGAGAGTCATGCACTGTGAAAAGGGGACTTAACCCTTAACCAAAAAAATCCCTGGTTTTATCGGGTCTGGAATAGTAGCCTTTTGAAAACATTGTGGGATATGGAGAAAATGCTGGTAACTAGCATTGTCGTCTGCAAATGTTTTCAATTTGGTCTAGTCCAAAAGTTTGTCATTTGGGAAAGGGTTAAAGCATCTGTGAAAAGCATCAACCCAGGTCAAACTGCTCAATGCAGACAGGTTGACCCAAGTTGAAATATTTTGCTCATGACTCTATTGCCTGTTAGAAAAAATGTGTCTTATAGGTCGATAATTAGCTCTTTACCAAACCACAATATTTAAGGCTTGTCCAAAGTATAAGCATTTGTAGACGACAATATAAAAGTGATTGAAAATTCGAAAATGGTTTGGTGAAGAGTAGAAAACATAGTGGGAAAAGGAGAAAATGCTGGTAACCAGCATTTTCTCCTTTTCCCACTATGTTGTCTAAAGGCTTCTTTCTCAGGATCACCACAAGTAGGGATTGTGTGGTAACGACTTGCTTGGTAAAATGCATACCTGTGACGGGTTTAACCCCCAATGGCGTTAAAATCCATGCTTGTAATTAATCCTTTATCACACAATCCCGACTTTTAACACCCCTGTGAAAGAAGCCTTTAGAAAACATTGTGGGAAAAAGAGAAAATGCTGGTAACCAGCGTTTTCTCTTTTTCCCACAATGTTTTCTTCCCTCGCTACAAGAAAATTCGATGCTTTAGTCACATTCATTTTGTCGTCTGCAAATGCTTTCAATTCTGACCAGTCTAAAATTTTGTTGTTTGGTATAGAGTTAAGGGTGATCTCTTCATCAGATGGCAAAATTTTAGGCTTGTCCAAATTAAAAGCATTTGGAATTGAAAAATTGTGAAAAGTGAATGTACAGCTAAGGGTTTATACGACAAGTTTGACTAAAATAGAAACTTACTTAAGTCTAAGAATTAACACAATACTGCTGTTTATCTTTTGACCCTTTCCCAAACAAATTAAGACTACAAATTTCAAAACATCTGCTGACAAATAATCCAAAACTGGTTCATATGAGCTTAAGTTCTATGATACAGTAGAAAACCAATATTTTCTCCTCCTCCCACAATATTTTCTAAAGCCAGGTTGTTAAAACGCACAATTGTATGGTAATGACACAATTTTGGATTTTTTTAAATCCAAAGCATTTACAAAGGATTTATCAAATAAGCTTCAACTATAGATTTGCTCTGAAAAGTTGCAGAAAAAGGGGAAACTGCCTATTTTGCTATAGATTTTGCAAAAATAACCTTGAAATAACATGGTTTAACCCCTGTCTCTATAGAAAAGGGCCATTTCATAAATTTGATGCTGTAAAGGTAAATTTATCACAATGTTTGGTGTATCAGTAAAAGTCTTACCCATGTTTGCCCTTCTGCAAAACCTCACTGTTTTCAGAGTCTGTGAAATCATTCGCTGAAAATAAAACGGGGAAATAACAAAAAAACTGGATCTATATTAACTCTTTACTACACAGCAAAATTTTACACCAGTCTTAATTGAAAGCGCTTGCAGACGACAAAATAAATGCGACTAAAAAATGAAATTTGTTTAGGAAAGGATAGAAAACATTGTGGGAAAAGGAGAAAATGCTGGTTACCAGCATTTTCTCCTTTTTCCACAATATTTTCAAAAGGACTCGGTATCAGAATCGTTAAAAGTCATGATTGTTTGGTTACTGGTCGAATCATTTCAATCTGACAACAGACATTTTTTAAAACATCTTTGTCAAACATGGATAAGCCTTAACAAACTGACTCTGCAATTTGTTTGAAGAAGGGTAGTAAACATCGTGGAAGTAAGAGAAATGATGGTCACCAGCATATTGAGATAAGCCGTTTCTTATGTGTAAATGACACCTTTTGACAGCATAGAAAACATCGTGCCACAATGTTTTCCAGAGGCTACTACAAGCAATGCGTAGAAATGAGTATCTATGGAGTAAAGGGTTAATGATTTCAAAACTAGTCCTGCACCTACAGAAAAATGGCCGTCTGCAAGTGATCTCAACTCCTTACTAGGGCACAATTTTATGGACCAGTATACAATGAAGGTCTAGAGCTACAAACGTGGATCAACTCTTTACCAAACAACCCATTTTTGGACTGGACGAAATTCAAAGCATCTCCAGGCAACAAATTAAATCCCAGCATTAGGATGGTATCTGAATTTGACAGGATTGAAAATATCCTGGGAAAAGGACAAAATACTGACCATCACCACTTTCTGCTTTTTCTGCAATGTTTTCTATAAGCTTCTTTCTCAGGGTCATTAAAAGTCCGGTTTGTGTGATGGTGTGGTAAAGAACAGAAACTTTCTGTGACCGGGTAAAAACTTTTGTGGGTTATCAGCATTTTCTTCTTTTCCCAAAATGTTTTCAAACATCTTCTTAAGGGTCATTTAAACTAAGGATCGTTTTGAAAAGGTAGATCAAGTATACAAATAATTTCTCCCTTTTATCCTGAACTTACCATTTTCTCAAAGTTGACAAGTCCATCAAAATATGTCTTATTGCCTTCATGAGTAAAAGTCATGTCTGAAATAGAGATAGATATGACATGTATTGGCATATATTTATCACATAAAACCTCCTCCAGCCATGTATTAACTCTTTATCAAACAACAAAATTTTAGACTTGTTCCAAACAAAAGCAAAGAAAATAATGTGACTCAAAAATTCCTTTTACTACAATACTTTCAAAAGGTATCTCTCCTCGGAGTTGTTTTAAGTCGGAATTGTGTGGTAAAAGGTTAAACCCAAGACTTACTTTTGATTAACCCTTTACTCCACAGATACTCATTTCTACGCAATGCCTGTAGGAGCCTTTGGAAAACATTGTGGCAAAAGGTGAAATTGCTCGTGACGAGCAATTTCACCTTTTGCCACAATGTTTTCTAAACTATCAAAAGGTGTCATATACACATTAGAAACAGCTTCATCCTTGCTGTTATTTAAGGTCAATCAGAGATACCATAGAAATGCCTTATGGGGTAAAGGGTTTAGCATTAGTATATGGAGTGCAACACGCGAAAAGGTGCATTCGGACATTTGCGTAAAGTGTCGTCCCGGATTAGCCTGCGCAGTCCGCGCAGGCTAATCCGAGACGGCACTTTACGACTACATTAGATTTTGTGTAACAGTAAAGTTGCGTAAAACAGAAAATCACGCAGAATGGGAAAAGTGTCGTTTCGGATTAGCCTGTGTGGACTGCACACGCTGATCAGAGACGACACTTTACGCAAATGTCCGAATGACCCTTTTCGCGTGTTGCACTCCATATGATTGTTTATCGGGGCCCTGGTTCTGCTCAAGTAATTTACCTCTCTACCAAACAACAAAACTTTGGATTATCCCTTTACTATAGCTTGAGTTTCTACAACCCGAAGGAAGAAGGCATTTGAAGAGATTGTGGGAAAGGAGAAAATGCTGGTCACTAGCATTTTCTCCTTTTCCAACAATTTTCTTCTATCCTATAAAAGACAAATCCTATCAGTTCTGTAGATTTAACTCATTACCACTCGAAAATATTTTGGACTGGTCCAAACTGAAAGCATTTGCAGACGACACAATAAATGTGACTGAAACATAGAAATTCGTTCTGGGAAAGGTAGAAAACACTGTGGGAAAAGGAGAAAATGCTGGTTACCAGCATTTTCTCCTTTTCCCACAGTGTTTTCAAAAGGCTTCTTTCTCAGGGGCGTCAAAAGTAGGGATTGAGTGGTAATGGGTTAAATTTGTCCTTTGCAAGAGCACTTGGACCAGTCCAACTTGTGTCATGTGGTGAGGAGTTAACTCATTACCAAACGACAATATTTTAGGTTTGTCCAAATCAAAAGCATTTGCAGACGACAAAAGTGACTGAAAATTGGAAATTTGTTTCGTGAAGGGTGGAAAACATTGTGGGAAAAGGAGAAAATGCTGGTAACCAGCCTTTTTCTCCTTTTCCCACAATGTTTTCTAAAGGCTTCTTTCTCAGGGGCGTCAAAAGTAGGGATTATGTGGGAATGGGTTAAGAGGCGGAGCTTACCTTTCATGAGGAGTGGCATAAATGGTAAAATGGGAGGAGTCATCTTGGCAACAGTTAGTCTGTATACTCTGTGGTTTCTGGAGGGGTCCATCAGAGTCTCAAACTCATTGAACATCTTCTTGAATTTATTAGGTAGTTTCTGAAAACAAAGAGAATGGTAGAATTCAGTCACATTCCTTGTATGTTAATGCCCAAAAGGGCCATTGTTCCTAAAGCACTTACCGTGTTTTGGTGCGTACAACACGCACATTTTTTCAGCTCTGAATAATTTCAAACTGGGGACTGCGTGTTATACACTACAATAGGCAAAACCATGTTTTTCACCTCCTTGAAAGTCGGTCGTATACCTGTTCAAAGTGGGTGGGGGAGTGGCGTAGGTACGAAAACGGCAAAGTTCTCTCTCCACAGCCTTAACTTTCATCATCATCCCATTTCAACTTTTACCGATTAGAAAAAAACATTAATGTTTTAGTTTTGTTGAAATGTACTTGTACATTCTTTATTTGTCGATTAGGATTCGTAATTTCTCGATTCTATCAGCCATTTTGGCAATGGCGAACGTACCCGGAATGAAAAATATTGATTTACTGTTATCATCTGATTCGTCTCGTATTTTCTTTATTCTTTGTTAATAACTAAAATTGAACATTTATAAAAGAGTAAAATAACGATTCATAAAGAAATTAATCATTTGAAAATATATATATTTATCGCTACTTTTTACAAAAACCGTGATTTACATCATACTATAGGTCTATGTTTATTTCACACCTGTCACATTTGTCTATCAAGGTGAGAAAATAGGAGATGAACTGCGATATGGTCGTCAGTTCTATGTGTGAATTTGCAAATGTCATAAGCTGGCATGATTTTGTAATCCCCCGAGTACACATCGAATCATTACCATTTCCACTTTGATTAAAAATTGTTATTTCCCTTTGAAAAAGTATCGCCATTTACAACTTTTCAAGACGGCGACCTAAGCTGCACATGTTACGATATTTTGGTCAATTTTTGATGCGTGTTGTACATCCGAACAACCTTTTTTCCCTGGATCTGATGCTGAAAAAGACCTGCGTGTTATACATGCCTGCGTGGTATACACAGCGTTTTACGGTACTTGAGTATGTTCATCTAGAGTTGATAAAGCCAAGAGATCCCGGTTTTAACCCTTTCCCAAACAAGCCCTGGTTTTGACGTGTCTGCAGTAAAAGTCTGAAAACACTGCGGGAAAAGGATAAATTGCACATAATGAGCAATTTCTCTTTTTCCTACAGTGTTTTCTATCCTTTTTGAGAATTTTCTGGCATTTTATTCAAATCTAAAATTGTCGTCTGCAAACTCTTTTGGTTTGGAAGAGTCCAAAATTTGTCATTTGGGAAAGGGTTAAAGACTTTTTTTTCTTTAACCGTTTCTTTTTCTTTATTTCATGAAACTTTAATCGCACCTGTAACTTCATGCCAAGTATTGCCCCTGACGGTTGCAAGGTTGCACAGATCACGGCAGATAGAAAATTCACTTCATTCTATTGTGGCTAGCCGTTGACATAACAACAACAGTTTCCTGTTTAACCCTTTCCCAAACAATCCCTGGTTTTTACAGGTTTGGAATAGTAGTCCTTTGAAAACATTGTGGGAAAAGGAGAAATGCTGGTTATCAGCATTTTCTCCTTTTCCCACAATGTTTTCTATCCTATCATAGACAGAAATCATCTGTTTAGCAAGAATTAAATTGTCGTCTGGAAATGCTTTCAATTTGGTCTAGTCCAAAAGTTTGTCGTTTGGGAAAGGGTTATATTGAAGACAGATACCTACATTTTTCTTTATCCCATACACCATGTTCTGATTTTTTTATCTACATTTAAACAGGTGACAAGATTATAACATGGTCAAGTTTTAACAGTGTTTGTTTACTCTCTGGCTGTAAAGACGTTTCTTTAACTCTTTACCAAACGACAAAATTTTAGGTTTGTCCAAATTCAAAGCATTTGCAGACAACAAAATAAAAGTGACTGAAAACTTGAAATTGTTTTGTGAAGGGTAGAAAACATTGTGGGAAAAGGAGAAAATGCTGGTTACCAGCATTTTCTCCTTTTCCCGCAATGTTTTCTAAAGATTTCTTTTTCAGGGTTGTCAAAAGTAGGGATTCTGCGGTAATGGGTTAAACAACACATGAAAGTAAATGACCTACTTTTTGACCCACTCGACCTTTTTTCAAACTTGTCACAGATATAACCGAGACCAACATTCTGATAATGTTTCATGTGTATTGGACTGAAAAATGTGGCCTCTATCCTCAACACATGGTTTTTCTATGACCTACTTTTGGATCTAACATAACCCATTTCAAACTTGTCAGAGATATCAACAAGACATACATTCTCAACTTCTATCATGAGTATCAAGCTGTCTAGAGTGCAAGCAAGGCCTTTTAAGATTGGACTTGTTGACCTGCTTTTTGATTTGACATAAGCGAATTCTACAAGATCATAGAAAAAATCCATCATTTGTGCAACTACAGAGTTGTGGTCTACAAATGCTTTAAATATGGATAGGTATAAAATTCTGCAATGTGGTAAAGGCTATAGAATATCTTTATGAAGAAGACCTACCTCCCATGTTTGATATAATCTACTGACAGCAATATTACTCAGTCCCATTACCACAGCGAAAAAACTGTTGAGATTCTTGTACTCCTTGCAACTGAAAAATAAAACATAATTAAAAAAAAAAACATCAAAGTGCTTCAAGAATCTGTCCCGTTTTTTGGCATACCACAGTAACAGCTTTTCTTACGTACTAAAAAGTTTTATCAAAATATAAAGTTGGCTGATTGCTTTACATTATTGCAATCATATCACTGTGACAGCTCATACAGGGTGACACAAAAAAAACAGTCATCACCTAAACTTGAATAACTTTTGAAATAATAAATCAATTCTTGGTCGGCGGAGAGGGGTCGTCAGGATCCTCCAGTTGTTCCAGCAGGATAGTGCCACCCCCACACCTCAAACGAATCATTGGCATGGCTACAGCAGCGTTTCCCTGACCGACTGATCAGCTGCAGGTGTGACCCGCAATGGTCGCAGCATTCATCGAACTTGAAGCCCCCAGATTTTTATCTGTGGGGATACCTTAAGGACAGGGTGTATGGCAACAACCCCCAGACTATCCCTGACCCGAAGGCAGCAATCACAGCATCAATAAGAACGATCCTAAGGGAGGAATGCGAGAGGGTCATTGAGAACTTATTCCAAATGTGCCTGCAGCGCCGGGGAGCTCATTTGGAGCACATTCTTAGAGCGCCAGTGAAACAAAGAGTTTTTGTAGTACAGACTTGAAACTTTGAAGATGTCTGCCATACAGGCTTGTTGACCTAATGTAGCTGAAGTTTTGTGTCAATCTAAATAAACTTTTGGAAGTTATTCGATTTTTGGTGATGACCATTTTTTTTTGTGTCACCCTGTATATTTATAGATGTCCTGAATTTCACAAGCTAGGACTCTGAGTGTTGGGCAGAAGATAATCAAAAGTTCAAACAGTATGACAAACATTATAGGAAAACAAGCTATTTCTCATATTCCCTTAATGTTTTTCTATTAGTTTTACTATTATATTAACCCTTTACCACACAATCCAAATTTTAATGCCCATGTAAAAGAAGCAATTTGAAACATGCTAGTATCCAGCATTTTCTCCTTTTCTCACTATGATTTCCCCACTTTTTGACACAAATATCAATATTTAAGTCACTTTCGTTTTCATCTGCAGACGGTTTCATTTTAGACTAGTCTAAAATTTTGTTGTGTAATAGTTATACATCAGTTTTAACAGCATCAAAAGCACCTGTCTGTGCTTTCCTTGTGTCCCTATAAAATTCTCGGCATAACAGACTTTTACTTACAATACTTCACAATATATATAACAGTCAAATTATTGTTAAGAGGTAAGCTATGTATCAATCCTGCAGCAACAGTTTCGGAAGCCCTTAGGAAGAATTAAGAAAAATTCTTGATGGACATACAATTAAAAATAAACAGATGACAGAGATTAATCACATTTTCATATTGAGAACAAAAGAGCTACAAAAGAACACACTTACTGAGCAGCCAATTTGATGAATTTCCTCAACAAAGCCACACGCTTGCTTAAGTTGGTAGTTAACACCATTTCTGTTACAACCCAGAATTGTATTTCGTTAAACCGACGTAGGAACAAATCTAAGTTGGCAGTTATCTTTTGAAACTTGTAGCGTCCAAACACTTGATAGATGAGTTCATACTGAAATGGATTGATTGATTGTATGGAGTTTTAATTGGTTTACCTCTTTGCCACGCAATCCCAACTTTGAATATCCCTGATTCAATTTGGTCCAGTCCAAAATTTTGTTGTTTTCTAATGAGTTAATGGCTTTTTCAAGATTATTTCAGTCATGTATTGACAGCCACTGCACTTATCCATCTTTTCCTAGAGTTGCTTTTATCGGTACTTTGCACAATAATTATTCCTTCCAAGACATTAGCTCCTTCTAACATTTCAATCATTGAGGAGTGGCATAAACTGTTGAATGGAAAATCATTTTGGTGGTGTCTGTGTTTGTGAGCTTGTCACCATAAGAACCTGAGTTCAATACCCAGGAGCAAGTGTTAAATGTGGTCCATTCAGTGGCACACACTACTAATATGAGAATTGGCTTTTTCTGCAAGATGATAGAAACTTGTGAGTTGTTAAGAGTTAAACTGCTGATCCATTTTACCTCCTGAAGGGATGTGAAGAGTTCCCAATCATACAGGGTCATAAAGTAAGCCATTTCTCTAGAACTGAACATTTCTATTGTTGTAAATGTTCCCTCTGTTGGCCCCTCTTGCTCGGGTAGTGGTGTCTGTAAGTACAACAAATATGATCAATTAAGATACATCTCTGTTTTCATGAGGAATGTGATCATTAAAGATACACCTTTACTTGGCTTCATGAGGATTGTGATCATTAAAGATACATCTTTACTTGGTTTTCATGAGGAATTTGGTCATTAAAGATACACCTTTACTTGGTTTCATGAGGAATGTGATCATTAAAGATACATCTTTACTAGGTTTTATGAGGAATGTGGTCATTAAAGATACATCTTTACATGGCTTCATGAGGATTGTGATCATTAGAGATACAGCTTTACTTGTTTTCATGAGGAATGTGATCATTAGAGACACAGCTTTACCTGGTTTCATGAGGAGTGTGATATATAGATTAAAGATACATCTTTACTTGGTTTTATGAGGAATGTGGTCATTACAGATACCATCTTTACTAGGTTTAAATCAGTTTTCAGCCAGCATATTAAACACATTTCTTCCTTATTTTATGACACTATGATCATTTCTGTATCTTCAATCAAATGTTGCTCCTGCTGGCTGCAAGGTTACACAGACTGTAACAGATAGAAAATACTTTTCATGTTTTGAAGGCCTTCCAAGAATTCACTATTGTTGTTTCTTGTTTTAAGTGAGGACAAAATCCTTTGTTTTCATTTCATCTTTTATACCATGTATAACTTTTTTCTCTCTCAACACTGCTAAGTCATTCTGAATACATTTAAGTTGAGACAGCATCTTTTCTCTCCATCTATAAGGATGAAATCTTTCAATCGATCCAAAAAAAAAATTTAATACACTGCAAGTTTTTACCACATGACAAAATTAAGAGCTGTCCAATATGAAAGCATTTGCTTAACTCTTTAGCAAACAATTCCTGGTTTTTACGACCCATAGATAGAAGCCTTTAGAAAACATTGTGGGAAAAGGAGACAATGCTGGTAGCCAGCATTGTCTCCTTTTCCCACAATGTTTTCTGGCCCGCTGGAAACAAATGTCAATTATTGAGTTACGTTTATTTTGTCGTCTGCAAGTGCTTTCAATTTGGACCAGTCTTAAATGTTGTTGTTTGGGAAAAGGTTAAGATAGATAAAGCCACCGAATATAGCTGTCAAGGCTCAGCTGCATGAGTTCAATTGGAAATTTTTGAAAAAATTCCAAGTCAAAGAGGGGACATAACTGTTTCTAAACTATTTTGATGGTTACCTGCCCTTGTAGTATGAGTTCTCCTTTTGAAAGTTAACAATTTGTCCAAGTTTGTCCAAATATCCTTAATAATAACAGAAATGTTACAAAATGTCAAAGATTTTGCATGACCACAGCCCAGCAAGGGCTATCACAATAACTTGCTGGTTTTTTTTTTTTTAGTTAAAAATAAACTAACAACTCACCAAGGCATCTAACTGTTCCCTAGGTGTAACAAACAATCGGCCATTTATACTGAGCCCAGAGGTCACACAGAGGTCATTTTCCTTGAATACTATTTTTTCTGTAAAGAAGAAAAAAAGACCTATCCTTAGATTGAAAATTTAATAACTACCAAAAACTATCATGAACATAACAGACAAACATTTGAAGTAAAGACACTATCATTCTTTATTAGGAAGAAAGTGTTGTTAGAAAAGGAGCAAGAACATGTAATAACAGTAAACTGTTGTTCCTTTTTCTACATTTAAAGAAGGCCCTGGATAAGCATAATACAAACCTCCTGAAGATTTCACCTCACAAAGGATGAGTTCATCATCAAGGCATAGTTTCTCTTGTATGTTAAGTAAGAGATTCTCTACATTTAAAGGAGGCCCTGGATAGGCATAATACAAACCTCCAGAAGTTTTCACCTCACAAAGGATGAGGTCATCATCAAGGCCTAGTTTCTCCTGTATGTTAAGTAAGAGATTCTCTACATTAAAAAGAAGGCCCTGGATAAGCATAATACAAACCTCCCGAAGATTTGACCTCACAAAGGATGAGGTCATCTCCAATGCAATGTTTCTCTTGTATGTTAAGTAAGAGATTCTCTACATTAAAATGAAGGCCCTGGATAAACATAATACAAACCTCCAGAAGATTTGACCTCACAAAGGATGAGGTCATCACCAAGGCCTAGTTTCTCCTGTATATTAAGTAAGAGATTCTCAACTGTTGTATTCATGGACAATTTCAAAGTACTGTAGGTATGGTCTGCACAATAAACTTTAAAGATGTCTGAAAATAAAAAGTAATTTCATTTTTCATATAGATTAATTTCAACATGTGAAGCTGTAAAACTATAGCAAACGATGGAATTAACTCTTTGCCACACAATCCTTGGTTATCATGACCCTGAGAAGGAAGCCTTTTGAAAACTTTGTAGGAATAGGAGAAAATGCTGGTAACCAGCATTTTCTCCTTTTCCCACAATGTTTTCTACCTTTCCCAAATTAAATTTCAATTTTTGAATCACATTTATTTTGTCATCTGCCAATGCTTTCAAATTGTATGAGTCTAAAATTTTGCTGTTTGGTAAAGAGTTAACTGTGGCTAATTTTAAATACTTAGAAACTTTCTTGGGAAAGGAGAAAATGCATTTTCTCCTTTTCCTACATTTTTTTTTTAATCTTTCCAAAACACATTCTATAACTTGGGCAATATTTAATTTGTCTGCAAATGAATTCATTTTAGGCCAGCCTAAAATTTTGTCTTCTGATAAAGATTTAACCCTTTACCACACAATCCCTACTTTTAACGACCCTGAGAAAGAAGCCTTCACAAAACATTGCAGGAAAAGGAGAAAATGCTGGTAACCAGCATTTTCTTTTTTTCCCACAATGTGTCCTTCCATTCCAAAGAGAAATTTTGTCATCTGCAAATGCTTTCAATTTGGACCGGTCTGAATATTTTGTCGTTTGGTAAAGATTGAATCCTTTTCCACACTTTCTCTAGTTTTATTGACCCTCAATGAAAATTCTTTTGATAATAATGCGGGGTGGGTGTTAAAAGGAGAAAGATGGTAACCAGCATTTTCCCCCTTTCAATGTTCCTTTCAACATAACAACCTAATTTCAGAGCTTGAGCAACTTCAAATTTTTTACCAACAGCAGATTTAAGTGTGAACATGTTTAAAAGTTTTTTATCATGTACAGATTATACATAATCACAACTTTTGACAACCTCGGGAAAGAGAGCTCTGACAAATATTGCGGGAAAAATGAGAAAATGCTGAAAGCATCATTTTCTCCTTTTCCCATAATTTAGTCTACCCTAACAAACGCAAATTTGAGTTACTTAGTAATGCTAGATTTGTTGTCTGCAAGTTTTTTAAATTCGGCCTAGTTTTAAATCTCGTTGTTCGGTAAAGAGTTAAAGAACACACCTGGGCGTGGTTTTTGCTTTTGAAATGCAGATAACCATAAAAATTTGAGTTGTTGCTCATTCAATAAGGTAGCAAATGAAATAAGAGCATGCGGATGCAAACGTTTGCCTGCAGATGCTTCATTTTCAGTGAAAATTTTAGGGTAAAAAAGGGCATAACTCTGTCGAAAATTTTGTAAAGTTATCTGCCCTTGTTGTATGATTACCCCATGTATAACCCTTTACCTCACAATCCCGACTTTTCACATCCCTATGAAAGAAGCATTTGAAAGCATAGTGAGAAATGGAGAAAATGCTGGTTACCAGCATTTTCTCCTTTTCTCACAATGTTTTCTTCCCTTCCTAAAACAAATTTAAATTCTTTAGTCACATTCATATTGCCTTCTGTAAATGCTTTTAATTTGAACCAGTCTAAAATTTTGTCGTTTGGTGAGGAGTTAGTGTTAACATGTTGGAGTTTTAATTAATAGAGTTTTAACTCTACCAATCGACAAAATTTTAGACTGGTTCAAATTGAAAGCATTTGCAGACGTCAAAATAAAGGTGACTGAAAAATTGAAATTTGTAATTAGAAAGGTAGAAAACACTGTGGGAAAAGGAGAAAATGCTGGTTACCAGCATTTTCTCCTTTTCTTAGTGTTTTCAAAAGGCTTCTTTCTCAGGGGCATCCAAAGTAGGGATTGTGTTGTAATGGGTTAAGAGACATTACAAAATATCTGTTTTTGCATGAAGACGTTGCAGACACAGGAGCAATGAGAATACCAACACAATTTTTTCCAAACAGCCAAGCTAAAAAATCCTTACTTTCATCTGTTGGCTTTATAGTATTTTTCTTGTAATGCTGATCATGGTTCATTTCTCTGGAGGGTTTGCGTGACAATGTGAAGTTTCCGCTTGCCCTCTTTTTTGATTTCCCCTCGTCCCCTCTGAAATTTGACAAAGTATACACAGATTTTCACACTGAAAAAGTTTTGGAACTTGCATATTATCACACTGAAATTTTAATAATTTTACTACATTTAACTCTGTACCAAAAAGTGCTTCTTTCAACAACACTAAAGAAGAAGTTTTGGAAAACAAAGTGGGGAAAGGAGAAAATGATGGTATCCACCATTTTCTCCTTTTCTCAAAATGTTTTCCACCCTTACACAGACAAGTCCTACGATTTTTAACGGTATTTAGTACATCATGTGGAAATACTTTTAATCTGGACAGGTTAATACTCAGACAGAATTGGCTGATCTTTGATTCAAATTAAGCTCAAGTTTCAAGCTCTGTATATCACCACCAGTTACCAGGCTCTGGAAGTTCATCTGAATATATCCGAAAATTTTGTTTTCATTTTTTTCCAGACGACAAAATTTTAGTCTTGTCCAAGTTCAATGCATTTGCAGACAACAATTTCAATGTGACTGAAATAGTGCGATTTTTCTTCGATAGGGTAGAAAACATTTTGGGAAAAGGAGAAAATGCTGGTTACCAGCATTTTCTTGTTTTCCCACAATGTTACCAAAAGGCTTCTTTCCTAGGGTCATTAAGAATCAGCATGTTAGGTAAAGGGTTAAAGGACACTAGTTCTAGGAAAACAACCAAGAGCAAAGTTGATTTTTTTGTATCAGTAATTAAACATGCTGCAAAACTTCTATACCAAAATGGCTCTACTCAAGAAACAAGATAACCACTCTGTGTGCACCACCCATCTAGATACATAACATACAGTCAATTTTTTAACACTCTTCCAACTGGAGTTTAAAACAACTCTATTTCTCTCTTTTGTCCTTCCTGTAACAATTTTTTCTCTCGCTTCAATTTCTGACATAAATCAAAGACAAATTACTCACTGTATTTGAGCCTGTAAAACCGTTTCCAAGGTAACAAGGTCATCTCTTAGAGATGGATAAGACACAAGGTCGTCAAGGACACAACTATGAAGCTCCTGAAAATGACAATTACCTCTTCATTATAAGACCTCCTTTTTGTTCCCATTTTATTTTTCACCACATGACAACATTTTAGGCTTAAAAGCATTTGCAGATAACTTTACCAAACGACAAAATTTTAGACGTGTCTTAGTTCAAAGCACTTGCAGACAACTGAACCAATGTGACTGAAAAATTGAAATTAGTTTAAGAAGGGTAGAAAACATTGGGGGAAAATGGGAAAATGCTGGATACCAGCATTTTCTCATATTATTTTCGAAAGGCTTCTTTCTCAGGGTTGTGAAAATCAGGGATTATTTGGGAAAGGGTTAAAATTTGTATATGGAAACACAGACCACATTATGAGAAAATGCTTGTTATCAGTAATTTTCTTTCCCAAAAATGTTCCAAAAGAATAACTCCAATTACACACTATATTTTCTGATCCTTTTAGGACTTTTAGCAGTTTTGTTGCTTGAAGTCATAGTAGACAAAGATTTGACTACACCATTCAAACATGCAGACTGACCTTAACCCTTTACCAGACAATCCCTGGTTTTTACCACCCTGTGATAGAAGCCTTTTGAAAACATTGCGGGAAAGGAGAAAATGCTGGTAACCAGTTGGTTAAACCACTTCTGGTCAGGCTACAATTATCCTCTGCCTTGAGACCTTCAATAAAATACACAAAGGAAAAACTTTTGGAGGAAAGAAAGACAAATTTTTTTTTTCAATCTTATTAAATTCAGTGTGTGAAAAGAACCAGTTTTTGCCTTAAAGGAATTTAGTTAATTTCTCACAATGATACCAAAGTCTTATTTGTATGACAATTAGTAAAAGAAATAGAGTTTATTTCATCAGCTTGTGGTTAATATGGGTAAATATTTGCCAAAAAAGGGAAAGGTATGCGAAAATAACGAGTACCATAAGGCACAAATTATTTTTGTGGACCTTCCCCTTTTGAGGCAAATATTTACCCATATCAACCACAAGCTGATGAAGTAAATTATAAATTATATTTCTTATGATTATTTTGTCAACAAATTTCACTTTTAAAACTAGTGATCTCAATTAACCAGAAAAACAGCATTTTCAAAACAAGAGTGGCAAATTGTCGTAACATACGCCCGTCTTACCCAAAGTTGTAAAGCTGGGGCATGCACCGGAAAAAATTCAAGTATGAAACACAACAAAGGGCAATAACTCAAAAATTAAGCAAGCAAGAGTTGTGATTCCTGTGCACTGCACTCCCCATCGATGAGATCTATCCACCCATGAAATTTCATAACCCTAGCTAGTATAGTTTTGGAGATATGCTCTGGACAAAAATCAAGTATGAAAAAAGACAAAGGGCAATAACTCAAAAATTAAGCAAGCAAGAGTTCTGATTCCTGTGCACTGCACTCCCCCTCCGTGAGATCTATCCACCCATGAAATTTCATAACCCTAGCTAGTATAGTTTTGGAGATATTCACTGGACAAAATTCAAGTATAAAAAATGACAAAGGGCAATAACTCAAAAATTAAGCTAGCAAGAGTTATGATTCTTGTGCAGTGCACTCCCCCTCGGTGAGATCTATCCACCCATGAAATTCCATAACCCTAGCTACTATAGTTTTGAAGATATGCTTAGGACAAAATTCAAGTATGAAAAACAACAATGGGCAAGAACTCAAAAATTAAGCAAGCAAGAGTTATGATTCTTGTGCACTGCACTCTCCCTCGATGAGATCTATCCACCCATAAAATTTCATAACCCTAGCTAGTATAGTTTTTGAGATATGCTCTGGACAAAATTAAAGTATGAAAAACAACAAAGGGCAATAACTCAAAAATTAAGCAAGCAAGAGTTATGATTCATATGCACTGCACTCCCCCTCGATGAGATTTATCCACCTATGAAATTTCATAACCCTAGCTAGTATAGTTTTGGAGATATGCTCCGGACAATATTCAAGTATGAAAAAACAACAAAGGGCAATAACTCAAAAATTAAGCGAGCAAGAGTTCTGATTCCTGTGCACTGCACTCCCCCTCGATGAGATCTATCCACCCATGAAATTTCATAACCCTAGCATGTATAGTTTTGGAGATATGCTCCGGACAAAGAACTGGACGCTGCCCGCCCGTCCGCCCGCCACGGGTGATCCCATAATACGTCCCGTCTTCGAAGGGCGTATAAAAAGTAGTTCCAGATTTTCCACAGGAGGAAAATATTCACTATGGCGGGAAATAATCTCCCCAGCTTATATTACGACAGTTCTTTACCCATAACATGTCTAAACATAGACACATGAAATATGATATACAGAAATATTATGGAAACAAGAGGGCCAAGATGGTCCTGGATCGCTCACCTGAATTTTTGAGAGGACCATAGCTTTTTTTTTTTTTTTAAGGTATTGAAACACTGGAAACAAAATCATTATTTTGCCAAGCAATTTTTAAAAGGTCACCTGTAAAAGTCCTCTCAAAATCTGACCAGCAGTTTCAAAAAAGAAGAATTTTTAGGAGTTTCTTAATTTCCGTACAGTGCAAGTAGCCCCCATTTACTAGAGCCATGTTTCTTGACCTATCAAAATTTCGCGAACACATTTTGAAAAAGGCCATTCAAGGAATATTTCCGTGAAACAATTTTCAAATCTGACCAGCTGTTTCAGAGAAGAAGAATTTTCAAGAATTTCTTCATTTCCATATAGTGCAAGTAGCCCCCATTCACCAGAGCAATGTTTCTTGACGAATCAAACTTTCATGAACAATTTTCGAAAAGGGTCACCCAAGTAATATCTCTGTGAAAATTTTCCAAAATCTGACCAGCCATTTCAGAGAAGAAGAATTTTAAAGAATTTCTTCATTGCCCTATAATGCAAGTAGCCCCCATTCACCAGAGCCATGTTTCTTGATGAATCAAAATTTCGCGAACAATTTTTGAAAAGGGTCACCCAAGGAACATCTCTGTGAAATTATTTTAAAATCCGACCAGCCGTTCGAGGGAAGAAGAATTTTTAAGAATTTCTTCATTTCCCTATAGCACAAGTAGCCCCAATTCACCAGAGCCATGTTTCTTGACGAATCAAAATTTCGCGAACAATTTTTGAAAAGGGTCATCCAAGGAACATTTCTGTGAAATTATTTTAAAATCTGGCCAGCGGTTTCAGAGAAGAAGAATTTTTAAGAATTTCTTCATTTTTGTATAGTGCAAGAAGCCCCCATTTACCAGAGCCATGTTTCTTGACAGATCAAAATTTCGCGAACAATTTTTGAAAAGGGTCACCCAAGGAACATGTGTGTGAAATTATTTTAAAATCTGGCCAGCAGTTTCAGAGAAGAAGACTTTTTAAGAATTTCTTCATTTCTGTATAGTGCAAGAAGCCCCCATTCACAATAGCCATGTTTCTTGACGCATCAAAATTTCGCGAACAAATTTTGAAAAGGGTCATCCAAGGAACATCTCTGTGAAATTATTTTTAAATCTGGCCAGCGGTTACAGAGAAGAATTTTTAAGAATTTCTTCATTTTTGTATAGTGCAAGAAGCCCCCATTCACCAGAGCCATGTTTCTCAACAGATCAAAATTTTGTGAACAATTTTTGAAAAGGGTCACCAAAGGAACATCTCTGTGAAATTATTTTAAAATCTGGCCAGCGGTTTCAGAGAAGAAGAATTTTTAAGAATTTCTTCATTTTGTATAGTGCAAGAAGCCCCCATTCACCAGAGTCATGTTTCTTGACAGATCAAAATTTCGCGAACAATTTTTGAAAAGGGTCACCCAAGGAACATGTGTGTGAAATTATTTCAAAATCTGGCCAGCGGTTTCAGAGAAGAAGACTGTTAAGAATTTCATCATTTCTGTATAGTGCAAGAAGCCCCCATTCACCAGAGCCATGTTTCTTGACGGATCAAAATTTCGCGAACAATTTTTAAAAAGGGTCACCCAAGGAACATGTGTGTGAAATTATTTTAAAATCTGGCCAGCGCTTTCAGAGAAGATTTTTAAAGAATTTCCAAAAAAATTCTATTTCGTTGCCATGGCAACCACAGTTTTTGACGGAATCAAATTCTGTGAACAATTTTTAAAGAGGACCTCCCAAGGAACATTCCAGCCAAGTTTGGTCCAAATCCGCCCAGCGGTTTAGGAGGAGTTGATGTTTAAAGAATTGTTGACGACGCACGACGCACTGACGCACGACGGACACCGGGTGATCCTAAAAGCTCCCCTTGAGCACGTTGTGCTCAGGTGAGCTAAAAACAAAAAGTAATGACATTTATACCTCCAAGAAAGCATTAATGGTATGGTCCTCTTTAAAGGCTGGGCCTACAATGTTGCCCCATTCTTGAACAAAATGTAAAACACATTTTTTATGATTGAACATGAACTCAAAGGCTTCCTGTTCTGTTGTCTCAGTAGCTGATGAATGATAGGTGATACAGAGTTAAGGAAATTACATGTCGACTTCTTCAATGCATCTATAACTTAAGCAAACGACAATATTTTAGTCTTGTCCAAATCCAAAACATTTGCAGATGACAAAATAAAAGTGACTGAAAATTTAAAATTTGTTTTGTACAGGGTAGAAAACTTTGAGGGAAAAGGAGAAAATGCTGGTTACCAGCATTTTCACCTTTTCCCACAATGTTTTCTAAAGGCATCTTTCTCAGGGTCATCGAAAGTAGGGATTGTGTGGTAATTGGTTAAAATGTTTATACTCTGGTACGTTACTCTACTTAAAAACATAAAACTAACTAAAGATATTGATCTTTGCCAGAAGACAAAATTTTAGAACTGTCCAAATTGAAAGCATTTGAAGACAAAATTGCAATACATGTGTATGTTTCTCAAATAATAGGATCTGTTTTTGAAGCAGACAAAAGCATTTAGGAAACAAGAGGGCCATTGGCCCCGGAATGCTCACCTTAGACTGTAGTTTACGAGTGAAATTCAAATTTTTTAACAAGTTTGGTAAAGATTCACCCATGGAACATCCCTGCCAAGTTTCATCAAGATTGTCCCAGTGGTTTAGGAGAAGAAGATGTTTAAAGAAATTGTTGAAGGACGACCGATGATGGACATAGGGCAATCACAATAGCTCACCTTTAGCACTTTGTGCTAAGGTGGGCTAAAAATGGAGGAAACACTGGTTAACAGTATTTTCTTTTCCCACAATGCCATTAAAAACCATTTTCCACAGAGTCATAAAAACAAAAATTGTTTGAGAGAGTATTTAACGTGTTAAAAAGGTTGTATCTTGTATTTATGTTTGCTAGAAGTATTGTATTGCTTATAGCAATAAAATTCTGTTCTGTTCTGTATACAAAAAGGATATTGGGACAGAAGAACTGGACATAAGTGGTTACATGGCATAAATATCACATGAGTGAGGATGAAGTCCTCTAAAAACCCATCTGAAATGTAGAATATAGCATTTGTAAACCCATAAAACATATACAAATCATACACAAAATCCCCACTAAGTTGACAGATTTGAAAAGAAATGTGGGAAAAGTAGCAATTGCCTAGAACAGGCAATCATTTTCCCACTTTCTTTACTGAAATTAGTATTAATCTCTACCTTCTTACCCTCTCCAAATAAATAATTATCATATATATTCTGTGAGACTTGTATATCTTAGTCTGTCCAAGTAGCAATAAAGCAGACTACCTGCATCTTTCTACTTTTTACCACATTGCTTTTCATTACCTTTCCTACAGGTTGTTTGGTGAAGGACTGACTGAACAAGAGTACCACATGTGGATGTCAGCACTCCGTAGCAGTTGCCTGATCTTTAGTGAAAATTTTACATTGAAAAAAGGGTGATAACTCTGTAAAAACTACTTTCGAAAAAAATGCCTTTAGTAATAACAGATATATTAATTGCCAGAGTTACAACAATACCTTAACCCATTTCCAAACGACAAAATTTTAGACTGGTCCAAATTGAAAGCATTTGCAGACTACAAAATAGATGTGAATAAAAAATTGAAATTTAATTTGGGAAGGGTAGAAAACATTGTGGGAAAAGGAGAAAATGCTGGTTACCAGCATTTTCTCCTTTTCCCACAATGTTTACAAAAGGCTTCTTTTTCAGGGTCATCAAAGGTCCAGATTGTGTGGTAAAGAGTTAAAGAGTTAATGCTTTCTTCAAAAACACCCAACCTAAAACACCCGAGCGAAAAACTGGAAAGGGGGGGGGGTTTGAAACAGAGCTAGTTCCCAAAACTTACCGTTATAATCAAATCATAAACATACTTTGAATGAGGCAGTTTATCCTTATGCAACAATGAATGCTTTCTCAAGTATACAGGCAGCTTCTTTTCATTTTAATGCTTTCTTCAAAAACACTCAAACTAAAAACTGGAGGGGGGAGGGGGGTTTGAAGTAGAGCTTGTTCCCAATATTTTCTATTATAATCAAATCATTAACATACTTTGAATGAGGCAGTTTATCCTTATGCAACAATGAGTGTTTTCTCAAGTATACACAGAGCTTCTATCTTTTTAAAACATGATTTGAGCAGTTTACCTATTTCATTTTCTTTCTTGTTATCAAGCCTGGATTCCAGTAGATGTTCCAGCATCCTTTCTGGGGTACCAGCCATCACAGAATATCTGGTAGAACAAAAGGTTGAAGTAATAAATGCTTTATCAAACAATCAAGTGTTAAGTGACTAACACTAACAATACTTTTCGAAAACAATATGGAAGGAGAATACGCGGTTTTCTCCTGTCCCCATTATGTTTTCTATTGTTTAACCCTTTACCACATGGTAGAATTTTAGACCCATTCAAATCGAAAGCATAATTATGCAGATCAACAATTCTACGTTGCTAAAATTGTTGAACGGGTCTTTGATAGGGTAGAAAACATTGTGGTTACCAGCATTTTCTACTGTTTCCAGTGTTTTCAAAAGTCGTGTTATTCAAGGTTGTCAAAAGTCTGGATTGTGTAGAAAAGGTAAAACCCACAATCTTTCCAATCCTATAAAACACCAATTTCCATTATTTATTTGTCTTGTCATTTGCAAATGCTTTCAAATTTGGATTCAACTTTTATTTACTTGGTATTAGAAATGAAAGAAAAAAAGAGAAAAAAACACTTCTTTTGTAAATACTTTTCACCTTCAATACAACAAAATAAATAGAGGATATTTGTTTTTTTCGGTGAAAGATCGAAATTTATTTCATCGAGTGGACACCATCGGTAATATTTTCACGAGTGGCGCAGCCACGAGTGAAAATATTACCGATGGGGTTCACGAGATGAAATAAATTTCGATCTTTCACCAAAAAAAAAACAAATATTCTATTTATTTTATGCTTTTATCCCTTTCTGGGAGGAGTTTTGTCAAAATTTAGTACAGTTCTTTTCCCTTATTCCCCGTGGCGTACCCCTCCCGCATAGCAACGTTACGTCAAGCGCGAGAAATGTAAGGTATATGACGTCATATTTCCCATCTGGTTGTTAGGCACGCGCAATTTACCTAGGCGACAAGAACGTGAAAATCGATATTTTCACTGGTGGTGCCAGTGTAAGATCGAAAAATATTTTCACTGCCATTTCTCGATATCCTACCGGAAAGCATGAAATAAAGTAAGACCATAAAATGGTGAAAAGAAAAACATGTAACACTGTAACATACCTGTTCCAACACATCCCTTCTGATTGTAGATACAAAACTATTTTTTACTTTAACAAAGCTCCCACTTTTTTAGTCCAAATATTTTTCATTCCAAAAATTTTCTTATCTAGGATTACATTTCCTCATTTTTTAAGTTCATTAAGTAAGTCATTATTTGCATTTTAAAACAGACAATGTAAATATGTGTTCTAATTAAGAAATAATCTTCATTCTGTCGTGGTATATCGTTCAATAAACCACAGTTGTGAGTTATGAGGCACAATAAATAATCCAGGAGGGCGATAGCCCGAGTGGGTTATTCATTGCGCCTCATAACTCACAACGTGGTTTATTGAACGATATACCACGATAGAAAGAAGATTATTTCGATTCTAACATTGCAAATTCTTAATGAAAGGAAAACAAGTTCAGAGTGAGAGTAAAAACGCCGATGAAGATTATGTTCCATTGAATAACTCACTCATTGAATGACGTCACTCGATATAGGATGACATCACTCTACATGGATTGTCATAGATTTTACTGCGTTTTCCTTGCACTGTGTTAATAGAGCCAAAGTCGCGTGTCATGTTAGAATGGTCTTTTTCTTCTGAATGTGTCGGTCAAACACAGTCTTTGAGCACTGGCTATAACTAAGACAAATTCTACAGACAGTTTCCAAGCCAATACATTGTCCTCTGCTTCTAGAGTCTATTTTAATTAACCCTTAATGTCACACGTATTTTCTCAATGCTGCAACAGCACCTCTTTGAAAAGGTGGTGAAATGAGAAAATGGTCAACATGAACAATGTCTTCTTTCATTTCAATGTTTTCAGTGATAGAGATTGATTGAAATTTTCTTTCTCTAAATAGATGCATGATAAATATGATAAAACTCTAATGATTCTGCATAACTTGTAAATGACAATATGTGTTTCATTAACCCTTTACCAGATGACAAAATTTTAGACAGGTTCAAATTGAAAGCATTCGCAGACAACAAAATAAAGGTGACTGAAACATTGAAATTTGATCTAGGAAGGGTAGAAAACACTGTGGGAAAAGGAGAAAATGCTGGTTACCAGCATTTTCTCCTTTTCCTACAGTGTTTTCAAAAAGGCTTCTTTCTCAGGGGCGTCAAAAGTAGGGATCATGTGGTAATGGATTAAAAACTCTTAGGCCAGTCCAAATTAAATGGATTTTGCACATGATAAGTTATACAGAGTGGTGCAAATGGTGGGATTTTTCATGAAAAGACAGAAAAGATTGTGGGGAAAAAAAGAAAATTCCGGTCATGAGAACTTTCTCCTTTACCAGCAATGTTTTCTCAAGACCATACAAACTTCAGATTGGATGATAAAGGGCTAAGATGTAAAGCACATAACAGATGTTGTAACTAGACAGTTTCTTAGCTGGTAATCACACTTCAAAGCATTCTGTTTTATTAACATGTATGTGACAAAACACCCTCATATGGAATCATATTTCCATATGGGAGTGGAAGGCAAAAATCACCCTTTGACCAAAAGAAATATGCCTTTGAAAGAAAAAGAAATTTGAATAAATTTGATGGAGGGCCCTTTTGAAAAAGAAATGTGGGAAAAAGGAGAAAAAGCTGGTGAAAAGCATTTTCTCCTTTTCCTAATTTTTTTTATATCCTTTTCACACCAGAAAAGGAAAAAATGCTGGTAATCAGCATTTTCTCCTCCCAAAATTTTTTCAACCCTTTTCCCACCAGACAAATCACATAATTTTTAGAAAAATATATTTTTTTTTTGTTTCATCCACAAACATTTTCAATTCAGACACGTGTAATATATCTGGTATAAAATTAGTAAGCCTGTGATTTCACATAGAAGTTGGTCTGTACCCATAAACACCACAGTGAAAAATTTTGGAAGATAAACTGCATATAGCCAGTGATGGGATTTGTTTTTGATACAACAGAAAACAGTTTCTGAAGAAGAGAAAAAGCTGACTGCCATCATTTTCTCCTTTTCTGACAATGTTGTCAAAAAACATTAAATAGTTTGGTTAACCTTTCACAACACAAGCCTGAGGTTTAATGACCCCAAAAGAAGCCTTTTGAAAACATTGTGGGAAAAGGAGAGAATGCTGGTAACCAGCATTTTCTCCTTTTCCCAAAATGTTTTCTATCCAATCAAAGACAAATTCCATCATCTAAGCCAACTTTAAATTCTCATCTGCAATCTAAAATTTCATTTTTGGTAAACTCTTTACCAAACGACAAGTTTTGTAAAAATTGAAAAAATTTGCAGGCGAAAAAATAAAAGTGACTGAAAATTTGAAATTTGTTTTGTCAAGGGTAGTAAACACTGTGGGAAAAGGAAAAATGCTGGTTACCAAAACATTTTCTCCTTTTCCCATAATGCTTTCTAAATGCTTCTTTCTCAGGGTCGTCAAAAGTAGGGATTGTTCGGGAAAGCGTTGATCACTTACTTATAGTGAGCATGCACACTTCCATCAGAGGATTTAGTGTTTGACGGAATTTTCTCCAGTACTAATACATCTTGACAGTGTTCTTTCAACCTTACTGTATTGGCTTCAACATCCTGTAAAATGGTATATAAGAATAGAATAAAACAGAGAGGCCATTTAATTTAACTTTTTACCAAACGACAAAATTTTAGACTGGTTCAAAGTGAAAGCATTTGCAGACAACAAAATAAAGGTGACTGAAAATTTGAAATTTGCATTGGGAAGGGTAGAAAACATTGTGGGAAAAGGAGAAAATGCTGGTTACCAGTATTTTCTCCTTTTCTCACAATGTTTTATAACCTTCTCAAAACAAATTTCATTTTTTGAGTCATGTTTTTCTTGTCGTCTGCAAATGCTTTAAATTTAGACCAGTTTTGAAATTCGTCGTTTGGTAAAGAGTTAACCCTTTAACAAACAATCCCTCCTTTTTACGACCCTGGCATGGAAGCCTTTTGAAAACACTGATGGAAAAGGAGAAAATGCTGGTAACCAGCATTTTCTCCTTTTCCCCCAATGTTTTCTACCCTGCTGGAAACAAATTTCAATTTTTGAGTTAAGTTTATTTTGTGTTCTGCAAATGCTTTCAATTTGGACTAGTCTAAAATATTGGTGCTTGGTAATGCCTTAAGATAGGGAAAAGAATGGAAAAATTAAATATTATTTAAAAAGAGTTCAGACCAGGAAAAGGATGGAAAAATTAAATATTAATGAAGTTGTTATCTCTCTTTACAGATTAAAATCTCGAAGTATGCATACTCTTAAGATTCTGTTGAAATCATCCTTGTCTACCCTCAAAAAGTGGCAGTTATCATCTCGTAATACTATAGTGGCAGCTCTGAAACAAAGAACAAGAACATTCTGATGTAAACATCAATGTCACCATGGATTGCCAAAAATTGTAAGGCAGAAAAACTTATAGCCCTGAAAAAAAGTGCCTAATGTAATAGTTTGAGGTATTGTAGTACTTTGATTAATATCAGTTGTAAACAATATGCTATAGTGAATACTACAATACCAGTATTACATCAATGTCAAGGACATGAAAAACTGTTGGAAAATGAAAATATTCTGATAACCATCATTTTCTGCTGCTTTATTCACAATGTTTTTTACCCTTTCAAAGATTATTGTATCATTTGAGTCATATTTGATATCGTCCGCAAATGCTTTCAATTCAGATGTGTGTAAAATTGAGTCTCTTTGGATTGAGTTCAACTTACCTTGGAGCATCATTCACCAGTGCCAGTTTTCCAAAATCATCCCCTTCATGCAGTGTGCACACAACTCCCTGTCGAAAATATAAAAAGTATTATGTTGATTGATCAACCCATTACCACACAATCCCTACTTTTGATGACCTTGAGAGAGAAACCTGTAGAAAACATTGTGGGAAAAGGAGAAAATGCTGGTAACCAGCATTTTCTCCTTTTCCCACAATGTTTTCTACCCTTCACAAAACAAATTTCAAATTTTCAGTCGCTTTTATTTTGTCGTCTGCAAATGCTTTTCAATTTAGACAAATCTAAAATTTTGTCACTTGGTCATAAATTGACCCTCTACCAAACGACAAAATTTTAGAAAACACTGGCAGACCACACTATAAACATAACTCATAAATTGATTCCAGCATACAAACAGTTTCTCCTTTTCCACAGTGTTTTCAAAACGCTTCCGTTTCACGGTCATAGAAACAAGGCATTGTTTGGTAAAGGGTTAAATTAATGATGCTTTATGCTGCTTTCAACATACTTCAATTATCATCACGACAACAGCTCACATGTTCATGTATTTCCCGGTTGTCACAAATACTAGGCTAGAATTACCAGGTGTCTTGCCCCAGGACGTTGCAACAAAATACACAATGAATTCAGTGAAGATCAAACCTGTGGCTTTCAGGTTAAATGTTCCCCACTATGCCGCTGACCCCTGAAAAATTATGTCAAAATGCCTTCATATCATGTAAGCTTATTGTTTGCGTATTTGTTTGCATGGTGTTCACAGAACTGTAGTAAAGCAAACAAATATCCTCCATATGAAAATTGTTTCAAAACAAAGATAACTTGTGACCTTGACCTTTGACTCATGTGACCCCAAAACAATAGGGCAACTCCGTGGGTCATAAGCAACACTTATTCAAAGTTTCAGGGTTTTAAGTCAAAAAGCTACTGAGCAAGAGCATGATAAGAAGTTTTAAACAAAAATCCATTATGACCTTGACCTTTGATTCATGTGACCATAAATCAATAAGGCACCTCCTTGTGTCATTAGCAATACTTGTATAAAGTTTCAAGGTTCAAGGTCAAATGACGTTTGAGTTCATACATAGAAAGAAAAAGTGGATGGATCAACAGAAAGAATGATGGACAGACAGGCATTGACAAAACCTCCCCACCCCACATCGTAAGTGGGGGTATGACAGAAAATACATGTCCCTTAGGGCTATATGGAAGTTATTGGCTTGTCTATATAGGGCCATTTAACCCTTTACCCCATAAGGCATTTCTATGGTATCTCTAATTGGCCCTAAATAACAGCAAGGATGAAGCCGTTTCTTATGTGTATATGACACCTTTGGATAGCATAGAAAACATTGTGGCAAAAGGTGAAATTGCTCATCACGAGCAATTTCACCTTTTGCCACAATGTTTTCCAAAGGCTCCTACAAGCAATGCGTAGAAATGAGTATCTATGGAGTAAAGGGTTAATATAACAATATTATAGACTGAATGACACACTAAAAACAGAAGTATTCACTTAATCCTTTTCCAAACAATCCCTGGTTTTTACGGGTCTGGAATAGTAGCCTTTTGAAAACATAGTGGGAAAAGGAGAAAATGCTGGTTCCAGCATTTTCTCCTTTTCCCACAATGTTTTCTACCTTAGCAGAGACAGAAATCATCTTTTCAGCAAGAGTTGATTTGTCGTCTGCAAATGTTTTCAATTTGGTCTTGTCCAAAAGTTTGTCGTTTGGGAGACGGTTAAATGAGATATACCTGATATAAAAGTTTACTGGCTCTTAATTATAGTATGGATTTACATCTCAGAATTTTTCTCTCTGTCTGAGAACTTCAAAATGTGCAAATCAGCCAATTGATCCGTCTGATTTTGTTGTCTTACCTTTCCATAGATCACAACATTCACCGACCCTTTGAGAATGATATACCAGGACTTTCCTTCATCTCCCTGACTGAACACTGCAAAAAAAAATCAACTCTTTACCAAACGACAAATTTATAGACTGGTCCAAATTGAAAGCATTTGCAGACGACAAAATAAATGTGACTGAAGAATCAAAATTTTATTATGGGAGGGTAGAAAACATTCAGGGAAAAGGAGAAAATGCTGGTTACCAGCATTTTCTCCTTTTCCCACAGTGTTTTCAAAAGGCTACTAATATAAAATGACAGTCATCCTCACAAAATGTAAAGGGTGACAGTCAATTTATTTCACACATTTCAGTAGTTTATTGAAAAACAATGGTGAATTATGGTTTGATATTTCATGGTTATGACCAGTGAAAAATACCAATTTCATATTTTCTGACTAATCAATTGTAATACATAGAATGTTGAGTTGTTTTTTTTTTCAGTAAAAGGACCAAAATTTATTTCATCTCATGAACACCATCAGTCATAATTCACTCCTTGCTGTGAAACTCATGAAAATTTAACTGATTATGTTCATTCCATGAAAATAAATTTTGATCTTTCACCCAAAAACACAAATATCCACTATATATAGCTCTGTCATAACACCATGTACGGTACATGGTTCTGCCCTTTACACAGCAATCCAATATTTGCAAAACACACCGATTTTGAAAAGTGAAAAAGGTCTACATTTTTTGTTGGGTGGTTCAGAATTGCCGTTATAAACAATCTAACAGTACACTTTTCTTCTACAATTGTTCTTAACTCCTTACCACATGACAAAGTTTTAGACTTGTCAAAATTAAAAGCATTTGCAGAAGACAAAAATGAATGTCACTCAAAAATTGAAACTTAACTTTAGAAGAGTAGAAAACATGGTGGGAAAAGGTGCAAGTGCTTGTTAACAGCAATTTCTCCATTTCTCAAAATGTTTTCACAGGGCTTTTCCCTTGGGGATAACGAAAACAAGTGCCTGACCACTACTAGTAGAGATCTTAACTCCTTACCAAATGACAGAATTATAGGCTGGTATGATTTGAGCGCATTTGCAGACGACAAAATAAATGTCTCAAAGATAAAAATTTGGTTTGGGAAGGGTAGAGAAAACAATGTGGGAAAGAAGAAAATGCTGGATACCAGCATTTTCTTCTTTCCAAACTATGTTTTCAAAAGGCTTCTTGCATAGGGTCGTTAAAAGTCAGGATTTAGTGGCAATGGGTAATTCTATCTTCATTGCGCAAGACTTACAGACGGTTCCAGACTTTGCATGAGATTCAAACACTAGGACACTGGCCAGCTCTCGCTTCACCATGGTGGACAGATGAGCTAGAGCCTTGATGTGTAACAATTCTTCATAAATGATCTCAAGATCTTCTGCTGTCCGCTGGTGTGGGCTATAAATAAAAACAAAATTTAAAGGCCCAATAGCAACCAAAACTTCAAAACATGCATTAACTCATTACCAAACGACAATATTTCAAGCTTGTCAAAATTGCAGACGACAAAATAAAAGTGACTGAAAATTTAACATCTGTTTTGTGAAAGGTAGAAAACATTGTGGATTGTGTGGTAATGGGTTAAAATCCATAGAATTTCAAATCTTAACATTTAAAAATACTGAAGATATTGTGAAGATGACAATCTGTTATCATTGTGGTTGTTCCAAGTCATTAGTCACTAGAAGTAATCAAAGTACTGATAGTACTGAAGGCCAGGAAATTGAGGATACAAAACAACACAAGAGGTCAATTTTAATTAATACAAACAGGTAGACGGACAGGGATACCAGCGGATTCCACTTAGCCCCTGGAATTCTTGGTTTTATCAGGAAATTTTGAACTGATACTAGAAAGCACCAGCCAGAAACTAATTAAGCCAGAGCTAGGCATGTGCTCACAGTTATGGGGTGCTTGATGATGGCTTAGAATACTTAGTAATTTGTCGTGCTTGTAAACAATCCCAAGTCAAAATGGAACTATTCAATTGGTTCAATGCCAACTTTGGTTATCTAAATTTTCTGAGACATGTGATGTCTTGTAGTCCTGAATGACGTTATTTTTTAAAATTTATGACACAAGAACATATTTATTTTTATTGATTTCAATGAAAATACATGTAAGATAGATATCAATGTAAAATGTAATGAATAATAAAGATTGGAGTAATATGGCAGTTGGTCATGTTGTCTCTACCCTCCACAAGTCAACGAAATTTTGAACTGGTCATATTTGAAAGAAGTAGTAGATAAAAATCTAAAGTAGTTCTTCGTGTATATTGAAAAGTAAGATTTTGGGGAAATTGGGAGGAATTGGCTGTTAAGAGCAAATTCTCTGTTAGCCAAAATATTTTCTCAATAAAATACTGTGAAAAGGTTGGATTGTTTAGGGAAAACGATTAGGGTTGGTTCACCTATTTTACTTGCCCATTTTACGGACAAGTCACAGTGACTTGAGCTTCGATACTTATCATAATCGTTGTCCAAGGACAACTTGTGTCAAGCCAGCGAACACTTGAATCTCAAGCTTGACCTAGACCCTAGACCTGAATAAATGTTTCAAAGGGAACCTCTACTCATGATGGAGAACGATGCATTATGCTAATTTATTTCGGAATCTATCCAAAAATGTAGGAGTTATGGTTCGGACGAAAAACTGTCCTTCTATGTGGCCTTGATCTTGAACCTACTTGAACAGGTGTTTCAAATGGCACCTCTATTCGTGATGGAGGTCAATTGTGCCAAATTATTTTGAAATCCATCCACAATTGCAGAAGTTATGGACCGGAAATATTCGGGTGCACACAAGCCCTAGTGAACACTAGAAATAGGTGTGTCAGAGATACCGATGCCCCTGCTAAATGGTATTGGTCAGAGTCATGTCATATGACATTAGTAGAGAGAGAGATAAAAAAAAAAAATACATTAAATGACAAACGAACGACTACAGAAAAAAATTATAAGCATTTATTTGGTTTCAAATCAAAGTCAATCAAAGACATATTTTTAACAATCACACAGGTGTAATCTATTTGTGATAGGTGTAAAAGGTGTGAAATACATCCTATCAGTGTGAAATAGGAAATATAAACAATGGCAAAACTACCAAATAACTCTTGGACAAAGGTAACTAATACACATAATGTACATACTAAAGACAACGAACTTTCAAAAATATTTTTAAAGACAACTTGATTAACGATATGGATGAAATTTGATGTTGGGGTTGATTTTTCTAAGATTTTATTTGGGGACGATTTTACCAAGGAAATCGTCTCCAGGGGACGATTTCTCCGGAGTGATAAACATAACACGGGCCAAGCAGTTTGGGACGATTTCTCCAGGGGCCGATTTCTCCAGCATTCCGCTGAAGTACCCTAGATTTAGTCGATATACATAAGAAAAAGTGATTAACATAACACGGGCCAATATTCTATATGTAGTTTGCTTTATTTACAATTGCATCTTAGCGGAGACGCGTTTTGTGACACATAATTATGTTCAAATGCCAATACGTTATAGACAATCTCCAAGCAGAGTTGTCGTTCGTTACTCTCACCATACATGAATGTGAATGATCCAGAATGCAAGAGAGAGCGTTATAGATATTAACCGTATATAGTGCGTAGGAATACACAACTGCCGGATAAAGCTAAGTTTATTAGGTTACGCCTAGGTCAGTGTTAATGACAAAACGGGATAAAAAACACACACTCGTCAGTTATTAAAGGGTCGCAATACCCTTGCAATTCCATGGCATTTTGCAAATGAAAGCTTTGAGGAGAGGAAAGCATTCACAGCGTGTGATAAGCAATCTCTGTATATACATGGGAAACTAGTTGTTTTGGCGGACTCAACGATATAGAGTGGACACACCGTCCAACATTTTTGTCTGAAAAGGCAGCTTACGATCCCTATAGGCAAGGGAATCCCTTGAGAGGGATTTCCTGGCCTAAAAAGGAATTTTAAAATCAGGTAAATAGTAAATAAATGACGGAGTGACCTGACCAGGTATAATTTATTTTTGGAATTAGTTTCTCTGCTCGCAACCAATGCTGGGATCATCGTAGAACAGATTGTCATCTTCATAACATTTTTCATACTTTTAACCCATTACCACACAAACCCTACTTTATGACAACCCCGAGTAAGAAGCCTTTAGAAAACATTGTGGGAAATGGAGAAAATGCTGGTATCAGGTAACCAGCATTTTCTCCTTTTCCACTCTATGTTTTCTACCCTTCACAAATCAAATTTCAAATTTTCAGTCAATTTTATTTTGTCGTCTGCAATGCTTTTGATTTGACAAGTCTAAAATATTGTTGATTGGTAATGAGTTAAATGGTATGATTTGAAATACATTCAAACACCAGATTTGTCTACTTTTGGCAGCTTTAGGTACTTTCACCTCTTAGAAAAGAATTCCACATTTATAAACTTTGTGATGATACCTTTTGAAAACATTAAGGAAATGGAGAAAATGCTGGTTACTAGCATTTTTCATTTTCCCAAAAAGTATTCTACCCTGTGAATGTCCTATCAATTCAGCTTCATATAACTTTTTGGCTGCAAATATTTTCGATATAAGAGTGGGGGTGGTGGGGCTTAAAGCTTTATTGTTTGATTAAAATTTAACTCTTTTCCTACCACACAACAAAATTCCACACTAACCCAAATTGAATGCTGTCACAGATGACAAATCAAATGTGATTCAAATGATGAATTTCTCTTTGAAAGGGGAGAAAATATTGCCTTGACCTTGTCTTTGGAAAGGGAGAAAACATTGCCTTAAATTGTCTTTGGAAGGGGAGAAAATGTTGTCTTGAAATTGTCTTTGGAAGGGGAGGGAAGAGGGGGAACACATTGCCTTGAAACTGTCTTTGGAAGGGGAGAAAACATTGCCTTGAAACTGTCTTTGGAAGGGGAGAAAAGTTGCCTTGAAAATGTCTTTGGAAGGGGAGAAAACGCATTGCCTTGAAACTGTCGTCGGAGGGGAGAGGAAAACATTGCCTTGAAACTGTCTTTTGTAGGGGAGAAAAACGTTGCCTTGAAACTGTCTTTGGATGGGGGAGGAAAACATTGCTTTGAAATTGGTGGTGGTGGGGGGGGGGGGGGGGGACATTGCCTTGAAACTGTCTTTGGGGAGGAAATCATTGCCTTTAAACTGTCTTTGGACGGGGAGAAACACATTGCCTTGAAACTGTCTTTGAATGGGGAGGAAAACATTGCCTTGAAATTGTCTCTGGAAGGGGAGGGGGAAAAAAATGCATTGAAACTGTATTTTTTTTAAGGGGAGGGAAACACTGCCTTGAAATTGTCTTTGGAAGGGGGAGGAAAACATTGCCTTGAAACCATATTTGAAAGGGGAGGAAAACATTGCCTTGAAATTGTCTTTGGAGGGGGAGGAAAACATTGCCCACAATGCTTTCAAAAGCTGTCTTTCCAGAGTCAGTAAAAATCAGGGTCCATATTCACCAACTATTCTTAAAAGCATTCTTTGTCTTCTTTAAGATTTTCTGACTGTGAAATTAACAGAACTTTTGATTGGCTAAACCAACCAGAGGTTCTGTTACTTTCACACTGACAAAATTCTGATGAACAAGACTGCAAATGTTCTCAAGAATGGTTTGTGAATATGGACCCAGGAGTGTGTGATAAAGTACTAAATAACACTACAAAGTGAAGGTCTAATTGGAGGTTCTTTGTGTAAAAAAACTGTCTGCCCAACCTTGGATCTAAACTGTCTGTTACTATGGCATAACAATAGCAACATATCAGCCTTGCAGCAGAAATTTCTAGGGAGTAATTGCCAAAGGATAATCTAACAAAGGATTAAGCATTACCCAATCAAACTGTCCGATACTTACAGTTTCCTGAGAATCATTCTCATCATTGCATCAGGACCAATCTGTGCCAACAACAGAAATATTTCTTGAAGCTCTACCTCACATTCGCGCTTTAACGAATTTGATGGGACTGTACTGACACCTTCGGCATCTTCTTGGAAACGATAGAAGAGGTACTTGTCTTTGAACTGGTGTTCGTGACAGACTGAAAGAGCAAAGGCTTTGTGCTGATTACTTCAAATTTCAAAGAAATTATAAATATTGATTTCAACCTTGACAAATCAATTCCTTCTTCAATATTTTAACAAACAATCCCCGCTTTTCACCACCCTACAGAAAAGACCTTTTAAAAACATTATGAGAACAGGAGAAATAACTGGTAACCTGACCAATTTCTCCTTTTTCCACAATGCTTTCTACCGTATCAAAGCAAGGTTGCACCATTTAACTCTTTTCCAAACGACAAAATTTTAGACTCATTCAAATTCAAAGCATTTGCAGATGACAAAATAAAATGTGGTTGAAAAATTGAAATTGTTGTGGGAATGGTAGAAAACATTGTGGGTAAAAGGAGAAAATGCTGGTCAACAGCAGGTTTGTCCTTTTCCCATATTTTCAGAAGATTTCCGGCATAGGGTCGTTTAAAGTCAGAATTGTGTAACAGGTTAACCCATTACCAAACGACAATATTTTAGACTGGTCCAAATTGAAAGCATTTGCTGACGACAAAATCAAAGTGACTGAAAATTTGAAATTTGTTTTGTGAAGGGTAGAAAACATTGTGGGAAAAGGAGAAAATGCTGGTTACCAGCATTTTCTCCTTTTCCCACAATGTTTTCTAAAGGTTTCTTTCTCAGGGGTGTCAAAAGTAGGGATTGTGTGGTAATGGGTTAAACGAAATTAAATTGGTGTCTGAAAATGCTTTCAATTTGGACAAGGCTAACATTTTGTCATCTGGAAAAGGGTAAACACTTTTACGACCATAAATACAAATCATTGTTTCATGAGGAAATGCTGGTAATGGCAATGTTTTTTACTTTTTCAAAGTAAAATCCCTGTAATCAGAGTAATGTTGATGCTTTCTCTGCAAGTTCTTTCAAATTAAATGAGTCTTGAATTTTGTTGACTGATACAGAGTTGACTCTTTGCCACTCAACAAAATGTCAGACCGGTCCAACTGAAAGCAATATGCAGATAACAAATAAACAATAGGGGGATTTGTCGGCAAATTTGCAGCTTAGTCCTTAGCCAAACAATCCTGTATTTTAGCTCATTACCAAACGATAAAATTTCAGATTGTCCAAATTGAAAGAATTTGCACATGACAAAATGAAAGTGACTGAAAATTTGAAAAATGTTTTGTAAAGGGTAGAAAACATTGTGGGGAAAAGGAGAAAATGCTGGTAACCAGCATTTTTTTCCCCTTTCCCAGGATATTTATTTTCTAAAGGCTTCTTTCTCAGGGTCATCAAAAGTAGGGATTGTGTTGTAATAGGTTAAAACGAGAAAACCCTGGTGAAATACAATTTTCCACAATGTTTTCTACTCTGTAAAAGACTAATCTCATCCACTGAGGGACAATTATTTGTCATCTGCATTATATAGTTATATGATTTCAATTTCATAATTGAAAATATTAGTTACTCTCCACTAAACCTTAGGTTATGGGTACTCATAAGAATCATCTCACCGAGAAGATTCTACTGAGTACACACAACATAGGGTTTGGAAGAGAAATAATGGATATAGAATGCCATCACTTTCTCTTATCTGGAGCTCTGGGTACAGTTTAGATCATAAGTCATAAAGTGTTGAAAGTTTCTGTTTTTTACCATGCACAACAACCCCTTCCTCCACCAATGCCTGCCACATGCCAATAGCCTGGTTCCGTGAATGTACCAGAGAACACTGCTGCATAAGCCAGTCTACCATCTCTGTGCCAACCATACATCGTCTGTAGGTACGCAGGTGGAACTTCCTGTCACGGATCATGTGTGGGGCACGGGAAAGAAGAACCGTCCTCAACACCTGTCCAGCATGCAGCAATCGCTCTGATGGCACCTGTCCAAAGAAAAATTTCCTTTAACCCTTTAATCCATAGATACTCATTTCTATGCATTGCTTGTAGGAGCCTTTGGAAAAAATTGTGGCAAAAGGTGAAATTGCTCATGACAAGCAATTTCATCTTTTGCCACAATGTTTTTTAAGCTATCAAAAGGTGTCATATACATATAAAAAATGGCTTCATCCTTGCTGCTATTTAGGGTCAATTAGAGATACCATAGAAATGCCTTATGGGGTAAAGGGTTAACAATTTACCAGCTGGTAAAATTTTAGACCTGTCTAATTTGAGAGCATTTGTAGATGACAAAAGAGATTTCATTAAAATGACTAAATTTGCTTTTTAGAAATACATGTACAGAGAATATTGTAGGAAAAGGAAAAAAAACTGCTGATAAAATGAAGTCTTTTGTAAACAAAACAATGTGCCATGAATAGAGAAAAAAATTATAGCCAACACCTTTGTTCCTTTTCCCCCATTGTCTTTTTCACCTTTTAACCCTTTACAACTCAAACCCAGCTTTAAACAATCCTGAGAAAGCAGCCTTTTGAAAACAATGTGGGAAAAGAAGAAAATGGTGATTACCAGCATTTTTACTTTTTCCAACATTTAATACACAAAGCTAATTTCATATTTTCAGCCTTATTTAGGACTTTGTTAGCAAAATTCTTTCGAAATGGACAATTCCAAAATTTTGTTGATGGATTCCCTTCATCAAAGAATCCCTGATTTTTACAACCCTGAGATAGAAGCCTTTTGAAAACATTGTGGGAAAAGGAGAAATGCTGGTAACCAGCATTTTCTCCTTTTCCCAAAATGTTTTCTACCTCACTGGACACAATGTTCAATTTTTGAGTTACCTTTGTCGTTTGCAAGTGCTTTCAATTTGGACCAGTCTAAAATTTTATTGTTTGGTAAAGGGTTTAAAGTCGGGGAAAAAAAATCAGTATTCCCACTTTGGATGATTTTGCCTTATTAAAACTCAAAAACCGAATTAGGTCTTTTGAAGGGAAGAAATCATGATTTTCTCCTACTCCAAAAATGCTCTTACATTAACTTCTTTTGCAGGGTCATGAAAACTCCGGGGCGTGTATTCACCAACCAATCTTGAGAATATTCTTTGTCTTATTTTCCAAGGTTTTCTAAATTTGTAAATAACACAATCTCTGATTGGCTAAACCGAATGGTTTAGCCGATCAGAAGTAGTGCTACTCACAAATGTAGAAAATGCTGGAGAATAAGACAAAGAACATTCTTAAGAATGGTTGGTGAATATGGGCCCTGATTGTTTGGTACAAGGTAAACCCATTACCACACACAAAAAAAATGGTCTAGTCCAAAATGAAAGCAATTGCAGACAATAACATATATGTGAATCAAGATTTGAAATCTGATTAAAGAAGGGTAGAAAACATTGTGGGAAAGCAACAAAGTGCTGGTCACAAGCATTTTCTCCTTTTCCCACAAAGGCGTCTTTTTCAGGGTCATTAAAAGTCGGGATTGTGTGGCAAAGAGTAAAGAAGATAATGAGTTAACCCTTCCCCAAAAGACAAACTTTTCGACTAGACCAAACTGAAAATAATGCGGGAAAAGGAGAAAAGCTGTTGTCACCAGCATTTTCTCCTTTTCCCATGATATTTTCAAATGGCTTCTTTTTCAGGGTTGTTAAAAGTCGGGATTATGTGGTAAAGAGTTAATCTGGGGAGGGCAAACTTTTCAAGTGTGGTAAGGAGTAAACAATGAAAGGATTACGATGCATTTTACACTGTAAGTATTTTCCTGATGGGGACAGTCAACAACAAGAAAGCATTTTAATTCATTACCAAATGACGCTAGTGTTGCCATGTCCGAAGTCAAAGACCTTAAATTGACAATTTAACTCTTCACCACACAATCCCGACTTTTAATGCCCCGAGACAGAAGCCTTTTGAAAACACTGTGGGAAAAGCAGAAAATGTTGGTAACCAGCATTTTCTCCATTTCCCACAGCATTTTCACAAGGTTTCTTAAAACAAATTTCAATTCTTTAGTCACATTCATTTTGTCGTCTGCAAATGCTTTCCATTTGGACCAGTCTAAAATGTTCGGTACAGGGTTAAAGGTAACCCAAATGGTGGAACTTGTCTTTGATAGAGTATAGAACATTGTGGAAAAAGGGGAAAAAAATGCTCGATACCAGCATTTTCTCTCATAGCATTGCTTCCTGGGGTTGTTTAATTAACCCATTACCAAACAACAAAATTTTACACTGGCCCAAATTGAAAGCATTTGCAGACAAACTGATGAAAGTGACTGAAATTTGGAATTTGTTTTTTGATCGGTAGAAAACATTGTGGAAAAGGAGAAAATGCTGGTTACCAGCATTTTCTCCTTTTCCCACAATGTTTTGAGAAGGCTTCTTTCTCAGGGTCATCAATAGTAGGGATTGTGTGTGGTAATGGGTTAAACTCAGGATTGTTTGGAAAAGGTTCAAACCTTAACCACACCATCCTGCCAGTTTTAACTACCCCAGAGAAAATGACTGTTGAAAAGGTTGGTGGAAAATGAGAAATAATAGTAAACAGCATTTTCTCCTGTTTCCACAAATTCTTTTTTTACTTTTTTCAAAGACAAAAACTTTGATCTAAGCTTTATTCCATGGTGGAAAAGATTAAAATCTAATTCTGGGCTTCTTAATTCTGTTACCATGGAAATTAATCTTTGAAGGAATTCTTCACTCTTTTACCAAACGATAAAATTCTACACAAGTAAAAATTGAAAGTATTTGCAGACTTCAAAATAAGTATGAATCAAAAATTGTAATCTGATTTGGAAAGGGTTGAAAACACTGTAAGAAAAGGAGAAAGTGCTGATTACCAGTACTGTTTTCTTTTTTGTACAATGTTTTCAAGAGGCTTCTTTCTCAGGTTCGTTAAGTCTGGATTGTATGGTCAAGGGTTAATTTTGAAATTTACAGGGATGTGACAAAGTAACTCACAGATGTGATTGGTGCTGCTGGGTTGGGCAGATCCACACATTTGGCTTTACTTGGTTGTTTTGCTGTGTTTCCATGCTTACTATCATGTGACCTCTTTTGTATAACTGAAAACATACAGAACACCATTCAGAAATTCTTTTATTCTTAGGCCCACCTGGGTAGCTCAGTGTTCAGTACCAGCCAATATAGCTCAGTAGGTAGAGTGTAGGACTCGTGAACATAATGTTTCGGGTCCCTACAGGTTGTGGGTTCGAATCCCCGGCTGGCCAACTAAAATTACTAATAGTCTTTCGGATGAGACATTAAACCTAGGTCCCGTGTGATGATACTATTTACGTTAGACGTTCAAGAACCAGGTGAAGCTCTCAGTAGTTTCGACCTGTATCCTTGCACTATCTCCCGTAACAACTAACTGTCTTCTGGGGGCGTCGCTCAGATGGGCAACTGGTAGCAACAATAGACGCAAATAACCAAATCAGTGGTCAGTGTATCAGCCTCGTGTCGATGGTTACAAGTCCAATACTCAGTTCAGGTAAACTTTCATACCAGCAATTTTTCACCTCTCACTTCTGATGCATGTGAGAATGTGGTAAGTGACTAATGGAGAGAAAGTTGTGTCAGTGCTTATCTCATAACCAAACGACAATATTTTAGGCTTGTTCAAATCGAAAGCATTTGCAGACGACAAACTAAAAGTGACAGAAAATTCGAAATTTATTTTGTGAAGGGTAGAAAACATTGTGGGAAAAGGAGAAAATGCTGGTTACCAGCATTTTCTCCTTTTCCCACAATGTTTAAACAGTTTTCAAAAGGCTTCTTTTCCAGGAGCGTCAAAAGTCAGCATTGTGTGGTAATGGGTTAAGTGAGAAAGCAAGAAAACACATGCGTAGGTACACTGACCACTTTGATATGACCCAAGCTTTAGAAGCCTTTAGAAAACATTGTGGGAATAGGAGAAAATGCTGATAACCAGCATTTTCTCCTATTCACATGAAGTTTTCTACCCTGCTAGAAACAAATTTCAATTTTGACTTAAATTTATTTTGTCACCAGCAAGTGCTTTCATTTAGACCGGTCTAAATTTGTCATTTTGTAAAGGGTTCATTTGAATAAAAACAATGTTGCAAATGGAGAAAATGCTATTTACCAGCATTTTCTCCTTTCCCAACACTGTTTTCATAAGCAAATTTGGGATTGTAAGGTCAAAGGTTAATCTTAACATCTCCAGTTCTTCAGTATGGGAACTTTTTTGCATTTTCCCCTGACAACTCTAATGAACCTCCAAAATGTAGGATTTTAGTTTAACCCATTACCATACAATCCCTACTTTTGACGCTCCCGAGAAAGAAGCCTTTACAAAACATTGTGGGAAAAGGAGAAAATGCTGGTAACCAGCATTTTCTCCTTTTCCCACAATGTTTTGTACTCTTTAGAAAACAAATTTTTAATTTTCAGTCACTTTTATTTTGTCATCTGCAAATGCTTTCAATTTGGACAAACCTAAAATATTGTCGTTTGATAGTGAGTTAAAAATTCATTAGCCCCGTAGTGAAAATGTACTGTGTAAAAGCATTTACATGCCAGAAATTACATGTGACAAAAATGATGGGTTTACCATGATAAAAGTGCAAATAAATATAGTAGAAAAATGAGAAAATGTTATTTTTTTTCCCCTTTCCATAATTGACATTAACTCTTTACCAAACAACATAATTTTAGACTAATCCAAATTAGAAGCATTTGGAGATGATAGAATAAACAATTTGACTAAAAAAATGATATTTGTTTTCAGCAGGGTAGAAAACACCGTGAGAAAAGGAGAAAATGCTGATTGCCAGCATTTCCTCCTTTTCCCACCATGTTTTCAAAGGGCTTTCATCACAGGGTCGTAAAAACCCAAGATTGTTTGGTAAAGGGATAACAAGACCTATGCAGCATAAAGCGGGAAGTGAAATTGCCACAAGAAATTTGTCATGGTAACATTTACTTACCCCCAGGTAGAACAGCAAGAGGTGTTATAACAGATTCCATTAACTGTTTGTTTCGCTGGAAGGAATAAAAACATATGATTTTGTTATCACATTGTATTGAATGTAACAAGTAACCCAGACAGACGTCGTATTTAAGAATTGTGTTGATCTCTGGACCAAGGGTATCGGGCACTCCATCAAGGCTTGGCAAGTCTGAAAATCTTGAAAAGTCTGCATTAGTATCCGAAAATTCTATAAATCCATCTAAAGTAAGAAGTTTATCTGGAGGGGAGACAACTGAATCTGGCGGTGATAATGATGAGAGTCTTTGAAATACATCATCTGGGTACGATTGACTTGACAGTCGGTGTAACGAAGACACGGAGTAGGAGGAATTACTTGAGGACTGACGATCAAATAACTCCTTTGGTACATTTCCACTTGATACAGATTTTTGAATAGGGATGGACTTATCATGTGAGTCTGGAGGTTTTAGTGTATATTTCTGAATATATTCTTCATCAAACAGGAATTTGCTTGGTTTGTGAACAGAGGATTTTTTATCATTAGGTGAGGATAATGTGTTGGGTGTATTTATAAAGTCACAAGATTGGCTTTTTACGGAAGGTTTTTGTAAAGTTTTGTTTCCAAGATCATTGTTTTGTTTAGACTTGGACGACATATTTTTGTCAGAGTCTTTGGCAGACATTTCAATCATAAAGTAACGATTGTTACCAATTTTACAGTCAGTGAAGTTTTTGTCACACTGAGACTTTATATCACTAACAGATAAAACCTTTCTTTGACCTTTCCTTGGTAATGGAGGTTTTTTTGATAATGTTGTAACTCTTTCCATTCTTTCAGATAAAGTCCTACTCCGGTTGCAGATAGCATCATTTCTTACATAGACTGTGTTTTTAACATTGTCTTTCATTAACATTTTACAAGATAAACACTGATTCTTAGCATCTTTGACCTCCCCTCTTCCATCTTCACAACTTAATTTTGTTTTATCACAGACATTCAGGTTTTCATCACATGTAGCATGTGCTTTGTCATTTAAGTCTCTTTCATAAAGTACTGGTTTAGATCCAAAATTTAAACAGAAATTAATTAGTTCTTTTTCAGTACTTTCTTCAACCTGAGATACAACTTTGTTATCATCTTGTTTCTCTCCATTATGTTCAAGTTTTATCTGTAGGCTTTCAGCATGTACAAACATATTCAGTGCATCATGTGAGCTTGAGAGTGATTTCACTTTAGCCTGTCTAACTTCTTTCTTAAAAGTTTTTCCATCATTTTTCAGACCACTATCAATCAAAATACTTTCAGTTTCATTTAAAATGTCATCAACAGAATGGGACTTGGTGGATGGTGATATAGTAACTGTATCATGGGTCCCTGTCTGTAATTCTGTATCCACTACATCTGTGCATGAATAAAAGTTTTCACCATCTGGAGATGCCAGTGCTTTATCACAACTGGTTATGTCATCACATGACTGACTTCTCCTTTCTCTAGATTTCCTTTCAGTCTCATACATTACAACTCCCGAGTCCGTCTCATCTGTCATGTCTAGATTATCAGCACTTAAATCCAGCATTGGTTTATGTCTGAGTAAAGATCCAGATGTACCTGTTAAACATTCTAGGCTATCCTTGTCTGCAGCACCTTGACCAGGTTCAAAGCATGCCAAACTCTCATTTTTCAAATCTCTTAGTTCTAACATAGAAGAAAATCTAGGCAAGTTCTGTATCTCTGGGGATTGTGTTGACTTAGGAGAACTTGTGGATGATGTTGTTTCTGAGAGCTCTGAACTTTGTGGTGAGGTTGATCCAAGCTCACTTCCAGCCACAAAAAAATTATATTTATTTTCATGTTTACAATTATCAGGTCTCAAACAAGATATCTTATTACTTGAGCATTTACATTTTTTTCGAAGGTCACACAAACTGTGTGATAATTGACTATAAGGCACAGGGCTTTCAATTTGTTTTGATACATTATTAACACTTCTCTTCAAATAACCACATCTGTTACACACCGTAAGCTGTAGTTTATCTTGAAATGGAATGTTTGGTATTGGATCTGAAGTCACAGTTACATGATTTCCAAAAACAACACTTGTACTTTCATTAGAGCTATCTTCATCATCAGTGTCTTCAAAATTATAATCTGGCACTGTAGATCTGTGAGATCTGAAACGAGTATTGTCAACAGATTTCATAATCTCATCTAACAGAGTTGGGCTTCTGACAGAGCCCTTTTCTGACCCAGACCAATGGGGCTTTCTTGCAACACTGTCAGCCCTAAGCCTCATAGTTTCGGAAGATGACAGAGAATTTGCTAGTGCAATATCTAATGTTAATCTTTTCTTCCATGCATTTATTTCTTCAGAAGTGACTGGTCTCTTTCTTGGACTAGGAATTTTTACTCTTTCATAGTGGATTTCTACTTTGTCATCATTGTTAGTCTTCTTTGGTTTTTCATTCTGTTTGAATGGGCTGTCAATTACAGTATTAGAATTTGATCTACCACGAATCAGAGTGGAAATGCTTGATGCCATTTCAGCACCTTTCTTTGCCATCAAGTTTGTCAATGATGTTGCCTTCAGAAATGGAACTTTACCTTTTTCACCATCATTATTTCTCAATTTAAAGGATGATCCTAACTTTATGTTAGATAAAGACTGAGCCTTGTCTGATAACATTTTTGAAATGCTAGATATCCTTGTAACTCTCCTTTTGGGAGATTCTTGTATTTCTGATTTCACTTTCCTCCTTGCAGGTAAAGTATAAAATCTTACATTATCTTGATCACCAGCAACATCAACAGTGCGCCTGTGATTTGTCTTCCTAGGTTTATCATGTTTCTCTAGCACTGGTGAAAGAGCACTGTTTAGACCTGAATCAGTTGAACTTGTAAGCTTACTGTTAAATGCAGGCGATTCATTCATGTTTAAATCTAGACTCATCTGCTGAATTTTAAGGTTTGAATCAAGTGACCGTCTTTGTTTTAATTTTTCATGTTGAGTGGTTTTGTTTTTGTCGGAAGATTCAAAAGGGAAATATTTCAAACCTGCAAGATATGAAGATATTTTCCTTGGAGTTAATGTTGGTCTCTTTTCACTTTTATCAAACTCATTTTCACTAAAGTCTGTCTTGTATTTGCTACTGTGTGTTTTCAGAGTATCATCCTCTTTATTAAAAGGTGGTGTCTGTTTATTATTGTCATCAATTTTCAGTACACATCTTGGTTTATTGTTAGGGATTGATTCAGTTGAACTTATACTTATTTGATCTGGTTCCATTTCTGGTTCTGAAGCTGAGAAGAATAAGTCCTCACTATGAGCTGAATGTATACTAGAACTGAAAGAGTCGACAGATTCCACACTTGCCGATCTGACCAATCTACCCATTTGACAATTTTCCCCCTTTTCCCTATTCTTAAAATAGCCATCAATAAGCTTTTCATCTGGCTGATTTACATCAAATCCAATAGAGTCATCCACAGAGTACTCACTCACAAAGTTTATTGACTTAAGTTTGGGTTCTTGATTTTTCTGTGAAAGCTCTAGGATATCTGTGCGCAGGACCCATGGGTTATCAACTTCATCATAGCCAGCATTAATATCATCACTTTGAGATACAGCATTTTTCGGTTGCAGAGACTTCTCTTTCTTTAATATATCACTGAAATCACATCTTATCCTATGGATGTTGTTTTCCTCTTGACCACAATCTACATGGTTGGTGTTCACTTTTTCTTCTTTCTTATAACTACTATTGCCACTTGTATCTTGATTAATTTTGGTATCTTTTTTTGTTTTCTTGGTCCTACATTGCACATTACTGTGATGCTCATCTTTTCTTTCCAAATCATCAACTTTATCTTCCTTTTTATCAATTTTTGTCCCTTCTCTCTCAAAAACTCCTTTCACATTTTCAAGGCACAAATTTATCTCCTGACCACTTGGTAAGGTTTGATCACATGATACCATAGAATCATGTGATAATGTAAATGACAAATTAGAACCTTCATCCTGACCATATATATCTGCACATGTAGGAGACACAACATTCTGTGAAGCTAGAGTACACTCTGCTATGGCTACAACACCATTGTCTTTGTACACCATTCCTCTTGCATTCATACCATCATATCCCCTGTGCTTGTCACTATTTCCTTTAGTAATCTCACTTGGTAATTCTGACTGATTCTCAATTGTGTTTTTTGGCACTTTATTTTTCCATGCATGAAAGGCTACAGGCTTAATCAAATCTCTGAAATCAACCTCTTCTGATAATGAAGTCAATCTTGACTTCAATTTCATTCTCATCCCAGTTGAGTTACATCTCTTATTTCTCACACTTCTATTCATTTCCTTCAATTGTTCATTAACATGATTACCATTTTCAAACACTTTGTCATTATCTGTCCACCAACTGTTTTCATAACTGTGGCTGTCTGTAACCTCTCCATGAGATCTGAATCTCCTCTTTATCTGTTTACGAAAATCTTTTCTTTTCTGAGTATTCAGACCAATTTTTCTTACATAAATATTCATACTATCATTTCTCTTACTAGTTGTTCCAGACAGTTGTTTTGTTTCTGTTCCAGCAGCATCCATAAATTTCTTCCTAAGCCTAGGTAAATACTGAAGTTTGCTGGAAATAGATCTCCGAAATGAAGAATTCCTCTTTAAACCTCCAAAATCTTCGAAATCTATCTTGCATGCAGTCCAAGAACCATCTAGTTCTAGAGTTTCGTGATTCTGTGATACACTATCCCTTTGTTTGAGTGATTCTTTATGTTTATTCAATTTAGCTCTGCCATGCTGCGTTAAAGCTTTGGACATCTTGCGAAAAGAGAGAGACTTCCTAAATCTGTGACTCCTGCCTTTTTGAGCTTCCATAATAATGGCAAATGATTTTCCTTACTATTACAAGTAATCAATTACTCATCACAAATATCAACATCCTTGGTTGAACATGTCACCTGACTGCTGTGTCAGCCATTTTATACACCGACAAGCTAACAGCCACACAGAGCACAATATCAATTCAGTTTCCAGGAAATTCCATGTTTTTCAATTACCAAAATGTCATATCACTGCCACTCCTTTAGTGTCATCATTCGACAGCGTATTGACAAGCAATTGGTCATGACAGTTTATTTAGATGTTGACAGGGCACAGTCCATTTATTTCATTCAGCTTATCAGATAATGCATTGCTGATATATATTACAGTCAATTCCTCATTTGCTTAGATTTTCAGGACAATCCTTTCTCAGTAGGTCAGTAATGAGACTGCCTTAACAAAACCATTCTGGTGTTCCAATCAGTATCGTGGCATTCCTGAAAAGAAAAGAAGGAAAGAATTTCAGACTTATTAACTTGTAATAAAATTTTTGCAACAACCTTTCCAAAAGTGATTGGCATTCCATGACCAACAGGTCTTGTGCCTGTAGTATGATGTTAATTATTCATAAGACGACAAATTATAGACTTTTCCAAACTGGAAACTTCTGCAGACAACAGAAATAAAAGTGATACAAATGAACTAAACTTCTTTGTTATGATAAGAAAAACACTGCTGGAAAAGAATAAACGGCTGATCTGAAAGTGAAAGTGAATAAACCTTGTGGGAAAAAGAGAAAATACTAGTAACCAGCATTTTCAGCTTTTCCCACAATGATTTAAAAAGCCCTTTTCATATGAGTAGTTACAATTCTGGACTGTGTGGTAAAGACTTTTAACACTTTACAGCATGACAAAATTTTAAGTCCATCCAAATTCTAAGCATTTTCAGATGACAATTTCAGTGTGGCTAAATGGTTCTATCTTTCTCTGATAGGGTAGAAAACAATGCGGGAAACGGAGAAAATGCTGTTTACCAGCATTTTCTCTTTTTCTCACAAGGTTTTCAAAAGCTCCTTTCACCAGGGTTGTTAAAACTCTGGACTGTGTGGTGAAGAGTTCTTTGGCAAAACAAGGCTGCAGTCATTCACAATTATGTTATTGTATGCCAAGAAATCTTATATTAAGTACAATATTATGTTAATGTCAAAGAATGAATATCAGATACTGCATGCAAAAAGCTTAGTTATAGGAATGGCTAACCTTTAACCCTATACCAAACGACAAAATTTTGGACTTGTCCAAATTGAAAGCATTTGCAGACGACAAAATAAAAGTGACTGAAAATTTGAAATTTGTTTTGTGAAGGATAGAAAACATTGTGGGTAAAGGAGAAAATGCTGGTAACCAGCATTTTCTCCTTTTCCTACAATGTTTTCTAAAGGCTTTTTTATCAGGGGCGCCAAAAAGTAGGGATTGTGTGGTAATGGGTTAACCCTTTACCACAATAATGGCAACTTTTAACGACCATAGGAAACAAGCCTTTTGAAAACATTGTGGGAAAAAGGTGAAAATGCTGGTTACCAGCATTTTCTCCTTTTCCAACAAAGTTTTCTAAGCTATAAAAAAATTGTGTCATTTGAGCCGCTATGAAAGTGTTGTCTGCAATGCTTTCAATTTGGATACGTCTAAAATTGTACCATGTGGTAAAGGGTTAAAATACCTTTCACAACTTTTGTTTTCTTTGCCACCCAGGTAAGATCAAGATTAGATTGCACAAATTGTGCAGTCTGATCTATGATCAACATGTCAGCTTTGTCAATAAATTTCTTATGTTCACAATTTTGATTCTTCTTTTACTAGGTTTTTATTTTAGACTGAAAATGTGTACTAGGTTTATTTTGAGATCTAAGGCCTAATCTCTTACCAGAAAACAATATTTTAGACTTGTCCAAATTGAAAGCATTTCCAGACGACATATCAAATTTTACACAAAAGAAGTGACTTGTCTTTTGAAAGGTAGAAAACACTGTGGGAAAAGGAGAAAAATAATGCTGGTTACCAGCATTTTCCCACAATGATTTCAAAAAGCTTCTTTTTCAGGATCCTCAGAACACAAGATTGTGCAGTAAATGGTTAAGCAAAGCTGTACAGCAAATTACATAATCATATATGAATAAGTATGCTTCTTATTGTATACCAAACAATCCCATGTTTCAATGACCTTGTGGGGAAAAAGGGCTTTTGTAAACATTATGGAAAAAGAAGAAAACATATGTAACTTGCATTCTTTTTAAAACTATTCCGACGTTTTCTACCCTTTCAAAGACAAATAATATTATTTTAATGGTTTGGTTTGTTAACTCTGTACCAAACGACAAAACTTTGGACTTGCATTTGCAGACAACAAAATAAATGTGACTGAAAAATTGTAATTGAGTTTGGGAAGGGTTGAAAACATTGTGGGAAAAGGAAAAAATGCTGGTTACCAGCATTTTCTCCATTTCCCACAATGTTGTCAAAGGCTTTCTTTCTCAGCGTCGTCAAAAGTCGGGATTGTGTGGTAAAGAGTTAATTAATGTCTCGCATCAAATTAAACTCTGAAAGCCATCCTAATAACCCCCAAGAATCTTATTTTAAAGTTATTTTTGGGGGAATATCTTCTCATTGGACAGCGTAGATCCAAAATCAGACGACACAACCAGAAAGTGCAATCTGATCTTGGATCTACAATGTCCAGTAAGGAGAAATTTCTTCCTAAAACTCAACTTTATAATAGCAATATTTGGGTTTTCACTATCGAATTGAAAATTTCATTTTAGTTCTTCAGCAGGATAAAGGTTAAATTCCATGATTTAACCCTTTCCCAAACAATCCCTGGTTTTTACGGGTCTTGAATAGTTTTCTCCTTTTCCCACAATGTTTTCTACCCTATCATAGACAGAAATCATCTTTTCAGCAGGAGTTGAATTGTCGTCTGCAAATGCTTTCAATGTGATCTAGTCCAAAAGTTTGTCGTTTGGGAAAGGGTCAAGGTGCGGTTGATATTATGTCGTCTGCAAATGCCTGCAATTTGGACGAGTCCTAAACTATGTCGTCTGGCTACCAAAAGCCTATCGGTATAACATAATTTTTTTTTTCTTTCCCTCAGAAGAATGGGAGACATTTTTTTCCCTGAGAAGAATGGGAGACATTTCAATCATTTAGGGTAAGTCTAAAATTTTGTCATCTGATAACCATGGGTCTATCTGTAAAACACTGTTTTTTTCTTTCTCTCGGAAGCACTGGAGACATTTTCATCAAATTAGACATACTGTTGAGTAATCTTTGCATGTTCTAACAAATTAGCTGCACAAAGCCGTCTAATTACAAAGAACGACCCTTTTTGTCTTCGACAACTTGGAACTTTCTTTTACTTCTGCCTGTAAACTTTACCAAATGACGAAATGTTAGACTGGTCAAAAATGAAAGCATTTGCAGACGACAAAAGTGCCTTAACTAAGCAACAAAATTTTACTCATTACTAAACAACAAAATTTTAGGTTTGTCAAAATCACAAGCATTTGCAGACAATAAGTGACTGAAAAATTGAAATTTGTTTTGTGAAGGGTAGAAACATTATGGGAAAAGGAGAAAATGCTGATTACCAGCATTTTCTCGTTTTCCTACAATGTTATCTAGAGGCCTCTTTTAAGAGTAGGGATTGTGTGGTAATAGGCTAAGTTATGAAATCAGTCTCTGGAAGAATAAAAAAAAAACATTGTTGGAAAAGGAAAATATGCTGGTTATTACCAGCATTTTCACCAAGTTTCTGAAAGCTTTTCTGCAAAGGGTTGTGGAAACCAGGGCTTGCTCGGTAAAGAATCTTAATCAGACAACTAAATTTCGGGCAGTTCCAAATCAATAGCATTTTGTAGGCAACAAAGTAAAGTTTGTACACATTATGAATTTAGTCTATTAACCCTTTACTACACAATGCCCAGTTCTAATGACCCTGTGGAAGATGGATTTTGAAAATATTTCAGGAAAGGAGAAAATGTTGGTAATCACATGCTGTTTTCCATATTTTCGATGACAGATTTAAATCTTTAACCTTTTCCCAAACAAGAAAATTTTGGACCAGACCAAATTGAAAGCATTTTGCAGATGACAAATTAACAGTTGCTAAAAAGATGATTTTTCTACATGATAAGGTAGAAAACATTGTGGGAAAAGGAGAAAATGCTGGTTACCAGCATTTTCTCCTTTTCCCACAGTGTTTTCAAAAGGCTTCTATTCCTGACCCGTAAAAACAAGGGATTGTTTGGGAAAGGGTTAACTCAAATTTGACACCCTTGAAGAAAAAGCCTTTTGAAAACATTGTGGGAAAAGGAGAAAATGGTTGTAACCAGCATTTTCTCCTTTTCCCACAATGTTGTCTAACATATCAAAGTCAAAAATTATCAGTTAACCCATTACCACACGACATTTTAGACTGGTTCAAATTGAAAGCATTTGCAGACGACAAAATCAAGGTGACTGAAAAAATGAAATTTGTTCTGGGAAGGTAAGAAAACACTGTGGGAAAAGGAGAAAATGCTGGTTACCAGCATTTTCTCCTTTTCCTACAGTGTTTTCAAAAGGCTTCTTTCTCAGGGGCGTCAAAAGTAGGGATTGTGTGGTAATGGGTTAACTCTTTACCAAACAACAAAATTTTGGATTAGTCTAAATTGAAAGCACTTGCAGACGATAAAATAAATGTAAATCAAAAATTGAATTGTGATTTTGGAAGGGTAGAAAACATTGTGAGAAAAGGAGAAAATGCTGGTTACCGGCATTTTTCTCCTTTTCCCACAATGTTTTCAAAAGCTTTCCTTCTCCAGGTCGTTAAAAGTCGGAATCATGTGGTACAGAGTTAAGCTACATTTAAATTGTTGACTATAAATGTTTTGAGTTTGGTCTGGTCCAAAATACTGTCATCTGGTAGGGAATCAAAAAGCTAAATCTCTTTATTTGTGCAGGAATTGACTTGCTGTTTGCAAGGCTTTTAACCCATTATCACACAATCCCTACTTTTGACGACCGTGAGAAAAAAGCTTTAAGAAAACATTGTGGGAAAAGGAGAAAATGCTGGTAACCAGCATTTTCTCCTTTTCCCACAACGTTTTCTACCCTTCACAAAACAAGTTTCAGTATATTCAGTCACTTTTATTTTGTTGTCTGCAAATACTTTCAATTTGGACAAACCTAAAATTTTGTCGTTTGGTAATGAGTTAACCCTTTCCCAAACAATTCCTGGTTTTCACGACCCTGAAAGAGGAGGCTTTTGAAAACATTGTGGGAAGAGGAGAAAATGCCGGTAAACAGCACTTTCTTCCTTTCCCACAATGTTTTCTACCCTGCTGGAAGCAAATTTCAATTTTTTATTTACATTTATTTCGTCGTCTGCAAGTGCTTTCAATTTGGACCAGTCTAAAATCTTGTTGTTTAGGAAAGGGTTAATACATATGGACCAATCAAACCCTTCATTAGCTTCTAAACAATCAACTTTCATATGGCTGCCAAACTATAGTGAAGCTTGCGATGTATTGACCTGCGATTGAGCGACTGCCATCCGATAAACTGAAATTCTTAATTTTTTCGTTTCACTTATTTCTGTATTGGTTTATCATCAAATTTACTGCAAGCAAGTACAAGGAAACAGTTCACATGACAGTTCTAATGAAACTCACGTGGAGACAGATTATTTTGTCTTTCTTTGGCACCGAAACACTTGTTCTTTTCCATCTACTAAATTAACGTGGGACATGCAACAAAACTTGCTCACGCTTAACTAAACAATCCAAAGCTTGGAAAGACTTGTGAGGACAGCTTTTGAAAATACTGTGTAAGACCGAAAATACATTTTGTGTCTTTCCCACAAAGTTTTCTTCGCTTTCATATAAAAGTAACACAATTTGAGTCCTATTTTCTATGTTATATGCTTTCAAACTGGACTGGTTCAGGATTTTACTCATTAGCACATGACAAAATTTTAGACTGGTCCAAACTCAAAGCACTTGCAGACGACAAATAAATGTAACTAAAAAACTGAAATTTGTTTCCAGGGTCATTAAAACCAGGAATTAGGGTTAACCCGTTACCACACAATCCCTACTTTTGACGCCCATGAGAAAGAAGCCTTTAGAAAACATTGTGGGAAAAGGAGAAAATGCTGGTAACCAGCATTTTCTCCTTTTCCCACAATGTTTTCTACCCTTCACAAAACAAATTTTAAATTTTCAGTCACTTTTATTTTGTCGTCTGTAAATGCTTTCAATCTGAACCAGTCTTAAATATTGTCCTTTGGTAACGAGTTAAACTTGCAATCTTTTTCAGATTACCGTTTTTATTTTGCTACTCACTAATAACTTACTGAGACAAAAAATGAAGCACAGAAACAAATGATCAACATAGCCCATTACCACACAGACAAATTTTAGCATTTGCAGACTGCAACTTCAAAGTGGCTAAAATGGTGCAATTTGCTTTCATAGGGCAGAAAACTTTGTGGGAAAGGGAGGAAATGCTGGTTACCAGCATTTTCTCCTTTTCCCACAATGTTTTCAAAAGGCTTCTTTCCCCTGCGAAACGCAGTTCTTGTGATTAGAACTGTTCATGAATTGTTCTAGAACTTTAGGAACAGTTCTTGATCTGCTCTTGAAGGCTGTTCTTGAACAGTTGTACTTGAACTGTTCAAGAACAATTTTTAAGAACAGTTCTAGAATTTCTTAAGAACTTGTCAAGTTCTTAAATAATTCTTAAAATGTTCTTTGAACATTTTAGGAACTGTTCAAGAAAAAAAAGGTTCCTAAAATATCCTAGAACTATTCTTAAATGATAACAAGAACATTTTAAGAACTGTTCAAGAAAAAAAATGTTCCTAAAATATCCTAGAACTATTCTTAAATGATAACAAGAACATTTTAGGAACTGTTAAAGAAAAAAAATGTTCCTAAAATATCCTAGAACTATTCTTAAATGATAATGAGAACATTTTTAAGGAGTTTAAGAACATGTATCTTTTTTAACTCTTTCCCCAAAAATCCCTGGTTTTTACGGGTCTGGAATAGTAGCCTTTTGAAAACATAGTGGGAAAAGGAGAAAATGCTGGTAACCAGCATTTTCTCCTTTTCCCACAATGTTTTCTACCCTATCATAGACAGAAATCATCTTTTCAACAAGAGTTGAATTGTCATCTACAAATACTTTCAATTTGGTCTAGTCCAAAAGTTTGTCGTTTGGGAAAGGGTTAAATGTTCAACTCTATGCCGTAACCCTTTTCAAACGACAAATTCAAGACTCTCCCTTAGCAAAATGAAATGGTCAACAATTCATTTAAAGAGCCTTAAAAGGCCATTGAAAATCCCATTTCTCAGCAAAAACCATTGAAATGGCCTTTAAATAGTCTGATTTCAATGGTTAACTCTCCACTGATTTTACCTTATCTGTAAAAATGTATATCTAATGGTAGCTTTAATGGTATGAATGAGAACAGACCATTAAATACCATTAAGTGTACCATTTAGTCTGTCCAACCATTTATTATTATTTCAAATTTAAGAGGCCATGTATTTGTATTCACAAAAGACCATTGAAAGTCATTGATTTACCATTTCTGAACCAACTTTACTGTCAGAAGTTAAATGAATATAAATACAGAAACTGTACTATTTCTGGAACAATTGGACATATAGTCAGTCCAACATAATACTTATGCTCCATTACAAGAAACTCTTTCATATACAAAGAAAATGGTATAGATCAGCCTGCACTTACTTGCAGTCTAATTATTACCATTGTTGTTTTCTGCCTAGATAGTATAATGTTGAAAGTCTTCTTTCTATACAAACATTTCAAGATTTTACCTCTATGGCAGAACTAGCAAATTTGATTTTTACAGGGTCAAAAAAAGACAGAAATACTTTCTCTTGATGTGACTATACCTGACCTTTTTATTATTTAAAATGCTTGTTTATCATTTGACAACACATTCACTCATTTCATAGGTCATTTTTATGTACACAAGTGTTTCAGTTAACAGCAATATCATTTTTCAGAATGTTCGTTTGGCAATTCTGTAGTTACTTGGGTCATCAGGAAACACTGAAATATGAACAAAGAAAGATCTATAACTATTACTATTAGATGATCAACTTAAATGTGGTCAATATTTTATGAGGATTGATGGTAGTTATTGTAGGATTCCTTTCTGTCTCACCGTCCAAAGACCATTTTTTGGAAAATGACTATGTGGGAAAGCAGCCAGTAGCTTGGAAAGAATATTGTGCAGAGTATTGGTAAAAGAAACTCCAGAAAAGTGTGGAGAGTATTGAGCACACAAGACTAAAACCAGGGATTAATTGGCAAAGGGTTAATATGATTCAATTGGACAAATACAGTAATCTGGGCAAATTTCAAACAAATTGGATCAACAATGTGGACGTCATTGCTGTCAATTCTAATTTTCAACTTCATATGGCTACTCCTCTCTTACTTATTGTCAGACTTTTTCAAAATCAATAGGGCTCAAGCCATTGGTGATATAATACATCTGGGTCAGTTTTATGAAATCATGCATATGCAGACTTTTAAGCAAGAAATGTGAAAGTTCATCTTTATAGGTAGGTATTTAGATTTTTCACAACTCACCAAATTAAAACATAAATGTATATATATCAATGAAATTTATATGAAAAACAAAACAAATAATTTACAAAAAAAGTTTTTTTGATGGTGTTCCCTTAACTCATTACCAAACGACAAAGTTTTAGGTTTATCAAAATCGAAAGCATTTGCAGATGACAAAATAAGTGAGTGAAAATTTGAAATTTATTTTGTGAAGGATAGAAAACATTGTGGAATAAGAAAAAAATGCTGGTTACTAGCATTTTCTCCTTTTCCCACAATGTTTTCCAAAGGTTCTTTCTCAGGGGCATCAAAAGTAGGGATTGTGTGGTAATGGGTTAAAAGCTACTTTCTTATCATTTGCAAATACCTTCAAATTGGACAAGTCTAACATTTTGTTGTTTGCATGGTAAAAAGTTAATTAATGCCTGTTTACCTTCTGATGTCAAGTTTTTTCCCAACTGACACTTGTACAACTGGATTGTACCATGACAATCTTTCATGAAATTCTTCTGTTTCCATCTTGCAAAAGTACTCTTTGGAACTTCCAGTTCTTTGTTACCTACATACTTTTTTTTACATGTTTTATCAGGACCTAAAATGAAAGAAAACAGAGTACATCAGAGCTAGATATGAAATGTAGAAGTTCAAAGGAAAATTACAATCACAGCAATGAGCAATGGAAACAGTCATCACAAATTTAGCTCCATATGAGAGTTCGAACAGATAACAAAACCAATCTTAGTGGCACTGTCCTCTAAACTTGTGAGAAAAGTGACCCCGTATGGGAAAATAAGTCCAAGGGAAAGTTATCTCTTTACCACACTATCCAAAGTTTTAACGTGTCTGAAGAACAAGCCTTTTCAAAACATTGTAACCAGCATTTTCTACTTTTCCAATAATGATTTTGGTCAATGATATCAGACAGAAACATCATCTGAAATACATTTCCTTTTCCCTCTGCAAATGCTCTAAGTTTGGTCTTATCCAAAATTTAGTTGCTTGGTAAAGTATTAACCAGTACTTTTTAAATTTACTGACAAACTCTTAGTCAAACCCAAAGCATATTTAAATTCTACCCCATGGAAAATAGTAATTATCACCTGAGCTACATTTATGTTGTCTGCAATTGCTTTCAGTTTGGTTGTGTACAAAAAAAAATGTTGTATGGTAAAAAGTTAATCCCAAACCAGCAGGGCTGCCTATAATTATCTGAGCTACACATATTTTACCAACACCTTATTAGGGATATTTAGATACATGTACTTCTAAAGGGTGCAGGACAACTTGCCCCAAAGACAACTTTATCATGGTAATTTTATAGAAAAAAAAAACAACCAATACTGAGAATTTTTAAGTTCTGACCTAAATACCCCATCAAGATATGCCCATTACCTGTTCACTACATGAGAGAATTCAAAGTTTTTCCATGCTGAAAGCATATATGCAGACAACAAATGTGACTCATGATGAAATTTGTTTCTGTAAGAGTGAAAACACCGTCAAAAACAGAAACATTTCTAATATTAAAAAATATTTCTGTCCTTTTAGTGTGTTTTCAAATGTCTTCTTCTTCAGGGTGGTTAAACAATAATATTTATCGCTAAGGTACATGCATTTGACTGCAACATAATACCAATTTCCTGTCAATGGTATTACACTTTACAAAATCTGGAAATTTTTCGACTGAGTTAACAGAGTGCACTTGCAGACACTAAATCAAATAAAACACAATTGATAATTTCTGCTCATGAAAGGATAAAAAGCCGGGAAAAAGAAAATGCTAGTCACCAGCATTTTTCCTTTTCCCAAACAACAAAATTTTAGACAAGCCAATTTAAAACCACTTGCAGACAACAAATTTGGTGTAACTAAAAAAATGCAATTTGTTTTCAGCAGGGTAGAAAACACTGTGAGAAAATGCTGGTTACAGCATTTTCTCCTTTGACCACAATGTTTTCAAAAGGCATCTATCTTAGGGTCGTCAAAACCAGGGATTAGTTTAAACATATTTATTTTACATCGATTGAGAAAACAAGTTCTTACAACAACTTATACTAATCTCTCTCGACTTTGTTTCCTGGGAACTACACCCGTAGTGTGGGCCTATGAAAAATCCCAAAGTTGAAACCCCCTCCCGGGTATCGAACTCGGGGCCTTTAGGTTATGAGGCCAACGCTCTACCTCACAACCACAGACACCACAGAGAGTAGAACTAGATCTAGCATCTAAATTGAAAATTACAAGACTCTTAAGAATCATGAGAAATCGTCCCAATATAGATGACGATTTCTCCAGGGGACGATTTCTCATGCATTCGTTTGGCGTAGTAAAATAAAATATAAACTAAATTACTTACAGAAATCGTGAACATGGTAGATCTATAGATGCTGTTAAATGTCTGCTTAAAAGTTAGTTTGCGTTGAAATACTGTATACAAGGCACTCGAATTTCCTTTTTCCATCGATAATATCATCCCCATCCTCCCCATTCTGTTTACTTCCGCGTCAGAGACGCCATCTTTGATATGTCGCAAACATCGGCAGTTTTTCTTGAGATCCGAATGTAGTCGGACGATTCCGTTGGCCCATCGCCGTTGACGAGAGATTGTTAATTGGTAAGTTTTTATTTTTTTAACGAATCTATTTCGCTCTATAGAATATCCCGCCCGCCCCGTTTATGTCCTTTCTTTCAAACCGCTATATTATGCTGCAAGCGTGAAAAAAAAAAAAGTTTCCCCCACCCCAAAGACTACTCGTCACAACTCAGCTGATTCCGTACCTACATAATAGGATATTCCGAGATAATCCGAATGCCCCAACGACCTTATTCATTGTTTTTACAAGGAAGCTGATTGGTTAAAAAAAATATATAAGCCAATCAGATTTTACCTTGTGTAATGGTTAGTTAAAATTTAGCGCGTGAACGTTGCCGAGCGAATCATCAACAATTTCTGTTGAAACCAAGAGAACTTTTGCATTAATGTTACAGTTGAACGATGGAAATCTACGTTCCATGCATGCTCTGAAGCAGGTTGTAGAACCAAAGCTCTTATTAGACAGTACAAAGTCGGAATGTTCGAATCAAGGCTAGACTTACGGACGTTTCGTACCATGGGTATTTCGTTCCAGTCACTTTTACCATAATTTATACCATTTCGTACCATATTTTTATCACTTCGTACCAAAACTTAGCTGTTTTCAAAGATAAATAGGCATCAATGTCATAAGCCTGGCATTGTCGTGCCAAAACTTAGACATTTGGTATTAAAATAGATTTCTGTCACAGTCTCTGTATGTTGATAGGGAAAGAACACAATGAAATTTAGAAAAGAAGATGAGCTAGATATTACTTTCATTCTTAAAAAAAAAATAGAGCTGTACTTCTGGTCATTTTCATGAGAAAAATTAATTTTAATCTTAATTTCCATGTTCAATGTCCGCAAATAAACATCTAGATCTAAATAAGTGCTTTACAAACAAAAATCACGGGTTCAAGGACAGGAAATAAAAGCATATGCAGACAACAAACAAACTTTATTTGAAAGTAAGGTTTTCTTCTCTAACAGTGAAACTGTAAATAAATTTTATTCAATTTTCTAGCTAGAATTCAGTAGAAGTTTGGGGAAAAAAACATTGATGATCTTAAATCAAGGAGTTGGCAGCCAAATTATCAACGTTTAGTCCAGATCAGTACCTTTTGTAAAAGGATTCCTTTTTGGCCTAGGCAGATACACAGAATCGGTCTAGCAAGATGTGAATTCCTATCTAGCAATACCAAATGAATAAGAAGTCTTTCCTGGCCTAGTCCAGATAAGAATTCTTATTTGGTCTAGCTAGATTCTAGATCTGGCTAAACTCCTATCTGGCCTATGACATCTACACACTCCCAACTTCAAACATACATGTAACTAAGCAATTTCTTTTCTTCGACAGGGAGGAAATTGAGACTAGAAGGAGACTTTAGAGCCACCCGTAAAAGATATAGAAAATTTGAAGAAAGGATGAGCAAACAGGAAGATTGGAGCATTCCTTCAGCTAGCCCTTAAAGGTCCAATCGTGGAACAAAGAACACCCGAAACAGAAACTGTTACTGTTGACGCTCTGTGTACATCTAACAGCGACAAACAACAGGACTGCCTAGACACTGTAGATGATGCATCAATATTGACTGAGGAATATTTGAGTGTCAAAGCTGTTGTTGGTGATCAAAAAATACTAATGACTTCAGTTGTTCACTGAGGATGAAATGATCAATTGAACACAGACTAGTAAAAGAACATCAAAGCCATGGATAAACTGTGTTGTGTCGGTCCATAAAGAGAGTGAACTTTTTGTTTCAAAGTCATTTGTTTTACATTTCATCTTTAACCCTTTACCACACAATGATGAACTTTAAGGTAGGTCCCTTTTGAAAACATTGTGAAAAAGAGAAAAATGCTAGTAATCAGGATTTTCTCCGTTTCCCACAATGTTTTCTTCCCTTCTCAAATCAAATTTTTATTCTTCAGTCACATTTATTTTGTCATCTGCAAATGCTTTCAATTTGGACCAGTCTATTAATTTGACGTTTAGTAAAGAGTTAACTCTTTATCAAATGATAAAATGTTGCACTAGATACTGTTCCTTTTTGTCACATGGTGTCATTTTGTCTGGTAAATTATAGGTTAAATGTCTCTCTGTTTATTATTTTTTTCTGTTTATTTTATAGTTATTTGAATCATAACAAAAACAAATCATAAACAATTCGAAATATAGAAACTTTTTCAAATTTTTTGGTACTTGAATTTAATCTAAATTGTTTTAGCATTATTAGTAATGTTCAAGCACATGTCTAAAGGATTTTAAGCAATGTTTATGTCACTCTGAGCATCCTATTTCAATTTAAAAGGATAAAATTGTTGAAAAATTACTGTACTGGAAAATTCCTGAGTATTTCTTGAACTTGTGTGAAAAAAATGTTCTTAATTTGTTCAAGATCTTGTCTAGAACACTTTAAGAAATGTTAAATGAAACATTACCTTTCTTGAATAATTTAAGAACAACTGTTCTTGAACAGTTCATTAGTAGTTCTTGGACATGTGTTCGAGACTTATTCATGAATTGTTCAAGAACATTTTAAGCAACACTGAATAAGAACTATTATAAAATTTTTCAAGAACAGTTTTTCTTGAACTGTTCCTGAAATAAAGTTCAAGAACTGTTCTTGAACTGTTCCTTTTATAAATTTTGAGAAATGTTCTTGAACTGTTCCTGAAATAAAGTTCAAGAACTGTTCTTGAACTTCCATCAAGAACACTTTAAGAACAACCAGTTCTTGAGATTTGTTTCATTTATCATTTCTTAAAATGTACATGAATTGTTCTAGTGGTGATAAGGAACAGTTCAAGTACCAATGTACCTGAACGTGCCAAGAATATTTCTTGAACTGTTCATAAAAATTTCACAGGGGCACTCAGGGGCATTAGAAGTCGTCATTGTTTGGTACAGGGTTCAATGATCCCAAAGTATCTATAAGTGCCTTCTTTCATTCATTTGAATGGGTCCAAGGCCCATTCAAGAAAGTCCTGGGAAAACCCTGCATATATCTATTCTATGCAGTCACAACACAGTATCTTCAAATATATCCATGCTTCCAAAAGCCCTGCTTACTTGATAGTGACAAGTGTTTTACGCCACTTTCATTAGTATTTCAGTCATATCACAGTGACAGATCACTAAATCCTGATTGGTTTTACCAATACTAATAGAAGTCTGTTAAAAGTGTCTCACCCAAGAACACTCTCATGATAAAATCTAGCGCATCAAGTGGAGCTTGAACCTTGGGCCTCAAGTTAAAAGTCCTACTCTATACCAATGTGCCACTCAGAGCCTGTATTCACCAATCATTCTTAAGTCTTTACCACATGAGAAAATTTTAGACCAGTCCAAATTGAAAGCATTTGCAGAAAACAAAATAAACGTGACTGAAAATTTGAAATTTGTTTTGGGAAGGGTAGAAAACATTGTGGGAAAAGGAGAAAATGCTGGTTACCAGCATTTTATCCTTTTCCTACAATGTTTTCAAAAGGCTTCTTTTTTAAGGTCGTTAAAAGTCGAGATTGTGTGGTAAAGAGTTAAAAACGTTTTTTGTCTTTTTCTCCAGAATTTTCTACATTTGAAAGTAACACAACTTCTGATTGGCTAAACCGAATGGTTTAGCTAATTAGAAGTTGTGTTACTTACAAATTTAGAATACCTTGAAGAATAAGACTAAGAATATTCTCAAGAATGGTTGATGAATACGGGCTGAGGTCTGTGGGATGTGAAGGGTCCAGGGAGAAGGGAAACTAGGATGCCCGTTACAGTAATTAAGAATGGACAAGGCACGAGAATTCCTTAGATCTGATTAACTGTCAGACTAATGATGTATTGTTTGTCTCCAGATTCAAACCCTCATAGCAATCATTGTCTGCAGATGGGCTTTTTTTGGACATTCAACATGCAAATAAATTGCTGTTTTTCCTTTGTCTGTAAATTATGGAAAACATTGTGGTAAAAGAAGAAAGTACTGGTTACCAGCTATTTTTTCTTTTAACACAGTGTTTTCTACTCTTCCAAAACAAATTATATTTTGCAAGTCACATTTATTTTGTCGTCTGCAAATGTTTTCAATTTGGAGTAGTGAAAATTTTGTCTAACGTTCTTGACTCTTTATCAAACGATAAAATTTTAGACTGGTCTAAACTGAAAACATCTGTAGACGACAAAACAAAGGTTACTGAAGAGATGAAATTTGTTTTTGGGAGGATAGAAAACATTGTGGGAAAAGAAGAAAATGCTGGTTACCAGCATTTTCTTCTTTTCCACATTGTTCTCAAAAGGCTTCTTTTACAGGGTTGTTAAAAGTCGGGATTGTGTGATACAGAGTTAAAACAAATTAAATTTTTTAAGTTATATTTTGTGAGTCACATTAATTTTATTTCGTCTGCTTACACTTTTATTCTGAACTAGTCTACAATTTTGTCGTTTTGTTTAGAGTTTTAATGTCTCGTAAATTTGGTGATGAGCAGGTTGCGATGTTTTCACTCCTCACCAAACAACAAAATATTTCACCTGCCCAAATATTAAAAGCATATCTAGAAATCATATCCAATTCAAATGTTTAGTTTTTCTTTTAACCCTTTACCACACGACAAAATTTTAGACCTATCTGATTTGAAAGCATTTGCTGATGATAGTTTCAGTGTAGCTCATATGAATTCATTTTCTTTGACAGGCAAGAAAAATTTGTGGGAAAAGGAGAAAATGCTGGTATCCAGCATTTTCTCCTTTTCCCACAATGTTTTCAAAAGCCTTCTCTTTCAGGGGCGTTAAAAGTCATCATTGTGTGGTAAAGGGTTAAAAGGTTAGCTAACAGGTGAGAAAAGGAGAAAATGCTGGTTCCAAAAATACTTTCAAAAGCTTTTTTCCCTGGGTCTTTGAAACTCTTGATGATAAAAATTCAAGATGTTCAAAACATCTGCAAATAATCATTTCAAGGGTAACTCTTTAACCCTTTACCAAACGATCCCTGGTTTTTACGACCCTGACAGAAGCCTTTTGAAAACATCGTGGGAAAAGGAGAAAATGCTGGTAACAAACGTTTTCTCCTTTTCCCACATTTTCTACCCTTCCCAAATCAAATTTCAATTTTTGATTCACATTTTGTCGTCTGCAAATGCTGTGAATTTGGACTAGTCCAAAATTTTGTCGTTTGGTAAAGGGTTAACAGAATATGTTGCCCATTTCAGGAATATGTCAAGAATTTCAAATATATTTAATGCTTCCATATAACAACAATGATAACCACTGATATTTCCAAGAAATCCAAACCGTAGATGGTAAAAACACTAAACTAATAACCAAACAACAAAATTTTAGAAAAAATCCAAATTGAAAGCATTACCAGACGACAAAATAGACACGAGTCAAAAATTGAAATTTATTTTTGAAAGAGTAAAAACCGTAGATGGTAAAAACACTAAACTAATAACCAAACAACAAAACCGTAGATGGTAAAAACACTAAACTAATAACCAAACAACAAAATTTTAGAAAAAATCCAAATTCAAAGCATTACCAGATGACAAAATAGACACGAGTCAAAAATTGAAATTTAATTTTGGAAGAGTAAAAACTCTGTGAGAAAATGAGGAAATGCTTGTTACAAGAATCTTCTCCTTTTTCCGACATTATTCCTTTCAAAGATAAAATTTATCATTAGGCCCCACCTAATTTGTTGTCTGCAAATGCGTTCAATTTTGCCCAGTCAAATACTTAGAAAAAAAAAAAACTATTAAATCTTGTCAAGAATTTAAAAAAGAAATTTAATAGTAACATTTTAAGAATAATTACTGACCTCTGAAAATTCCAAGAAATCCAACCCGTATTTGGTGGTAACACTGAACACAGTTACCAAACCCTCTGGCATTTCTAAGAACTGTCATCCAACAGTTTACAGAGACATTAGCAGAATTTCAGACAGTTAACAATGCCAGCCAGTTGTACAGAGGAATTTTCTATAAACACTGGATCACACAATTAGCCCTTAGGCTGCTATGTGCCTCTCAAGGACCTTTTGTGGACAATGTAGATCAAGATCAGACTGCACAGAATGTGCAGTCTGATCTCTGATTTACACTATCCAATATAATTTTTTCGTAATGGTGAAATTAGCTTGGAAATCTTAATATTTTGGTTTATACAATTGACTGACAGTTTTTGTTTCATTTCTTTTGCAGCTACAGGGTTAACTCTTTACCAAACATCAAATTTTTGGACTGGACTAAGTTCAAAGCATATGCAGACAACATTAATTCAATCTTAACTCTTTGCCAAATGACAAAATTTTAGACTAGTCCAAATTTAGGAAGGGTAGAAAACATTGTGGGAAAGGGAGAAAATGCTGTTTACCAGCATTTTCTCCTTTCCCCACAATATTTTCGAAAGGCTTCTACCTCAGGGTCGTCAAAAGTTGTCATTGTGTGGTAAAGGGTTAATATAATAATTTCTGACAATGGTAGGGTAGAAAATATTCTGGAATAAGAAGAAAATAATGGTTACCAGCATTTTCTCCTTTTCCCACAAAGTTTTCTCTAAGCTTCTTTCTTAAGGTCAGTAAAAGTTAGGATTGTGTGGTAAAGAATTAATTCCTTACCACACAATAAAATGTTAGACTGGTTCAAATAAATAGCACTTACAGACAAACAGACAAAGGTGAATCAAAAATTTACATTGTTTTAGGAAGAAACTGCTTTCAACATTTTCTCCTTTTCCCACAATGTTCTCCAAAGGCCTTTTCCCGAAGGTTGTTAAAACACGGGATTGTGCGAGGAAGAATTAATAGGCTGTTTTTACATGTTTAGGCACAATTTCTGAGGAGGACACAATTTCTGAGATCTCTTTAACCCTTTACCATAGAATCCCGCTTTTTAACAAACCTTGAGGTAGATGGCTTCTGAAAACATTGTTGGAAAAGGAGAAATTGCGGGCAACCAGTATTTTCTCCTCTTTCCTGCCATGTTTTCTACCTTGTCAAAAACAACTTTCCCTATTTACGCCACATTTAAAACTGTCATCTGCAAACTCACAGCTTTCAATTTTGACAAGTCATGAATTTTGTCCCCTGATAAAGGATTAACCCTTTACCAAACAATCCCTAGTTTTTACGACCCTTGGACAGAGGCCTGTTGAAAACATTGTGGGAAAAGGAGAAAATGCTGGTAACCAGCATCTTCTCCTTTTCCCGCAATCTTTTCTACCCTGCCAGAAACAAACTTCAATTTTCAAGTTACGTTTTTTTTTTGGTCGTCTGCAAGTGCTTCCAATTTGGACCAGTCTAAAATTTTGTCCTCTGGTAAAGGATTAAATTCCTCTCCCAATATCTGTCCTTGAGAAGATTGGAGATTTGGGATAAAAATTTTCCTGCTATCATTTAACCCTATTCCACACAATCCCTACTTTTGATGCCCCTCAAAAAGTAGCCTTTTGAAAACACTGTGGGACAAGGAGAAAATGCTGGTGAGCAGCATTTTCTCCTTTTCCCACAGTGTTTTCTACCCTTCCCAGAACAACTTTCAATTTTTCAGTCACCTTTATTTTGTCGTCTGCAAAATTTAATGCTTCCAGTTTGGACCAGTCTACAACTTTCTCGTGTGGTAAAGAAGTAACTCTATACCACACAGCAAAATTTTAGACTGCTCCAAAGCATTAATTTTGCAGACGACAAACTAGATACTGCTCAAATCTTGGGGTCTGTCTCTAATATTGGGTGGGAGACAATGTGGGAAAAAAATATGCTGGTTATTTCCATAGGGTCATTTTAATTCTGTTTACCCTTTCCCACACAATACAGAGTTGTAACCTCCCTGAAAGTGAATGTTTTGAAAATATGCTGGGGAAATGCTGGGTTAATCAGCATTTTTTCCTTGACCTATGATGTTTTTTGCCCTATCAAAAACAGGAACTATAATTTGAGCTAAATTTTTTTTGTTGTCTCCAAATGCTTTCATTTAGTCTAGAGGAAAAATTTGGATTCTTAAAAAGTTGCTCCCCTCTTCTTTTAACCCTTTACCACACGATGATGACTTTTTATGACCTGGTAAAGAAGCATTTTGAAAACATTGTGAAACAAGAGCTTTGCAGAGCGGCGCATATACGCCCGAAGGGGCTTGTCAGAATTAACAGTTTGTTTTAGGAATGGAAGAAAACATTGTGGAAAAAGAAGAAAATGCTGGTTACCAGCATTTTCTTCTTTTCCCACAACATTTTCAAGAGGCTTCTTTCGCAGGGGTGTTAAAAGTTAGGATTGTGTGGTAAAGGGTTAAGGAAATGGGGAGAGAGGACAAGAGGAACAGATGGAATCAAATTACAGCAAATACCAGAACACTAGAGATGACTGCGCAGTTCAAGTTTATGCTATGAACCCTTTGTATACCAAGCACAAGCTTACAAGCTCTTGCTGCCAGCATAGATCCAAGATCAGACTGCATGGAAGATGCAGTCTGATCCTTAATCCACCGTGGCCAATACTTTTGGGTATTTTTAGTATCAAAACAGTCTCCAATTTGCATTATCATATTATTTTTACTAACGGAAAATGTCCAATTCCTTCGGTTCCACTTGCGAAGGGTTAATTAAAGATTTGCAGCATTCCTTAGAGCTATTATACCCTTACCCTCATATTCAATACAATACTCCCTCTAAGCAGTTTTTATCATTTTAGAGACTATAATTATTTAGAAAAAAAAAATAAAATGAGAATTGAATGATAACTTTCCTTTTTCCCTTTTGCCCCTTTTGGATGGATGGATGGATTGACAGATGGATAGGTGGATGGATGGATTGGGATGGATGAATGGATGGATGGATGGATTATTGGAATGGATGGATGGATTGACAGATGGATAGCTGAATGGATGGATTAGGATGGATGAATGGATGGATGGATGGATGGATGGAGGGAGGGAGGGATGGATGGATGGAGGGATGGATGGATTGACAGATGGATAGCTGGATGGATGGATTAGGATGGATGGATGGATGGATTGACAGATGGATTGACAGATGGATAGCTGGATGGATGGATTAGGATGGATGAATGGATGGATGGATAGATGGATGGATGGATTAGGATGGATGAATGAATGGATGGTTGGACTGAAAGATGGATCGATGGATGGATGGATTAGAATGGATGGATGAATTAGGTTTCACTAGGACTAATAATATTGCTATAGCTCTGCAGTGTCCAATCTTGGAACTTCAGCAGAAAAACAGTTAGGACCTAACCCATGACTTCCAGGTTTCAAACCCTAGAGCTAGCTTAACTGAGCTTTAATGGACCAACTCTTCCCTAAAGATAAGGCTGAAAGTTCTGTAGGTCTACCAGAGTTCCAAATGGAAGGAATGATTTTGATTTCAAAATTGGAAATATCAATTATTCTCCACTAAATCCTATGTTATGGGTGCTCATTAGTATTGTCTAATCAAGACATTTCTAATGACTACCCACAATATAGGGTTTAGAAGAGAAATAATGGACTTAGAATGTGGTCATTCCCTCTTATCTGGTGCTCTGGTCTTCACACCAACAAGTAAAGTCAGGATCCTAACAAAACTTCTGATTGGGTAAACCAATTGGTTTAGCCAATTAGAAGTTGTGTTACAAGATCCTGGCTTTTAACAACCTTGAATCGAAGGCTAATTGAAAACATTGTGGGAAAAGGAGAAATGCTGGTAATCAGCATTTTCTCCTTTTCCCACAATGTTTTCTACCCTATCAAAGACAAAAATCATTATTTTGGCAAAATTTATCATCATTAAATTGGATCGGTCTAGAATTTTGTTATCTAGAAAAGGGGTTGATCAAATATTATTTCAGAATGACAAAGGTATTTTTCCCCTCAATTCTGACCTGTCAAAAGGCAAACTGTTTTAATGTCCATTTTATGTGTTTTGAAGTGTTAAATGGTTCTCGTCAACATGATTTTTATGGTCACCTGTTTATGGGGACACCTCATGCTGTATTTAATAGTCAAAAATGTTTATCTCCTTACCAAACCACAATATTGTAAACATGTGCATATCCAAAGCACTTGCAGATGACAAAATAAATGCAACTCAAAAGTTGAAATTTGTTACTGCAAGGACAGAAAACATTGTGAGAAATGTAAGATCCACGTAGTGATCGTTACCTTGGCTCGCGAAGATGAGGTGACTGAAGAATTAAAATTTGTTTTTGGAAGGCTAGAAAACATTGTGGGAAAAGAAGAAAATGCTGGTTACCAGCATTTTCTTATTTTCCCACAATGTTTTCAAAAGGCCTTTTTACAGGGTCCTTAAAAATCGGGATTGTGTGGTAAAGAGTTAATGGTACAAACTCTTTACAGACACTACATTAAAGCATTTTTCCATTAACTCTTTTCCGAATAAAAAAGCATCTTGCAGACGACAAATTAAATGTCTAAAATGATGGGATTTATCTTTTAAAAGGTGGAAAACATTGAAAAAGGAGAAAAAACACTGCTCCTTTAGTACAAACAATGGTGTCAAAGCCTTCTTCGTCAGATTTGTTTTCAAAAGACATAGAATGGAATACGGATAGCCCTTTCCCAAACAAGCCCTGGTTTTTACGTATCTGCACTAAAAGTCTTTTGAAAACACTGTGGGAAAAGGAGAAATTGCTCATAATGAGCAATTTCTCCTTTTCCCACAGTGTTTTCTACCCTTTTTGAGAACTTCCTGCCATTTTCTCAAAATCTAAAATTGTCCTCTGCAAAGTCTTTCAGTTTGGAAGTGTCCAAACTTTGTCTTTTGGGAAAGGGATAGAGAAGGTGCCTTAATGCCCATTTGTGACAGCCTAATAAATGTTCCCCAGTATAATGGTTTTTTTCACCCTATGGTCCCTTGTAAACAAAATGGGACACCTCTTCTGTGTTTGAAAGGCCAAAATATCTAATGTTTCAAGGCTTCTTTCGTCATATTGTCTCTGAGAAAAAATCAGACAATGTAAATCTCGGACTAAGCTGCATATTCTGTGCAGTTAAGCTTTAACCCATTACCACACAAGAAAATTTTGGACTGGTCCAAATTGAAAGCATTTGCAGACGACAAAATAAAGGCGACTGAAAAATAATTTTTTTTTTCTGGGAAGGGTAGAAAACACTGTTGGAAAAGGAGAAAATGCTGGTTACCAGCATTTTCTCCTTTTCCAACAGTGTTTTCAAAAGGCTTCTTTCTCAGTGGCGTCAAAAGTAGGGATTGAGTGGTAATAGGTTAATCCAACACTGTGTGCCAAATCACTTAACCCTTTACCAGTCAGAGCAAAATTTCATACATCTACATTGAGAAAAAATTTACCAAGGAAAAATTGATATGATTTCATATAATTAAACTTGGTCTTGAATAGGCAGAAAACATTGTGGAAAAAGGAGAAAATGCTGGTTACCAGTATTTTCTCCTCTTCCCACAATATTTTCCAAGGAATTCTTTTTCAGGGTTGATTTTAAAAGTATAAATATTGTGATAAAGGGATGACAAACTAGATAAATGATTTCTCCTTATTTTTTGGTCACATACCGGACTCTCCCCTCCTCTCATCTTACTAAGTACAGTTGCAAAAGATAGGATGACATCTTTTTGTCTCTTTTAACTCATTACCAAGCGACAAAATTTTAGGTTTGTCCAAATTGAAAGCATTTGCAGACGGCAAAATAAAGATGACTGAAAATTTGAAATTTGTTTTGTGAAGGGTAGAAAACATTGAGGGAAAAGGAGAAAATGCTAGTTACCAGCATTTTCTCCTTTTCCCATAATGTTTTCGAAAGCTTTCTTTCTCAGGGGTGTCAAAAGTAGGGATTGTGTGGTAATGGGTTAACATCAGGTCAGGTCTCAACTTTCAAACACACATACCAGTACATAGAAATATGACATCAAGGAGCTTGCAGTGATATCATCCACCCATAAATAACAAATTTGGTTTACTTAACCCATTACCACACAATCCCTACTTTTAACGACCCTGAGAAAGAAAGCTTTAGAAAACATTGTAGGAAAAGGAGAAAATGCTGGTAATGTTTTCAACCCTTCCCAAATCTGATTTCAATTTTTGAGCCACATCTATTTAGTTGTCTGCAAATGCTTTCAATTTGGACTAGTCCAAAATTTTGTCGTTTGGTAAAGACTTAACATCAGGTCAGGTCTCAACTTTCAAACAAGCATACCAGTACATAGAAATATAACATCATCCACCCATAAATAACAAAAATGGTTTGCTTAACCCATTACCACACAATCCCTACTTTTGACACCCGTGAGGAAGAAACCTTTTGAAAACACTGTGGGAAAAGGAGAAAATGCTGGTAACCAGCATTTTCTCCTTTTCCCACAGTGTTTTCTACCCTTCCCAGAACAAATTTCAATTTTTCAGTCACCTTTATTTTGTCGCCTGCAAATGCTTTCAATTTGGACCAGTCTAAAATTTTCTTGTGTGGTAAAGAGTTAATAAGTAAAAGAGCCATGCTGTGGCAAAAGGGAGCTTACTGCATTTCCATGCATTATTCTGTGCAAAAAAATCATACTTTAGGATCCAAAAAATCAAGTTAGTCTAACAACAGTCACCGACAGAATCATGAGGTAGACTGGTCCTTTAAAGGTGGCCCTTCAGATTTTGGGACGAAAATTTTACAAAAGTGCCAAAAAAACATCCTTATACTCCCAAAGGCTTTTGATTTTCATTCATAAAACCCCAGTAGTCGAAAACCGTCCAACAACACGAGAAATTAGAGATTTACTACGGCCCAGGTTGACACCAACGGGAGACACATTCTATTTTTAGATGATCAATTCGCTCATTTACTTACAGGAATACACAGAAGAAGCTTCAAACATAACGTCCGAAGAAGACATTATTGAAAATAATTATTACATGTTTGTTATGATAGGGAATTTAAGCATTATGAGTCACGTGCCAGTCACGTGACATTCCCACAATGCTTTATTGATTTTTGGCGCGAAATCTAAAAACAGCTTAAGAGGCTACGTAGCCTTTTAAGGGAATACCATCAAAAAAATTTTTTTTTGTAATTTTATGAATCTTAATTATTGATGATTTGTATTATTTTTTCATATGAATTTCAGTGATATATATAATTTTTAATTTGGTGAGATGAAAAAATTCTAAATACCCACCTTTAACATATAGAAAGTTAACGAGTAAGAAAAGTTTCGGCCCAGGTCAGCCTGCACAGACTGCACTGATACATGTATTTTTTCCAGAGCATGGCTCAAATAATTCCTCCATAAAGATTCAAATTGAAACTGTAAAACTCTGCCAAGGAACAAAATTTTACACTGGATCAAATTGAAAGCATTTGCAGACGACAAAATTAAGGCAACTTAAAAAATGAAATTTGTTCTGGGAAGGGTTGAAAACATTGCGGGAAAAGGAGAAAATGCCGGTTACCACAAGGTTTTCAAAAGGCTTCTTTTTCAGAGTTGTTCAAACCCAGGATTATTTGGTGAAGAGTTTTATTCTTTGCAAAACAAAAAAGTTTAAAATTTGCCTTGTCCATTTGAAAAGCATTTTCAAACAACAAGTTAACCCCTTACCCCATAAGGCATTTCTATGGTATCTCTAATTGACCCTAAATAACAGGAAGGATGAAGCCGTTTCTTATGTGTATATGATACCTTTTGATAGCATAGAAAACATTGTGACAAAAGGTGAAATTGCTCGTCATCAGCAATTTCACCTTTTGCCACAATGTTTTCCAAAGGCTCCTACAAGCAATGTGTAGAAATGAGTATATATGGAGTAAAGGGTTAACTGTGACTCAATGAAAAAAAATCTTGTCTTTCACAGGGGAGAAAATATTGCAGGAAAAGGAGAAAATGGTGGTTTCCATTCTTTTTTTCATTTTCCAAGTGTTTTCTACAGATTGCATTCCTTGGTGTTCTTCAAACTTGGGGCTGTATGATAGAGGGTACACTCTTTACTAAACAGCAAAGGTTAAGATTTATTCACACAGCATTTGCAGACATGAAATACATTTTTAACCAAACATAAAATTTCTCTTTCACAGTGTAGAAAACATTTTAAGAAAAAGAGGAAGTGGTAATCAGCATTTTCTCCTTTACCGATGACGTTTTCTACCCTTACAAAATCAAATGTTATAATTTATGCAACATTTGTCGTTCTGCAAATGTGTTGAATTTGGAAACGTTAAAATTTTAGTCATTTGGTAAAAAGTCCCCCTTTCAAGACTTTGAGTCCTTTGATTTTTTTTCAATGGCATCTGCAGCAACTTAGTTTCAGAAGCTAATGAGCTAAATATTTGCACCTGTCTGTACCTTCAAGCTGAATGAGATATACCTTGGCAAAAAGCTGATAACCACTTGAGTTTTTTGGCAATGATAAAATAGACAACACCTTAACCATTTATCCCATAAGGCATTTCTATGGTATCTCTAATTGACCCTAAATAACAGCAAGGATGAAGCTGTTTCTTTTGTGTATATGACACCTTTTGATAACATAGAAAACATTGTGGCAGAAGGTGAAATTGCTCATCACGAGCAATTTCACCTTTTGCCACAATATTTTCTAAAGGCTCCTACAAGCAATGCGTAGAAATGAGTATCTATGGAGTAAAGGGTTAATGTTGTTGTACAAGGTTAATTACAATGTCTTTATCCATTTAGTTCTTGTAGGTTTTTTGTTGTTTTTTATGCCTGTGCTTATCTTTCAGTAGAAATGTTCACCGTTTTTTGGTGCATCCTTCACTAAACAATCCCTGGGGTTTTTATAGCTCTGTAGAAAAGCTTTAGAATTGATTGAGAGAAAATAAGAATAACATTGCAGCTGGCGCCATCAAATTTTTCCACAGTGTTTTTTTTTTTTAATCATGAATTCATTTTTTTACCCTAATACCTCATTCCAATAGAGCACTATAAATTGCCATGTAGAGCGCCAAGAACTCTAACAGATCTTAAGCGGATCACCAAGATTGCTATCAGTCTACTACCTTGCACAAAGATCTGTGGCTATCTGTTAAAAACGCTATCACATCGTGACTTAATTACTCAAATCGCTATGGAAATGTAACTTGAACATAAACATCGTAACTGGAGCAATATAGGATCACTCAAGAGCACAAATGTTCGCAAGTATGCCTGTCATCACACTTGTATGTGGTACAATAGCTAGCATTAAAGAGGTCTTTTGTGATCAAATGCCGATATGATAGTCCTTCCATACGACCAAGTGGCGATATGCTAGCACACTGATTGCACTTTTGGGGGACTATATAAAAGAGTGCCTGTTTCAACTATGATCATTTCAGGGTGGACTGGTAGTGCATTGGTAAAACGCTCAACTTTCAATCCTTAGGCCCGAGGTTCGATACCCGGCCCAACCAGGACCTTTCTGAGACACCTTGTGTTTCCCTCCTAACTAGAGGTGAACTGGTTTGGAAGTCAGAGGTAGCCTAGTGTGTGTCAGTGCTTTACACCATGGAAGGAACTAATGAGGTCTATTCGAACAAAAAAAAGAGCTAGGGGTTTGTACTCATTTTTCATTGTATCCATTTTTTTCTCTCAAATAGTCCATACCACATATGCCTTGAGCATGCAGGGAACTTAATCCTTCAAAGTTATCATATCATCATTTCACATTTGGAAACCACCTGGTGCAGGTACAATAAATTGTTTGGCCAACTACAGTATGCCACCCAGAGGAACGAGCGATAGCGGCATCATAGCCTCGGGTCCCTAACAGAGCAAAAACAGGTCATAAATCCTAGAGAGGTTAAGATAGTGACCATGCACAGTTCAATCACTATCGGATATCAATAGTCGTTACTTGATCGCTGGCAGAGCGTCATCTTGTTATCTGAGCGGGAGTGTCCTGACAAAATCACTGATCTGGCAGCGATCTGAGGCAATCTACGGTGCTCTGTATGAGCACGCAGAGCGCTGTTGATCATGGCCTAGTGGAATGGGGGGTATTAAACACACAATTCACACTTTAAATTACCCCAGGAATGAAACCTTTTAAAAGCATTGCGGAAAAAAGAGAAAAGGTTGGTAACCAGCATTTTCTCCTTTTCCCATATTTTTTTTAATCCTTCCTACAACAATTTACAATTTTTCAGCCATATGCCATAATATTTTGCAAATGCTTTTAACTTGAACAATTCTTAGATTGTGTTGTAATGTAAATAGTTTAGAGATATAGTGCAATTGATATTTGAAAATGCTTGTAATTTCCATAAATGTACTATATTAAGTAAAGAGTGATAGGGCCCTATATTTGGTTGTCCTCAAAGCTGCTTGTGAAAGAGGCTAGCTAATAAAACAATTTCCGCTAGGACCCCAACATCAAACAGGAAATTGATTAGACTGTCAAATGAACTCTGGGAGGATGATTTAATGTCCCTAATGCTTTATTTGACAAGAAAATGATAGACTTGTCCATTTTGTAGGAAGTTGTGGACAACAGGGGCCCAGCTAGCTGCCTGTACGAAACGCAGTTACGTACACTTGGCGAAGAAAGAAAAACAAGAGGACCATGATGGTCCTATAATGCTCACCTGAGTACCAAGCAGCACAGGTCTAAACTAAAGATATATACCAAATAACAAGGTTCAAGGCCAAATGATAATGGAACAGGAGCAGCCAATTGTTGCAATCTAACTTGAGACTTTGAAGTTCCATTCCATACAAGCAAGAAATACTGTAAAAATGAAGATCAAAGTGGAATTACTCAAAATTCCTGCTACGTAGAGCTACTGTTCTTGTGCACTGTACTCTGTAATATTGCAAAAAACATGAATACCAAGTTTGAAGTCGTTCTGACTTAAGATAACAGTTATATTCAGGGCAGGCACTAAATGCTGTAAAAATGACATTCAAAGGGAAATAACTTGAAGACAGCACAAGGTACAGTTACAATTCTTAGGCACTGCACTTGCAAATACTGCAACAAATAAGCATACCAAATATCAAGTCATTCCTCCTTAACATGACAAAGTTTTGCTCCTGACAAAGCAAGAAATGCTATAAAAATGAAGGGGGAATAACTCAAAATTTGTGCTAGGAAGTTATGGTTCTTGTGCAGTGCACTCCATAATTTTTCAACAATCATGCATATCAAATTTGACGATGTTCAGGCTGTAGATGACAAAGTTATATTCCAGACAAGCAGAAAATGCTGTAAAAATTTCAATCAGAGGGAATTAACTTATAGACAGTATGAAGTAGAGTTATGGCTCTTTCACACTGCACTCTGTTTTATTGCAATAAACACAAATGCCAAGTTTCCAGCCTAAGAACTATTCTAAAAAAAAACTTTCTAATTCAAGGGCAAATAACTCCCGTTGTTCTGGTCACCCATAATCGGAATCATCTGAGATCTTAGAGTCATATATGTTGTGACCAAGTTTGGAACTAATTGGTTGATATTTGTAGATGCTAGAGTGTAAACAAAGTGAAATACAGCAATTTTTTTAATTCAAGGGCAAATAACTCCAGTTGTTCTCGTCTGAATACACCAATAATCAACCTCATTCGAGATCTTATGGTCATGTATATTTTGTTCAAGTCTGGTGTTGATTGGTTAATAATTGTAGATGCTAGAGTGAAAACAAAGTCAAATATAGCGATTTTTCTAATTCAAGGGCAAATAACTCCAGTTGTTCTGGTCCGATGAGACCCATCATCAAACTCATGAGATCTTATGATCATATATATTTTCACAAAGTTTGGTGCTAATTGGTTGATATTTGTAGATGCTAGAGTGTAAACAAAGTGAAATACAGCTATTTTCTTTATTCAAGGGCAAATAACTCCAGATGTTCTGGTCCAATTTGACCCATAAGGGAACTCATCCGAGATCTTACAGTCATACACACTTTGTCAAAGTTTGGTGTCGATTGGTTAAAAATTGTAGATGCTAGAGTGAAAACAAAATCAAATATAGCAATTTTCTTAATTCAAGGGCAAATAACTCCTGTCGTTCTGGTCCGATGAGACCCATAATGAAACTCATCCGAGATCTTATGGTCATAAATATTTTGACAAAGTTTGGTGCTAATTAGTTGATATTTGTAGATGCTAGAGTGTAAACAAAGTGAAATATAGCTATTTTCTTAATTCAAGGGCAAATAACTCCAGATGTTCTGGTCCAATTTGACCCATAAGGATCCTCATCCAAGATCTTATAGTCATACACACTTTGTCCAAGTTTGGTGTCGATTGGTTAAAAATTGTAGATGCTAGAGTGAAAACAAAATCAAATATAGCAATTTTCTTAATTCAAGGGCAAATAACTCCGGTCGTTCTGGTCCGATGAGACCCATCACCAAATTCATCTGAGATCTTATGATCATATATATTTTCACAAAGTTTGGTGCTAATTGGTTGATATTTGTAGATGCTAGAGTGTAAACAAAGTGAAATACAGCTATTTTCTTTATTCAAGGGCAAATAACTCCAGATGTTCTGGTCAGATTTGACCCATAAGTGAACTCATCCGAGATCTTATGGTCATACACACTTTGTCCAAGTTTGGTGTCGATTGGTTAAAAATTGTAGATGCTACAGTGAAAACAAAGTCAAATATATTAATTTTCTTAATTCAAGGGCATATAACTCCTGTCGTTCTGGTCCAATGAGACCCATAATCGAACTCACCTGAGATCTTATGGTCATATATATTTTGAGAAAGTTTGGTGCTAATTGGTTGATATTTGTAGATGCTAGAGTGTAAACAAAGTGAAATACAGCTATTTTCTTTATTCAAGGGCAAATAACTCCAGATGTTCTGGTCCGATTTGACCCATAAGGAAACTCATCCGAGATCTTACAGTCATACACACTTTGTCAAAGTCTGGTGTCGATTGGTTAAAAATTGTAGATGCTAGAGTGAAAACAAAGTCAAATATAGCAATTTTCTTAATTCAAGGGCAAATAACTCCTGTCGTTCTGGTCCGATGAGACCCATAATCGAACTCATCTGAGATCTTATGGTCATATATATTTTGACAAAGTTTGGTGCTAATTGGTTGATATTTGTAGATCGTAGAGTGTAAACTAAGTAAATTATAGCAATTTTCTTAATTCAAGGGCAAATAACTCCAAATGTTCTGGTCCGATTTGACCCATAATCGAACTCATCCGAGATCTTATGGTCATACACACTTTGACCAAGTTTGGTGCTGATTGGTTGATATTTGTAGATGCTAGAGTGTAAACAAGAAAATGTGAACTGACGACGGACGGACAGATGGACGGCTAGACGACAGACGCCGACGGACGGTGAGTGATCACAATAGCTCACTCTGAGCACTTCGTGCTCAGGTGAGCTAACAAGAACCTCTATTTAATCCTTTACCACACAATCTTGATTGTTAATGACCCTAAGAAGAAAAACAAATTTCAATTATCAAGTCACATAATACTTTGTCTTCTGCAAATGCTTTCAATTTGGACAAGTCTAAATTTTTGTTGTTAGGTAAAGAGTTAATGCCCCTGAGAAATAAGCCTTCTGAAAACATTGTAGGAAAAGGAGAAAATACTGGTAACCAGTATTTTCTCCTATTCCTACAATATTCTCTACCTTTCCCGAAACAAAATCAATTTTTGAGTCATGTTTATTTTGTCATCTGTAACTTCAATTTGGACAACCAGCATTTTCTCCTTTTCCTACAATGCTTTCTACCTTTCCCGAAACAATATCAATTTCTGAGTCATGTTTATTTTGTCATCTGTAACTTCAATTTGGACATATATAAAACTTAGGGCTGTCACTGAATGTGACTTAATACCCCGCCAGAGCTTTGGCAGAAAAATGTGTCAAATTCAAGGGGAGATAATTCCTCAACCAGGAAGAGTTGACATTTGAAAATTGCATCTTGCAAATGTTCAACATATGATCAGTATATGAGCAAAGTTTTAATACAATTGAGGGAAAACTGTAGGAGTTCGTGACACAAAATTACTAGTATTTTGTACATTGACTGAAACACGGACGGACAGACCCACAGAAGGACACATAGTGACAGGCTGATTCCAGAGTATACCCCAAAAACATTCGTTGTGTGGGGATATAATTATGTTGTGTGGCATTGGGTTCAATTCCTAGGTTATCTAGCCTAATTCACACATTGACAAACAGCCAATCATTATCTCCCCTTTGGCCATAAACCCATCATCTCTAGAAATGTTGGGCTTTCACTTTAATTCCTAAAACGGACAGTTTTATGGCCGGTCCATCATCCCTATCCTCATTTGACCCTTTCCAGCATAATCCTTATAATCTATGACCTCCAGAAAGCGGCCTCTTATGGGAAAGGGAGAAAACATTTGCTGATTACCAGCAAAGTTTCAAAAAAAGCTTTCCTTCCCAGGGTTATCGAAATTTGGGGCAGAGTGGTAATAGGCTTAACTCTTGCCACATAAAATCTAATGCTTTTCCAAAATGAAAAAGAAAATTATTTTCTTTCCAGGTAGCATTTTTGAGAAATATTGTGAGAGACAACCAAAGATAGAGGAGCAGACAATCTAAACCAAGATCAGACAGTATTCATGTGCTTTTTTTCTTCACTCCCTGCAAAATACATGTAGATTGATGATCCTTTTAACCCTTTACCTCACAATCCCAACTTTCATTAACGTTTAGAAGGAAGCTACATTTGAAAACAGTGTGGAAAAGGGATAACATGCTGGTAACCAGCATCTTCTCCTTTCCCATTATAATTTTTATATTTCCAAATACAAATTTCATTATTTTTTATCTGCAAAGGCTATCAGTTTGGACCAATTTTAACTCATTACCAAACGACAATATTCCAGGCTTGCCCAAATTGAAAGCATTTGCAGACGACAAAATAAAAGTGACTGAAAATTTGAAATTTGTTTTGTGAAGGGTAGAAAACATTGTGGGAAAAGGAGAAAATGCTGGTTACCAGCATTTTCTCCTTTTCCCACAATGTTTTCTAAAGGCTTTTTTCTCAGGGGTGTCAAAAGTAAGGATTGTGTGGTAATGAGTTAAATTCTGTCATTTGGTAAAGAGTTAAAAAAAATCTTTCCCCAAAGGGTTATTATACTTTAGGAAAGAGGAGTATAGGGCACACTCTTGCCAACATTAACCCTTTCCAAAACACGACAAAAATTTAGACAGGTCCAAATTGAAAGCCCTTGCAGACGACAAAATTAATGTTACTCAAAAAGCAAAATCTGTTTCCAGCAGAGAAGAAAACATTGTGGGAAAAGGAGAAAATGCTGGTTACCAGCATTTTCTCCTTTTCCCACAATGTTTTCAAAAGGATTCTCTCTCAGGGCCGTAAAAACCAGGGATTGTTTGGTAAAGGGTTAAATACAAGAGAATATGAAAAACACACAAAATGAATAAGGTAAGCAGATTGAAAGGTCAGAAGAGCAGCTTTATCTATATTGTACATCTATGGCTCATTAATTACCATTCAAAATGAATGATATTAACAACAGCTCATCCATATAGCAGAATTCAAAGTACTGAGAGTACACAGAGTCGGGATTTTTACAACTGTATAATATGTACAGAAAGACCAAAAAGTCTGCAAATGTAATATTCAGCCATTACTTCATAATATCCCAAGTTTTAAACTTCATGAAGACGCCTTTTAACTCATTACCAAACGACAAAATTTTAGGCTTGTTCAAATTGAAAGCATTTTGCAGACGACAAAATAAGAGTGACTGAAAATTTGAAATTTGTTTTGTGAAGAGTAGAAAACATTGTGGGAAAAGAAGAACATGCTGGTTACCAGCCTTTTCACCTTCTCCCACTATGTTTTCTATCCCATCATAAACAATTTTCATCAGTTAACTCTTTTATCACAGAAAAAAAATTTCAGACCCAGCCAAATTGAAAGCATTCTGCAGACAACAAAATATAAAAGACTAGAATTAGAATTTTTTTTATAAAACATTGTGGCAAAAGGAGAAAATGGTGGTTACCAGTATTTTCTCCTTTTTCCACAATGATTTTAAATGGCTTCTTTTTCAGGGTTGTTAAAAGTTGAGATTGTTTGGTAAAGAGTTAACTATCTACCACACAATCCCAAGTTTTAACGACATTAAAGAAGAAGTTTTTGAAAACATTGTAGGAAAAGGAGAAAATGCTGGTAACCACCATTTTCTCCTTTGCCTACAATGTTTTCTACCCTTCTGGAAACAAATCAATTTCTATGTTACATTTATTTTGTCGTCTGCAAGTGCTTTCAATTTGGACCCATCTAAAATTTTGTCGTTTAGTAAAGAGTTAAACATATGATAGGGTTGAACAATGCCATTTGTGTGAAATATTTTGAATTTCTTATCCAATCTTTGCCCTTTGTTTTTGGGAAGATCTTAAGAATACCATCTCTAATTTATTAATTGACAGACATTGTGGTAGTTTTGTATGTCATCCAATTTGGCAAAAAAAACCACCTAGCTCCCTTGTCTTATTATTTTTACTTAACTCTTTACCAAACGACAAAATTTTAGCAAGACTATTCAAAATTCGAGGTAATGCAGACGACAAAATAAACATTCACTCAAAAATTGAAATTTGTTTCCAGCAGGGTAGAAAACATTGTGGGAAAAGGAGAAAATGCTGGTCACCAGCATTTTCTCCTTTTCCAACATTGTTTTGAAAAGGCTTCTCTTTCAGGATCATGAAAACCAGATATTGTTTGAGAAAGAACTAAAAACTGAGATAACCTGCTGATGGTAGCACTGCAATATTTATTTCACAAGTTTCTATTTGTATTCACCATTTTTCAATTGTATTTCAATTACCTAATGACAACACCTAACAGTTATAGATACAATAAATTCACTGGTTTTCACAAGTGCCAAGCTTGGCTTCTGTAATGCTTTGCTTATGGACAATTCTAAAGTATGTCTATCTAAGCTTTCCTGAAGTTTCTTTTACCAGTGCTCCACTTCATATTCTCTCCAAGCCACTGGCTGCTTTCCCACATTAGCATTGTCCAAACTATGGTCAGCAGTGAAAGAGGAATGAATTCTGATGTAACGACTATCATCAATTCTAGGGTTCTGCAACGCTTTGCCAGAGAACTATTCGAAAGGCCAACACCCAACAAATGTTGAGAGAAATGTTCATACTCCTCTCAGAGCTCCAGATAAATATGATTGATTGATTGTGTGGTGTTAACCCATTACCACACATCAAAATTTTAGACCTGTCCAAATTGAAAGCATTTGCAGACGATAATTTCAAAGTTGCTCAAATGATGCAATTTTACTTAGGGTAAAAAACTTTGTGGGAAAAGGAGAAAATGCTGGTTAACAGCATTTTCTCCTGTTTCTACAATGTTTTACAAAGGGGGCGTTAAAAGTCGTCATTGTGTGGTAAAGGGTTAATGTCGTTTTGAACATTATTTCAGTTATATTGTGGCAGCCAGTGTACCTATGCATGCTTTGTCTTTTACCAGTACTAAGCACAATCTTCTTCCCAAGCCACTGGCTGCTTTCCCACATAATCATCGTCAAAACAATGGTCAGCCGTGGAAGAGAAATGAATCCTGTTGCAGTGACCGGGAATAATGGACCAAGCTTGAATAAATATAGAAAAGATCGTAAATGATCCAACACTTGGTGCGTTACCCACTGTATTGAAAAACTCATAACTGGTCTTTGTCCGGCTATTTATCTGATATAAACAAACAATAAACTGTCTGGACCAGATAAATAACAATGATTAAACTTGCACCCTCTGGCCACTGTCCATTTACCACATTGTTCACACTGAAAGTGATACTTTGAAATGATTTTGTCATCCCTTCTTTTTTTTTTTCCACATAACAATTTTAGCTTTAGACTGTTCTAATTCAAAAGCATTTAGAAACAATTAACAGTGTTACCACACAATCCCGACATTTAACAACCCTAAGAAAGAAAGCTTTTGAAAACATTGTTTCTCCTTTTCCTATAATGTTTTCAAAAGGCTTCTTTCTCAGGGTTGTTAAAAGTCAGGATTGTGTCGTGTAGAGTTAACTGATTTTGTATGTGAATGACTGAATAGTATTTTACATTACTTTCAACATTATTTCAGTACCATCACAGGGACAGCTCACATATTCATGTACCGGTTCAACTTGGGTTGCAAAAGTGCTAGGCTAGGGCTCTGAAGTGTCTTGCACAACATGGCCACTCGCATAAAAAAACCAGTGGATCAAGCGAGGCTCGAACCTGAGGACCCAGGTTACATGTCCAACACTTTAACACTGGGCCAAGTAGGACCTGAGACTTTGTAAAAAAGTAAAAAAACATTCCGATACCAGCATTTTCTCTTTTTTCCACCATGTTCTTTAAGGCCTCTATGTCATGGTCATTTAAACTCTAGATTATGACTGTGGTAAAAGGTTAAATCTTTATGTCACACAAACATTTTAGACTTCACCTTTCCAAAAACATTTGCAGAAACTAACCTAAAAGCCTTTTGAAAACACTGTGGGAAAAGGAGAACATGCTTGTATCCTTTTTTTATCCAGTCAAAGAACATTTTCATTACTGAATTTGTTCAATTCAGATAATGTAAACATGTTTACTCACACTGTGACTGTAGGAACATGACGGCATTATGTAATATTTTCAATATGCTTCAATTTAACCACCAGCAAAATAAGTTAATTGATCATATGGGAATTGTTGAACAATGACTGGACCAGATAATATGCAATGGCCACAAAATATTGACCAGAAGATTTTGCCACTATTTGTGTTGCCATAGAAACTGAGGAATTTGTTGACCAGTTTTTGACTTGCACAGTAACCACCATTACGTGTTTCTGTTGACATGACAGCTTTTAACTTCTTACCACACCAGAAAATTTTTAAATGGTCCAAATTGATAGCATTTGCAGGTGACTTGTTCAAAACATAAAATTTGTCTTATAAAGAGTAAAAAGCATTGTGGGAAAAGGAGAAAATGCCGGTTACCAGAATTTTCCCCTTTTCCCACAATCTTTTCTACGTATCCCAAAACTAATTTCAGTTTTTCAATCACTTTTATTTTGTAATCTGCAAATGCTTTTGATTTGGACCAGTCTAAAATTTTGTCGTTTGGTAAAGAGTAAAGAGTTAAAGGTACCTCTGCAACGTCATTTAGAAAAAATAAGGCCGTTTTGTGACACAGGGCGAAAACAAAAGCTCTTATAGGTGATTTTACTTGTCCGGCAGTATCCTCATAATCGACACATACTACTGATTGCATTATCTCCCTCTAGATAGCATTTTACAAATACACATCTTTCTAATTTGGGCATCCTGGGTACAGAACCGGACTACTTTTCTACGCAACAACTGTTACTTTGAATTTCAAACTAAAATAAACGTTTACTCAATAAAACCATACTTGCTGCAATTCATTCAGCTATGATCAGCAGTTTAGAGAAATATGGAGCTAAAACAGGCCTGATTTCTCATCAAACATATTGATAAAAGCCATTTTGTCCATTGCTACTTTATAGCAGTAATACTACAGTCTCCAGAATATTGGGGAGAGTGATGCGTCATATAAGACAGGTCCAATCTTCGAAGAATATGACAAGGCTACTGATTGTGTCACATTCCCAGAAATTTTTGCAAAACATTCCAGTTGATATCTGTTAGATCTACTTAACATAATTGCAAAACAGTATGACAGATAACCAAGATGATATTGTCAATCATCACAGTTTTCATCTTGCTCAAACAATCTATTTTCATTTGCATAACTAATTATTTTCCGTCTTCCCATGACATATTTCAGTATACAATGAACAAACTATGAACTTGCTGACCCCAAATATTTTACCCTTTACAACAAAGAACATGAAGGCTTTTAATAAGGAAAATTGTGGGAAAAGGAGAAAATCCTGGTAACCTGCTATTTCTCCTTTTCCCTCATTGTTTTTCTATCCCTGTAACTCTTTACCTCATGCCAAAGTTTTGGACTTTTCCAATGAAAAGCAGGTGTAGACAAAAATTAGATGTTGCTGAAACGGTTGGATTTATGAAAATATAATCATTCTTGTATTTTAATGTCAATTTTAAATGTTGCCCTGGACCGCTGCAATTAAATTGCACAGATTACGACAGTTAGAAAAATGCAGTTCATGTTTTGGAGGCCTTGCGAGCTATAGCTGTATTTATTTTTGGTTTTAAATGAGGACCAATCCCACATCTTTTTCTGTCTCTCTTACAACATTTATATTGATAACTTATCTGTGTTTACACAGCTGACTGATTTTACACACTTTCAAGTTTTAACAGCGCTTTTTTCTTGCTAGTTGTGAGGATGTATCTTTAGTGGAGATTGATCTAGTTTATATACATCTGAATCTCAACTGTCAGAGTGGGGAATAAAACCCAACTGAGATATTCAGTCCACAAAGAAGACCCAAAGAAATGTAATTTGATGTTTGCTTGTGTCTAAAGTGTGTAAGTCTTTACCACACAATCCTGAATTTTACCAACCCTGGGGAAGAAGCCTTGTGAAAACATAGTGAGAAAAGGAGAAAATGCTGGTGACCAGCATTTTCTCCTTTCCCCACTATGTTGTCTGCCCTATCACACACAGAAATCATCATTTTAGCTATGCTGGATATGTTGTCTGCTAAATGCTGTGAATTTGGTCTAGTCCAGAATTTTGTTGTTTGGTAAAGCAATAAGGTTGCTTGAAAAGTAAAAAGATAAGACAACACATTTTGTGCAGTCTGATCTTAATCTACACTGTCCACAACTATAGTTGTAAATGGTGCTTTGAGAGTTAACATGTCCATTGGTCCCAGCCTCAGGCATAAACTCCAGCCTCAGGCATAAATTGGAAAGAAAATTGCTTCAGAATAGGTTTTAGAAACCCTGGAAAAATATGCATAGGGGTACTGACCGCCCTGAAATGACCAATGTCATTAAAACGCCATTAAAATCCAATACAAACAAAAATATGTCTTTAACTTTCATTGAAAACTCCTTTGGAGTAGTGGTATTGTGGTCAAAACGCAGGGCTTCTAATGCTAAAGTACAAGTTTTGATTCGGGCAGCCTGGAAATAATTTTTTTACAGAAACTTTGTGTGTCCCGGCCAGCATCAGAGGTGCTCTGGTACAGAACTGAGACACAGCCTGAGATGAACACACCTCTGTACTTTTGCTAAGCACATAAAAGAATCAAGAGGATTTATCTGAACACTGGCTGTGGTCTTGCACCCAGACTTTCTTGTATCACATCCTTTCTAACCTAGAATTCAGGGCTCCAGATAAGAGGGCGTGATCCATTTACCCTTTCCCAAACAATCCCTGGTTTTCACGGGTCAGGAACAGAAGCCTTTTGAAAACATTGTGGGAAAAGGAGAAAATGCTGATAACCAGCATTTTCTCCTTTTCCCACAATGTTTTCTACCCTATCATATAGAAAAATCATCTTTTTAGCAAATGTTAATTTGTCACCTGCAAAATGCTTTCAATTTGGTCTGGTCCAACATTTGCCTGGTCCAAATTGAAAGCACTTGCAGGCGACAAAATAAATGTAAATCAAAATTTGAAACTGGTTTCTAGGCAAGATAGAAAACATTGTGAGAAAAGAAGAAAATGCTGGTAACCAGCATTTTCTCCTTTTCCCACAATGTTGTCAAAAGGCTTTTATCTCGGGGTCCTAAAAACCAGGAATTGTTTGGTAAAGAGTTAAATCCATTATTTCTCATGAAAACCCTATGTTGTGGGTACTCATTAGAATCGTCTCGATGAGACAAATCTAATGAGTACCCACAACATAGGGTTTAGTGAAGCATAATCAGTAATGCATAGTAAGTATGCAAACAAGCAAATCCTACAAATTTCACCATGGTCATCATCAATATCATCCCTCATCAATCCTAATCTTCCCTGCACCATTGTATGAGGTTAAATGAAAGAAAAGGGTGACAGGAGGAGGTGGGGGTGTTGGATTGAGTTTATTTACAAAGGGTGGGGGAGTAATACCCTTGTATATAGCTACGTATTAGCCCGCTTATCAAAGGCTGGCCATTCAATTTTAAATTATCAGCTATTTATAAAGGTCCCTTTTATCAGTATCTACAAACAGTACTTTACAATTTCACAGATAGCAGAACTCCGGATAGACCGAATGATTTCAATTTCAAAATTGAAAATATCAATTGTTTTACACTAAGCCGTATCTAATGGGTACCCAGAACATAGGGTTTGGAAGAGAAATAATGGATTAATAATACTATCTTTTCCTCTTATCTGGAGCTTTTGGATAGGAGTGATAAAATTTAAGAAAATGTCAAATTATATGATCTATAAAATCAATGCGTTACCAAGTGCCTACATTTTGGAGAAGTAATGCCCCCATTCCACTCGGCCATATCTATGGCGCTCTGTGCGCCGTAGATCGACTTAGATCGCTGCTGGATTGGTGATTATGAGGACACTCCCGCTCAGATAACAACCAGATGTCGCTCTGCTGGCGATCAAATAAAGACCATTGAGATCATTCCCACAATGTTTTCAACTCTTTTAAAAAAAACATTGAATTTTTGAGTCATGCTGTCAATTTCGACAATTATAAAATTTTGTTGTTTGGTAACCCCCCGGTCTCACAGACCCGATTTAATCCCGATTTCAAAAATTTCAAAATCTGCGCGAAATCGGCTAGCTTCGGGACAGTCGTAGTGCCTCCTGACTCGAATTGGCATCAATTCGGGATCAAAAATAAATCGGGACAAAAATTTCAACATGCGCAAATTTTTCTCCCGATTTGGAAAATCGTGCCGAAATCGGCGCACCTCGGTGTACCTCGTACAAAGTCGTCGTTGTTCGTAGTAAGCAAATCGGCGTTATTTGGCGTTATTCGGTCCTATTTCGGCGTACCTACCTCGACGATGAACCCCGAATAACGCCGATGCACTACGAGTAACTCCCGATTCTCGCCGATGAACTACGACGAGATACGCGACTAGCATCACGACCTACACCGACCTACGACGATTAAGTACGAACTGCTAAGATATCATCCCGTAGTACTACGAAGTACCCCGAATTCCGATTGGTATAAAAAGGCAAATCAACTTTGAAAACGATTCATTTGCAGATTTTTTCCAAACCTTTGAACGAGACGCTTCCCTATACTTCGATACAATGGGACCAAAAAGGGGGCTTTCGAAGAAAAAGCAGTCAGCTACAACAGATATACCTCCTCCATCGAGCACCCAAGCTCCACCATTAAGCACAGAGAACTAACCTGACCCTGATTTTATGCCGGATCAGCCAGTTGTCCTGCAAAATGAGTTTGAGGATGACGTCTAATATCCACATGATAACTGAGTTTTTTTGCTGTTAATCATGGAATTTATACCCATTGGACGAAATCGGGGCATAATCCTGAAATAAGATTTGAAACTCGTAGTCGATTTGGATCTGTCGGCGTATGTCGCAGTAAATCTTTGTGCATCGTAGTCCATCGTAGTAAGAAATCGGGATAATCGGTCTAGATCGTACTGTTTCGTAGTAATTCACCTCCTAAACTCGGCGTACTTCGGAACAAAATCGGGGCAATAGCGTAGTAAATTGTATCGCATCGTAGTTTTTCCCAGCCCATCGGGAACACACCGATGTATGTCTAAAAATACCCCTCGTCCAAGGATGATCGGAGAAAAACGGCTTGAATTCGTGGTAAATCGGAGAAAATGCGCTCTCCTGAAGCACTACGATTATTTTGGAAATCGGCGTCTGTGAGACCGGGGGGTAAAGAGTTACCATAAATCCCTGGGTTTGTGAACTTTTTTCTTTGAAGGATTGATGATAGTCACTGCCACAGGGGGTCCTGTGTGGCTCAGTGGTATTGTGCAGGACTCATGACCTGGAGGTCCCGGGTTTGAGCCTCACTGGCTCACTGGTTAATGTTTCCACAATGGTTATTTAGGACAGCAATCAGTGGCCCGTGAAAAATATTGTTTGACATACTGGTAAGCTTTGATAAGTGCATGGGCTGCCACAACGTAACTGACTTAATGTTGAAAATGGCATTTAAGTCACAATACAACCAATCATACAGTCATCTAATGCTTGGTACTACAGAAGGTACAGAAGTGTTCCAAACCATTTTTCAAAAGCCAATGGCAGCCCTTTTTAACATTAAGCATTAACCTTTTACCAAACAATCCCTGGTTTTATTGTGGGAAGAGGAGACGATGCAGGTCACTAGCATTTTCTCCTTTTCCAAACAATGTTTTCTACCCTGCAGGAAACAAATTTCAATTTTTAAGTTACGCTTGTTTTGTCATCTGTAAGTACTTTAAATTTAGACCAGTCTAGAATTTTTGTCATTTGTTAACCCTTTACCAGAAGACAAAATTTCACCCATGTCCAAACTAATACTACCGTATCTGCAGACCACAATTTCAATGTGGCTCCAATGCTGCACTAGTTTATTGATAGGGTAGAAAACATTGTGGGAAAAGGAGAAAATGCTGGTTACCAGCATTTTCACCTTTTCCCACGTTTTCTAGAGGCTTCTTTCTTAGGGGGCGTCAAAAGTAGGGACTGTGTGGTAATGGGTTAAGCCCCCTTTCCACAAAGCATACAGGCTAAAAGTTAAATACTTTTCAACTTGCTTACTTCTTACCACAATTCAGAGTTTTAGCAACTCCAAAGAAAAAAGCTTTTGAAAACATTGTGGGAAAAGGAGAAAATGCTGGTTACCAGCATTTTCTCCTTTTCCCTAAATGTTTTCTACCATTCCGACAAAAGACATCGCATCTCCTATGCAAAATTTAATTTGTTATCTACAAGCGCTTTCAATTTGATCATGTCATCTAAAATTTTGTCTTCGGGTAAAGAGTGAAATGACCGGGAAATCTGGATGAATTTGCACAAAACATGAGATTAGATACCCCTACTGGTTTCACAGTTGGAATTTCAGTGAGATTTAAGAAATTTAAGTACTGGCCCCTTACTTTTCACTACTGAATACATATAGTGCATTTTCTTGTATGCTAAAAATATATTTCCTCTACAAGATCAAGAAACAGTTCTATTATAATCTAGAATACAGCAGTGGATAAAGTAGATCAGAGATGAGACTGCACATTCTGTGAAGTCTGATCTTAAACCAAACTGTCCACAATAGGCTTCTGGTATTGTCTACACTATAAAATGAGTTAACTCAAAACCAAACAACAAAATTTTAAGACTTACACAAATTGAATTCAATTACGATGACTATTCAAATGTGGCTAAAGTAGTGATTTCTGTCCAAGATAAGGTGGAAAACATTGTGGGAGAAGGAGAAAATGATAGTTACCAGCATTTTCTCCATTTTCAACAATGTTTCAGAAGTCTTCTGTTTTGGTAAGACTCCAGGTTGTGTGACATACATGTATAAAGCAGACCAAACAAAACAGTGTTTTGAAAACCCGGAGGAAGACAGCTTTCGAAAACATTGTGGGAAAGAGAGAAAATAATGGATACAAGTGTCTTTTTACCTTTTCATAGATATATATGATCACTGACCAACATCCTAAATGTTGTCTGCAAACGCTTTCAATTTTTACAAGTCTGAGATTTCGTCATCTGGTAGAAACTTAACTCTATTGAACAAAAATTTTCAGACTGGTCCAAATTGAAAGCATTTGCAGACGACAAAATAAATGTGACTGAAGAATCGAAATTTGATTTCAATGTTTCTGTGGTAATAAATGGTTAACTCTCTACCACATAATGCCGACTTTAAGCCACCCTTAGGAAGAAATCTTTTGAAAACATTGTGGGAAAAGGGGAAAATGCTGGTTACCAGCATTTCCTCCTTTTCCCACAATGTTTTCTACCCAGTCAAAGGAAAGTGACATCATCTGAGTCTCAATGAAATTGTTGTCCGCAAATGCTTTTAAGTCTTTACCACACAATCCCAACTTTTAACGACCCTGAGAAAGAAGCCTTTAGAAAACATTGTGGGAAAAGGAGAAAATGCTGGTAACCAGCATTTTCTCCTCTTCCCACAATGTTTTCTACCCTTCACAAAACACATTTCAAATTTTCAGTCACTTTTATTTTGTCGTCTGCAAATGCTTTCAATTTGGGCAAGCCTAAAATTTTGTCGTTTGGTAACCAGTTAATCTAGATCACGGGGGTAATACCAAAATCGCTATTTCTGCTGTCGACCGAGCTGGTACTGCGTAAAGCTGCTGTCGACCGAGGAATACGGTTTTCGACCGAGCGGTACGGCTGTCGACAGGGGGACAAGGTGACTTTGATGCCCTTGGAGAAGCAAAAACGTAAGTATTAACATTTACAAACGCTATCAATCTTCTAAACAGACAACGTGTTATTTGTCTGTTCACTTATAGAGAGTTGTGACGCTGAAAAACACTATAAAATACCCATTCTTTCGAAAAAAATCAATTTACATAGAATATCATAAATCTAATGCATTATAAAAGGTACGAAAGCAACAAAACGCCTTATATATTTCGTCTATCAATTACGCTTCTACAACAAAGTGTGTTTGGCATAATTCATGCACTCTGGAAGATTTTATGGACCTTTGAAAAATATCAGGATACGGATGTCGATTACCAGTGATACGGCTGTCGATGGTTTCGTAGTCTGAATGATACGGCTGTCGACAAAATATGAAAACTACATTTCATGTATCTGTGTTAAAATACATGATTTATTCTATGACTATTACTGAAATCTCCACTATAAGGCAGATTTCACTGGGAGCCATGAAGAAAATTGTATGTTTGTGCGGACTGGTGTCTTAAAAGTCGCAACAGTCGCCAAGGATGACTCCACCCTTAACTCGCCCGTATATAGTTCACACAACAGACTACAAGGCTGGTCACAGATGTAAATACTTAAACATGTAAAGGTCAAATCAGATTAAGAATAAAACTGCAAAATATGATTTTAGACTAGCAAAGCTAGTCTATAGGCATTCAGATTGAGTCAGACTCAATGTAAACAAAAACCCCCACAGTTTCAAAATACTGCCTCACAAAAAATACTCCTTACTGTTAAGAATCTTAAGTCAGTCATTACGACAACTTTGACTTCAAGCGCAGAGTCCCTACCATCCCAATTTGAACTTGTCCACTTTCAAAGCAGTAGATTGTACAAGATGTCATTGATAAGGTACATGATGCTTGCTTATACGTAAAGTAAGTGACCTATATGCAAATCAGGCTCATATCACTGATTCCTATCCCGGAGTACATAAAAGTATGAATGGATCTAAAAGTAATACCCCCAGGTGACTTGTAGCAAATTCCAGCTACACAAGCCCTCACTGGCCAGGGAACCTCTCTCATTCCTCCAGTCATTCCTTATTTAGATCATTTTGAATGCGAAAGTGATATGTTAAACTGTTGTTTAACGTCTTGTATATTAACCTTTTACCACACAATCCCAAGTTTTCACATTAGTGGGGAAGAAGCCCTTTGAAAACATTGCGGGAAAAGAAAAAGGAAATACTAGATACAAGCATTTTCCCCTTTTCTCGTGTTTTTTCAACCCTTTTAGAATGTTTTCATCAATTTAATCACATTTAACTTTATTGTCTGGAACAGCTTTTAATGTGGAGGGCCGTAAAATGTTTGGTTTTGTAAAGAGTTAAATAGTTGACTATTGCATCCGTTGCTGTTAACCCTTTACCACACAACAACAACTTTTAACGCCCCTGAGGAAGAAGCCTTTTGAAATCATTGTTGGAAAAGGAGAAAATGCTGGTAACCAGCATTTTCTCCTTTTCCCAGGTTTTTTTCCTATCAAAGCAAAAATTGCACCATTTGAGCCACTTTGAAATTGTCATCTCCAAATGCTTTCAATTTGGATAGATCTAAAATTTTTGTGGTAATGGGTTAATTAACTGTATAATCCAAGTTATTCCTCAACCTGCTTAAAAAAGGGTTAAATAAAACATTCTGGCGGATGTGTATATTTTTGTAAAAGAAAAATATCCCGTTATCGGTTATTATTAATTAACTATTGGATATATAGAAGTTATACATGGAAACCGGTCCACGAGATACCAGTCACATTTCTGACTTCGTATAGTACACATGTCGTGACCCAGGCTTAATACGACTTGGCCTCCGATCAACACAGTTGACCTCGTATCAATATTGATGACCCGCGACCAATACAGAAATCCTTGAATGTGATTGGCCAAAAGTTCACTTGCGTGAGCGTCTGCGCTTACTTTTAGCCAATCACGTTCAAAGAGGCGGCAAAGTAAACGTAACCCAAAAATTGGTATTTGTTTCCAGCAGGGTAGAAAACATTGTGGGAAAAAGGAGAAAATACTGGTTTCCAGAATTTTCTCCTTTTCTCACAATCTTTTCAGAAGGCTTCTTTTTCAGGGTCGTAAAAGGGTTAATTAATAAAATTGTCATTAATCAAGTGATTTCGTATTGCCCAGTTACAGGTCCTCGGTCAGCCGTATTGATCCTCGGCCTCGGGCCAATACGGCTGACCTCGGACCTGTAACTGGGCCAATACGAAATCACTTGATTAATAACATTATAGTTTAGATCCAAGATCAGACTGCACAGACTGTGTAGCCTGATCTTGTTCCACACTGTCTGTCTGCTCCTCTGTCCAGACAGACATCTTTTAAAATCCTTGATGAAAATTGGTGAAACATCCTTAATGTATTCCTTACGATAGTCCACCGATAAAGATTCCTTTTTCATTTTTTCATTTGATGCCGTGTCATCGGGAAAAGGGGGGGGGGCTTGATGTATGTTTCCATTACGGACTGATATCTTTTTAACTATTGGACAAAATTTCATGAAACTTCGTATTAATTTTGTTTACAGGCCGCATCATATTTGTCTTATCTTTTCAAATGCTATGCTATGGAAATAACTAAAAGGCAAGGTGTACATGCAAAACACAATTTACCTCTTATTTCTTTCTATCTGAAGATGTCTTTTTAGGCAGGAGATTTCATCTCAACAAAATAACCTGTTTTAAATTGAAAGTTAACAAACCGAAGTTTATCGTAATATTTCCTAGAGAAGAAAATAGTCAAGAGCGTCGGGTAAAGTCAATGGATTGAACTGCATTTGAATTGAACCAACTTGGATTTAATAACCAGATTGAACCGATGGACCTGGAACGGACCCAGAAACCAGATATGACAATATTTCTTCAATCAGGTATAAATCAACAAAGATTTACATTTACCATAACCACACACTAGTTCCAAATTCGCTAGTCTGTCAGTATTTTCAGTACTTTGATAAAGGAATAGGGCTGCAAAAATGTGCAAATACTCTTGAAGAATGATGTCGGAAAGAGCACATGCGCTTGACGTATAAATGCAAAAACAGGTCAAAAATTCTAAATATTTTTGCTACATGAGCCATTACGAAATTGCATATAGATTGCGTCAATATTAACCTCGATATTTAGCATTTTGAGGGGGTTTTCAGAGCGAAGAACTTCAAGCGCCTATGGAGAGAGGAACATTTCGCAACAAATGTCATGGTAATCGGTAGGGTTGCTCAGCAGATATGGCCCTTGAGTAATTTGCAATGGCTATCTCTAGAGAGCGGCTGCATGCTTTGAAATATTTTGACCTGGTCAAAGAAAACTTTCCAGATTTTCAGCAAACGGTTAGGAGTTTCTAATCAATAAGAAAAAAATTCAATTGCACTGAGTGCAAAGATTGCATTTTGTCCATTATCTGGGAATTTTTCTATATGCCGTCAACTTTGAGCGTATTTGCTTCAAAGTGACTATTCATTACGTTAACAATCCCGTGCAGTTCAAACCCCTGTGAACCCCACTTTATAAAGTGAAAAGTGGGGTTTGCAGGGGTATGGGCTATTTTTCTTATTTTTGTTTAAAACATAGGTTTTGGTTGATCATTAGAACCGCCTCACCGAGGCGGTTTCAAAGAAACCTTAAAATCTATGTTCGGATCAGAAATAAGAAAAGATACAAAGGTTTATATTCCGAATAAATGCATCTTCTGACACCATGTCACACAGCATTAAATTGCATAGGTATGTTAATTAAGATAATGATTTCATATGTGATGATCAGCTTGCAGTCTCATTTTGGACTCACACAACAGAATTTTAGACCTCTATAATTTCCTTATAAATTTGGACGGATTACATGGAATTTACGTCAAAATGTTTCTCTTTCCAAGACCATTCTTCATGTTCGAAGATCATTCTAAATTCAAATTTTTTACTGATTTGACACATATAACACCGATTTGAGAAAAACTATTTGTTTGAGAAAATGGAAGTGTTTGCCCTTTACAAAATCATAGCGGTATGCAGGATTTTAGTATCAGAAGCATGGTATACGATGGATACCATTGCAAATATTCTCTTTGAAAGTTATAAGTGAACAGAAAACAGCATTTTGGTTGCTATGGTAACAGAGCCATGGCATAATATCCTACTTGCAAGGATATCCATCGTATATCATGCTTCTGACATCTGACTTCTGCATACTGCTATGATTTGTGAAAGGCAAACACTTGCATTTTCTCAACAAATAATTTTTCTCAAATCGTTTTATTTTGTGTTATACGTGTATATGTGTATTTTCAGGTTAATGTATACTAGTTAGGCCAATTCCTGGACTTACAGTGACGCATTTTGGTGTAACGTCGAAATGCTTGAATACATATGCTGCTACTATTCGTATAAGTGCACTGCCCATCACGAAGTCATTGAACATGCGTGCTCAAAGCATCCGTCACAGGCCCTACAATTTCGTAAAAAAACTCTAAATCCAGAAAATGGAAAGTTTGGCTACTTCCGTATGTTGTATGAATATCTGATTCCATTAGAGAAAGAGACTGTGGGGATGCGCAGGATCGCCTAAACCTTTGCTGTACGCATATGCAATAACTGCTATTTTCCTGCGTCACAGCTCACATGTAAACCTGATTTCGCACACGATAACTGCAGAGTTAATAATTCCTAACAAGCTATTGGTCCAAATTGTCGAACTAAACGGTCCGCACCAAACACTAAACATTGCTATCTGCTTAACTGCATGTTCATGAAGAGTGCGCAAACCACAGGACTTGCTTTTTACCCATGAGTAAATGCTTGTGCCAAAAAGTACGGATACACAACGGTGTTTTGCATTTATCAGGACGTACAAACTGCATGTATACATCCATTTTATTCGTTGAAATGAATGAATCATAGCACAAGAAGCGACACAATCGTCTAGACTGACATCTGAATCAACAAGCTGTAACCCTTTCGAAGGACACAATGACTGACGAAGAATGTAACAGAAATTTTATTGTTTAACTGGTTATTTCCCAGAAAAACCTGTCGGTTGCACTCTCGATCAATCATCGACAGCCGTATCCAGTAACGTCGACAACCGTACCCGGTAAACTTTCAGATCATCGACAGCAGTATCAGCGAAAACATAAAAGGTGCCATAGATGCATATAAGCGCATGCACACACACAAATAAAAGGTAATCATGTATACTTATGATATATCTGCATTGTACCGCCCTCGATTTGCCATGGCACTGAATAAGAATCACGCATTTCCCCGAAAATACTTATTTTACATATTTTCACGATTAACTGCGCTCAGTGTTAAAACAGGATATTAGCCAAACTTCCAAAACACTTAAAACAATAGCAAAATATTTCAGAAACTGTTTGAACCCAAAAATATAGAAACATATAGTAAAATGACACACTTATAGCGTATTTAAATCACCTTGTCCCCCTGTCGACAGCCGTACCGCTCGGTCGAAAACCGTATTCCTCGGTCGACAGCAGCTTTACGCAGTACCAGCTCGGTCGACAGCAGAAATAGCGATTTTGGTATTACCCCCGTGTAGATGGGTCAAACATTTTGTCACTTGGAAAAAGAGTTAAAAACCTGAAGGCCCCAATGCTGCTCGATGTAGTCTCAATAATGAGACGATCTGTTGATCTTTTTCATATTTGGACATTTACTGTACATCATACTGTCTCAAGTCTATCGTAAAATTTCCGGTAGCAAATATAGAGCGCTATACTGGCTTTTGGTTTCGTCAGTTTTATCTCAATTGCAGCGAAATGCAAATAACTTTTAGTAATAAATATGACTAAGAAAAAATTGTTAAACTATTCATGACTTATAAAACGTGTTTGTAATATGTTTATCTCCGAAAAAACACTGACAAAATTTATCGTGCATGGCAGCCACTTTGTATGTTTTTGGGAACGTAAACAACTCGAGTTACTGATGAAATACACGGTGTTTTCTCACGATCAGGGTTTAAATTGAAAATATTTGTATGTCAAATGAAGGAATATTGAATATGCAAGCAACAAGTATGTTTAAATCCTAGAGGCGACCAGTCAAAAAGTAACATTGCCTTTGGGGACAGTTATCTGTACTACTGCTCGATGCTGCTCGATGCAAAACACATTTCACAAAAGTCATAATCCTTTCCTTTGCATGACAGGAGACTTAACCCATTACCACACAATCCCGAATTTTGACGACCCTGAGAAAGAAGCCTTTTGAAACATTGTAGGAAAAGGAGAAAATGCTGGTAACCAGCATTTTCTCCTTTTACCACAATATTTTCTACCCATCACAAAGCAAATTCCAAATTTTCAGTCACATTTATTTTGTCCACTGGACATGCTTTCAGTTTGGACAAACATAAAATTTTGTCGTTTGGTAACGAGTTAAACCATAGGAAAAAAAAGAAAGACAAATAAGGGAAAATACTTTCCATCTGGAGTATTTTAGTATGCATTCCTATCATAATTCTAGTTCAATTTGAATAAAAAAAAATGTGAACTAAATATCTTATGAATAGAAAAACTAAGCATAGAAATGGAAAGCAAACTGTACTCACATTTTTGATATTCCAAATTATTCTGTCAAAAAATGTTATAAATCATTCTTTATTTTAATATCCACAATTTTTTCAAAGCGGTGACATTTTATACCAGTCAGTACTTAACTGAAGTCACAGTTTTCTATACCACAATCAAAGTACTAAAGGTATCCACCATCACAAGCTTGTCCGTCATGGTTTGCCCTTAAGTGTATCAATTGACCCTTTACCACAGCTATTACATTCTTTCTTGGTAAAAAAAATAATAATAGAAAGACAAAAAATTAGCAGAAAACCTTTTTTGGGTTTCTATTACCAATTATTTTCATGCTTTGTTAATCAGTTTCTGTACCAAATTTCAATTTCAAAAAATGATCATTTCATTGTTTTGAAGCAGACAGGTATGTTTGCCGTGCAGGTTCAGGGTTTTACCCACAAGTATTCTCTGTGTATCATTTCACTTGATACTAACCAAAGTGTGTCAGATTAAATATACAGGTAAGTAAATCCCTGGTAATATCACCTATCTTATTTTTTGCCTTTGACACCTTTCAGATTAATCCTGTATAAAATAATCCTGGCCTTTAACAAACCTGCAGAAGCAGGCTTTGGGAAAGATTGTGGGAAAAGGATGTAATGCAGGTAAATTGTGGTTAACAGCATTTTGTCCTTTTCCATAAGTATTTTAGAGTGATGTGATGTTTTAACTTTTTACTAAACGATAAAATTTTAGACTTGTCTGAATTAAAAGCATTAGCTGCACATGACAACAAAATCAATGTGACTGCAACTTTGAAATTTATTTTGGGTAGAGGAAAAAAAAAAAACAGTGGAAAAAGAAGAAAATGCTAGTTACCAGCATTTTCTCTGCTTTTCTCACAATGTTTTCAGAACACCTTTTCTCTCAGGATTGTTATAAGTCGACTTGTATGGTAAAGGGTTAAGTTAGGATTGTGTGGCTAAGGGTTGCCATAAAAACCTATCTATCTTGCACAATTTCCTAAAATAAACTAGAGCTGTCACTGAATTGGTATTTGGTCTTAAGACTTCAGCTATTCTTGCCATATTCAACTTTGATAAACTCACAGAAATGAGCTGAAAATCAGAATGAAGAGTATGGTAAGTACATGGAACAGCTGAAAGAAAACTTCAATAGAAAAAGGGGATATTGATGGCCCTGTTTCGCTCCACTGGCCTTAACTCATTACCAAACAACAATATTTTAGGCTAGTCCAAATTGAAAGCATTTGCAGACGACAAAATAAAGGTGATAGAAATTTTGAAATTTGTTTTGTGAAGTGTAGAAAACATTGTGGGAAAAGTAGAAAATGCTGGTTACCAGCATTTTCTCCTTTTTCCACAATGTTTTCTAAAGGCTTCTTACTCAGGGTCGTCAAAAGTAGGGATTGTGTGGTAAAGGGTTATAGAAGTGAACTAGTATCATAAACAGAGTGCCTTGATGGCCCTCTTTTGCTCCACTGGCCTTGAAAAAGTGAACTAGTATCATAAACAGGGTGCCTTGATGGCCCATATCACTCCACTGGCCTTATAGAAGAAGTGAGTTGTCATAAACAGAGTGCCATGATGGCTTATATCATTCCACTGGCCTTATAGAAGAAGTGAGCTGTCATAAACAGAGTGCCATGATGGCTCAGTATCACTCCACTGGCCTTATAGAAGAAGTGAGCTGTCATAAACAGAGTGCCATGATGGCTCAGTATCACTCCACTGGCCTTATAGAAGAAGTGAGCTGTCATACACAGAGTGCCATGATGGCCCAGTATCACTCCACTGGCCTTAAAGAGGAAGTGAGCTGTCATAAACAGAGTGCCATGATGGCTCAGTATCACACCACTGGCCTTATAGAAGTGAGCTGTCATACACAGAGTGCCATGATGGCCTATATAACTCCACTGGCCTTACAGAAGAAGTGAGCTGTCATAAACAGAGTGCCATGATGGCCCATATCACACCACTGGCCTAACAGAAGAAGTGAGCTGTCATACACAGAGTGCCATGATGGCCCATATCACACCACTGGCCTTATAGAAGAAGTGAGCTGTCATAAACAGAGTGCCATGACGGCTCAGTATCACACCACTGGCCATATAGAAGAATTGAGCTGTCATAAACAGAGTACCATGATGGTTCAGTATTACTCCACTGGCCTTATAGAAGTGAGCTGTCACAAACAGAGTGCCATGATGGCTCAGTATCACTCCACTGGCCTTTATAGAATTGAGCTATGATAAAGGACAGCAAAGAAGTAACATGATTGCATTCTTAAGAACCCTGTAATGTTATGGAATATTAACTTTTCGAAAGACAATTAAATTTTAGACTTTTCCAAATTAACCCATTACCAAACGGCAATATTTTAGACTGGTCCAAATTGAAAGCATTTGCAGACGACAAAGTAAAAGTGACTGAAAATTTTAAATTTGTTTTGTGAAGGGTAGAAAACATTGTGAGAAAGGGAGAAAATGCTGTTTAAATTAAAGCAGTTAGTAAAAAAATTAGTCAGAAAGGAACAATACATTTGGGTTTTCAGCAATTGATCTTTTTCTAACAAAATTTAGGAAAGCCATTTTTTGTAAGAAAATAAGCTTCTTTGCTACATGGTAGAGTTGTATGGAACAAATCATTTTACAATTAAGAATTCATGATAACCAAGGGAGGTCAATGCTGGAAACAAAAGATATAGAATATATGAGTTATTTCCCTTTGACCATTATTTAGCAAAATAGGCCAGACTTGCAATGACCACAATTATTGTATTATGAATAAAACTTCTTTAATATGTGAAAGAGCTGACCTAGTTACTTGCATTTTTTACATTGCTTTCAAAATGGAATAGTCTAAAATTTTTACAAAACTAAAAATTCATCTTGAATAATTGAGTGTAAAGTATCAGGAAAAAATGACATATAAAGCCACAACAGCATATCAAAATGTACCTACCCTTCATATTATATTCAGAATTCGAAACTTGAGATAATTCATATATTCACAATTGGAAACTTTAGATAATCAATTAACCTGACACTCAAAACCACCCTGCATACAGAGGCTTTTGAAAAATAGTGGGGTAAGGAGAAAATGCTGGTCAACAGCATTTTCTCCTTGTCCCACAATGTTTTCTAACTGTAGGAGACAAATTTCATCATATTAGCCAGTCAAATGCTTTGAATTTGGACAAGTCCATGATATTTCATTATGGTAAAGAGCTAACTCTGTATTGTACTGGAGGTGTTTGGGCATGCTTCCTTTATTGGAGCCTCGCTCTGTGAAAAAGGGGCTTAACCCTCTATCCAAACGACAAAAATTTAAGACTTGGTCAAATTGAAAGCATTCGCAGACGACAATTTCAATGTGGCTCAAATGATGCAATTTGTCTTTGATAGAGTAGAAAACATTGTGGGAAAAGGAGAAAATGCTGGGTTACCAGCATTTTCTCCTTTTCCCACAAAGTTTTCTAACATTCCGAAAACAAATTTCAATTTTTGAGTCGCATTTATTTTGTGGTCTGCAAACGCTTTCAATCTAGACACGTCTAAAATTTTCTTGTGTGGTAAAGAGTGAAGGGAGAAAATATTGTTTCTCTCAGTATCCAAAAACATCGTGCAAGAGGTCAAACAGCTTTTTAATATTGATGATTCTACCATACCTTTATTCATACCAAGTTCTGTTGAAAATAATGCTTAGTTAACACATTACCACACAATCCTAACTTTTGACGACCCTGAGAAAGAAGTCTTTAGAAAGCATTGTGGAAAAAGAAGAAAATGCTGGAAACCAGCATTTTCTCCATTTCCCACGTTTTCTACCCTTCAATTCAGTCACTTTTATTTTGTCGTCTGCAAATGCTTTGGATTTGGACAAGCCAAAAATTTTGTCGTTTGGTAATGAGTTAACTCTTAACCAAACAACAAAATTTAAGACTGGTAACCAGCATTTTCTCCTTTTTCCACATCGTTTCTACCCTGTCAAAGACAATTTCAACAATTTGAGCCAAATTTATCATCCATAAATACTATAGGTTTAAACAAATCTAAAATTTGCCATGTGATGAAAGGTTCACATAGTTAAGTCTAAAATTTCAGTGTTTTTTGTTTTAGAGCTGTAACTCTATCTAACTGCCTTGTTTCCTTCCAAAACTGTTGCGTAATTTTGTTCATGACTCACTGTGACTGGTATATCTGACTCACAGGTATTTGGAAACAGTATAGACCAAGATCAGAATACTCAGGATGTGAAGTCTGATCTTGGATCTACGTTGTCCAATATAGTGAATACTTTCCATCAGGAATTGATTATTATGGTACTAATAACATCACTTATAACACTGTTTCAGTGACTTGTGCACCTATGTATGCTATCCTGGAGTTTCTTCAACTTTGTACCAAACAACAAAATTTTGTTGTTTGGTAAAGAGTTAACAGACAACAAATAATATGGGTTCCAAATGATTTTTTCCTATTACACATTTTTGGGGGTTTTAGTCATGTGACTTTTTTGTAAAGTTTAAGTGAAAAAAACATTTGTCGGTAATGGAGTTCAAAACATTGTGGGAAAAGAAGGAAAATCTGGTTACCAACATTTTCTTCTTTTCTCAAATGTTTTCAAACCGGCTGCATTTCATCGGGGTAGTTATATCTCCAGTTTGTCTGAAAAAGGGTTGAGAAGATTGTTTACTCATGGACGCCTACTTTTTATCTAAAGTGAATCCTCATTAGAAGTCCTCCAAAAATTGCATTTTGAAGTACCACCAGCGTATCCTTTTTTTCCCACAATTGCTTTTACCCTTTTATTAACCCTTTACCCCATAAGGCATTTCTATGGTATCTCTAATTGACCCTAAATAACAGCAAGGATGAGGCCGTTCCTTATGTTTATATGTCACCTTTTGATAGTGTAGAAAACATTGTGGCAAAAGGTGAAATTGCTCGTCACGAGCAATTTCACCTTTTGCCACAATGTTTTCCAAAGGCTCCTACAAGCAATGTGTAGAAATGAGTATCTATGGAGTATAGGGTTAACAAATATCATAATTTGGATCTTCGCAAGACAAGGATCTTAGCTTGGCAGATCTATCCCGATTTCAAAATTGCCATGATACGCCCCCCCCTGGTGGATGCTGGATATTATCCCCCTTTACATCATATATCTGATAGCCAATGAAATATCTTTTTACAAACCACTTATGAATACAAGTATTCAACATGAAGCAATAACCACAAAGTTTAACATACTTCGACATTCCATGGTCAGGTGCTGGAATATAGCCTAAAACCTCAGGAATATAGCCTAAAACCTTAAATAATTGATTGGTAACATTGAAACTTGCTGTAAATATTGCTTGTCTATGTTTTTTGGGTAATAAATCATTATATATCCTGCACACATCCATGGAGGCATCCATGTTTACCTTCTTTTTTTATTCAAAAGGTTGTGACCTTGTTCTATTAATTAATCAAAGATAAAATACTACAAGTGATTTGATTTGTGCAGTTAGAGCTATCTGCAACCAATGATCCTATGCAAGAAGCCTTTTGAAAACATTGAGGAAAAAGGAAAAAATGCTGGTCAGTAGCATTAAATTTTCTCCTTTTCCCATGATGTTTTCTACAATTCCAACAACGAATTTCATTTTTTCAACCACATTCATTTTGTCATCTGCAAATGCTTTCAATTTTGACCAGTCTAAAATTTTGAAGTATGGTAAAGAGTTGAAAAAGACAAAAGACTGACATGATGAGGTTTGAAACTTGCTTACCTTCTTTCAGAAGATTAACTAAACTAACTGATACACATTATCTGAATTACATATATTACTAAAAGCATGTGACTAAAATGATTAAATTGTCTGAGGGTTTCCAGGAAGATGTATAGTTGTTATGATTATGAATATAAGTTCACTATAATAGCAATTTTCCCAAACTTTCGCCTCTATTTCCTGTCCCTTCATTAACATCTTACAGTAGAATCTTGAGTTTTAAGACCACGAAGGCTTTTTAACTCATTACCAAACGACAAAATTTTAGACTTTTCCAAATTGAAAGCATTTGCAGACGACACAATAAAAGCGACTGAAAATTTAAAATCTGTTTTGTGAAGGGTAAAAAACATTGTGGGAAAAGGAGAAAATGCTGGTTACCAGCATTTTCTCCTTTTCCCACAATGTTTTCTAAAGGCTCAGGGACGTCAGAAGTAGGGATTGTGTGGCAATGGGTTAACTCTTTTACTAGACGACGATAAGATTTTGGAATAAACAAAATTTGAAAACTTTGCAAACGACAAAATTAATGTAGCTGAAATTGTCTTTGATAGGGTAGAAAATAAAGTGGGAAAAGAAGAAAATGCATACCAGCTGTTTACCAGTGTTTGCTTCTTTTTCCATAATGTTTTCAAAAGCGTACTTCTTGAGGGTCGTTGAAACAAGGGATCGTGTGTTAAAGAGTTTCACTCTTTACTTAACCCATTACCACATAATCCCTACTTTTGACGCCCAAGAAAGAAGCCTTTAGAAAACATTGTGGGAAAAGGAGAAAATGCTGGTGACCAGCATTTTCTCCTTTTCCGACAATGTTTTCTACCCTTCACAAAACAAATTTCAAATTTTCAGTCACTTGTATTTTATCGTCTGCAAATGCTTTCAATTTGGATCAGTCTAAAATATTGTTGTTTGTTAATGGATTAACAACCCTTGAGTAATACAAAGCCTATAGAGATACCATTCAGAAAATATGAGTAGAATTACCTCCTTTCCTTCATAAAGTTTTCTCAACAAAGTTTAATAATTCCAGAATTTTACCGACTTCTAATAAGTATGTCATCTACAAAATACTTTAACATTGGAATTTATTTTTTCTTTTGGCAAGGTTACCTCAAAGTTCTGAATATCTAAATTGAACTGAATATTTACTAAAAACTTCCTCATAACTCACTAAACAGCTCCATCCATTTCCTTGTGTAGGAAATCTTGACTAAAGGAAGTTGTATGGGAGGGGAAATAGTAGATCTAAGTACTGAGTAAATGGAGATTTTTGCAACTTTAAAATGTTTGCAATTTCACAAATTCAAAATTTTGCATACCTTTTAGTTATGCATATTTTATCAAAACTCTGCCAACAACTAATAAGTCAATTAAAATCACAGACATTTCAGTATGCAACATGTCTAATTAGTAATTCACTTTTTTTTTCCAATATAATTTATCCATGTAATTACTGTGAGCAAATTCATTATTGTGTCCTCAAGTGCACCTATCCATGTTTTCCTGAAACTTATTTTACCAGGGCCCTCATATTAACAAACCATTTTTGAGAATATTCCTAGTGTAAATCTCAACGATTTTCCACATTTGTAAGTAACAAATAAATGAGACGATTCTTATTAGTACCCATAACATAGGGTTAACCATCTTCGTGAGTCAAGTTTACAATCACTACGTGGATCTTACCTTGGCTGATTGAGCCCGATTTCGAGATTCCTGCAATGCGCCCTCTATTGAATGTTGGTTATTACCCCCCTTTACATCTTATTTCTAAAAGCAAATGAAATATCGTTTTACAAACCACTTACGAATGCACATGAAGCGATAAGCAGACATCCACGTGAGTTTCCATGTTTACATTCTATTCGAAAGGTAGAGACCTTGTTCTATTTTTATCAAAGATGAAATGCTACGAGTGATTTCATTCGTTGCAGCTAAAGCTGGCTGCGTCCAATGAAAAAGTGTATCGGTAGAATGTAAAAATCAAGCTCGATCCGCTAAGGGTATATTTACGAAGTAAATCATCAGTCTTGGCTTGCGAAGATGAGGGTTTAGTGGAGAATAGTTAATATTTTCAATTTTGAAATCAAAATCACTCCCTCTATCTGGAGCTCGGGGAGTTCAGTTCCTGCAAGCTTAGTAGCAGGCGATAGCTGATAGACTTGAGCCCTTTTGATGATTTTTTCAAATCCCAGCTCAGCAATTTCTTTCCAAAGTTGATGATAGTCAAAGCAACAGGATTCATTCCTCTCTCACTGCTGTTCATTGTTACTTCCACGGATGTAGGGGTAGAAAACATTGTGGGACAAGGTGAAAATGCTGGTTACCAGCATTTTCTCTTTTTCCTACAATGTTTTCTAAAAGGCTTTCTCAAGGGTCTTTAAAAGTCAGGATTGTGTGGTTAAGGGTTAATAAGGTCAAAAAGTATACTAAAACCAATGAAAACATAAACTTCCCCAACATTTTTCCTGGGTTTCCTGTGAGTATTAAGGAACAATCAAGTAACAATGAATTAGTAATTTCATGTTTTTGGTTTCGTTTATACTTAACAGCGTTTATACTTAACTGTTTCGGTTTCATATTACAGTCTTAACTCTTTACCAAATGACAAATTTATAGACTGGTCTAACCTGAAAGCATTTGCAGACGACAAAATAAATGTGACTAAAAAATTTAAATTTGATTTGGGAAGGTTAGAGAAAACATTGTGGGAAAAGGAGAAAATGCTGGTTACCAGCATTTTTTCCTTTCCCACAATGTTTTCAAAAGGCTTCTACCTCAAGGTCGTCAAAAGTCGTCATTGTGTGGTAAAGGGTTAATCATTTGTACCATCCATAACTTTTGATGACAAAATCTTGGTCTGGTCCAATTGAAAGTAATAGTTGCAGACGACGAATTAACTTCCTACCAAATGACAAAGTCTACACTTTGTCCAAATTGAAAGAAAGCAGACAACAAAATTAGCTTGACACAAAATATGAAAGTTTGCTTTTAAAAGGTTTGAAAACATTGTGGAAAAAGGAGAAAAAGCTGGTTACCAGCACAGTCTCTTTTTCCCATCATCATATTCACCAGCTTTTCTGTCTAAGGGATTTTAAGGTGAAGGGTTTAAATGTAGCTAAAAAGATTACTTCTGCTCTTTATAGGTTGAAAAACATTGTGGAAAAAGGAGAGATACTGGGGCTGTTCAAAACCCTAAATTATTAAGATGACCTATTATATGATCAGAGGTACCTGGCACAGCTTAATAACCTTCAACTCGTTACTAAAGAAACAAATTCTAGACTGGTCCAAATTGAAAACACATGCGGACGACAAAATAAATGCAACTCAAAAATGAATTTTTTTTCCAGCAGGCTAGAAAACATTGTGGGAAAAGGAGAAAATGCTGTTAGCCAGCATTTTCTCCTTTTTCCCACAATATTTTCTACAGGCTTCTTTCTCAGGGTCATCATAACTAGGGATTGTTTGACAAAGGGTTAACTCTTTACCACACAATCATGACTTTGAGTTTAGGACAGTCTAATGAATTTGTCATTTGGGAAAGGGTTAAGGTTTAAATCAATATTTATGATTCCTTTGAAATTCGAAGTAATTAGCATAAAGCCTTTGCTCTTTCAGTCTGTCACGATCACCAATTCAAAGACAAGTACCTCTTCTATCGTTTCCAAGAAGATGCCGAAGGTGTCAGTACAGTCCCATCAAATTCGTTGAAGTGCGAATGTGAGGTTGAGCTTCAAGAAATATTTCTGTTGTTGGCACAGATTGCTGTGAAAGAAGCCTTTCTGTAACAAGCATTTTCCCCCTTTACCATAACGTTTTCTTCCCTTCTCAAACAAATGTCAATTTTTCAGTCACATTTATTTTGTTTACTGCGAAATGACTTAATTTGGGCCAGTCTAAAATTTTGTCGTTAGGTAAAGAGTTAACCCTTTACCAAAAAATGACAACTTTTGACGACCCTGAGGTAGAAGCCTTTTTCCACAATGTTTTCTACCCTTTCCAAATCAAATTTCCATTTTTCAGCCACATTTATTTTGTCGTCTGCAAATGCTTTGGATTTGGAAAAGTCCAAATACTGGGTTTGGTAACGAGTTAAAAGTACTAATATATTTATCATGCACTCATTCTCTTAACCCTTTACCCCATACGGCATTACTATGGTATCTCTTACTGACCCTAAATAACAGCAAGGATGAAACCATTTCTTATGTGTATATGACACCTTTTGATAGCATAGAAACTTTGTGACAAAAGGTGAAATTGCTCGTTACAAGCAATTTCACCTTTTGCTGCAATGTTTTCCAAAGGCTCCTAGAAGCAATGCATAGAAATGAGTATCTATGGAGAAAGAGTTAAAAGATGGAAGATCAGGGTGAATCAGTGAAAAGTTCAAAGAATTACAAAAAACAGCCCAGTACATGATATCAAATATATGACATCTATATCTAAATGAATTCTGAGAAGAGATCTGACCCTTCTCCAAACATCCCCTAGGTGTGCAATATATTGTATGGCCTCAAGAGGAGGAGTCTCAGAAAACAATGTTTATAAAGAATGGCTCAGGTAAAATGGCATTTTCTCAGATTTTCATCTCTTTCAAGGACAAATCTGATCAATCTAACCACAATCAACTTACCCTCCGAAAATGCACTCGCAATGGATACACCTAAATTTTTCCATCCTGAAAAAGTTCAACCCTTTACTAGGTAATTGCAGTTTCCTACAGTGAAGGTGTTTGTTGGCAGCAAATTTATTTCTTTGTTTTAACTCACTACCAAACTACAAAATTTTAGGTTTGTCCAAATCGAAAGCATAAAATTGCAGACGACTCGATAAAAGTGACTGAAAATTTGAAATTTGGTTTGTGAGAGGTTCAAAACATTGTGGGAAAAGGAGAAAATGCTGGTGTTACCAGCATTTTCTCCTTTTCCCACAATGTTTTCTAAAGGTTTTTTCGTCAGGGTCACCAAAAGTAGGGGTTGTGTGGTAATGGGTTAAACTATAACATAATCTAATGTTTGTATATTTCATCTACCTAAAAGGCCCAAAGAAGATAAGTTTGCTATTTATAATTAACATTTCTCTCAATTAGTGGTTTCTCTTCTGGCTAGATTCTGGAAATCAAGCCAAAAAAGACTCATTAGTTCTAAGAGTTACTGTCAAAAAACTTTCTGTCTGCTATCTCTTAAGTGCTTCTACTTTATTCTTTATTTCTTAATGCCCCACCCATCAAAATTAATAACATTCTCCATTCAGGTAGACTTTTATCATCCCCCATATTTCACCGCAATACCTTGCAATCAGCAGTCAAATTGCAGACAAATTCAATTTATATTTCAGATTAACTCTTTACCACACGAGAAAATTTTAGACTGGTTCAAATTGAAAGCATTTGCAGACGACAAAATAAAGGTGACTGAAAAATTGAAATGTGTTCTGGGACGGGTAGAAAACACTGTGGGAAAAGGAGAAAATGCTGGTTACCAGCATTTTCTCCTTATCCGACAGTGTTTTCAAAAGGCTTCCTACTCAGGGACGTCAAAAGTAGGGATTGTGTAAATGGGTTAAGCTGAGCCCCACGTAGCTCAGTCAGTAGCATACAGGACTCCAGTACTGTGTATTGCAGGTTTGATACAGAACTAAGCCAATTTCTTTTTCGCCGTATTGATGATAGTCACTGTAACTTGCAGAATGTTGGCCAAGCATTCCCCGCACTGCTGACTTTGTTTAACCCATTACCACACAATCCCTACTTTTGACACCCTTGAGAAAGAAGCCTTTGGAAAACATTGTGGGAAAAGGAGACAATGCTGGTAACAAGCATTTTCTGCTTTTCCCACAATGTTTTCTACCCTTCAGAAAACAAATTCCAAATTTTCAGTCACTTTTATTTTGTTGTCTGCAAATGCTTCCAATTTGGACCAGTCTAAAACATTGTCATTTGGTAATGGGTTAACCCATTACCACACAATCCCTACTTTTGACGCCCCTGAGAAAGATGCCTACAGAAAACAATGTGGGAAAAGGAGAAAATGCTGGTAACCAGTATTTTCTCCTTTTTCCTCAATCTTTTTCATCCTATCAAAGCAAAATTGCACCATTTGAGCCACTTTTAAATTTTTGTAGGCAAATGCTTTCGATTTGGATAGGTCTTTAAGTGCGAAAGGCACCAGTCGCTTGGAGAGAATATAATCTAGAGCACTGGTAAAATAAACTCTAGGTCATAAAACAGAAATGTTGAGAATTGCGATTAAACATTAACCCATTACCACACAATCCCGACTTTTAACAACCCTGAGAAAGAAGCCTTAAGAAAACATTATGGGAAAAGGAGAAAATGCTGGTAACCAGCATTTTCTCCTTTTCCCACAATGTCTTCTATCCTCTCCATTACAAATTTCAAACTTTCAGTCATTTTTATTATGTCGTCTGCAAATGCTTTTAATTTGGACCAGTGTAGACTTTGTAGAACTTTGTTGTTTGGGAAAGGGTTAACCCATTACCAAACGACAATATTTTAGACTGGTCCAAAGTGCAAGCATTTGCAGACGACAAAATGAAAGTGACTGAAAATTTGAAAGTTGTTTTGTGAAGGGTAAAAAACATTGTGGGAAAAGGAGAAAATGCTGGTTACCAGCATTTTCTCCTTTTCCCACAATGTTTTCTAAAGGCTTCTTTCTCAGGGGCGTCAAAAGTAGGGATTGTGTGGGTATGGGTTAATCAATAAGTTAGTCAACCATTTCGGAGCAGTGGTATCATTATTATAGGTCTGACAACGTGTGACAGTGCAGTCATTTGCAGACGACAACAAAAATTTGTCTCAAATACCTAAATTTGTCTCTTATAAGATAGAAAACATTGTGATAAAAGGTGATGGAAAGTAAAGCATGTTCTCTTTTTCCTACATTTTCTAAAACCTTTTTCCCAGGGTTGATAAAAGTCAGGATTGTTCGGTAAAGGGCTAAAATAAGACATTTTCTAAGATCAGACATTTTCTATTGTCTTATCTCTTTAACAAATATCAGAATTTTAGACAGGTCAAAATTGAAAGCATTTGCAGACAACACATTTAACTAAAATGATGCACCATAATTTGCCTTGGAAGGGTAGTAAAAAATGTAGAAAAAGGGAGAAAATGCTGGTTATCAGCATTTTCTCCTTTTCCAACAATGTTTTCCTAAGGTTTCCTCTTCCTCTGTGTCATTTAAGGTCTATGGCCCCTAACTCATTGCTAAACATCAAATTTTTCTTAAAGGCTTTTAAAGAGGTCTATATACTCATTTTAAGCCAGTTTTAACTCGTGTTGTATTTATTTTATCAAAATAAAGTCATTCTTATATCTTTGTGCCAAATATTGCGCCCGACGGTTGCAAGGTTGCTTAGATTACGGTCAAGAGAAAATGCATTAGTTGCGGCCTTTTATGTAAACACTCATCATTTCCAGTTTTTGAATTGACGATTTTCAATATCCCTTACACACTTGGGTAGATTCATATGATGATTATGCATTCTGTCGCGTGACTATATTTGACCTTCATCCTGCGTATACTGAGGTAAACAAAGGAAAATGTAGGCTTCTCTGTCGCCCCCTCGATTTTCAAACTGAGGTCGAGGCCTATATGCAAGTCACACTGTATCAGACTCTACGCGGAAACCAACGATAAATTTCCGTGATGCACAGCCATTGTTTACAGCTTCGATGGTCAGCCAGTTTTCTTCTAGCCAATTTTTGGTTTCTAACACAAACCTCCATGTTTCTTTTTTTAGTTACACCATATATGTCAGTAATTTATCCTGTACCATTCTAACTTTTTTTAAATTTAACAGCGTTTCTGCTCACCGGCTGTAGACGGGCATCGTTAATATAAAAGTCTGGATTGGGTGGTTAAGGGTTTGACTCTGGTTTCTTTAGTAAAAAATTACCCCATCTCCAAACAATGAAAACTTTTGGTTTCTAAAGGCTTTTTCAACAATACCATTGCATCACACATGGTACTTTTTTGTACATTCTCCAGATGAACAATCTATAAGAGGTCGAAAGTACATAAATCTTTCTGTGAAAATTCTACTTCATCCATAGCTCTTCACCACACAATCCTAACTTTTAATGGCCCTAAAAAAGAAAGCTTATAAAAACATAGTTGGAAAAGGAGAAAATGCTGATAACCAGTATTTCCTCCTTTTCCCACATTGTTCTCAAAAGGCTTCTTCTGGCAATTGTTACTACAGTTGGCTTTAGAGGATAGAAAAAGATTTTTTCCTTTTCTTGAAATGTTTTTCGAAAGTATGAATTTGAATTTTCACAGAGACATTATGCAATTTGGTGACTAAAATTGTACACTAGTCCCAAATGAAGGCAGTTGCAGATGACATGTATTTAATTTAGCCAAAATGGTCGTATTTGTCTGAGAAATCATAGAAAACTTGTAGGAAAAAGAGAAAATGCCTGGGTATTTTCTTTTCCCCAACATGGGTTTTAACCCATTACCAAACAACAACATTTTTAGACAGGTCAAAATCGAAAGCATTTGCAGAAAACAAAATAAAAGTGACTGAAAATTTGAAATTTGTTTTGTGAAGTGTAGAAAACATTGTGGGAAAAGGAGAAAATGCTGGTTACCAGCATTTTCTCCTTTTCCCACAATGTTTTCTAAAGGCTTCTTTCTCAGGGGCGTCAAAAGTAGGGATTGTGTGCTAATGGGTTAAATGGGTGAATTTGTAGAATAAATATGTCATCTGCACATACTTTGAATTTGGACAAGTCCAAATCATTGCCGTTTGGTAAAAAATTAATGATGTTGAAATTGAATTCTGCTACTCCTGCTAAAAGCCTCAGTAAAGCCAAAGAATATACAATTTTCATTGTTTACAACTTGAAAATGTAACGGATTACCCATCACAACACACATATATAAGATCAGAGAAAACCCGAACATGTCAGTTACTGCATTGGTTGCCATGATATATGCGTGCAAAAATGCATGGAGCAGCTGGTCGATTTCAGAGTCACCACTGATCGAGCCAGCTTTGTTATTATTCCTGTATATTAGAACTAGTTCTTCCAGAACATCACATGATAACATTGCATCTCATAAGTGCTATATATCTTTCTCAGGGGGGGGTCCCACCGAAAACGCACTCGTCTTATTATATGAAACTTTGGTTTCCGGATTTCAGTGGATGTAAGCCGTTTACAAGAAAAGTCAACGTTTCCAGTTCTAACCATGAGGAAGTCTCCACATTTAGAACCTTTTTTTAAAGTTATGACTATTTTACATAAATGCTGTGCAATATCAAAGCAGTACCATTTCACGAATCCGGCAACCACATTTTTGCCAAAATTCCAGGGGGGGTCCGGACCCCCGGTCCCCCCCTCTGGATCCGCCCATGTAGTACACAGGACTACTGTTTACACTTCCAATGTTATGCAATCAGAGAGCAAGATTGCTCATTCTGAACCTTTTTTCTTTTTTGGATGTACTAAACTCTTCCTGTATTGATGAAAAACAGATAAGCCATCAGCCTGTCTCGTTGTGTCTGTTAACCATGTCGATAAAACTGGTTTTTCAAGCTAAGAATTGGGACAAAACGATCAAGTGAAGGAAAGTTTTGTTTCGAGGCACTGAATTATCATGTGGTGTTTGCCTTACTAATACGTCACTGTAGAGATTTACGACGGAAAGTCAGATAATCATCGGTGATGATCGATGTAAAGAACAGATAATGCTGCACGGTAGGGTCTGTTCTAGTTTCAAAATTTTTTTTTTTGCCATTGACTGGGACTTTTACGAACTGCACCTTAATACATATTGTCAGTTTACTTCCAAAACCTCGTAACTACAGCTTGTAACAAGCTGTAGTTACAAGGTTTTGGAAGTAAACCGACGATATTGTTAATGTCATAAAAATCACCATATTTTCAGATGGTTAAAATGAAATTTAAGCCATTTTACATTTGGACATTACTGAGACTTCAAGACTTCTGGGTTTGATTATAATCACTCTCCAGAACTTATATGGAAATTTAATCCTATATATATCTTTAATAACCTGAGAATGCAGACTGGTAACCAGCTTTTTCTCCTTTTCCCACAATGTTTTCCACCTTGTTGGCAAAATCTATTTTCATTTCAATAGCCAACTGCAAATGATTTAAATTTGTTCAAATCTAAAATGATGTTGTTTTGTAATGAGTTATCACTTTCCAGAACAGTAAAAATGTATCTGGAATTTTAAATACAGCTGCCTGTACGCCTTGTTTCCACATGCTCTAAAACAAATTTTCATTTTCATAGGACTGAAGTTTTGTTGTCTGGTACTAAGTCTTGATAAAACATTTATACCATTATCTCCCGCTAGTTGGCATTCTATAAATACTCATCTATCAAACATATTGATAAAAGCTATTTTCTACAGCGGCCAGTGTACCTATCCATGCTTTCCTGGAGTTTCTTTTACAAGTACTACACACAATTTTCTTTCCAAGCCACTGGCTGCTTTCCCACATTACCATCATCGAAACTATGGTCAAAGGTGGGAGAAGAATGAATTCTGTAGCAATGACTATCATCAATCCTTGGAAAGAAATTGACCAAGCAGGGGATCAAACTCATGACCCCGTTCTCAAGTTCTAAATGCTACCGACTGAGCTATCAGCTTCTCGACAGCCTTCTTTCTCAGAATAGTCTAAACTTGTGACTGTTTATAGAGCAAAAGGCCAGAAAAATTTTTAGAACAAAAAACATTTTCAAGAAAAAGCTGTTTCAAACAATTTATTCTCTTCCCATAATGTTTTCAAAAGCCTCTTTCCGCTTGGGATTGTTTTGGAGGGTGTAATATGATGCAAACCTCAGTTACTGCAGTTTAATTTAAAACGCATTTGGAACATGTGGTGAAAGTGACTCATATTTAATGCTTGTTCATTAACTCATTACCAAACGACAATATTTTAGGCTTGTCCAAATCGAAAGCATTTGCAGACGACAAAATAAAAATCATTCAAAATTTGAAATTTGTTTTGTGAAGAGTTGAAAACAGTGTGGGAAAAGGAGAAAATGCTGGTTACCAGCATTTTCTCCTTTTCCCACACTGTTTTCTACCAGCTTCTTTCTAAGGGTTGTCAAAAGTAGTGATTGTGTGGTAATGGGTTAACTCTTTACCAAACAACAAAATTTTATACTGGTCCAAATTAAAAGTACTTGCAAGATAACAAAATAAATCTGACTGAAAAATTGAAATTTAGTTTTGGATGGTTAGAAAAGATTCTTGGAAAAGGAGAAAAGGCTGGTTACCAGCATTTTCTCCTTTTCTCACAATCTTTTCAAAAAGGTTTCTTTCTTAGGGTTGTTAAAAGTTGAGATTATGTGGTAAAGAGTTAAAAAAACTGTTTGTAAATGAACATGTTCATTACTTCATATCTTTAACTTATGATAGTATTGTCCTTTGAGCACAAACTAACCTTTTACCTGAGGCAAAAAAGTTGTAAAAAATGAAAACATAAATTTTGCAAGGATCAATTCAAATGTGGCTGAAATTATGCTTAAGGAGGAAAATATCTTTGGGAAAAAGAGAAATTGTTGGTTATCAGCATTTTCTCCTTTTCCCATAATTTGTTGAAATTACCTTTGATTATCAGGGTTTTTGAAACTTGGGATTGCATGGCAAAAGAATTGAATTATACTTAAAATAAAGCACTGTATTATTAGACAACGAAAATTTAACCCCTTACCAAACAATCCCCAGTTTTCACGGCCCTGAGAAAGAAACCTTCTGAAAACATTGTGGGAAAAGGAGAAAATGCTGGTAATCAGCATTTTCTCCTTTTTCCACAATTTTTTCCACCCTGCTGGTAACAAAATCCAATTTTTGAGCTACATTTATTTTGACGTCTGCAAGTGCTTTCAGTTTCGACCAGTCTGTAATTTTGTCGTTCGGTAATGAGTTAAGTCATGTGTACCAGTCAAAAGCATTTGGTAGACTCCAAATTGAATGCGTCTCAACTGACAGGATTTCTCTTTGGGGTAGAAAGAAAACATTGTGAGAAATATGGAAGATACAGATAACAAGCATTATCTCCCTTCCCCAAAATTGCTTAACCCATTACCACTCAATCCCTACTTTTGATGCCCCTGAGAAAGAAGCCTTTTGAAAACACTGTGGGAAAAGGAGAAAATGCTGGTAACCAGCATTTTCTCCTTTTCCCACAGTGTTTTCTACCCTTTCCAGAACAAATTTCTATTTTTCAGTCACCTTTTTTTTTGTTGTCTGCACATGCTCTCAATTTGGACCAGTCCAAAATTTTCTCATGTGGTAATGAGTTAAAGACTCCTCTTTCTGACATGGCCATTAACACACTGGACTGCTTCAAAGGAGTTAACCCTTTCCCAAACAACAAAATTTTAGACTGGTCCAAATTGAAAGCACTTGCAGACGATAAAATAAACTTGACTCAAAAATTGAAATTTGTTTCCCACAGGATAGAAAACATTGTGGGAAAAGGAGAAAATGCTGGTTACCAGCATTTATTCCTTTTCCCACAATGTTTTCAAAAGGCTTCTATCTCAGGGTCGTAAAAACCAAGGATTGTTTGGTATAGGGTTAAACAAAAAAGAAAAATCTTGGAAAAAAAAGGATTAACGGCCTTATAATAGTTTAAACAGCTGAAATTTTTGCAATTTGGCAATTTGGCAATTTGTGCAATTTCGCAAAACTGACAAATTTGAAAACTTTTGTGTTGTTTGTGCATTTTACCACAGATATACCATCAAATAACAAATTTCTTGAATTCTCAAACATTTTCCCATTTGAAATGTCCATAATCAGTAATTCGCAACTTGTATTATATCAAAATTTATATTGTTTATATTAAACAAAAAGTGGCCCCAAACAGACAGGGTCCTTATAATAAACTTGTCTACAATTTTGACCAATCAGAAATTACTATTAATTCATTTGTTATCAGGGCCAAAAAAGTAGGTCAAAAACTAGCATATTTGGCTACACAAAAAGAAAATTAACCTTACCTAAGAAATCTGAAAATATTTTGATACAAATCCAACAGCACCGAAAATCAAAAGTACTATAAATTCCAACGGCAGAGATAAGAGATGTACTGTTAGCTGTTTAAACCACCAGTCCTAATAAACTGTAATCTCCCACTGCCAGTCTGGGAGAATGTCCCTATCTCATCTAGGAATTTTGAGGTCTCTGAAACTATGAAATTCTCCCTTTTCTTTCACTGATTAACCCTTTATCACACCATATTCTTACTTGTATGACCCCTCCCCCCTCCAGGAAGCTTATTGAAAACATCATGGGAAAAGGAGAAAATGCTGGCCACCAGCATTTTCTCCTTTTCCCACAATGTTTTCTACCTTTCCCAAATCAAATTTCCATTATTCAGTTGTCTTCACATTCTTTCAATTTAAACTAGGCTGAAATTTCATCGTTGGATAAAGAGTAAACCCATTCCCAGACAACAATGTTTCAACTCTCCAAAATTAAAGAAAATTGCAGGTGACAAATTCAAAATCAATACAACTTCTCTGATAGTATAGGAAACAGTGCAGGAAAGAGGAGAAAACACTGATTACCAGCATTTTCTCCTTTTCTGACAATGTTTTCGTGGGATACTTCCATGGGATTGTTTAGTTGAGGATAATCATTCCCTAGTTGACAGTTGACACAATTTCAGACACCTCCGAGTTGAGAGCATTAACAATGCAGGCTACAAGTTAAACATTTGATTGTACGGTATTAAAGGTGGCCCTTCAGATTTTGGGACGAAAATTTTACAAAATTGCAAAAAAATCATCCTTATACTCCCAAAGCCTTTTAATTTTCATTCATAAAACCCCAGTAGTCGTAAAACCGTCCGAGAACACGAGAAATTTGAAATTTACTACGACCCAGGTTGACACTAACAGGAAACACATTCTATTTTTAGATGATCAATTCGCTCATTCACTTACAGGAATACACAGAAGAAGCTTCAAACATAGCGTCCGAAGAAGACATTATGGAAAATAATTATTACATGTTTGTTATGATAGGGAATTTAAGCGTTATGAGACACATGCCAGTCACTTGACATTCCCACAATGCTTTATTGATTTTTGGCGCCAAATCTAAAAATAGCTTAAGAGGCTACGTAGCCTTATAGGGAATACCATAAAAAAAAAAATTTTTTTTTGTAATTTTATGAATCTTAATTATTGATGATTTGTACTATTTTTTCATATGAATTTCAGTGATATATATATCTTTTAATTTGGTGAGATGAAAAAATTCTAAATACCCACCTTTAAACGCCATTTCAATTCAATCACAGCAACCAGTTCATCTGTCCCAGCTTTCCAGGGTTTTCCTTTACCAGTACTCATCTGAAACCATTGGCTGCTTTCCCAGAATACCAGCATTGTCACAATGATCAGCAGTGAGGAAAAAGTAATCACATGGAGAAAATGCTGGTTTTTTTCTCATTTTCCCTCAATGTTTTCTTAAGGCCTCTTCAAGGTCAATTAAAAACTCGGGATTGTGTGGTAAAGAGTTAACCCATTACAACAATTCCTACTTTTGACGATCCTTAGAAAGAAGTCTTTAGAAAACATTGTGGGAAAAGAAGAAAATGCTGGTAACCAGCATTTTCTCCTTTTCTCGCAATGTTTTTTACCCTTTACAAAACAAATTTCAAATTTTCTTTTACTTTTATATTGTTGTCTGCAAGACTTAGTGCTTTCGATTGGGACAAGCCTAAAATATTGTCGTTTGGTACAGTGTTAAATGACATTGAATTAACCCATTACCACACAATCCCTACTTTTGACGCCCCTGAGAAAGAAGCCTTTAGAAAACATTGTGGGAAAAGGAGAAAATGCTGGTAACCAGCATTTTCTCCTTTTCCGACAATGTTTTCTACCCTTCACAAAACAAATTTCAAATTTTCAGTCACTTTTATTTTGTCGTCTGCAAATGCTTTCAATTGGAACCAGTCTAAAATTTTGTCGTGTGTTAAAGAGTTAAAAAGAGATGCCAAAAGTAAGCTGGTTTTAACATCTATCTAAATTCAAGTTGCGTCATTAAAAAATATGGAAAATATTGTGAAGGTGACATTTCCTTACCTCATTACCAAATGACAATATTTTAGGCTGGTCCAAACTGAAAGCATTTGCAGATGACAAAATAAAAGTGACTGAAAATTTGAAATTTGTCTTGTGAAGGGTATAAAAAATTGAAAGAAAAGAAGAAAATGCTGGTTACCAGCAATTTGTCCTTTTCCCACAATGTTTTCTATAGGCTTCTTTCACAGGGTCGTCAAAAGTAGGGATTGTGTGGTAATGGGTTAATATGCAGACGGTCAAAGCTTAAGGTTCATGTAAAGTGTTTATTTTGCTTAATTTCATACGTCAATAATTCTGTAATTATTAAAATTTGTCCGGGAAAACCATATATCAAATTAAAGCTCTGGATGAGTACAAGCTGTTTTACATAATTATACCTACTGGCCTTACATAATAAAACTAAAACATTGCAGAAAAAGATGACATCGTTTAAAACCTACAAAATAATAATGACATAACAAAATTGCTTAAGTTTTGGAGAAAACATAGGCTATGGTACATACCAGGTACTGCTACTACCAAAAATCCTATAGTTTCTTTAAAAAGGCACATATTTAAGTCAGAAAGTTTGACATTTTTCCCTTATTGAATTGTCAGCCATGTTTGAACTACTTTTGTTTTAGTAACAGGTATGGTGTCTCCACAGGATCAAAATGTACAAGTGGTTGTGCATGATAAACTTTCATTAGTAATTTTAGATAATAAAACAAATAAAAATGACCTGTACAAGTGAAATGTCCATGTCTACGTCCAAACCCTTTCTCAAAAACAGCAGTTACAAAAGGTGTCACCAGTCTGGTAGATAGGATTAAGGTGTCACCAGTCTGGTAGATAGGATTTAGAATCAATTTTTGACATAAGCATTTTTTTCATTGTTCTTTTTGTGTGTGTGATGGGGTAGTGGGGTGCTGTTTTTGAGAAAGGGTTTGTAAGTGGACATGGAAATTTCACTTGTACAGGTCATTTTTATTCTAAAATTATTACTGGAATAAATTGACCTGAAATTGACCTTTATGCAAAGAGTAATTAAAACGTGAATATTTAAACCATCTGGTATAATCGGACTGTACGGAAACCGTTATCGGTAAATGTCGGGTTTGACCCTTACTGCGCCTTAGTCAAAATAAAACGGTTTTGCGGATGGCATAGATTAAGATCAGGCTGCATAGAAAGTGCATCATAGATCTAAGTCACCCACCATGTATTACCAATTTAAACCAACAATATAATGGTTATTTCAGGTATTTCAAGTATTCTTTGAAAACACTATAAATCTATTAGCAGCATAAAGAGTTTAGAAACATGCACATAGTTCCGCATGCAGACGACATTAGCCGGAGCCAAGTTAGAACAATAAATCAAGCGTGTAATATATGGTAATTGAGGTCATTTATTTCATGTCAATTTGTTCAGGTAATACTAATGAAAGTTTATTACACACAACCACTTGTACATTTTGATCCTGTGGAGACACCATACCTGTTACTAAAACAAAGTAGGTCAAACATGGTTGACAATTCAATAAGGGAAAAATGTCAAACTTTCTGACTTAAATATGTGCCTTTTTAAAGAAACTATAGGATTTTTGGTAGTAGCAGTACCTGGTATGTACCATAGCCTATGTTTTCTCCAAAACTTAAGCAATTTTGTTATGTCATTATTATTTTGTAGGTTTTAAACGATGTCATGTTTTTCTGCAATGTTTTAGTTTTATTATGTAAGGCCAGTAGGTATAATTATGTAAAACAGCTTGTACTCATCCAGAGCTTTAATTTGATATATGGTTTTTCCGGACAAATTTTAATAATTACAGAATTATTGACGTATGAAATTAAGCAAAATAAACACTTTACATGAACCTTAAGTCACTGGCAGAGAAATTAATTTCAACACAAGGTTAAAAGTTCCAAGGTCATACTATCATTTGTTTACTTTTTGCCCGGTTTTAAAAGTCCTTTTCCTGCCAGCAACTTATACTTGGACAGACCCTACAATAAGATCGTCGTCTTCACAATATTTTCCATACTGATTCAAATTTATATCCATTTTAACATCTGCATAGTTTCTGTTTTGCTGCTCTTGGGCCTTTAACATATTTGCAATCAACAACTTTATTGGAACATTCCCATGATTCTTTTTACTGCATGCAGTCTCTCGACATCTCACATAAATGAAAACTGTCTTGGAAATTGCAAAAAAGGCAACTTGAAAGGAACTCTGAATTTCATTATTTGTACATCATGCCAAATTCCTAGAAATTTCAAACTTTACCAATAAAAACATGTCTCCCTGTGTGTTCTGGCCCTTTTGAAGTATTAACTCTTTACCAAACAACAAAATTATCGACTGGTCCAAATTGAAAGCATTAGCAGACGACAAAATAAATGTGACTGAAAATTTAAAATTTGGTTTAGGTAGGGTAGAAAACATTGTGGTAAAAGGAGAAAATGCTGGGTTGTTAAAAGTTGGAATTGTGTGGTAAAAGGTTAAACTGCCTTTCCCAACTAAGTTGGCAGTGTGTGTAGATTAAGATTAGACTACACAAAAGATACAGCCTGATCTTTTATCTACACTTTCTACTTTACTAAGATATTCTACCTTGAAAATGCATCCATTTGGGTCTAATTTCTACATTTAACCCTTTACCAGACAATCCTGACTTTTAAGGACCCTTGGAAAAAAGCCTTTTGAAAACATTGTGGGAAAGGAACATTGCACCACTTGAGCTACATTAAAATTGATGTCTGCATTTTAATGCTATCAATTTGGTCCAATCTATAATTTTGTCGTCCAGTAAAGAGTTAAAGCGCTTTAACCCATTACCACACAATCCTTACTTGAAGGCATTGTGCATTGTAGGGTTAATCCCATAATTCCATTACCCGTCCTTCCTCAATCTTACCTCTATCAAAATACAATATTGCCTAACTATAAACTTTTTAACACCTGCTTACGAATTACTCTAATCCTTTCTAAAATGCTGTTACTTGGACATATTCTGGTAGGGTCATAATCTTAAAAATATTATAGCAAATACAACAAAAGTTCGGCTGGCAGGAGCAAACACTCCTCTATACAGTTGCTAAGATAATTTTCAGTAAAAAATTCAAAGTTAAAAAGGGACACCTTCAAGTTTTCTTCAAAAAAAGCCACACTAAAAATTGCATGATCCAAGCTTAAAATTGATCTTGATTTATATTTAGCAACAATTCTTAATTTCAGAATTCCGTGTAAGAACAATCTTAAAATTCTGGATAAGAACAATCTGAAAATTCTGGTTAAGAAAAATCTTAAACAAGAGGGCCATGATGGCCCTGAAATCGCTCACCTGAGTTTATTGACCAAACATGCACCATCTAGTTTCCCAGTGACCTAGTTTTTTATCAGACATTACCCATCATCAAACACTTTTGAGATATCAATAAGACAAACATTCTGGCCAAGTTTCATGAGTATTGGACTGAAAATGTGGCCTCTACAGTGTACAAAAGGTTTTTCTAAGATTTCATCAAGTGACCTAGTTTTGGACCCGACAAATACCCATTATCAAACTCTTTTGAGACATCACCAAAACAAACATTCTGACCAAGTCTGAAGAGTATCAAGCAGAAAATGTAGCCTCTGGAGTGTACACAAGGTTTTTCTAATATTTGACCCATTGACCTAGTTTTTGACTCCACATGACCCATTTTCAAACTCATTCAAGGTATCACCAGGACAAATATTATGAACAAGTTTTAGGAGTATCAGACTGAAAATGTGTCCTCCAGAGCATACAAAAGGTGTTTATAACATTTGACCTATTGACCCAGTTTTTGACCCAACATGACCCATATTCAAACTCATCCAAGATATTATAAAGGCAAACATTCTGACTAATTTTCAAGAGTGTTGGATTGAAAATGTGGCATCCAGAGCATATACAAGGTTTTTCTAAGATTTGACCTGGTGACCTAGTTTTTAACCCCCAATGACCCATTTTCAAACCTGTCTGAGATATCATCAAGACAAACATTCTGACCAACTTACAAGAGTTTCGGACTGAAAATGTGGCCTCTAGAGCCTACAACAGGTTTTTCTAACATTTGACCTAGTGACCTAGTTTTTGACCCCACATGACCCATTTTCGTTCTTGTCCGAGATATCATCCAGGCAAACATCCTGACCAACTTTCATGAGTATCCAACTGAAAATATGGCCTCTAGAGCATACAAAAGGTTTTTCTAAGATTTGACCTAGTGACCTAGTTTTTGACCCCACATGACCCATTTTCAAACTCGTCCGAGATATCATCCAGACAAACATTCTGACCAACTTTCATGAGTATCCAACTGAAAATGTGGCCTCTAGAGCGTACAAAAGGTTTTTCTAAGATTTGACCTGGTGACCTAGTTTTTGACCCCACGTGACCCATTTTCAAACTCGTCCGAGATATCATCCAGACAAACATCCTGACCAACTTTCATGAGTATCCGACTAAAAATGTGGCCTCTAGAGCGTACAAAAGGTTTTTCTAAGATTTGACCTGGTGACCTAGTTTTTGACCCCACGTGACTCATTTTCGAACTCGTCCGAGATATCATCGAGACAAACATCCTGACCAACTTTCATGAGTATCCGACTGAAAATGTGGCCTCTAGAGCGTACAAAAGGTTTTTCTAAGATTTGACCTGGTGACCTAGTTTTTGACCCCACGTGACCCACTTTCAAACTCGTCCGAGATATCATCCAGACAAACATTCTGACCATTTTTCATGAGTATCCGACTGAAAATGTGGCCTCTAGAGCGTACAAAAGGTTTTTCTAAGATTTGACCTGGTGACCTAGTTTTTGACCCCACGTGACCCACTTTCAAACTTGTCCGAGATATCATCCAGACAATCATCCTGACCAACTTTCATGAGTATCCAACTGAAAATGTGGCCTCTAGAGCGTACACAAGGTTTTTCTAAGATTTGACCTGGTGACCTAGTTTTTGACCCCACGTGACCCACTTTCGAACTCGTCCGAGATATCATCGAGACAAACATCCTGACCAACTTTCATGAGTATCCGACTGAAAATGCAGCCTCTAGAGCGTACACAAGGTTTTTCTAAGATTTGACCTGATGACCTAGTTTTTGACCCCACGTGACCCATTTTCAAACTCGTCCGAGATATCATCGAGACAAACATCCTGACCAACTTTCATGAGTATCGGACTCAAAATGCGGCCTCTAGAGCGTACACAAGGTTTTTCTAAGATTTGACCTAGTGACCTAGTTTTTGACCCCACATGACCCATTTTCGAACTCGTCCGAGATATCATCGAGACAAACATCCTGACCAACTTTCATGAGTATCCGACTCAAAATGTGGCCTCTAGAGCGTACACAAGGTTTTTCTAAGATTTGACCTAGTGACCTAGTTTTTGACCCCACATGACCCATTTTCGAACTCGTCCGAGATTTCATCGAGACAAACATCCTGACCAACTTTCATGAGTATCCGACCAAAACTGTGGCCTGTAGAGCGTACACAAGGTAAAAAGTTGACGACGGACGACGCACGACGCACGACGCACGACGGACGACGGACGACGGACGACGGACGCCGGACACAGCACGATCACAATAGCTCACCATGAGCACTTCGTGCTCAGGTGAGCTAAAAACTGGTTAAGAACAATCTAAAATTCTTAATAAGACCAATCAGAAAATTATGGTGCTATTTTGTCTTTATTTCAGGTTAAAGGTGGGTATTTAGAATTTTCACATCACACCAAATTAAAATCAAAGTACTGACAGTACTGAAGGCCAGGAAATTGAGGATACGAAACAATACAAGAGGTCAATTTTAATTAATATATACAGGTAGACGGACAGGAATACAAGCGGATTCCACTAAGCTCCTGGAATTCTTGGTTTTAACAGGAAAATTTGAACTGATACAAGAAAGCACCAGCCAGAAACTAATTAAGCCAGAGCTATGCATGTGCTCACATTTATGGGGTGCTTGATAATGGCTTAGAATACTTAGTAATTTGTCGTGCTTGTAAACAATCTCAAGTCAAAATTGAACTATTCCATCGGTGCAATACCAACTTTGGTTATCTAAATTTTCTGAAAACATGTGAAGTCCTGAATGACGTTATTTTTCACATTTATGAGTCGTCTATTAACAGTAGCATATTTTTCCCCAAAATTTATCCAAATCAAATGACAAGTTTCTTTATTGTCAATTACGTTGCAGAGTAGATTGTATACATGTATTAAAAATGTTTTATCACTATTTTAATTGCCAAATCAACTACCTCTATTTAATTTCCAGTGATGGCCCACATGAAATTAGTAATCACTTCATGAGAGATTATAGGACCAACATATAATTACAATTAAAAACTGAGATTTATAAGCAACTTTTACAGAAGATAAATTAAGGTGCTTCATCAGAAGCAAAATTTAACATGGTGTTAGCCGAAAGAGCCTTGAAAAAAATTGTGGTTTTGTCTCAAAATCAGGATACTCTGTGGACAACACGCTTTTAAAAATCAGCCTGGCTGGTGCTTAAATGATGGTTTTATCAGTGGAATATAGTTCAGTTGGTACCGAAGTACACTTTAATAAGAGTCCACAAACGTGGTCATTTTCCTATTGAGGATTGATGATAGGTATTGTGATAGGGTACAATTCTCTCTCATCACATACGGGTCTCTGAAATCTAAGTCCTTTGAATCTCTTTAAATAAGTGTTTTTTGTTTTTGTTTTTTTTTTCAAAAATCTCCCTTAACCAAAAGACTTTTTTTTTCTGGAAAAAAAAGTTGAAAGCAGTTGCAGAAGACAAATGTTAATAAAAAAAAAAATAGTAGCATTTGTCTTTCAAATGCTAGAAAATATTGTGGGAAAAGGAGGAAATGCTTTTGTTGAAAAGGGTTTCAATATACAGTAACCAGGGATGTGATTCAATAAAACACACTTTATGGGATCGAACTGGTGACTTCACGATCGACTGCTGGACATGAATCTCGTATTTGGTGATGGAAAATGTACAAGTAGGAAAGGGCAGGAAAATATACAAGAGAGAGAGAGAGAAAGAGAGAGAGAGAATGAAAAAAATATCTTCATACAATAAATCAAAATAATGGGCACATATGAATAAAAAAAAAAAAATATTAAATGACAAGCGAACTACTACAGAAAAAAATATAAGCAATTATTTGGTTTGAAATTAAAGTCAATCAAATACATATTTTAAGAATCACATAGGTGTAATCTATTTGTGACAGGTGTAAAAGGTGTGAAATACTAGTACATCCTGTCAGTGTGAAATAGGCATTTATAAACAATAGCAAAACTACCCAATAACTCTTGGATAAAGGTAACTAATACACATAATGTACGTACTAAAGACAACGAAGTTTCAAAAATATTTATAGACAACTTGAATAAGAATATGGATGAAATTTGATGTTGGGGTCGATTTCTCTAAAATTTTATTTGGGGACGATTTCACCAGATTTCCCCGGAGAAATCGTCTCCAAGCAGTTTGGAGACGATTTTTCCAGGGGCCGGTTTCTCCAGCAGTCGGAAATTGCTATCACAACAGCGGGTGGTTTGCAGAGAAGTGGACACACTAGAGGGAAATAGTTGGTTTTTGTCGGTGTAGAAAGCACCACAGTCAAAGTACCATAGATTTAGTCGATATACATAAGAAAAGGTCATAAATGTAACACGGGCCAATATTCTATATGTACATGTAGTTTGCTTTATTTACAATCGCATTTCAGCGGAGACGCGTTTTGTAACAAATGTGTTCAAATGTCAACATAATGTATAATAGATATTAACCGTATAGCGCGTAGGAATACACATCAGTCGGATATAGCTAAGTTTGTTAGGTTACCCCTTTATTACATGTAGGTCAATGTTAATGAAGAAAATGGGATTAAAAACACACACTCGTCAGTTATTTAAGGGTCGTAATACCCTTGCAATTCCATGGCATTTGCAGATGAAAGCTTTGAGGGAAACTAGTTGTTTTTGCGAACTCAGCGACACTGTCCGAAAGTAGTCCGGAAAAGGCAGCTTACGATCCCTATAGGCAAGGGAATCCCGTCAATGAAATTTATATGAAAAAACAATGCAAATCATCAGTAATTAAGAATCATAAAATTACAAAAAAAAATTTTTTTGGTGGTATTCCCTTAAAAGGCTACGTAGCCTCTTAAGCTATTTTTAGATTTCCCGCCAAAATCAAAAAAGCATTGTGGGAATGTTAAGTGACTTGCACGTGACTAATGACTATTAAATTCCATAGCATAACAAACATGTAATTATTTTCCATAATGTCTAGAACTTCCGACAGTATGTTTGAAGCTTCGTCTATATATTTCCAGTATGTAAATGAGCGAGTTGCTGATGTAAAAATAGACCGTGTTTCCCTTCAGTGTCGACCTGGGCTGTAGTAAATCTGTAAGTTATCTAGTTGTCGGATGGTTTTCGACTACTGGGGTTTAATGAAGGAAAATTATAAGACTTTGGGAGTATAATGATGATTTTTTTGTATTTTTGTAAAATTTTCGTCCCAATATCTGAAGGGCCACGTTTAAAACTCTCAAGCACACAATAAAAATGCAGACCTGTCAAAAATGAAAGTATCTGAAAACTACATTTTAAATCTCTTTCAAATTATGCAATTTGCTATTGATAGGGTAGAAAACATTGTGGAACAAGAGCTTTGGAGAGCAGCCCATACACACACAAAAGGGCTTGTCAGAGAAATGTAAAATCAAAAATGCCTACAGACATCCAAATTTTAAGAGCCAAATGCATAACTTCACATCAGAGATACATTGTGCTATGTTTCACTTTATTCCAATGGAATCTGTAGGAGGAGTTGTGCAGACAAAAAAATGCTAAACAACGGACAGACAGATGACCAGGGACTATAACATTATATGATCGTTTGGGCATATTAAAGTAGAAAATGCTGGTTACCTGCTTTTTTTCTTTCCGCAATGTTTTACTTCAGGGTCATTTATTCTGGGGATTGTGTGGTAAAGAATTAAAATGAACAGTGGATTCATTCATTACTCTAATAGTAAATTGCTCTTGGATACCCACATTTTACAAGGCACTTTTCTGCAAAATTAATTACCTCTTTACAATGTAAAGAGTTTCAGACAAGTCCAAAATTGAAAGCATTTGCAGACAACAATTCAAATGAGGCTCAAATGCTGAACTATGTCTTTGACAAGGTATATAACATTGTAGAAAAAAGATAAGTGCTGTTTACCAGCATTTTCTCTATTTCCCACAATGTTTTCAAAAATCTTTTCCTGGAGGTGGCTAAAACTAGAGACTGTCTGGTACAGAGTTAGGGTGTTCAAAATTTAATCACTGAACATTCCAAAGGTTTTTCTAATTCACTTATTTTCTGAACACTTAACCCTTTACCCCATTAGGCATTTCTATGGTATCTCTAATTGACCCTTAATAACAGCAAGGATGAAGCTGTTTCTTATGTGTATATGACACTTTTTGATAGCATAGAAAACATTGTGACAAAAGGTAAAATTGCTCGTCACGAGCAATTTCATCTTTTGCCACAATGTTTTCCAAAGGCTCCTACAGGCAATGCGTAGAAATGAGTATCTATGGAGTAAAGGGTTAACCAGAAATGAGGAAAGTTGATCTATTCTGGCTTTAACCCCTTTCCAAACAATGAGAAGTTTTAACTAATCTATTGTGGCTGGTAGTCATAATTTTCTCCTTTTCACAAAACGTTTTCTATCGAAGTGCATTTTTTTGTCAGCATATAGCTAGCTGACTGCTGGTTTTTGACCTACTTTTGGTACTGATCACAAACGGAATACATAGAAATTCATGATTGGTCAAAAACATAGACATATAAAATTATGTTTTCTATGGGCCCCCTGCTTATTATTTTGCTGGCAAATTTACACCCGTCTCTCTTTTTCAATGATTTTTTTTTCTTCTTTTTACACAAAATTTATTTTGTTATTTTCAGACTGTCTATCTGGAACAATATCAAAATGTCTGATCTTGGACTGAAATTTCTCCGTAACAATTCTTTACACCAAATGAATATTCATACTCAGAAAAACAAAGAATTAACCTGTTACCATACTATCTTTGTCTAAACAACCCTGACAGAGAAGGCTGTCAAAGACTTTCTGAGAAATTGAGAAAATGCTGAAAACCAAATTTTGTCTTTTCTCACAATGTCACCTACCCTTTTAACCCTTTGCCAAACAATCCCTAGTTTTAACGACCTTAGGGGAGAAGCCTTCTGAAAACATTATGGGAAAAGGAAAAAATGCTGATAACCAACATTTTCTCCTTTTCCCACAATGTTTTCTATTCTTCCAACAATCATGTCTCAATTTCTGAGTCTGCAAATGCTTTCAATTTGGATAAGTCTAAAATTTTGTTGTTTGGTAAAGCGTTAGGGAGAAATCTAATCTTTTGAGCCAGATTTAATATTTGTCTGCAAATGCTTCCGATTTGGCCTAGTCTAAAATTTGGATGTTTTGTAAAAAGTAAAACTGAGTAATTTGATGGTTTATCTACACTACAGTAACACATATATAGGACACAGTGAGTCTATGTTCGGTAAGTGCATTCTGTGCATCTGGTTGTTTAACTCTCTACCAAGCAACAAAATTTTTCATAATTTAAAAATGTTAACTCTGTTTTCAATATTCTGGCTTCTAGCCTTTATCAAGAAATTTAAAACAAAATTAACATCTGTTACATTAATTTTGGTAACAATTTTCACCATTATTTATAAAAATGAAATGACATTGTCATTGACAACATGGCATCATTTGGTGCATGGTGATGGTTTTTGGCACCTTGATGTGATTTGGTGCCAAATTGTCACTGAAATACTGTACAGTCCCATTGTAGGGTCCTAAAAATCTGTTCTTTACATTTGGTCATACCATTGCTAGCTTCTGTCATCCATGTTCCTTCTTTTAACTGCCATCCAATTTTCGCCCCCCCCCCCCCCCCCAAACGTGATTTCTATATTGTACGTAATTCTGTTAGGAATACTAAATGGATAATTAGGCAAAATTTTGATCTTGTCCAAATCGAAAGCATTTGCAGATGACACCTTAAATATAGCTCAAATAGAAAAAAAAAAAGTCTTTGAGAGAGTAGAAAACATTTTGGGAAAAGGAGAAAAATGCTGGTGACCAGCATTTTTCTTCTTTTTCCAAAGTGTTTTCAAAACCTATTGTCTTGGGTCATTAAACCTTGAGAATTTGCAGTAGCAGGTTAAACTTGTCCAATACATTGTGACGGGTAACCAATCAGCATGTATTTGTGAATAATTAGGTTTTGGTTTGTGGTCAAACAGTTCTGGTTTCCTAATGCAAATATTAAGTATTTACCTAACAAATATAACATTACAACCAAAAATAACTTACTAGTATTTAATCCCTTAACCCATTACCAAACGACAATATTTTAGACTGGTCCAAATTGAAAGCATTTGCAGACGACAAAAGTGACCTAAAATCTGAAATTGGTTTTGTGAAGGGTAGAAAACATTGTGGGAAAAGGAGAAAATGCTGGTTACCAGCATTTTCTTCTTTTCCCACAATGTTTTCTAAAGGCTTCTTTCTCGGGGGCATCAAAAGTAGGGATTGTGTGGTAATGGGTTAACCCTTTATCAAGATATAATGACCCTGAGAATTATGCTTTTGAAAACATTGTGTGGAATAAGGAGGAAATGCTGGTAACCAGCATTTACTCCTTTGTCCACAATGTTTTCTACCTCATCAGCAACAAATGCAACAATTAGAGCCAGATGGAATTTTTGGTATGCAAATGCTTTCTATTTTGACTGGTCTAAACTTTGTTTTCTGGTGGGGCTCAGTGGTAGGGCATAGGACTTGTGAGCCAATGGCCCAAGTCTTGAGCCACTCGTGACCTGATGGCCCAAGTCTTGAGCCTCACTGGATCAAGTGAGTCTTTTGTGCATTCGTCTGGAAATGCATTAGAGTTGAACAAGCCTGAAATATCCTACCTGATAAAGGATTTACCTTTACACAATCCCGACTTTTAACAACCCTGAAGATTGGTTGGTTGTATTGGAGTTTAATGCCACTTTAACAGCGAAGGTCATATCATGGTGGTCATTGATGCACATGTGTTTCCTGGATTTCTCATACCAGTACTAACACAACTTTCTTTCCAAAGCCACCGACTACTTTTCTCACATGCTTCAGCAGAACTGATAGGCGAAAATACGCCGGGAAGAAAGTTCTCCTCAACCGGGTATTGAACTCACAACCACCAGGTCATGAGACTGACACGCACAACACTGAGCCACCCAGGCGGGCAACAAGGCTGAAGAAGAAGCCTTTACTCTTTACCACACAATCCCGACTTTTAATGACCATGAGAAAGAAGCCTTTTGAAAATATTGTGGGAAAAGGAGAAAATGCAGGTAAACAGCATTTTTTTTCCTTTTTCCACAATGTTTACTACCCTTCCCAAACCAAATTTCAATTTTTCAGTCACCTTTATTATGTCATCTGCAAATGCTTTCAAATTTGGACCAGTCTAAAATTTTGTCATTTGGTAATGAGTTAAGAAAGCATTGTGGGAAAAGGAGAAAATGCTGGGAACCAGCATTTTCTCCTTTTACCATAAGCTTTTCTAACCTATCAAAGACAACCTCCATTATTTCATTTACATTTTAACTCATTACCAAATGACAAAATCTTAGGTTTGTCCAAATCAAAAGCATTTGCAGACAACAAAATAAATATGACTGAAAATTTGAAATTTGTTTTGTGAAAGGTAGAAAACATTGTGGGAAAAGGAGAAAATGCAGGCTACCAGCATTTCCTCCTCTTTCTACAATGTTTTCTAAAGGCTTCTTCCTCAGGGTTGTCAAAAGTAGGGAGGGTCTGGTAATGGGTTAATTGTGAATGTCGTCATGCTTTCAACTTGGATAAGTCGACACACAGTCAATCATTGCTTCGACAATGTAAAAAGAGTTAACCAAGTGGCTGCATGGCCTGACTTACTGATCTTTCATTGATGGTGTAGACCAAGATCAGACTGCAATGAAAATGCAATCAGATCTTGGATCTACATTATCAGATTAAAATATATTTTTTCCCAAAAAGTACCTTTGAAACAGCAACATCTGGGTTTTTACCAGCGATTTGAAAGTATCATGTAAGTTATTTAGCCGGATAAGAGTCAACACTTTACCCCACAATGAAATTTTTAGACTTTTCCACACTGAAAGCATCTGCATACAACAATTTCAATGTGGCTCAAAAGGTACAATTTTTCACTGATCAGGTTGAAAAACATTGTGGGAAAAGGAGAAAATGCTGGTTACCCGTGAGTGAGCATTTTCTCCTTTTTCCAAAATGTTTTCAAATGGCTTCGGCATAATACCAGAAAACAAGCCTCCACTGTATCGCAAAAAAAAAAAAACCATGAAAATCTAAATCGTGTGTCAAATTCTTATGGAATCATTCCGTATACATCAAATACAATATTGGTCTACTGAATAAAGCACAGAATTTTGTAATTTATCTTTTAATTTGTAAAACAATACCAAATGCATGCATAGGGCTGTACAGTGGAGGGGCGTTTGCCAGTATTACACCATGGCTTCTTTCCCATGATTGAAGAAAGTCTTAAGTGTATGGTAAAGTGTTAAAAGGTAAAAAGTGACAAAAACAAATTGTACTTACAGTATTAGTTTGGTAGCCTGAGGAGCCCAGTCTGATCACCTTCTGCACTATTTCTGATCACCTTCCACACACTCTGAACTTTGGATCCGATATTTGTCCACGATGCTGAGGTTATTTGTCATAATCCACTATTAACCTTTCAAGAAATTTGGTTCTCGGAAGTTCCCCAGTCTGACTCAAGAGCCTTATATTGAGTCACAGAGCTTTATCACTTTTGAATTGGCCAATCAGTCACACTTTTGTAAGTTTCCTGAGTTCAAGTACTTTCACTCCTTTGATTTTCCTTCTTTTCTTTTCCAGGAAACTGCACTCATTTTGACAATTTCACTTGGAATATGATGTTCAAAAATTCTGTAATATCTCAAAAAGTGAACAGATCAGCTAATGTTAAATAGAATACTCATTTTACATGTGCTTGCCAGAAAATCCATTAAAATCCATAATGTTGTCTAATAAAGTCTTACAAGATTTTTTTTCTTAAAAATCCACTCTTTTCTAATGCTTCTCATCTAACAAACTATTAATCTCACTAAAACTTCACAGATATCTGCTCTGTTTGCAGAATAAACAGCACATGTTTTTTCCCCCATCTCTTTGCCCTCAAAAAACAACACACCTCTATCTAGGTCAACAATTTAAAACCTCCCTTCACTTTTTTTTAAAACCTGACACTCCTTTTCAAAAATCAAAAGCAGACAACAGTTTGAATTTGGTCTGCATAACAAAATCAAAATCTGCCGAGAAGAAACCTGTCAAAACTGATAGGAGCTGTTTTAAATTTAAGCTCATAAATTGTTCATTAAAAATGCATTAACTTTGATTTAAAATTGTAATCTGTTTTTAACTTGGAAAGGTCCCAAAACTGTACAATTTTGAGAAGGGTCTCGTTTTATTCTAGTTTATTGAAACCCAAATAAAGTCCTTTACTCCATAATGTCAACTTTTCACAACCAAGGGATAGAAGCCTTTAGAAAACATTGTTGGTCACCAGCATTTTCTCCTTTTTTCCACAAATTCTTTTCTACCATAATAAAGAAACATTGCCATTTTTGAGCCACACTGAAACTGTATGTTGTCTGCAAATGCTTTAATTTTTGACAGGCTAAAATTTTGACGTCTGGTTAAGCGTTAAAGCCTATGAATGGACTTGAGTTACTATTATGGTGATAGTGTTAATACAGTGGAACGAAACCCTCCATTCAATACTTTTTGCCGCCTTTTTTTTCCCTCTTTGTTTTTCTGTTAAACCCTTGAGAAAACAATCCTGTATTTTAACAATCCGAACTAAGAAGGTTTCTGAAAACACTGTGGGAAAAGGAGAAAATGCTGGTAACCAGCATTTTCTCCTTTTCCCACAATGTTTTCTACTCATTCTTCTATTTAATTCATTCAACTTGAGGAGGTCTAAGTTTATATCAGCTGGAAGAGAGAGAATACTTTACTCCTATAGGAAGACATTTTGTTGACGTGCAGCAAACCAATTTTGAAAACGCTGCAGAAAAAGCCGGTATGTGTCCCTGCAAGCTGACATGGATCTAACCTTTTTGCAATTAGTATTTTCTGCATGTCCAAAATCATTCTACCTCATGATTTATATGTTGTTAGATAATTATGGATTTTAGTGATCCATATTTATGTGATAGAATTGTTTGGTAAAATGGATAACTGAGATGCATTCATCTCCCTTTTCACTGAGCGCCACTCTCCTTTCTTTCTTTCTCTTTCTTTTTTCTTTCTGTCACTTTCATTCTTTCTTTCTTTCTTTAACTCATTACCAAACAACAAAATTTTAGGTTTGTCCATATCGAAAGCATTTCCAGACGACAAAGTAAAAGTGACTGAAAACTTGAAATTTGTCTTGTAAAGAGTAGAAAATATTGTGGGAAAAGGGGAAAATGCTGGTTACCAGCATTTTCCCCTTTTCCCACAACGTTTTCTAAAGGCTTCTTTCTCAGGGTCGTCAAAAGTAGGGATTGTGTGGTAATTGGTTAATTTAATATTTTTCTTTGTTTATTTAATTAATTTATTAATTATTTATTTATATATTTATGTGCTTACATTCATGTCACGACACATGAGATTTTTGTGTGTACCATGTGCAAGGTAGAGTGATGTCATAGACAAATACATGATGACAGGTGACCCAATACAGCACTTGGATGTCCTTAATTTCACACCATTCCACCACTGTGACACTGACCATATGTACCAATGGTGACAACTCTACATACAGACAACCTCTCCTTAGGTGACACTTGTAAGATGTGGAGCAGATCGTTTGGGCCCATCCTCGGATACCCCAGGGTCTCCCTATTTGCTACGCTACATCGACCCTGGGACAATTGACTAATAAAACTTTGAATCAGCCGCCGAAAATCGATACTAAACGTCATACCGTACAGTACACTTGCCCATCACAAAATGATGATAGAACCAATGAAAAGCCAGCATTCGGCCAGCGGTAAAGCGAGCCGCCGAAAATCGATACGAAACGTCATAGCGTACAGTACACTCGCCCATCACAAAATGATGATGGAACCAATGAAAAGCCAGCATTCGGCCAGCGGTAAAGCGAAGGAAATTCAACTAATTGTCCCAGGGGTCGATGTAGCGTAGCAAATAGGGAACCCGGGGTATCCGAGGATGGTTTGGGCCAAAAATATGATGGGTCTTGGTATATATTCTGAGCTGGACCAGCGGTTCAAATAAATTAGCCAATCAGCCCTAGGTTCTTGGTATGTATTTGTACATATAGTTATATCACTCTATCTTTCTTCGTGTGTATCCATGCTTTATATCGGGTAGGTTAAAGAACCAAGATCTATTCTAAGAAGAGCTAGGGCCTTGTATCTGATTCTTTCTCTCTAATGGTCAATAACATAATTATATGCCAAGAGCACAGAGGAACCTTAATCCTACAAAGTCATCATCAGCTCTATCTTTCCCATCTTCGCGAGCCAAGTTTACAATCACTACGTGGATCTTACTTTGGCTTATTGAGCCCGATTTCCAGAATCCTGCGATGCGCCCTCTACTGGATGCTGGTTATTACCCCCCTTTACATCATATTTCTAAAAGCAAATGAAATATCGTTTTACAAACCGCTTACAAATACACATGAAGCAATAAGCAGACATCCACGTGGGTTTTTATGTTTTACCTTCTATTCAAAAGGTAGTGACGTTGTTCTATTGTTATCAAAGAAGAAATGCTACCAGCGATTTCATTCGTTGCAGTTAGAGCTGGCTGCATCCAATGAAAAAGCGTATCGGGTGAATGTAAAAATCAAGCTCGATCCGCCAAGGGTAGAGTAACGGTAGTGAATCGTCAGCCTTGGCTTGCGAAGATGTATTGTCTTAGACAAAGCTTGTGATATAAACACTCACCAAGGTTTGTGTCTATAGATGCTAAATAGACAACTAAATTTCTAGTCTATCCTATACAATCTTTGTCCTTTAGCGAGGAAAGATTTTTAAAAAGGGGTATCAAGTGGAAATGTGATGTGATCTTGGTATTTGTTAAATTAAAGTGCTAATTAAGATTTTTTAAAATTAAAACAGAAAATACAGGACATGCACTGTAAAAAAAAGGGTTTAACTCTTTACCACACAATCATGACTTTTGACGATCCTGAAAAAGAAGCATTCTGAAAACATTGTTGGAAAAGGAGAAAATGCTGGTAACCAGCATTTTCTCCTTTTCCCACAATGTTTTCTACCCTTCACAAAACAAATTTCAATCTTTGAGTTATCTTTCTTTTGTCTGCAAATGCTTTCGATTTGGACTAGCCTAAAATTTTGTCGTTTGGTGATGAGTTAATGCATCTACAAAAAGTATAAACCCCTATCAGCCTGCACAATCTGGTAACAAGCATTTTCTCCATTTCCAACACTGTTTTCTACCTTATGTAAGTGACAATTAAGAATACAACTAAAGGATTACGACCCCTAACTCATTCTGTAAATATTGTGTAACATTGCCGATTTCGTAAAGGCTACTTTTTTCAATCTTGGCAGGTTCCTTCTTTTAATATGAGAGTTTGGGACCATTTCGACCTTTAACCATCTGGTTCTAAGAAATGCAAAACAAATACAATTTTCCCAGAACAGCAAAAGCTCTTGTGCAAATAGTAGTCTGTCATCTTGCTTGAAACTTTGCTACAAAAGATAAAAGAAGACGGTAATTATTTAGCATTTTCAATAAAACATAAATTTGCTCATCTCATGGTGACAAGAAACAGTCCCCTGAAAACTGCATTGTTTTGATTAACTTATTCCCTGATGTACCTGTTTCTACACACGGCTGGAATCCTGAAAAAAAATAAAAAAAAAATAAATATAATAACCAGCCTTGCCCTGTCAAAATGCATCTGCTAAAAGTATTTGAAGCAATTTTGAGAGTGTCCTCTGCAAATGTTTCAACCAGCATTTTCTTCTTTTCCCACAATGTTTTTTATACTGTCAGAGAACTCAAGCTTATTTGAAGAAATTTTGAGAGTGTCCTCTGCAAGTGTTTCAACCAGCATTTTCTCCTTTTCCAACAAAGTTTTCTATACTATCAGAGAGCCCAAGCTTATCTATAGCAATTTTGAGAGTGTCCTCTGCGAATGTTTTAAATTCGGAGGACATGAAATTTTGTTGTGTGGGAAAGGGTTAAATAAGGGATTCTGTAGTAAAGAACTAACAAGCCTCAATGAGCATATTAACATAAAATTCAGATTTAGGGTTAAGGGTCCACCTTAATTTAAATCCTATCAATGACCACCCAAGGGGTGCTCCCCTTAAATATCACCATGAAAAACTCTAATCATTCACTCAATACAACCTTTCAAAACCTTGACCATGCTATCTTTTCATTCTTTTTTAATCCATGCTGTTGAATTTTTTTCCCCTTTGTTCCGAATAAAAAAATAAATGCTGGGATTCAAAGTACTAAACATACTGGAAAACTTAGTTGTTTGGCAAGTTTAATTTCCCTTTGTTCCAAACACAAAAATGTGTAGTAAAAGTACTGAAGAGGTTAGCCATTTGGCAAGTTCAACCCTTTGACTGTACACCCAACTATTAATTCCACTTGAAGAAACGGCTACTAAGAACAATGTCAAGGTAGCTATTGTCTCAACAAAACCGACAGTGTAGGCAAAAGATTATACTGCATGTTTTATGCAGTCTGATCTTCATCTAAACTAGCCACAAAAGCAACTATAGCCCTGACAGGTGCAATGATGGTCGTGAAAAGCTTTAATCCTTTGCGAGATGTGTTATGACTTTCGGAAAAAAAATCTGGGTCCATTTGTCACTCTGTTTCCAACCTTTTCATACGAAAACTACACCATAACAGCCACATTCAATTTATTCTCTGCAAATTCATTCAAAATAGCAAGGCGTAAAATTAGGACATTTGGTCAAAATTTAAAAGAAAAAATAACTGATCCATGCTTGGACCAAAAGGGGTTTAATAAATCTCCATAGCAACCAAGTCATCACAAAATTATGGACCAATGAAATCCATTTATCTATCAACTGACCAAATCATGTGGTGGAATGGTCCTTGGAGATGCACAAAATTTATAAACAGCAAATGTTTTGACCCAGGTCAGCCTTTCCCACAATTTTTTCTACCCTTCACAAAACAAATTTCAAATTTTCAGTTACTTTTATTTTGTTGTCTGCAAATGCTTTCAATTTGGACAAGCCTAAAATATTGTCGTCTGGTAATGAGTTAAAGACTTATACCAGGCAACTCATCACATAATTATGGGTCATATAAATCCATTTTGTCTTTTAACCCTTTACCAAGCAATCCCTGGTTTTTACGACCCCGAGATAGAAGCCTTTTGAAAACATAGTGGGAAAAGAAGAAAATGCTGGTAACCAGCATTTTCTCCTTTTCCCACAATATTTTCTTCTCTGCCAGAAATAAAACGAATTTCAATTTTTGAGTTGCGTTCATTTTGTCAACAGCAAGTGCTTTGACTTTGGACTAGTCTACATTTTTGTTGTTTGGTAAAGGGTTAACTGGCTGAATCATGAGATTAAATGAGTCTTTGACATGCCGAAAATTTACAAATTACTAAAAGTTTTTACCCATTGCAGCTTGCCACAATCTTTTCTAAAGGCTCCTTTCTCAGGGGCGTCAAAAGTAAGGATTGTGTGGTAATGGGTTAACTCTTTACCACACAATCCTGATTTTTAACGACCCTGAGAAAGAAGCCTATAGAAAACATTGTGAGAATAGGAGAAAATGCTGGTTACCAAGAAGACTTCTGAAAACATTGTGGTAAAAGGAGAAAATGCTGGTTACCACCATTTTCTCCTTTTTCCACAATCTTTTCTGCTCTTCTAAACTCGTTTCAATTTTTGAATCACATTTATTTTGTTGTCTGCAAATGCTTTCAATTTAGTTTAAACATATTTATTTTAAATCGACTGAGAAACAAGTTCTTACAAATTATATTAATCTCTCTAGATTCTGCTTCCTCAGGGAACTTCACCAATACTCGCGCCGAATGTGTGGGCCAATGAAAAATCCCAAAGCTGACACCCCCTCCCCGGTATTGAACTCGGGACCTTTAGGTTATGAGGCTGACGCTCTATCTCACGACCACAGACACCACAAATGCTTTCAATTTGGACAAGTCTAAAATTTTGTCATTTGGAAAAGATTTAAAACAGATCCACATTTAATTTGTCAACCTGCAAATGTTCTGAATTTGTGTGAGCTTAAAATTTTGTCAAGTGCAAAAGACTTAAAAATCATGATGAAAGCATGTAAATGTTTTCAAAATGGATCAGTCTAGAATTTTGTTTCTCTAGTACAGAGTTAACAATTTAATTAGAAGGGAGTTAACTTATGACAAACATGAGACTTTTTTCCTACTAGAGTTGTCTTTCTTAGTATATGAAATAACATCATAAAGATAATTCAGCAACTGCATTGCATAGTGTTCATGAATGTGTGTCACTGACATATACTGTAATAGATTGATATATATTTTCCTTGTTGATGACAAAAAAACTTTGTATAGTTTTAGTCAATAAAAATATTTTGTGTTCTGTATTCTGTTAATTAGACAGGCATATTAATTTTTTCTGTTGTACCCAATAATACAACTTGTAGATCTGAACAATCCTATTTAACCCATTACCACACAATTCCTACTTTTGACGCCCCCGAGATAGAAGCCTTTAGAAAACATTGTGGGGAAAATGAGAAAATGCTGGTAACCAGCATTTTCTCATTTTTCCCACAATGTTTTCTGTCCTTCAAAAAAACAAATTTTAAATTTTCAGTTGCTTATTTTGTCGTCTGCAAATGCTTTCAATTTGGACCAGTCTAAAATATTGTCGTTTGGTAATGAGTTAACTCTCTACCACAATGACAAAACTACAAATGTGTCCAAATTGAAAGCTGAGAGCATTTACAGACGTCAATCTAAATGTAACTCAAATGATGGACCTTGTGTTTGTTAGGTTAGAAAACACTGTGAAAAAGAGAAAATATTTTTTTCTTTCCCTAAAATGTTTTCATATGGCTTCTTCCATAGGGTTGTAAAAAGTTCGGATTGTAAGGTAAAAAGTTTCACAGGCCAGGAGAAAATAGCTTTTGAATGAGAAAAGAATAAAGTGTTGGTAATCAGCATTTTTCCTCTTTTCCCACCTCCCCCTAATGTTTTCTACCCTAAAAATGATAAATCCTACCATACCAGCTATGTTTGATTTCTTGTCTGCAAACTGATTATGATTGTAAGTTATTTAACTCTTTACCATATGACAAAATTTTAGAATGTACCAAATTGAAAGCATTTGCAGACGACAAAATAAAACGTAACTCAAAAATTGAAACTTGAACTTACAGGTGTAGAAAACATTATAGGAAAAGGAGAAAATGCTGGTATCCAGCATTTTCTCCTTTTCCCACAATGTTTTCAGAAGGCTTCTTCCTGGGCGATAAAAACCAGGGACTGTTTGGTAAAGGGTTCATGCTGTTTTCAACAATATTTCAGTTATATTGCAGCAGCCAAAGCATTTACCCATGCCTTTCTGGAGTTTACCAGTATTCACAAAATATTGTTTCCAAAGCCACTGGCAGCTTTCCCACATAATCACTGTCAAAACAATACTCAGCCATGAGAGGATTGAATATTACTGCAATGACCATCATCAATTCTTGGAAAGAAACTGAAAGAGCCTGGATCAAACCAGCTGTTCTCAAGTCATTATCTCCCCCTTGATAGCATTCTATAAATACACATCTATCTAATTTGGGCATTCCTGGTACATAGCTGCTGGACTACTTTTCTACGCGGCAACCGTTACTTTGAATTTCAAACTGAAATAAACGTTTACTCAATAAAACACTAGCTGGTGCGATTCATTCAGCTATGATTAGCATTCTAGAGAAATCTGGAGCTAAAACAGGCCTAATTTCTCCTCAAACATATTGATAAAAGCCACTTTCTCCATTACTACAATCTCCCCAATATTGGGGGGGAGTGATGCGTCATAGTAGACAGGTCGAATCTTCAAAGATTATGACATGAACAGAAAACAGATCTCAAGTCCTTTTTGCTACTGACTGAGCTACCAAGACTCAGTGTTGTCTACGAATGGTTTCAGACTGGAACATTTTAAATTTGTGTCCTGTTGTAAAGAATTAATCCTGTGCCACACAATGATGACTTTAACTCATTACCACACAATCCCTACTTTTAACGCCCCTGAAAAAAAGCCTTTTGAAAACACTGTGGGAAAAGGAGAAAATGCTGGTAACCAGCATTTTCTCCTTTTCCCACAATGTTTTCTAGCCTTCCCAGAACAAATTTCAATTTTTCAGTCACCTTTATTTTGTCATCTGCAAATGCTATCATTTTGAACCAGTCTAAAATTTTGTTGTGTGGTAAAGAGTTAAACATCCCTGGAAGAGAAAGGTTTTGAAAACATTGTTGGAAAAGGAGAAAATGCTGGTCACCAGCATTTTCTCCTTCTCCTACTATGTTATCTGTCATATCAAAGAATTTAAAACTTATCATGCAGTATAGGGTTAACCAATTCCCACACAATCCCTACTTTTGACGACCCTGAGAAAGAAGCCTGAAGAAAACATTGTAGGAAAAGGAGAAAATGCTGATAATCAGCATTTTCTCCTTTTCCCACAGTGTTTTCTACCCTTCATAAAACAAATTCAAAATTTTCAGTCTCTTTTATTCTGTCATCTGCAAAATGCTTTCAATTTGGACATGCCTAAAATTTTCTTGTGTGGCAATGAGTTAATCTCAGGATGTTTTCTATCCTTTCCAAGACCAATGCTGTCCTTTTTGTCAAAATCTGGTATAAAATGCATTCATTATGCCTGACTTTAAAATTTTTGTATCAAATTACTTAGCTAAATTCCAAAGCACAACAATAAAACACTCAAAACTTGCACAGTGAGTCACCACAAGTGCCGAAAATAACAAGGAAGCAGCGGATTGAATTGCAATGGCATTCATAGCATTTAAAATGCACCATGTAAGTGGGAAAATGACTTCACTCTTTACCAATGACAAAATTTTGGACTAGTCTAAATTGAAAGCATTTGTAGACAACTAAATGAATTTGAATCAAAAATTGAAATTCGATTTGGAAAGGGTAGAAAACATTGAGGGAATAGGAGAAAAAGTTGGTTACAAGCATTTTTTCCTATTCCCACAATGTTTTCAATAGGCTTCTCTCTCAGGGTTGTTAAAAGTCGGGGTTGTGTGGTAAAGAGTTAACTCTTTGCTAAAAATGAAGTTTTAGACTACTCCAAATTAATTCTTAACCACACAATCCCAACTTTTAACAACCCTGAAAAAGAAATCTTTTGAAAACATTGTAGGAAAAGGAGAAAATGCTGGTAACCAGCATTTTCTCCTTTTCCCACAATGTTTTCTACCCTTCCCAAATCAAATTAAAATATTTGAGTCCCATTTATTTTGTCGTCTGCAGATGCTTACAATTTGGACAAGTGCAAAAGTTTCTCATTTAGTAAGACTTCAATGAAAGCTGCTGCAGATGACATGTTTAATATACCTCAGTTAATGAGACCTGACTCTAGAAATACAGAAAACATTGTGGGAAAAGGAAAAACTGCTGGTTACCAGCATTATCACCTTTTCCCACAATGTTTTCAAAAGGCGTCTTTCCCAAGGTTGTCAAAACTCAAAGTAATTGTGTGATACAGGAATAAAACTTACTGGTATATAATCATTTTTGACATGTAATGCTACAGAGTCTGCTTCCATAGACCTTTTACCAAAAAAAAATTTGCTGTTGTTCTCAAGTCTGAGGAAAAAGGGTTTTGAAATCATGATCCTCATCAAAACATTTTCTTCCCCAGGGTCTTCAACTCTTTACCACATGACAAATATTTCAACTGGTCCAAATTTAAAGCATTATCAGAATTTAAATTAAATACTGGTCAAATTGTAGTGTCATCCTATAAAGCCTAGAAAACATTGTTGGAAAAGGAGACAATGCTGGTAACCAGAATTGTCTCCTTTTCCAACAATGTTTTCCAAAGGTTTCTTCTCACCAATCTTCGCGAGCTAAGTTTACGATCACTACGTGGATCTTACCTTGGCTGATTGAGCCCGATTTCGAGATTCCTGTGATGCGCCCTCTATTGGATGCTGGTTATTACTCCCCTTTACATCATGTTTCTAAAAGCAAATGAAATATTGACAAACCCCTTTCGAATACACATGAAGCGATAAGCAGACATCCACGTGGGTTTCCATGTTTTACCTATTATTCGAAAGGTAGAGACCGTGTTCTATTTTTATCAAAGATGAAATGCTACAAGCGATTTTATTCGATGCAGCTAGAGCTGGCTGCATCCAATGAAAAGGCGTATCGGGGGGTTGTAAAAATCAAGCTCAATCCGCCAAGGTAAGATCCACGTAGTGATCGTAAACTTGGCTGGCGAAGATACTTCTCACAATGTCATTAAAAATCAACATAATGTGATACAAAGTTAAATACAGGCTTGTTTGATGAAGAACTAAGATGGCTGAATGCTTCAAATTCTTAACTCTGTAGTTCCTATATGCACAGGCACGTAGGAAGCATTTCAAGATGGGGGGGGGGGGCTAACTGAAATACTGAGATTTTTTTGCATGGTTGTTGCATTGCACTAAAAACTCATATTTTAGTTACTATAATTTTCAAAATTATTGGAGGGGGGGGGGGGGGGTTTGAGCATTTAAATCATTCCATTTTTTAGCGTTCTAGACTGAGGATGGCACATCTGGCGTGTTATTGACGTGTACCTAACACATGACTAGCATGGATCTAACGCACGAAAAGCGTGTAACAGCAACCAAGTAAGATACCTCTGATACCTCTATATGCATTGTCGTTCGGGAAACGCTCGAATGATGCTCAATGGATGCCAAAAGGACGTTTGTTTCACTTTAGTCACACGCTGCGTGCACTAGGAGACCGTTCAGCGGTCGTTGACAGGTGGCCTGCAAAGTAAACGATTTGTAACAACCAAGTAACGCTAGAGTAATGACTGACTAGTGATAGCCGAACACGTGCAATGCTCGATGAACGTTAGTAAAAAGTTCCACAAAGGTTCTTTAACAATCTTCGGCATTTAAAATTAAACATTGAAGAACGTTGGTGTCAGTGAAAACTTTTGTGCATGTTCAAAACTTCTGGATTAGCGTTCTCCGCCTATTCCCAGCAATCACCGATGAACAACGACGTTCACTAGCGTTCACACAACGCTTTTCTGGCGCTATCCCAGCGACCATGGGCGACTAACAACGTTTCCTCAAATGTCATAAAATGTTGACCAGAACATCATAGTGTGACGGCTCCTTTAGAGTATGATCCATACCAAATGTTGTCAACAAACAGCTTAGTTGACCATAAGGCTAGGGCAGTCATCTCGAGAGAATGACAGGGTCGAATGCCTATACCCATCTGCCTGTTTGAACACACAGCAAGTGCACTCATCTAGAGAGCATGAAAAAGCCAAATGCCAACACCAATCTGCCTGGATGAACACAAGGCCAGAGCGCTCATCTAGAGAGCATGACAAGGCCAAATTCTGACACCAATCTGCCTGGATGAACACAAGGCAAGAGCACCCATCTAGAGAGCATGACAAGGCCAAATTCTGACACCAATCTGCCTGGATGAACACAAGGCCAGAGCGCTCATCTAGAGAGCATGACAAGGCCAAATTCTAACACCAATCTGCCTGGATGAACACAAGGCCAGAACACTCATCTAGAGAGCATGACAAGGCCAAATTCTGACACCAATCTGCCTGGATGAACACAAGGCCAGAGCGCTCATCTAGAGAGCATGACAAGGCCAAATTCTAACACCAATCTGCCTGGATGAACACAAGGCCAGAGCGCTCATCTAGAGAGCATAACAAGGCCAAAATCAGACACCAATCTGCAGCATTAAACATAAGGCCAAAACTCTCACCTAGAAAGCATGACAAGGTCAAAAGCTTAACACCATAAGCCTGAGCTAGAGAGCATGACGATGCCTCATTGAACACAAAGTCAGAGCACTTACAGAGAATAAACAGACAAGATGCTGGCGCCGATCTGCCTGGTTTACAAAATGGATTGAGCACTCAATGAGAAAGCATCTGGACCAAATGTTTTTATCAAAACTTCCCAGTTGACCCAAAAGGCTAGAGGCTGTATTTGAGAGTGTAACAAGACCAAAAAGAGAAACCAAACTTTTCTCTTAACCATTTACCATGCAATGACGACTTTTGACGACCTTTGCGAAGAAGCCTTTTGAAAACATTGCGGGAAAAAGGAGAAAATGCTGGTAACAAGCATTTTCTCCTTTTCCCTGAAAGTTTTCTACCCTATCACTCTATCACTAAATAACTGCAGCATTTGATCCACATTGAAATTGTCGTCTGCAAATGCTTTTAATATGGATGTGACTAAAGTTTTGTTGTTTGGTAAAGGGTTAAAGAGGAGGCTATAGCACTTGCCTAGAAAGGATCTTGATCATGATATAATGTATATTTATGCTCTCTATGCTAGTGTTCAAGCCTTTAGGACAAGCAGGCAGTTGTGTTAGGCAGTTGGCCAACTGCCTAACACAACTGCCTGCTTGTCCTAAAGGCTTGAACACTAGCATAGAGAGCATAAATATACATTATATCATGATCAAGATCCTTTCTACAAGCTTCTTTCTTACAGAAACAAATTTCAAGCAGACTACATTGGAAGCAGCCTTGTAAAATTAGGATCATCATGCAGATTTCTGCTTTGATACATGACAACGTGTGAAAATGTTCTGCCAAAGAAGATATCATTCCACCAAGTCATTATTTTGAAACAATATTTTCAGTACTGATCTGCTTTTTCTAATGCTACATTTTCACAACTGAGTCAGACAGGATTTCTTTAGAAAAGTATCACAATCACTGAAATTTGAGCATCCGAACTTTTTGAAGCACACAATTGCTTACATATTTGACCTCTTGTCTTTGTAATTGATAAACAACTATGTATAGATGGCAAATGACAGGTTGGGATGAATACAGTGAAACTTATCCTTGTTCTGTGTGTTCACCTCTATATCCTTTACTAAACATCTAAATTTCGAACTTGCCCAAATGTAATGACAGTCTGTTGAAGGTATTTGTGAACAACAAATTCATCATGGACAAAGTTATGCCATTTTTCTTCAACTCTTTACTAAACGACAAAATTTTAGACATATTCAAATTAACAGCATTTGCAGAGGACAAAAGAAATGAGAATCAAAATAATTGATATTTGTTTTTGGACGGATTGAAAACATTTTGGGAAAAGGAGAAAATGCTGGTTATCAGCATTTTTCTCCTTCCCTCAAAATGTTTTCATACACTTTTTTCCTCATGGTCCTTAACATTTCCTAGCAAAATTTTCTACTTTTCCACAATGTTTTCAAAAGGCCTCTTTCTCATTGTCAAATAAACTTAGGGTTGTTTGATAATGGGTAACATTCAAATGTATTAAGTAAAATCTCAGTGGACATGGATATCATCATAGTAATTCTTGCACAGGGGTAAGATATGGTAGGCTGTCATTGAAACAATTTTGGCACAGATATAAGTAGAGTAGGTGTCACCAAAACAACTCTTAACAAAAAAGTAAAATACAGCAACACATTACTTACTATACTCTGGCAAAAGGAATGAAGTAAAGGGGGTGAAGTAGATTAATTTATTATATACCTAGGAGTGAAATCCTGGAATTTCCCAGGGTAATGAATTTTGATATCATCACTGGTGATTTTTTTTTTTCATTAAGCACTTTCAGATAGTGTTAATTGTAAGTTCTATATTCTCAACCAGTAGTCTCGTTTTGTTCTGTTAAATTATGTATTCATCCGCACTATGTCCCTGATTTCATCTCTATCCAAAGTATTGATTTCGACTTTCAAACCAAAAATTAAAATTAATAATGTTAATAAGGTATATAATAAATAGAATAATCAACTCGTTATTTTTTATATGAAAAATCTCACTCGGATGCAAAGTAAGGCATTAAAAAAACTTGTGCAGTGCACTCATTTTTTTAACGCCTAACAACGCATCCTCATGAGATATTTTTCATATCAAAAATAACCAGTTGATTATCCTCTATGTCATCATGGGATTCTGGCAAAAGGGATAAGTATACTAATGTGTCATCATAGGAATTCTGGCACAAGAGGTAAAGTCATGTTTCATCACTGAAATATATTCTGGCAAAAAGAGTGAAGTTGACATAACAACTCATCATAGCAATTTTTGCAAAGGGGCTGAATTATAGTACAAGGTGTCATCATAGCAATTTTTGCAAAGGGGCTGAATTATAGTACAAGGTGTCATCATAGAAATTTTGATAAAAAGAGTAAAATAAAGCAATGTGTCATCATGTTGATTTCTGAAAAGGTGTATAATATAGCAATGTGTCATCAAAGCAATTCTGGCAAAAGGGGTAAAACATAGCAATGTGTCATCAAAGCAATTCTGGCAAAAGTGTGGTTATGTGTCATCATAGCAATTCTGGCAAAAGGGGTAGAGTGTGGTTATGTGTCATCATAGCAATTCTGGCAAAAGGAGTAAAGTGCATTCATGTGTCATCATAGCAATTCTGGCAAAAGGAGTAAAGTACATTCATGTGTCATCATAGCAATTCTAGCAAAAGGAGTAGGTGTGGATATGTGTCATCATAGCAATTCTGGCAAAAGGAGTAAAGTACATTTATGTGTCATCATAGCAATTCTGGAAAAAGGGGTAGAGGATAATTATGTGTCATCATATTCTGGCAAAAGGAATTAAGTACATTTATGTGTCATGATAGCAATTCTGGCAAAAGGGGTAGAGTATAGTTATGTGTCATCATAGCAATTCTGGCAAAAGGAATTGACATGTATGTGTCATCATAGCAATGCTGGCAAAAGGGGTAGAGGACAGTTATGTGTCATCATAGCACTTGTGGCAAAAGGAGTAAAATACATTTATGTGTCATCACAGCAATCCTGGCAAAAGGGGTAGAGTATATTTATGTGTCATCATAGCAATACTGGCAAAAATAAGGTATAGCATAATGTTTCTTCAGAGCAATTCTTGTAAAAGGTGTTAAGTATTGCATTATGTGTCATCATACTTACTCTGGTAAAAAGGATAAAATATAGCAAGTTTGTCATTATAGCAATAATGGAAAAAGGGTAAAGTATAGCATCATGTGTCATCATAGCATCTCTGGCAAAAGGGATGAACTATAGAAAGGGGTCGTCTTTATAATTTTTCAAAAATAGTAAATGAATAATAAGGGGTCATCTTAGTAATTCAAGTAAAAGTATGGTATGTGTCATTATAGCAATTCTACCGAAAGGCTGAAGGATAGCAGTGTGTGATCATAATAATTCTGGAGAAAATGTTTAAAAGTATTGTAATGTGTCATCATTGCAATTTTGGCCAAAGGGGTAAAGTACAGTAATGTGACATCATAATTATTTGGGCAAAAAGGATGAAGCTAAGTAATTATTATAAATGCAATATTCCAAAAGTAAAGTACATTAATATATCATTTTAGAAAATCTGGTAATATGGTAAAAGTTCAGTAACATGTCATCATATACAGATTCATTGTGGAAGTCTCAAATTGTTTTGATGAAAACTGTAGGAGTTTGGCACACAACAAATTCTAACGGACTGACTGATGGGCAGACAGATAACAGGGACCATAACATAATAATGACCCTTCAGGCATATAGAAAAAAAAGGGTAAATAGATTTATTATATGTCACCACAGAGATTCCAGTAAAAAGGTAAAGAAAACATGCATTAAAACCCCTTTTCAAAGCGCATGACATAGAGGATATTTGTTGTTGTTTTTTCGGTGAAAGATCAAAATTTATTTCATTGAGTGAACACCATTGGTAATATTTTCATGAGTGGCACAGCCACTCATGAAAATATTACCTTTGGTTTTCACGAGATGAAATAAATTTTGATTTTTCCCTGAAAAAAAAAATATATTCTAATTATTTCATGCTTTCAACCCCTTCTGGGAGGAGCTGTATCAAAATCCAGTACAGTTCTTTTCCGTTTTTCCCCGTGGCGTACCCCTCCCGCATAGCAACGCATTACAATATTAAGTCAAGCGCGAGAAATGTAAGGTATTTGACGTCATATTTCCCATATGGTTGTGAGGCATGCGCAATTTACCTAGGCAACAAGAACGTGAAAATCAGTATTTTCACTGCTATTTCTCGATATCCTACTGGAAAGCATGAAATAATCAGTTATAAATCATCGCTAACAGTTCTCCAGCCATGCTCATGTAGAGTAGCATAGGTTTTGTTCAATAAGCAATTTACACCATACAAGGCCATGATAAATACCTGGTAATAATGTACCAAAAATACATTATACATGTTCAATCCTAATTATTATTTTCGTATCTACATGAACTCTGTTTTATACTTCTGTTGTGGACTACTTTTAATCCTTCACCCATTTACACACAATCCCAAGTTTCTTGGGGCCCGCCTGGGTTGCTCAGTGGTGAGCATGTCAGACTCATGACCTGGTGGTTGTGAGATGGATACCCGGTTGAGGAGAACTTTCTTTCCGGCGTATTTTCACCTCTCACTTCTGCTGTAGCATGTGAGAAAAGTAGTCTGTGGCTTTGGAAAGAAAGTTGTGTTAGTGCTGGTGTGAGAAAGCCAGGAAAACACAATGTGCATCATCGACCGCCATGATATGACCTTAGCTGTTAAAGTGGCATTATTGCATAAAATGTGCCTTTTTGGGCGGTTATAAGCATGTATTAACGGGTAAAAATCAGGCGGTTAACGGGAGAAAACGTGTATTAATCAGTAAATTCATGCGCTGTTAACGACCGGCTTTGTACTATCAATATCCTTGATTCGGGCTTACCTTGTAAATAACGTTTGTCCTTGTCAGATTTTCCCTAGACTCCGACCATCAAACTGTAGGAATTCGCACCATATTCGATCCTTTTCATGGCATGTCTTTGATGATATTAGTACACCACAAACAAACCTTTGCACAGAATCTCAGTTTAATCGAGATCTGAAAAAAATTCACCCGTGAAATGTACTCTAAACCAGCTACATCCCACCATCCCACCCACATTTTAACGTGATCGGTCCGCTCGCTTGATGTTTATCGAACCCTCTGTCACCTTCAGTTACAGAAATTTTTATCCACGCATTCATCCTAGTTGTAATTGTCCAAATGTGTGCAAGTTTATTCCAATAACTCCAGTGTGTATTAAAAATCGACAGAAGTGTATGTACACCGAGAGAATCAAAACTGGCATACAGGACTAACGGCCCTTTCCTAACCATAACAAAAACTTCTTCGCTGACTTCCAGTTTTGACCCATGTACGTACAGTATATTTGAAATTCGCTTATATGCATTTCTATGGAAATATCTTTGCTATCTATGCAAATTATTGTTAAAATACCTTTACTTTATGTAATAATAGCGTTAATTCACGTTTTATTCGGTCGTTAACATTCGCAGAGGCCCTCAAAATACTTAAACACCCTCGAGCTTCGCACTCGGGAGTTAACACATTTTTCGGGCCTCTGCGAATGTTAACGACCTCAAAAACGTGAATTAACCCTATATTAAACCCCAACACAACCAACCAACGAAGTTTTTGGGATCCTGAGAAATAGAACTTTTGAATACATCTTTGGAAAAGCAGAATATACTGTTTTCTAATCCTTCAGGAACAAATCCAATTTTTGAGACAACTTGTTGTCTGCAAATACTTTCAATTTAGACCAGTCTAGAATTTTAGTGTGTAGTTAACCCATTACCAAACGACAATATTTTAGACTTGGCCAATTCGAAAGCATTTGCAGACGACAAAATAAAAGTGACTGAAAATTTGAAAATTGTTTTGTGAAGGGTAGAAAACATTGTGGGAAAAGGAGAAAATACTGGTTACCAGCATTTTCTCCTTTTCCCACAATGTTTTCTAAAGGTTTCTTTCCAATGGGCGTCAAAAGTAGGGATTGTGTGGTAATGGGTTAAGAGTCAACCTACTAATTAACTCATTACCACACAATCCCTACTTTTGACGCCCCTGAGAAAGAAGCCTTTTGAAAACATTGTGGGAAAAGGAGAAAATGCTGGTAACCAGCATTTTCTCCTTTTCCCACATTGTTTTCTACTCTTCACAAAACAAATTTCAAATTTTCAGTTTCTTTTATTTTGTCGTCTGCAAATGCTTTCAATTTGGACCAGTCTAAAATTGTGTCGTGTGGTAATGGGTTAAACTTTCAAACTGATGGTTGAAACACAGTATGTAAAGGCATACATAGGGAAAAATCTCTCTGAATCGGACAGTGTAGAACCAAGATTAGACTGCTGCATATGTGCAGTTTTTTCTTGGTCTACACTATCCACAGTAGGTCCTTGAGTCACTTTAGCAGCCTAAGGCTACATATTTTGGCAAAGGTAGCAATTGCCCCTGCGAAACAAAATGCATGAAATCAAGAATTTTTCACTCCTTTAAGAATACTTCATGAACTATTCTTAATCAATGCTTGAAGTCATATTCATGAAGTTTTATTCATGAAGTATGTAACTATTCACTTCATGAAGAGGTCAAGAATTATTGAAGAGTTCCAAATGTTCATGAAGTATTCATGATAGTATCACAGAGATTTTTTTGATTATTTCATGAATAAATGTGTTCCTTAAAAGTTCAAGAATCATGAATTACTAGTTTTCAAATTAACATCAACTTGAAATGGACTACCTTTCAAGAATAGTTCATGAATTTCTAAAGTAGTTGGCTTTTTGTTTTAAGAAAGTTGTGTAATTAACCAAGGGTGGTTTTACATAAATGAATGAATACTAATTATTCTTTGAAATATTTTACAAAAATTTCTGTATTCATATTTAATACACAGCTGATTTTTGGACAATCAATACTAAAAAGACTCTCCTCTTCATACTATAATTCTCACCTTCTAAACATAAAAAGGAACATCTCTTTAAAATTATTTCAAAATCTGACATGCAGTTTCAGAGAAGAAGAATTTTTAAGAATTCCTTCATTTATGTGTAGTGCAAGTAGCCCCCATTCACCAGAGCCACGTTTCTTGAAGGATCCGAATTTCACGAACACTGTTTGAAAAGGGTCACCAAATGAACATCTCTGAGAAATTATTTCAAAATCTGTCCTGCAGTTTTAGAGAAGAAGATTGTCAAAAAAAAATCCTAGAAAATTCCATTTGGTTGCCATGGCAACCACAATTTTTGATGGAATCAAATTTTGTGAACAATTTTAAAGAGGACATCCCAAGGAACATTCCAGCCAAGTTTGGTCCAAATTGGCCAAGTGGTTTAGGAGGAGTTGATGTTTAAAGAATTGTTGACAATGCATGATGGACACCGGGTGATCCTAAAAGCTCCGCTTGAGCATGTTGTGCTCAGGTGAGCTAAAGACAAATGCAGAAAAGAAGAAATTGCTATATACAGGGGTTTTCTCAATTTCCAACAATGTTTTCTATCTTAAGGTTACAAATCCCAGCATTTGAACCATGTGATGTAAGCACACTAAGTTTTTTTTTTCCTAGATCCTGACATAAAAGCCAGTGATAAAAAGTTGTCAAATTTGCGTACAGTGCACAATGCCTTTGCAGTTGACAGTTAATTTGATTCCATAATTCATGAGTTGAGAAGTAGCAAATTGGTATTAGTCTTCAATAAAAGCCAAAAAAGTGCCACAATAAAGCTTAGCTTTGTGTCCTGGATTAAGTGGTGTGGAGAACGAGAGGCTCTTGGGAGCCTGAATTTGATTGACCAACAGGGATTTTGCTTATTTTCCAGCAAAAATCACTAATTCTTCACGAAAAATGTAACACATTTCGGAAGTGAAATAAAACTTTTTGATTTTTTTTAAGGATCGTTTTTAGTATTCATATTTCATAATCATTGATTAAGAATGGGTGCCAGCCCAGTTTAGTAGGGTGCCGGGTCACACATGAGTAAGTAAAAGATTCTGCGAATGGAATGGATTGGCAAAAAAAAAAACGCAAACGAAAATAGGGACGAATGTATTCCTACCATTTTTCCCGTGTTCGCTATGCAAAAATTTATAAGAGTAATACCATGCGTCGGCCAAAGCAAACGCTTACAAACGTAAAAATTTTTCGTCTGATAATTCGCCTTTTTACACATTGTAGCAACACCTTTCGATGTTTTACATCACTCATCCCCCTGCCTCTTGGACGGCGTAAATAGATGACGAATTAGACCGGATATTGTATTTAGCCAATATGCGGGTTCCACCTAATGTAATCAAGGATTTCCGATGGTTCGTACATTTACGACGTAAACCGGACTGAAAGAAACGTTTCAAACAGATCATATTTTGCATCTGTTTAATTTCTGTTAGTGTTTGTATAATTTTTTCGATAGAAATCTCGTATTAATTCACATTTCCACGGCATTCCTTCCCAAATGAAATTAAAGAAATTACCTCGGAAAGTTTCGGTAATTTCCGACATTTACCATGCGTTTGAAGTTGAAGCGGGTCCGGTCGAAGCAAATGAAACGGAACTTTCGAAACTATTTCCTGACGTTTTGGACCCAAGAAAATGCTTGGCTGTTGCAAACACCGAGGGAAGGAGAGAGGCCATCGACGAGATTTAGCGGAAGGGTTTATCAAGCTCTTATAGCGAACTACAAAAACTGTAAGTGGATTTCTCGGTGTACGTATTCGCCCCCTTGAATTATCACCCCCAATTTGCTTTGGAACCAATACTTTGGAGAAATCATACCAAAGTTCATGTAGGAAAATTTGTTGTATACATACTTCGAATTCACTTTTATAAATTCAAGATGTCAACTGCAACACTTTCCTCCTTGTATCTTCTAAGTATTTTATTTATCCCCTTTCCTGCTTAATTAGGTGAAATGAAACTTTCAAACCGATTGAAAAATTTTAATTTTGCTGTCTCTAACGTTTTTTTTTTTTTTTTTTTTTAGGGAATGATAATCCTGCCTTGGAGAGTGTAGATCTAAGATCAGACTGCACATTCTCTGCAGTCTGATCTTAACCTACACTGGCTCTATACGATCAGTGAGTCTGGCTTAGCGAACTAGTAAGAAATACAAGTGCTGTTTGATTGCCATGTCATTCTTGCTACAGTAAATTTCACACAAACAGGGTACTTTCAACACCTGTCACAGACATGTGTGGATGAAGAGCAAAGGACTGTCTCAAATCATAATGACTTGCTAATACATTGGATTCCAATAACTTGCAAGTCATATTTATTGGAGTAAATATTTTGATTAACCCTTTACCACACAGTCCCAACTTTTGACGACCCTGAGATAGAAGCCTTTTGAAAACATTGTGGGAAAAAAAGAAAATGCTGGTAACCAGCATCTTCTCCTTTTCTCACAATGTTTTCTACCCTGCTGGAAACAAATGTCAATTTTTGAGTTACATTTATTTTGTCGTCTGCAAGTGCCTTCATATTGGACCAGTCTAAAATTTTGTCCTTTAGTAAAGTAACTTTTGCTGAAAATATAAACAAAGATCAGACTGCAAAGTAAGTGCAGTCTTATTTTAAATCAACTATGTCCATATTTTTACCAAAACAAGGTGTAAATAGCCATGTTTTTGCCATTTTTTTTCTACCTGAAAATAACATTTTATTTCTACACCAATCAGTTTCCAGATTTAATGACCTAGACATTACAGGCTTATGAATACATTGTGGAAAAAGAAGAAAATGCTTGTACCCTTCCCAAAGGTAAAAAGCGATATTGAGACAATTTTAATTTTTTGTCTGTAACTGCGTTCACAGATGCACCAGCTTGATACAATATACAAGCAAAGGCTTCATTGTCACAGCCAAGATATAGTTGTATGCATTTATTTCAGATTAAGATTATCTAATAGAGAAGGTGCATATTTACAAGATTTTGTCAATGTTGTCTTGATGGAGAATGAGTTGGAGGCATCTGAACATGTGGAGAGGATAAGCTGGGAATATAGTAAGCATGAATCATTATTTATCAATTTTTTAATAGGTTTTTTCTGAAACAATTGCTAGGCAATTGACAAAATTTTTCAAACATTGACTGATCAGAGGCACTTAAAACTATCTTATCATTTTTTATGATGAATTTCAAGAGTAAGTAACTTTGTGTACACAAATTCCTGTTTAAAGCATTATCAGTATAAAAATTTGGAAAACTTTTGGTTGCATTTGGAATGAAAATATGTAATAACCAATTAATTAGATGAGGATGCGGAAAGAATGGAGGTTGAACCTTCTTGTCTTACAGTATAAGCACTTAACTCTTTACCACACGAGAAAATATTACACTGGTCCAAACTGAAAGCATTTTCAGACAACAAAATAAAGGTGACGAAAAAATAGAAATTTGTTCGGGAAGGGTAGAAAACACTGGGGGGAAAGGAGAAAATGCTGGTTACCAGCATTTTCTCCTTTTCCCACAATGTTTTTCAGAGGCTTCTATCTCTGGGATTGTTTGGTAAAGGGTTAAAACTTTTTAAATTTGATTTTTACAGTCCAGTTGTGAAGAGTCCAAATCTTGGTTGCAAATTTGTGAGGAATACTAAAGGCTTGTTGAATCTGGTCAAAACGTAACACAAAGGTGGAGAAGAACAAAGTGAGCTGCTAATAAGCCCCATGGTTTTGAGAAATTATCTCCTATGAAGAGGAAACTGAAGAAAAATTCACGGATATACAGAAAAATCAGATGACAGAGAAATTCCAGTTGGTACAGAAAGAATTCAGGAGAAATGCGAAAAAATACGGATGAAGATCCATGTTACAGCCCCATTTGATGGCTTATACCAAACAGTTCTGTGTTTTAACGACCCTTATGAAGAGAAAGCGTTTGAAAGTAGTCAGGGGAAAAATGAGAAAATATTGCTTACCAGTATTGCTCCAGTTCTCACAATGTATTTACGATTTCAAGAACAAAAATCCTCTTTCAACCCTTTACCACACAACAAAATTTCAGACCTATTGAAAGTATTTGCAGATAACAGTTTCAGTGTGGCTCATATCAAATGATTTTAGGGTAGAAAACATTGTGGGAAAAGGAGAAAATGCTGGTAACCAGCATTTTCTCCTTTTCCCACAATATTTTCAAAAGCTTTCTCTATCCGGGGTGTTAAAAGTCGTCATTGTGTTGTAAAGGGTTAAGCTTCACTTAGTCTTCTGCTAAGCTTTCAATTTGGATCTATCTAAAATTCTGTTGTTTGGTGGAGGGTTGAACAATTTCAAGTGACTGTAGAGAATAGGAATGTTTATGATATTTTTGTTCCTTCCATATCATTGGCATTGTAAAAGGTCTTTATCTGGCTTTCGTTTTAATAATAATCAAGATGGTGGTAAAACTTCATGAATAAAGAGTTCAATTTGGGTCTATATAAAATTTTGTCATTAGGTAAAGAGTTTTGCAAATGACTACGTACCATAGAGATGTCTCTGATATTTTTCTTTCCATGGAAAGCAGCCAGTGGCTTGGAAAGAAAAGTGTGCGAAGTACTGGTAAAAGAAATTCACGGGATACATGGTTAGGTGCACTGGGTGCTGTGATATAACTGAAACAATGTTTGAAACGCCGTTAAACACCATCAATCCATATCATTTGCATTGTAAAATGTCTTTATTTAGCTATTATTTTAGTGATAATCAAGTTGGGTGTCAAAACTTAAAAAATTTAAAACAAAGTGGGAAAAGGAGAAATTGTTGCTTACCAGCATTTTCTCCTCTTCTCACAATGTATGTACTATTTCAGGAACAGAAATTATCTTTAAAGTATCGCTAATTTGTCGTCGGCTAAAGCTTTTAATTTGGATCTGACGAAATTTTAGTCATCTGGTACAGAGTAACTATTGCAAGTGAATATATAGAATAGAGATGTTCATGATATTGTTGTATGGTTCATGTATTTTGCACTGTAAAATGTCTTGACCTGGCATTCATTTTCTGAAAATTCTGATTAGAGGCAGTACTGATGAAGACGATGTTTGAAAATAATGTAGAAAAAAGAGAAAATGCTGTTAAACAGCATTTTCTCCTCGTCTCACAAAGCTTTTACCATTTCAGTAATAGAAATCAACTTTCAAACTTCACTGAATGTGTCGTCTGTGGAAGCTTTCAATTTGGATCTATCTAGAATTTTGTTATCTTGTAGAAAGTTTACTATTGAAGTGGCTATATACTGTAGCTTAGTGATGTTTATCTGGCATTCATTTAAGTGATAATCAAGTTAATAGAGAAACTAAATAGAGCATTTGAAAACAGTGTGGGAAAAAGAGAAAATACTGGTAACCAGTGTTGTTTCATGGTTATGAACTGACAATGACTGCATTTTGCAGGGTTCATGCTAGAGTACATTCTGTGCCATTGGAGTGCATCTTGGCAGGGTGTGGTAAGGAATTAAACATTTGGCATCACCTAACCAGGCATCTAACCCACACCCTCTTATATTAAAGGATTTAATATCATTTGTAACAGACTAGAATTTGTAAACTAAATTACTTTAATATACATTGATCATATGTTGAAGTTTTGCAAGACGCTGTTTGGAAGCATTAACTCCCCTTAGCTGAAAAATTAGACACTTTTTTGCTGGCAGGGGTATCAAATCACATTCAGTGACAGCTCTAGTTGGTGTTACGAGTCAGGCGTAACTAGAAATAAGAAGCCAGCAACAAACGATAACAATTAACAGAATTTATTAACAAAAATATCAAATAAACAGTGACAATATTACAATAGTACAAAACAATACCTTAGACGTTAAATTCAGAAGACAAACTATTCCAGTCTTAATTCCAATCTGATCCTGATCCAAACTGAATGTAATCCAAGCACACAAAGTAATCCTCACTTTAGTCTAGTCTGATCCAAATCCAAACTGAATGTAATCCAGGCACTAATTATGACACAAACACAAGATAATCCCCACTGTAGTCTGGCAATCATGTATTAACTAGTGAACACTGAGATGTAAAAAGCTTTTCCTTTTATAATAACAGGGAAACTTCCAGAAAATTCATGTTAAAATCAGTTGCATAATTCTTAGTAATCAGATTGTATAAAGGCCTGGAAACTTCCAGCACAATATTCCACAAGAGAGAATCCAGTTCTAAAAATAGCAACAGGGGAAAACCATTCAAAAATAGATACACACATGAATAAAGCTAATTATAACTGGGTATGTACATAACACTTCCCCCCTTGAAAAGAAAAAGAAAGGTTTATGAAATAAAATCTTTCTTTTTTTGCAATATTATTTATATACATGTATATGATACTTTAACTGAAGTATTACATAGGAAATGACAAACTCAAATAATAATTATTTCAGACTAATGAAAATAGTCAAGGTAATGAAATTGCAATTTAAAAGAAAAAACAGTTTAAACTTGATTTTGGGAAAAACAACTATTGAAATTTCAAACTCTTGAAAGAGCATCTGGTATAATGTTATCTTTCCCTTTTATGTGTCTTATGTCAAGATTAAACTCTTGAAGCAATAAACTCCACCTCAGTAATCTTTGATTCTTATTCTTAAGTTTGTGTAGAAAACTTAAAGGGTTATGATCACTGAATACAACAATTGGTGAAGTTGAAGAGGTTAAATAAACCTCGAACTGCTGGATTGCCAGAATTAAAGCAAGACACTCTTTTTCTATGGTAGAGTAATTTTTCTGATGTTTGTTAAATTTCTTAGAGAAGTAACAAACTGGGTGATCAATACCATTATTATCTTCTTGTAAAAGAACAGCACCAATACCAACATCACTTGCATCAACAGCTAATTTGAAACATTTGTCAAAATCAGGTGACAAGAGAACTGGTGCGCTCTTTAGTATGGCTTTTAGACGATCAAATGCATCTTGACATTTGTCATTCCATTTGAACTTTGTGCTTTTCTTAAGTAAATTTGTTAAAGGTTCAGCAATACCTGAGAAATTTTTACAGAATTTCCTATAGTAGCCAGCCATACCAAGAAATCGCATCAGCTGTCTTTTACATTTAGCCACAGGAAACTCAGAGATAGCATTGACTTTAGCTTCTAACGGTTTAACTTGACCCTGTCCCACAAGATGTCCTAGAAATGTTACAGTAGCATGACAAAATTCAGTTTTTGCAAGATTCACAGTCAGTTTCGCTTTACTGAGTCTGTCGAAGAACTTCCTGATTCTTTGAAGGTGGTCACTCCAACTGTCTGAGTAGATGATGACGTCGTCAATATATGCATCACAGCCATCTAATCCACATATAACATTGTTTATAAGCCGCTGAAACGTTGCAGGAGAATTTTTCATCCCAAACGGCATAACTTTGTATTGGTACAGACCGTTTGGAGTAGCAAAGGCTGATACTTCTTTTGCTCTATCAGTCAGTGGAACTTGCCAGAATCCTTTTAGCAGGTCAAATTTGGTGACATATTTAGAATTTCCAACTTTGTCAATACAGTCATCAATTCTTGGTATTGGAAAAGAGTCTGCTTTTGTCACAGAGTTCACTTTACGATAGTCAGTACACATTCTATAAGTTCCATTTGTTTTGGGTACTAATATACATGGTGAACTGTAATTACTCTGGCTAGGCTCAATAAAGTCATTTTCCAGTAAGTATTTTACTTCATCTTTGAGGTATTTCTGTTTCAAAGGATTCATTCTATATGGATGTTGCTTTATTGGTTTAGAATCTTCCACAATGACATCATGATAGATTTTATCAGTTCTTGTGGGGATATCAGGAAATAAATGTTCATATTCATGTATCAACTGTTTCAGCTCTTCCTGCTGTGATGGTTCCAAGTGAGAAAGTTTGTTGTCGAGGTTTCTCAAAATATCAGAATTCTCAAGTTTAGATGGACCAGGATCAGATTTATCAATAAAGTCAGAATTTACTTCAAGATCAGATACATTTGATTCTTGTGGGACAGTGTTTACAACTGTAATTGGTTTTGAAATAGAGCTATCTCTGTCAAAGTATTCCTTTAACATATTTATATGACACATTTGTTTGTTTTTACGCCTTCCTGGAGTATTAATTATATAGTTTAAATCACTTGTTTTCTTGTCAATAGTGTAGGGTCCAAAATATCTTGCCTGTAAAGGTCTGCCAGGTATTGGCAAAAGAGCAAGGACTTTGTCACCTGGTTTAAATTTTCTATCAATAATATGGTTGTCATATCTTGCTTTCATTTTGCCCTGAGACGTTTTAAGATTAGACCTAGCAACCTCACATGCCCTAGACAGTCTATTTCTGAAGTCAGAAACATACTGTAGTAAATTCAAGGGTGTTTCAACATTTGAGAGAAATTTCTCTTTCAAAAGTTTTAAAGGTCCACGAACAGAATGGCCAAAAACTAATTCAAAAGGACTGAAACCAAGAGATTCTTGTACAGATTCTCTGGCTGCAAATAGTAACAAATGGATGCCCTCATCCCAATCTTTTTCAGTGTCAAAGCAATATGACCTTATCATATTTTTTAATGTCTGATGAAATCTTTCTAAAGCACCTTGACTTTCAGGGTGATAGGCGGATGACCTGTATTGCTTGATTCCTAATTCCTGCATAACCTGTTGGAATATACCAGACATAAAATTCGACCCTTGATCAGACTGAACTGATTTTGGAAGACCAACAAATGTGAAAAACTTTATAAGAGCTTTGACTATTGACTTTGTTTTGATGTTCCTTAAAGGAATAGCTTCAGGAAAACGTGTAGAAGTACACATAATTGTTAAGAGATACTCATTTCCTGACTTGGTTCGAGGTAAAGGACCAACACAATCTATAAGTATCCTACTGAAAGGTTCATCAAAAGCAGGAATAGGTTGTAATTGAGCTTTGGGAATGGTTTGGTTGGGTTTACCTACCATTTGACATGTATGGCAAGTTTTACAATATTTAGAGACATCTGACTTGAGACCAGGCCAATAAAAATGAGTAATAATTTTGTGATAGGTCTTGTTTATACCTAGATGACCTGACATAGGACTTTCATGGGCTATACTTAGTATTTCATGACGATATGACTTTGGAACCACAATTTGGTGGTAAACAGCCCATTCATCATCAGCTGGGACATCAAATGGTCGCCATTTTCTCATAAGAATCCCATTCTTTATATAGTAACACATTGGGACCTCTGAAATTTCATCTTCAGGTAAAGCCCTAAAAATTAATTTTGAAATCTCAGGATCAGCTTGCTGTTCCTGGATAAGCTGTGACTTTGACAGCGTGTCATGACCTTGGTCAATAGACCGTGGTGGTAAATGACAAGACATTGACGAGTCTGTCTGAGTATCGGACAAACTGGGATCAAGAGACTTTTTAATCTCATTATTAAAATATTGACTGATAAAAGTATCCGTCAAGTCAATGTCAGAGTTTGAGTTTTTCAAAATGGCCTTTTTAGCCATAGCTCGGGTAACTGCACAAGAAGGATACAAGTCAGGAATTTCCTGCTCGATAGGGTCATCTGTTTGACCTATATTTGGTGTGTCAGTTACAAGTGGATTAACCACAACCTTATCTCCAGCTAAGTCATTGCCTAGCAGTAAATGGACACCTTTAAATGGTAAGGAAGGTTTAATACCAATAACCACAGGCCCAGTAACCAAATCTGATGACAAATTAACATGATGGAGAGGGATATTAACAGTTCCACACTCTACACCCTGAATAAGGACACTAGTACCGGAAGAAGTCTTCTCAGAAAAAGGCAGTATATCTGCTAAAATAAGAGATTGAGAAGCTCCTGTGTCTCTTAAAATTTTAATAGGGGTAGGTGGGCAATTATCACCTGAAAGTGATACAAAACCATTCAACATAAATGGTTCAAAAATCTCCATAGTAGAATCAGACTTGGGTTTTGTGACTATGTCAATTGTATTGGTTTTAATAGAAGACTGTGGCCTTGGTCTAAGAGTGGTGAGCCCTGTTGGCTTGGCTTCATCACTTTCTAACTTCCTTTTTAATTTCAAACATTCAGAAACAAGGTGACCAGGTTTCTTACAATAGTTACAAGTGGGTCGAGATAAGGGATATTGACTTTTGGTTTCACTAGTAGAATTGGGTTTGGGTGTATTGGATTGACTGGGCATGCCAGATGAATTACCAGACATAGATTTATTTTGGGGATGTGAGGAAGTAGGTTTTGCTTTAGCAATAAAAGAAACTTTATGTGTAAGATAGTAATTATCAGCCAGACGAGCTGCTTCTTCTAAAGTTTCAACTTGTTTTTCGTCTAAGAATGTCTTAACATCAAATTGAATACAACGTTTGAATTCCTCAACTAACACAAGTTGTCTTAGTTTATCATAATTTTGGTCTACTTTCTTAGAACAGCACCATCTATCAAATAACTGTTCTTTGTTCCTAGCAAATTCAACATGAGTCTGGTTAGAATCTTTTTTACAATTTCTAAATTTTTGTCTATATGCTTCTGGGACCAGCTCATAACCTTTGAGAATAAGTTCTTTAACAGTCTCATAATGATGACATTGTTCAACACCTAGTTGTGTATAAATTTCACGAGCTTTGCCTATCAAAACACTTTGCAGAAGCAAAGTCCAGTGCTCTTTTGGCCAATTTAAGTTTTCTGCAACTTTTTCAAAGTGTAGGAAGTATTTATCAACTTCTTTTTCTTGAAATGGAGGAACAAGCCTAATATGTTTTGTAACATCAAAATTGTATTCAATCTTTTGCTTCGGCTGATTTGCTCTTTCTTGCATTTCTATTTCCCTCATTCTTAATTGAAATTCTCTCTCCTTCTCTCTCTCTTCCCTTTCCCTTTCTTCTCTTTCCCTTTCTCTTTCTTCTCTCTCCCTTTCTCTTTCCCTTTCTCTTTCTTCTCTCTCCCTTTCTCTTTCTCTTTCCTTCTCTCTCTCTACTCTTTCTTCTCTCTGTCTTTCCCTTTCTCTTTCTTCTCTCTCCCTTTCTCTTTCCATTTCTAACTGTGTGATCTGAAGTTTTAATTCAAGTTCTTTCGAACTTGAACTTGACTGAACATCAACTATCAGGGAAAGCGCATTTTCATTGAAAATCTCCTCATCAACAAAATATTGTACCAAAATGTTCCTAATTTCATGTTTACGCATTGAAGATTTTATTTCAGACAATTTATAGTGCTTAGCAAGATTAAGCAAATCAGTCTTTTTACCTAAATTCAATAACTCCACAGACGGTTCAGCCGTAAATTTATCCAAGTCAAAAGACATGTTTGTTTGTTGCTGGATTCAAGTACAAAATTCTATTATAATTACTGATTAGTAGACGAATGCGTTAGTCTATTTTCCAATCGAAGGTCAATCCCAAAAGGAAAACGAATGCGTTAGTCTATTTTCCAATCCCGGACGAGCCCCCAATTTCTGTTACGAGTCAGGCGTAACTAGAAATAAGAAGCCAGCAACAAACGATAACAATTAACAGAATTTATTAACAAAAATATCAAATAAACAGTGACAATATTACAATAGTACAAAACAATACCTTAGACGTTAAATTCAGAAGACAAACTATTCCAGTCTTAATTCCAATCTGATCCTGATCCAAACTGAATGTAATCCAAGCACACAAAGTAATCCTCACTTTAGTCTAGTCTGATCCAAATCCAAACTGAATGTAATCCAGGCACTAATTATGACACAAACACAAGATAATCCCCACTGTAGTCTGGCAATCATGTATTAACTAGTGAACACTGAGATGTAAAAAGCTTTTCCTTTTATAATAACAGGGAAACTTCCAGAAAATTCATGTTAAAATCAGTTGCATAATTCTTAGTAATCAGATTGTATAAAGGCCTGGAAACTTCCAGCACAATATTCCACAAGAGAGAATCCAGTTCTAAAAATAGCAACAGGGGAAAACCATTCAAAAATAGATACACACATGAATAAAGCTAATTATAACTGGGTATGTACATAACATTGGATTTTTGTGTTGGATCAATGAGCAATTTCAGTTAGACCATGGTCAGTTAGGCCATAATGGTCACTTTCACCATAAATTAAAAAGGAAATATTCTACTGTATGAATTGTTCTTGAATCTCTATTTCATGCCTGATATACTGTTGAAAGCGGCGTAAAACGCCATTCAATCAATCCATATTTCATGAGATTTTAATGCATTTTGCACATCTTCTGCTTGCCTCATATTCATGAAGTATTCATGAATTTGACCAATTTAAAAACTTGTTTTCATGAAGTATTCATGAATACTCTACTAGACAAAATTCATGAAATTTCAAGAATATTAATTCATGAAGAATTCATGAAGAAGAAGTGAACAGAAAATGAGACAATACGTTTATGAATAAAAAAATGCATGAAAACTTCATAAAAAATGTATGTTCATAAAAATTTCATGAATTCTTCATGAAGATAAACAAATGCTTCATTCATGATTTTTTTAAGAACTTGTATATGTTCTTGATTTATGAATGTTTTATGCATTTTATTCTTCATGAACAATTCATGAACCATTATTTCACGATTTTTTCATGAATTTGTCTCATTTTCTGTTCACTTCTTATTCATGAAGTATTCATGAATTCAACTCATGAACACTTCATGTTGTTTTCATGAAATATTCATGAAGAATTCATAAACACGACACAGGGGTGGTCTTCACAAGCAATTTCCCCTTCTTCCAAAATGTAATTCAATCATTTTCCTTTTTCCATGACAGTCTCACATTTATCATTTGGGTAGGTCAAAATTTAACTTTATATAAACTCTTTACCAAGTGACAAAATTTTGGAAATGTCCACATTAAAAGCATTAATTTGATGAAAACATTGTTGGTAATATAAAGGAGAAAATGCTGGTAAACATTGTTGGTAATATAAAGGAGAAAATGCTGGTAAAAGTGAAATTAAAAGTCTTATTTGTAGAAAAATGGGTACAAATTTCTGGTTAACCTTTGAATTTTTTTTCCAATAAAAAGTTTGATGAAATACATCAAATTTCATATTTGTACACAAGAAATGGAAGGAGAACTAGAGCTTTCACCAAATGTGATTATACCTCCACCAGCTCTGTGTCACAAAATTTAATACAGGTCTTTTTCACAATATACAGAATGGTTTAGTGCGAAAGTAATAGTTGAAAAAAGTTCAAGGGGAGATAATTCTAAAACAAATAGGAGAAGGGTCATGAAAATTGTTCATGCACAACTTCATATACATAGGAACCCTGTGTGTAAATTCCAGTTTAGTTCATGAAAAAGTGTTGGGAGTATTGCTCCAGACAAATTTGTGTCTACCGACTGACTGACGGACGGACGGACGGACCGACAGCCATCATGAACACTTTGTTGTGGGCGGTATCGAGAAAACATCAGTAAAACATATGTAGCTCTTCTGTAGATTTCTGTCTTTAACAAGACCTTCGCAAAGCGGCGCATATACGCCCAAAGGGGCTTGTCAGTGAAATGAGTTGAAATGACGGAAGGGCCATGAATGAAGAGTAGTTAATCTCCATGATATGTGAAAAGTATTAAAGGGTAATAGCTGAAAAAAGAAGGGATGCACAGTTACAAATTTTGTGAATTGCTGTTCTCCACAAGGCGTTCTATCAGTTTTGAAAGGTTCAAGATCATAGCTTTTATATTTTAGAAATTATGGCCCAGACAAAAATTCAAATAGAAAACTCACAAAGGGCAATAACTAAAAAAGGAGGATGGCAGAGTTATGGTCCTTGTGGAGTGCACTTCTTTATAATGTGTTCTATCAGTCTTTGAAGTTTCAAGATGATAGGTTTTAAAGTTTGGGAGTTATGGCCTAGACAAAAATTCAAACTGAAAATTAACAAAGGGCAATAACTAAAAAAAATAAAAGTCACAGAGTTATGGTTCATGTGCAATGCACTTCTCCATAATGTGTTCTATTAGTGTATGAAGTTGCAAGTTATTAGCTTTTACAGTTTGGAAGTTATGGCCTGGACAAAAATTCAAACTGAAAATTAACAAAGGGCAATAACTCAAAAAATAAAAGTGGCAGAGTTATGGTTCATGTGCAATGCACTTTTCCACAATGTGTTCCATCAGTGTATGAAGTTCCAAGTTAATAGCTTTTATAGTTTAGAAGTTATGGCCTGGACAAAAAAACCAAACAGAAAATTAACAAAGGGCTGTAAGTCAAAAAATAACGGTGGCAGAGTTATGGTTCAAGTGCACTGCACTTCTCCATTATGTGTTCTATTAGTGTACGAAGTTGCAAGTTATTAGCTTTTATAGTTTGGAATTTATGGCCTTGACAAAAATTCAAACTGAAAATTAACAAAGGGCAATAACTCAAAAAATAAAAGTGGCAGAGTTATGTTTCATGTGCACTGCACTTCTCCATAATGTGTTCTATCAGTGTATGTAGTTTCAAGTTGATACCTTTTATGGTATGGAAGTTAAGGCCTGAACCAAAATTAAAAGTGAAAAGTTGGTTATTTCAGAAATCAAGGGCAGATAATTTTGGAACGCAAACAGTGATCAAAATTCTAAGACCCAGGTGCACAACTAGACATCATGGAGATTCATTGTGGCAAGTTTCAAATAATTCCGATGAAAACTGTAGGAGGAGTTGCACACACAAGAAATTGCTAACGGACGGACAGATGGACGGACGACCGGGGGTATAACATAATACGACCCTTCGGGCGTATAAAAAGGATGTAAAACATTCTTCTTTTACCATAATGTTTACAAAAGCCCTATCCCCAACATCGTCAAAAATTGGTACTGTGTGGAAAGCGCCACATCTCTTGCTTAGAGACAAATAAAGGACTTGCAAGGTGTTTCTGCACTTTTCTTAGCCCCCATAAAAATGCTTACATTTATTTACATGCTGCTGATGCAACTTTCATTTGTCCCAATAAACTCAAGCTTTGGCCGAATAAAGTAAGCTTTTAATTGTCCCAATGAACTAGGGCTTTAATTGTCCCCACTAACTTGGGCTTTGATTGTTCCAATGCACTAATGCTTTAACTGTCCCAATGAGCTAAAGCTTTATTGTCCAAATGAGCTTAAAGGTGGGTATTTAGGATTTTCACATCACACCAAATTAAACAATATATATATATCATTGAAATTTATATGAAAAAACAATACAAATCATCGCTAATCAAGAATCATAAAATTACAAAAAAAATTTTTGATGGTATTCCCGTAAAAGGCTATGTAGCCTCTTAGCTATTTTTAGATTTCGCGCCAGAAATAGAAAAAAAAAACATTGTGGGAATAATGGCACTTGACTAATGATGCTCAAATTCCATAAGACATGTAATTATTTTTCATAATATCTTCTTTGGACGCAATGTTTGAAGCTTCGTCGGTGTATTTCCAGTATGTAAATGAGCGAGTTGCTCATGAAAAAATAGAATGTGTTTCCCGTCGGTGTCGACCTTGGCCATAGTAAATCTCTAATTTCTCTTTTTGTCGGATGGTTTTTTACTACTGGGGTTTTATGAATGAAAATTGTAAGACTTAGGGAGTATAAGGATGATTTTTTTGTACTTTTGTAAAATTTTAGTCTCAAAATCTGAAGGGCCACCTTTAAGCTTTATTGTCCCAATGAGCTTAGGCTTTAACTGTTCTAATAAACTAGAGCTTTAATTGACCCAATGAACGAAGGCTTTAAATGCTCCAGTAAACAAAGGCTTTTATTGATCCAATGAACTATGGCTTGAACTGACCCAGTGAACTAGTTTCAGTTGTCCCATTAAACTGAAGCTTTTGTTGTCCCAAGTAACTGAGGCTAACTGTCATAAAAAAAAGTTCTATAAACATTATGTGCAGTCCTCTCCGGACTGGAATTTATTGAAAATGAGTGTTGGAAACATTTGCCAACTCTTGAAGTGCACCAAAATGGACACTTAACCCTTTCCCAAATGACAAAATTTTAGACTGGTCCAAATCAAAAGCATTTGCAGACGACAACATAAAAGTGACTGAATATTTGAAATTTGTTTTGTGAAGAGTAGAAAACATTGTGGGAAAAGGAGAAAATGCTGGTTACCTTTTCCCACAATGATTTCTAAAAGCTTCTTTATTGGGGGCATCAATAGTAGGGATTGTGTGGTAACGGGTTTACAGAAAATGACAATGTTGACACTTTGTTTTTGAGTAGAGATATCTTTCAAAATACAAAAAAGTCTAGACCAAGATCAGATAGGATAATCTATAGGATCTTTTCTTTAAATCTCAAGGTCAACTTAAGTTCCTAGACTTTTATAAGATATTCTATAATGTAAAACTGTAAACCAACATTTCTAACTACTGACCACATAAGTTTAAACCCCTAGTTTATATGACCTTAGGTAGAGGTCTTTTGAAAAAGTTGTTAAAATTTGGAATAGAGAAAATGCTAGAAACCAGCATTTTCTCTTTTTCCACCAATGTTTTCTTCATTTTCAAAATACAAATTCTATCACTTTTGCAACATTCAATTATCTACCAATTCTTTCAAGTTGGATAATTCTATTTATTTCGTCTCCTTTAACTCTTATATCACACGAGAAAATTTTAGACTGGTCCAAATTGAAGGCATTTGCAGACGTCAAAATAAAGGTGACTGAAAAATTAAAATTTGGTTTGGGAAGGGAGAAAACATTGTGGGAAAGGGAGAAAATGCTGGTTACCAGCATTTTCTCCTTTTCCCACAGTGTTTTCAAAAGGTTTCTTTCTCTGGGTCGTTAAAAGTAGGGATTGTGTGGTAATGGGTTAACCATTTACCAGACAATAGAATTTTAGCCTTGTCCAAATTGAAAGCATTTGTAGGCAACAATTTCAACTTGGCTCCAATGGAGCAATTTTCCCTTGATAGTGTAGAAAATGATATGGGAAAAGGAGAAAATGCTGGTTACCATTACTTTCTCCTTTTCCCAGAATGTTTTCAAATATCTTCTTTCCGGGGGTCATTAAAAGTCTGGATTGTGTGGTAAAGTGTGGAACAAAAATATAAAGTTTTTATGTAAATACTGTATATTATGAAAACATAATACTTACACTTGCTCTATCCATTCTTTTTATTCCATTATAAAAACAGATACATATTCACTGTGATTTCACCTTTTCTGTTATCAGAAATATTTTATACAATAAAAAAAAAACCAGTAATTCCCAAAATTCTTCTTTTAGAGAAGTCTGTAATCACTAGTTGGATCTCTTTCTTATAAATATTTACTTTTTGGAATTATTAAAAAGTTTTAAAGTTTCTCCACCATTCTTTATCTTGTTTTAATAATAATTTGCTGTTTCATACATTTTAATTACATTTTCACTTCCTCTTTTAAAGCATTTCTTTTTTTAAAGAATTCATCCGCATAAAAATTGTCATCGAAAACCACCTTTATGTCATGCTTTTATGTCAAACATATCCTCAATGTGCATTTGACATTTTTTCTAAAAAAAAAAAACATACATGTAGGGTATTTTTTAATACATGTATATTATCCATAGAAACAGCAAGAGTTTACAGTTCAAACCACAATAGGAAAAGAGTTAACCCTTTCCCAAATAACCTCCTCCTCAACGACCCTAAAAAAGAATTCTATGGAAAACGTTAGTGGGAAAAAAGGCTGGTAACCAGCATTTTCTTCTTTTTCCAAAATGTTTCTAAGCCTATCAAATGGCAAATCCTATCATTTGTAGCATGTCTAAAATGCTATGTTAAATTTTTCACTTTGAAAGAGTCCAAAATTTGTTGTTTGGTAAAGAGTTAATTCTTTATTAAACAGTAAAATTTGGATATGTCCAAAGTCAAAGCATTTGCTTATAACAAATTATGCATTGCTTAAATGATGGAATTTCAGAGTAAAAGAGCAGAAAACTTTGTGGGAAAAAGGAGAAAATGCTGGTTACCAGCATTTTCTCCTTTTCCCACAATGTTTTCCAAAACCTTCTCCATCAGGGTCATTTAAACTCTAGACTGTGTGGCAAAGGGTTACACAAATACAGCATCAATACTGTAACTGTTGCAGATTGTTCCCTATTATCATACAATACCCATAATAATAGCATGGTAAACGGTGGCTTTTAAATTGATCTAATGGAGAATCAATTATCAGTGCTAGTAACTTACTGACCATTATAAGTTCAATACTGATTCTGCCCAACCCTGGTAGCTCAGTCAGTAGCATGCAGGACATGAGAAAATACGGTCATGAGTTGGATCCCTGGCTTGGCTAATTTCTAAACAAGGATTGATGATAGTCGTTGTGACAGGATTCATTCCTCTCCCACGGCCACTGACCATTGTTTCAAAGATAGCCAGTGGCTTGGAAAGAATATTGTGTGGAGAAAGCATGGATAGGTACAATGGTCCTTGCGATGTAACTGAAATAATGTTGAAAATGGTGTTAAACACCAAATAATCAATCAATACTGATTGAAAGTTTCAGGCCTAGCTTGCTGATTGGCTTATCCTGCGACTTTTGATTCGTCAGCTAGTGTTATCTGCCAGCTTCCAAATTTAAAGACCCTTAAATTCTTTACTCCATAGATACTTGTTTCTACGTATTGCTTGTAGGAACCTTTTGAAAACATTGTGACAAAAGGTGAAATTGCTCGTGACGAGCAATTTCACCTTTTGTCACAATGTTTTCTATGCTATCAAAAGGTGTCATATACACATAAAAAACGGCTTTATCCTTGCTGTTATTTAGGGTCAATTAGAGATACTATAGAAAGGGTTAAATTCTTTCCTTTGGTACAGGGTTAACAATTCAATCTGATAAATCTTTTTTGAAAATATTGACTATTGTGACTGTATCTGGATTAAAAATAATAATTAAACACTAAAATCTGTGTAGCCCTTTACCTTGTAGTAGAGAGCTTTTGAAAACATTGTGGGAAAAGGAGAAAATGCTGGTAACAAGCATTGTCTCCTTTTTCCACAGTGTTTTCTACCCTATCAGAGTATTCAATCTCATTTGGTCACAGATTTCAAATTCAACTCAAATGTTTGAACACAGACAAGGATTTGTGGTTTTGGAAAGATTTAAAAAAATCTTCAATTGACACCTTTTTTTTAAGATCAACAAGAGTTGTCACCGAGTGTGACAACCCTTTACCAAACAATCCCTGGTTTTTACAACTCTGAGGCAGAAGGCTTTTGAAAACATTGTGGGAAAAGGAGAAAATGCTGGTAACCAGCATTTTCTCCTTTTCCCACAATGTTTTCTACCCTGCTGGATATAAATTTCAATTTTTGAGTTATGTTTTTTCTGTTGTCTGCAAGTGCTTTCAATTTCGACCAGTCTAAAATTTTGTCATTTGATAAAGGATTAATAACCCCAGAAGTGCTTTGATTTGTACGTAGACAGACACACAGACGGATAGACAGACAGACAGGCTTATTCCAGTATACCCTCAAAAACATTTGTTTCAGTTTAAACATATTTAATAGTCATAATTAATTACAAAAGGATTGGGACGAAAGCTAACATTTGTTTTGTGGGGTAATAACAGAAGTCCATGATCAGAAACAAGAAACAAGAAAAATTTATTATCATTAAAAAAGATAAACTATGTGAACTTGCCCACAAATACACTGAGGCCCTTAAAATAAACATGTTTTCATTTTTGACCAATCACAAACTTCTATTTATTCATTACGTATTAGCACCTAAAACAGAGGTCAAAAGACAGGACATAGAGCTATGCCAAAACATCATTTTTGCAAAAATTAAAAAAGACCCAGTGTGTTGACCATAAACTATCCTTATGCTATGTAAACATTTAAAAGCTCAGTTGGATGCACAATCAGGAGATTGAAAGTTCAACTCCCTGCATTACATAAACTTTTGCAACAGTAAGTCTCTCATTTCGGAAGACACTTTTGACGTCAAGCCCTCCAGATGAGTCCTTCACTGCCCATGTGCCAACCTTTTACCACACAATCACATGTTGTGTATTGACCATGTGATAGAAAGCTTTTTTAAAATGTAGGGAAAGGACAAAATGCTAGTAACCAACAATTTCCCTTTTTTGCACTATATAATTATTTGAAATTATGAGTTGGAGTTGACCTAATTAACTGCAGAAAATTCACTGGTATTCAAACACCAGTGAAAACATTGTGGCAAAAGGAGAAATTGCTCATTTTGCTTTCACGGTGTTTTCTACAATGGTCTGCTGGTCCAGGAAAATACATCTTCTCAGATGCCAAAGTGAGATGAATGTTAATTAACCCTCAACAATCAAAGTAACTCAGTATTAGCAAATTCTACATTTTCAAAGATTTTTCAACGTCATCTCCTACCATGTCACCAGCCCATGTCAACACGTCCTATGAAATTCTCTGAACCTACCATAGTCTACATTTCATATGAACAGACCCTATCGCAAGCCCAGTAAGCAACCAACAGGACTTTTAGAACGATTTGTTTGTTTGTAATGGTATTTGTCTTTACTTTCAACCACAATTCAGATAAATATCCATGTGGAAAAGCGCTCCTATACATACTTTCCTGGAGTTTCTTTAACCCACTACCAAACGACAATATTTTAGACTGGTCCAAATTGAAAGCATTTGCAGACGACAACATAAAAGTGACTGAAAATTTGAAATTTGTTTCGTGAAGGGTAGAAAACATTGTGGGAAAAGGAGAAAATGCTGGTTACCAGCATCTTCTCCTATTCCCACAATGTTTTCTAAAGCCTTCTTTCTCTGGGGCGTCAAAAGTAGGGATTGTGTGGTAATGGGTTAATCAATACTTGGCTTAGAATTCTTTGAAAGCTACGGGCTGCTTTCCCACATAACATGATCAGCGGTGAAAGAGGAATAAATCCTGTCACAATGACTATGAACAATCCTCAAAAAGAATTGGCAAAGCCAGAGATTTGAACCAGCAACTCCTAGTCTCAAGTCCTGCATGCAACTGACAGTGCTACTAGAGCTCAGCTGCTAGATCCAATTGCTATTTTACAAACTAGAGCTGTCACTGAAAGTGACTTAATACCCCCGCCAGCTCTTTGACAGACAAAAGTGTCAAGTTCAAGGGGAGATAATTCCTAAACCAGGAGAAGCTGTCACTTGAAAATTGCAAATCTTCAATATAATTATGATCAATACCGGGGGTATATGTGCAGCAAAGTTTCAATACAATTGAAGGAAAACTGTGGTAGGAGTTTGCAACACAAAAATTACTAATATTTTGTATACAGATGGACACATGGACAGACACACAGATGGACACACAGACATGTAGGCTGATTCCAGTATACCCCAAAAACATTCTTTTTGCAAGAGTATAAAAACTATGTAAATACAAAAAAAAATCACACAATGCTATCTTACGAATAAAGTCCGTAACAAAGAAACAAATGAATAAATGCATGGCAGAAATAAGGTACCGAGCGGGATTAACCCCGAACTCCCGGACACAAGGCCAATACCCTAACCACTGAGCCAAAGAGATATCTCCCTGACGCAGTAGCCAGGTATTGTATTTAAATCGGGAGAATGCCATGCAGGAAGGAGTGGTCTCCCGTAACAGCTAACAAAAACCAAGAATACCACGCTATGCCGACTTTTGTGAACCTGGAAAGAAGCAAGTTGAAAACATTGTGGGAAAAGGAGAAAATACCAGCATTTTCCCCTTTTCCCACAATATTTACTACCCCACGAAAGAAAAATTGAACCATCTGAGTCTCAATGAAATTGTCTTCTGCCAATGCTTTCAATTTGGATAAGGCTTAATTTTTGTCGTCTGGTAAAATGTAAATAAACAGAAAATACCACCTTCATTCAAATTTAATAAACAGAAATTCCCCACATAGCAAGATATCAAGATACACAAAACAAATCAACAGTTACTGAAGCTATCTTCTGGGAGCAAATTTTATTTATCCTGGAGGGTAAAAAAACTCGAAAAAACCGACAACAAAAAAATTGGAGGTGGAGAATTGTGAAAATTTTAGAAAACAGATTCTTATCTCTCCTTATCTCTCATTTTTCATGCAACAAAATTCTGTTTTATTTCTCTCTTACAAAGCATATTCTCATTTTACCCTCACAAAGTCTATTCTTTATCATCAAACCTTTCCTTATTTCTTTAACAGATGCATCTTGGGAAAACTAAATGTGTCAGCTTTAGAAATCACTGTTGGAAATAGACCAATCAAATGTTCTTACAAACATTTTGATTGATTGATTGATTGATTGATTGATTGATTGACTGGTGTTTAACTCTTTACCAAACAACAACATTTTAGATTGGTCCAAATTAAAGACATTTGCAGATGACAAAATAAAAGTGAATGAAAATTCCAAATTTATATCCAAAAGGAGAAAAAACATTGTGGGAAAAGAAGAAAATGCTGGTTACCAGCATTTTCTCTTTTTTTCCACAATGTTTTCAAAAGGCTTCTTTCTCAGGCTCGTCAACAGTCGGCACTGTGTTTTAAAATGTTGATGCCATTTCCAACATTATTTGAGTGATATCGCAGCGGCCATTGCACCAATCCATGCTTTCCCTGGAGTTTCTTCTACCTGTATTTCACACAATATTCTGTCCAAGCCACTGGCTGCTTTTCCACATAACCATCACTGAAGCAATTGTCAGTGGTGAGAGTGGAATGAAGCCTGTACAATGACTATCATCAATCCTCAGAAAGAAATTGGCCAATCTGTGGATCAAACCAGTGACCTCCTGTTCCTTAGTCCTGTTTGCCTCAGACTGAACTGGCTTAATCTTGTAAGGTTGCACTTGGCGTAAACCTGAAGCTAATAGCTTTAGAAACTATTGTGGTGATTTAAGTAAAATAAAATATATCGCTAAATTTCTCCGTTCTGTCACAATGTTTTTGATGATTGTTTATTAAACCATTACCACATAATCCCTACTTTTGATGACACTGACAAGAAGCCTTTTAGAGAGCATTGTGGGAAAAGGAGAAAAAGCTGGTTACCAGCATTTGCTCCTTTTCCCACAATGTTTTCTACCCTTCACAAAACAAATTTGAAATTTTCAGTCACTTTTATTTTGTCGCCTGCAAAATGCTTTCAATTTGGACAAACCTGTAATTTTGTCATTTGGTAATGAGTTAATTCTTTCCCAAACAACAATATTTTAGACAGGCCCAATTCGAAAGTACTAGTCTTGCAGAAAACAAAATTTATTAGGCACAAATGATGAGATTTCAATCAGATAGTCAAAAATAATATTGTGGGAAATGAAGAAAATGCTGGTTACCAGCATTTTCTACTTTTCCCACAATGTTTTCAAATGGCCTACATCTACGGGTCGTTAAAACTTGGGATTGTGCGGTAAAGATTTAAAAAACAAAACTTACCACATTCAAGACATTTGCAGACAACAATCTAAATGTGACCAAAAAAAATGGCATTTATCTTTGGAAGGGCAGAAAAAATTGTGGGAAAAGAAGAAAATTCTGGTTCCCATCACTTTCTTCTTTTTCCTAAAATGTTTTCTAAAGTATCTTTTCCTATGGTTATTCAAACCCCAGATTATTCAGTAAAAAATTCACTTTTTACCCCACGACAAATTTTTAGACTAGACCAAATTGAAAGCACTTGCAGATGACAAAATGAATGCAGTTTTGGTCTTGGATCTACACTGTATGCGTAATTTATATGTTCCGAACAAAGCTTATGAAGGGTTGAGACATATCACAACAATGTTTTCTATCCTCACACCCACATAGGTCCTTCCAGAGCTGATGGTTAACCCATTACCACACAATCCCTACTTTTGACGCCCCTGAGAAAGACACCTTAAGAAAACATTGTGGGAAAAGGAGAAAATGCTGGTAACCAGCATTTTCTCCTTTTCCCACAATGTTTTCTACCCTTCACAAAACAAACTTCAAATTTTCAGTCACTTTTATTTTGTCATCTGCAAATGCTTTCAATTTGGACAAGCCAAAAATATTGTCGTTTGGTAATGAGTTAATCTGTACATTTCATTTACTAGAATGTTGTTCCTGGGGACTTTCATCTAGCTAAGAATGCTTGCAAAAGTTTACGATTGCTCTTCTTAACCCTTTTAGCTTTGGTCCATAATGTAAATGTAAAAAGCATTGACTGTAAAAGATATTTCTTTTAAAGGTCTGGTAGAATTATGAAACCCTACCATAGCCAAGCCTTGTTTCTCAATGAAGAAGTCAAACTTTTACCGAATAATCCATAGTTTTGATGACCCTGAGAAAGAAGCCTGTAGAAAACATTGTTGGAAAAGGAGAAAATGCTGGTTACCAGCATTTTCTCCTTTTTTCCACAATGTTTTCTACCCTTCACAAAATAAATTTCAAATTTTCAATCACTTTTCTTATGTATGCAAATGCTTTCGATTTGGACAAACCGAAAATTTTAATGTATGGTAATGAGTTAAAAGAATAGGCTTGTTCAAACTGGAAGTATTTGCAGATGACAAATCCAGAGTAGCTGAAACGATAGTAATAGTTGTCTGTGAAAGCGAAGAAAATCATTATAGCAGGCAAGTCGACACACAATAAATTATTATTGATCAACAAAATCCATTTTGTCTGAGAACTGAATGAATCATGAGGTAGACTGGTCCTTCAGCATGCAGAAAACTAAACAAAAGCAGAAGATATTGGTCATGGTCAGCCCGCACGGATTGCACATGCTGACTTGGGTCTATGCTTTTTGCTGACAGAGCATTACTCAAACAGGTTGAAATCATGACAATTGTCTTACTTTCTGGAGTACCTAGTTCTATCCTATTTTCTCAATGCAGTTTGAAAAAAATAATCTGAAATGCGGAAAAAAACTTGGAAATCATGTTAAAAGTTCAGAGCAAAAAATAAATGCAGATGGAAATCTTAAATTATGCTGTCAAAGAAGGTTATAAAAAGCATAGCTGATAATATATCTTTAACTTTTAAATAAACAACAAAATTTTACACTGGTTCAAATTGAAAAAATTTTCAGACGACAAAACAAAAGTGACTGAAAAATTGACAATTGTTCTGGGAAGGGAAGAAAACACTGTGGGAAAAGGAGAAAATGCTGGTTACTAGCATTTTCTCCTTTTCCTACAGTGTTTTCAAAAGGCTTCTTTCTCAGGGGCGTCAAAAGTAGGGATTGTGTGGTAATGGGTTAACTCTTTACTATACAATTCCGAGTTTTGACAAACATGTGAGAGAGGACTTTTTAAAACATAGTGGGAAAAAGAGCAAATGCTGGTAACCAGCATTTTCTCCTTTTCCTATAATGTTTTCTATACTATCAATGACACTATAAAGGTCATGAGCAATCATACATCTTTAATTGTTAACCACAAATCCCCAGTTTTGATGACCTCATGGGAGAAAGCTTTTGAATGCATTGTGGGAAAAGGAGAAAATGTTGGTAACTTGCATTTTCTCCTTTGCTCACAATGTTTCCTACCCAATCAAAGATCACCCCCCCCCCATTTGGAATACTTTTAGTATTTTTATCTGCAAATGCTTTCAATTTGGGCATGTCTAAAATTTGGTTGTTCAGTAAAGAGTTTAAAGATAAGCTTAATTTCAAATGCAAAAAGACATGACCCTCAAATCAACCGGGGTATATTACATCAATTTTCCCACCAAAATGTGTTTTACCCTTTACCACAAAATCCCTACTTTTAATGAGACGAGGAAAAACAAAAACCTTTAAAAATATTGTAGGAAAGTTTCTCCTTTACATGCATTGCAATGTTTTCAACCGTTCATTCATTAAATTTCAATTTTGGAGTCATTTATTTTGTTGTCCCCAAATACTTTTCATTTGGACTAGTCTAAAACTTTTTCTTTAGTAAAGAGTTGACCCATTACCACACAAACCCTACTTTTAACGACCCTGAGACAGTTAGAAAACATTGTGGGAAACAGAGAAATTGCTGGTAGCCAGCATTTTCTCCTTTTCCCTTAATGTTTTCTACTCTTCACAAAACAAATTTCAAATTTTCAGTCACTTTTATTTTGTCGCCTGAAAATGTTTCCGATCTGGACAAGCCTAAAATATTGTTGTTTGGTAATGAATTAAACTTTATTGAATAATACCATTAAATGTCCCTCAATCAGAGGAAAGAGGAAATGCCGGTAGCTGGTATTTTCTCCTTTTCTAATAGTGTTTACTACATGATCAAGTGCAAGACCTTAAATTAACCATCATTTGATGTGTGACCTGCAAGTACAAATTTGAACCTGTCTAAAATTTCATAACAAGGCATACACTTCATCTTTTAAGGATATACAGTGTTTTATGAGTCTGACGAATAAAGGTTCCTAAACATACTGACAAAAGGAGAAAATGCTGGTAATCATAATTTTCCACCATGTTTCCTACCCTTTCACAAACAAATCCCAACATTTGAAAGGCATTTCATCTGTTGTCTGCAAATTCTTTGGATTTGAGCAAGTAAAAAATTTCGTGGTCAAGTAAAGGGTTAAAGAGTATAAACTCACAGCATTTTTACAATATGATTTTCACTTCAGTGGATTTCTGAACTGCAAAACATTACATTTTTTGCAATGCTTTTTATCCTCTAATAACTTACCACCTACAGAAGACCTTTTTTCAAACTGATAAGAAATAGAATTTCAGATTGGCTAAACCATTTTTGGTTTAGCCAATCAGAAATTCTGCTACTTTGTACATAAAGAATGAGTCTGTTAGTGAATAGTACCCAAGACCTCTTTTGAAATCATGAAACGAAAAACTCATAAGTTGCACCTTCTCCTTTTGCCACATTGTAGAAAAGGCAAAGAATAATAGTGAAGGTGCTTTCAGGTCCACAGTTTGTTTGGCAAAAGCTCTAGCAATTTTACACTAGCCCAAGTTAGATCATTAACTCTTTACCAAACAACAAAATTTTAGCATTTGCAAACAACAAAATAAAAGTGACTGAAAATTTGAAACTTGTTTTGGTGAAGAGTAGAGAACATTGTGGGAAAAGGAGAAAATGCTGGTTACTAGCATTTTCTCCTTTTCCCACAATGTTTTCCAAAGGCTTCTTGCTCTAGATTATAAAAAGTAGGAATTGTGTGGTAATGAGTTAAACATGGCTGCAACAATGAAATTTGTCCACGAGAAAGCAGAAAACATGGTGGGAAAAGTAGAAAATGCTGATTATCAGCACTTTTTTCCTTTTTCCATTGTTTTCTTTTCAAAAGTCTTCTCCATTAGAGTTGTTCAAACTCAAAACTGAGAGGTAATGGGTTAGAAGCAACTGAAAACAATCAGAACTACTTACCTGAAGAAACCATCTATGCCAGAAGTCCATCTTTTACTATCTAGTACTGTACAATCAAAAACACTTTTTAACTCTTCATAATATCCCACCTTGGTCTTAACTAACAATCTTTGAAATTGTTAACTAACAATAATAGTTAACTAACAATCTTTAAAATAGTTACAAAACTTTAAATAACCTCATGATTATTGTACATGCTCCAGATACCTTAACCCTTTACCAAACAATCCCTGGTTTTTAAGCCCCTGAGATAGAAGGCTTTTAAAAACATTGTGGGAAAAGGAGAAAATGCTGGTAACCAGCATTTTCTCCCTTTTTCCACAATGTTTTCTACCCTGATCAAAACATATTTCAATTTTTGAGTTACGTTTATATTGTTGTCTGCAAGTACTTTCAATTTGGACCAGTCTGAAATTATGCTGTTTGGTACACAGATCAGTCAGTTAATTCTTTACCAAACGACAAAATTTTGGTTCAGTCCACATTGAAAGCATTTGCAGACATCAAAATAAAAGTGAATCATAGAAGTGAAATTTGATTTGGAAAGGGTAAAAAACATTTTGGGAAAAGAAGAAAATGCTGGTTACCACAATGTTTTCAAAAGCTTTCCTTCGCAGGTTCGTTAAAAGTCAGGATTGTGAGTTAAAGAGCGTGTTAACATTCAACAGAAGTTTGTAAGTACTAAACTGATTCAGAAATTTGGTTTTCATAGAATACCACCTGTCATATAAAATTGTGTGTCACAAAACAGACTTAACCCATTACCACACAATCCCTACTTTTGACGCCCTTGAGAAGGAAGCCTTTAGAAAACATGGTGGGAAAAGGAGAAAATGCTGGTAACCAGCATTTTCTCCTTTTCCCACAATGTTTTCTACCCTTCACAAAACAAATTTCAAATTTTCAGTCGCTTTTATTTTGTCATCTGCAAATGCTTTCAATTTGGACAACCCTAAAATACTGTTGTTTGGTAATGAGTTAAAAATAGATTTTAAAAATTTTCAGTGTTATCCTGAGCTTTTGCACCCCACAATGTCAAACTATCATCTGGCTATTTATATTCATAAGCACTCATCCAGAACATGAAATAAATCACAGTTTTCCCTAAAATATACTAATATATTTTTTACGACACTCAAATGCCACTAAAACTCTATTTTTTTGCCGTTAGCATAACTGTATTGACTTTGGATTAATTGCTTCCTCATAGTATCAAATATTTCTATCTAGGTATTAACAAATTAACTCTTTACCAAACGACGAAATTGTAGACTGGTCCGAATTGAAAGAATTCGCAGACGACAAAATGAATGGGACTGAAAAATTGGTTACCAGCATTTTCTCCTTTTCCTACAATGTTTTCAAAAGGCTCCATTCTCAGGGTCATTAAAAGTCAGGATTGCATTGTAAAGAGTTAATGCCGTTTCTCTCTCCATAAATACCTTTATTTGACCGAATATATTTTTACTACTAGAAAATAACCTTTACTTTTTTAACCCAAAGGCCACTAAATGTGATTCACTGACCTTTTTTGTACAAAGTAGATCAAGATCAGGCTTTAGGGAGTGTGCAGTCTGATCTTAGATTCACACTGTCAGATAAGGAGATATCTTTCCTCAAAAATATCTTTCCTGTAGCAATTATTTTGGTTTTTACTATCGGCTTGAAAGTTCTCTCTCTTTCTATTTCTATTTAGCAGTCTGATCTTGATCTACACTGTCCACAATGGGTTTATATTTCATCAACAGTATGGAAAGAGTAAACTCTTTACTACACAAGAAAATTTTAGACTGGTCCAAACTGAAAGCTTTTGCAGACCACAAAATAAAAGTGACTGAAAAATTGAAATTTGGTTTGGCAAAGATAGAAAACATTATGGGAAAAGGAGAAAATACTGTTTACCAGCATTTTCTCCTTTCTTTACAATGTTTTCAGAAGACTTCTTCATTGGGGTCGTGAAAAAAACAGGGATGGTTTGGTAAAGAGTTAAATGAACAAGAAAAAAAATGTGTTAGTATTCCTTTTATCTCACCATTTTAGGCTATTTCTTTTCTTTTATCAGTGTGAAACCCCTTTTGCCACAGTATTTCGGTTTTTTCATGGCAGCCAGTTTATCTATCCATAATTATGTTCTTGAGTTTTTTTACCAGCACTGTGTAAAATACTTAATGCAAAGTACTGGTTATCTTGCTCTGTTAATACCAATTACAATACAAAGCAAACACAAACCTCCCAAAGAATCTTAAAGTCTTTCTGTTCCACTCGAATAAGTTCCGTGCAATCTCTCGTGATGATGGTACAATGACGAGGTCTGTTAGTCAACACCGACTCCCCAAACGAGGTCCCTGGTCCAAATGTGCATAGTGTTACTGACTCCTGAAAAAACAAAATTAATACATTTCTATTAAACTCGTTACTAAACAACAAAATTTTAGGTTTATTCAAATCAAAAGCATTTGCAGACGACAAAATAAAAGTGGCTGAAAATTTGGAATTTGCTTGGTGAAGGGGTAGAAAACACTGTGGGAAAAGGAGAAAATGCTGGTTACTGCATTTTCTCTTTTTTCCCCAAAATGTTTTCAAATGTCTTCTCTCTCAAGGTTGTTAAAACTTGGAAATGTTCAGTGAACCCTTTACTCCATAGACACTCATTTCTACACATTGCTTGTTGGAGCCCTTGGAAAACACTGGGGCAAAAGGTGAAATTGCTCGTCACGAGCAATTTCACCTTTTGCCACAATGTTTTCTACACTATCAAAAGGTGTCATATACACATAAGAAATGGCTTTATCTTTGCTCTTATTTATGGTCAATTAGAGATACCATAGAAATGCCTTATGGGGAAAAGGGTTAAGAGTTGAAAGGCCATTAACCTTTTACCAAGCAATCACGACTTTTAGCACCCCTGTATAAGAAGCCTTTTGAAAAAATTGTGGGAAAAGGAGATGCGTGGACAGTGTAGCACACGATGTGACATGAAGATAGCATTACAGATGGTATGGTGTGAAGTTAGTGTTACACTTGGTAGTATGTGTAGACACATCTTCGCAAGTCAAGGCTGACGATTCACTACGCTACTCTACCCTTGGCGAATCGAGCTTGATTTTTACATTCACCCGATACGCTTTTTCATTGGATGCAGCCAGCTCTAGCTGCAACGAATGAAATCACTCATAGCATTTCATCTTTGATAAAAACAGAACAAGGTCTCTACCTTTCAAATAGAAGGTAAACATGGAAACTCATGTGGATGTCTGCTTATCGCTTCATGTGTATTCGTAAGCGGTTTGTAAAACGCTATTCCATTTGCTTTTAGAAATATGATGTAAAAGGGGGTAATAACCAGCATCCAATAGAGGGCACATCGCAGGAATCTCGAAATCGGGCTCAACCAGCCAAGGTAAGATCCACGTAGTGATCGTAAACTTGGCTCTCGAAGATGTAATAGTTGTTACTTTGAGAAAATGTAACATTGACGTTGTTTTTGACCTTATTTAGTGCTCGATCTCCGGTGATCTCATTGATATTGGATGTAGTAGATGATTTTAATGCAAGGAACAAATTTTTCTAACTACATGCACTATGACAGAATTTTTAGGCCAGGGAATCCCTCTCAAGGGATTCCCTTGCCTATAGGGATCGTAAGCTGCCTATTCGGACAAAAATGTTGGACGGTGTGTCCACTCTATATCGCTGAGTCCGCCAAAACAACTAGTTTCCCCAAGTATATTCAGAGATTGCTTATCACACCCTGTGAATGCTTTCCTTTCCTCAAAGCTTTCATCTGCAAAATGCCATGGAATTGCAAGGGTATTACAATCCTTTACTAACTGACGAGTGTGTTTTTTTATCCCGTTTTTGTCATTAACACTGACCTGATAAAGGCGTAACCAAATGAACTTAGCTTTATCCGGCAGTTGTGTATCCTTACGCGCTATATACGGTCAATATCTATAACGCTCTCTCTTATCAGCTGATATAGCTCAGTAGGTAGAGCGTAGGACTTGTGAACACAATGTCCTACAGGTTGTGGGTTCGATTCCCCGGCCGGCCAACTAAAAAAATTACTAATAGTCTTTCGGATGAGATGTGCCATTTGAAACATCTGTTCAAGTAGGTTCAAGATCAAGGCCACATTGAAGGCCAATTTTTCGTCCGAACCATAACTTCTACATTTTAAGATAGATTCCGATATAAATTAACATAATGCATTGTTCTCCATCATGAGTAGAAGTTCCCTTTGAAACATTTATTCAGGTCCAGGGTCTAGGTCAAGCTTGAGAGTCAAGTGTTCGCAGGCTTGATACAAGTTGTCCTTGGACAATGATTATCAATTAGGATTAACGTCTTTTTATATTATGTAGATATAAGTATCGAAGCTCAAGTCACTGTGACTTGTCCGTAAAATAGGCAAGTAAAATAGGAAAATCGAGCCTAATCGTTTTCCCAAAACAATCCAACCTTTCCACAGTATTTTATTGAGAAAATATTTTGGCTAAAAGAGAATTTGCTTGTAACAAGCAATTCCTCCCAATTTCCCCAAAATCTTACTTTTCAATATACACGAAGAACTACTTTGGATTTTCATCTACAACTTCCTTCAAATATGACCAGTTCAAAATTTCGTCGACTTGTGGAAGGTAGAGGCAACATGACCAACTGCCATATCACTCCAGTCTTTATTATTCATTACATTTTACCTTGATATCTATCTTACATGTATTTTCATTGAAATCGATAAAAATAAATATGTTCTTGCGTTATAAATGTAAAAAATAACGTCATTCAGGACTACAAGACATCACATGTCTCAGAAAATTTAGATAACCAAAGCAGTGCTCTCAATAAGCGGACGTCGACGTGTATTACGTCCAACTTTTTAGAAAAAACGTCGGCATTTTCCAAGTTGGACGTTTTTTTAACGTCCATATTATGACAAAAACGTCCGAGAATTTCAACCCGGACGTTTTTTTTTTAATGCACAAAGGGTTTGACGCGTGTGAAAAACTTCGATAACGTCCATTCAATGTAAGGAAGGCGCTTTACAAAGAGCCTCTATAACCATGTAAAAGCGTTTTGGTGATCCAGATCACGGTGTGCAGATGACAATTACACATATGCGATTGTTTATCCAATTTATGACCGGATTATGGTACGTATTTAATTGGTCCATCAATTTAAGATCGCTTAGTAATCAATCGTCTTTAATTTGACTGCAGAGATAAAAATTAATGGATAAATGCAATTAATAGAGGCATGCAATCGAAGATGGGGGAATGTTGTTTGTTTGCAAAAATGCAACATGGAAGAAATTTAAATAATCGAGCAGATCTAGATCTTATAGATCAACTAATTATTTGTGCGACTCTTTAGAAAATCAGCAGCTTATAGTTTCGTTACGCATTTCTTTCGGGAATTATGCAGCGTACTTAAGGAGTTTTTTTTTTTAAAGAATCATTGTGTGACGTGATCGTCGTTACGAAGGAATTCACGTCTGTCTGAAATACGTGTCTTCCATAATCCACTAGGAAACTGAAAGAAATTCATGCACATCTAAATACAAGATGAATGGTTTTGCATGTTCACTTGGTTTGAAACAAATGACGAAAGAAACAGGCTGCTGTGCAACACGTCATTTCAACAATTATGGATATGGTTATAATTCTTCAGTTGTTACCATCCTAACACTTCTAGCGCAAAATGGAATGAAATTTCTTATTAATTGATAAATAAGGATTTATACTGGTATAATATTTTTGCACATTTCTGATGGACCAGAAATTTATTTGATGTCCATCTTGAAGATATTTGTTGATATTTTGTTCTTTTTTCAGAAAAGGGAGGTAATTCTTCTTTTTTACCCACATTATATGGTTATTCTAAGGACATGTCTTCCTGGATAAAACTTTACAGTAACCACAACATAAGGTTGGCCATTCCGCAACACAATCAAAATAAATCTAAGCTCAAGACCACATTGACCGATGTGGAAAAAAAATTCCTGACTTTTTAAAAATAATTCCTAAAATTTGAACATGGAATTACAAAAATTCCTGAAATGGTCCCTTATTGAGAGCACTGCAAAGTTGGTATTGCACCTATTGAATACGGTTCAATTTTGACTTGGGATTGTTTACAAGCACGACAAATTACTAAGTATTCTAAGCCATTATCAAGCACCCCATAACTGTGAGCACATGCCTAGCTCTGGCTTAATTAGTTTCTGGCTGGTGCTTTCTAGTATCAGTTCAAAATTTCCTGATAAAACCAAGAATTCCAGGGGCTTAGTGGAATCCGCTTGTATCCCTGTCCGTCTACCTGTTTGTATTAATTAAAATTGACCTCATGTGCTGTTTCGTATCCTCAGTTTCCTGGCCTTCAGTACTATCAGTACTTTGATTTTATCATCTTATAGGACAATGTTTCAAAATCTTGACCTTTGCACACTGACACCCTCCCCCCAAAAAAAAGTTCAATAAGCAAAGAATAGTCTTAACTTATAATTCTATATTTTATTCCGAGTCAGTATTTTAAGACCATCATTTCTTTTTCATGTTCCAGTGCCTTTTTCTCTTGCAGCCACAACATTTTTCATTGTGCATGCTTTTCGTATTTAGCTCATTACCAAACGACAAAATTTAGGTTTGTCCAAATTTGCAGGTAACAAAATAGAAGTGACTGAAAATTTGAAATTTGTTTTGTGAAGGGTAGAAAACATTGTGGGAAAAAAGAGAAAATGCTGGTTCCCAGCATTTTCTCCTTTTTCCCACTATGCTTTCTAAGGCATCTTTCTTAAGGTCTTCAAAAGTCGGGATTGTGTGGTAAAGGGTTAAACAGAAAAGACTTTCTGACAGCCTATTAGCAGGAATGTGCAAATTAATTATCTACTCAACTACAGCTACAAGTCAACAAAACTTTTGACATGCACATATAGTATGCATTGGCAAATGACGGTTTAAAGGTGGGTATTTAGATGTTTCACATCATATCAAATTAAAAAATCATATATTACTGAAATGTATATGAAAAACAATGCAAATCATCAATAATTAAGAACCATAAAATTACAAAAAAAAATTCTTTTTGGTGGTATTCCTTTTAAAGGCTAGGTAGCCTCTTAAACTATTTTTAGATTTCCCGCCAAAAATCAAAAAAGCATTGTGGGAATGTTGTGACTGGCACGTGACTAATGACTCTTAAATTCCATAACATAACAAAATTATAATTATTTTCAATAATGTCTAGAACTTTGGATGCTATGTTTGGAGCTTCGTCTGTGTATTTCCGGTATGTAAATGAACGAGTTGCTGATGTAAAAATAGACCGTGTTTCCCTTCAGTGCCAACCTGGGCTGTTGTAAATCTCTAGTTTCTCTTGTCGGATGGTTTTCGACTACTGGGATTTTATGCATGAAAATTAGAAGGCTTTGGGAATGTAAGGATGAGTTTTTTGCATTTTTTGTAAAATTTTCGTCCCAAGATCTGAAGGGCCACCTTTAAATGTGAATCAAATAATCTCCTTGTCTCAAAAGGGCAAAAAAAACCATTGTGTCAGTTAGGTTTTTTTTTCTTTTTACCACAATGTTTACAAAAGTTTTCTCCCTCAGAGGAGCACAGAATTGTTTGGTAAAAGATTAACTTACGGAGAGCCGTCCTGTTTCTGATATCCTCACCTCCAGGGAACCAGACAACACAGTGTACCAGTTCGTGCCAATGTCACCTTGACGAAACACTGAAAAGTACAATGTAAGACAACTCTTTACCACATAATCACAGGTTTTAATGACCCTTGGGAAAAGGGTCTTTTGAAATCATTGTGGGAAAAGAAGAAAATGCTGGTAACCAGCATTTTCTTCTTTTCCCACAATGTTTTCTATACTTTAAAAAGACAAATATTATGTTTTGAGTATCTTGTGATATTTTGTCTACAAATGCTTTCAATCTGAACAAGGCTAAAATTTTGTTGTTTGATAAAGAGTAATGTCAGTTTGTTACCAAATATCAAAATGAAAAATAGCAAATGGCATGACAAGCATCAAATAGCCTTCTCAGATTTCGGAACAAAGATAATTTTAAAGAATGACATGCACGGAACTCCTGTTTGAATTCTCACACAAAATGTGTTGAAGTGATGCCCTAATGCACTCCCCTCCTTGCCTTATTTGATAATTTTTCTTGGAAACATGTTTTTATGCTTTACACAATCCTGACTTTAATGACATATGGTTAGTTGTATTGGGGTTTCACAGCACTTTAACAGCTAAGGTCATATCATGGAAGTCAGTGATGCACATGTGTTCCCTGGCTTTGTCACACCAGTACATACTAACACAACTTTCTTTCCAAAGTCACTGACAACTTTTCTCATATGCTTCAGCAGAGGTGAGAGGCGAAAATATGCCGAAAAAAAGTTCGCTTCAACCGGGTATCAAACTCACAACCACCAGGTCATGAGTCCAACATGCTCACCACTGAGACACCCGGGTGGGCTTTAATGACACAATGGTAAGCTATTGGAAACATTGTGATAAAAGGAGAAGATGCTGGTAATCAGCATTTTCTTTTTTTTTTTACCACAATGTTATCTTCCTCATCAAACACAAATTCCATTCTTTGAGTCGCATAAAAAAAGGCATGCATCTGCAATTGCTATAAATAGGGAAAAGTCTAAATCTTTGTCATCTAGTATAGACTTTAGCAATGTACTCGAACCCCTTTGTTTTGCAACACTGTGGTCAAAATCCAGGAGCTCGTGTTCAAATCCCGTCTTGGCAAGATTACTCCACTTTCGCTGCTGAAGATTAGCAAGACAGCTTGGAACAAGTGTTACGCATAATAATGGTAAAAACAAGAGGGCTAAGAGGACACTTTGTGGCTCTACTGCATTTTGAATAAACATGAAAAGCATCTAACTAGCATCAATAGAAACATTAAACCATAAGAAGCCTGCATGATATCATATATAGGCTTGAAAACATGCCAAAAGGCCCACTGGGACATTTCATAAAAAGTACACCTCAGATCAGCCTGCGGAGTCCGCGCAGGTTAATCTGAGATGGCACTTTAGGACTACATTACACTTTCAGCTACAGAAGAGCTGCACAAAACAGAAAATTATTTAAAAATGGAGTGTCATTTCGGATTAACCTATTCCTCGCAAGCTGATCCGAGAAGGCACTTTACGCAAATGTCTGAATGCCTCTTCTCGTGTGTTGCAGGCTGTACGATATTTCATTTAGAAAATCGCAAAGCTCCCCTTCCTACATAATACAACATTCATATCTTTTTCATGTAAAAAAAAATGATTTTAAATGCAAGCAGATCTAATCAAGTATCATTCACATTCTAATCAAATATTAATGAGCTCTTACATAGAAATGAAGTTTGATCATATTGGGTAACTCTCTACCAAATGACAAAATTTTAGACTAGTCCAAATTGAAAGCACTGCAAATGATAAAATAAATGTGAATCAAAAATTGAATTTTGATTTTGAAAGAGTAGAAAACATTGTTGGAAAAGGAGAAAATGCTGGTTACCAGCATTTTCTCCTTTTCCAACAATGTTTTCAAAAGCTTTCCTTCTCAGGGTCGTTAAAAGTTGGAATTGTGTGGTAGAGAGATAAGCAGTCTCAGAGATGTTTGAAATACAGGTTAACATACACATGCTTTGATGCATGACAGACAGACAGACATATGATGGACACATGGTCATGGCACTAGCTTGCTGGCCTCTGGCTGGTGGAGCCAGAAAAAACAGAAACTCATAGATGGGTGCACTGTTTGTTCAGTATAACTATAAAATTCTGTTGGTTAGAAGCATTATAGATAAAAAGAAACATGTCTTTCAGTGGCTAGGCATAATCACAAGATAATGATTTTGCCATTAACACATGTACATATCTGTTCTTAGTTTTTCACAAACACAAGATTTTTCCAGCAAAACGAACAATGAAATCACAAATAAGATGGACTTCACAATACTGGCTTGAAATTTTCAACAAAGTCCAAGAAAGCATTCATTGGTGCACTGGCTGCCCTTACATAATCATAGCTCCAGATAAGAGCGAGTGATGGTACTCTAAATCCATTATTTCTCTTCTAAACCCTATGTTGTGGGTACTCATCAGAATCATCCCGGTGAGACGATTTTTAATGAGTACCCACAACATAGGGTTTAGTCTAGAATAAATAATAATTACAATTTTGAAATCAAAATCACTCCCTCTATCTGGAGCTCTGCATAATTGAAATAATATTGAAAACAGTGTTAACCCATTACCACACAATCCCTACTTTTGACAACCCTCAGAAAGAAGCCTTTAGAAAACATTGTGGGAAAAGAAGAAAATGCTGGTAACCAGCATTTTCTCCTTTTTCCACAATGTTTTATAATTTTCACAAAACAAATTTAAAATTTTCAGTCACGTTTATTTTGTCGTCTGCAATTGCTTACGATTTGGACAAGCCTAAAATTTTATCGTTTGGTAATGTGTTAAACACCATACAATTATTCCATCAACAAAATCTATCTGTGCAGCCTGATCTTGATCTGCACAGTCTAGGGCAGCAACAAACTGAAAAGCACGAGCACATTAAAATGTAAAAATTCTACATACAGGTGACTCCTTTTTCGAGGTCTTCATAGTAACCATAGTAACAGATCTGCTGCAACAACAAAGGATGGAACCTCTCAAACACTTTGATGTCCTTCAACCTTGAATAGATAATGTCAAGGTCTTCTCCACTTCTGTCACATGGTCTGAAAAAAAAAATTACTCGGGTAAATATAGCAACCATTCCCACTGATTACTGTATAATTTATGAGGATTATGCGTGTCGAAAAATTTGCGAATTACCCGTTGTGGCCATTTTGCGCACAGAAATGTTTTGGAATTTGAGACACTGGTTCTTATACTTGTAGTAAAATATGCAAACAGAAAAGCTTGCAAATTTTTCAAATTCCCTAAAATTGCAAAACTTTCCATGTCGAAACATTAGCACTTACATGGTATCACACAAGTTTATTTTTCATGATCGAAAATCAGTACTTTGACAATGTTAATATAAGTACATCTACATTGTATTTCGAAAGGGAACAGAAGGTAACATGTTGTCTTAACCCTTAAAGCGCTGGAACCAACTTAACTTGTTTTTGTGGACAGTGTAGATCAAGATCAGACTGCACAAAATGTGCAGTCTGATCTTGTATCTACATATTCTGGCCAAAAAAACCTTGGTGCAGCAATATTTCAGATGTTTTTTCTATTTAAAAATGTCTCTTGTATTAATTCAGTACTTTAAGGGTTAACCCTTTACCAAAAAATCCCTGGATTTTACGGCCCAGAGAAAGAAGCCTTTTGAAAACATTGTGGGAAAAGGAGAAAATGCTGGTAACCAGCATTTTCTCCTTTTCCCACAATATTTTCTACCCTATTGGAAACAAATTCCAATTTTTGAGTTACATATAATTTGTCGTCTGCAAGTGCTTTCAATTTGGACCAGTCTAAAATTTTGTCGTTTGGTAAAGGGTTAAAATTTTCAGCCATAAAGAATGTTCCTGTAGCTCAGAGAACCAACCAAAGTCTATACCATACGGCAAATTTCAGACTGATCTAGATAGATAGCAGACAACAAATTAAGTGTGGCTAAATTAATGATTTGTAATTTTCAATAGGGCCAGAAACATTGTTGGAAAAGGAGAAAATGCTTGTTACAAGCATTTTCTCCTTTTTCTACAATGGTTTCAAGGGACTTTTCCTCAGGGTCGTGAAAACTCTGGATAGTAAAGAGTTAATTCTTTAATTAACAAAAGGTAACATTTTGGTTTGATCCAAATCCAAAACACATGCAGCCATCAAATGTGGGTCTTGAAAAGGATAGAAACATTGTGCAAAAAAGTAGAAAATGTAACAAGTTTATTTTCCCTACAATGTTTTCAACCTAATTCAAGGACTTAATACTTTCATTCGAAAAAAATCTGAATTGTTGTCTGTATAATTTGTCATTAACCCATTACCAAACAGCAAAATTTTTGTATGTCAAAATTGAAAGGAATTGCAGACGACAAAATAAAAGGGACTGAAAAATTAAAATTTGTTTTGTGAAGGGAAGAAAACATTGTGGGAAAAGGAGAAAATGCTGGTTACCAGCATTTTCTCCTTTTCCCACAATGTTTTCTAAAGGCTTCTTCCTCAGGGGCGTCAAAAGTAGGGATTGTGTGGTAATGGGTTAATCATCAAGTCCAAACTGTTTGCTTTATGATAAAGGGATGTAGAGGATCTCGGTCCACTTAGCAATATAAGGGAGCTAACTCTGTATCAAGTCATAAAAGTTTGGACTCTTCAATAATTAACTCTTTACCAAACGACAAAATTTTGGGCTAGTCTAAATTGAAAGCATTTGCAGACAACAGCGTAGATTTGAATAAGAAATTGAAATTTGATCTGGACATGGTAGAAAACATTGTGGGAAAAGGAGAAATTGTTGGTTACCAGCATTTTCTCCTTTTCCCACAATGTTTTCTATAGACTTCTTTCCAAGGGTCGTTAAAAGTAGGGGTGAAACAATACGGTAAAAAGTGCATTGCACTATACTGCAACACGGCTGACCCATATTGCAATATGTATTGCAATATGCTGTATATGCCGACATTTAGCATATCTGACTACTTGTAGTCACTGTTATGCTAAAAAATTTGACTAGTCTTTAAAGGTGGCCCTTCAGATCTTGGGACGAAAATTGTACAAAAATGCAAAAAAATCATCCTTATACTCCCAAAGCCTTTTAATTTTCATCTATAAAACCCCAGTAGTCGAACACCGTCCAACAACACAAGAAATTAGAGATTTACTACAGCCCAGGTCGACACCGACGGGAGACACGTTCTATTCTTAGATGATCAATTCGCTAATTTACATACAGGAATACACAGACAAAATTTCAAACATAGCGTCTGAAGAAGACATTATGGAAAATAAATATTACATGTTTGTTATGTAATGGAATTTAAGCGTTATGAGTCACGTGCCAGTCACTAGGCATTCCCGAAATGCTTTATTGATTTTTGGCGCGAAATCTAAAAATACCTTAAGAGGCTTCGTAGCCTTTTAAGGGAATACCATCAAAAAAAAATTTTTTTTGTAATTCTATGAATCTTAATTATTGATGATTTGTATTATTTTTTCATATGAATTTCAGTGATTTATATATTTTTTAATTTGGTGAGATGTAAAAATTCTAAATACCCACCTTTAACACAGACTAGACTGAAATGACAAAGAAATTAAGAATTGTCAATAGAAACAAGTAAATGACTCAATGACATGTCAAGTCATGTTCTTTTTCAAAAATATTAGCATGTCAACCTTGTCAGCACCCAGAGAGGCCCTCTGTGCTGACAAAAAGTCACCAGCAGTACTGAACACTTGCTCAGAGGGCGCACTTGTTTATGTAGAAACCAGCTGTCTTATTTCAAACCTTGGGAGCTCAACAGAGAAGACAGTGTGATGCACTAACTTACTCCGTTACTAATACTTTCCCACTTATCTACCGGGAAAAAAACTGCAAAATAAGTGTGAGGAAAGTTATAGGAAATGAATAACAAACTCTGTTGGTCCAAAATCAGTAATACGGTCGACGGTTATTTGGAGCGAATTTGAGGTGGTCATAATTTTACCTTAACACAGTTGACACCGCCTGTAGAAAAAATAAACAACTTTCGCTTTCATAAATCGTAAATCGGTTATTTGAAAAACCATCCATTTCTATGGGTGGCAACGAGTAACCGGTTAACCGAGTACTCGATCGAACGTCCGAGTATCGATTACCAAATTTGATATTCGAGTACTCGATATTTTTTTCAAATATGTACATTTTTGCTTCCCGAGGAAAAATTTCTTTGCAAAACAAAGACTGCAGCCGATTAAATGTAATCAAAACATCGTTGCAAAAGTGTGAAAGTTAGCGAAAGATAGCCAAACAATTCACAATTTGACACGTGTTCGTAATAAACAACAACTGTGTCAATTATAACGTTAAGCCGTTCACGTTAATCGCTAATCATTAAAGTTTTTGTAATTTCAGAGGCCGGCTAATATGGTCTAATATGGTCTAATCAGGGAATAGAAAGTAATTATCCTTGATCTTCACAGTTTGACTGTGAAACTTATCTAGGGATCGTGCGTACCATGTGATCGCCAACGTGCTGTTGTATACCTACCAAAACTTATGATCAGACAAGACACGCTCACGAACTCCATGTCACTGACCGCTAACAGGTCGAACAATGCCGACATGAAAAAGCTACGCCATTGATTTCATAAACCTACACGTGTACGTTCATATGCAGGTTGGTCTATTTTTAGACAGATTGGAATTCCAGCGGTCTTCGATCGATAAAACTCGGTTAGATTACTGAATGTTGATTTCTATTTATAAAGAACGAACCCAATTGACCGTGAAATACATGCCTGTCAACTCCATGGCAACCACAGATGTATATGTATGTGTATCTTGGGATACAAGCTTTATCACACCCTTTATACACTTATATCCTAAATTTGTTGAATTGGGGTTTAAATAGTTTGTCAGGTGATTGGATTTTTCGGTCTTGAATCGGGAAACTCCCTTTGAAATCGTGGTGAGTTCGGAAGCATGCTTATGCTTACACATGTGTGTAGAACGTGAAATAAATGCTTGTAAACAAAGGGTGTCAAACGGATCAAGATTTTTTGTTGAATAGATTTTCACTGTTTCCAATTCTTAGGACAAAAAAAAAATACCGATCATGTTCTGAAATTTTAGTATAAAATGTAGTAAAAATCGTCCGAGTAACCGAGTACTCGATCGGAAAAATGACCAAGTACTCGAGTATTAAAATCGATACTCGTTGCCATCCTTATCCATTTCTGACAAAATTTTTGGGAAAACCGGACTTTCTAATGCAATTAAGAGAAGTTGACAAATTGCAGAAATACCGATACGGTAAAATTCATACCAGTTTCGTTTTTTTCTTTGAACAGACCGCAGTTAAACAGTATATCAATAAACCATTTCACCACTACTCAAAAGTCGGGATGGTATGGTAGAGTTAACCCCTTACCAAACAATCCCTGGTTCCACGGTGAGGAAACTACATAGACGGAGCCATTGGCTCTGTTAAGGAAATCTTGTGTGGGTTTTTCCGGTCACGTGCGGCGCCGTCAATATCGGCTGTTTCGGTGGACACGAAAACGTAAGTTTTCCATTTATTGTCAAAATTTGATTTTATACTGAACACTAGCGAGAAAAGGGGAATTGTATGAGGGGCCTATGACTTTCAACTTACTTCCTTGTCCGTAGGGAGTTCCAAGTCGGCGCGGTTTTGTCTGAAACACTTTTGCCGTGAGCCACGGCGAGGTAAACAAAGGTCATTTTCTATAATGACCACAGGCTTTCTATTGCTCTTTCTGCATAAACATTACTTATCTAAATGTTTACACCGTCCGAATGTATGAAGTGATTATCTAATCCTTCCCCACTCACGAAAAACAAAATTTGAATCAAAATAAAAAAAATTGAGAAAAAATAAACAATGGCTCCGTCCATATCGGCCGGCTCTGTCTATATCGGCTGGCTCCGCTGTATGAGGGTGAGTTTTAGAAGCGACGTATATGCACAATTGAAACAAAACTCATACACACACACACCCACACACACACACACAATTCGCTTTATTTTCTTTCGCACGGGAACGCGGACGACCGAGGTGAGTACAATAGCTCTTCACACTTCGTGCAGTCAAGCTAAAAGTAAGTACTCAAGTCTGGAGTGTCAACTTCAGACATACCTGCAAAACTTTTACAAAGGTTATTCTCAAATATTGGTTTTATTCAGTTTTGCGTCCCCCAAGCTGTTAAACTGGTATTGAGACGAATGGATCGGTAAGTGGGAGGAAACGGGAGTACCCCGGGAGTATCCCGGGAAAAACACCCGACACACCCGCAAGCAGAACTTGGCTTGTCCACGTTGTCCGAGAGTGCCCTGTACCCACAGGGTGATATGGTCGAATGATCAAGAGCACTGAAGTCAACCACTTTAACCACTCAACCACGTGACCGCCCTTTTTGAAATGATAGATGGTTCGAGAAAAGCATCACCATTCCAAAAATAACTTTCAAAAAATCTAACTTTTGACTGGTAAACCCAATAGCGAAAAAAACCTATCGCTTCTAAAACTCGCCCTCATACAGCGGAGCCAGCCGATATAGACAGAGCCGGCCGATATGGACAGAGCCATTGTTTATTTTTTCTCAATTTTTTTTATTTTGATTCAAATTTTGTTTTTCGTGAGTGGGGAAGGATTAGATAATCAATTCATACATTCGGACGGTGTAAACATTTAGATAAGTAATTTTTATGCAGAAAGAGCAATAGAAAGCCTGTGGTCATTATAGAAAATGACCTTTGTTTACCTCACCGTGGCTCACGGCAAAAGTGTTTCAGACAAAACCGCGCCGACTTGGAACTCCCTACGGACAAGGAAGTAAGTTGAAAGTCATAGGTCCCTCATACAATTCCACTTTTCTCGCTAGTGTTCAGTATAAAATCAAATTTTGACAATAAATGGGAGACTTACGTTTTCGTGTCCACCGAAACAGCCGATATTGACGGCGCCGCACGTGACCGGAAAAACCCACACAAGATTTCCTTAACAGAGCCAATGGCTCCGTCTATGTAGTTTCCTCACCGTGTGGTTCTTACAACCAAGATAAAAACCTTTTGAAAACATGATGGGAAAAGGAGAAAATGCTGCTAACCAGCATTTTTTCCCTTTCCCACAATGTTTTCTACCCTGCCAAAAACATTTTTTTTTTAATGTTTATTTTGTCATCTGCATGTGCTTTCATTTTGGACCAGTCTAAGATTTTGTCATTTGGTAAAGGGTTGATAAGCTTTTTGGAAACATTGTGGGAAAGGGAGAAAATGCTGGTAACCTTAATAAATAAGAACAAGAGCGGCAAATTGTCGCAAGATACGCCTGTCTTACCCCAAGTTGTAAAGCTGGGGCATGCACCGGACAAAATTCAAGTATGAAAAACAACAAACGGCAATAACTCAAAAATTAAGCAAGCAAGGTTTGTGATTTCTGTGCACTGCACTCCCCCTTGATGAGATCTATCCACCCATGACATTTCATAACCCTAGCTAGTATAGTTTTAGAGATATGCTTCGGACAAAAATCAAGTATGAAAAATGACAAAGGGCAATAACTCAAAAATTAAGCAAGCAAGAGTTATGATTCCTGTGCACTGCACTCCGCCTCGGTGAGATCTATCCACCCATGAAATTTCATAACCGTAGCTAGTATAGTTTTGGAGATATTCACCGGACAAAATTCAAGTATAAAAAATGACAAAGGGCAATAACTGAAAAATTAAGAAAGCAAGAGTTATGATTCTTGTGCACTGCACTCCCCCTCAGTGGATCTATCCACCCATGAAATTTCATAACCCTAGCTACTATAGTTCTGAAAATATGCTCCGGACAAAATTCAAGTATGAAAAACAACAAAGGGCAATAACTCAAAAATTAAGCAAGCAAGATTTGTGATTTGTGTGCACTGCACCCCCCATCGATGAGATCTATCCACCCATGAAATTTCATAACCCTAGCTAGTATGGTATTGGAGATATGCTTCGGACAAAAATCAAGTATGAAAAACAACAAAGGGCAATAACTCAAAAATTAAGCAAGCAAGAGTTATGATTCCTGTGCACTGCACTCTGCCTCGGTGAGATCTATCCACCCATGAAATTTCATAACCCTAGCTAGTATAGTTTTGGAGATATTCACCGGACAAAATTCAAGTATAAAAAACAACAAAGGGCAATAACTCAAAAATTAAGAAAGCAAGAGTTATGATTCTTTTGCACTGCACTCCCCCTCAGTGAGATCTATCCACCCATGAAATTTCATAACCCTAGCTTGTATAGTTTTGGAGATATTCACCGGACAAAATTCAAGTATGAAAAACAACAAGGGGCAATAACTCAAAAATTAAGCAAGCAAGAGTTATGATTCTTGTGCACCGCACTCTCCCTCGATGAGATCTATCCACCCATAAAATTTCATAACCGTAGCTAGTATAGTTTTGGAGATATGCTCCGGACAAAATTCAAGTATGAAAAACAACAAAGGGCAATAACTCAAAAATTAAGGATGCAAGAGTTATGATTCTTGTGCACTGCACTCCCCCTCGATGAGATCTATCCACCCATGAAATTTCATAACCCTAGCTAGTATAGTTTTGGAGATATGCTCCGGACAAAATTCAAGTATGAAAAACAACAAAGGCAATAACTCAAAAATTAAGCAAGCAAGAGTTATGATTCCTGTGCACTGCACTCCGCCTGGTTGAGATCTATCCACCCATGAAATTTCATAACCCTAGCTTGTATAGTTTTGGAGATATGCTCCGGACAAAATTCAAGTATGAAAAACAACAAAGGGCAATAACTCAAAAATTAAGCAAGCAAGAGTTATGATTCCTGTGCACTGCACTCTGCCTCGGTGAGATCTATCCACCCATGAAATTTCATAACCCTAGCTTGTATAGTTTTGCAGATATGCTCCGGACAAAGAACTGGACGCCGCCCACCCGCCCGCCCGCCCGGACTCCCGCCACGGGTGATCCCATAATACGTCCCGTCTTCGACGGGCGTATAAAAATTGTACCATCTGCAACTGCATTCAATTTGGACAAGGCTAAAATTTTGTTGTCTGGTGTAGGGTTAAATTTTTATCATGTGTCAAAATTTCAGACTTCCAATATCCTAGGCACTTGCAGATGACAAATTAATTGTGGTTTAAATGTTAGTCTTTGATAGGGTAGCAGATATTGTTGAGAAAAGACGAACTGCTGCATAACAAGGTGTTCTCCTTTCAAACAATGTTTTTAAAGTCTTCGTTCACAAGTACATAAAACGTCTGGACTGTGTTGAAAAGGGTTATGATACTTCAAGATGGAGAGAGAGAGTTAGGACAGGTTTAGCATTAACCCATTACCACACGAGAAAATTTTGACCTGGTCCAAATTGAAAGCATTTTGCAGACGACAAAATAAAGGTGACTGACAAATAGAAATTTGTTCTGGAAAGGGTAGAAAACACTGTGGGAAAAGGAGAAAATGCTGGTTACCAGCATTTTCTCCTTTTCCCACAGTGTTTTCAAAAGGCTTCTTTCTCAGGGGCGTCAAAAGTAGGGATTGAGTGGTAGTGGGTTAAACCTCTTACAGGAGATAGCATGTCCTGAAGTCAATAAAAGATGTCAGTATCAGACAAGAGAGACCAGAAATAATGGTAGTGTAATTCTAATGATGGTGTATTCTGCATGTCTCAGCGATTCTAATGATCATGTCTTTTTGTTCAAATATCAGGAAAGTGACAATATACCACTATTAAACTCTTTACTGGATTATTTTTTTGAAACTTTATTTGCAGTTGTACGCAATGTAGGTTAGAAATTAGAATACACAAAGTTTGCAGTCCTATACTTGATCTATACCATTCTGCGTTGTCTGCACATGTCATATTCTTCGAAGATTCGACCTGTCTTATATGACGCATCACTCTCCCCGATATTCGGGAGACTGTAGTATTATGCGCTATAAAGATGCAACGGAGAAAATGGCTTTTATCAATATATTTGAGCAGAAATCAGGCCTGTTTTAGTTCCACATTTCTCTAAACTGTTGATTGTAGCTGAATGAATCACACCAGGTAGCGTTTTATTGAACAAATGTTTCTTTAGTTTGAAATTCAAAGTAACAGTTGTCGCCTAGAAAAGTATTTGTAGAATGCCATCTAGCGGGAGATAATGAAATTGCTTTGCTTAGATATTTTTTGACAAGAGCAACCTTATAATATCTAGACTATATTAAGTTTATTCTGCACTAACTTCTAACTTTGAAAGTACCACACTTTTTGATTGGATAAATCAAGGGGCATCCAAACTGCTTAGCAAATCGTTGTCTATATCAAATTTTGCTCATTGTCCATCCTAGGTATACAGTAGTTCTATATTTCACTGAAGGTCTGGAAGAAAATATCTTGCTTTGGTATACAAGAAATTTATTTTTGTACTTAATCAAGATATAAAATGGATTATGATTTGATTATTAATGGTTATGACCAGTTTAACTCATTACCACACGACATAATCTTAGACTGGTTCAAATTGAAAGCATTTGCAGACAACAAAATAAAGGTAACTGAAAAATTGAAATTTGTTTTGGGAAGGGTAGAAAACATTGTGGGAAAAGGAGAAAATGCTGGTTACCAGCATTTTCTCCTTTTCCTACAGTGTTTTCGAAAGGCTTCTTTCTCAGGGGCGTCAAAAGTAGGGACTGTGCAGTAATGGGTTAACTCTTTACCACACAATCCCGACTTTTAACGACCATGAGAAAGAGGCCTTTTGAAACCACAATGTTTTCTACCCTTCCCAAAGTAAATTTCCATTTTTGAGCCACAATTATTCTGTCGTCGAAGTTAAAATACTGATTTCATAATTTATAATTCTTCAGTTGTAGGCAGAAATAGTAATTCCTGCTAACTACTTATCAGGTTATACAGCATAATGCTGTTATAACCAAACGGAAATAAAGACATATCTATGTGCATTTACCCTAACTTTTTATACACCTTGCCTAATATTGTAATGTGTTGTTATGTGAGGGGAATACTACAACCCATTACCACACAATCCCTACTTTTGACGCCCCTGAAGCCCTTAGAAAACATTTTGGGAAAAGGGGAAAATGCTGGTAACCAGCATTTTCTCCTTTTCCCACAGTGTTTTCTACCCTTCCAAGAACAAATTTCGATTTTTCTGTCACCTTTATTTTGTCGTCTGCAAATGCTTTAAATTTGAACCAGTCTATAATTTTGTTGTGTGGTAAAGAGTTCAGGGGAATAACTGAAATTAATCGTACTGAATTTTTAGGAAATTCCAAACAACAGAGCATTAAAGGCATGAAATGAGTACAATTCTTGTTTTTTTTTCAATGAAAGATCCAAATTAATTTTACAGAGTGGTTATCATCAGTAGTGCTTTCATGAGTGGCAGAGGTGTAACCAAGAAAGACTAAATTATATGCACGCCGTAGGCGCGAGGGGGGGGCACGAGGGAGGGTTTAGGAGAGGGGGGCTCTCTCCCAAGAAAATTTCAATATTCAAGATGGCTGTAGAATGATTTCAGGCCCTATCTGGGGTAGAAATTTGTTTTTTTAGAAAATGGCCAAACTGAAAAGTACGCAAAAAGAGGCAACCTATGACCTATTCTTGATTTTTACATTACGCATGTGTGTGATGTGCGTAATAAAAGCTACGCCTATGAGTGGCTGTGTTCTGCATGCCACTCATGAAAATATTACCAATGATGTTCACTTGATGAAATAAATTTCGATCTTTCACCGTAAAAAAAAAATTCTCTATATACACTCGCTCATGTCTGAAATCCACAGGCATTAGGAATATCAGATAATCTACAGATTGCTTAAAGACGGCCAATCATGGTATCACAAGAAGTATTCTTATAAATGGCTTAATGGATTCTGTTCAAGTAACAAGTCATTACCCGTCACGACAATAAGGCAAGGCAATCATTATGTCGGGATATTGTTTTTATAAGGGCCTGACACCAATTTGTGAAAACATTTTACTCTCCTCCAACACAAGGATATTTTCAAACAATAATCTTTAAAAGACCGAGTTTTGATTATAAAAAGCTATCATTTTGTTCTCAGATGTCAGCTGTCTTCAATTAATACATAGTAATACCTTTAAAACATCAAACATGCATTTTGCTTATATTGCATTGAGACAAAGCTTTGGAAAAACAATTGGGGCTATGCAGAAAATATCTTTTGAAGAAAAAATCAATGATTTAAGCTACATTTTACTTGCCATCTGCAAATAATTTGAAATTGGACAAGTCTCTTTTCTTTATCGTTTTTTAAAGAGTTATCTCTTTAACAAACGACAAAATTGTAGACCAGTCAAAATTGAAAGCATTTGCAGACAACAATATAAGTATGGCTTATGGTAACCAGCATTTTCTCCTTTTCCTACAATGTTTTCAACAGGCTTCCTTCTCAGGGTCATTAAAAGCCGGGATTGTGTGGTAAAGCGTTAAAGCACAGGTATGTTTGATATGGGCTCAGAAAAATTGTATACCGCTGATCAGTGCATTCAATTGCCAGTGTACTAGAAGTCGGGTTGCTTGATATGGCTGAAGTCTTTAACAAACAACAAAATTCTAGTTGTTACCAAATTGAAACCATCTGCAGACGACAAAATGTATGGGACTCAAAATTTGAAACTTACTTTGGGAAGGGTAGAAATTATTGTGGGAAAAGCAGAAAATGCTGGTTACCAACATTTTCTTTTTCCACAATGTTTTCAACAGCTTTCTTTTTTGCTGGATCTTTCACAGTTGAGATTGTGTGGTAATGGGCTAAGAAAAACTGTTTATCACCGTTGCACTAAATTGCCTAACTTGAGTGATTGTCTGGAACATTGAGTGTTTGCTCTGTGTAATTATTATTTACTGTCTGATTCAGGACTGATGAAAAAGATTTTCCCTGTTTTCTCTTGTCTACTAAATAACCCAACAGTCGAGTGGATTGGAGAATTACTCTATTGGTCTAATCACTTGCGCATCACTCTAGCAAAAGTTGGTTTTAATATAATTTAAACATATTTATTTTATACTGATTGAGAAACAAGTTCTTTCAACTTATACCAATCTCTCTCTATTCTGCTTCTTGGGAACTACAGCTGCAGTACTCATCCCAAATGTGTGGGCCAATGAATAATCCTGAAGTTGACACCGGCTTCTGGGTATCGAACTCAGAACGAGGCTGATGCTATACCTCACAACCATGGACACCATATGTCATGTGTTTAACTCTTTACCACACAATCCGGAGTTTTATCGATACTTGGGAAGAAGTCTTTTGAAAACATTGTGGTAAAAGGAGAAAATGCTGGTAACCAGCATTTTCTCCTTTTCTCACCATGTTTTCTACCCTATCACATACTAAAATCATCATTTTAACAACATCCAACATGTCGTCTGCTAATGCTTTGAATTTGGTCTAGTCCAGAATTTTGTCATTTGGTAAAGAGTTAACCTTTAGGGTGCTAAGCCTGACTCAAGTGCCCTTTTGTGGTGTCCATGGTCATGCGCTAGAGCGTCGGCCTCATAAGCTAAAGGTCCTGAGTTCATACCCAGGAGTGGGTTTCAACTAGTGATGAAACGGTTTACCGATATACCGATTAACCGCAGTCTGTTCAAAGAAAAAAACAAAACCGGTACAAATTTTACCGTATCGATATTTCTTCAATATGTCAACTTCTCGTAATTGCATTAGAAAGTCTGGTTTTCCCCATTTCGGTCAGAAATCAATCGTTTTTCAACAATCTGAAAGATTTACGGAAGTGAAAGTTGTTTATTTTTTCTACAGGTGGTGTCACCGGTGTTAAGGTAAAATTATGACGCCTCAAATTCGCCGCGAATACAAACTCCAAATAACCATCGACCGCATTACTGATTTTGGACCAACAGAGTTTGTTATTCATTTCCTATAACTTTGCTCACATTTATTTCGCGTTTTTTCTCCTGGTAGATAAGCGGGAAAGTATTAGTGTTTAACAGAGTATGTTAGTGCATTGCACGGTCTTCTCTGTTGAGCTCCCAAAGTTCGGTATAGTAGCCCTGACTGGTTTCTACATAAACAAGTGCGCCCTCTGAGAGAGGGTTCAGTACTGCTGGTGACTTTTTGTCAGCACAGAGGGCTTCTCTGGGTGCTGACAAGGCTGACATGCTAATACTTTTGAAAAAGAACATGACTTGAAATGTCACTGAGTCATTTACTTGTTTCTACAGATAATTCTTAATTTCTTTGTCATTTCAGTCTAGTCTATGTTAAAGACTAGTCATTTTTTTTAGCATATGCAACCCTAACAGTGACTACAAGTGGTCAGATATGCTAAATGTCAGCATATAGAGCGTATTGCAATACAGGTCAGCCGTATTGCAATATATTGCAATACATTTTTTACCGTATTGCCTCACCCCTAGTTTCAACTTTGGGATTTTTCATTGGCCCACACATTCGGCGCAAGTACTGGCGTTGTTCCCAGGAGGCAGAATCAAGAGAGAGTAGTATAAGTGGTAAGAACTTGTTTCTCAATCAATGTAAAATAAATATGTTTAAACTAAATTAAACTAAGTGCCCTTTGCATACAGAATCTGCAGTCTGATCTTGGATCTACATTGCATGACAAGAGCTTAACAGAGCAGAGCATAAATCATACGCCCAAATGGGCTTGTCAGTAATTTGCTGCACAAGAAATTGGTTATTTCAAAAATCATGGGTAGATAACTCTAGAAATTCGAAAGTGACCCAAATGTAAAAAGTAGCATGGTCACAGAAATTCATTGTGGTAAGATTCAAGTAATTTCAATAGAAACTATGCGGAGTTGCGCACACAAGAAATTGCTAATAAACAAACAAACCAACAAAAGGACAACTGCGGCCATCACATAACACAAACCTTTGGATGTATAAGAAATTAACTCATTACTAAACAACAATATTTAAGGTTTGTCCAAATCGGGCGTAAAAGTGTCTGAAAATTTGAAATTTGTTTTGTAAAGGGTAGAAAACCTTGTGGGAAAAGGAGAAAATGCTGGTTGCCAGCATTTTCTCCTTTTCCTAAAATGTTTTCTATAGGTTTCTTTCTCAGGGTTGTCAAAAGTAGAGATTGTGTGGTAATGGGTTAAACCCTCCACCCTAATTTTTTACTTATAATCAACTCCAAAGTTTGATTTTTGTTATTTTGCGGGATTAAGGGTTAAACACAATCTGATTTTCCATAGCAACATCATTTACCTCTTTTCTACTGAGCATTATTTCTGCAGGCCCCAAATTGAAAGCATTTCAGAAGACAAATTTGAGGTGGTCCAATTTGACTGGATATGTTTATGAAGACTAGAAAAGAATTGTAGGAAAAGGGAGAAAATGCTGCACTATTTTCTCCATTTCCCTAAATTTTTCTGAAGCCTTCTTTGTCAGGATTGTTAAAACTTGCAATTGTGTTGTAAAGGGTTCAAAAGGGTTAACTCTTTAACAAACGACAAAATAATAGACTGGTCCAACTTGGAAAGCATTTGCAGACAACAAAATATATGTGACTGAAAAGTTGAAATTTGGTTTGGGAAGGGTTGAAAAACTTGCTTTGGGAAGGGTAGAAAACATTGTGGGTAAAGGAGAAAATACTGGTTACCAGCATTTTCGCCTTTTCTCACAATGTTTTCAAATGGCTTATTTCTAAGGTTCGTTTAAAAGTCGGGATTGTGTGGTAAAGAGTTAGAGAGCTATTCCTGAGAAACATCAATAAAAGCAATTGTCACCCAGTCTGCACTTCCAACAGTTTTAACAGATCACTCAGTATCAAATTAACACTTTATGATTGCTATTTAAACATGTTTTCATGGCCCTTTAGAAGGAGACCTTTGAAAACGCTTTGCAATTCCAGACGACCATTTTAAAGCCGAACATGTACAGTATAAATTCTCAACGAATATCAGTCAGAAATAACAACCACTCAATGTTAGTCATAGATTTGAATAAAATTGCCAAACTTTATTTTAACCAAATTCTTCTATGTATAATGTACATGTACTTTCCAAAAGAAGCTAGCAAGAGTTAAGCAAATTATGTAATTTTATGAATTAACTATTAAATATATAGAAGTTTTACATGGAAACCGGTGCACACAATACTAGTCACATTTTCTTACTTCGTATAGTATACAGGTCTATATGTAGTATACAGGTCATCAAGCCGGCTTAATACAACTTGATCTCAGATTAATACAGTTGACCTCATATCAATATTGATGACCCACGACCAATACAGAAATCCTTGAATATGATTGGTCAAAAGTTCAGTCGCATGTGCGTCTACGCTTATTTTTGGTAAAGAAAAGTGGCGGACATTATGCTACAGGAAAATATTGTTGGGTTTTTAGCTTACCTGAGTACATAGTGCTGGAGATGAGCTATTGTGATCGGTCGTTGTCCGTCTGTCCCTCTGTCTGTCCGTCCGTAAACAATACATGGATCCGTGGTGATAAGATAAACCGACTACCTTAGTTACTGTTGCCAAGGTCTCACAAACAAACGTAGTAAATACATATACAGTATAGCAGATAGGCTACTTAAATCGTGCTGTCATGACTGTTTCTCTCAATAAAATTTCGGAAAAAAGTATTTTAATCATATATTTCTATTGATGATAAATTCTCAGTAAGCAATTTAACCCATTACCACACAATCCCTACTTTTGACGACCCTGAGAAAGAAGATTTTAGAAAACATTGTGGGAAAAGGAGAAAATGCTGGTAACCAGCATTTTCTTTTTTTCCCTCAATGTTTTCTACCCTTCACAAAACACATTTCAAATTTTCAATCACTTTTTTTATCGTCTGCAAATGCTTTCGATTTGAATAAGCCAAAATTTTTGTCGTTTGGTAAAGAGTTAAAGATGCTTAAATAATTTGAATACGGAGATGTATTAAAAGGGCGAATTACGAGGGTGACGTACAATGTAACAGATTTACATGTTTAAACAAAAATTTGAACATATAAAAAACATCAACAAATCTCCGTTTTGCCACAGAATAATAGAATTAACGATACTTATTGCTTTCGTTGGGCTAGTAAAGTCATCTCAGTATCATACCAAATTTAATAACACTGAATTACAAACCTGTCGAAAAGTTTATAGAATGTTTGATTCTACAGAGAGGTTTAAGTCAATGAAAAAATTTAATATCAGGTTAAGGGGAAAAGGGTTGTCTGGTGGATTATAAAATGCGTTAAGTGTGTGTTGTCAATTAAGAAAATTGTTAATATCATTGACGGTAGTATATGATATACTGATGACAACGGGTGGTCAAGTTGATTAGAGCGGTAATTTGCTTTGCAATCAAACACACTTCCAATCAAATTAACAATTTACCAACACACCCTTTGTGCTAATGTGCTGATGTGCTGATCCATTTAAACTCGTCACCATATGACAAAATTTTTAGAGCAATTCAAACTCAAATATAAGCAGACAACAAAATAAATGATTAAATAATTGAAATTTGTTTTTGAAAGAGCGCAAAACACAGTGAGAAAAGGATAAAATGAATGTTATAAGCATTTTCTCCTGTCTCCGCAGTGCTTTTAAAAGCTTTCTACGGGTCGTTAAAACCCGTTATGTGGTAAACGGTTAAAACAGATAAGTCAAGAGAAAAATTTCCAAGTTCCACCAGATCGGAATTTAGACTTTTTTTTTTTATTGAAATATACTCCTACTGAGGAAGAACTACACGTCAAAGTGCTTGTTGTAATCAGCAGGTTCTTTAAATCCAAGACTAATCATCATGTAATTTGCAATCTGATCTATATCTACACATCAGAGATCGTATATACGATCCCAGTCCACATTCAGCATATTCTTTATGAACCATGGGTTAAGATTAATGCCAAATTGAAACATTGATGACAAGTTACGCGGCCACCTTTTGGATGTGCACAGGTTATCGAACAAGGTTAATATTCAAGTAAAAATATTTTCCTTTTATTAATACTTCATATAGGTCTATTTTTACCTTTGTTTTCCAGTTTTCTATTTCAGAGAGGAAAAATTATAGAATACTTTGAATTAATCCATTATCCAGCGCTGATCAGCTCTTCGCATAAGTTCAAATTTTCAGTAATGATCACAATTTAAACTTGTTTATAGCCTCTGCGTGATCTCACGTCATCGGCACACGTTCGCAAAGCACATTTTTTAAGCTTTTTTTAAAATTCAAACGTTAAAAATGCAAAATAAATAAAGAAAAGTGCATTCTTCCAACGTTAACAGTCGTTTATTTGTGAGCCGAAATTGCAGAAACCAAGGTAGGACATCGGGTAGAATAAATGCGATGTCCTGATTGGTCAAATATCGATTTCCACGGATCCATGTATTACTAAAAAATCTTCTCCTCTGAAACCGTCCATCAAATTTCAGTAAACTTCATAGAAATGATCCTTAGGTGATCACTTTCAGAATACTTCAAAGATTTGAATTCCGTGAAGAACTCTGGTTGCCATGGCAAATGAAAGAAAAGACTTTAAAAATCTTCTTGCCACAAACCGTAAGGGCTAGAGTTTTCATATTTGGCACGTAGCATCATCTAGTGGCCCTCTACCAAAATACTTCAAATTATGGCCCTAGAGTTGAAAATGGCCCCATGTTGTGGGTTCTCGGATTTCACACAGAGATAAAGAAGGAAATTTTTAATAATCTTCTTGTCCCAAACTGTAAGGACTAGATCTTTCATATTTGGCATGTAGCATCATCTAATGGCCCATTACCAAAATACTTCAAATTATGGCCCTAGTGTGTTGTGGGTCCTCGATTTCTCAGATTTCACATAGAGATGAAAAAGGACATTTTTAAAAATCATCTTGTCCCAAAGTGTAAGGGCTAGTCCTTTCATATTTGGCATGTAGCATCATCTAGTGGCCGTCTACCAAAATACTTCGAGTTATGGCCCTAGTGTGAAAATTAAAGCTATTGTTGGTTGTGGATTTCACAGAGATTTTGTCCTTGAAGGAGAAAAATTGCTGTATTTGACTTTGTTTACCTTCTAGCATCTACAAACATCAACAAGTCAGCACCAAACTTGGTCAGAATATGTTGAATATATAAGATCTTGGATGATTTTGATAATAGGTATAATCCAACAAGAAGGACTGGAGTTATTTGCCCTTGAATTATAAAAACTACTATATTTGACATTGTTTACACTCTTGCATCTATAAAATCAATCAATCAGCACCAAACTTGGTCAAAAAGTATATGACTATAAGATTGCAGATTAGTTCATTTATTGGTCTAATCAGACCAGAATGACAAGAGTTATTTGCCTTTGAATGAGAAAGTTTTTATACAGTAGTTCTTTGTCCTGAGCATAACTTTGTCATCTCCAGTCCAATTGACTTAAAACTTGGCATTTTGTGTTTGTTGCAATAATACAGAGTGCAGTGTGAAAGAACCTTAACTCTACCTCGTACTGTCTATGAGTTATTTCCCTTTGACCATCATTTTTATTGCATTTTCTGCTTGTCCGGAATATTACTTTGTCATCTCTAGCCTGAACATCTTCAAATTTTGTATGCATGATTTAAGAATTACGAAGTGCAGTGCACAATAACCATAAGCCTTCCTATCATGAATTTTGAGTTATTTGCCCTTTGACCTTCATTTTTATAGCATGTCTTGCTTGTTCGGAGCAAAACTTTTGTAGAATGACTTGAAATATGGTATGCTTTTTTGTTGCAATATTTGGAAGTGCAGTACACAAGAATTGTAACTCTACCTCATGCTGTCTTTTAATTATTTTCCTTTGACCGTCAGTTTTACAGTGTTTAGAGCTTGTACAGAATATAACTGTGTCATCTAGAGTCAGAAGAACTTCAAAATTGGTATACATGTTTGTTGCAATATTACCCAGTACTGTGTGCAAGAACAATAACTCTACTTCTGGGCCATCTTTGAGTCATCCCCTTTTATCTTCATTTTTACAGTATTTTTTGCTTGTCCGAAATGGAACTTTGAAGTCTCAAGTCAAATTGATAAACATGTTTGTTGCATTACCTTTGAATTGCCCTTTGCAATTACTATACCTCCTGGTCAACTTGCGGTAGATGGGCATATCTTGCAACTACTTGCCGCTCTTGCTTCATTATCATTTGGCCTTGAGCCTCAAAATTTGGTGTTTATCTTCATCATAGACCTTTTTGTTTAGTATCAGGTGAGTGATATAGGACCATCATGGTCCTTTTGTTTATTTTGTTTATAATATCATTCCTATGTCACCACCGACCATTGATTTGATGATAGTTATGTGGAAAAGCAGTCGCTGGCTTGGAAAGAATATAGTGTATAGTATTGGTAAAGAAACTCCAGGAAAGCAGGGATAGGTGCACTGTGGGCTGCAATACAACTGATGCTATAATGTTGAAACTAGCCTTTTACCCATGACCACACAATTCCTACTTTTGACCACCCTGAGATGGAATCCATCAGAACACACTGTGGGAAAAAGGAACAAATGGCAGCATTTTCTCCTTTTCTCACCAGCCCCGTAGGAAGCATTTCAAGATTGGGGGGGCTAACTTCGAAATACTGAGATTTTTTGCGTGGTAATTGCATTGCGCTAAAAACTCATATTTTAGTTACTATGATTTTCAAAATTATTGGGGGGGCTGAGCCCCCCCTAGCCCCCCCTGTTCCTACGGGCCTGCTCACAATGTTTTCTACCCTTCACAAAACAAATTTCAAATTTTCAGTTACTTTTATTTTGTCATCTGCAAATACTTTCAATTTGGACAAATCTAAAATTTTGTCGTTTGGTAGTGAGTTAACACAACTTAATCAATTAATCAATTAAATTTCTGAGTTGTAAGGTAAAGGTTTAAGTGATAAAACCAATACTCAATGTTGAGTTGATATAACATTTCCTCTTTTACAGTTATTTTTGTCTTCAAAACAATTCTTAATCAATATGTTGACCATTCATGACATAATCAATTCCACAGTTTTCCCTTCCTAACCACAGAGCTTCAGTGCCCATTGAGGGTACAATTTGAGCTGACAGTTTGGTCAGAGGACCATTTGGCTGGGGAAATTTTTGGCTCGGATGATTTGGCCAAGTAAAACTTAAGGTTGGACGATGTAGCCTAAAATGATTTGGCCGGAGTGATTTGGTCCACCAAAAATTTATAGGAAGGACAATTTGCCTAAAATCAATATTTCTTTTTTTTTTTTCCTAAGGTCTTCTTTTTAAGAGATATTTTCGATCCGCTCTCCTTTATGTTCTAGGATTTTTTAGTCACTACTCTCCTTTATGTTCTAGGATTTTTTAGTCACTAGAAGTGCAAATAAAACATTGACGCAAGTAGAAAAAAGTTTCGGTCTTAGTTTAGTTTAAACATATTTATTTTACATCGATTGAGAAACAAGTTCTGACAACTTATACCAATCTATCTCGATTCTGCTTCCTGGGAACTACACCAGTACTCGCGCCGAATGTGTGGGCCGATGAAAAATCCCAAAGTTGACACCCGCTCCCGGGAATCGAACTCAGGACCTTTAGGTTACAAGGCCGACGCTCTACCTCACGACCACGGACACCACTTGTTTCTGTCTTAAAAACACGTCCATCATTTTAATCAGTTTACACAAAACTTTTGTTGTCATCTGCTATCAATACTTCGAACATAAACAAGTTTGATTTGTTTTCAGTTAGAAAGTTTTTAAACTTTGAAAGTTTTTAAACTTTCTATGTTGATGACAAAATCAAAGACATTTAACTTTATAACCAAATATTTGTTAAATTTGCTGTCTGAACATTTTTATGTTTTCTATACTTACTGCTTTAAAATTTTTGTCATCGGGGTCCGAATTCACCAACCATTCATAAGAATGATCTTTGTCTTACTAGTATTCTTCAAGATTTCTTAAATTTGAAAGCAACACAACTTCTGATTGGCTAATTCAAAATGGTTTAGTGAATCATAAGTTTTGTTACTTTCAATTTTTGAAAATTCTGGAGAATTAGATAATAAACATTCTTACGAACAACGTCTGTAACAAAGAAACAAATTAATAAATGCATGGCAGAAAAAAAGGACTGGGCACAATTCGAACCCTAGAACTCCCAGATGAAAGGCCAATACCTTAACCACTGAGCTAGAGAGATATCTCCCCAATGCAGTAGTTAGGTATTGTATTTGAATTGGTATAAAGCCATGCATGAGGGACTGGTCTCCCACAACACAACCCCTCTTAAAGTCGTCATCAAAAAGCCTTATTAGACAGAAGGTCCATTTTTGGACAACATAATATTATGGGAGTAATGGCTAACTGGCCCAACCCGGACAAGCCCCCATTTGACAAACAAAAGTCTGTAACAAAGAAACAAAATGAATAAATGCATGGCAGAAATAAGGGACCGTTCTGGATTTGAACTCCCGCATGAAAGGCCAATACCTTAACCACTGAGCTAGAAAGATATCTTCCTAACAAAGTAGTTAGGTATTGTATTTACATCGGGACAAAGCCATGCATGAAGGAGTGGTCTCCCGTAACACTGAAAATTTCTTCATGATCAATATTCACGAACCATTCCTGAGAACATTTTTAGTCTTATTCTTTTAACGTAACAAAACTTTTTCTGATTGTCTAAACCATTTGGTTTAGCCAATCAGAAGTTGTGTTATCTTTAGATTTTGAAAATCTCAAAGTATCGGACTATTTTCTTATAAATAGTTGGTGAACACAAACCCAGACGTTGCATTAACATCATACTCCACACAAAACACCCAAAGATCTCATACGTAAGTCTGACAGAGATTCTTATTCTTGAAGAGTACCAAGCCATTAAAATTAATGTATTTCTCATGGAGTACTAATTACGCTGGCTGGGGTTGTAACAAGACGGATGTTCTACTCCAAGCTCTCTGTAATTAAGAAGACAAGTAAATATTTTATGGAGTGGAGGTGGAAAGTGTCATGGAGTTGTTACAGCAGTGTGGTACATGATTACCTCAATCCTCTTCCAAACAATCCCTGAGTTTTAAAAGCTCTTAAGACCAAAATTCATGAAAAAATTGTAGGAAAAGGAGAAAATGCTGGTAAACCAGCATTTTCTCCTTTTCCTACAATGTTTTTTGTACTCTCCTGAAGATGAACTGCTATTTTTCATTTGAATTTATTTTGACATCGGCATATGCTTTCAATTTGTGCATGCTGAACATTTTGCTGTACAGTGTTAAGCTATGTGTTTTTGCATGTTTAAAGACCTTAAAGATTCCCAAACAAATGAAATGGATTGGTGATTTTTTTGTCGAGATTTGTTGATTGTTTGTCTCCAAATTGTTCAGTCTGAGCAACTGGTGGCTGGTGGACAGCTCTGCCCATAAATCAGCTGTTAATGGTCCATCAACTAAACCACTCATCACAACTTGGACGAGCAGAATGCAACTAAACCAGATGAAATGCTGTAGGCACTGACAAACAAGAGTGGAAAATTTTCGCAAGATACACCCGTCCCACTACCAGTTGTTGAGGGGGGATAGTAATCTTAAAGCGCAGATAGAGGAAAATAGTAGGGCAGCGGAAATCATGTAAGTGATTGAAATAGGCATGAATGTTTCCTGTAATGTTAAGGACACATGTTGTAGTTATGCAGCCATATGGTGGCATAAAGTTCTGTTCCAGACAAGCAACAAGCGCTGTAAAAATGAAGATCAAAATGGAATTATTATTGTTCTTGCACACTGTACTCCGTAATATTGCAACATATATGCATACCAAGTTTGCACAGAACATGCAGTCTGATCTTTGATCCGCAATGTCCACTTTGTTTATTCTAGAATATAACTGAACAGACTCTTTATCTTCTCTAGGAACTGTATTTCTAGCTATTAAAAAAAAATAAAGGTTGTTTATCTAGTAGTAAAAGAGTTAAAAGACTACTTAAGCGAAAATAAAACTTGTTAAACATGGCATTTAATGTTTCATTAACTTCTAATAGCTTCCCTAGTTTCTTTTTTCTCTAAAACTACATGCAAGCATCAATTCAAGCCTTTCCAAACAAGCCCTGGTTTTTACATGTCTGCAGTGAAAGTCTTTTGAAAACACTGTGGAAAAAGGAGAAATTTCACCTTTCCCCACAGTGTTTTCTACCCTTTAGGAGATCTTTCTACCATTTTCATCAAATTTAAAATTGTTCTCTGCAAACTCTTTCAGTTTGGAAGAGTCTAAAATTTGTCATTTGGGAAAGGTTCAAGCAGTCTAGGCTAGTAATCACCACCTTGTCTGAGGATTTAAAACCAAAAGAGTTTGCAGACGACAATTTCAGATTTGGAGAAAATGGCAGAAAGTTCTCAAAAAGGGTAGAAAACACTGTGGGAAAAGGAGAAATTGCTCGATACGAGCAATTTCTCCATTTCCCACAGTGTTTTCAAAAGTCTTTTACTGCAGACAGACAAAAACCAGGGCTTTTTTGGGAAAGGGTTAAAGAAACATTATTTCTGTTAGGCTGAACCAAATGGACGCCTTTATTTATAAAATGGGGGATGTTAAAAGCATAAAAAGACAAGAAAACTTTGGAACAGATAGAAAACATAAAGCTCACATAACAGATACCAACCCCTGTCCATGACTAAAAAGAAGACAGTTACTGAATTGTTTTTATATCAAAAGACAGTTTCTGGAATATCCTTCTCTACAAATTTAATCAATTTTTGAAAAATTGATAAGACAGTTTTAAAACTCATTCTTAAAATAAAAACTTGCAATAATGGTGGTCTATGGCTAGGTAAAGTTGGTTGTTTCCAACCTTGCCATTTTGAAAATGGGCCATTTCAACCCACTTCCTGTCAAGGGAGGTTACTTTTATAGATGTAATATCTTGCAAAAACAGCTTTTCACAATGATACAGTTTTATTCAAAATAACTATTTTCTGTGAGGCAGGAGTGAATTCTTTGTTTCAGGACTTTTTCATCACTTAATTTTCATGCGGGATTGAAACGCATTGGGTCTGAAGTTATACAGGATCTGAAAAGAATTAGCGTAAATCCTACAGTCACGCATCATACAGTACTGGACACTGTAATTTGGACAAGTCTAAGTTTTCTGTAGTCTGCTTAAAGCTAAACTTGTTACTACACAACAATATTTTAGGCTTGTCCAAATGGAAAACATTTGCAGATGACAAAACAAAAGTGACTGAAAATTTGAAATTTGTTTTGTGAAAAGTAGAAAACATTGTGGGAAAAGGAGAAAATGCTGGTTCCTTTTCCCACAATGTTTTCTAAAGGCTTCTTTCTCCGGCACGTCAAAGGTAGGGAATGTGTGGTAATTGGTTAATCTAACAGACTACAAGTTTATTACAAGATGAATCATGGAACTAGCAGCCTTATTTTACTATTCCCCTGTCCCTCCCCCCTACTGATTGCTATTCTCAGACCATCTAAGTTTTAAACTTGCCAAAAGTGTAGGATATTCAGACAGTTAAATCTCTTGTGCCTAAAATGATGGGATCCATCTCTGAAAAGCTTGAAAGAGTCAACCCTTGATAACACAACAAAATTTTAGACTTTTCACAAATAAATTGCATGTGAATCAAATTACTGATTTTTCTATGAAATGTCATAAAAAATACTGTGGAAAAAGGATAAAATGCTGGTTACCAGCCAGCATTTTCTTTTTTTCCCTTTTCAAGAGGCTTCTTTCTCAGGGTTCATAAGTCGGGATTGTTTGGTAGAAGTCGGGATTGTTTGGTAAAGAGTTAAATAGTCTGAGAGTAGCAATCATTGTCTGGGAGCTGTAAAATAAGGCTGCATGTATTGCTTTAATGCAGCCTGTATCAGAGCCTATAGACTAAGATTCCCTTAAATATGGAACTTTATCACTCTGAGAAACACTAGGAAAGACTGGTTGATAGTGGAGCATAAAGTGTCAAAAATGTTTTGATACTTAATACCAGCCCATGTTGAATGGGTTCCCCTTTTATAACTTGTCCATGTGGTAATGCATTTAATGAGAAGAATAAAATGCACAGAGAAATGTTGGTTTCCAGCATTCCATCCTTTTCCTACACAGTTTTCAAAAGCATTTTCCCTCGGTCTTCAAAACACTGGATTGTTTGGTAAAAGGTACGAGGGGTTGTAGATGACAGATGCAATTCAAATGATAAGATTTGTCTTTTGATAGAGTTGAGGAAAAAAGGAGAAAATGCTTAAAAAAAGGATTTTTCTGTATTTCCCCAATCTTTGCCAGCCAAGATTACGATCACTACGTCGATCTTACCTTGGCCGATTCAGCCCGATTGCGAGATTCCTGCGATGCGCCCTCTATTGGATGCTGGTTATTACCCCCCTTTACATCATATTTCTAAAATCCAATGAAATACCGTATACCGTGTTTTGGTGCGTATAACACACACTTTTTTTCAGCTCTGAATAATTTCAAACTGGGGACTGCGTGTTATACACTACAATAGGCAAAACCATGTTTTTCTCCTCCTTGAAAGTCGGTCGTATACCTGTTCAAAGTGGGTGGGGGAGTGGCGTAGGCCGTGGCGTAGGTACGAAAACGGCAAAGTTCTCTTGCCACAGCCTTAACTTTCATCGTCATCCCATTTCAACTTTTACCGATTAAAAAAAAACATTAATAATTTAATTTTGTTAAAATATACTTGTACATTCTTTATTTGTCGATTAGATTCGTAATTTCCCGATCCTATCACCCATTTTGGCAATGGCGAACGTACCCCGGAATGAAAAATATTGATTTACTGTTATCGTCTGATTCGTCTCGTATTTTTTTTTATTCTTTGTTAATAGCTAAAATTGAACATTTATAAAAGAGTAAAATAAAGATTCAGAAAGAAATGAATAATTTGAAAATATATATATTTATCGCTACTTTTTACAAAAACCGTGATTTACATCATACTATAGGTCTATGTTTATTTCACACCTGTCACATTTGTCTATCAAGGTGAGAAAATAGGAGATTAACTACGATGTGGTCGTCAGTTCTATGTGTGAATTTGCAAATGTCATAAGCTGGCATGTTTTTGTAATCCCCCGAGTACACATCGAATCATTACCATTTCCACTTTGATTAAAAATGGTTATTTCCCTTTGATAAAGTATCGCCATTTACAACTTTTCAAGACGGCGACCGAAGCTTCACATGTTACGATATTTTGGTCAATTTTTGATGCGTGTTGTACATCCGAACAACCTTTTTTCCTCGGATCTGATGCTGAAAAAGGCCTGCGTGTTATACATGCCTGCGTGGTATACACAGCGTTTTACAGTAAGCACTTTTTTCTGCGGTGACTCTATTTCTGCTTTATCTGCGGGACCATGCAGGAGCACAGATTTAAAAGACGCAAAAATTTAGTCCAAATAAAAAGGATTCTATCGTCGGCGTCGTTCTTTTACTTGTTGTTGTTATTTTGTTGGGACATGTGTAAATTACACGTGTATTATCAAACTCGGCATATTATCATCGTCTTTTTACTGTTTCCTACTCTCTATATTTAATGGCTTTCACTACCTGTACTGTATTTAGACAATATGATTATCGAAATAAATTTTCTGCCTTCCCACAATGTTTTCAAAATACTAGAACTCTTCTGCATACCTTTTAAAACGAGTCTTAATGTTAACTGTACAGTTAATTTACAGTTTGGTAGGTGCGATCTATTATTCACGCTTAACGGTATATGCATGCCGTTATGACATCGCCTACGGGTAGAAAACAAAGGTTATACCATTGTTAATTTCACACATCGAACCATTTATACCATTTCCCCCAATATTATTTTGAGACAGTTAAAGCCAAGCTGAAATCTTCCTTTGATAATTGATATTCGGAACAGATTGTGGCACAGATTAAGAAAAATGGGTCCGATGAGGTACCAATTGACCAAGTTCACTTATCCATAACTATTTTGAAAGAGCTTGTCTCAAAATGGCGGGTCAAAATGCACCAAGAAGTATCGAGTTAAAATGGGTTAAACACTAATGGATTCAGATCGGCACGGATCTCGGAAGCACGGGAAGAACATGTTCTCTGGATCTGATACAGAAACAGATATGGCATTTCAATGAATGAAACAGTTATTAATTTACATTTAAAAAGTATGTGTGTGTTTTAAATACATTAATTACATCCTTTTCATTGAAGACGATAACAACCGAATTACATTTTATGGAGTATACCTGTCCAAAATGGACGCTGGTACCAGTACTTCATCAAAATAAAGCGCAATAATTTAATCCTTTTTTTAATCAAGCTCATTACCGGAGAAAAAAGGTACACAGAATTTTAAACCCCCTGTTTTTTTGAAAATCCGTAGAATTTGGACCCCACAGAAAAAAGTACTTATACGGTATTGTTTTACAAACTGCTTACGAATACGCATGAAGCGATAAGCAGACATCAACATGGGTTTTCATGTTTACCTTCTATTCGAAAGGTAGCGACCTTATTCTATTTTTATCAAAGATGAAATGCTACCAGCAATTTCATTCGTTGCAGTTAAGAGCTGGCTGCATCCAATGAAACAGCGTATCGGGGGAATGTAAAAATCAAGCCCAATCCACCAAGGGTAGAGTAGCGTAGTGAATCGTCAGTCATGGCTTGCGAAGATGTACCGTGTTTTGGTGCGTATAACACGCACATTTTTTCAGCTCTGAATAATTTCAAACTGGGGACTGCGTGTTATACACTACAATAGGCAAAACCATGTTTTTCTCCTCCTTGAAAGTCGGTCGTATACCTGTTCAAAGTGGGTGGGTGGGGGACAGGGCGTAGGTACAAAACGGCAAAGTTCTCTCGCCACAGCCTTAACTTTCGTCATCATCCCATTTCAACTTTTACCGATTTAAAAAAAAAACATTATGTTTTTATTTTGTTAAAATGTACTTGTACATTCTTAATTTGTCGATTAGGATTCGTAATTTCCCGATTCTATCAGCCATTTTGGCAATGGCGAACATACCCCGGAATGATAAATACTGATTTACTGTTACCGTCTGATTCGTCTCATATTTTTCTTTATTCTTTGTTAATAGCTAAAATTGAACAATTACAAAAGAGTAAAATAATGATTCAGAAAGAAATGAATGATTTAAAAATATACATAGTCTATTTATCGCTACTTTTTACAAAAACTGTGATTTACATCATGTAGATCCATGTTTATTTCACACCTGTCACATTTGTTGATCGAGGTGAGAAAATAGGAGATTAACTACGATATGGTCGTCAGTTCAATGTGTGAATTTGCAACATGTCATAGGCTGGCATGTTGTTATAATCCCCCGAGTACACATCGAATCATTACCATTTCCACTTTGATTAAAAATGGTTATTTCCCTTTGATAAAGTATCGCCATTTACAATTTTCAAGATGGCGTCGTAAGCTTCAGATGTTACGAAATTTGGTCAATTTTTGATGCATGTTGTACATCCAAACAACCTTTTTTCCTCGGATCTGATGCTGAAAAAGGCCTGCGTATTATACATGCCTGCGTGGTATACACAGCGTTTTACGGTATTTTCCCACAATAATTTCTATCCTGTCCAAATTTCTATTTTCCAGTCACAGTAAAATTCTACATGTAGTGTTGTCTGCAAAATGCGTGTAATGTTGGCTGGTCTAAAATTTTGTGGTGCGGCAAAAGATAAACTCTTTAACACACAATTCCGACTTTTAATGATCCTGACAAAGAAGCCTTTTGAAAACATTGTGGGAAAAGGATAACATGCTGATAACCAGTGTTTTGTCCTTTTCTACTCTTCCCAAACCAAATTTCAATTTTTAACCCATAACCACACAATCCCTACTTTTGACACCCCTGAGAAAGAAGCCTTTTGAAAACACTGAAGGAAGAGGAGAAAATGCTAATAACCAGCATTTTCTCCTTTTCCCAGTGTTTTCTACCCTTCCCAGAACGAATTTCAATTTTTCAGTCACCATTTTGTCGTCTGCAAATGCTTTCAAGTTGGACCAGTCTAAAATTTTGTCATGAAAGAGAAAGCTTTTGAAAACATTGTGGGAAAAGGAGAAAATGCTGGTAACCAGCATTTTCTCCTCCTCCGACAATGTTTTTTACTCTGTTGGTAGCAAATTTCAATTTTTGAATTACGGGTATTTTGTATTCTGCAAGTGTTATCAATTTGGACCAGTCCAAAATTTTGCCATTTGGTAAAGGGTTAAGTTCAACTGATATCAACAAAATTCTGCATCTGTCTAAATTAAAGAAAAATTGCAGGCCTCAAATAAAATGTGATTAACACATTACCACACAATGACGACTTTTAACGTCCCTGGAAAAGAAACCTTTTGAAATCAAAGCGCTGAGAACACTGAAGTGATATTTGTCAAGGAAACCCATTGTGTGGAATTAACCCTAGTCATGCGGGTCCCGGAATAATCCGGTTTTACATACCGAGTACTATGAGCTGACCCCGGAATAATCCGGGTTGGGGGGTTTTCCAATCCCAAGCATCCGTTTGTTGTTATTTTACAGCCAATCGTATTTTTTTTTACATAGAAGCGTCTACAGTTACTATGAAACAGCCTCAGCCTCGTTTTCAGATATTAAACAGTGATTTTGATTTGTTATTTGCGAGTTAAGTGCGAGTTAAAAAACACGTCATCAAAATGGCCGATTTCTTTCGAGAAATTTTGTTTGCCGAATCATCGGACGAAGAATTTCAGGGTTTTTCGTCCGATGAGGAGGAAATTAATCAAGAAACAGACAGAGTGACCGAAATTGACGATGTTTTTATGCGAAACTGGATTGCAGGAGATCGCCCGAAGGTAAATATGCCCTTTACAGGTAAGCCTGGCCTTGACCCAAAAATTCGTCTGCCCGAAAGTCCAACACCCCTCGATTTTTTCAGCTTGTTTTTGACAGACGAGGATTTTTTGACCATGGCAAACGAAACTAATCGTTATGCTAAACAATATTTGGAAAAAAATAATCTTAAATCACACTCAAGATTTCATAAGTGGACCGAGACTACTCCTGAAGAAATGAAGGTGTTTCTCGCTATGACAATTGCGATGGGTTTGGTCGTTCAGCTGGATTTGTCAGAGTACTGGACAAGTAGCGAGGTAAATGAAACACCATTTTTGAAATCCCTTATGTCCAGAGATAGATTTTGGCTTCTGATGAGTTTTTTTCACCAGGTAGATAATGAAAACATGGTGAAACATGGAGAGCCAGGTTATGACCCTTTATTCAAGTTGGGTGGTATTTACAAAAACATAACTACAAGGTTTCACCAAGCATACATACCCCACCAAGAACTTTCACTTGATGAAGGGATGGTCCCATGGCGTGGTAATTTGTCTTTCAGAGTTTATAACCCTGACAAACCAAAAAAATATGGCATCAAAGCTTATATGTTATGTGATGCAACTAATGGGTATTGTACAAAGTTTAAATTGTACACAGGTAAGTCAGCTCAGCAGTCAGGTGAGTATGGGGCCACTTATGATCTTGTCATGGATTTGATGAGAAATTACTTTGGTAAGGGTTACCACCTCTTCATGGATAACTACTACAGCTCTCCAAAATTATATATTGACTTATATGACCTGGAAGTTGCAGCTACAGGTACTTTACGTCCAAATCGAAAAGGTGTTCCCCAGTTGTTAAAGGACAAAGAGGTTGAGAAAGGTAATGTATATGTTCTGCGCAATGTAAGAATCGGGACAATTCCGGAATTGTCCTGCGCAAAGTAGGAATTCCTACATTGTCCGCCGATTCCGGAATTGTACCGGACAATTCTAGAATTGCGCAAGGGAGATTTATCGTATTGTGGTCAGTTATGGTCTGTGCGCAAAGTAGGAATAGGCGTGGACAAAGTAAGAATATAACCCTTCACTCCATAGATACTCATTTCTACACATTGCTTGTAGGAGCCTTTGGAAAACATTGTGGCAAAAGGTGAAATTGCTCGCGACGAGCAATTTCACCTTTTGCCACAATGTTTTCTATGCTATCAAAAGGGGCCATATACACATAAGAAACAGCTTCATCCTTGCTGTTATTGAGGGTCAATTAGAGATACCATAGAAATGCCTTATGGGGTAAAGGGTTAAAGGGTAGAGCAAAGTGATAATAGTGGTAATCTGGTAATCACGATTCTCATTTCGTTGTTTCTTACATCTTAAACTGATGCCTGTACTTTACACAGATCTTTTGATAACTCTATTATTCTATGAACTGCGTTTATTCGGTATCCAAAGGACAGAGGTTTTCACGATATACAATAAAACGCATGGTATCTTATTTGTTATATCCTGTCGGCCAAAATTTATTAACTGATTATACGGTGTTTAACGCCGTTCGTAACATCATTTCAGTTATATCACGGCAGCCTGTGCACCTATCTATGCTTTTCTGGGGCTATCTTTACCATTACACCGCACAATATTATTTCCAAGTCACAGGCTGCTTTCCCACATAACCATCGTCGACACAATGATCAGCGGTAAGAAAGGATTGAATCCTGTTGCAATGACTATCACCAGTCCTCGGAAAATAATTTGCCGATCTGGGAATCGAACCATCAATTCCCTGTTCTCAAGTCCTGCACGCTACCGACTGAGCGTTTGGGCTCAGTACCAAAATTCAAAAATACAATGCTAGACGCATGGTTTATTGTTAACGTAGCTGTTCCAGCTTTTGCATGTTATGGTGCCTTTCAACGGTATTTCAGTTAGAACTTACTTCAAAATATCATGAATATTAAACCCTGTCAACCAATAGTCTGTCTGTACTAATGGACAAACATCAATAATACCGGTAAGAAAATGATTTAAATGAAAAAAAAACTTTGTCTACTATTCCTACTTCGCGCAGGGAAACAGAAGATTCTCACTTTGTCCCGATTCCTACTTTGCGCAGGGACAATTCCGGAATTGAACTGTGCAGGTAGGAATTCTTACTTCGCCGGACAAAGTGAGAATTCCTACTTTGCGCAGGACAATTCCGGAATTGTCCCGATTCCTACTTTGCGCAGAACATATACACAATGAAAAACAAAAACCTTATAATAACAAAATATCATGACAGAAAAATTGTATATTTAATGAGCACAGTAGAAAATGCTACCCCCATGCCATCAGGTAAGCTCAATCCAAGAAATGGGGAAGCTTTACAAAGACTAAGTTTAGTTGTCACCTACGATAAATACATGGGTGGGGTAGATCATTCAGATCAAATGGTTTTGTACGCAACTTTCAACAGTCGTACTCTCAAGTGGTGGAAAAGAGTTTTTTTCCATGTTGTTTCATTAGCTGTCTTGAATTCTTATCTAGTTTATAAAACTGTATGTCAGGATAGAACCCCAGTGCTGCATCGCAGCTTTCGTAAAAAACTTGTTCAAGATTTGGTCCAGTCGGTAAGTATGCAAAATGTTCCAGGTATGTCTATTAGAAGCCCTGGAAGGCCTTCTACAATACAATACAATACAATACTTTATTGGTGACTTAGGCCTCCGGCCCATTACACATGAAAATAACAGCATAATACGTATACAACACCAGGAATAAACATACGAATACAAAGATAAATTTTACATATAATACAATACAATTACGATACAATACAAACAACTTTATACTTCTCATCGGGAGTATGCATGTAACGTCCCATCGGGATAGGCAAAAATTTTACTCTTTACCAAACGGCAATATTTTGAACTAGTCCAAATTGAAAGCATCTGCAGAAGACAATATAATTGTGAATAAAAATAATTGAAATCTGATTTGGGAAGAGTAGAAAAATGTTGTGGGAAAAAGAGAAAATGCCGGCTACCAACATTTTCTCGTTTTCTCACAGCGTCCTCTACTGGCTTCTTTCTCAAGGTCGTCAAAAGTAAGGTTTGTATTACAATAGGTTAAATACACGTAGGTAGCAAAACAACAAACAATAAAACGTTTTGAAGATCAAACGTCGATTTTTTTTTTTTTATACCGATCCAAGTTGAAAGCACTTGTAGACAACAAAATAAACATAACTCAAAAATTGAAATTTGTTTCCAGATGAATTTCCCACATTGTAGGGAAATGGGAAAAAAAAGGGTTTCCAGCTGATTTTCCAACAATGTAGGGAAGTGGAAAAAAAAAAGTTACAGTATAAGGAATACATTTTTAACTCATTACCACACGAAAAAACTTTAGACTGGTCCAAATTAAAAGCATTTGCAGACGAAAAAATAAAGGTGATGAAAAATAGAAATTTATTCTGGAAACGGTAGAAAACGGTAGAAAACACTGTGGGAAAAGGAGAGAACGCTGATTACCAGCATTTTCTCCCTTTTCCACAGTGCCTTCAAAAGGCTTCTTTCTCAGGGGCGCCAAAAGTAGGAATTGAGTGGTAATGGATTAAACACCGTCAAAACGAGTTATAGTAGATTATACTAGATAAACAGTGAATAATTATGCCAACTTATACAATTATTGGGAAAAGACAACATTTTAGTTTTAAACATAGATGAGATATCAGACTATTCATAAAAAGTAAATGAATTATTGTGAACTATATGCCTTTCGCCTTTTAATTAAGAGAAAAACGAAATGAGCTACATTTTTCAGAATTTTTGGATCATCGATTGAGATCAACCTACTTAATTCAATTTCCCTATTTCTTGTAAGTACTGCATAAGGGCTTATATACTGTTGGCGCAGATCAGAATACAAATTACAATCAAAGAAAGCGTGAATTTCATCCTCTATAGCTTCGATTCTCTCTAGGTTCTCACAGTACGGACAAAATCTTAGATCACGATCAATTCCGGTTCGTCTGCATATTTCTATATTTAGAAAATGGTTTGAGCATCTAAAGTTAGACATAGCTTTTCGTAGATAAAATGGTAGGTCGTATGTTAGATAACGTTCTACGTTCAAAAGAGTTTTGAAGTGCTTATATAGACGACATCTGCCGGATATGGCTATATCTTCAAACCAGTTTTGAGAAGCACAATCCATGATTCTTTGTTTAAACTGATAAACAAATGCGTCTGTATCACCAACGTCTTGTGAGACCCAGACAAAACCGAAGCCGTAACGAAATAACATATTTTTCACATTGGTTGCCCAGTTTATCCGTCCATTTTCGTCTTGTTGTTTCAACATTATATAAATATTTCTAGGGTATCTATTGGGCGACATTTGCAGAATGTGACACCAGTATTTTATAGGTTTAACATAATAAGTTGTACAAAGAGGCAGTCGTCCACATTCCCCTAACGCCATACTGTTGTTTATATGGCGAGGTAGGCCAAGGAAAGTTTTACAAAATTGAGCATGAATAGATTCAATTTGTTGCGCATATTCAAAACCCCATAGTTCTCCCCCGTAGCAAAGAATAGGTTTTACCATAGAGTCAAATAATTTGAAGATATCATTATGATGAAAGTAACCAAATTTGCGCTGATAGTTATATATTGACATTATAGATTTCTGGGCTTGTGAAGCTAGTGTTAATTTGGCGCGAGTCCATTTTAATCTAGGTGTAAATAGTAGCCCCATATATCGATAGTAGGAGACCGATTCAATTTCTGTTCCTCCGTAAAACCATCGCTCATTGTCACGCAGAGGTCCACCATTTCTAAATACGATTATTTTTGTCTTTTCAATATTGATTTGCATGCCCGTTTTTTGGCAAAAATTATCAACAATGTTAATTTGTTGTTGTAGCTTATTTACAGTTTCTGCACAGCTTGCGATGTCGTCAGCATACAGTAAACTTAAGATATCTGGAATTTGGTTGGTTACAAATATTCCTGTCTGACAAGATTCACGTAACAGAGTTGACAGATCGTTTATGAAAAGGGAAAATAAGAGCGGGCTGCTCACACAGCCTTGACGGGTGCCGACTAAACAAGGGAAATAACTCGTAGTACCTGTTGTTAATTTAACACACGCGGATAGTCTCCCGTACATTGACTGTAATATACGTAAAAAATTTCCATGAATGCCTTTATTTCTTAAGCTATGCCATAAGACGTCATGATTAATACGATCAAATGCTTTTGAAAAATCTATAAATAAACAGTAAAATCTGCCGCCTGTTCTAGTTAGGTATTTTTGAGCAATTCCTTGTAAAGTAAACAAATTATCAATTGTTGAGTATCCGGCACGAAACCCAGCTTGTGCTTCATCAATAATATTATTTTCTCGTGACCATTCCATTAACCTCTTATTTAAAACTAAAGTAAATAATTTGCTTGTAACATTTATAAGTGAAACGGCTCGATAGTTATTTGGATTTTTGCGAGAGCCCTTTTTGTGAATAGGGCATATTATGCTTTCCCCCCAGCTTGCTGGAAACTCTCCGCTGTTAAAGATAGCATTAAAAATATCTGTAAGATAAGGGGCGATTTCGGTACACGTGAACTTGAAAAATTCCGACGTCAGACCATCAGGTCCTGGGCTTTTTCCGGTCTTAAGACTCCGAATAGATGAGACTATTTCCTGTTCATGGAACGGATTATTTAATGAACTAGCGGCTTCAAGCTTTTCCTCGTCAATTTGTTCAGAGTTCAGCGCATAAACGGGCCCCATTAGTCTATCGGAAAATAAGGTTTTAAAATAATTATACCATTCATACGCCGAGATTTCGTCGGAGTTATTATTAGAAACAGTAGATGTACCATGTTTGACAATTTTCCAAAAATTGCCTGGACTACGTCTAGAATTAATTAACATTTTACGTTGATTTGCTTCATATAGTGAACGTTTAGTTTTGCAAATATATTTAAACCGGTTTCTCCCTGAAATATATTTATTGAGGTCCTCTGGTGAGTTAGTTAATCGAAATTGACGCAGATCTGCAAGTTTTTCGGATTTGGCACGCTCACAGTCTACAGTCTCTGAACCACTGCAAAGGCTCCAGGGACAGCATTTCCCAGAAAAAATCATTGGAGCTGGCAAAAAGAAAAATGTTACAAGGTCTTGTGTTGTCTGTGTTCCTGCTGAAAGAGAACTTTTAGAGCGTGTTGGTGAAAAGCGAAAGAGGCCAGGACATGAGTCATCTTACCAGTGTGACAAATGTAAAATTGCATTATGTATTGATGTATGTTTTAAACTTTATCACACTCAAAAAGACTTTAAATCTGCATATAAAGCACAAAAAATTGAGCAAAACCAGGTTAATTAGGTATTCTTTACCTGGTCCAGGTGAGTTAACGAGAAAACAGGTAAAATGTCCAGGTGAGTACATAAGCCATCAGACTTGAGTGTGAGTATTTTATATTTAGTATCAAACTAATGTAAATGAATTTTGGAGTTTGTTGAAGAAATAATTCATGTAAATATCTATTTTAAATAGTAGAAAGTAATCATACACAGTAACAGTACTAATTGTTCTTACCTGTGCTACCTGGGACGCAAGACTGCGTTTATTTTGGACTGGAACTTTCAGGAACTTGGTAAATTAAATCATAAGGTAAACAAGTTTGAGTTCGACAGTTTTATTGTTCTCTAAACATAGTTAACTGTTTTATTACATTTACCTGTTTTTTACCTGTTGTTTATCAGGTAACATGTTTGTAAAAATATATTTTTTTCATCATATACTTCAAGGTCAACATTTTACCTTTACAATGATATATAATACAGTGGATTCCGCTTATTTGCAAGTCGTATTTGTCAGAGAAAATATTGCAATAAAGCGGTCGGCCCGATAAACCGATGCCTCCTTTTCAGACCGGAAGTCCGACCAAAGATATACAGACGATCGTTTCGTTCTGATGACAGACTTTCAGAACTCACATCCCGATCATTTCATCAATTCAGAATTTTTAAAAATAAGTGTATCTCGCAATAAAACAGTTTTACAAAGAAAGTTCTCTAATCCTTATTTTCCCTTGAAGTTCATTATTAAATCGCTCGGAAATAACCCTTGCTGTTGGCAATAGTTACGCTGCGTTTGGCATGAAATCCAGAACAAACACCGTGAAAACACAAGTTTCAACGCATAATTATCTCCAGTTTCCTGTTATATAACAATCACCACATGTGTACATGCATATTCTTTACACAACACGCTGGTTTGTAACGCACCTGAAAAGCCCCGACTAGCCACCTGTTAAGTTATATGATTGATAAATTATGTGTGACGTCATGGCCTGAATTTCGTGCACACGACTCCATTTTGGCGATTCAATTTAGGCCATACTATTTAAAGAGTGTTCTGTGTTTTTCACACGTAATCAAAGGCAGATAACATTCACGCCTGTAGTTAAATTGGATGTAACAAATTGGATTATCAACGAACCGTCAAAGTGTTTCTTTCACAGTTTGTAATCTGAAAAGTGACAAGTTATTATGATCGGTTTTTCTGTATAACAGGTGAAGTGCCGACATCGTTTGCAGTTGGTTTCACGGGAAGTGAAGATCAAGATCAGATTACACGGAAAGTGCAGTCTGGTCTTAAATGGAAAGTGCAGTCTGATCTTATAATTATGGACTAAGTCCATTTTTGATTTTTTACCATAACGAGACTGAAGTAGCCATATTTCCGCTTGAGAATAACCATTTACGTCAAAATTTTAGACTTGTCCCACTTCAAATCATTGGAAGATGACAAACTGAGTGTAGATCAAAGTGTAGATCAAAAACATGATTTCTGTCTTTGAAATTTGAGACTAAAATGTTGGGAAAGGAGGAAATGCTGGTAACCAGCATTTTCACGTTTTCCTACAATGTTTTTCATTAGAGACGCTAAAACTCGGGTTAATCAAAGAACCACTAGCAGTAGCATAGACAATTATTCACGGAAACAGTATTGCTTTATTTTCCGTTAAGTTTAATGGATGCCTCTTGTTTTAGCAGGAATTAGTTTGAAGATTCCGTTGAAAGTAGTTTGTCTTTATCGTTTAAATCTTACAATGTTTTCAAAGTCATGCTCATCTACAGATCATTTCCTACAAAAATATCCCGGACACAGTCTGATGCAACGTAGACGTCTGATTGTTCAAAACTGACAATTCAGAGGCTTACGTTTCGCATGATCAAGGCTTAGACTTCTTTCTGATCATGGAAAAAGCAGAGGAAAAAAAGGAGAGTACATAAATATACAAAATATTTATTCTCGAAACAATTTATAAGTCAAAGAGTCATATCCTAATAATTTATGTACATGTCATAACCATTCATTTATATGAAAACATTGTGAGAAAAGTTGATATTGCTGATAGAAAACAATCCAATTTTTCTTACAATGCTTTACCTACTTCACCAAAAAATCCCGAGTTTAAACGACCCAGAAATAGAATGCATATGAAAACATTGTGGTTAAAGGAGAAAATGTTAGTAACCAATATTTTCTCCTTTTCCCTAAATGTTTTCTACCATGTAAATCATGGGAATTACCATATATGCTGCTATCGATTTATCGTCTGCAAATGTTTTGTATTGGTTCACTCAAAAATTTTAGCACACTTAGTTAAACCACACTTTTAAAACGTCTGCTCCAAACATCTAAACTACATGTATAATCCTATTATGGAAACTAAACACAGTTCGGTTAGCTTTACTATATACAAAAATGTTTTTTTCAACTTTCGTCATCTCATGGTATCCAGTTAATGAACTCTGTGACCTTTGTCTGTCTGCGATTTTTTTCGAATGCCTCATTTATCTGTTTCTCTAAGGCGTAGAACGTTGAGAAGTCGGTGTCAGGGTTTCCTCTCTCTTCCAAAACTCGTCATAAGTCTCTCAAACAGTCATTAGCGTGGCTGAATGTAACCGGAAGGCGATATTCTTCTTCATCATCGCTGTCGTCGTTTTCTTCTTGCTTTTCAGAATGTGATTCTCGGACTGAGTTGGCAATTTCTTCATCAGTCAGGAAGCCGTAGCAGGGAGTGTCGTGGTCGTGGTTAACATACTGATCAAAGTCTGATTGTGTAAGCATTGTTGGTATGATAAGATCGTCATCTTCTGCATAGTTCTGTGTTTCGTTGTCTGTCGATATCTTGAAACCAGCTTTTCGATAGCAGTTAACGATAGTCTGTTGCTTAACATTCTTCCATGCTGTAGACAGGATGTGGATGGCGTCAAGTAGAGTTAATTTTTTTGCATAGTGTGTAGCGTTGATATCTGGAGAATCTATGTCGGAGATCAATCTTCTAACAATCTGGGCTCGATAGTAAGTCTTCAAGTTTCTGATTATACCCTGGTCACATGGCTGGATGATTGAGGTGGTATTCGGAGGGAGGAAAGTCAGTCGAATGTTCGAGAGTCGGTCGGCTGCTGATTGTGGGTGGGCACTGCAGTTGTCGACAAGAAGCAGTATGTTACGATTCTGTCGTCGCATGTCGCGATTGAACGTCTGGAGCCATTCAGTGAAAATGTCGGCAGTCATCCACGAGTTTTTGTTGTTGCGGTAAATAACTGGGAGATTCTTCACACCTCGGAAGCAACGTGGATCTTTACTTTTCCCGATGACAAGAAGGCGGCGTTTGTCTGACCCGGTCATGTTACAGGCAACAAGGGCAGTTACTCTATCTTTCATCTTTTTCCCTCCGCTGATTTCGACTGTTTTTTCTGTCAAAGTACCGTCTGGGAGAGCACGATAGTAAATACCCGTCTCATCAGCATTGTAAATATCTTCCGGATTGTAAGACAGCAGAAGTTCGGGTAGGACGTTTGTCATCCAATGGTCGGCCAAATCGTAGTCGGCGTCTTTCTTCTCCCCATGTTGTCGTTTGTAAACGATGTGATTTCGAGTTTTCCATCGAGATAACCAGCCTGCAGTAGGAACGAAGTCTGTTTTGTTGAGGGTTTGAGCTAAGTTTTTCGCTTTCTCTTCAAGTACCGGACCCGAAAGTGGAATGTCTTTGGTTCGGGCTTCATTGAACCAGGTCTTCAGGGCTGCTTCGACCTCACTGGCTTTGCCGGTTCTTTGGCGTTTTCTCTGTGGGTTTGAGTTACATTCATACTGTGAACGGATTTCTTCTTTCTTGGCATTGATACGGGAAATCTGCGATGTGGATACCCCCATTTTCTTCGAAATTTCAATTTGTGGCAGTTTCTGGTCAAGCAGCTTCACAACGTCGTAGCGCTCGGCTAGTGACAGATCGGTACGTTTTCTCTTTGACATCGTTATGGGTTATGATGGGTAATGAGAGCTAGATATTCTGACCAAAACTTAAATACAATTTACGATTCTCAGTTTTCACAGGTAAATCGTTCAATCAAGTTGAATTAACCTCTGCAATCAAAATGTTTGTCGTAAGTTGGATAAAGAGTCAATACAATTAAATAATTAAAAGAAAAACCCTTAAAGAAATCAATTGAAGTCTGATTGGTTTGATGTATGTTAATTATTTGACAAGTTACACAAATTACCTCATTAATGGAGGTGGAAACTAATGCCGCTATGATTTCAAAGCGCCGCTCCTTAAACTGACCATGCAATTGAACACGAGATAAAATGTCGCCGATGTGAAAAAAGTATGGTTTCGTCAATGCACTTTTCAATATTGCGTGAAAAGGAGAACATACAGCGAGTTAAGCATTTATGTTTTATTGCTAAATAAATTTGGAATTTACAAATTCCTAAAATCAACAATGACTCGTCCAATATATCGTACTACGATATTTTGAAGCATCGCATTCCTGTACGCTGTGAAATTTAACTCCTATCTATAAAAGAATTGGAAATTTTATTTCAACTTATACAACTTTTGCTCATCATCAGTTCCAAAATTGCTAATAAATGAAAAAAAATCGAGTCGGTGCTATAATTCTTCTTGCATAAAACCGAAAATGCCCTTTATCAGAGTCCCGATAATCCGGTGAATTTTGCGTTGTTGAAATGGGAAAAGGATCGGTGCTGGACAAAATGTTGCAAAAAACCGAAAATCCCGATAAACAGGGTTGCGATTAAGTGGAATCCACTGTATTACAATATTTTATCAAAACAGTAACTCATAGTACAGCTTAAAACATTGACACCTATACTCAGTGATGGGATTGAAAAATATTCAGCTCATAGTACTAGGTCTATGTATAATATATAGCATGACAAGGGTTAATAGTTTGAAAGAAAAACTGACATATTGTTCAAATATTGGCTTAAACGTCAACCCACTAAGCAAGTGAATACATTTTTGGTTGAAGGGAGAGTACTCATGTAACTTAAAACTTTAATTTTGAAATATCTTTAGCCTTTTACATTGAATTTCCAACATTACAATCAATTACTTTGATTTATAAATATTTATGAGCAATCAAATGGAATAGCGCGCAATCATAGGATGAACAAGCCATGGAACAAATTTGTTCTGGGACAAAAAAAACCAGGGTCAGTAGGCAAATTGTATCATTGCGCAAATAAAAGGCTATGAGCGAGAGAAGCTATTTTCAATCAAAAATAAGTATCTCAATGATTGATGGCTTCGCCCAATGTATTTCAATATGCATGCCATTTCAAATTACATATCTGAAAACCACTGAAAAACACATTTGCCCAAGAAAAAATGATTTTAACAGGATTTATTTCCTTCAGCTTTGCACAAAATAAGATACATGGTTATCAAAATTCAATCCTGAACTCATAGTGGTATTGTCTTTGACAAATACCACAAAAACTGTGTAGTAAAAGGAGAAAATGCTGGTAACCATTATTTTCTCCTTTTCCCACAATATTTTCTACCCTGCCGAGGAAAAATTGCACCATTTGAGCCACACTGAAATTGTCGTCTGCAAATGCTTTCAATTTGGACAAGGCTAAATTGTTTTCATCTGGTAAAGGGTTAAATTAATAGAATTAACCATGGAAAAGGCAGGAAACAAGGTGGGCAGAGAAATAACTGGTCACCAAGCTTTTTCTTTCTAAGAATGTTTTCTTTTCTTCTATGACAAACTTCAGTTTTTGATCTACATTTCTTTTGTAATTTATCAGGAAATGCTTACATTTTGAACGAGTTTAAAATTTTGTTGTGTGGTAAAAATTGGGAGTCACCTTTAAATCTATACAAAAATGACATAATTTCAGACTAGTCCAAATTGAAACCATTTGCAGACCACAAAAAAAAAAGTGACTCAAAAATTGAAACTTGACTTTGGAAGAGTTGAAAACATTTTGGGGAAAATGCTGGTTACCAGCATTTTCTGCTTTTCCCACAATGTTTTCAGAAGACTTCTTCCTCAGTCTCTAAACCCTGGGAATTTTCAGTAAAAGAGTTAAAAGAGGAGGAAATAAGGAAAAGTAGAAAATATTGTGGAACAAGAGCGGCAAATTGTCGCAAGATACGCCCGTCTTACCCCAAGTTGTAAAGCTGGGGCATGCACCAGACAAAATTCAAGTATGAAAAACAACAAAAGGCAATAACTCAAAAATTAAGCAAGCAAGAGTTGTGATTTCGGTGCACTGCACTCCCCATTGATGAGATCTATCCACCAATGAAATTTCATAACCCTAGCTAGTATAGTTTTAGAGATATGCTTCGGACAAAAATCAAGTATGAAAAACGACAAAGGGCAATAACTCAAAAATTAAGCAAGCAAGAGTTATGATTCCTGTGCACTGCACTCCGCCTCTGTGAGATCTATCCACCCATGAAATTTCATAACCCTAGCTAGTATAGTTTTGGAGATATTCACCGGACAAAATTCAAGTATAAAAAATGACAAAGGGCAATAACTGAAAAATTAAGAAAGCAAGAGTTATGATTCTTGTGCACTGCACTCCCCCTCAGTGAGATCTATCCACCCATGAAATTTCATAACCCTAGCTACTATAGTTTTGGAGATATGCTCCGGACAAAATTCAAGTATGAAAAACAACAAAGGGCAATAACTCAAAAATTAAGCGAGCAAGAGTTGTGATTTGTGTGCACTGCACCCCCCATCCATGAGATCTATCCACCCATGAAATTTCATAACCCTAGGTAGTATAGTATTGGTGATATGCTTCGGACAAAAATCAAGTATGAAAAACGACAAAGGGCAATAACTCAAAAATTAAGCAAGCAAGAGTTATGATTCCTGTGCACTGCACCCCGCCTCGGTGAGATCTATCCACCCATGAAATTTCATAACCCTAGGTAGTATAGTTTTGGAGATATTCACCGGACAAAATTCAAGTATAAAAAACGACAAAGGGCAATAACTCAAAAATTAAGCGAGCAAGAGTTATGATTCTTGTGCACTGCTCTCCCCCTCAGTGAGATCTATCCACCCATGAAATTTCATAACCCTAGCTAGTATAGTTTTGGAGATATGCTCCGGACAAAATTCAAGTATGAAAAACAACAAAGGGCAATAACTCAAAAATTAAGCAAGCAAGAGTTATGATTCTTGTGCACTGCACTCCCCCTGAATGAGATCTATCCACCCATGAAATTTCATAACCCTAGCTAGTATAGTTTTGGAGATATGCTCCGGACAAAATTCAAGTATGAAAAACAACAAAGGGCAATAACTCAAAAATTAAGCAAGCAAGAGTTGTGATTCTTGTGCACTGCACTCCCCCTCGATGAGATCTATCCACCCATGAAATTTCATAACCCTAGCTAGTATAGTTTTGGAGATATGCTCCGGACAAAATTCAAGTATGAAAAACAACAAAGGGCAATAACTCAAAAATTAAGCGAGCAAGAGTTATGATTCCTGTGCACTGCACTCTGCCTCGATGAGATCTATCCACCCATGAAATTTCATAACCCTAGCTAGTATAGTTTTGGAGATATGCTCCGGACAAAGAACTGGACGCCGCCCGGACGCCTGCCCACCCGCCCGCCCGCCCGCCCGCCACGGGTGATCCCATAATACGTCCCGTCTTCGACGGGCGTATAAAAAGGATAAAATACTGGTTAACAACAAATTTTCCTTTTCTCATCATTTTTTCGCATGCCTTCTTTTCTCACAGCTATTAAAACAAGGGTTTATTTTATAAAGGTTTGTTTCACAGAAAAATGAGAGGCCATGTTTCCCTGGGTATGTAATCAGTGAAACTTGAGATGTTTTCTATATCATTAAAACCCTTTATCAAAAAATCCCAAGATTAAAATACCCAAAGAAAAAAGATGTTTGAAAACATTTGGGTAAAAGGAGAAAAAATACTAGTAACATAAACATTGTGGTAATGAAAAATTCTGCTCACATGTGAGTGGTAATGTGACCATTGATATGAAAATGACATACTCTCAAGAAAGAAAGGTATACTTTTTTTCTTCCAGGTTCTTGTCTTGTCTGGCAACAGCAGATTAGAAAAATTTCGGAGGTTGGAAATCCAACTCTGTACTGCTTTCTGTATACATTGATTATCCAAATGTAAAAAAAATTGAGAATTTCTGATTACAGACATTTTGTGTAGGAAATGTTAGCAAATTCAAGTAACTTGTTATTTATTGGCATACTTGTGATAAAATGCACGAACGGAAAGGTTTGCAAATATTTAAATTTGCAAAATTACAAAAAATTCCCCACCACAAAAATTTCCATTAGTATAGTATTCATTTAGTCTGGTTTTGGCCTTCACTGCAAAATAAGCAAAACCCATCAGACAAGGGAGAAAACCAGGAAAATAGGCTTTGAAAACATTGCAGAATAAGAACATACTTGTTTTCTAGCATTTTATAACCGAATATATCAGTTGCATCAAAATTTTGGTCTGCAAAATTATTCTGTCACTGTGGGCAAGTCTAAAATTGGGTTGACTGGTAAAAAGTTTATGCTGCCTCCAGCTTGCATAAATAAGAAGAACTTCACTTTAACTATTTACCACACAACTTTTAACAACCCTGAGAAAAAAGCCTTTTGAAAACATTACTGGAAGAGGAGAAAATGCTGTTAACCAGCATTTTCTCCTTTTCCAACGATGTCTTCTAACCTTTCCAGTACAACTTTCATTATCTGGATCATACTGATTTTGTCATCTGCAGATGCTTTCAATTTGGACATATATCTAAAATTTCCTCATTTGGTAGAGATAAATACCAAACAACAATAAGAGGGCTGTGATGGCCCTCAACCCATTACCACACAATCCCTACTTTTGACGCCCCTGAGAAAAAAGCCTTTTGAAAACACTGTGGGAAAAGGAGAAAATGCTGGTAACCAGCATTTTCTCCTTTTCCCACAGTGTTTTCTACTCTTACCAGAACAAATTTCAATTTTTCATTCACCTTTGTCGTCTGCAAATGCTTTCAATTTGAACCAGTCTAAAATTTTGTCGGGTGCTAAAGAGTTAAGTCACTCACCTGACCTTTTCGTTCAAATATGACCCATTTCCAATCTCTTCACAGATATCAAGATGAACATTCTGACAAACACTCATTTGTATTGGACTTACAAATATGACCTCTAGAGTGCACACAAGTTTTTTTTTAATTTGTCTCAGCTACCTTCTTGACATGTAAAAATTATCCAGACAAACATTCTGACAAACTTTCACCAGTATTCCACCAGAGAAAATGTGGCCTGTAGGGTGTAAAAAAAGGTTACCAGCATTTTCTCCTTTTCCCATAATGTTTTCAAAAGTCTTCTTTCTTAAGGTCATCAAAAGTCAGCATTATATGGTAAGAGTTAAAGTATATTAGACTGAAAATGTAACCTCTGTGTACAAAATGTTTTTCTAAGATTTGATCCAGTGAACTCATTTTTCATCCAACAAAACCCCATTTTCATTATTAGTGTAAGATATTATCAAGACAAACATTCTGACCAAAATTGGAGAGTATTAGACTGAAAATGTGGCCTCTGGAGCAGTACACACAGTTTTTCTAAGATCTGACCTAGTGGCCTGGTTTTTTATCAAACATAACCCATTTTCACTGTCATTTACGATAATGCAATGTATCAAGATAAACATTCTGACCAGCTTTCAAGAGTATTTGACAGCAAATGTGGCTTCTATAGTGTTCACAAGGTTTTTTAAAGATGTGACAAAGTAACCCAGTTTTTTATCAAACATGGTTCATTTTCAAACTCATGCAAAATACCATCAAAAGAAACATTCTGACCAACTTTCAAGAGTACTGGACAGAAAATGTGACCTTTAGAGCATACATAAGGTTTTCTAAGATTTTTACCTAGTGACCTAGCTTTTGACCTGACATAGCCCATTTTCAAACTTGTTTGAGATATTTTAGAGATCAAGACAAACATTCTGGTAAACTTTCAAGAGTACTGGACTGAAAATGTGGCCTCTAGAGTGTTCACAAGCTTTTTCTAAGATTTGACCCAGTGACCTAGTTTTTGACCCAACATGACCCAATTTTGTTGATATTATCAGGGAAAACATAAAAACATTCTGATCAACTTTCAAGAAAATAAAATGGACAAAAATGTACTCTCTAGAGCTTACACAAGGTAGAAAATTTATGATGGATGATGCACGCCCAACACAGCATGCTCACAACACTGCTCACCATGAGCATTTCATGCTCAGGTGAGCTAAAATGTAGACTTGGCTAATTGAAAGCACATGCACACAATAAATGAAAAGTGACTGAAACAATGGAACAAGTCTCAGGGAGAAAATGCAGGTTACCAGCATTAAATATTTTTCCCACAAGGATTGTATGGTACAAGGTTAATTCTTGTGGAGAAAGAAATATAAAGGAGTAATCTACCTTTTATCTAGACAGGCAATCCATTCTGATACCATGATGATCATCCCTAATCATGTGACCAGGTCATGTGACTTCCAGCAGAAGGGATCTGTTCTGAAATAAAGATTGTTATGATTGCCTGATTGGTGCACTATAACCACGCTCCATAGTTGACATCCATAAATTTGATGATTCTAGTTGTCTGTATGATACTTACAGCAAAAGGGCTGACTGGTTAGTTAAGAGCCTCATAATGTAAAGGTTTGACATTTGGCAAACATATTGCATTATTTTTCAACCCAATCCTCTGCAGTATCTAAACACTTTTGCCATCGAAGTGTTAGGGCCTCAATGCTACTTTTAACTCTTTTATACCAAACAACAAAATTACAGACTGATCCAAATTGGAAGCATCTGCGGACAACAAAATAAATGTGATTCAAGAATTGAAATTTGGTTTGTAAAGGGCAGAAAACATTATGGGAAAAGATGAAAAAATGTTGGTTACCAGCATTTCCTCCTTTTCCCAAAATGTTTTCCAAAGGCTTCTTCTTCAGCGTCGTCAAAAGTACAGATTGATAGGTAATGAGTTAAAAAAGTCCTTTTCTTGACCATTCAGAAAGTTCTGTGTATATATGACATCATCATCTGACCCAAAGTAAGTACAAGAAATGGCTTTTTTGGAATTTCGAAAAAAGATGCGAGTCTGATAGAGCAGGATCAGAGTCCATATTCATCAATCATCCTAAGGAACAGTCTTAGGCTTCTTTTTCAGAACCTTTATATTTAAGTAACACAACTTTTGATTGGCTAAACCATTTGGTTTAGCCTATCAGAAGCTATGTTTCTTTCAAATCTGGAATATTCTACATTTTTGCTGCATGAAATGAGTTAGATGATACAATTATGATGATGTGACTTGTGCTTAAATTTCCCTATTAACTTTTTTGCCTTTGTTATATTACAATCCCTACATTTGATGACCCTGAGAAAGAAGCCTTCAGAAAACATTGTGGGAAAAGGAGAAAATGCTGGTAACCAGCATTTTCTCCTTTTTCCACAATGTTTTCTACCCTTCACAAAACATATTTCAAATTTTCAGTCACTTTTTTTTTGTCACCTGCAAATTTATGCTTTTAATTTAAAATTTTGTCGTTTGGTAATGAGTTCATTCAATACAAAATGAATGTATCCAGAACAGAGGACTCTAACTTGTTAAGTTATACAATGATAAAAAGCAAAGAACAAATCTATCTCATTCTTGAGAATCACCAAGGGATGTCACTTGATATGGTTTCCCCATCACATATTGTATTATCCAATATTCGCAATGTCTCTTAAATATTTGATGTTTCCTAACTCATTACCAAAAGACAAAATTTTAGGTTTGTCCAAATCGAAAGGATTTGCAGATGACAAAATAAAAGTGACTGAAAATTTGAAATTTGTTTTGTGAAGGGTAGAAAACATTGTGGGAAAAGGAGAAAATTTTCTCCTTTTCCCACAATGTTTTCTGAAGTCTTCTTTCTCAGGGTTGTCAAATGTAGGGATTGTGTGGTAATGGGTTAACCTTTACAACACAGATTCTGTTTTGTGTTTTTACTCTTTACTTTACACTTTCTTACAAAATTTTAGACTACTCCAAACTAGTTTTAGGATTAGCAGATGACAAAATAATTCTTCTGACAGCTGTTATTTCTGGCAGGGTAGAAAACATTGTGGAAAATGGAGAAAATGCTGCTTTTTCCACAATACTTTAAAAGCTATTTTCATCAGGGTCAGCAACACTTTGGATTTCTTGGTAAAGGGTTAAAGACTCTGAAAAAGAAGGCATTTGAAAGCATTGTTGGAAAAGGTGAAAATTTTCTTTTTTCAACCATGTTTTCAATTCTTTCTAAGACAAATTGAAACATTTGGTTTGGACAAGCCTAAAATATGGTTGTTTGGAATGAGTTAACCCCTATCTCCATCTCCATATATACTCATTTTAACACTGAAGAGAAAAGCTTTAGGAAAACATTGTGGAAAAAGGTGAAATTACTCAAATGAGCAATTTCACCTTTTTTCCACAATGTTTTCTATGGAATCTGTATCGTAAAATCCCTTAATAGCCACATTTCAGCATCTATGCAAGCCAAGGCCGACGATTCACTACGTTACTCTACCCTTGGCAGATCGAGCTTGATTTTTACGTTCACCCGATACGCCTTTTTATTGGATGCAACTAGCTCTAGCTGCAACGAATGAAATCGCTCGTAGCGTTTCATCTTTGATAAAAAAAGAACAAGGTCTCAACCTTTCGAATAGAAGGTAAAACATGGAAACCTACGCGGATGTCTGCTTATCGCTTCATGAGTATTCGTAAGCGGTTTGTAAAACGATATTTCATTTGCTTTTAGAAATATGATGTAAGGGGGGTAATAACCAGCATCCAATAGATGCACATCACAGGAATCTCGAAATCGGGCTCAATCACATAGTGATTGTAAACTTGGCTCGCGAAGATGCATTTCAGTTGTTGTCTGCAGCTTCTTTGAATTTGGGACGATGTCAAAATGGTATCAGGGAATGGGTTATCATACTATCTGCAAATGCTTTTAAGTTGGAACTGTAAAACTTTTGTTTCTGGTACAAGATGAATGCTTTCATTACATTTTAATTATAATGTGATTTACTGACCATTTAACCCTTTACCAGATGACAAAATTTTAGTTCTGTCCAAATTGAAAGCATTTGCAGACCAAAATTTCAATGTGGCTCAAATGGTGCACTTGTTTATTGAAAGGGTAAAACCCAGTATGGGAATAGGAGAAAATGCAGGTTACCAACATTTCTCTTTTTGCCACAATGTTTTCAAAAGGCTTCTTTCCAAGGGTCGTCAAAAGTCATCATTTTGTTGGAAAGGGTTAAGTCGGAAGACCTCTTGGTCAAAACAAGATTATTCAATCAACAAATACATGTTGTGGATAAAATTTTGAAAAGTTGACATTGCTTTTTTACGTTTTCATTGTAAATGCCGAGCAAGCTATTGAAATGACAAACTGAAAGCCCCTTAACAGCCCAAAAGACAATGCAGGTGTTAAAATGAGTTTCAATTAAAATTATACCATTCAAAAGTACGGAAAATATTGTGAAGATAACCTTTTATTCATGGTCAGTCCAAGTGTTAGTGATTGATTGTACTGTATTAAACACTGTTTCAAACATTACTGAAGTTATATAGTGGCAACCAGTGCACCTATCCATGCATTCCTGGGGTTTCTTTTACCAGTACTTCACACAATTTCCTTTAAAACAAGAAGTAAAGTTAGCAGGTCTTATTCTAGCTGAACAATTCATTTTATCCCTTTACCACACAATGACGACTTTTAATCTAAATTGAAAGCATATGCAGACGACATAAAAAAGGTGGCTAAATGGGGGATTTGTCTGTGACAGGTCAGAAAATATTGTGGAAAAGAGAAAAAAATGCTGTTTTATAGCAGCATTTTCTCCATTTCCCACAATGTTTCAAAAGCTTTCTCTCTCATGGTCATTAAAACTCTTGATTGTGAGGTAAAGGGTTAAAAATGAGGTCATTATGATCATATTTTTGACTGCTAATAAAAGATATGAAAATTATTTCTGATTAGAGTCTGTAGGGAAAAAAATCAATTCACTAGATCAAGTTACCGGACGGCAAAAGTTAAACTCATTACCACTACCAGAAGAAAAAATTTTAGGTTCAAAAGCATTCGCAGAAGACAATATAAAAGTGAATGAAAATTTTAAATTTGTTTTGTGAAGGGTAGAAAACATTGTGGGAAAAGGAGAAAATGCTGGTTACCAGCATTTTCTCATTTTCCCACATTTTTTTCTAATGGCCTCTTTCTCAGGGTCCTCAAAAGTAGGGATTGTGTGGTAATGGGTTAAAAACATTTTCAAAGAGGAAAACATATGCATATGACAATATCAGTGTTGCTCAAATGGTGCAATTTTCTTTGATGGGAAAATGAGAAAATAGACGGATTACCAGTATTTTCTCCATTTTCAACATTGTTTTCAAAAGACTAACGTCTTCTTTCACAGGGTCGATATAAGTCCGCATCATGCCCTTAAGGGTTAACAAGATTTAATCACCAGATGACAAAAGTTTAAAAAGACTCGTGTCCAAATACGAAACATGAACCCATGCATACATGCAGACGACAAATTCAATATGGCTCGTTGGAAAATTTGTGAGAACGCCGAGTTGATTTATAGTTCTAAGCATTCTGGGAGAAAGCAGAAAATACTGAGTACAAGCACGGAATTGTCTGGGTAAGGGTTAAAATTATACAATAAAGACGCTTACCTCACATATCTTGGACGATGGTAACAGGAAAGATTCCAAGTAATAGTAGACACGGCCGAAATATAAATGCCAATTTCTTATAGAACTACCGAGTTTATATCGACAATACTGGCAATTTTGTCTGTATTTTTTCCCGTATTTGTTCTTAGTACATACTTCACAACTGTGTGTTCTTTGTGTCGCCCTAAAACTTTGAAAATCGATCAACAGTTTGGTTTCGTCACCATTTTCCCTACCTATGTCGCGTTTCTCCGATGTTATCGATTTTTCCCGCCAACTCTCAACTGCCGAAACTCATCAGCCAATCAAATTTTAAATTATTTAGGCGGCCTGAAGTTTGGGCGGAAATCAAAGTACACAAAACTTGACATGAACTAAGAAATTTGAGTCTACATCGCCAAATTGCTAAAGTTAAAAGTCTAGATGGTTCAAGGACAATTGCCCCCCGGACTATTTCCCTCACCCCCCTCCCCCCGACTATTGCCCCCTGATGACAATCCCCCCTCAGGACTAGATCTATTGCCCCTCCCCCCGGACAATCCGCCCCTTCCCGACCATTGCTCCCCAGGACATTACCCCCCCCCCCCCGACAATTCACTCAATTCACTCTTCCCCACCCCCCCAAGGACAATCCCCCTGGACCATTGCCTCCCGAGGACAATCCCCCCCGGACTATTGCCCCTCGAATATACATACATGACGTAATTGCCCCCGAAACGGGACTTTTGCCCCTGGAAACAACAACCTCGGGGGAGGGGGGACTGGAACTGTCCTTGGGGGCAATAGTCCGGGAGGGATTGTTCTGGGGGCAATAGTCCGGGTGGGGGAATTGTCATGGGGGGCAATATTTCGGGGGGGATTGTCCGGGGGCAATGGTGGGGGGGGATTGTCATCATGCCCCAATTGTTCGGGGGTGGAGCAATTTTCCGGGGGGGGGGGGGGGACAATTGTCCTGATACGGTCTAGATGTATTCTCTGTTCTGGCCAGGGATCGGAAATTACGGTCTTGGTCACAAGTACGTTTTCTTAGTAGAATTACACTGTACTTAGGCTCTATGTTGTTGTTGATCTATCTGTAAAGAGTTAATGACTTAGTAACCGTAATAGCCTACAACTTTCATCCTAATCTTCAAACTATTGTGTGATATTTATGTATGTGCTTGTTATTATAGATCTAATTTATATCTGCTAGGCGCAGATTGGAGTAGAGAGAGAAAGAGTCGGATACAAGGAAATCCGGGTAGATCTACCAGACCCTAGCTCTTTTTCGAATAGATTTCCTTTGTTCTTTTACATGCCCAGTGTAAAGCACCGATCGATACATGCGAGGCTACCTCTGGGTTTCTAACCAGTTCACCCCTCGTTGGGTAGGACAGGGATCATATATAATATATAGAATGTTATATAGAAACCCTGGGTAGGAGACACAAGGTATCTCAGAAAAAACATATCCTACTAGACCGAGATTCGAACCCCAGACCTTCGGATTGGTAATCCAACGTGTTAACTCATTACCACACAATCCCTACTTTTGACGCTCCTGAGAAAGAAGCCTTTTGAAAACACTGTTGGAAAAGGAGAAAATGCTAATAACCAGCATTTTCTCCTTTTCCCAGTGTTTTCTACCCTTCCCAGAACAAATTTCAATTTTTCAGTCACCTTTATTTTGTCGTCTGCAAATGCTTTCAATTTGGACCTGTCTAAAATTTTCTCGTGTGGTAAAGAATTAACCACTAGGCTACCGCTCCACCCAACGGTGGACAAAGATCTAGATCTAGGCCTACAAGATATAGAAGATCTAGATCTAGACTATAGACCTAGCATATATTATGCCAGAGCTGTATAGTTCTTAGGGATGGTAGGCCTATAGGTTTGTTGTAGATCTATAAATGCGAAAAATCTTCTCCGTCAGCTAGATCTTGATCTAAATAGATCTATCTAGATCTCTAGGCATTTTGAATCATCGACGGTATTTCCTGCAAAGCTCTTTAATAGATTAAAGACTCTTGCAATGTTTTCTGGACCACTTTTCTGAGGACAAGAAATTCCCACTGATAAACTGACAACAAGTGCACAGCACTGGGTAGATGTAGACTATGTCGTCTACAATTCCAGTAACTCTAGATAAGGTCTACATGACAAATTAATCTAGATTTATTTGAGGTCTGATGAATGTTGATGATAGCTTTATATACAGGCCTAGATTCTTGCAAACTTGATGATTAACTGGTTCAGCCTGCAAGGCTGTTCGTCGCCGTTCCGACCATGGCCAAACTCATGAAACTACCTTTTAAGAGAATCGTATAATCCTGATGTTATCAATTTCGGATGATCATTTCCTTCTACTTTCTTTCCCTGGATGAAGGATGGATCAGGGTCGTAGGCCCGCCGCCTGTGTAGGGTATATTATAGGCCTCTAGGCCCTATATAGATAGACTATGACTTAAACAAAATACTTTGTTGGCTACAAAATCTTCTTTGTACATTATTAACCACTTCAGTACATCACATAACTATATACGATGAAAATAACACGAATATTATATAGATTTCATCCAACTGTGTATAGTGTTGCGTGAATCTACTTGGTCCTTAGTAAACTTTGAATTGTATGACAACAACAACAACATCATCCAGGGAAAACCCGTCATCGACTGTTTATCTTAAATAAAAATGAAGTCACTTGTATGTCTGGGAATTATTATCAAGGTATTATGTTTTAAATGGTGTAATATGATGTTTATCTGTTTAACATTAGATAAACGATGGTCACGGCTGACAAAATCATTAAACAAGTTGAGAGGGCGTACAGAGGATATTCGCCACCAAAACAATTCGTCCAATGTTTCCGCTACGAAGTAATGAGTAAGCACTTGGGAGTTTCAGTTAAAATAATGACTGATAAGAGGTTCTTAAAGAATATATAGATAATTTGTCCACTGAAGTTATCATGTCCTTTATCACACGCACCCTTTTTATAATCATTCTAATTTTAACTTTTCATATGTAAAACTAAAGGTTATTTTTTATAAAGACTTCTTTGAAAATGTAATGACAGTTTTCTTTCACTCATTTCTGCTTGGTTGAGTACCTCAGTGGTCAGTGTACCTGACTTGTGACATGGTTATTATGGGTTTAATACCTTGAAGCCAACTATCATAACTGCATAATCTAGTCTTGTGAAAGTAGCCTTTACAAACATTCTTGGAAATAGAGTGTTACGGGCGACCACTCCTTCCTGCATGGCATATACTCCCGATTTAAATACAATACCTGGCTACTGCGTCAGGGAGATATCTCTTTGGCTCAGTGGTTAGGGTATTGGCTTTGCGTCCGGGAGTTCGGAGTTCGAATCCCGCTCCGATCCTTATTTCTGCCATGCATTTATTCCTTTGTTTCTCTGTTACGGACTTCGTTCGTAAGATGGGGGCTCGTCCAGGATTGGCCATTGAGCCATTAATCCCATTTGTTGTCCGAAATCGGACTTCCTGCCTAATAAGGCTTTGAGTCATCAATAAATGATGACTTTAAGAGGGGGTGTGTTACGGGCGACCACTCCTTCCTGCATGGCATATACTCCCGATTTAAATACAATACCTGGCTACTGCGTCAGGGAGATATCTCTTTGGCTCAGTGGTTAGGGTATTGGCTTTGCGTCCGGGAGTTCGGAGTTCGAATCCCGCTCCGATCCTTATTTCTGCCATGCATTTATTCCTTTGTTTCTCTGTTACGGACTTCGTTCGTAAGAAGAGGAAAGTTGAAGATGAGTACTTTCTTTTTTTTTTTTCCACAATGTATTAGACCTACCTATTTCAACTCATAAAGCATCTCCAGATGACAATATAAAAGTGACTGGAAACTTGAAATTTGTTTTGTGAAGGGTAGAAAACACTGTGAGAAAAGGGACCACAGACCAGCATTTTCTCCTTTTCCCACAATGTTTTCTAAAGGCTTCTTTCTCAGGGTCTTCAAAAGTAGGGATTGTGGTAATGGGTTAACCCTGAGAGAGATGCCATTACAAAACATTGTGGGAAAAGGAGAAAATGCTGGTAGCCAGCATTTTCTCCTTTTCCCTCAATGTTTTCTACCCTTCGCAAAACAAATTTCAAATTTTCAGTCACTTTTAGTTTGTTGCCTGGAAATGCTTTTGATTTGGACAAGTCTGAACTAGTGTTATTTGGTAATAAGTTAGGGCAAATCTATCAATTCAGCTATAGTTATATGTCATCCACAAATGCTTTTATTATGGACATGTCAACTGCATCATCTAGGTTCATACATATTCATCAAGCATTCTTGGTATGAATCTTTAGTATCATTCTCAAGAATTCTCTGAATTCAAAATTTAGAAAAATGTGATAAGAGAAACCATTTGCTTTACTGTATTATTTAGAAATTGTAGTGCTTTCTAAACAAATGTAATAGTTCTCACAAACAGCTATCACTGGCAGGGTTTGAACCCAGGACATCCGGGTCTCAAGACAAACATGCTACCACGTTGCTACAGCAGCTAGCTCTATATGGCAAGGCAGTTTAAATAAGTGTTCCCTTATACCAACACAAGCTATACCTTTACATCTATCTCTGGGATAGACCAGTATACTACATAAAGATTAAGAAAAAAAGCAAATTTGAAAGCTTGCTACATTCTGGCCCTGTTAAAAGCAAACCCTTTACATACTCTGCTTTCTCAGCAATGTTTCCTACTCTTTCAATATAAATCCCATTATATGCAATATAGTTATGTTACCATCTGCTACTTTGAATTTGGGCATGTCTCAACTCTCAAATTTTGTAATGTGGTAAAGAATTAACGGTTCACCGCACAATCCCGAGTTTTATATGAAATAATAAGCCTTTCGAAAATTTTGTGGGAGAAGGAGAAAATGCTGGTAACTAGCATTTTCTTCCTTTGCCACAAAGTTTTTTACCCTGTCAAAGCAATATTGTCATCTGCAAATGCCTTCAATGTGGATAGGTCTAAAATTTTGCAGTGTGGTAACAGGTTAACCCATTACCAAACGACAATATTTTAGACTGGTCCAAATTGAAAGCATTTGCAGACAACAAAATAAAAGTGACTGAAAATTTGAAATTTGTTTTGTGAAGGGTAGAAAACGTGGGAAAAGGAGAAAATGCTGGTTATCAGCATTTTCTTCTTTTCTCACAATGTTTTCTAAAGGCTTTTTTCTCAGGGGCTTCGAAAGTAGGGATTGTGTGGTAATGGGTTAAGGTAATGGAAAGTTAAATAATTTGTCTTTGGTCATGGTTATTACTAAAAGTTAATTGGACTTAACTCATTACCAAACAAAAATATTTTAGGCTTGTCCAAATTGAAAACATTTGCAGACGACAAAATAAATGTGACAGAAAATTTGAAATTTGTTTTGTGAAAGGTAGAAAATATTGTGGGAAAAGGTGAAAATGCTGGTTACCAGCATTTTCTCCTTTTCCCACAATGTTTTCTAAAGGCCTCTTTTTCAGGGGCGTCAAAAGAAGGGATTGTGTGGAAATGTGTTGATAGGGTATGGTGCACAATAAAATCACCAAGTATGACAAAAACCATAGCATCTCATTACTGAGGCTAACCCTTTACATTGAACAATCCTGTATTTCAAGGACCCTATGGAGGAAGACTTTTGAAAAAATTGTGAGGAAAGGAAAAAATACAGCTAACCAGCATCTTCTCCCTTTACCACAATGTTTTTTACCCTTTGGGAAACATTTCAATATAGAGATCATATTTATTTTGCCATATTCAGGTTTTCTTAATTTGGACAAGTCTAAATTTTGTGGCTTGGCAAAGAGATACACAGCAATTGATTAATTTTGTGACTTGGCAAAGAGATACATGGGAAGTGATCAACTTTGTGGCTTGGCAAAGAGATACACACAGTAATTGATTAATGTTGTGACTTGGCAAAGAGATACACAGCAGTTGATTAATTTTGTGATTTGGCAAAGAGATACACAGCAAGTGATTAATTTTGTGACTTGGCAAAGAGATACACAGCAGTTGATTAATTTTGTGGCTTGGCAAAGAGATACACAGCAATTGAGAAAGGGATCACTACTATTGCCCAAAACTTTATAAAATTTAATATTTACCTTTTCTCTTGCAGGCACTTCTTGTATCATGTGATGATGGGGTAGTTCTGTTCAGAGAGGTGACAGAGACAGACTGGAATGATAACCAACACCTCTGTATTTACTTCAATCCATTGTTTCATAACCTATCAACAACAATAGCAACATCAACCTCCTACCAACTCACAGATTTATCAGACAGATTTGGCTGTCAATCATCAGACTATAGGGACGAGATAATTGATGGAAATGCCGTTCTTGTTTCCCGTGGAAACTGTACATTCTCGGCAAAAGCAAGAATGGCCCAGGCATTTGGTGCTGAAGCCTTGATTATTTCCAGCGATGAGTTACTGACTCCAGGAGCTGAAAATGCATCTGTGGACTACAACGAAATAAACATAACTGTGGCTACATTGCTTAAATCTGGTTTTGACCAAATTGATGTACCGAAGGGAAACATTGAAGTTTTAATGTATGCACCAGGAGTAAATGGAAAATTTGACCCCAGTATGATTGTGATATTTTTGATTGCTGTTACCAATATAGCTATTGGAGGCTTCTGGGCAGGACATGTGAAACATGCAAAGTATCAAACGCTTAAGAGCAAAGATAGCTTGAAAAACCTAGATGAGGAACAAACTGATAAGAAAGAAAGTACTGATGATAAAGACGAGGAGAATGAATCTGTTGATATTTCATTACCAGCTATCCTTATATTTTTTGTATTTGTGTGTGGATTCTTAGTTCTGTTGTATTTTTTCTATGATCAGTTGGTGTACGTTGTCATAGCGATGTTTTGTCTGGCTGGTTCCCTGGGTCTTTATCATTGTATCTATCCATTTTGGAAACGGTTGATCTGTTGCACTGCTAGAATTCCTCGTAACAAAGTACCTTTCTTCAGATCTAGACCAGAATACAGGAATATTGTCCTGGGATTGATCTGTTTGGGTGTAGGGATATTTTGGGGTGTAATGAGGCATGCATCATATGCCTGGATCATACAAGATATCCTGGGTTACACTTTCTGTCTAAATGTTATGAAAACTGTTGGGGTACCTAATCTCAAAGTCTGCACAGTCATGTTGACCTTACTTTTTCTATATGATATTTTCTTTGTTTTTATCACACCACTGTTCACAAAGGGTGAAAGTGTAATGGTGAAGGTTGCCACAGGTAGTGGCAGTAAAACCAATGAGCAACTACCAATGGTATTTAAGGTTCCAAAGCTTACATCAGACATCATCAATGTCTGCCCTCTTCCTTACTCTCTGCTTGGTTTTGGTGATATTATCATTCCGGGATTGCTGGTTGCACATAATTATGCCTTTGATTTGTTCATTGGAAGCAAGAAAATATACTACCTTAGTACTGTAGTGGCCTATGGAGTTGGTTTGATTATTACATTTGTTGCCCTTACATTGATGGAAACAGGCCAACCAGCATTATTGTACCTTGTTCCATGCACTCTTTTTACAACATTTTTGATTGGCTGTATAAGGGGAGAGGTTAGATATTTATGGGCAGGAATGAACCAATCAGGTAAGGAGGAAAGTAAACCTGATCTCCAGGAGGCTCAGTCTGACGTCACAATAAACAGCAATGCTTCTGGATCCAGTGAGGAGAATGAAAATGGAACTCTGATTAAAAAATGAGGGATTGTTGTTATGAATTTCTTTGAAAGCTAGAAAGCTGCATGGCCTTGACCTTTGACATGTTTTGTGAGGCAGCTGCTGGATGAAGCTTTCTTTTTTTCTTGTTTTTGAACCATTTACCAAACGAGCCCTTGTTTTTACGTGTCTGCAGTAAAAGTCTTTTGAAAACACTGTGGGAAAAGGAGAAATTTCTACCCTTTTTGAGAACTTTCTGCCATTTTCTCAAAATCTAGAATTGTCGTCTGCAAACTCTTTCGGTTTGGAAGAGTCCAAAATTTGTCATTTGGGAAAGGGTTAAACCTTTCACCAAACGACAAAATTTTAAATTTGTCCAAATTGAAAGCATCTGCAGATGACAATTTCAGTGTGGCTCAAACGGTGCAATTTATCTTTGTATAGAATAGAAAACATTGTGGGAAAAGGAGAAAATAGTAGTTACCAGCATTTTCTTCTTTTCCCACAATGTTTTCAAAAACCTTCTTCCTCAGGCTTGTTAAAACTTAGGACTGTGTGGTAAAGGGTTTATTCTTTACTACGTGACAAAATCTCTACCAAACAAGAAAGTTCTGGACTGCCAAAATTGAAAGCATTTGCAAACGCCCCATTACCACACAATCCCTACTTTTGACGCCCCTGAGAAAGAAGCCTTTTGAAAACACTGTGGGAAAAGGAGAAAATGCTGGTAACCAGCATTTTCTCCTTTTCCCACAGTGTTTTCTACCCTTTCCAGAACAAATTTCAATTTTTTGGTCACCTTTATTTTGTTGTCTCCAAATGCTTTCAATTTGGACCAATCTAAAGTTTTCTCAATTAAATGTGAATCAAATTATGCCTTCTATCTTTGATAGGGTAGAAAACTGCAGAGAGAAAAGGAGAAGGAACTGGCAACTAGCATTTTCTCTTTTTCCCCGCGATGTTTTCAAAATTGAGCAGTGAGCTGTTTGGACTATGAAGGCCAAGTCTGACCTGGGTCACTACTTTTTGCAGATCTGCATTAACTCTTTACCACACAATCCTGACTTTTAATGATCCTAAGGAAGAAGTCTTCTGAAAACATTGTGGGAAAAGGAGAAAATGCTGGTCACCAGCATTTTCTCCTTTTCCCACAATGTTCTCTATTTTTCCATAGTCAAGTTTTAATTTTGGAGTGACACTTATTTTGTTGTCTGCAAATGCTTTTAGTTTAAACAAGTCTAAAATTTTGTCGTTTGGTAAAGGAGTTAAACCCCTCTACCGTGCATGTTTTCATTTCAAAGCCATTTCTGCATACAAATGAAAATTACTGATATTTGGTAAGATTTTCATACAAAGTGTTGCAAAATGAAATCTACTGGTTGTTGTGTAATGATTTTGAAGTTTGTTTGGTTTTATGGTGTTGAACGCCATTTTCAACATTTTTTCAGTTATTTTGGGGCAGGTAGTGCATCTATCCAAGCTTTCCTGGAGTTTCTTTTACCGTAACTCTGCACAATATTCTTTCCAACCCACTGGGCTGCTTTCCCACATAATCCCACATAATCATCATTAATACAATGATCAGTCGTGAGGGAGGAATGAATCCTGTTGCAATGACTTGGAAATAAATTAGCTGAGCCAAGGATCGAACCCACAACCACCTTGTCTGAAGTCCTGTATGCCATCGACTGAGCTACAGGGGCTGGGCTTAAGTTATTGTAGTCTATAGATATTTCATAAAAGTTTCTAAACAAATCTTGCAAAAGGAAAATTTGTTTAATGCCTTTACCCTTTACCAAACAATCACTGGTTTTTACAACCCTGAGATAGAAGCCTTTTGAAAACATTGTGGAAAAGGGAGAAAATACTGGTAACCAGTATTTTCTCTTTTTCCCACAATGTTTTCTACCCTATCATAGACAGAAATCATCTTTTCAGCAAGAGTTGAATTGTTGTCTGCAAATGCTTTCAATTTGGTCTAGTCCAAAAGTTTGTCGTTTGGGAAAGGGTTAAAAGTTAAAGTAGTCCATATTTAAGGTATTAGTAAATAGACAGTTAAAATTAATATGGCTGAAAGATTGGATTTGTCTGTAACTCTTTACTTGACAACAAAATTTTAGACTTGTCCAAAATGAAAGCATTTTGCAGACAACAGTTTTAATGGGCTCAAATGGTGCTTTCTTTGACAGGGTAGAAAGCGTGGTCATCAAAAAGGAAATTGCTGGTAACCAGCATTTTTTCTATTCCCAACCATGTTAAAAGGTTTTTTACCCAGGGTTGTTAAAAGCCGGCATTGTGTCGTAAAATGTTAAAAGGAAAGCAAACATTGTGGGATGATAAAAAAATTAAATGGTAGAGAAAGCTTCTTACCAGAATTTTTCAAAAATATTTATGAAAGATGTCTTTATTTATCTTGAAATTGTGGGATATGTTTGTAGAGAATTTTTTTTTTCTGTTCTTTCAATATAATAATGTACACGAGCTTTTGCCAGTACAACCGCCTTCTTCTAGTGTGATCCTGTGATATAGATTGTATCACAGGATGATCGGTGGTACAACCGCCTTCTTCTAGTGTGATCCAGGATCACACTAGAAGAAGGCGGTTGTATCGCAGAAAGCTCAGGTACATTATTATAATTGAAAATTACATTTCTCAAGAAGAGGATATCATTTTCTGTTCTTTGGTTAGAAGAACTAAAACTATATGAGCCTGGCTGTGAGAAAAGGGGGCTTAATGCATCTACAAAAAAGGTATCAAGCCATTTAACCCAATAAGGCATTTCTCAGGTATCTCAAATTGATCCCAAATAACAGCAAGGATGAAGCTTTTTCTTATGTATATATGACACCTTTTGATAGCATAGAAAACATTGTGACAAAAGGTGAAATTGCTCGTCACGAGCAATTTCACCTTTTGCCACAATGTTTTCAAAAGGCTTCTACAAGCAATGCATACGAATGATTATCTATGGAGTAAAAGGTTAAGCATGCACAGTATATACAGGCTGATGTGGGTCAAAACTTCTTGCACTTATTTAATTTTGTGCTTGTCAAAGGAACATTCTACCTTCAGATTCATTCACTTCCTAGACAGATTGGATTTTTTGGATCCATAATCATGCAATGTCTAGCTTGGTGTTATGCATCACAGAGATTCATTAGTCCCTGTTTTCCCATAGCATAGCTCACATGTATTTTATGTGTGATATAATTATGTGATAACTCTGTCATTTTGGGGGCAATAAACAGATGTAACATACCTGATTAAATTGTTGAATTTGTAGCTTTTTGTTTTATTACTTTAAGCCTTTACCAAACAATCCTGAGTTTCAACAACCGGAAGAAGGATTTTGAAAACACTGCGGGAAAGGAAGGAAAGAAATGTTGGTAACCAGCAGTTTCTCCATTTCCCATAATGTTTTCTACTCTACATAGGACAAATTTTAAGTTTTTGGCCACAAAAGCAACTATAATTGTGAAATGCTGACAGACATAAATTTTTCAGTCATAAAGAAAGAACCAGATAGATGTACTTTTATGGTTGCTTTTGTCTGTGAAAATATAGTGAAGTAGACAGTGTAAATCAAAGATCAGACTGCACTTTTCGTGCATTCTGATCTTTTTCTACACTGGCTGATAATGCAAGTATAGTTGTGGCAGTTACTTTAGGGTTTGACACATAACCTTTTTAGCAGTCTGATCTTGATCCACACTTGCCGCAGAGGAAATTGCATGATGTACAGTTGTGAAAAACTGACAGACATTAATTTTTCAGTCATAAAACTAGACCTAAATAATTATAATTACATTGTTGCTTTTGTCTGCAAAGATTTAGAAAAAGGAACAGGGGATATCAAAGATCAGACTGTGTATTTTGTGCAGTCTGATCTTGATCCAAATTGACCTCAAAGGCATATATAGTAACTGTTATAAAAGGTACTTTAGAGGTTGACATGCACTTATTAATTTACAGATATGAATGGTTAATGCCCCTTACAATGAACAGCTTTGGAAAACTCTTTATAACACTTTTAATGACCCTGAGAAAGAAGCCTTTATAAAACATTGTGGGAAAAGGAGAAAATGGCGGTAACCAACATTTTCTCCTTTTCCAACAATGTTTTCTACCCTTCCTAAACCAAATTTCAATTTTTCAGTCACATTTATTTTGTTGTCTGTAAATGATAACAATTTGGACCAGTCTATAATTTTTGTTGTTTGGTAAAGAGTTAAGGAAAAGGAGCATGTATTTCATTACTGGATTAAAAAAAAAAAACAATGGATTTGCTGCTTATGATCTAATCATGGCATAGGCGGCCACTTGATTTGTAGGAAAGTGCTACTTCACAACAGGATGTTTGTAGATGTACACTTTTTTGAGACATGCTCTATATTGAGAGACCTTAATCCATTACCACACAATCCCTCCTTTTTATGACCCTTAAAAAGAAGAGTTTTGAAAAACATTGTGGGAAGAGGAGAAAATGCTGGTTACCAGCATTTTCTCCTTTTCCCAAAATGTTTTCTATCCTGCTGTAAGCAAATTTCAATGTTTGAATTATGTTTATATAACCAGGTCAGAAAATTTATGCAGCCAAACCTTGAACCCCTTGCATACAGGGCGAATGCTCTACCGACCAAGCTACCGGGCCACCTACACAAATCACTTTCTGATATGGGTTTTTAAACCATTACATTATAGGCCATTATATACTCCCCTGCCAATTTGGAATTTGTCCCCGAATTCACAGGACAAAGAACAAATTGCTATGTTCTTAACAAACCCAAGGGTAGTTATACATGGGAGAACTAATTAATTGACCAAGCAATCATAGCAACGACCCCACGTTGGGCGCCAAATGTAACCATATCGCGGCTTGAAGGGGATTCGAACCCAGGGCCTCAGGTATACCGTTCCTACCTCTAACCAACTGAGCTACCGAACCACATGTCGATATGGCCACACCATATATCACCAAATACCTGTACCTGGCCACATTTAATTTTTCGTCTGCAAGTGCCTTAAATTTCAAACAGTCTAAAATTTTGTCATTTGGTAAACAGTTAATGCATCTGCCTATTTTCCCCGCCATGTTTCTTACCCTTTCAAAGACTGATTATTTTTTTTTTGAGGTACATTAACTCTTTACCAGATGACAAAATTTTAGCCCTGTCCAATTTGAAAGCATTAGCAGATGACAATGTCATTGTGGCTCAAATTGTGCACTAATGATTATTTATTGATAGGGTAGAAAAAATGGTGGGAAAAGGAGAAAATGCTGGTTACCAGCATTTTCTCCTTTTGCTGCAATGTTTTCAAAAGGCTTCTTTCCATGGGTCGTCAAAAGTCATGATTGTGTGGTAAAGGGTTAAGTGCTTTCAATATGGTTAAATATAATAGTTTGATGTTTGGTAAAGGATTTAACACCAAATATTGCACTTTTTTTAAAAATTTTTACCCAAATTTGAAGAAAAATGTATGAACTATATTAAGTGAAAAGCTGGCATCTGCAAAAAAGTATTGACTCGCGTAAGCCTGTCAAGTCCGTGCAGGCTTACCTGAGCCGAAGCATTTTGCTTTATATCAATTTCTTGCATTTCAAAGGACCATTCTACCACAGCATTGGGTCAGTCGTCTGAGAAAATGGATTTTATTTATCCACAATTGACCTTTCTGCAGATTTTGATTGATGGGTCTACCAATGTCTTATCAGCCAATGAAAACGCAGCATTGGCTGTCATGTAAACAAAAAAGTCTGACACAATTTCTGGTTAGCTTGTCAGGCTTGACAACCAATATAGCATGTTACTGAGTCTTCAACATAAAAACTAAAATAGCCTCCTTTAATGGAACATTTTTTTTTTAACAAAATGTGCATTTATACATGGGTTTGCAGCTTTTTAACTCTTTACCACACGATGACCCTGCAAGAGAAGCCTTCTGAAAACATTGTGGGAAAAGGAGAAAATGCCGGTAGCATTTTCTCCTTTTCCCACAGTGTTTTCTTACCTATCAGGGACGAATTCCATCATTTTAGCCACATTCAAATTGTTGCCTGTAAACACTTTCAATTTGGATAAATCTACAATGTTGTCGTGCAGTAAACTGTTAATTGCACGGCTGGGAGTTTAACTCATTACCAAACAACTATATTTTAGGTTTCTTCAGATTGAAAGCACTTGCAGATGACAAAATAAAAGTGACTGAAAATTTGAAATTTGTTTTGTGAAGGTTAGAAAACATGGTGGCAAAAGTAGAAAATGCTGGTTACCAGATTTTTCTCCGTGTCCCACAATGTTTTCTCAAGGCTTCTTTCTCAGGGGCATCAAAAGTAGGGATTGTGTAGTAATGGGTTAAGTGGGCAACATGGAGAAGGCTTCTGCATGTAACTGGGAAAAGGAGAGCATTATGTTGTCTGAAATGCTGTCAGTATGGATAGGTCTAACATTTAGTTGGCATATAAACAATGTAAATAAATCAAGCATCTCTAAGATTTCTTAAAGATAGATAGATAAATAAAGTTTGATAACAATTCGTGAAAAAGAGGCTATGCTTTTTCCGCGGGTTCACTAAAATAATTTCTATTGTGTGGTAAGGGTCAATGACAACTATCAGGGGAGATGAATAATTATGAACAAGTGATTATTTAGAAAGTACGAGTTTATTCTCTTTGACTACCTTCTCTCACCACACACTGTGGCGGTAATTGGTACGAAATAGCTCGCCGAGAAACAGCAAAATTTATCCAATATGTCTACAAATCATTAAATAGGTAACAGACTGACATTGTACAATAGTTTATAAGTCTCTTATCCGTTCCTCTTTTAAAGCCGAGGGGCCTGTTTGGGTGATACCAAATCAAGCAGAACTATTTTTGCCCCGGAAGTATACAATAAGTGAGCCAAATCAATTCCGGTGTCACTCTAAATGTCAAAGTTCCCAATCCAAGCATCTTTGACCATGAATTATAAGATTTTTGTCTTTGACAAATGAAAAGAGAGCCTTAGCTGATGAGCAACCATTCTTAGTAGATTCTATAGCTTGAATGAAAATGTGGGATCCGTGATATTTAAGACCTAAAGGTAAGTCAAAAATAATGATATTGACGTACTGTACTGATATCCGGACGTTACAGTAGTCGGACTCATAAGTCAAACTAGTATCTAGCACTAGGAGACTATAGAATGGAATCAAGAAAATTTGTCTTTCAAAGTAGGTGACTTATATCCATTACAAGGCATGATTAATGAAAAAAAAGTTTCACTATCTTCGGGGGTAACCTTTTTCTAAACAAGGCTTGTTTAACGACTCAAGACCAGCTTTGATCACATTGTATTTCTGCAAATAGTGTTCTTGAATTGTGCCACAGATAAATGACATCATCAGTTTTTAAACTAGTACATGTCATTTCACCCCAGGCCCCATAAATTAAAGTCTTATGATGGCACAATTCTAAACCGACCTCAGGCCCTCGGGGCACATGCGATGGTCAGAGTGCCATCCTGTGGAAAACGGTCCCATTTGCCTGTTTCAGCTTTTCCGCTAAATAAACACAATACTGAGCTATCCAGTAAGTACCGTAATTTGCGTATGTTTTGGGACACCCAAAAAATTGGGACACGATCAAAAATCGCGAAAAAAAATTATTTTTCATGACCCAAAGATTTGGGACATACTAAAAATTGCAAAGCAAGATCTTGAATTTTTTGTTCCAAAGAATTGGGACAGTTAACAGCTATTTTGAGAAAAAGAAAATCTTTCAATCTGTTTGAAAACGTTTGTTTGCAAATATTTATTTCGGCTATGACAGATAGTCTTGTTTGACCATAAGTTTTGGGACAGCTGACAAAATAATTATTTTTTGTATACCAAAGTATTGGGACACAAAAAAAATTAATTATTTTTTACTGTCCCAAAATTTAAGCAAATTACGGTAATTATTGATAACCTTGCAAATGTTACAGTTAAAATAAATCTGTTATTGATTTCTGTTAGACGGTTACTAGAAATACGATGAGTGCCAGAGGTTATGATCTTGTGAGCTGCAGCTGATCATTCAGCGTTCTTACCCTTGATTCTTTTTTTTTTTTTCTTTTCCAGCAAGCATTTAAATCAGGAGGAACATTTAAATCTGGGAAAAGATGTTTGGGCTGACAGGCTTAACAAAAGCCCAGAGACTGGTACTTGGTGTAGTCGTTTTGCTGGTCGTTGATTTGATATGGGTGGCTTCTTCAGAACTGACTGAGGTAAATTTTTATATTTTGTTCCCTATAGCCCTATTCATACTGAACTCTTTCACTAAAGCAGAAAGAAAAGTTTTGGACTTATCCAGCTTACTAATTTTATCATATAATTTTGACTTTTAGTGACCTTAAGAAAGAAGGCTTTTGAAAACACTATGGGAAAAGGAAAAAATGTTGGTCTCTTTTTCCAACTGTGTTTTTGACCTTTTCAAAACCAAATTTCGATTTTCAGGCCACATTTATTTTGTAGCCTGTAAATGCTCTCAGTTCGGACAATTCTAGCACTTTGCCGTTTCGTAAAGAGTAAAGCATTTGAAGCTGACAAAATTTAATGTGAGCCTAATATAAAATTTGTCTTTGAAAGGGTAGCAGACATTGTAAAAACGGAAAAAAATGCCATTTATGATTTTATTCTCTGATTTACACAATAAAAAGCAAAATGGTTCACTTTGGGATTGGTTTGTAGTGAGTTAAACTTGCCTGTGTAAATTGGGAGATCAAGATCATACTGCACAGGTCCTTAACTCTAATCCTTCACCATTGTGTTACTTCTTATATACTCTTATAAACATGATGTAGAAAACATTTTTGGAGGAGAAATGCCACAACAGTTTCTTTTTCCCACAATGTTTTCATAAGCATTCTTTCATGCAGTCATGAGCCAGGGATTGTTTAGTATAGGGTTAACTCTTTCCTTTCTGTGATGACACCAGAAGCTTTTGTGGACAGTGTTGATGAAGATCAGACTGCACAGAATGTGCAGTTTAATCTTTGATTTACTCTGTCCACTATTTTATTTTAGATCAAGGCCTTGCTGTCTCTCCATGTTGCAATGGAACTAAGTTTACAGCCAATGAAAAAATGTAACTAATTACTAGTTAGTTAACTCTTTACCAAACGACAATTTTTTGGACTCCTCTAATTGAAAGCATTTGCAGACGGCAAAATAATCATGAATCAAAAATTGAATTTTGATTTGGGAAGGGTAGAAAACATTGTGGGTAAAGGAGAAAATGCTGGTTACCAGCATTTTCTCCTTTTCCCACATTGTTTTCAAAAGGCTTCTATCTCAGGGTCGTAAAAACCAGGGATTGTTTTGGAAAGGTTTAAAGAGTTAAATGTGTTTTATTTATATCAAATTTCAGTATCTGTTCAAGAATGAAAATTACAGCAAACCATACTTCAGCACTTATACGAAAACTGCCATGTTTACTTTATACCTGACTGGCTTTTTATTCTGGAAACCCTGGAGGAATCAGTGCAAAAAGAACCTGGTAACTGAGACTTGTTTCTTATAACCTTTTTTAGCTCACCTGAGCACATAGTGCTCAGGGTGAGCTATTGTGATCGATCGTTGTCCGGCGTCCGTCCGTCCGTCCGTGTGTCTGTCCGTCCGTCCGTGAACAATTACTTAAAAATTCTTCTCCTCTGAAACCGCCCAACAGATTTCAGTGAAACTTCACAGAAATGATCCTTAGGTGATGCACTTTCAAAACACTTCAAATATTTGAATTCCATGGAGAACTCTGGTTGCCATGGCAACCGAGAGAAAAAGCTTTAAAAATCTTCTTGTCCCAAACTGTAAGGGCTAGAGCTCTCATATTTTGCATGTAGCATCATCTAGTGACCCTCTACCAAAATACTTCAAATTATGGCCCTAGTGTTGAAAATGGCCCTATGTTGTGGGTTCTTGGATTTCACATGGAGATAAAGAAGGAAATCTTTAAAAATTTTCTTGTCCCAAACCATAAAGGCTAGAGCATCATATATGGCATGTAGTATCATCTAGTGGCCCTCTATCAAAATACTTAAAATAATGGCCCTAGTGTGGAAATTGGCCCTATGTTGTGGGTTCTCCGATTCCATATAGAGATAAAGAAGGAAATCTGTAAAAAACTTTATGTCCCAAACCTTAAGGGCTAGAGCTTTCATATTTGGCATGCAGCATCATCTAGTGGCCCTCTACCAAAATACTTCAAATAATGGCCCTAGTGTGGAAATTGGCCCTATGTTGTGGGTTCTTGGATTTCACATAGAGATAAAGAAGGAAATCTTTAAAAATATTCTTGTCGCAAACCATAAAGGCTAGAGCTCTCATATATGGCATGTAGTATCATCTAGTGGCCCCCTATTGAAATACTTCAAATAATGGCCCTAGTATGGAAATTGGCCCTATGTTGTGGGTTCTCGGATTTTACATAGAGATAAAGAAGGAAATCTTCAAAAATCTTCTTGTCCCAAACCTTAAGGGCTAGAGCTTTCATATTTGGCATGTAGCATCATCTAGTGGCCCTCTACCAAAATACTTCAAATTATGGCCCTAGTGTTGAAAATAGCCCTATGTTGTGGGTTCTCGGATTTCACATAGAGATAAAGAAGGAAATCTTTAAAAATCTTCTTGTCCCAAACCATAAAGGCTAGAGCTCTCATATATGGCATGTAGTATCATCTAGTGGCCCTCTACCAAAAGACTTTAAATAATGGCCCTAGTGTAGAAATTGGCCCTATGCTGTGGGTTCTCAGATTTCACATAGAGATAAAGAAGGAAATCTTTAAAAATCTTCTTGTCCCAAACCGTAAGGGCTAGAGCTTTCATATTTGGCATGTAGCATCATCTAGTGGCCCTCTACCAAAATACTTCAAATTATGGCCTTAGTTTGAAAATGGCCCCATGTTGTGGGTTCTCGGATTTCACATAGAGATAAAGAAGGAAATCTTTAAAAATCTTCTTATCCCAAACCATAAGGGCTAGAGCTCTCATATATGGCATGTAGTATCATCTAGTGGCCCTCTACCAAAATACTTCAAATAATGGCCCTAGTGTGGAAATTGGCCCTATGTTATTTGTTCTTCGATTTCACATAGAGATAAAGAAGGAAATCTGTAAAAAAGTTCTTGTCCCAAACCTTAAGGGCTAGAGCTTTCATATTTGGCATGTAGCATCATCTAGTGACCCTCTACCAAAATACTTCAAATTATGGCCCTAGTGTTGAAAATGGCCTTATGTTGTGGGTCCTCAGATTTCACATAATGATAAAGAAGGAAATCTGTAGAAATCTTCTTGTCCCAAACCTTAAGGGCTAGAGCTTTCATATTTGGCATGTAGCATCATCTAGTGACCCTCTACCAAAATACGTCAAATTATGGCCCTAGTGTGGAAAATGGTCCTATGTTGGGGTTCTCGGATTTCACATAGAGATAAAGAAGGAAATCTTTAAATATCTTCTTGTCCCAAACCATAAGGGCTAGAGCTCTCATATATGGCATGTTGTATCATTTAGTGGCCCTCTACCAAAATACTTCAAATAATGGCCCTAGTGTGGAAATTGGCCCTATGTTGTGGGTTCTCAGATTTCACATAGAGATAAAGAAGGAAATCTTCAAAAATCTTCTTGTTCCAAACCTTAAGGGCTAGAGCTTTCATATTTGGCATGTAGCATCATCTAGTGGCCCTCTACCAAAATACTTCAAATTAAGGCTCTAGTTAGCTCACCTGAGCACATCGTGCTCAGGGTGAGCTATTGTGATGGATCGTTGTCTGTCCGTCCGTGAACAATTACAAAAAAAATCTTCTCCTCTGAAACTGCGGATCAGATTTCAATGAAACTTCACAGAAATGATCCTTAGGTGATGCCCTTTCAGAATACTTCAAAGATTTGAATTCCATGAAGAACTCTGGTTGCCATGGCAACCGAAAGAAAAAACTTTAAAAATCTTCTTGTCCCAAACTGTAAGGGCTAGAGCTTTTATATATGCATTTAGCATCATCTAGTGGCCCTCTACCAAAATACTTCAAATTATGGCCCTAGTGTGGAAATTGGCCCTATGTTGTGGGTTCTCGGATTTCACATAGAGCTTGGTACTCAGGTGAGCGATATAGGACCATCATGGTCCTCTTGTTTCAAATACTTTTTCTAGCTTTATTACCATCAGGAAAAAGATCTTTGGAAATTGCGTGAAGAGTTGACAGTGCTGGCATATTCTCCTTTTTCCATAGTGTTTCTGCCCTTTTTGTCGACAGATCCTATTGTTGTGTTTTATACATAGTTCACAAATGCTTCAGAATCCGATAATTCTAAAATTTTGCTGTATGTCTAAGAGTTCAACTGTTAGCCTGATGATGAAATTTTAGGCGAAACCAAAGTGAAAGCATTTGCAGTTAAAAGGTCAACATGTGGCTAAGATGATGGGATTTGTCTTGGAAAGGGTATAAAGCATTCTGGGTAAAGTAGAAAATTCTTATAACTAGCACTTTCTTCTTTTTCCTCAAAGTTTATTAAAAGCCTTCAGCTTCAAAGTCATCAAAACAGGATCGTTTTGTAGGGGGTAAAATTATCAAACAGAATGTAAACATGATTTCTTCGATACATTTGGATATTCTCAATACATACTTTATAATTTAATGATTAGGCATCCTGTTATTGCCTATTTTGGTAACTATGATTGCTTGCCACCAGCAAAACATTGCTGTAAATGTGTTGAAAAACATTTTTTTGTTCCATGTTTTTTGTGTAATATGAAATAGTTTTTGAAAATCTTTTCATAATTCATTACAGAACTTCTTTCATTATTAGATGTTGACAAAATTTCAAAGAAAATTTTTAAATTTAGAAATTTATCCTAGTTAGATTAGATATTTACACGTCTAAAGATTTATTGTACTTCATGTTACATATGATTGGAAATAAAGTTTGACCAAACACAGTACCATTGTTGTCTCAGAACTAACAATTTAACTGTAATATTTAGCTTCTTCAAAACTTAAAGCATCAGTAGAAAACAATTTGAGAGTTACTTCAAATAGGCTTAAGATCTCTTATAGGGTAGCAAAGATTATGGAAAAGAGCAAAAGTGCTTGTGAAGAACATCTCTCTGATGATGTTTTCAGGTTTCATCTGTAGACACACTAAAACATTGTATTTACTGAATTGAAATTATTTTTTCCTTCCAGATTTCTCCTACAGCTGATGGTACAGATTCTATTGAAACTGAAGAATTACTGGTAAATAAAAAAGTCTAAATTTAAATCCTTCAGCTTATGTCGTTTCCTTCTTCTATCAGCATGTAAGGGCACACATTTAAAAAAAAAAAAACTGTAGAAAATATGGCTTCAAACTAGCTATTTTGCTGTTTACCAATGTTTTTCAGCTGCATGTGTACCCTGAAAGCATTGATGATAGTCACTGCAACAGGATTCATTCCTTTCCCACCACTGACCATTGTTTCAACGATGATTATGTAGGCACATTTTATGACTATAGTTGTCTATGCAGCTGGTTTGGATCAAGATCAGACTGCCTAAAATGTGCAGTGTGATCTTTGATCTACAGTGTCAGCTTTACTGGAACATTCTGCACAATTGCAATCTTGAAATTGCAACTGCTTAGATCTTACTACTGAACTAAGAATGCCTGTTGGATTAGTCAGCATTCTAAAGGTTAACCTTACCACACAATCATGAATTTAAATGACTTCAAAAATGAAGCCTTTTGAAAACATTGTGAGAAAAGGAGAAAATGCTGTTAACCAGCATTTTCTCTTTTCCCACAATGTTTTCTATTCTTTCAGTTTCAGATTCTTATTTAGTGTGTCGTCTGCAAATGCTTTGAATATGACAAGTCTATATTTTGTTTTTGTTTAGTAATGAGTCAAGTCCTAGTGCATTCCAATTATTACGGTATAAATTGACAAGGATGATGTCAAAATTTCACGCCACAAATTTGTTTCAAGAGGAATTTAGTGAAAGACAGAAAGCATCTTTTAAGCTACTTGTACTGTTTCATGCCACTGCTTTCAAATTTGAGTAAGAAATTTGATGGCCTGACACAGAATGAAACATTATTTGACTTATTTTAAATTTTATAATAAAAGTTGTCTTTTACAAATTGATGCCAGGAATGAGTCAGTGGTTATTGCTTTTAGTGCAGAAATAATCTAATGATTGACTCTACCTTTTGATTATCGTGTGACAGTGTTTACCCTTATTTGCTTACAGACTGAACCAGTGTATGTTCCACTAAAGTATGATGATAAAACGGGCAGTGAAGTAGAGTATGAGAATGGCGAGAATGGTATGTTGATTTCTTTATTGCAAACCTTGATAGCTCAATTATAACCTTTTATTGTCAGTCTGGGTAATACAGCTGTAAATCCTAACCTTTTACCTCACAATTCCAAGTTTTAATGACCCTGAGGGAGAATGTAGAAAACATTTGCAGGAAAAAGGTGGTTACCAGCATTTTCTCCTTTTCTACACTATGAAAAACAGAATTGATTACTTCAGCACTTTTTTATTATGGTGTCTGCAAATGCTTTGAATTTGTTGAAGTCCAAAATTATTTTGTTTGAAAATGAGTTGACCCTTTCCCAAACAACAGATTAGACTCATTCAAATTGAAAGCATCTGCAGATGATGATTTTGAAATCAATACACTTACGTCTATGAGTGGGTAGAAAACATTGTGGAAAAAGCAGGAAGTGCTGGTAACCAGTCCAGAAAAAGACCATGTATGAAACAATTAATGGTGGGTAAATGTAGGTCCCCAAAACTATCATATCTCTGACAGTTTAGATTTTTTTACACCTTGGTAACTCAGTTGATATCTGCATTTGACAACCTTTGTAGCTCGGTGCTTCTCTTGATTGTGCTTAGTTCAGGCAAATATCCTCTTTACCCACCCCAACCCAAAATATTGGATCAGAATATACTAGAATCAGGTTGTCTACCCTGCCCTACCCTCGCTCTGCTCTGTCCTGCCCTTCTCACTGCCCTAGCCCGCCTTGGCCTTTTCCCGGCACTTCCCTTGCCCACCTTGCCCTGCCGTGTCTCAGCTTTTCTGTCTGGGTACTCTGCCCAACCCACCCTTCTACCCAACTTACCTGCCCACTTTGCTTTGCCTGCCCTGTCTTGGCCTGGCTGTCTGCCCACTCTGCTCAGCCTACCCTTTCACCTGTCTGCTTTTTTTTGCCTGCCAAGCAATGCCCTGGCAGCATGCCTGCTTATCCAGTTTTCTGTCCTCTTCTCACAATTTTTAGCTGATTTTGTGGAAGGTTTAATTTAAATCTTCCCAACATAGGCATTCATATACCAACGATTCTTATTTAAAACAAAAATTATGGGCCTTTGACGATATTTCTGAATCCAGTGACAAACTTTGAGCAAATTGTGAGAGAGGGTGGCTGTCCAGGACATATAAGAATCTAGTGTTACCTCTGAAAAGTTGTCATATAAATGACTCTAACATTGGTAAGCCTCCGAGTCCTAAAAAGGTTATAAAGAACAATTAGTCAGACATTAAGACAGATACATCATGTGTGTCCAAGATCAGACCGTTCATTTGTCTGATCTTGATTTGTGCTATCTGTCAAAGCATATGGTGTCACGATTGATGATTAACTCTTCACCAATCGACAAAATTTTGGACTAGTCCAGATTGAAAGCATTTGCAGCCGACAAAATAAACATGAATAAAAAAAATCGAATTTTGAATTGGAAAAGTTAGAAAACATTGTAGGAAAAGGAGAAAATGCTGGTTACCAGCATTTTCTCCTTTTCCCACAATGCTTTCAAAGGCTTTCTTTCTCAGAGTCGTTAAAAGTCAGGATTATGTGGTAAAGAGTTAAGTGGATAAGGATACTGAATGGCTTTCAACTCTAAACCAAATAGTTCTTAATTTTAACAATCTGTAGGGGGTATTTTTTTGAAAACATTGTGGAAAAAGGAGAAAATGCTGGTAAACCAGCATTTTCTCCTTTTCTTTCTATGTTTTCTTCAGAGACCAATTGCATCATCTGAGGCACATTGAATATGTCATCTGCAAATGCTTTCAATTTGGACCAGTCTAAGATTTTGTTATTTTGCTATGATTTAAAATGAAAATGATTTATTTTTCAGAGCATCATGCAAGATCTGTTCGGTTCAACAATCTAATGGAGGTGCGCCAACTTTCAGGTACAAGTTTTTTTCTTGAGCTCAATGCTTCTGTCAACATAAATCTTAAATCTCAAAATTTTTTAATGAATTTTAGTGAAAAACTGTTTAACCCTTTACTGAATGTCACAGTTTTAGATTAGTTTTCAATAAAAGCACTTGTAAGACAGTCAAAAAAATAAATATGATTCAAAAACTGAAATCTGTCATTGGAAGGGTAGGAAACATTGTCGGAAAAGGAGAAAAAGCTGATCATCTGCATTTTCTCTTTTTTTCCCCTATGTTTTCTAAAGGCATCCTCTTCCAGGTCTTTTCAACTCAGGATTGTGTGGCAAAGGTTTAAATTGCCTACCAGACAATAAAGTCACAGTTCTGTCCGTATTTCTAGCATTTGCTGACAACATGTTAGTCTAATAGGAATTTTCTTTTAACCCATTACCACACAATCCCTACTTTTGACGACCCTGAGAAAGAAACCTTTAGAAAACATTGTGGGAAAAGGAGAAAATGCTGGTAACCAGCATTTTCTCCTTTTCTCACAATGTTTTTTACTCTTCACACAACAAATTTCAAATTTTCAGTCACTGACTAATTTTGTTGTCTGCAAACACTTTCAGTTTGGACAAGCCTAAAATAGTATGGTTTGGTAATGAGTTAAAGGATAGAAAATTAGACAAGAAATTACAGAAAAGCTGATTACAAGAATTTTATCTTTTACTTCAAAGTTTCAAAATTGGTTTTTGATCATAAAAACCAGGGATTTTATTGCAACCATTAGAGGTCAGGAAATATAGGGAGACATCTTTGTCATCAATAAAATGCCTTTTCATTTTAGAAGCCTATGCAGAAGATCATGTGATAGCCAGGTTGTCTTACCAAGCCTCACTTCGGGCTGAAGAAATTCGACTCAGGGCTCTAAACAAACTTACTGTGAAACAAGTGGCCAAATTTGCCTTTGTGTTTTGTTTTCTTGTAAGTAATGTACTTCTTCCTGTCACAAACCAGAAGGTACCTCCAGTATTATTTTATGACTTTTTTACCTGCTATTCTCCTATGCAGCCTTTCTTTACCTGCTTCTGGAAATTTCATTTTCTACCTGATTATCTTCCAGTTGGTTTTACATCTCTGTTCTGATTGTCTGTGGTAGAAGGCGACTAAAATTAGAGACAAACGGCTGCTTTCCTCGTAATTCGTAGGATTGCAGCAGGCTGGGTAGTTCTTATTCCAAATCCTATATTTTTTTTTCTCGATGTAAATAGGGTTTGGAATGGGAATCAATTGGCCTGTGGGGCCATGTGTGATTTAATTGGGGGTATAAGAATAAACCACTGCAGTCCCGCGATCGTCACATCTGCCATTTCATCTGGTGGAACAAAAGTGACAGCATGCATGTTGTAAAAGGCGACAAAAGGGGCATCATTTTGTGTTTTGTCCATTCCTCATGTATCATGTTTGTCTTATGTTGCACATGTATGTTCTTTTCACCTCGCATTATTGTTTACTAAGTAAGTGCACCCAATTTGACCTAAGTTGTTGACGGGCCTTAAAACGCTATTCATTCATTCATTCTGATTGTCTGCTATGAAAATGCACATGGATCAACAGATGAACAATTGATCTGCATAGTGACAATGAGCTGATTTTCGCCTGTCTTCTAAAACAGATTTTGATGAGCTGAGAGTCCAACTCGGACTAGCTGGTTTGGCAGCTTATTCCTGGAGGAGGGTATAGAATGGATATAAATGTTTATAACCATTTAACAAACAATTATGAGTTCTAACTCATTATTATTTAGGAAAGACCTTTGAAAACTTGACAAAATCTTGGTGATAAGCATTTTCTCGTTTTCTTGCAGTGTTTTCTTCTCCTAACTCTTTATCAAATGACAAAATTTTAGACAGGTCCAAATTGAAAGAAATTGCAGACTGCGAAATAAATGAAACTCAAAAATTGAAATTTGTTTTAAGCAGGGTAGAAAAAATTGCGGGAAAAGGAACTCCTTTTGCCACAATTTTTTCAAACGGCTTGTATCTCAGGGTCGTAAAAAACAGGGATTGTTGGGTAAAAAGTTAAAGACAAATCTTATAATTTTAACCACAGTTGTATTTCATGCTTTCGGTAGGATATCGAGAAATAGCAGTGAAAATATTTTTCGATCTTACACCGGTATCACCATTGAAAATACAGATTTTCATGTTCTTGTTGCCTAGGTAAATTGCGCGTGCCTAACAACCAGATGGGAAATATGACATCATATACCTTACGTTTCTCGCGCTTGACGTAATATTTTAATGTGTTGCTATGCGGGAGAGGTACGCCATGGGGAATAATGGAAAAGTACTGTACTGGATTTTGATAAAGCTCCTCCCAGAGAGGTTTAAGGGCATGAAATAAATAGAATTTTTTTTTTTTTTGGTGAAAGATCAAACTTTATTTCATCGAGTGAACACCATGGGTAATATTTTCACTTGTGGCACAGCCGTGAGTGAAAATATTGCAAATGGCACAGCCACGAGTGAAAATATTGCCAATGGTGTTCACGAGATGAAATAAATTTCGATTTTTCACAGAAAGAAACAAATATCCTCTTTATATATCATTGACTGGATAAGTTGATTGGTAAAGAGTTTTTTTCAAACTATATTCTTTATTATATAAATTGGTGATGTATAACTATGTACATCTTTAAATCCATCAATCTTTACCACCTAACTAAAATTAAGACTTGTCCAAATTGAAAGCATTTTCAGTCAAAACAATTAAATGTGGCTCAAAAAATAAAATTTGTATTTGTTTGGGTAGAGTATATTGCAGGAAAAGGAGAAAATGCTGGTTACCAGCATTTCTTCCTCTACCTACAGTGTTTGCAAAGGGCTTCTTTTTTTAGGATCAATAAAAGTTATGATTATGCTGTAAACAGTGAAAGCTAAAGTAACGATAAAAGTTGGCTTTGTAGACAGGATTGACAAAGATCAGACTGCATGAAATGTTGGTTTCAATTCAAGGGTCTGAAATATCAGTTCTGTGAGATGTTCATGGTAAAACTACCTTATTAAAACAAGACAAACCAGCTTGCATTGAAGGTAAAGATGGGATTTCACAGACCATGAAGTCTGATCATGTATTTACACTTTATGCCAGTATGTTACATATTCTGGTGAAAACTTATGTCACGCCATGATATCTAAGTGGTTAGCATTCAGGACCTGAAAACAGGAGATGCTGGTTTGATCCCAGCCAGTTGATAATAGTTTTTGAGACCTGATTCATTTCTCTCTTACTGCTGACCATTATTTTGATAGCGATTTATGTGGGAAAGCAGCCAGTGGCTTGGAAAGCAGATAGTGCAGAGTACTTATACAGGAAACTCCAGGAAACCAGGGATAGGTGCCTTTGCTACCAAGATATAACTGAAATAATGTTAACCCTTTCCCAAACAATCCATTGGTTTTACGGCCCTGATATAGAAGCCTTTTGAAAACATTGTGGGAAAAGGAGAAAATGCTGGTAACCAGCATTTTCTCCTTTTCCCACAATGTTTTCTACCCTGCTGGAAACAAATTTCAATTTTTGAGTTACATTTATTATGTTGTCTGCAAGTGCTTTCACTTTGCACTCGTCTAAAATGCTGTCATTTGGTAAAGTGTTAAAAAAGGGTGTTTAACACCATACACAGGGTTCCCACGCAGTCGGGAAAACGGGAAAAAGTCGGGAATTTCGAAATACCCGTTCCCGGTCTTGAAAAAGTTTTGATTTCTGTTATATCTCTGAAAAGTCGGGAAAAAACCGGGAAAAGTACGAAACGTTTTGGGTGTGAAACAAGAATTTAGGACGATAATAATCTCCGGTCTGCGTCCTCCATTTTTCGGATAAAGATCCAACATTTTGTATAATATATAGACCGTCATTGATCGAAGTAGGTGAATTGCCCACATACATGACGGTCTTTTTTTAGGTTCACTGGTCCCGGAATACTTATTCTAATATTTAAACAAACCGGGATCCAGTGTATTGATTTCGGAGAACTCTGTACTTACCATAAAATACAATGCAGCTGCGCTTTGTATTTTCCGGGAGACGAGATGATGTGAATTGACGTGAAAATGAGCTACAACATTAAATATTACTGAAAATTTAAATTCATAGGGTCTGAAAGGTTAACAGACTTTATCTTTATGAAGCCACGTTATGATTCTAGTCGGAATGAGGTTGACGAGTCAGAGGAAACTGAAAGTAAGCGCTTGTCTGCAATCATGGATCAAAACACGTCAAGTATTAAATCTAACAAAGTTACGATTTTTCATATTTTCAGAAACTTTAAAAGCAGGGATATTGCCTTTAAAAAGACCAATTTATTTATTCATGTATTTCAGGTCATGAAAACTGAACAGTTAAAGTGAAAGTAAAACATGGTACTTTTGAATTAGGTTTTAGTTTCAATGACTGAAGAGGGAAAATAACCTCTATTTGAAGGCTTACAACAAAACTGTTGTGCACAATGATAGTAAATGATATGCAAGGACTTGATTTGGTGTCTTAAATCATAAAGAAAATAATTCCCAATATAAGAAAAAACAACACATTTTTAGCTCACCTGAGCACAAAGTGCTCAAGGTGAGCTTTGTGATCGCCCTATGCCAGTCGTGCATCGTCCACAATTTCTTAACATCCTCTCCTCCTAGACCACTGGGCCAATCTTGATGAAACTTGGCAGGGATGTTCCTCATTCGAATCTCTACCAAAGTTGTTCAAGAAATTAAATTCCACTCATAATGCTGGTTGCCATGGCAACCAAAGAAAAAAAAAAAAGCAAAATCTTTGAAAATCTTCCTCTCTGAAACTAGAAGGCATAGAGCTTTGATAATTGGTATGTAGGATCTCCTAGTAAACTTCTACAAAGATTGTTCATATAATGCCCCTGGTGTCAAAACTGGCCCCATCTCGTGGGTCACAAGTTTGTACATGGGAATAATAAAAGAAAACTTTGAAAAAAATCTTTTTCTCTGAAACAAGAAGGGGTAGAGCTTTGATATTTGGTGTGCAACATCTGCTATTAGACCTCTACCAAGATTGCTCATATGATGCCCCCGGGGTTCAAACTGGTCCTGCCCTAGGGGTCACAAATTTGAAATATAGGAACAAAGACAGAATTTTTTTTTTTCTCTGAAACTGGAAGTCCTAGAGCTTTGATATTTTGTATGTACTAACTTCTAGAGGACCTCTACCAAGTTTGTTCATATGATGCCCCTAGGGTTCAAGCTGGCCCTGCCCTAGTGGTCACAAGTTTGAGCATGGGAACAAAGAGGGAAGACTTTAAAATTCTTCTGCTCTAAAACAAGATGGAGTTTATGTACATATGATAGTTTGCCAGTAACAATATTTTACATTTTTTCATTAAATGTCATGTCATGAAAAAAGGGGGCTTGGTGTATATTTTCCCTCTGGAATAATATCTTTTTCATTACAGGGCAAAATGTAATAAAGTTCATCATGTTGAGCCACAGACTATAGTTATTTGATTTTATTTCATGAAACGACATGTTATCAAAAAAGGGGCCTAAATGTATAATTTCATTATGGACCAATTACAGTCAGTTGGCCCATCCATCCACATTGACGGTTATCTTCTAAAGTCCTTGGCCTTTATGAAACTTCATACATGTCTCCCTTAGGATAGTCTTGTGTTACAATTTTCTTCTGTAAGATGCGTCTTGGAAAAGGGGTTACCTTTCACATACTGGATTTATCGAGCTCCAATAAATTAGTAATGTTGTGAGCTGATAGTTTAGGGTTCCCAGTTTGCGCTGACTTGATTACTGTCTCAGCCAACATCCTTTGAAATTTGATAAAAAGTTATTGAGACAAATCTCATTCGTGTCTTAACAATGAGCGAATGATGTTTTTTAATCTGTCATCCAACCACCATTTTGACCAGGAAATAAACGCCTTGCCTCTGAAAGTTAATTCAATCCCTTACTATACAATCCCGACTTTCAATGACCCTGAAGAAGAAGGGTTGTGAAAGCATTTTGGGAAAAGAAGAAAATGCTTTTTGCAGTTATATACCCTGTCATAATTATTTGGACTTGAACTTCGATATTTGGTATTTATCTTCACTGTAGACCTTTACTGCTTTGTACTCGGGTTAGTGATATAGGACCATCATGGTCCTATTGTTCCCAATTTGCCTGGTTACCGGTATGTAGTCTTATAAGGATCTATACTATTTGCCTTCAAATACTTCATTACTTGTAGGAACTGTAAGTGAACAGCATGGATCCTTATTAAACTGCCTGTATGGATAGGCTAATCTGAATCTATATTTGGTCATTTGTAGTTTTTTTAGCTGTCCAAGTAAAGAAATGAAATAACTATGATGCAGTTAGAATGTTCTTTAAATCTTAATTTTTCATTAAAACAAGGAATGTATGTAAGAAAGTAGCTTTTAGAAGGTTTTGCATTTCCAGTTTTTCTATTGGAAAAAACCTTGAATTTTGAAAAAAATCCTGGAAAAAGTCTGGAAAAAGTCTGGAATTTTGCAAGCAGAAAGTTGTGGGAACCCTGCATACATTCAGTTGTTATAACAACTGTTAGACTCGATTTCTGCAAAATCAATAGAAGTTGTGTGTAGCTCTGTAAGCTTTAGTACATACTCCAGTAAATGAAAAGTTTTTTTATTTCTTTTGAAGTGGTTTTTCGCAAACTGTTCCTATCAGTTTGCCTTGAAAGATACAGAAGCAGGGATCGTGAATGTTTTATCGTCCACTTCTTCCTTATTTACCCTGATTTGTGCTGCCATCTATCCTGGATCATCGGCTGACAGATTTAGTTTGTCCAAATTAGTTTCTGTACTAGTCAGGTACATCTGTTTAAAAATTTTATTTTACTGTATTCATTAACTCTTTTACCAAATATAAACTTCCAGAATAGCCCTGATTAAAAGCATTAGCTAACAACAACCTAAATACAACTAACAAAGAACATTGAAATTTCTTAGTTTGGATAGAAAATATTGTGGGAAAAGAAAATAAAGCTTTCTTGCTCAGGGTTGTTAAAAGTTGGGTTTTGTTTTAACCCTTTACCACATAAGGCATTTCTATGGTATCTCTAATTGACCCTAAATAACAGCAAGGATGCACACGTTTCTTATGTGTATATGTGACCTTTTGAAAGCATAGAAAACACTGTGACAAAAGGTGAAATTGCTCGTCATGAGCAATTTCACCTTTTGCCACAATGTTTTCCATAGGCTCTTACAAGCAATGCTTAGAAATGAGTATCTATGGAGTAAAGGGTTTAGCTTGTACTTGGGCATACTTCGATTTGTTTATGAAAGCAAGATTTGAAACATTGTGACTAGAAGAGAAATTACCGAAACTTTTTTTTTTTTTAGCTTTATTTACCACATCAAAAGGTATGCGGGGGTCGTGGTCATCCCCCAGCATACCTTACATAATCTGTTAGTATAGTGATGAAGAAAGAAAAAAAAAAATTTCTATAAAAACATACAAATATATATATGAGACATTCTCCGGCAAAAAATTACCAAAACTTACACTGATCCTGGGTTTTTTGTTCACCAGCCTGTATTTGTTTTATTTTCAGTCTAATTCTCTCATAGATTTGAAGCATAGGCCAAATTCTAATTGGTTAAGTAAGCTGTTTAGCCTCTCAGAAGTTGTGTTACTTTAAAATTTTGAAAATTTTAAAGAATAAAGCTAAGAATGTTCTGAACTCGTTACCACATGTTAACTCATTACCAAACGACTATATTTTAGGCTTGTCCAAATGGAAAGCATTTGCAGACGACAGAATAAAAGTGACGGATAATTTGAAATTTGTTTTGTGAAGGGTACAAAACATTGTGGGAAAAGGAGAAAATGCTGGTTACCAGCATTTTCTCCTTTTCCCACAATGTTTTCTAAAGGCTTCTTTCTCAGGGTCGTCAAAAGTAGGGATTGTGTGGTAAAGATTTAATTACTTTTAATGAATCCAAGAAAACTTACTTTTAAAAAACAATCTGGGAGAGAATGCTGGCAACCAGCATTTTCTCCTTTTTTCCCACAATGCTTTGTACTCTTTCCCCCCCAAAAAAATTCTATATGAATTTCCATTTTTGAGTCACACCTATTATGTTGCCTACATATATTGCCAATGTGAACAAGTCTAAAATTTTATGATGGGGTAAAGAGCAAGGAATGTGGATATGGGTCCCTTTGTCTTCTCACCACAAGCATCCTTAGTTTTGCATAGTACTTTATCATAAATTATTTCCCTGTTTGTATTTCAGTATAAGTGGTGTAGTAATGGTTACACTGTCAGATCGTAAGTTTGAAGATAATGTTCCTGCTGGTGCTTTGTGGGCGCTCTCTGGGTCTATTGTTTATGCTGTGTATCTGGTAGCTCTTAGACGCAAGATTGATCATGAAGATAAGCTTGACATTCCTATGTTTTTTGGTAAGTTGCTCTTGTACTAGACAAGATTTCAGTATGGTGTCCGTATTTGTGAAACAGGGTGTCAATCTCTCAACCAGAGGGTCCTGAGTTTGATTCCCAGGCGTGGGTGTCAACTTGGCAACTTTTCATTTGCCCATACAGTTTGAGCGAGTACTGGTGTAGTTCCCAGGAAGCAGAGTTGAGAGAGATTTATATATAAGTTGTAAGAACCTGCTTCTCAATTGATGTAAAATAAATATGTTGAAACTAAACTGCAAGACAATCCCTAGAGAGTAACAGGCTTTCAAAAACATTTCTTCATATTTGTTATAAAGCTTTTCAAAGTTGAATTCTATCATTTAAAGTAACAATAAAGTCCAAAAGTAAACAAAGTGGCTGTTTAAATGCATTTAAATTAATATAATACCATTTAAAAGTATTGTTATTGTGAAGATGACAATCTGTCATTGTATGGTCAGTTAAGTGTTTGTCTCTGACAGAGAAATTAATTTCAAAACTAGGTTAAAAACTGCCATGTAGCTTTGTCTCTTGTTTACTTTTAGGCAGATTTTAAAATTGTTACTTTTTGCCTGCAAATAATATAGGGCTCGATACTTTTAAATGGTGTGATTTAAATTTTAATGCATTATGACATCTGATTTGAAAAATTAGCTTGTATTGGGCCTTAACCCTTTACTCCATAGATACTTATTTCTACACATTGCTTGTAGGAGCCTTTGGAAAACATTGTGTCAAAAGGTGAAATTGCTCGTGATGAGCAATTTCTCCTTTTGTCACAATGTTTTCTATGCAATGAAAAGGTGTCATATATCGGCTTTATCCTTGCTGTTATATAGAGTCAATTAGAGATACCATGGAAATGCCTTATGTGGTAAAGGGTCGAAGCCAAATTAAAAGTGCATGTTACAAATTCTTTGAATATGGACAAGTGTAAAACACTTTATTGTTTGAAATGAGGTTAAATCTTACCCAAAGTCCCAGGTTTTAAGAACTCTGGAAATAGGAGAAAATGCTGGTTACCACTATTTTCTCCTTTTCTTACAATGTTTTCTATCCTTTTGAAGATTATTCACATCTTCTGAACCATATTTAATTTTGTCTTCAGCATATTCTGTGAATATGGAAAAGACTCAAAATATGTCTTTGGGCCAAGGGTAAACATTATTAGGCATTACCCTGTGTTTACATTTGTAAAGAGGGGGAAACAATTACTCTAAACACTGAGGGAAAAGCTTTTTATGAAAATTATAGCAACTAGTAGCCTGATTTGTGATATTTAAGAAAAACGTATTAACCCTTTACCAAACAATCACTGGTTTTTACAACGTGGAGATAGAAGCTTTTGGAAAACATGAAGGGAAAAGGAGAAAATGCTGGTAATCAGCACTTTCTCCTTTTTCCACAATATCTTCTACCCTGCTTGAAACGAATTTCAAATTTTGAGTTTTGCCTGTTTTGTCGTCTGCATGTGCTTTCAATTTGGACCAGTCTAAAATTTTGTCGTTTGGTAAAGAGTTAAAGTAAATATAAAGCAATAAAGGCTAAGATTAGTCACTGACAGAGAAATCAATTTCAAAACTAGGTGAAAACCTGCCAGGTAGCTGTGTCTTTTGTTTACCTTTTGCTTGATTTTAAAGTTTCTTTTTTTATGACAGCGACTAATATATAGTCCGATGACACAATAACAGACTTTCTTCTCTACAATCTTTTCCAAGCTATAGAAAACTTGAAAAGTAAATGATGAAACTGTACGATTAAAAGAACTTAAACAAAATTTGGACTATATAAGATGAGAAAAAAAATAAATGACTAAAATGTTTAATGTTCTATGTATTGCAGGTTTTGTAGGTTTATTCAGTGCCCTGGTGCTGTGGCCAGGGTTTTTAATCCTCCATTATACGCATGGGGAAACATTTCAATGGCCTGATGGACAACAGTGGTTATTTATTATTATCAATGGTTTAATTGGAACAGTGTTGTCAGACTTTTTGTGGTTGTGGTAAGTACATAGTTTATCTAATGACCGACTAAATCTTGTGGTACTCTTGTACTTTGACATACGGAAAATTGAACAATCGCAAAAAGTTTCAAACGAGGTCAGCCTATCTTCGCAAGCCAAGGCTGACGATTCACTAAGCTACTTTACCCTTGGCGGATCAAGTTTGATTTTTACATTCCCCTGATACGCCTTTTCATTGGATGCAGCCAGCTCTAACTGACCCTAAATAACAGCAAAGATGAAGCCGTTTCCTATGTGTAAATGATACCTTTTGATAGCATAGACATTGTGACAAAAGGTGAAATTGCTTATCACGAGCAATTTCACCTTTTGCCACAATGTTTTCTAAAGCCTCCTACAAGCAGTGTGTAGAAATGAGTATTAATGGAGTAAAGGGTTAATAGTCTGTAAAATGTCTGTCTGTTGTTATATGCTAAGAAACAGTGTATGTATTTTCAGGGGATGTTTCCTTACCTCTTCTTTGATTGCTACCTCTGCATTAAGTCTAGTGGCACCTTTAACTATGTTAGCCGATGTTGTGATAAAAGGGGTAAGTATTGAGTTAGTTTCTTAACTCTTTGCCAAATGACAAAATTTTAGAATTGTTCAAATTGAAAGCATTTGCAGATGACAAATGAACGTGACTCTGAAATTGGAATTTGTTGTGGGAAGGGTAGAAAACATTGTGGGAAAAGGAGAAAATGCTGTTCACAAGCATTTTCTCCTTTTCCTGCAGTGTTTTCAAAAGCTCTGTTCAAAGGAGATCATTAGAAGTTTGGATTGTGTGGTAAAGTTACCTAAACTAAATATACTTTGCCACTGCTGGCGTCCTTTGTAACAGGTGAAGGCCAGGATCAGACAGCCACTCTATGCAGACAGATCTTGGCCTGAGCTTGATGGTCTAATAGCAGTTATTTCAGCTTCATTATTCTAAAATCAGTTGATTCTAAAATACAATTGGTTCTATAGAAAAATTGTTTATTTAAACTCTGTACCAGAAGAAAAAAAATTTAGACTCCTCCAATAAAAAACATTTGAAGACAACAAATTACATGCAGTTCAAATGTTAGAGGATTTGTCTTTGATGGGGTTGAAAACTAGGAAAGAATGTGGGAAAGGGAGAAAATGCTGGTTACCAGAATTGTCTCTTTTCCTCACAATATTTTCAAAATCTCTGGCTCAGTGGTGAGCGTGTCGGACTGATGACCTGGTGGTTGTGAGTTCGATACCCGGTTGAGGCGAACTTTCTTTCCAGCGTATTTTCGCCTCTCACCTCTGCTGAAGCATGTGAGAAAAGTAGTCGGTGGCTTTGGAAAGAAAGTAGTGTAAGTACCGGTGTGAGAAAGCCAGGAAACACATGTGCGTCGCCGACCGCCATGATATGACCTTAGCTGTTAAAGTGGCGTTAAACCCCAATACAACCAACCAACCAATCAAAATCTCTTTGCCTTGAGGTCTTAGACCTTGGGATTGTTTAACCAAGGGTAAATTCACCATTCAAGAGTGGTTCACAAGATGAACGTTTTGCATAGAATCTGAATACCTGCTTTAGGAAATTTATTGTATGTGTTGAAAACTTTGTAACAATTGGATTGTCAACATTACAGTTTTAAACACAATCACCTGTGTAAACATTTTCGAAAGAAGAGAAATAGTTTCTTACAAGCAATTTCTCCAGGGTCTTGGAGGCTTTCAGAAGTGGTCTGTTATAACACCACAGAGATATTATGATTTCATTAAAAATATCGATGGCATTTGCAGATGACAAAATAAAAGTGACTGAAAATTTAAAACCTGTTTTCTGAAAGGTAAAAAACAATGTGGGAAAAGGAGAAAATGCTGGTTACCAGCATTTTCTCCTTTTCCCACAATGTTTTCTAAAGGCTTCTTTCTCAGGCTCGTCAAAAGGAGGGATTATCTGGTAATGGGTTAAATATAAGATTTGGTAAATTGTAAGCATTTGCAGACAACTGCATACAAGTAATTGTGGTTCAAATAATATCTTTCACCTTTGACAATACAGGAAACATTATAGGTAAAGGAAAAAATACTGGTTACCAGCATTTTCTCTTTTTCCCACTATCTTTTCCCAATCAGTCTTTTTCAGAGGTTGTTAAACTAGAGATTGTTTTGGAAGGAATTAACCCATTACCACACAATCCCTACTTTTGACACCTTTAGAAAATATTGTGGGAAAAGGAGAAAATGATTGTAACCAGCATTTTCTCCTTTTCCCACAATGTTTTCTACCCTTCACAGAACAAATTTCAAATTTTCAGTCACTTTTATTTTGTCGTCTGCAAATGCTTTCGATTTGGACATCCCTAAAATATTGTCGTTTGGTAATGAGGTAAATAGAAGTACAATACAATGACAGAAGAAGAAGCAGATACTGTCAAACTGTCTCTCTCACAGGTTGTTGAAACTCAAGATTATTTGATAAAATTTAAAAAGACAAGACAATGAAAGAGGAGCTGTGCTAGAACTAAAGAAATTGTGCTGTATTTTTTCAGTTGTAGAATTAATGATCTTTGAAAATTACACTTTTGAAAATTATACCTTTTTTCCACTATTTCTTCAGATATCTTATACTTGGATGTTTTATGTTGGAACCATTCCTGTATTCCTGGCCTTTTTTGCAATCAGTTGTTTGACTCATTTTGAAGCCTGGGACCCAGTCTTACTCTTGGTTAAGAAGATGCTTCATTGTTTGTGTGTGAGGAGAGTGGTACCAGTTCCAAGGTATGTGATTTTAAATGGTTTGATAACATGAGAGCTGGAAACCAGTTGTAGATAATGAAATTGCATGAGAGTGCATGTTTAATCATTTACCTCATAAAGGCTAGCAACGAATGTTTGCCTATGTATTAACCCTTTACTCCATAGATACTCATTTCTATGGATTGCTTGTAGGAGCCTTTGGAAAACATTTTGGCAAAAAATGAAATTGCTCGTGACGAGCAATTTCACCATTCACCTCAATGTTTTCTATGCTATCAAAAGGTGTCATATACACATAAGAAACAGCTTCATCCTTGCTGTTATTTAGGGTCAATTAGAGAAACCACAGAAATGCCTTATGGGGTAAAGTGTTAAGGAGTGATTTTTTCCTTCTTCATCAGATTTTTTACAGTTTAATCTGCAAAGACAGTCAGTATTAGCAAATGTTAAACTTCGAAGACTTGCATGGAGCTAACTTGTTACAGAACAAAAAGAATTTTAAAACAGTCCTAATGATCGGTGTGGTTTGAATGATAGGAAAGGGTTAAAAACAGTGTTTTCAACTAGTAAAAAATTTTGTCATTTAGTAACGAGTTAAAAGTCAAAACTGTTCAGTAAAAAGTAAATCGATTATGTCATCATCAAGCAATTTTCATGCTTTAAATCATTGACTGTAGTGATAAGCGTAGAAAATTGGGTTTTTCATTTGCTTGTATTTTGTTCGGATGCTTCTTTTTGAATCGTTTAACTGTATGCCTGGAAATATGTTTTTTTTGACATAGTAGATATAGACATATTCTGCAATATATCAATTATGGATTAGTTAGTTTAACCTTTGTCCAAACAATCCCTTCATTTCACAAACTCTGGGGGAAAAAAAAAAGCAGATGTTAGAAAATATTGTTTGGAAAAGGAGAAAATGCTTGAATTGGAATTTTTCTGTTTTCTCCCTGTTACAATTGGATTATTTTCTATATGGCCTTCAATATGCATAAAAGGGCTCTCAGACATTTGCATAGTGTGTTATCTTGGATCAGCCTGCCGGACTAATCAGAGACGGCATCTCAACATTATTAGTTGTACGGTCAGGTGGCAGGGGACTTGGAAACTTGTTCACGGCTGTGGTTAATCATGTCGCCCCGAGCCAAAGGCGAGGTGGCGACATGATTCACCACAGCCATGAGCAAGTTTCCAAGTCCCCTGCCACCTGACCGTACAATGAATTTATTATACAGCAAAGTTTTACCCTTTCAAAGTGGGTTAAGCGAAATTTTCCTGTTTTATAATTTGGTGAATCGAGTATGCTGATGAAATAGAAATTCCCTTCTGAGTGCCCCAATTCAATGAAAGCTGACGTCACTGGAAACTGACGTCACTAAAACATGCAGTTTGGTGCATAAATGTACAGTCTGGTGATCAATCGACGGCACCATTTTGGATGTTTTGTTGCACTTGTAGTGATGTTTTTGGGGCACTCAAATGGGAAACTGGTTTTTGCCAGGAAAGATGATATATACTACTCAACTTTTGCTTTGGATCAAAACTAAAATATTGTTTATTTTTTTGAATGGGCAAATCCGTTTTTTTCGCCTTCCACATTGTTTGAAAGAAATTTATTCTGTCTATTTGATATTGAATTCCTTTACTACGACCATAGATGAAATGAACTTGTTTTGGTTTCAATAAATTTAATTTGGAAAAAAATATTCATTTTTTGTTTTGATCCCTAGCAAAGGTTGAGTAGTATATGTTCCCGGCATATTAACCAATCAGATCAAGAGAAATTTCTTTGTAGTATAATAATAGATTCTGTCCAACAGTGGACTTGAGTGAAACAGTATCCCTTATCATTGATAAGTGCCATCTCGGATCAGCCTGTGCAGACTGCTTAGCCTGATCTGGGAGGACATTGTGTGCAAATGTTAGAATGCCCCTTTTTGTGTCGTGCAGGCCATATACTGCTGTCTATTTTATCCCTTTACTCCATAGATACTCATTTCTACGTATTGCTTGTAGGAACCTTTGGAAAACATTGTGGCAAAAGGGGAAATTGCTCGTGACGAGCAATTACCCCTTTTGCCACAATGTTTTCTACACTATCGAAAGGAGTCAAATACACATAAGAAATGGTTTCATCCTTGTTGTTATGTAGGGTCAGTTAGAGATACGACAGAAATGCCTTTTGGGGTAAAGGGTTAAGCATGCTGCTAAAAGCCATTGAAAATGTAGTTGCCTTATAAAGATACTTGCTTAGGGCAGGTACATCCCTGTGGACTGGAATTATTTTGGAACTCAATCAATGCTTGCTCAACGCATTACTATGCTATCTTAACCCTTTCCCAAACAAGCCCTGGTTTTTACGTGTCTGCATTAAAAGTCTTTTGAAAACACTGTGGGAAAAGGAGAAATTGCTCATAACGAGCAATTTCTCCTTTTCCCACATTGTTTTCTCTACCCTTTTTGAGAACTTTCTGCCATTTTCTCAAAATCTAAAATTGTCGTCTGCAAACTCTTTTGGTTTGGAAGAGTCCAAACTTTGTCATCGGGGAAAGGGTTCAAGTTTAACATCCTTGAAGAAGAAGGCTTTTGAAAACATTGTAGAAAAAAGAGAACATGCTGGTCACCAGCATTTTCTCCTTTTTCCTGCATTGTTTTGTAGCCTATCATATAAATATCCAGTCATTAGAGCCATGTTAAAAATGTCGTCTGCAAATGTTTTGAATTTGGACACATCTTATATTTGTTGTTTGGTGAAGAGTTAATACATTAAGGGGAGTAGGCCACTAAACTAGGGTCATGTGTATTTTCAAAGACAGTCTCATCATTTAAGTGTGTTTATTGGCATATTTCATAGAATCAAGATTAATGTTTGTTGAGAAAGAGGCCTGCAGAACCAGCATTTTCTCCTTGTCCCCCAATGTTTTCTTCCCTTTCAAATACAAATTTCAAATTTTTAGTCACTTTTATTTTGTCCTCTGCACATGCTTTCAATTTGGACCAGTCTAAAATTTTGTAGTCTGGTAATGAGTTAATATGTGATAGGTTTGGTTATGTAATAAGACTTTTTCTGTTTGCTGTTTTGCTAGATACTACCATGTTTTGTCCTAGAAAATGGACTGAAGTAGTCTGAAAGGTGATAGTTTATAACCCAGAAATTTGATACTGGTTCTTTCTTTTTAATGTAATTATCCTTAACTCTTTACCACACAAGCCTTTTGAAAACCTTGTGGGAAGAGGAGAAAATGCTGGTTACCAGCATTTTCTCCTCTTCCCACTAGGTTTTCTACACTTTCAGAGACAATTACCGGTACCATCTTTATACCCCTGCAAAATGAATGTTTTCGGGGGTATACTGGAATCAGCCTGTCTGCTTGTGTCTCCTTCCGTGTGTCCTTCTGTCTGTCCGTCTGTGTGCAAAGTCTTAGTAATTTTGTGTCGCAAACTCCTCCTTATGGTTTTCCTTCAATTTTATTGAAACTTTGCAATTATACTGATCATAATTATATTGAAGATTTGGAAAACATATTTTTTTTTCAAGTGTCAACTCTTCCTGGCCGAGGAATTATCTCCCCTTCAACTGGACACTTTTCTCTGTCAAAGCACTGGCGGGGGTATTAAGTCATATTCAATTACAGTTCTAGTTTCATTTACCAATACATTGAATTTGTTGTCTGCAAATGCTTTCAGTTCTGAAAGGTCTAGAATGTTATTGTTAGGTAAGGAGTTAATTAGTTTTCTAACACGTGTTGAGATTATAACTGTCTTAGGGTTTTATCTGTTAAAAAGTCTGTTATTGGTAAAAAGTATTGTTATATTAATTTTGCAAGTTGGCCAAATGTTGGACATATTAAGGATCAAATAGGAGAAATGACTTTGATTAATAAAAGATAGTAGAAATTCATTGCAGCAGTATGAAAATGTCCAATCTGTTGTGTTACTTGTGCTCCAAGTATTATACTTAAATCTTTACCACACAATCCCGACTTTCAACGACCCTGAGATAGAAGCCTTTTGAAAACACTGTGGAAAAAAAGGAGAAAATGCTGGTAACCAGCATTTTCTCCTTTTCTCACAGTGTTTTCTACTCTTCCCAAACTTAATTTCAATTTTTCAGTTGCCTTTTTGTCGTCTGCAAATGCTTTCAACTTGGACCAGTCTAAAATATTCTTGAGTTAAGGAATGTAGAGAACTTTTTTTGTTTTCAAGGAGGTATGAAAAAAAAAAAACATAATCACATTGTATGACACTGTAACACAGTTTCATATGAAAGCATGATTAGATTTTGTTTCATACCTCCATGAGAACGAAAAAAATCTTCAGAGGAAATAGATTTAGCGAGCAATTTGAAATTCAGACTGGATAAAAAATCAGAAAGAAAAACATGAAATGTTGTAGATCTAAACAGGTTTTTTTTACCTTACTTTAAATGCAAAAGTAGTGCCAGCACTGTTTAATTTTGTTTTTAGCTCATCTGAGCACGAAGTGCTCATGGTGAGCTATTGTGATCGTGCTGTGTCCGTCCGGTCAGGATGTTTGTCTCGATGAAATCTGGAACGAGTTCGAAAATGGGTCATAAGGGGTCAAAAACTAGGTCACCAGGTCAAATCTTAGAAAAACCTTGTGTACGCTCTAGAGGCCACATTTTCAGTCGGATACTCATTAAAGTTGGTCAGGATGTTTGTCTCGATGATATCTCGGACGAGTTCGAAAATGGGTCAGGTGGGGTCAAAAACTAGGTCACCAGGTTAAATCTTAGAAAAACCTTTTGTACACTCTAGAGGCCACATTTTCAGTCGGATACTCATGAAAGTTGGTCAGGATGTTTGTCTTGATGATATCTCAGACGAGTTTGAAAATGGGTCACGTGAGGTCCAAAACTAGGTCACCAGGTCAAATCTTAGAAAAACCTTTTGTACACTCTAGAGGCCACATTTTCAGTCAGATACTCATGAAAGTTGGTCAGGATGTTTGTCTCGATGATATCTTGGACGAGTTCGAAAATGGGTCACATGGGGTCAAAAACTAGGTCACCAGGTCAAATCTTAGAAAAACATTTTGTACGCTCTAGAGGCCACATTTTCAGTCGGATACTCTTGTAAATTGGTCAGGATGTTTGTCTGGATGATATCTCGGATGAGTTTGAAAATGGGTCATGTGGGGTCAAAAACTAGGTCACTAGGTCAAATCTCAGAAAAACCTTGTGTACGCTCTAGAGGCCATATTTTCGGTCGGATACTCATGAAAGTTGGTCAGGATGTTTGTCTGGATGATATCTCGGACAAGAACGAAAATGGGTCATGTGGGGTCAAAAACTAGGTCACTAGGTCAAATGTTAGAAAAACCTTTTGTAGGCTCTAGAGGCCACATTTTCAGTCCGAAACTCTTGTAAGTTGGTCAGAATGTTTGTCTTGATGATATCTCAGACAGGTTTGAAAATGGGTCATTGGGGGTTAAAAACTAGGTCACCAGGTCAAATCTTAGAAAAACCTTGTATATGCTCTGGATGTCACATTTTCAGTCCAACACTCTTGAAAATTAGTGAGAATGTTTGCCTTTATAATATCTTGGATGAGTTTGAAAATGGGTCATGTTGGGTCAAAAACTGGGTCAATAGGTCAAATGTTATAAACACCTTTTGTCTGCTCTGGAGGACACGTTTTCAGTCGGATACTCCTAAAACTTGTTCGTAATATTTGTCCTGGTGATACCTTGAATGAGTTTGAAAATGGGTCATGTGGAGTCAAAAACTAGGTCAATGGGTCAAATATTAGAAAAACCTTGTGTACACTCCAGAGGCTACATTTTCTGCCTGACACTCTTCAGACTTGGTCAGAATGTTTGTTTTGATGATGTCTCAAAAGAGTTTGATAATGGGTAATTGTCGGGTCCAAAACTAGGTCACTTGATGAAAGCTTAGAAAAACCTTTTGTACACTGTAGAGGCCACATTTTCAGTCCAATACTCATGAAACTTGGCCAGAATGTTTGTCTTATTGATATCTCAAAAGTGTTTGATGATGGGTAATGTCTGATAAAAAACTAGGTCACTGGGAAACTAGATGGTGCATGTTTGGTCAATAAACTCAGGTGAGCGATTTCAGGGCCATCATGGCTCTCTTGTTTCATGGAGCTATGAAAAAAACTTTCAGCCAATCACAACTCGCCAACTTCACAAAAACAACTAAAACTGATGTATATTGGATGCATTATTGAAAAATGCAGAAGTTCTTAATTTTGAATTCACTACATTGTTTTTGCATTCTTTGAAAAATCAAATTACAGGTAGATAGTTAACTCTTTACCAATTAATCCTGATGTTAAGCAGTCATGAAAAAGAAAGTTTCGGCCCATTATGTGTGAACATAAAGGCATGATACGTAATATAGCACCAGGAATAAACAAACAAATGTAAATAGGAGAAGTTTAACCACCGACAAAATGAGTTAGAATGAGTAAACAGTGTATGATTATGCTAGCTGATCGATATTTGAACTGCTCACATAAGTATATTGGAAAGAAAAATGATTTTAGCCTAAAACATTGATATAAAAATGTTAATGAAAAAAAAAAAAGGTAATGAATTATTGTGGCCTATATGCCTTTCGCATTTTAATTAACCCTTTTACCATATGGCAAAATTTCAGACTTATGCGTATCGAAATCATTTGCAGACGACAATTTTATATTGGTTCACATGACACAGTTTTCCTTGGATAGGGAAGAAAACTTTGTGGGAAAAGTAGAAAATGCTGATAACCAGCATTTTCTCCTTTTCCCACAAAGTTTTCAAAAGGCTTCTTCCTCAGGGTCTTCAAAAGTCGTCATTGTGTGGTAAAGGGTTAAGAGATAGACAAAAATAGCTACTTTTTTCAAAGTTTTTGGATCTTCTGAATTGGCTTTCACTGTTTCTTGTAAGTGCTGCCTAAGGGCTTATATACTGTTGGCACAGATCAGAAAACAAAATGCATATATTAAGATTAAGTGAGGATTTCATCTTCTTTAGCTTCAATTTTCTCTAGGTTCTCACGATATGAACAAAATCTTAGATCATGATCAATTCCGGTTGATCTGCATATCTCTATATTTAGTAAATGGTTTATGCATCTAAAGTTAGACATAGCTCTGCGTATATAAATGGTAAGTCATATGTTGGACAACATTCGACATTAAAAAGAGTTTTGAAGTTCTGAGATAGACGACACATGCTGGATGAAGTAGGTTAGAAACTTGGATTCATTAACCCTCAGTGCTATTTTGTGTTGATTAACTCTTTACCAAACGATAAAATTTTAGACTGACCCAAATTGAAAGCACTTGCAGAGGTCAAATCGAACGTAGCTCAAAAATTGAAATTTATTTCCAGCTGGGTAGAAAACATTGTGGGAAAAGGAGAAAATGCTGGTTACCAGCATTTTCTCCTTTTCCAACAGTGTTTTCAAAAGGCTTTTATTCTGGGGTCGTAAAAATGAAGGATTGTTTTGGAAAGGGTTAACATGCACATAGCAACAAAGTAGAAGAACATTTTGTTAGGGTAGAAGTCATTGTTGGAACATGAGAAAATGCTGGCTACCAGCATTTTCTTCTTTTACCACAGTGTTTTTGAAAGCTTTTTCTGTTTTTAGCTCACCTGAGCACAACGTGCTCAAGGGGAGCATTTAGGGTCACCTGGTGTCCGTCGTCCGTTGTGCATCGTCCGTCGGTCGTCGTCAACAATTCTTTAAACATCAACTCCTCCTAAACCGCTGGGCCAATTTGGACCAAACTTGGCTGGAATGTTCCTTGGGAGGTCCTCTTTCAAAACTGTTCACAGAATTTGATTCTGTCAAAAACTCTGGTTGCCATGGTAACAAAATGGATTTTTTTAGGAAATTCTTCAAAAATCTTCTTCTCTGAAACCATTGGCCACATTTTAAAATAATTTCACAGAGATGTTCCTTTGGTGACCCTTTTCAAAAACTGTTCGTGAAATTTTGATCCGTCAAGAAACATGGCTCTGGTGAATGGGGGCTTCTTGCACTATACAGAAATACAGGAATTCTTAAAAAATCTTCTTCTCTGAAATGGCTGGTCAAATTTTGATATAATTTCACAGAGATGTTCCTTGGATGACCTTTTTCAAAAAGTGTTCGTGAAATTTTGATCCGTCGAGAAACATGGCTCTGGTGAACGGGGGCTTCTTGCACTATACAGAAATGAAGGAATTCTTAAAAATTTTTCTTCTCTGAAACCGCTGGCCAGATTTTAAAATAAATTCACAGAGATGTTCCTTGGGTGACCCTTTTCAAAAAAGTGTTCGCGAAATTTTGATCCGTCAAGAAATATGGCTCTGGTGAATGGGGGCTTCTTGCACTATACAGAAATTAAGAAATTTTTAAAAATTCTTCTTCTCTGAAACGGCTGGTCAGGTTTTGAAATAATTTCACAGAGATGTTCTTTGGATGACCTTTTTCAAAAATTGTTCCAGAAATTTTGATCCATCAAGAAACATGGCTCTGGTGAATGGGGGCTTCTTGCACTATACAGAAATCAAGAAATTCTTAAAAATTCTTCTTCTCTGAAACCGCTGGTCAGATTTTGAAATAATTTCACAGAGATGTTCTTTGGATGACCCTTTTCAAAAGTGTTCATGAAATTTTGATTCGTCAAGAAACATGGTTCTGGTGAATGGGGGCTACTTGCACTATAGGGCAATGAAGAAATTCTTAAAAATTCTTCTTCTCTGAAACAGCTGGTCAGATTTTGCAAAATTTTCACAGAGATATTCCTTGGATTACCCTTTTCAAAACTTGTTCGTGAAAGTTTGATTCGTCGAGAAACATTGCTCTGGTGAATGGGGGCTACTTGCACTATATGGAAATGAAGAATTTCTTGAAAATTCTTCTTCTCTGAAACGGCTGGTCAGATTTGAAAATTATTTCGTGGAAATATTCCTTGAATGACCTTTTTCAAAATTTGTTCTCAAAATTTTGATAGGTCAAGAAGCATGGCTCTGGTGAATGGGGGCTACTTGCACTGTACAGAAATTAAGAAACTCCTAAAAATTCTTCTTTTCTGAAACTGCTGGTCAGATTTTGAAAGGACTTTTACAGGTGACCTTTTAAAAATTGCTTGGCAAAATGATGATTTTGTTTCCAGTGTTTCGATTGCTTGAAAAAAAAAGGCTATGGTTCTCTCTCAAAAATTCAGATGAGCGATCCAGGGCCATCTTGGCCCTCTTGTTTTGTAAGGCATAGTTGAAAATTTACATGAATACCTTATCTAAGATGTCTGATACAACTTTTTTTAAAAGGTTTTACAAAATCTTTCTATTTACTTTAACTGCTTCTTGCTAGATGCCCAGAAAGGTTTTATATGTGTATACCTCCTTGTATAGAACATATTCTGGATAGTCCAAATATAAACCCAGAAATTTCAACATAAACAGAGTAACTTTAATTGTGCTTCAACATATACTGTATTCATATCTACATGTCTGATAATAACCATACGTAATGTAAACCAAGTACATGTACATATGTTACTGTTTCCTATTGTGATGTTTGATAAAATCTTGAAATGTTGTAGTTGATTTCGAATTATAATTCTACAGATAAATTTATAGGGTTAAAAATTAGCAATTTGTATGAAAACGTATTTATTTCGAACAAGTCTTAATTTTTTTTTGCTTGGTAGAGAGTTAATCCTCTACTGAACAATTCTGACTTTGGTGATGAAAGCTGTTGAAAACATGGTGGGAAAAGGAGCATTTCTTATTTTCCGACAATGTTTATACAAATTTGAAGGCATGTCCCACAAATTGAACAGATTTTATTTTGTGTCTGCACATGCTATGGATTTTGACAGGGCAACATTTTGTCATTCAAGTAGAGAGTTAACCCATTACCCAAGATTCGAAGTTTGTACATTCCTTCGAGGAACAGCTTGTAAAAACATTGTGGGAAAGGGAGAAAATGCTTCAACCAGCATTTTTTCCGTTTCACAAAATGTTTTCTACCATACAAGGTGAAATTAATCATTTGAGAAATAGTTAATTTGTTGTTTGCAAATGTTTTCAATTTGGACTGGTCTAAAAATTTGTTTTTTGGTAGAAAGTTACAAGTTCAGATGATATGTGTGTTTTGATTTTTATCTATTTTGTCATCAGTTTTAATTTCGAGTGTACAAGGACCAGACTACCAAGGTTATTAAATTTATTTTGACATCCTTTGGGTTGAAATTGTGAATTTCAATGTGAATGTGTTAAATTTGACTTCCATAAATAGCTAGCATGAAATATCTGACACAGATTTTAGTCTAGTCCACACTAAATTTTTGCAGAAGTAACTTATCCCTTTACCAAACGACAAAATTTAGTCCAAATTAAAAGCATTTGCAGACAACAATTTCAGTCCGGCTAAAACAGTGCAATCTTTCTTTGAGTTGGTAGAAAACATTGTGGGAAAAGCAGAAAATGCTTGTTACCAGCATTTTCTCCTTTTCCTGCAACGTTTTCAAAAGCTTTCTGTTTTCAGGGTCATTAAAAGTCGGGACTTTGTGGTAAATGGTAAAATGATTGGATTTGTGTTGGATATTGTAGATAGCATTGTATGAAAAGGAGAAATGTTCAAACATAGTCTCCTTATTCTTGTAGTTGTTAAAATTTTGAACTGATTGGTGAAAATAAACACAAGAAAAAATGGAGACAGAAATATGCAGCACAGGTTGACTTGCTTTCAGCTTGATTCATATTAAATCAAATACTAGTAGTACATGCATCATCCATAGAAAGTAGTTTCAAGATATCTTTACTGGTGTTGCAAAGTAGAAATAATTAAGGGTCTTGTGTGGCTCAGTGGTAAAGGGTAGGACTCTTGACCCGGAGGTCCCAGGTTCAAACCTCGATGGCTCCACTGGGTTTTTTTCACAGGAATGTCCTTTAGCAAGACACTTCAAAGCCTAGCCTAGTACTGGTGAAACCCAGGAAAATGTGAATATGTGAACTGTCGCATTGATATGACTGAAATATTGTTGAAAGCGGCGTAAAACACAATTTAAACAAAGAAATATTTAAGGAAAAAGAAGTATCTATTTGGTATAAATAATATGTGTTTTTTATTCGATGCAAAACTTTGAGTTACGCTGTAATGTAAATTTTTTGAAAAGGTCTTTTGCGGCAGGGAATATCATTGTGAAATATAAGGATAGAAAAGTATTGCAAATTCTCCAATTTTCCAAATTTGCAAAAATATCCGCATATACAGTACCTGTTTGCAGTAAGGGTATAAAAGTCAAAATGTAAAAGTTATAGATTTCACAGTTCAGCATATATGAATGAATGTCCAGGTTTAATCCCGTTATACAAACTTGACTTTTTTTTCAATTGACAGCTGAAAACATTATGAGAAAAGGAGGAATCACGAGTTACATGGTATTGCTCCGTTTCCCTATCTATACAAGTGAACCATGCTCTTCGGGAAAAAAAAACATTGAAATTCACAGATTCCAAATGAACACTATTTCATATTGTCACTTCACAAACCTGTCATATTCTACCTTTATAGTATAAGCTTGTAATTATACATTTACCACACAGTCCCAAGTTTTACTAACCCTGGGAAAGAAAGCTTTTGAAGACAATGTGGGAAAAGGAGAAAATGCTGATAATCAGTAGTTTCTCGTTTTCCAACAATATTTTCTGCGCATTCTTAGGCATGATCCAAGCCATATCTCAGTAAATTTTGTGGTTCCTTAAAATGCCACCAATACAGATGAGTCTAAAATGCCGTAAATTGTAAAAGGGTTACCATCTTTTAAATATCTCTCTCCCAAACCTGAATATTTTAGATGGGTCCATTTCAAAAAAGCTTACAGACAACAACATCTATATGGCACAAATGATAGGGTTTGTGTCAGAGACTCGAGAAAACATTGTCGGAAAAGAAGAAAATGCTGGTGTCCAGCATTTTCTCCTTTTCCCACAATGTTTTCAAAATGCCTAATTCTCTGGGTTGTTTTATAACTTGGGATTGCGTGGTAGAGGGTTATTAACTGTGTAATCCAATGTTTTTAACCCATTACCACACAATCCCTACTTTTGACGACCCTGAGAAAGAAGCCTTTGGAAAACATAGTGGGAAAAGGAGAAAATGCTGGCAATCAGCATTTTCTCCTTTTCCCACAATGTTTTCTACTCTTCACAGAACAATTTTCAAATTTTCAGTCACTTTTATTTTTTCGTCTGCAAATGCTTTTGATTTGGACAAGCCTATAATATTGTCGTTTGGTAATGAGTTAAAGCTATTGAGAAAGGTATGCAAATATAATTATACCCATGCAAAGCAAATTTTTTTGGGGGTATACTGGAATCAGCCTGTCCGTCCAGGTATCCGTATGTGTACTAAATACCAGTGATTGCCTGTTTCTGTCCGATAAAATCAAGGTGACTGGACTGGATTTGGGAAGGGTAAAAAACATAGTGGGAAAAGGAGAAAATGCTGGTTATCAGCATTTTCTCCTTTTCCTTCAATGTTTTCAAAAGCTTTCTTTTTCAGCATCGTTAAAAGTCGGGATTGTGTGGTAAAGAGTTTATGTATTTTTGCCCCGCCAAGCCCAGCTAGCTTAATTGGTAGCGAAGATGTCTTGAGAACAGGGGGTCAATTTCTTTCCAAGGACCAATGATTGTCATTGCGACAGAATTTATTCCTGAAATAATGTTGAGTATGGCGTTGCCATACAATCAGTCAATCAATATTTGACACAGATATGCCCCTTTTTTTACTTAAACTCTTCTCTGAAAATTAAGCAAATGCAGCCAACTATTAGCACTCACATGTGGTGCTCTTGTTAGTCTAATGCTCTTTAAACTTGACCCTAAATGGGCCAAAGTACCGTTAGTTGTTTTCTTTTGCAGGAATTATCTTTTTAAACCACTGTGGTAATGGTAAAAATGCCTGCAACAAAAAATTTTTGGCACAATTCTTTTCACATGTATTCATGCATTAAATGCCAAATAAGATGAAGACAGCTTTGTGAATAAAAGTACATGTACTATTTTGGATTAACTCCTTAACAAATGACAAATTTTAGACTGGTCAAAATTGAAAGCACTTGCAGACGACAAAAATTGAAATCTGTGTCCAGCAGGGTAGAAAACATTGTGGGAAAAGGAGAAAATGCTGATTACCAGCATTTTCACCTTTTCCCACAGTGTTTTCAAAAAGGCTTCTATCTCAGGGTCATAAAAACCAGGGATTGTTTGGTAAAGGTTTATATTCTCATTTTTTTGTGTGTCTTTTAACTCTTTACCAAACAAGAAAAATTTTGAATCTACATGTACTAAATGAAAAAAATGACAACAAAATAAAAGTATCCCAAATTATGATTTTTTTGTCTTTTACAGGACAGAAAACACTTGAAAAAGGAGAAAATGCTGGTTACTAGCATTTTCTCCTTTTCCCACAATATTTTCAAAAGCCTTCTTCTTTAGGGTTGTCAGAAGTCGGGATTGTGTGGTAGAGAGTTAAAAACCTTAGGGAGAAAAGCACTTGTAAACATTGCTATTGAAGGAGAAAATCCTACTTTCATAAATTATCAACTTTTCCCTTAACCCTTTACTCCATAGATACTCATTTCTATGCATTGCTTGTAGGAGCCTTTGGAAAGCATTGTGGCAAAAGGTGAAATTGCTTGTCACAAGCAATTTCACCTTTTGTCACAATGTTTTTTATGCTATGAAAAGGTGTCATATACCCATAAAAATGGCTTCATCCTTGCTGTTATTTGGGGTCAATTAGAGATACCATAGAAATGCCCTATAGGGTAAAGGGTTAAAACCATATGTTTTTAACATTTTCTCTAGGAAGCTTTCATTAGTTGTGACAAATCTAATTTGTTGTTAGCAAACGATTTTGTAGCCAAATACAATGTCTAAATTATCTTCTGTGTCTTTTCAGGTTGCGAGAAATTGACAAAGAGCAGACAGAAAGTCTTATTGGCAAAATGGAGGACTGAATTCTACACACAGGGCCACAAAACCTGCAAAATTATCTTAACTCTTTACCAAACAACAAAATTTTAGACTGGTCTGAATTGAAAGAACTTTCAGGCGGTAAATTAAACGTAACTCAGAAAAAAGAAATTTGTTGTCAGCAAGGTAAATAACATCGTGGGAAAAGGAGAAAATCCTGGTTATCAGCATTTTCTCCTTTTCCGACAATGTTTTCGAGAGGCTTCTTTATCAGGGTTGTTAAAAATCGGGATTGTGTGGTAAAGATTTAATGGTTCTGCAGATAGCGTCTTGTTATTCTCCACAGTGCAATGGTTACAATTCTCTTGTTTTTGCTTTTGCTCCTAGCTGTTTTCTTCGTTTACATACATCTTTGTGGAACACTTAACCCTTTACCAGATGGCAAAATTTTAGCCTTGTCCAAATTGAAAGCATTTGCAGACGACAATTTCATTTGGGCTTAATCGCGTAATTTTTCTTTTGATAGAGTGGAAAACATTGTGGGAAAAGGAGAAAATGCTAGTTACTAGCATTTTCTTCTTTTCCCACAATGTTTTCAATAGGCTTCTTTTCCAGGAGAAAGTCGACATTGTTAATTGTTAAGGGTTATTAGACCGATATAGTTGCTTTTGGTCTGAAATATATCCAAAGATAAAGGCTTAACTCTTTACCATACAATCCGGACTTTGAATGACCAGTAAAATGTAGGCCTTTTAAAAATACTGTAGGAAAAGGTTACCAGCATTTTCTCCTTTTCCTACAATGTTTTCTACACAGCTGAAAACAAATTTCAGTTTTTGAGTTACACTAACTTTGTTGCCTGCAAGTGCTTTCAATTTGGACCAGTCTAAAATTTTGTTGTTTGGTAACCAGACATCAAATTTTTAGGCCATTGCAAATTGAAAGCATTTGCATATGACAGAAAAAATGTGAACTAGAAAATAGTAATACCTTTTGGGAAGGGTAAAAACATTGTGGCAAAAAGAGAAAATGCTGGATTCCAGCATTTTTTTCCTTTTCCCACAATGGTTTTAAAAGGCCTCTTTCTTAGGGTCATTAAAAGTTAGGATTGTGTTGTAAAGGGTTAAAGATTTTTATATAGGTCTACTCACAATCCCGAGTTTTATTGACTCCGAGACAGAATGCCAATATATAAATAATTGGGAAATTGACTCTGAGACAGAATACCTATATAAACAATTGGGAAAAGGAGAAAATAATGATATAGTTTTTTTCCAGTTTCCCCCAATGTTTTCTTCCCAATATGATTTGTCAATAACAAATTTCATCGGTTTGACCACATTTAACTTACTGGCCGTAAATGCTTCATTGGGCAAGTCTAAAATTTTTGTTGTTTGGTCAAGAGATAAGACCTGTTTCCGCAAAGATGTTAATCAAGTTGGTGGACAGTACAGATCCCAAATCAGACAGCACATTTTGAGTTGCCTGATCTTGGTCTACTTGGACCACAAAAGCAGCTATAGTTGTGCTTTGTGTTTTAACTTTTTTTAAAAAATTTACTCTGGTCAAAATAGGAAGCATTTATTACTTTCAACAGCCTTCTCCTACAGAAGCCCTTTGAAAACATTGTGGGAAAAGGAGAAAATGCTGGTAACCAGCATTTTCTCCTTTTCCCACAATGTTTTCTACCCTGCTGGGAACAAATTTCAATTTTTGAGATATGTTATTTTGTCGTTTGCAAGTGATTTCCATTTTGGACCACTCTAAAATTTTGTCGTTTGGTAAAGAGTTAATATTTGCAGTTGGTCTTCAGACATAAAAGAAATCAAATACCTAAGGCAAAAAAACTTTTAATATGGTAATAAAAACCTGAAAAGCATAATGTCAAATGGTACTGACAGATACTAGGAAAATTTAGGAAGCTTTAAGATTTTTAGAATGCTTTAAGTTTAGTCATTCCCTTCTGGAACTAGTTTGTAATCTGCATGTTAAAATTCTCAACAAGTTTACATTCATAATTATTTACAGTAAAACCCCACCTTATGGCCACCCAGAGAATATTAGCATCCCACCACTATGAACGATATTTTGTTCATTATCAGAACAGAATTTTTTCCTTCTTTATTTCAATGATCAAAAATACTGAAGGTGCTGCTTATGACTATCCCTGAAAAATAGAAACTCTGTTGTCAGACCACTGTGTCGAAAAGACCAGTTTTGAAAGGTACCACTGGTGGTCCTCATAGAGGGGTTTACTGTAACTGTGTCGATAAGACCAGTTTTGAAAGGTACCACTGGTGGTCTTACTAGAGGGGTTTTACTGTAGCTGAGGGCTATCACAAATAAACCCTGTCGATTTTTTCTTAAAAACATTCTGTAAGCTTGCTACATTGTATATAAGTGTGTTATGGAAATAATTCATTTTTCATGTCACATCTCTGGTCATCATTAACCTACTTTTCATGGTACAAAATGTTCATCTATTGATATTTTTGGTTTAACCCATTACCACACAATTCCTACTTTTGAAGCCCCTGAGAAAGAGGCCTTTAAAAACATAGTGGGAAAAGGAGAAAATGCTGGTAACCAGCATTTTCTCCTTTTCCCACAATGTTTTCTACCCTTCAAAAAACAAATTTCAAGTTTTCAGTCACTTTTGTTTTGTCGTATGCAAGTGCTTTGAATTTGGACAAACCTGAAATTTTGTCGTCTGGTTATGGGTTAACTGTTTCTTTGCATGGAGATATAGATTTTTATCAAAGTATGTGTCATGGATTGTGTTTATTGCCTACTTCATTCAAGCTGATCCACACCTTTATGTTAAATTTTTAACCCTTTACCAGACGACAATATTTTAGCCCTGTCCAAATTGAATGCATTTGCAGACGACAATTTCAGTGTGACTCATCTGGTGTATATGCTAGATTTGAAAGGATTGAAAACTTAAAGGACAAAGGAGAAAATGCTGGTTACCAGCATTTTCTCCTTTTGCCACAATGTTTTCAAAAGACTTCTTTCCAAGGGTCGTCAAAAGTCGTCATTGTGTGGGAAAAGGGTTAAGCAGGCATATAAATAGAACTGCGATTATTATTTGGAAAATTAACGTAGTGAACCGGTAATAGAAAACGGCTATTTCAGCTGTAATAGTATCCTATAAAATTTGCTAATTTTAAAAATGAGTATTATTGTACTACTTTCACCAGCCACTTTTTCCTTTTTGTCCTTCCTAGAGTTATCATTTATGAATCTAAATCAGTATATTCTCATTACAAAATGATATGTGAATTACCTCCCTTTTCTTGAAACTAACAAAAGTATCAAGAAATAATTTCAAAATAGACATTAGAGGAAATTCTGGTCAGTTAAAAATGTGCAAAAATATTATATCTGTATAAATCCGTCTTTATCAGCTGTCAAGAATTTGTATGCCAAACTGCACTAGAAGTATTCTGTGTCCACTATCTTAAATATACATGGGAAGCTACTTTTATACACAGGTAAGCAATTTAACCCTTGGCCTACAAAACGTCATTCAAGGTGCTTTTCTTGTCAGTATAGGTCAAGATCAGATTGCACAGAATATTCAGTCAGACCTTGGATCTAGACTGTCCAATGAGGAGGAAGCAATTGTTACCTTTTGTTACTATTGACTAGAAATCTAAAAATTTTCATTTAACTCTTTACCACACGAGAAAATTTTAGACTGGTTCAAATTGAAAGCATTTACAGACGACAAAATAAAGGTGCCTGAAAAATCGAAATTTGTTCTGGAAAGGGTAGAAAACACTGTGGGAAAAGGAGAAAATGCTGGTTACCAGCATTTTCTCCTTTTCCTACAGTGTTTTCAAAAGGCTTCTTTCTCAGGGGCGTCAAAAGTCGGGATTGTGTGGTAATGGGTTATTTAGTAGATTAACCCATTACCACACAATACCTACTTTTGAAAAAGAAGCCTTAAAAAAACATTGTGGGAAAAGGAGAAAATGCTGGTAACCAGCATTTTCTCATTTTTCCACAATATTTTCTACCCTTCACAAAACAAATTTTAAATTTTCAGCCACTTTAATTTTTCGGCTGCAAATGTTTTTGATTTGGACAAGCCAAAAATTTTGTTGTTTGGTAATCAGTTACGGGATGACTGGGGAATGCTGTACGAAATATTTATGTGACCATTCCGAACATATGAGGAGTGATGCCGAGGATAAAAATAGACTACTTGTATTAATTTACGTAAATGATTTTGACCTGGGGTCAGGCCAAATGAAGTAGATAATACATACTTATTTTAACTAACTGTATTAAATACGTAAATCGGATATAAGCTTGCTAAATTGGCCCACACCACACAATCCTGAGTTTTAATGATCCCGAGAAAGAAGCCTGATTTTGGGAAAGGAGAAAATGCTGGTAACCATTATTTCCCTCTTTTCCCACAGTGTTTCCTACTATATCAAAGACCATTCCAATGTACGAGTTAAATCTAAATTGTTGTCTGCAATGCTTTCAATTTAGATAATATCAATGTTTTTGTAGCATGTTAAAGAGCTTAATCTCTACCAAAGAACATTTCAGACTGGTCTAAATATTGGAAACATTTGCAAACAGAATATTGAATGAGGCACAATCTATGGAATGTCTTTTAAATTGTACAACATTGTGGAAAAAGGAAACAAAGGAACAGGGAGGTTACCAGCTTTTAATTTTTTCCAACGTCCTTGACTGTGGTATCATGTGGCAAAGGGTTAATCATTTCTACGGGTGCATTAGTCTTTTGATACAGTCTGGAAGTTTGATGGCACCTTGACAGAAAGCTTTTGAAAATATTGCGGGAAAGAGGAGAAAAAGCTTGTTACCACAATATTTCTTAGTCTTTCAAAGTCAATACCATCTCGTAATCTATAAAATTAATGCTTTCATAAATGATTGTTTGGGAAAGAGTTAACTCATTACCAAACAACAAAATTTTAGGTTTGTCCGAATCGAAAACATTTGCAGACGACAAAATAAAAGTGACTGAAAAATTGAAATTTGTTTTGTGATGGGTAGAAAACATTGGGGGGAAGGAGAAAATGCTGGTTACCAGCATTTTCTCCTTTTCCCATAATGTTTTCTAAAGGCTTCTTTCTCAGGGGCATCAAAAGTAGGGATTGTGTGGTAATGGGTTAAACTTTAGTCGTTTGGTAATGAGTTAAATTGCACCAATCTGAAATTTTGCCTAGTAGTAAAGAGTTAAGCTAACCAGCATATGATTTCAATACAGACTTCTGGATAGTTTAGTGAAGGGGTTTAAGGAAAGCTTGTTCTCCTTAAGACTAAAAAAACATTCTGGATAAAGGAGAAAATGCTGGTTACCAGCAATTTCTCCTATTTCCAGAATGTTTTCGAAAGTCTTGAGGATTGTTTGAGAATGAGGGAAGAATTTGATTAGGGTTTCTGGTGAAAATTGGGTTATAACGTTAGTGATAGAATTGTTGAGATTGTCTTTAATTATAAATAATAGTCTATTTCTGTTCTGTTATTATGATTACTGAATAAATTCTCTTTTTTAAAATCGTGACTTTGTTGTCTTGTGTTTTCTCCAGTACACAGGTTCTTACGAACATGAAAGTTTGCAACAGATGAATAGCTGAAATACAAACCGTGTCTTGCAGGATTCGAACCGATGAAGGACAATAACCATATTTTTCGAGATTTAACCCTTTCCCAAACAGTCCCTGGTTTTTACGACCCTGAGATAGAAGCCTTTTGAAAACCTTGTGGGAAAAGGAGAAAATGCTGGTAACCAGCATTTTCTCCTTTTCCCACAAGGTTTTCTACCCTTCCCAAAACAAATTTCAATTTTTGAGTTACATTTATTTTGTCATCTGCAAGAGCTTTCAATTTGGACAAGTCTAAAATTTTGTTGTTTGGGAAAGGGTTAAATGACCAATACCATAACCACTGAGCCAAAAAGGTATCTCTACGACGCAGTAGTCAGGTATTTTATTTAACTCTTTACCAAATGACAAAACTTTAGACTGGTCCAAATTGAAATCATTTGCAGACAACAAAACAAAGGTGACTGAAAATTTAAATTAGCTTTGGGAATTGTTGAAAAGACTGTGGGAAAAGGAGAAAATGCTGGTTACCAGCATTTTCTCCTTTTCCCACAATCTTTTCAAAAGGCTTCTTTCACAGGGTCGGGAAAAGTTGGGATTGTTTGGGAAAGGGTTAACTCTCTACCACACAACATAATTTCAGACTTGTCCAAATCGGAAGCATTTGCAGACAACAAAATAAAAGTAACTAAAAATTTGAAATTTGTTTTGTGAAGGGTAGAAAACATTGCGGGAAAAGGAGAAAATGCTGGTTACCAGCATTTTCTCCTTTTCCCACAATCTTTTCAAAAGGCTTCTTTCACAGGGTCGGGAAAAGTTGGGATTGTTTGGGAATGGGTTAAATGGGGACAATGATATTGCATGAAGGAGTGGTCTCCTGTAACACACACCCTCTCTTAAAGTCATCATTAATTTTATTGATGACTCCAAGCCTTTTTAGGCAGAAAGTCCGTTTTTTGGACAACAAATGGGATTAATGACTCAATTGCCAATCCCTGCTGAGCCACCATCTTAAGAACATAAACATTTGCAGGGGCATAGCTGAAATACAAACTGCATCTAGCAGGATTCGAACCCATGAAAGACAGATAATGTATGTGTATGTTGCTATTTTTTGAGATGGAGGTGAGGGTCACAGCATTTACTTTTATCTTTCAAGTTTCCCACAGAGCTGTCAATTAATTCTTTCCCACACAACTTTTTACACCCCTAGGAAAACTAGAGGCGCTTGAGCACCTGTATCGCTCCACAGGCCTGATTTTTCTGTAACGTTGAAGAGAAGTTTTTAACAATTACCATTCATTCCTGCATTTTAGGTCACTGAAGAAAAAAAGCTATGAAAAACATTGTGTGAAAAGAAGAAAATAAAAGTTACCTGCATTTTCTTAGTTTTACACAATAATTTCTACCCTTTTTGATACAAGTTTTACTAATTTGAAGATTTATTATGTTGTCTGCAACATCTTTCAATTATGGCCTGTGTGTGTGTGTGTATAAAAATTTTGTCTTCTAGTTATAGTTAACTCATTACCAAACGACATTTTAGGCTTGTCCAAATGGAAAGCATTTGTAGATGAAAAAATAAAAGTGACTGAAAATTTGAAAGTTGTTTTGTGAAGGGTAGAAAACATTGTGGGAAAAGGTTTCTCCTTTTCCTACAATGTTTTCTAAAGTCTTCTTTGTCAGGCATCAGTTTGATTGGATAACAAAATGCCTTATCACAACAGTGAAGCCCTGTCCCTCTTTGTATTAGGTCACCAGTAGGTCAACAAACCTTTACCAGAACTTATCAAAGAGCAGAGGTTCTCCTGTTTTATATGAAAAGGATTATAGATTATGTAAAGCAACCATCTTTAACTCTTTACCAACCAACAAAATTTGGGATGTGACCAAACTGAAAGCATTTGCAGACAACAAATTAAACATTGATGAAATGATGATTTCTCTCTTTGATAGAGTAGAAAACACTGAGGGAAAAGGAGAAAATGCTGATTAGCAGCATTTTCTCCTTTTCCAAGAGTGTTTTCCAAAGACTTCTTCTTTAGGGTCGTTAAAAGTCAGGATTGTATGGTAAAGACTTACCACCATTGGAACTAACCTGCAATACAACAATGAAATCAAACAAGTAGTTTGAGAGAAGAAATTTTTCAAAGATTTTACTTTATACCATAAAAGGAAAATGAGTCTCCCATAAAAGCCATGTTTTTTTAGGGTTCTTTTTTTTTTAAGGAATTCTGTAGACCTCTATCTAGGGAACATTCCTGCAAAAAAATAATGCTATCCAATTAGCGGTTTGAGAGAAGATTTTTAAAGGTTTTTTACTTTGGTTTCCATGGCAAACAGAATTCTTCACGGAAAACAATTATTTGAAGGTATTTGAAAGAGGACTACCTAAGGAACTTTCCTGTGAAATTTGGTAAAAATTCAGTCAATAGTTTCTGAGGAGAAGTTTTTTAAAGAAAAAGTTTACGGACGCATGCACGGATGAAAGAATGGACGGAATGGACACAACGCCATGACGATAGCCTTCGGCCAGTGGAGCTAAAAAACCTTGTAGGAAAAGGAGAAAATGCTGGTAACCAGCATTTTCACCTTTTCCAACAATGCTGTCTACCCTATCAAAGGAAAATTGTTTTCTTTGAGCCACATTGAAATTGTCACCTGCAAATGCTTTCAATTCAGAGAAGGCCAAAATGTTGTTGTATGGTAAAGGGTTAAGATCATACTTGAAAAAGTAAGCAACTCTTTCCCAAATGGCATAAGATTTTAGACTTGTCCAAATCAAAAGCATTTGCAGGCAACAACTGAAATATTCATGACTCCAATGATAGAAAATATTACAAACATCAAAGGTATTGCAACACAATGATGACGCAGCAGGCAAGGTTATGGCATTACCTTGGTGATTCCTTCGAAAACGTCAAAGCTAACTAGAGATATCACTAAATGTGATTATACCCCCCCCCCCAACTTCTTGTCACAAAAGCAGGTACTTGTCACAGAATGCAGAATGATTTAGTACAAAAGTAAGAGTTGAAAAAAAGTTCAAGGAGAGATAATTCCGTAACAAATTGCAGCAGGGTCATGAAAATTGCACATGTGCAACTTCACATAATTTATATATAGAAACCCTGTGTGTAAATTTGAGTTCAGTATGTGAAAAACTGTAGGAATATTGCTCTGTACAAATTTGCATCTACAGACAGACAGATGGACGGACAGCTATGGCGATTCCAATATACCTCTCTCCACTACGTCGTCGGGGTATAATAATACTTGGGTAACAGCAGTGTCCAGGTGGAAAGAAACGCATAATTTGCACTTTGTTTCAAAATATTTTATTTTTCATGATAAATGGTAGAATCTCTATCTTCCAATATGTGATGAATTATAAATGGATTTCTAATATACATGTGCCTTAATCTATAACAAACATTAAACCCCCCTCCCCTCTAAAACAGGGGGGCAAGAGACGAATTAAACATTTCATACTTTGAAATCTAAGAGTCATTAGCCCTCCAAGTCCAAGTTAAAGTAAAAATCATTGCGGGGAAAGGAGAAAATGCTGGTTACCAGCATTTTCTCCTTATCCCACAATGCTTTCAGACGGCTTCCTCCTCTGGGTCATTAAATCGGGGATTGTTGGTACAGGGTTAATGAATGCTGACGATTTCTATCATGGAAAGGGTAGAAAACATTGTAGGAAGAGGAGAAAATGATGGTTACCAACACTTTCTCCTTGTCCCCCAGTGTTTTCATACGCCTGCCTTCCCAGTTATGAAAACGAAGGATTGTTTGGTAAAGGTTAAACCCATTACCACACAATCCCTACTTTTGACACCTCTGAGAAAGAAGCCTTCAGAAAACATTGTGGTAAAAGGAGAAAATGCTGGTAACCTGCATTTTCTCCTTCTCCCACAATGTTTTCTACCCTTCACAAAAGAAATTTCAAATTTTCAGTCACTTTTATTTTGTCGTCTGCAAACGCTTTCAATTTGGACCAGTCTAAAATATTGTCGTTTGGTAATGGGTTAAGGCATTTTGGAATTAAGTCTAATGTTCACACATGCAGAATTAAGTGCTTTATCAACACCGTGCTTAAGGAAAGCATTGATCCTTTAACACACAATCCCTACTTTTGACAACCCTCAGAAAGAAACCTTTTGAAAACATAGTAGGAAAAGTAGAAAATGCTGGTAACCAGCATTTTCTCCTTTTCTTCTTACATTTTCTACTCTTTACAAAACAAATTTCAAATTTTCAGTCATTTTTATTTTGTTGTCTGCAAATGCTTTTGATTTGGACGAGACTACATGTATAATATTGTCGTTTGGTAATGACTTCAAGAGCCTTATATGACTGCTCATGATGATTTCCAAATTACCTGTTTTACCTCAATCTAAAATGTGACATAAGTCTGTCTACCTTGTTAGGTCAATTCTCACAACCTATAACACTGACCCATGATACACGTAAACACAAGAAAATGCCCTATTATCCACAACAGTAGAGACCTCATGTACTTAGCTGTCTGACTAAATGGTGCTTTACAACATTATTTCAGTCACACCATGGTGACAGTTCATTTATGTCGCATTCACATATATCCTGAGTTTCATCGGTGCTAGATTTGGGCTCTGAAGTGTCTTACCCATGGACACTCACATGGAAGACCCAGTACTCAATAATGAGGCTCTAACCTGGACCTCCATATTGCAAATCCTATGCCTCACAACATTTTTTTAATAGCTCATTCATGTATTTTCTGGCATTCACCAGTAACAAATTTGGGTCTCTAAAGTCTTACCCAAAGAAACTGATTAAAAAACCAAGCCTTTCGCCTAACTCTTCACCACACAATTCCGTCTTTTAACATCCCTGTGAAACAAGCCTTTTGAAAACATTGAGGGAAAAGGAGAAAATGCTGGTAACCAGCATATTCTCCGTTTCCCACAATGTTTTCTTCCTTTCCTAAATCAAATTTCAATTCTTTAGTCACATCTATTTTGTCGTGTGCAAAGGCTTTAATTTTGAACCAGTTTAAAATTTTGTCGTTTGATAAAGAGTTAATCAATATTCCTTATCCTACCCCTAGACTACTGATTCACCACTATGAGCTAGAATTATCAAATGGACCTGCTGACCATTCATTTGCCTAGCTGCAGAACTCTTCAGAAGACACTGTGGCATAGTGAAACCCCTCACAATGAGAAATTTTTCATTTTATCGCAATTTTTTCTTAGACACTGACCCCTAAAATAATAACCTTTTCCACAAACATTCTAGACTAAGTCTTTAACTCTTTACTAAGTGACAAAATTTTAGACTGATCAAAAATGAAAGCACTAAGTCTTGCAGACAACAAATTAAACGTAACTCAAAAACTGAAATTTGTTTCCAGCAGTGTAGAAATCATTGTATGAAAAGCAGAAAATGTTGGTTGGTGGCATTTTCTCCTTTTCCCAGAATGTTTTCATAAGGCATCTATCTAGGGGTCGTAACAACCAGTGATTGTTTGGCAAAGGATTAACAAAGAACAAAATTTTAGATGTACAAAATTGAAAGCATTTGAATCAAACAATGTGAAAGACACTCAATATTGAAAATATTGGAGTGAGGGTAAATAAAAAGAGGAGATGATGATGGCTACCAGCTTGGTCTATATAAAAGTTTTAACACCGATTTAACCCTATCCCAAACAATCCCTGGTTTTTTATGTGTTGGGAATAGACGCCTTTTGAAAACATTGTGGCAAAAGGAGAAAATGCTGGTAACCAGCATTTTCTCCCCACAATGTTTTCTACCCTATCATTTAGAAAAATCATCTTTTTAGCAACTGTTAATTTGTCATCTGCAAAATGCTTTGAATTTGGTCTGGTCCAAAATTTGCCATTTGGGAAAGGGAAAGTCGTATCATGGGGGTCAGTGCACCTACACATGTGTTTCTTGCCTTTCTCACACAAGTACTGGCACAACTTTCTTTCTTAGTCATCATTCTTTCTCACATGCATCAAAGACAAGCCACAAATCAACTGAAACAAAAATTGCCTCAACTGGGTATCGAACTCCCAACCACAAGGTTACAAGTTAGACAAACTAAAAATTTACCTGACAAGTCTGCTAGTTACCAGCATGTTTTCCATTTCCCATAATGTTTTAACCCTTTACCAAACAATTTCTTGTTCTTTACGATCCTGAGATAGAAACCTTTTGAAAACCTTGCGGGGAAAAGGAGAAAATGTTGGTTACCAGCATTTTCTCCTTTTCCCACCAGGTTTTCTACCCTGCTGGCAACAAATTTCCATTTTTGAGTTACGTTTGTCATCTGCAAGTGCTTTCGATTTGGACCAGTCTAAACTTTTGTTATTTAATAAAGGGTTAAAAAAAGCTTCCTTCCTTAAAACTTGAGATATTTTGGGTCAAGGATTCATTTATGGGCAGATAAGCTATCAACATATTTTCATTCACTGGACAAAGATTTCAATCGAGCCATTTTCCAACTGTTTTGTTTATCCCTTTCTCAAACAAGCCCTTGTTTTTACGTGTCTGCAGTACAAGCCTTTTGAAAACACTGTGGGAAAAGGAGAAATTGCTCGTAACGAGCAATTTCTCCTTTTCCTACAGTGTTTTCTACCCATTCAGAGAACTTTCTGCCATTTTTATCAAATTTGAAATTGTCGTCTACAACCCTTTCAGTTTGGAAGAGTCTAAAATTTGTCATTTGGGAAAGGGTTAAAATGTGTCAAACTATGAGGCACTATGTGTAGCTTTAGTTCAAGGATTAGATAGCACTTACTACTCCATCTGATCCTGATCTACACAACCCACAATAAGCCCTTGATTTAGTGCCTAGCATCATACTTTTCAATATTGTGTTTACAAAATTAACTTCAAACCTTTACCAAACGACAGATTTTAGACTGGTTCAAATTTAGAGCATTCAATTTTGCTGTCAAATGACAAAATAAATGACAAACATTTAAATCTATCATTGGATGAGAAAAAAATATTGTGGGAAAAGGAGAAAATGCTGTTAACCGGTGACCAGCATTTTCTCCTTTTCCCACCATGTTTTGACGGGTCTTTTTTTTTTTCCCACTGTTGTTAAAACTCAGAATTATTTGGGTCAGGGTTAATCAACACCAATTTTAATTTGTCATGATTTCTTTTTTCTAGGTTTCTTCTGCGGTGACGCATCATATTTTATACTAAAACTCTTTTTCACATCTGATTTCTTTTTTAACAATCTGTAATCTTGACTTGGACGTTCAACATCGGTGCCCGAATCATCTGCATTTTCATTGTCATAACTAAACACCAGCCCAGAAAAACTCTTGTCCAGGCTTTTTTTGGATTTTTTCTGTTTTATAGCTGGAGTGGAAGTGATATTTTTTCTTGAATGGCCCAAAATGACACCATTTACAGCTCGCAGTGGACTAAAATCACTGCAAAGTTTCTGTGGACTTCTATGATTAAATTCAACCTCTTCATCAACCTTTTCCCAATCCGGTTTGTTTTCTTCACATTCATTATCAGCTTGATTAATTCTACTCATAAAACTCTGTCTTTTGTTTTTCACCGGAGTTCTCCTATAATGCACAGAACTATTATTGTCTAGGTTACTAGCTGCACTACGAGACCCACGCCATGGACTTGTCATACTCATACATAACTCATGTCTATCATTAACCCTATTTTTCATAAAACTATCCACATTTAATTCCCAATCTGGTTCAGATGGTTTCCCAGGAGACGAGAACGTAGGTACAAGTTTCGACAAGTCCTCATCATTATTACCCGTCTCATCTTCAACAGACCATTCATACTTTGTATTATCTATATCTACCTCAGAATGTTCCTCAAACGATATATCGGATGGTAATGAATTGTTCTGATCTACATCATCCTTTGTAAAACCTGTAAAACTGTCTTTATCATCATCACTGCTCAACAATTTGGAAGCACTTCTGTCACTGATTAAACTCCAACTTTTGTTTAGTTTCACTTTCTTATTGTCCTCACAATCTTCACTATGTAGTGTCACTGGTTGCCACTTCAGAGAGACATTAAGGGTTGTACTGGTATTTTCTGGAGCATTGTTGTCATAACCCTTTGCCTTACCAGTCACAACACTTTGCTGATCAGACTTTATAGGAGATTTTGAATTTTGAACTACCTGCAGCTTTCTTGGAGACTTGCGGGACCTTTTAGGCGAGACCACTCCATTAGTTTTATCAATCACATATTTTAACTTATCAAGTTTACGACGCTTTGTGCTTTGCCCCACGATTGGTAGGTCACTATTTGAGCTATCTAGTGTACCATCTTGCGCTTTTCTCTTCCACTGTCTACGTCGTTGTTCTCTAGGAGACGTACTGTAACCACTATGTGGTGAAGAAACAATGACATACTTATCTGTTTTTGCAGGGGTTGAATACTTTGCGGGACTTAACTCTATCACTGGGCTTGGTTTCCTGACAGGTTCTTCATTATGGATTTTAATTTTATCCCTAATAGCTTTACTTATTCTCTGCCTTTTTCTCTCCTCACTTACAATCTCTTTGTTTGGTTTTATATTCTTACCTACACAATGGTTTTTGTGTATTTTAGAGACAGGAGATTTATTAAATACTGGAGATGAACTTCTTATATCTATTTCTGTTTCTGATTTGTCCTCAGTATTTAGCAGATTGAATACACTGTTTTTATCTTGTTCATCATTCCATCTACTCTTCTCAATGTTCAGGTTTGTGCCTGGAAGTTCAGGCACACAAGATACTTGTTTCAAAGGCAACTGAAGTTTGCTGTTATCTACATCAATAACATTTACACTTGATACAATTCTCTCATCCTCAACAGTGTCTGATGAATAAGGTATCTTATCATCACTGCAAATTAGGTCTACATCTTTCACACTATCTTTACTTAATTTACTGTCTTCCTCTGTTGCACATATATTCTTTATCCCAGTCAAATTTTCACCTGTTTGGTCCTTTTGGTTTTCTTTTTCACTACAATTTGTTGCCCTTTTGGTAAATGAATTTGTTTCTATGCTTTTTCCCCTTAACAATCTCTTAGATTTTTCAGAAGACACCTGGCCCCTTAGATTATTCCATTCATCCCTCAACCCTAAGATTTCTTTGTTAAGGTTTTTATCAATAACATCACTTTTATCTGGGGAGGTCACTGGTACATACTCCCAAAATATCCTCCTTGTCTTGGATTTTCTATCACTCCCAGTTCCTGCACTTTTCTTGCATTGAGTTGATATACTGACTTTCTCATTCTCTTGGTCTGTGCTTGAGAGCCTGTCTCCACCTTTGTTATTTGACAATTCTGTTGAACATTTGACATGCATCTTAGAGTCTATACTGAATTTTGAGCTCTTGGTGGAATCTACTTTGTTCTCATCATCCAAACCAGGCTGATCACTGTAACTTTGTTCTGTTGGTTCTTCAATTTCTAAATTTTTGGCATGTTTTTGAGAGTATTTTTTTGTCAAAGCAGAAGAAACATCAGTCTTCAATGATTCTATTTTCAGTTTGTTGTGCTTGGAATTCTTTTTGGCCTCCCTTGAATCTACTATCAAAGAATCATCAGTTACCAACTTTTTCTTGTCATATTCTATTTTCCTAGACTTCAATATATCTTGGTGATTTTTGTTCTGGGAATACACTCCAGATGTTTTTTGTCTCTTTGCCTGTTGTTTTATTTGGTTTACTTCATCTCCAGATTTCATTACTAGATTTTCCACATTACTAATGCTTATATCTATTCTTTCATCTACTGCTAACTCTCCCTCTTTATTTTCACTGAATGCTCCAGCTGGTTTGGATTCCTCATTATTACTTTTTTCAAAGGCATTCCTTGACTGACATTCACTATCTCCATATATAACAGGGCAAGTCAATCTTGATTTTCTTTTGACAGTGGTGTTTCTGACATCACTGAGATTATTCCATGGACTTTTTAAATCTCGCACCATCTTTGGTATGCTTGTGTTATCTTCTTCACTCTCACTTTCTGTTTCAATTACATACTCCCAAAATACTTTTTTAGCCTTTCTAACAGGTTTCTCATTTATAGAATTCTCAAACTTCGACTGATCAATTTCTTCAGAAAATTTATCATTGTTTTGCACTGTAATTTTCTTGTGATCAAGATTCTTTACATCAGAATCTTTTTTCCCTGTCTTTTCTTTGCTATCATTGTCATATCTACCACTGGCATGTTCTGACCTTGATCTATGTTTTGCGCTTGCATGCTTGACATCTGTTCGATCATTCCATGAACTTTTTACATGCTTTGTCTCTTTTGGGATACTTTCATCAACTTCTTCCTCATTCTCTGACTCTACTTGTACCCTTGCTTCTTTATCAACACCGAGATCTTTATTGACAATTATTGTTCCTGACCTTGATCTACGGCTGTTATCTGTGTTCTTCATGTCTGCAAGATTGTTCCATGAACTTTTAAGACATCTCAAGGCCTTTGGAACATTGTCATCAACATCATTCTCTTCACATGAACTCTCCACCACATATTCCCAAAATACCTTTCGTTCCCGTGATGTCTTCCTGGTTGATGTTTCTTTTACAACACCTTTCTTATACAAAGTCTTATTTTGGAACTCCTCCTTTAAAGTCTCAGTATTTCTAACAGTTTTCCTGCAATTCTTTGATATAAATGAGTCACTTGCACACTCTGAATCAGTGAAATCAATGTGGCTAGATTGTGATGAATCTTCATAGTCTAACATCACAATTTCTTGTAATTTTCCTGGAGCGAATTTTTCAAGAGTATTGCTTCCTTTCACAAATGATTTAAATTCATTGTCAGTGTTGGAGTCTACATCAGAATTGACTACTGTACAAACAGATTTCCTGACTGTCCTTCTTGGCTTCACCTCAGTCTCCATTTTTTTTTGCATTTTAACCTTCTTTGCTTCACAATCAGGAAGTGTCTGACGCAAACATCTTTCTGCATCTCTGTCTTCATTATCACTATCCTCACAGTTTTCAGGCAGAATTATAGCACTTCTACGTAACTTTCTTGTGTTGTTACTCGCTGTAGTATCTGTAACATCATTCCAAGCTGCTTGTAAGCTTTGGACTTCTTTAGGCAGAGACTTCAATTTTTCATCATCACAATTAGTACTGCTACTGTCTGGTTCAAGTTCATAAAACCAGTATTTTTTTGTCTCCCTCTTTCTCCTACATCCTGAAGATATTTTCTTTCTGTCATTTTTAGTTTCCCCTTCATCATCACCCTGATAACCTGAGAGTGGAGCCAGCTGCTCAGGTTTATGGTTTGTGTTTCTTTTCTGTCTGTATTTACTACAAATTTTCTTACTGGCAACCACTGCTGATGTTTTAGAATTTTTATTATGTGTTGGGGAAATTTTCGGATGAGCATGTAAACTTTTTTCTTTCCTGTGACTTTTTGAAACTTTAACACCCCACAAATCACAATGAGGACTTGACAGAGTCTGACTTATCAAATTTAAATTGTAACTTGGAACTGAAGAGCGTCTGTTGCCCCTCTCTTTGATTCTTTCTGCAAGGGTCTTGCTGAATATCATAAACTCTCCCTGTGGTCCATAAGACTGAAAGTCTGTTGGCACATCAGAGTTCACAACTTCATCTTCTGCAATACCACTAGGTGTATCTTCAGATTTCACAACTATATCCTGTCCTGAGTCAGGCTTTTTTGAACTAATTATGTTATTTGCAGATTTTTTTATCCTCTGTGTTTTACAAGATCTTACATGTAGACCAGCTTTTACACAATGTAAATGTTTATCAAAATAGTTTTTGTCACTCTCAGTTTTTCCAGTAGTGCTCTTCGACCTTGTCTGTTCTCGAGAGCTGGCTAAATCATCCTTCCTTTTACTGCTGCTAGAAATTTTACGAGGAGATATCATTTGTTTATCTACTTTCATGCTATTGTAACCATCATTACTATAAGTTTCGCCCTTCTTTATATCTCCATCTGCCCTATTCATTTTTCTCTCTTCTTCTGAAGAACTATCCAAATGGTGCCTACTTTTTCTGTGACCAGCTAATCTATAGGGGGATCCTTTACTTTTTTTTGAGCTGACAATCTCTTCTTCAGTATTTAGACTCACTTCACAATTTTCTGCTGTATTGTCAATAGAATTTACTTCTATATCCACCATGTTTCTCAGTATTCTTTTCCCACTGCCATTCAGATCAATTTCTTTACACTCTTTGTCATCGAAAGCATCAAGTGATTGTACAAGCCCTGTTTTAAAATCATCACTCAATCCACGCCTTCCTGTTCTAGTTCTTTTACATGTTTTAAGTAAGCTATTTTCCATCCGTGTAACATCTACTTTGCATTTAATACTTTTGTTCTCTAATACTTCAGTTACTGCACTTTCTGTCTTGTCTTTTCTATCTTTATCATCATCATGACCATCACTTTGTTTTTTTGCTGATTCCAAAACAACTTTTCCCTGTTGATCACTTGATAAATTATTGGAACCTGTTTCGTCACTCACTTTACCAGGGGTGTCTACATGTACTTGACTAGATGACAATGGGATATTTATGTTCTTTGGTGAACTCTGTCCTTTAGCTGTATCTGATGGTTTTAATTCTTCTATTTGTTCACTTTTAAATGGATTGTTTGTTTTTCTAGGAGACTGTCTGACTTTGTTCAAGGGTTTTAATGGTGACTTGAGTACAGCTGTACTTAATTGTGCAGGTGGCAATTTGAATTCATTTTCAACAACAGTTCCACATAACTTCCTTGGTGACCTTCTCTGACCTTGAAATATATTTTCTTTTGTATCTGATCCATGTTTGCTGTTGCCTGTTTCCTTCTGCTTAGGTGATGAATCTCTATTTTTGATATCAATACGTTTACTATCATTTAAATCCTTTGAAGAATGAACCTTTTTCAAGTCAGACAACTTGTTCTCCTTTTCCACTCTTTCTTCCATCGAGGAATAAGCTTTATTTAAACAAGATAAATTGATCCGCTTTTCCTCTGTTGCACAAATTAGCTCTGTAGATGAAATATTTCTTCCTGGTGATGCAGGAGGCACCTTTTTTGGTGTAGAGCTTATGGAGTTGACATCTTTACCATACCTGCTGATTAGAAAAATCTTGATAATGTCTCATGTTTGTCTTTTAACTCCTTACAAAACGACGAATAGTTGGGCTCAACCAAATTCAAAGTTTTTGCAGATAATAAAATAAATGTAGCTCAAGTGATCATTTCTGTCTTTAACTCGTTACCACACGACAAAAATTTAGACTGGTCCAAATTGAAAGCATTTGCAGACGACAAAATAAAGGTGACTGAAAAATTGAAATTTGTTCTGGGAAGGGTAGAAAACACTGTGGGAAAAGGAGAAAATGCAGGTTACCAGCATTTTCTCCTTTTCCTACAGTGTTTTCAAAAGGCTTCTTTCTCAGGGGCGTCAGAAGTAGGGATTGTGTGGTAATGGGTTAAAAGGGTAAAAAATATTATGGTAAAAAGAGACTAGAGCTGTCACTGAGACTAAATATCAGCGGCATGCTCAGACAGAAAAATGTGTCAAGTTCAAGGGGAGATAATTCCTCAATCAGGAAGAGCTGACACTTGAAAATTATGCCCTGCAAATCTTCAATATATGATCAATATATGTGCATAGTTTCAATACAATTGAAGGAAAACTGTAGGAGGAGTTCACGACACACGGACAGACAGGCTGATTCCAGTATACCCCCAAAAACATTCGTTATGCAGGGGTATAAATATGCTGGTTACCAGCATTTCCTCCTTTTACTGTGATGTTTTCAAAAGACCTGTTTTGATCTCAAATGTACATATCAGTAACTAAACCAAGAAGTAGCAGTACATGTGTGCATAGTAATGTAGCCACAAGAAAGCCCCACATGCTCTAGTCTGATCTTGAATCTACTCCCAGACTGCTGCGAGTAATACCTGAACATTTAGGAATTTCATGAAACAATTCTGTATTTCTACGCTCAGGCTGCTAAGCTCGACTCACTGACCTTTAGCAGGCAGAGTAAATCAAGATCAGACTGCTCAGAATTTTGTTTGATCTTGGATCTACACTGTCTGATAAGGAGATAGCACAACTCTGAAATAGCAAAATTCAAGTTTTTAACATCAAATTGATAGTTTCATTATAGCTATTTAGCAGGATAAGGGTCAATAACCCTGAGGATGTGGGCTTTTGAAAAAATTGTGGAAAATGGAGAAAATGCTGGCAACTAACATTCTTTGCTATTCATTCAATGTTTTCTGCTTTTTCAAAACTAAATCTCATCATCTATAGTACTATACCACAAATAACATTTACCACACAATTCTGAAATTTTCATGACCCTGAAGAAGAAGAATTTCAAAAACCACTGTGGGCAAAGGGAAAAAATGCTGGAAACCAGCATTTTCTCTTTTTCCCCACAATTTGAGCCAGTCCAATTATTTTGTTCTTTGGTAAAACGATAACTTATACAGTGCACTCCGGATACAGCGAGATCGCGGGGACAAGAAGTATTATCTCGTTGTAACCGTGTCTCGTTATAACCAAATCAGAAATCAAACATCGTAAAGATACGTAAGGATACAGACTTTCATACTGTTTACTTTCGTTTACATCGGAAGTAGCTAATTACCTTCTTTCTGAAGAGTATACAAAGACAGATAACTCTGTCGATTTACTGTACAATGTATTATATGTATTTACAAGATATTTACACGAATGTTAGCATTTTAAAAATTAAATATGCATTTATTTGATGAATGCTGTTATGTTAGATAGCCTTTTTTGTTTTTGATTTTATCCTCCAGTAATTGTTCAATACTCGCTAAGTTTGAAAATGTGCTCTGATCAATGTCCGACTCGCACTCAAAGAACCGGCGTAAAGTTATCATTTCATCCATCAGAACTGGTCAGTCATAAGCTACATGTATAAACTGCTAAAAAAATGTGTGATAACATTTAATCACCTACGGATTAATTTAGCCCGTGGCTCAAACATATCCAAAACGCGACAATAGTTTAATGTTAGAAAGTTAATCCGATAATTATTCAATAATTGCCTTGCATGGTGACAAACTAATGCAGATGACGTATTTTATCAATAGACCTCGTTGTAAGGTGGGAAATTTAGGTTGGGGGCCTTGACTATTTTTACGTTGTAGCCGATATCTCGCCGTAACCGATCTCGTTCTACCCGGTATAAAATAAAAGAAAAAAAGAAGGGATTCTGCCGGGACTCAGCAAGATTTACGTTATAAGCGGTATCTCGTTGAAACCGATCTCGTAATATGTGGAGTGGACTGTATATGCTTATACTTGTAACATGAGCTGGTCTTAAATCTTATAATCTAGTAAAGATATAACACAAAACTACATTACCTTTTAGAGGTGTCTGACTGACTAGTTTTCATCACTGAACTTAAGATACATTTCTTGAGAAACTCCGCTGTAGATTGTACACTGCCAATCAAAGAGTCTAGATGTTGATAGTTAGACTTTTCCTTTACATACAGGCGATGTTGTTCCTCTCTCACATGCTATGAAAAAATAGAAGTGATAAAAATCTATACAGTTAGTAGAACGACAAAATAACAAAAACTTCACAAAGCATCAAATATACACCTGAAGGGGCTTGTCAGTGAAATGGGTTAAAATCTAGAATGCCTGCAGATATCCAAATCTTAAAAGTCACTTGCCTAACTAGAAATCATAGAGATTCATTGTAAGTTTGAACAAATGAAAAGTGTAGGAGTTGCATAAGAAATTGCCAACGGACAGATGACCTGGGCCATAATATCATACGACCATTTGGATGTATAAGAAGTCAAATCAAAGGTATATTCAGGCTTGAACATCTTACAACATCTACAAGGAGACCTTCCTGTTAAACAAGAGCTTGCAAGTCTCCTTGAGGGACTTGATGCTATCTAAGGATATATCTAGATATGAGCCACACTTGAGCAAAAAGGGTCTTAATGCATCTCCATGGTTCATAGTACCAAGCAAGCCATCACATAATTATGGATCCATAAACAGACACTTTTTTTAACCCTTTCCCAAACAACAAATTGTGGACCCTTCCAAACCGAAAGAGTTTGCAGACGACAATTTTAGATTTTGAGAAAAAGGCAGAAAGTTCTCAAAAAGGGTAGAAAACACTATGGGAAAAGGAGAAATTGCTTGTTAATTAATCCTACAGTGTTTTCAAAAGACTTTCACTGCAGACACGTAAAAACCAGGGCTTGTTTGGGAAAGGGTTAACAACTGACCTATTCATGAGGGATACTTGTCCTTCTACATACAGGAAATTGACCAAGTTTTGACCTTATTCAGTCTGCGCAGGCTGACCTGGGTCGATACTTTTCGCAGATGCATTAAGCCCCCTTTCCTCAAAGCTCTGCTCATGTTCTAAGCCAGTTTTTCTCTAATTTCATCCTTATTTATGAAAATAAAACCTGTTATCTTCATGCCAAATATTGTTCCTGATGGCTTCAAGGCTGTACAGATCATGATAGATCAAAAATGTATTTCATGTTTTGAAGGTGGTAAAGAAAACCATTGTTGTCATTTCTGGTAATAAATGAGGAAAAGTTCCCCGAGTTTTATCATAATTACACCATACATACTGGTTATCTATCTATCTATCTATCTATCTATCTATCTATCTATCTTTACACAGCTGTGCCATTCTACACACTTCAAAGTTTTAATAGTATTTTTCTTTTCTAGCTGCAAGAATGCATCATTAAGGTAAGACCTGTGTAATGCACTTCCGGTGAACATTTGGCAAAAATTCTAATTGGTTGTTAAATAAGGATAAATAAGGATTTATGCAGAAATAATATTTTTGCACATTTCTAACAGATCAAAAATTCTGTTTATGTCTATCTTGAAACTATTTTTTGATACTTCTGTTTGTTTTCTAAAAAGGGAGGTAATTATTATCTCTTTTTCAATTGAAAATGTAGCGGTTTTAGATTTATAAATGATAATTCAAAGAAGGAAAAAATGGAAAAAATGAAAAGGTGAAAGTAGTTAAATAATACTCATTTTTAATTATAGCTAATTTTGCATGACGATATTTTAGTGGAAATAGCTGTTTTCCATTACACAGGTCTTGCCTTAACTGCTGTATTTTGGAAATTTTAAACTGTTACAATCTACAACAAAAGTTTGTTCCTAAAACCATTATTCTTTTTGAAACAGCCTCTCATTATTACCCATGCTCATACTGGTGGATCCTTGTTAGGATTGCGTGGTATATATGTCTTTTGAATTAAGTCAGCAGTCTCCATTTTATATGGTCCTTCTTATGAAATGACAAAATCTTGGGCCTTTGCAGACGCCAGAACAAGTATGACTCGAAAATGAAAACTTGACTTTGGAAGAGTAGAAAACATTGTGGGAAAGGAGAAAATGCTGATTATCAGCATTTTCTCCATTTCCCATGGTGTTTTCAGAAGGCTTCTTGCTCCTGGTCGTAAATACCAGGGATTGTATTGTAAAGGGTAAAACTTCCAAACTTGCATGAGTTTGTTCAGTATAACAGATTTATCTTTCTAAAAACATGTTCTATTCTATGATAAAACTCTTACTTTATCCAAGTCTTCATATTTTATTTTGCAGCATTCACAGTATCCTTTCTTCCTCTCTTGTCTTCTTTTAAGTTCTTTCCTCCGTCGCAATTCCCCAGCTGTGAGTACTTTATTGCTGCCATATCCTTCAATCTCTGACTTCTTTGTTGGTTTGCTGTATCAACAGGAAAAATCAAAATCCTTTCAAATTCATTAAACAACAATGTTTTTTATTACATTCTGTTACAAATAATACAGTAAAACCTTGTTATTTCGAGTCTCGGACATTCGAGAATCCGGCATAATTCAAGGAATTCCGAGAGTCCCGGCAAAAACTCTACTTCATTGAACTAAAAGTAGCTCGGTAATTTCGAGTCTCAATAAGTCGATAATTCGAGCACGGATGCTGGTCCCAGTGATCATTTTCCTTCTTTAAATTGATTGTTTATTCGAATACAATACTTTCGCACCTCTCCAACGATTGTTTTCACACCTTTCCAAGCAAAGGATTTCATCTCGCCAGCCTGTCTACGGTGTGGCGCAAGTTTTACAAACTGACAATTACTACGGGGTATTCATACCACAATATGATTTGAAAAGGTGTTGACCTTAATTAATGATGAGAGGCTACTTGTGACAACAGCCCTTTAAATTCATTGTTGATCCTGAAAAGTCTGTCTAGTAACAGCATTTGTGATCAAACGACGCCATATTTTTATCAGTTTTCGTGTCAAATCTATTTATAGCATCAGGTTTTTCCAAGTCGCATCGCCACAGATTAGCACCCGTTTGATCACACCAATTTTATCTGTTTTGTTACGCTGACGTCGTACTTTGGGTTTGTGTGAATATCAGAATCTGAATTCTGATTCGGTGTGACTATCATCTGTGCTTTTTAACGTCGTAAAAATTTACCTTCAACACTGTTAAATGTGATTTTCACGGGTTGTGTAGATATTCTGATCTGTTTTCGTGTCGAAGACATTGGTAATGAGAAAAGTCTAAATTCTCTGTTTTTATCTCTTATTAGCTCAGCACTATAACTTCAGTAATTTCCACAAAATTTCTATGACCATTTCAACAGCGCCGAAATAAAACGGTACCGTTTGTGATTAAAAATTTTGATGTCTTTCCCGACATTTAATTGGGCAGATTTTACGATTTTGTTAAAATTACAGAACACGACTTTTCCAAAAACTATCGAAAGAAAGGCCAGATTATTTAGAATATTTAATTAAAAATCCATACTCATATGATCAAAATAGGAAAATTCACAGAAAATAACCCTATTGATACTACAGTATATTGTTCAAATATGGTAAATGAGTTAAGCAAATAGAGACAGATAGATCTACGAAGTTAAAATGCTCGGGAGGAAGACTTTGATCGCCGATCTCGAACGTACTAGCTTTTTTCTCCAAGGACATTTTGGATGATTTGAACACCGGGAAAACTCGAGCATTTTGCTTGTCCCCTTGGGACCTCGAATTATCGAGGTTTTACTGTAGTAACATTTTCCACTGAAAATGGTGTAATATCAGTATCACGCGAGGGCGAATATGGCGCGGCAAAGGGCTGATATCTGATATCCTGCCCGTTGGCAAGACATCTATTCTAAATCTACAGCAACAGAACACTCGCTCGTAAACTAACATTCTCAAAACATCGAAAAAATGGCTGAATCAGTCCGTCCATCAGTAGCAGACAAATCTTCAGAGCTACAGACTGCTTAACCCATTACCACACAATCCCTACTTTCGACGCCCCTGAGAAAGAAGCCTTTTGAAAACACTGTGGGAAAAGGAGAAAATGCTGGTAACCAGCATTTTCTCCTTTTTCCAGTGTTTTCTATCCTTCCCAGAACAAATTTCAATTTTTCAGTCACCTTTATTTTGTCGTCTGCAAATGCTTTCAATTTGAACCAGTCTAAAATTTTGTCGTGTGGTAAAGAGTTAAATCGCAAAATCAGCAAAAACGTGATAAATAGAGAAGAGATTGTTGTTTTTCTTGGATTGGGAAAATATTTTCAGGCAAAGTGTGGTATCAAAAGGCTACTAGTTCTATGTGTCCCATGCAATGAGCCGTGGGAACTGAGCCTGATTCAGTTTCCCAATTCAAAGTTCAAACCATCCATTCTCTTTATCCTGTTTTTCATCTATAATGTGTTCATACTAAATTGAATATTTAGTTTGGAAAAACACATTTTCTGTCATCTTCTTTTTTTCTTTTGATAAAGATGAAGAACTGTTTATAAAAAAAACGTCACTGTACTGCAGCTATGATAATTATATACTCTTGTGGAGAAACATCTATGAATGGGTCAAGCCACATATATACGAAATCTGTCTTCGAAATATATTTCCCACAAGCTGATATTCTTGTAAGGCATGTAGTAAAAGCGTTTAACTAGTCTGATATAAAAGCGGTATCTTTCTTTTTTCAGCCTAATTTAGATTTTTCTTTGTGTGTGTGTGTGTGTGTGTGTGTGTGCAGGGCTCTGGTCACTGCTAAAATGAACAATTTCTTAAAGTTTCATAGGAGATGGACTTATTACTTTGGTCCATGTTTCCACTGCCCGAGGACAAAACCATACAACATTATGAGGTTATTTAACATGCTTGGGTACAATACTGAATTCTATTGGACAAGTACAATGCAGAACCAGTCTACATAAAACAAAGACTGGTGTTGCGGTATACGAATCCAATTAAATTCTGTATTGTACCTAAGCATGTTAAATTGTAGGTGTGAAATATACATGTGTATACATACTCTGTCCCTGGTTTAGGTGTATTTGAATCCATTCCATCTTTTTCTTCCTTTGGTGTGTCATCAGTTGGAATGTCAACTTGAGCAGCCAGAATATCTCCTCTCTCTTCTTTAGACTTATCGTCCCTGTTAGTAAAAGACAAACAGTGAAATACATTAACCTATTACCACACAATCCCTACTTTTGACGACCCTGAAAAAAAAAAAAGCCTTTAGAAAACATTGTGGGAAAAGGAGAAAATGCTAGTACCTAGCATTTTCTCCTTTTCCGACAATTTTTGTACCCTTCACAAAACAAATCATAAATTTTCAGTCTCTTTTATTTTGTTTTCTGCAAATGCTTTCGAATTGGACAAGCCTATAATATTGTCATTTGGTAATGAGTTAACAGTTTTGCAAATACTGTACAAGCTAGAGCTGTCACTGAATGTGACTTAATAACCCCTCAAGCGCTTTGACAGAAAAGAGTGTCAAGTTCAAGGGAAGACAATTCCTCAACCGGGAAGCGTTGACACTTGAGAAGTGCCTCTTGCAAATCTTCAATATATGATCAGTATATATACAAAATTTAATACAATTGAAGGAAAACTGTAGGAGGAGTTCAAGACACAAAATTACTAGTTTTTTGTACACAGATGGACACATATAGGGACACACGGATGGACACACTGACAGACAGGCTGATTCCAGTATACCCCCGAAAACATTCGTTTTGCGGGGGTATAATAAGGACGGCTATAAGTTTTAGGGTAAGTATCTGGGAGCCCTTTTTTGTAAACTCTTTAACAGACGACCAAATTTCACACTCCTCTAAATAAAAAGCAATGGCAGAATACAACTTGCGTGTAGCTGAAATGATGAGACTAGGCTTAGAAAGGATAAAAAAACATTTGAAGGCTCACTTAATAACATTTTTGTAGACTTGTTTAATAAATGTTTATCTCAAACACCAACTCATGTCAGATCCTATATTTAACAGCATGTATTTTATCAACTGCAAATGCTTTAAAGTCCAGTCCAAATTTTGTTTTGTTAGGTGGGATTATTCAGAAAAGGGTTGAAATAAAAGACTAAAGAAATGCATCGGGGCAGAAACAGTCGGACTAAATTTCAACTTATTTGTAAATGCAAAGGTACTGGTAATATAATAGGTTATTGCACTTGCATGGGAATATTTTCAGCAAAATTGGGAAATTCTTTTGCCATAGTTGGGAAAAAATGATGCTTTTTGCAATTGGAAAGTCACCAAATATTGGCCTCAATTATAGAACGAAAAAAAAGCCCTGAGCAAGGACAACACAGAAGTGTTACCCTACCACCCTAGACAGGTACTGACTAACAGGATCATAGAGATCATTAAACACTGTAGCCAAGCATATCATACCCTCTAAGAAGAGTGCCATCAAAAGGACAGGAACCACGAGGTGTATCCACATTCAGACTGGGCCAAGCATCCAAGTGTTGATTAATTGGTCTGTAGAACAAGCTACTGCTTTCAAATTTGATGTAGGGAGTTTCTAGCAGTTTATCTGAAAGGAAAACAGAGATAAGCCACACCTTGTGAAAAAGAGGTAGATGTGCAAAAAAGTACCAGATTTCTGTATTTCAATGGACCTGTCTGCTCTCTTCCATTTAGTTGTCTGTCAGACAAAATGAATATCACGGATCCATAATTATGTGATTCTTGGTTTGGTATATTACATCATATAAACCAGTATGTGACAATCTTATGTAGATGACAAAGATCTGCTGCAGATGTTTTTTAAGTCTTTACCACACAATCCCGACTTTTGACGATCCTGAGAAAGAAAGCTTTTGAAAACATTGTAGGAAAAGGAGAAAATGCTGGTAACCAGCATTTTCTCCTTTTCCCACAATGTTTTCTACCCTTCCTGAATTGAACATAAATTTTTGATTCACATTTGTCTGCAAATGCTTTCAATTTGGACCAGTCTAAAATTTTTTGAGGTTTGGTAAAGACTTAAGAGAAAATTATAGTTTGTAAAGGGATTTACCTCTCTAACAAACACAAAATTTTTGGATTAGTCCAAACTGAAAGCATTTGCAGATGACAAATTAAATGTGAATCAAAAGTTCAAATCTGATTTGGGAAGGTTAGAAAACATTATTGGAAAAGGGAGAAAATGTGGGTTACCAGCATTTTCTCCTTTTCCCACATTGTTTTCAAAAGGCATTATTCTCAGGGTTGTTATAAGTCCGGATTGTGTGGTACAGATTTAACTGTGTAAAAATGATTTGCCAGGCTGGAATGGGTTCCCATTTTGACTTTTACAACTAGCCTGAGTTTAAATATTTTATATTCTGACAGATATGTCAAAGATTTTTTAAAACAAAAGTAGGACTATGTTAGCTTGTCATCTGCAATGCTTTCAATTTGGACAAGTGCACCATTTTGTTTCGCGTAAAGAATCAACACATCAATCACATTCCCTGAGATCTTACAGATAGCTTGAATAGAACTGGGTTGAAGAATACTTTTTCTACATTAAACTTCCAAATGGTGAATCACAGGGGAAAATATCCACAATAGTTACCTTAACCCTTTACTCCATAGATACTCATTGCTACGCATTGCTTGTAGGAGCCTTTTGGAAAACATTGTGGCAAAAGGTGAAATTGCTAGTGCCGAGCAAACTGCTCGTCATTAGCAATTTCACCTTTTGCCACAATGTTTTCTATGCAATTAAAAGGTGTCATATACACGTAAGAAACAGCTTCATCCTCACTGTTATTTAGGGTCTATTAGAGATACCAATGAAATGCCTTATGGGGTAAAGGGTTAAGGGGTCAATAGGGAGTTGGAGGGGAGATGAAAATTAAATAAAGTTTTATAATTCTTTTTGTAGATAAATGTTACTTACACTTGGCAATGCACTTTGGCTTTTGAGCAACCTGTAATAACAAAAACACAGCCCATACACAATTTTAAATATAACAATAAATTTACATAAATTTTACTATCCTAGTTGTCTATCTCCCAAAAATGTTAAAACCCTTAACCTGCTAAAAACTTTAACTCTTTACTAAACAACAAAATTTAACACTGGTCCAAATTCAAAGCATTTGCAGACGACAAAATAAATGTGACTCAAAAAATGCAATTTGTTTTGGGAAGGTTTGAAAATATTGTGGGAAAAGGAGAAATGCTGGTAACCAGCATTTTCTCCTTTTCCCACAATGTTTTCAAAAGGCCTTTTCTTCCAGGTCGTCAAAACTCAGGATTGTGTGGTAAAGACTTTAACTCCTTACCACACAATCCTGAATTTGATCGACTCTGAGAAAGAATCCTATAGAAAATATTGTAGGAAAAGGAGAAAATGCTGGTAAGCTGCATTTTCTCCTTTTCCCACAATGTTTTCTATCCTGATGAAATTTCACTGTTTGAATTACGTTTGTCGTCTGCAAATGCTTTCAATTTGGACCAGTCTAAATGCACTGCTGTGATACATTATACCAAGCTCATTATCACATAATTATGGAACCATAAAAAAACCACTCCAGGTTACAAGTGAATGGCTCTAGAGGCAGAACTGTCCTTTAACATGCAAGAAAACAATTTCCTGTCTGCTACAAAAAAATGTTAATACCTTTTCAGTATGCTGAGCAGATTTAGGCAATTTCCTGAGCTCCTTGTCAATCCATCTGTAAGCTGTCTCCAAGCCGACAATTTTCACACCCCACTTCTCTGCAGTATTAAGTACATTATTTGTCTGAAACATGGAAATACAATATAATGTAACCAAAATTTGTTACTTGAATTTCAATTGTGTTTTGTAATTAACCCAGTAATTTACGAAAGTGGGAACACTATAAATTCTGTTTTCTAGATTTGGAATAGTTCTGACACGGGTATACATTTACTTTGCTGCTTACAGTTACCCCAATTCTGATATCCGAAAGTTTCTGATATGCAACATTTATAGCTATCCCTGATGTAGGTCTACAGAAGAAAGACGGAGTCAAAATGCTTTTCCATAGACTGTGTTAAACAAAGGACAGCTGGATTAAGGATAATTTTTGGAAACAAGAGTCCCAGTATGCAATCATTGATCATGATAATAAAGAGCGAGTATGCCGACCATGTAAATGCTCTAAAAATAGGAAGCTAGTAATCCAAGATTTTTCTGACGATTTATTTTTTCTGAGATTGCTTTTATGCGAGCCGTTCTATACAAGCATTTTTTTTCCCATCCTCTGTATTTTTTGTGCATAATTTCACATTTAGGTTTGTAATTTTGTATTTCTTAATTAATATGTGATCAGGAACTCTGCCCTCAGCCCCCTTCCCAATAGGGGCATAAAGACATATATAGTTGCAAATTTTTCTTTCAAATTATCTTTCAAATATGTGTGATTTGATCAACTGATCAACTAATGCTATGTCTTATTGGCCTCTTCTGTAAAAATATTTCAAAAAGTTTGGTATTTCCATACATTCATATGATTCTTGTCAAAGATTAATCTATGTAAATAAAATAGTTGAACCTGTGTATCGGAAGCCAGTCTTACCTCCCTTGAGTTTACCCTTGCTCTCTCTGCAAGTGCTTTTCCTCTTGTTACCTAGAAAATGAATTTGTATATATACATTGGATGATTTGTTGAGTGTTGGTTTTGCTAAGGCCTAAAAAAAAAAAGAGTTTGTTTCGGGTAACCCGACCCTACCTAGAGATTTAGCCCCGACCCTATTTTTTTTTCTTCCGATAAGAAAAAATCGGCCTTTTATCTTACTGTGTCACAGAACACATCTGTCATGTACTACTACATACATACAGTGTTAAAATTCATTATTGAAGATGAGAAGATGCTTTAAGTAATTATTAAAGATGAGAAGATAGTTTGAAGTCCCTCTGATCGGACAATGCCACGCTGATCATTGTAGTGTCATGGGTTTTCGCGTTTTTTTGGCGATCTATTTTTTCATGACAATTAAGTTTTTTAGAAGTATTACTACATGATTTGACATCCGTTTGTCATTTTGAATTGCAGGTAACTTGAAAATATGTCACTTTACTCTAGATAAGAGGATTAACACCGTTATTACCCTGTCATAAATGACTCTCCAGCTTCATGATCATGCGCGTGTCGTTCACATTTCATACCGATGTGTTTACGTGTTTAGCCCATATTTCTGCTGGATGCACGAAAGCTAGGTTATATGAAGCTCTAGACCATAAATTCCTGCGTCAGATACTTTGCAGCGTCAAAGACATGTCATTTCCATTTTCCAGCGCCAAAACCCGCACAATTGTCAACTTCGGAAGACCGTTGCCGATCTGCGATTACCGATTAGTAAAGAACAAAGACAATTTGAACTGAGCCATCTTTCTCTAGCAAATACTCAAATTACAGCCAGAATTCGTCCGCTAAACCAAACGACCCTGTTAATGCTTTATCTTATTTTACAATCCTAGTGACAAAAATGTTACAGGCGGCAAACCGATCAAAACACAGTCTCAACTTTTTGGGTACGAACATAATAAAATCATATGATCACCTTAGAACATTCCAAATTGGCATCTATATTTAAAACGGGGAAAACCCTAAGCTAGAGTGAGTGACTGTCAACATTTCGCTGCAAATCATTCCCCAAATTGCAAAGTTTTATAAATTTCATCGTTATTAGGGCTGTTTTTTTTTTTTTTTAACGTTCATGTACGTATACAGCAGAGGCAATGAAAAACTGTGTGAAATTTTCTTATTTCATACGTGAACCACATACATTTATATGTGATTGCACACACTCTGCACATAACGTAAATGTATCGCCAAGTATCCATACGACGAGTAAGAATCGCGATATACTATCGCCAGCAAAAATATCACTATGTTCTGATGCGTCGATGATATCGCCACAGCTCCAACTTTTACTTTTGATTTTCACTTTTCTTAATCGATTGAGAAATTCTGGAATCGACTGTAGTCGGTTCTGGAACTCGCTCGCTCCCAAAACTTGAAATCTGGTTTTTAGCGCTTGGTTTTGTGACTAATATCAATCAAACTCTTGGATTCAACATAGTGGATAAATAACACGAAAAAATTGGCTGGTAAAAAGACAAATGATTTTTTGTCCACGGATGTCTTGACAAAACTCGACGAATCGGCAAGCTTCTCATTTGATCCCTGTGCCCGGGTTTTAAAATTTGGAATTTTGAAATGATCTTTGACGCTGAAAAATATCTGCCTAAATGTCAATCTGACACCTGAAATTATCGTCTATAGAGCTTCATTTAACTTAGCTTGCACGCCACCGGTAGAATATGGGCTAAACACAATCAGTATAAAATGCGAAAGACACGCGGACGACAATGAAGCTGGCGAGTCATTTATGACAAAGTAACAAAGGCGTTAATCCTCTTATCTAGTGTAAAGTGACGGATTTTAAGGTTACCTAATATTCAAACTGACTTAATGATGTCAAATTATGTAGTAATACTTCTCCAAAAATTGATTGTCACGAAAAAATAGATCGACAAAAAACCGTGAAAACCCATGACACTACCGTGATCAGCGTGGCATCGTCCGATCAGATGGACTTCAAACCATCTTCTCATATTTAATAATTAATTCAAACAGTGAATTTACACAAATCTATGATTAAAACAATAAGTGGAAGCTAAAATTCTGTTCGTGAGTGAAAAAAAATGTTTTATGAAATGAAAATAATAGATCTATAGCAGACGGGGTGGGGGTGAGGGAGGAGAGAAAGGGTCGTCTGCAAATGCTTGAAATATGTCTGCTTCTTTCTAACTTGATTGGAAATGAAAATATATGGGACAAAATGAATGATATTGAATAAAGTAGAACATCTAGTGTTAAAATGTGTCTGATCTATATGAAATTGAGGGGCAGCAGCACTCCTCCCAATTTTCTTGACGGATTTGGATAAGATTTCACAATGTTTCTCATCTCTTCTTCTTTGTGACCTAGCACATATTGTCAAGGTTTTTAAGTTTGCAATTCGTAGCTGCATCATGGAAAAGGGGGCTTCATGTTATATTTCATTTTTCACTGATACCTGAATTATATTTCTAATTAGTATTGGACATATTTGAACGGATTTGGATGAAATATTCTCAGATCATGTAACCTAGCATATACTGTCAAGGTTTTTTAATTTATAACACTGTCATGGAAAAAGGGGGCTTCATGTAAAATTTAAATTGTATCTGTCCTTTTGTACGTCCACTTCTTGTGAACGCAACTCCTCTTACATTTCTAGACGGATTTGGATGAAATTTTTACAGAATGTTTCTCATCATGTGACCCAGCGCAGATTGTCAAGGATGTGTGTGTCATGGATAAAGGGGTCTTCATTTTATATTTAATTTTTATCAATCTCTCTAATTACTGGGTGTATCTCAACAGATATGGGTGATATCTCACAGATTGTTTGACCTTGTGCATATTGTCGGAGTTTTAGAATTTATTGCTGTGTCATGGAAAAAGGGGGCTTCATGTCAAATGTAAATTTTCATCTTTGTACCTCAAGCTATTTTACAAAATTTCATGAAACTTCATGTTTTTATTGCTTAATCAAAGCCAATGACCATTGAGTCTGTTGTGCATGCGTCTCTCCACCCATCAGACCATCCGTAAACCTTTTAGATTATAAGTAGCTCAATATATCCATTGAGCTACCCAGGCAGGTGCTAGAAATTCCAAAACTTTAGTCTGTTAAAGCTAGCTGCTTGAAATAGCAACTTGTGGTGGCATATATTGTGATGACAGCACTCTTGTTTCACTTCTTAACTCTAAAAGACAACAAAAGTGGACACTTGTAATTTTACAGTTGTGTCAGGAATGTGTGTTCTAGATAAAAAAAGAAACATGCACATCCTTTGTTAACCTAACTTTTCTACAGTTAAATCAGTAAGCTATATAGTCACTTTAAAGTGTTCTGGAGGGGGAGGGTATTAAATATAAAAACAAACGAAACATTCTAGTATTCATCAGTCTATTTAGAAACATGGAAATAAATATTTTAACTTTTTCATGCTTTTTAGCTTTTTACCACACAATCCACACTTTTAACAACCTTTAAAAAAAACTTTTGAAAACATTGTGGGAAAAGGAGAAAATGCTATAAATCATTCTCTTTGTTTGCCATAATGTTTTCTACCCTTCCCAAAACAAATTTCAGTTTGTGAGTACCATTTGTTTTGTCGTCTGCAAATACTTGTAAAAATTTCAATTAAGAAAAGAGTTAAACAAAAGTTGACAGCACTTAATGGGGGAGGGGGTGGGGGAAGGGGAGTGGGGGAAAGATGCAAATATAGAAGTATTATAAGTATTATGTAAATGAACATAGAATTTGAGCATTTAACACACAATAAGAAAATTAGTGACAGACATGAGGTCTTTTGAACACATAATGAGAAATGGACTCAGAGCTGGTAGCTACCATTTTCTCTTTTTTCCTTAAGGTTTTTTTTTCCATTTTCAAAAGCAAATACCACCTTTTGATCCTTATTAAATATGTTTTCTACAAATGCTTAGGTTTGGACAAGTCTACACTTTTTCATTTTAGTTGAGATTTTAACCCATTACCCACACAATCCCTACTTTTGACGCCCTTGAGAAAGAAGCCTTTATAAAACATTGTGGAAAAAGGAGAACATGCTGATTACAAGCATTTTCTCCTTTTTCCAAAATGTTTTCTTCCCTTTCCAAATCATATTTTGATTCTTGAGTCACATTTATTTTGTCGTCTGCAAATGCTTTCAATTTGAACCAGTCTAAAATTTTGTCGTGTGGTAAAGAGTTAAGCCCTTTCAAAATGCTTGGGGTGGGAGGGGGGTATTAAAAAAAAATAATAATAAAAAAAAATAATTTTGCCCCTACCCTACCTAACATTTTTGGAGACGCTACCCTAAACAAACCATTTTTTTTTTTACGCCTAATTAGTTTTTTTCTGTTCAGCAATGTTGCCAACTTTGTAAAAAAACCTGCTTACAATTTTCGTTACACAAGAAAAGTCATCAAATTAGAGTTCACAAGTACTGACAGCAAGTATGTTTAACACTTTCCCAAACGACAAACTTTTGGACTCAACCAAATTGAAAGCATTTGCAGACGACAATTCAACTCCTGCTGAAAAGATGATTTCTGTCTATGATGGGGTGGAAAACATTGTGGGAAAAGGAGAAAATGCTGGTTACCAGCATTTTCTCCTTTTCCCACAATGTTTTGTAAAGGCTTCTTTCTCAGGGGCGTCAAAAGTAGGGATTGAGTGGTAATGGGTTAAACATAATCAATCTCTCCTACTCAAATACAAGTCTGCATGGATAGGGATTATTTTGCTTGCACATAAATCAGTGTGTTAAGAACAACCTAACCCTTTACCGTACAATCCCGATTTTAACACCCCTGTTAAAGAAGCCTTTTGAAAACATTGTGGGAAAAGGAGAAAATGCTGATAACCACAATGTTTTCTTCCCTTCCTAAAACAAATTTCAATTCTTCAAAGAGATCTATTTTGTCCTCTGCAACTGCTTTCAATTTGGACCAGTCCAAAAATTTGTTGTTTGGTATTTAAAGAGTTAAATTATTCTGATCAATCAAATAAAGGTCCATTGAATCACAAGTATAATATTCACCCAGACGGACACACAGATGGACTACGGTAAAACTATATCGCTCTGCTTCCGACCAGGGATAATAACACGACAATTACATTTTTCAATGCCCAGTTCCTGATTATTATGAGGATCCAGCTTGAGGACCAAAAGATTTATTTTCTTCAAATTAAAATGCCAAAATCATAGCAAAAATCACTCAGAAACTTACAGTGGGAGCCCTCTGTTCGTCAGTAGTACCAGGAGATGGGGAAGGGTCACAGTTAAATGGGCTTGGGGCCGGGCTGTCATCCCTACCATCTTTCTTCACTCTGGGCCTTGGCTGTGTTGTTATGAGATAGTGTATATCCTTACTGATAAATTCTTCTACAGTCTGTAATATTCAATGGAAACACATGAGCCATGCTCTGTGAAAATAGCATTAACTCTCTACCACACAAGAAAATTTTAGATTGGTTCAAACTGAAAGCATTTGCAGACGACATTTTAAATGTGACTGAAGAATTGAAATTTGGTTTTTGGAGGGGTGGAAAACATTGTGAGAAAAGGGGAAAATGCTGGTTACCAGCATTTTCCCCTTTTCTCACAATGGTTACAAGCATGTAATACCATGGTTTCAGTGACGTCAGTTCCCAGTCACATCAGTTTTCACTGAATTGGGGCACTAAGACGGGAAAATCTACTTCTACAGTCTGTAATATTCAATGGAAACACATGAGCCATGCTCTGTGAAAATAGCATTAACTCTCTACCACACAAGAAAATTTTAGATTGGTTCAAACTGAAAGCATTTGCAGACGACATTTTAAATGTGACTGAAGAATTGAAATTTGGTTTTTGGAGGGGTGGAAAACATTGTGAGAAAAGGGGAAAATGCTGGTTACCAGCATTTTCCCCTTTTCTCACAATGGTTACAAGCATGTAATACCATGGTTTCAGTGACGTCAGTTCCCAGTCACATCAGTTTTCACTGAATTGGGGCACTAAGACGGGAAAATCTACTTCTACAGTCTGTAATATTCAATGGAAACACATGAGCCATGCTCTGTGAAAATAGCATTAACTCTCTACCACACAAGAAAATTTTAGATTGGTTCAAACTGAAAGCATTTGCAGACGACATTTTAAATGTGACTGAAGAATTGAAATTTGGTTTTTGGAGGGGTGGAAAACATTGTGAGAAAAGGGGAAAATGCTGGTTACCAGCATTTTCTCCTTTTCCCAGTGTTTCCATACGGCTTCTTTCTCAGGGTTGTTAACCCTTTACTCCATACATCCTCATTTCTACGCATTGCTTGTAGGAGCTGTTGGAAAACATTGTGGCAAAAGGTGAAATTGCTCGTGATGAGCAATTTCACCTTTTGCCACAATGTTTTCGATGCTATTTAAAGGTGTCATATACACATAAGAAACAGCTTCATCCTTGCTGTTATTTAGGGTCAATTAGAGATACCATAGAAATGACTTATGGGGTAAAGAGTTAAATGTCGGGATTGTGTGGTAAAGAGTTTTACGCGGATTTTTGAAATCGTGACAGAGTCCTTTGCGAATGATAGCAAAAATTAAACACCGCAAATGATACCTGATTTACAGTATTTTTTAGCAAATCATACATTATAAGTCATTTCACCTTTAACTATTATGTGCTGGCTATTTTAGATTTGTGGTCTGCAAATGCACTACGAATGCACTGGATGTGCCAATCTTTTGTTATTTTCAAAGATATAAAAAATTTCTTGGCAAAAAACTGCTCTATATTCTTGGTACAAATTCACCAACCATTTTTAGGAATCTTTCTAGTCTAACCTCCAGACTTTTCTTAATTTAACTCTTTACCACACAATCCGGACTTTTAACGACCCTGAGAAGGAAAGCCTTTGAAAACATTGTGGGAAAAGAAGAAAATGCTGGTTACCAGCATTTTCTCCTTTTCCCACAATGTTTTCTATAATTTCCAAATCAAATTTCAATTTCTGATTCACATTTATTTTGTCGTCTGCAAATGCTTTCAATTTGGAGCAGTCTAAAATTGTGTTGTTTGTTAAAATGTTAAGAGTAACATAACTTCTGAATGGCTAACAATTGTGGAAAATTTTGGAGAGTACGAATAAGATGTTTTTAAGAATGGTTAATGAATAATGACCCAGAACCTTCACACTTACTGCCCCGAGTCTTTTCAGGTCAGCCTGTAGTCGCTTCTTGTGCTTCAGCTCTTTGACATCCAGAAAGACATTTTTTCCAACCAGTGGTAGTTTCACACTGGCCTTTTTCATCTTAGCAGGGAAATCCAGCTTTCTTTTCCCTTTCGGGCTGACCTCTACAAAACAATAAAATAGACAGTGAACTCACTGACTACAAAAAATCTTTGTAGCCATTCTCAAAAATTTCAGCAAGACTCTGGCAACAGTGTTTTTTGCATCTACAGGATGCATCATACCAACCCACATTATTATACTGCAAAGAAGTTTCTCGTGATCTGATTGGATAATATGCCCTGAACATTATATATCATGTACATTGGCAAAACTGACGTAAAAACACTTTCCCTTTCGAGAACCCCGTATTACATGACTACACTATCAACACAACATCCAAAATTGCGGCATCGATTAAGAAGATTAACATCAAGATTATGCGCCAAACTGCATGTTTAAGCATGTAATACCATGGTTTCAGTGACGTCAGTTCCCAGTCACATCAGTTTTCACTGAATTGGGGCACTAAGACGGGAAAATCTACTTCGTTAGCATACTCTACTTTCTTAAACAAATAAATAAAGAAAAAGAGGTAAAATTCGCTTAACAATGATGGAATAGTAAAACTTTGCAGTATAATATGTTTGTTGTATGGTGAGGTAGCATGGGACTTGCTACATGCAAAATTTGGTAGCCCTAGGCCTTATGGTTTCAGAGAAGAAGATTCTTAAAAATTTCCAACACTTTTCAGATTTGTTGCCATGGCAACCAGAGTTTTTTAGAGGAATAAAATTCTTCCAAGGAATTCTGAAGAAGACCATGGCAGGATCATTTCTTTGAAGTTTCATCAAAATTAGATGGGTAGAGATGTTTGAAATAAAAGTTGACGCATGCACGCATGCACGCTCGCACAGATGGACAAGGGACACTGGCCCATGATATAAGCCCGCTGGCATTTGGCCAGTGGAGCTAACAATGCAAAACCTGTCTAGTATTTTACACAAAAAATTATCTTCAAACTTTATATATTTTACACAAAAAATTATCTTCAAACTTTATCAAAGGACAAAGTCTTTGGCTGGTCTAATTAACCCTTTACCAATCAGTCCCTAGTTTTTAAGACCCTATGACAGAAGCCTTTTGAAAATATCGTTGGAAAAGGAGAAAATCCTTTTTACAGAATATTTTCTACCCTTCTGGAAAAAAAAAAAAAAAAAAAAAAATTCAATGTTTAACTTGCGTTTATTTTATCATCTCCAAGCCCTTTCAATTTGGACCAGTCTTAAATTTTGTTGTTTTGGTAAAAGTTAACTCTTTACAATATGAGGTAATTTAGGTGTGCTGAAATTGAATTAGCATACGACCAATTTAGAGTGGCCAAAAAGGAGGTAATTTATTCTGAAAGGGAAGAAAACATTGTGGAAAAAGGAGAAAATGTTCGTTATGAGCATTTTCTCCTTTTTCCACCATGTTTCCAAATGCCTTCAACCTCAGAGCAGCAAAAACCAGGGCTAATCTAGGAAAGGGTTAACTAGTATTTCAAGACACAAAAAATTCAATATGGATAAAATGACAAGATTCGTATTTCTCAGAACAAAAAAAAAATAGTGGGAAAACGAGGAAATGCTGCTTACTGGTATTTTCTCCTTTTCTGTCAATCTTTTCAAAAAAACATCCTCCATAACTCATTATCAAATGACAAACTTTCAGATCAGTCCAAATTGAAAGCATTTGCGGACGAAAAAATAGAACTGATTCAGGAGCTGAAATTTATTTAAAGTAGGGTACAAAACATAGTGGCAAAAAGAGAAAATGCAGTTTACCATCATTTTCTCCTTTTCCCTTTATGGTTTCAAAGTCTTCCTTGTTAGGGTCGTAGCAACTCGAGATTGTGTGGCAAAGGGTTGTGGTAGTTAAAATTAGGTTTGTATGAAAACGGCCGACACCATTTCAGTGAATAATCTAGATTTTGCTAACAATGAGTCCTGGGACTCGCAAATGTGAAATCAATGAGTCCCAGACCAAAATCAATGAGTCCAGCTTTAAAAATACTGAGTCCCACTAAGGTTTGTTAGCAAACATTTCATGATTTAAGAACTTTTTTTGCAGATGTAAATAACAGACAAAAAACCGAAAATAGGTTTTAGTACCTTTATAAACAAATTAACATGTCTATGATATGGAACAGTTTAACCATTTCACAAACAATCCGCTTGTTTCAATGACTTGTCTTTTGAAAACATTGTGAAAAAAAGAAGCGCTCGGAACAAGAAGTTTCTCATTTTCCATAATATTTTCTATCCTATCAGAGAATTGGAATTTATTAACCCTTCACCTAGTGGTGGGCTGATGATCGACTATAGTCGAAAGTCAGTTGGTTTTGGCTTCCGATTTCGATAATCGATTGAGAAATCCCGGAATCGGTTGTAGTCGATTGCTAACCTGGGTTGGTGCAAAAACTTGAATTCTGGTTTTTAGCGCTTGGTTTCTTGATTCTTATTAATCACAATCTTGGATTAAACATAGTGGATAACAAACACGAAAATTTGCTGAAAAATGAGAAACAAATCTTTGTCCATGAATGTCTTGACAAAAGTTGACAACTCGGCAAGCCTCCCTGAGCCCGGGTTTTGATATTTGGATATTTGAAATGACTGGTCATTGATGGTGAAAGATATCTGCCTAAATGTCAGTCTGAGGCATGAAATTATCGTCTAGAACTTCATATAACCTAGCTTGCATGCATCTGGCGTAGATATGGGTTAAACACAATCAGTATAAAACGCGAAGGACACTCGGATGATAATGAAGCTGGCGAGTCATTTATGACAGAGTAAGGAAGGTGTTATTCCTCTTATCTAGTGTAAAGTGACAGGTTTTTAAGTTACTTGCTATTTAAACTGACTAAATGATTTCAAATCATGTAGTAATACTTCTCCAGAAACTGTCAAGAAAAAATAGATCGCCAAAAAAGCGCGAAAACCCATGACACTACAATGAGCAGCGTGGCGTCGTCCGATCAGAGGGACTTCAAACTATCTTCTTGTCTTTAATAATGAATTTTAAAAGTGAATTCACACAAATTTCTGACTAAAGCAGTAAGTGGAAGCTAAAATTCTGTTCATGAGTGGAAATAATGTTGTTTTATGAAATGAAAATAAAAAGGGGGGGGGGGAAGAGGGGTCGTCTGCAAATGTTTGAACTATTAGGTATAATTATGTGCGAAAATAAGTATCATGCTAGTATGACTTGCTTAGAGGAAATGTATGTGATCCGAATGCAACCAACGAAAATATCACTTTACATTCGTGAGCTTTACTAATTATTCGTACAATATGCTTTTCGTAACCTGTGCGTCCCAAGGGACGCACATTTATTGCTTTTGTGCGTCTCCGGCAATTTTTGTGCGTCAGGGACGCGCAGCTAGATTATTCTCTGCCATTTCACAAAGATCATGCTCAAAATTAACCAAAAGATAGCAATAAGTCTTCTTACTATATTTAGCTGCATCCTTCTTCATTTTACAAGCACCTGCTCTTACAAGCAACCTAAAAAATAGAAATAAAAACAAAGCTCGCATCTATAAAATAATTTTTCATGGTACCCAGTCTTCTTCTCTACAATTTCCTAAAATTCTAGAGAAATTCAACTTCTGATTGCTATTGCCTAGAACACAAATAAAACGGGCATGGTATAATTTCTTCAAACTTTGCCGATTCAAAGATTTGACACATCGATTGGGCGCCATACAATGTTAAGACATTTTGCTCAAGTAGTCAAAAATTAAATGGACATCGGACGGCAGTTTCTTTGGAAATTGCCATGCATGCACTTTTCAATTCAGAAAGGCACCGGGCAGCCACTGAATGGACATCGGGCAGTGACAGGTCATTGGAATTTTTAGCCGTTTGAAAAGATGCAAGTAAAATTGTATTAATTTGAGATGTCTTTGAAGGTTTGAGGGGACCAATTAACAAAAATAGCATAACCTTCAAAAGGTAAATTTTTATTGATTTAATTGGTATTTTGCAGCACAGTTTGTGTGATGCTCAACAGTAATCATTTAGCTAATGATCCATACCTATTTTATTAGCTGTCATTGTTAATTTTGTCGCATAGAGCCGCTTCAAAAGATGCTGGTAAAACCATATTGATTTCTGATGAATTTAAAGAGGGCTGATGTGAAGGTTTGCCTCAGTCCTACACATTCGCGGGGTCTTACACGTATGCGATTTTGAAAAAATACGCCAAAACATCGTCGTCTTGAATATGCAGACGTCACTAGCACCTGTTACAAAGTTCTTGGGGTGCAGTGGGGGATCTGGCCTCGATTTAATTCTAATAATATTTCTAATAGTCTTCTAAACTTTTTAATTTGGGTCGAAACTTTTTGGGTCCGAGACTTCTTCCATCCGCGACTTTCTAGAGCGAACGCATTCCGGGCCGAATTCGATTTCACTAGACAGGGTACATTTCAGTACTTTAAGGATAGTTGAACTCCGAATAGGGTATAAAGCTTTCGCTGCTCGGTGGTAGAAGCTGAAAGGAAGATTTCTCTTTTGAGACCACCAACAGCGGTGAACTATACCTCGTGTCAGAAAGAATTTTCTCTACGGTCTCCGAAATCCTCCATTTGTTGTTGTCAGCCGGTATTTTTACCGCCTAATGATTTGATTGGTTAAAAGATTACCTTGAACTCAGACTGTGAAAGAAAATGCGATTTTCTCAATTTCGTCAATGGCTCCCTGCCTGCGTATACTTTTCTTTATAGGAACGGGAGAACCAATGTATACCGAATGACAAAAATGGCTGCGCCCAGCTGGCATAACGTGTTTGTTGGTTCTGAAATTGGTTTGCTGAAAGGGATTAATGTTGTCAAAAGTTACTGGCACAATCTAAACGAAGTAAAGACAGCTGACAAATCTAAAGAGTTATGCTGTATGATTTGGAAAGATGATTCAGAAACAGAAATTTGTATAGGACTGAAAAACAAGCAGTTGTTAAATTACAACATACTGCAGAAATCATTTTCGTACCCAGTGACACTTGATGGAGGAAAAGGAAACTTAAGAAATGTCTGTGTATATGACAGTTCATATGTGACTGCATTAGACTCTGGTTTAGTTAATGTTTGGAGGGATGAAGAGAGCAAATGTGAAATTAACGCTGGAGAACATCTTTTTAGAATGGCTCAGAATCCTTTCAGCAAAAATGTTATAGGCACAGGTGGAAAAGAAGCAGAATTGAAAATGTGGGATCTAAATGACACTGAAAAACCCATCTTTATAGCAAAAAATGTACGACATGATTGGTTAGAGCTTAGAGTGCCTGTATGGATAATGGGTATTGGTTTCCTACAAAATGAAAAGATTGTAACATGTACAGGTAAAGAGAATAACATCTCTGGCACTTTCTCAACTTATTCTCCTAACTCTTAACCTAACAACTAAATTTTAGACTGGTCTAAATTGAAAGCACTTACAGCGAAATAAACAACACAAAAAGTAGAATTTGTTTCCAGCAGGGTAGAAAACATTGTGGGAAAAGGAGAAAATGACGGTTACCAGCATTTTCTCCTTTTCCCTTAATATTTCTAAGAGGCTTCTATCTCGGGGTTATAAAAACCAGGGATTGTTTTGTAAACTAAACGGTTAACTCGACTACAAAATTTTGGATTGGACCTAATTAACCCATTACCACTCAATCCCTACTTTTGACGCCCCTGAGAAAGAAGCCTTTTGAAAACACTATGGGAAAAGGAGAAAATGCTGGTAACCAGCATTTTCTCCTTTTCCCACAGTGTTTTCTACCCTTCCCAAAACAAATTTCTATTTTTCAGTCAACTTTATTTTGTCGTCTGCAAATGCTTTCAGTTTGACCATTCTAAAATTTTCTCGTGTGGTAAAGAGTTAAAAGCATTTGCAGATGACAAATATGGGACAAATGATGGTAGGGCAGAAACATCCTTTTTCCCATCATCTTTTCAACAGCTTTCACTGTCAGGGAGGTTGAAAGTTGGGATTGTATGGTAAGAGATTAACGTCATGACAGTAGTGTGGGATAACAGCAAGAGCTTGTTCCAAGTTCCAAAGTGATTACTGATAATAAATCATTTTTTTCTGTATCATTTTTAGCTCACCTGAGCACAAAGTGCTCAAGGTGAGCTTTTGTGATGACACTGTTCCTGTTGTGTGACAAAATTAGAGTGTCAATGTATTGGTAAGTGTGAATGCTTCCAAGTTGGAACTGTATTAAACTTTGTCATGTTGTAAAGGGTTAAAGGAATGGCAATTAAACTTTTACCATAGATAATGATTTTGGGCATGTCCAAATTGAGAGCATTTTTAAGTGAATTTTGCTCAAATGGTATAGTATGCAGTATTTCGGAATGTAAAAAATATCATTGTGAGAAAAGGAGAAAATGCTGGTCACCAGCATTTTCTCCTTTATTCCACATTGTTTTTTATAGCCTGTTATTGAAGATCTTTAAGTCTGAATCATTTGTTTAAGGGATAAATAGTTATTATTTTAGAATGCTCGAGTGATTAAGTGCTTCTTGTGGTTCCTAATTCTGTCGCACATAATTGATAATTTGAAACACACAATTGAGTTGATATTCTTACATTTTAGGCCATCATCAGGTGAGACTTTATGACCCAAAAGCTCAAAGACGTCCAGTGATGAACATGCTATTTGAGGAGTACCCTCTGACAGCCATGTCTGTAAGATCAGACCAAGAAGTTGTGGTGGGTAACACACAGGGAAAAATGGGTCTGATAGATATCAGAAATAAAGGAAAACTTGTACATACATTTAAAGGCTTTGCAGGGGCAATAAGATCTATTCATTGCCACCCAACAAGACCTTTGGTTGCGTCTTGTGGGTTGGACAGATTCCTACGCGTGCACAATTTGAATTCAAAGAAAATGACCAATAAAGTGTACTTAAAATCACGGTTAAATTGTGTTTTGTTTTCTAAAGAATGGCAAGACAGTGAGGAAGAAGATAAAGAGGATTTGATTGAGGAGGAAATAAAAGTTAAAACCGAAGTTGTGGAGTCAGATGATGAAGCAAATGACGCTGATGATTTGTGGAGCAAAATGGAAGTTGTTAAAACAAAAACTGTAAAAAAGGATGACTTAATCAAAGATGAGGGAAAATTAGTGAAGAGGAAGAAAGTTCAGGGTGTTCAGTCACATAAAAAGAACAAAAAGAGGAAAGAATAAATAGACATGGATTTAACAGATACTAGATGATGACTTTAACCCTTTACTACACAGTCACGACTTTTAAAGGCCCTGAGAAAGAAGCCTTTGATAGCATTGTAGGAAAAGAGAAAAAGCTGGTAATCAGCATTTTCTCTTTTTCCCACAGTGTTTTCTACTCTTCCTGAAACAAAATTCAACTTTGCAAACACATTTAGTTCGTCATCTGCAAGAGCTTTCAATTCAATTTTGTCTCAAATGTCGAGTATCTCCAGTTAGATGTCAAAACATGAGATAAACTCCCAAGACCAGTGTGAAGATTGACGTCCATTTATCCATATGAGCATCGGACTCTCTCAGCTAAGGCTAGTAATAAAACCCAACTAATTGCAATTTTAAAGCTTTCTTATCTACCTACCGGTAATTATTCAGTAAAGGCTTAACCCATTACCACACAATCCCTACTTTTGACGACCCTGAGAAAGAAGCCTTTAGAAAACATTGTGGAAAAAGGAGAAAATGCTGGTAACCTTCCCACAGCAAGTTTTAATTTTTCAGTCACATTTATTTTGTCATCTGCAAAATTAATGCTTTCATTTTAGACTAGCATAAAATTTTGTCATTTGGTAAAGAGTTAAGCTGGCACTCTAGATCAAAGTTTGGACTGCACACTTTGTGCAGCCTGATTTGTGACCTACTCTATTTGGGCAACTACAGTTGTGAAGGTTGCATGAATCTTGTGTACGCGCTACACCCACATTTTCAGTCGGGTACTAATGAAAGTTGGTCAGAATGTTTGCCTCGATATCTAGGACAAGTTCGAAAATGGGTCATGTCAGGTCAAAAACTAGGTCACTAGGTCAGGTCTTAGAAAAACCTTGTGTACGCTCAAGAGGCCACATTTTCAATCCAAAACTCTTGAAAGTTGGTCAGAATGTTTGTCTTGATGATATCTCAGACGACTTCGAAAATTACTTATGTTGGGTAAAAGACTAGGTCACTAGGTCAAATCTTAGAAAAACCTTGTGTATGCGCTAGAGGCCACATTTTCAGTCTGATACTCATGAAAGTTGGTCAGAATGTTTGCCTTGATGATATCTCGGAAGAGTTTGAAAATGGGTCATGTCGGGTCAAACACTAGGTCACCAGGTCAAATCTTAGAAAAACCTTGTGTACGCTCTAGAGGCCACATTTTCAGTCCAAAACTCTTGTAAGTTGGTCAGAATGAGTTTGAAAATGGGTCATGTCGGGTCAAAAACTAGATTACCAGGTCAGATCTTAGAAAAATCTTGTATATGCTCTGGATGCCACATTTTCAGTCCAACACTCTTGAAAATTGGTCAGAATGTTTGCCTTGATAATATCTTGGATGAGTTTGAAAATGGGTCATGTTGGATCATAAACTAGGTCAATAGGGCAAATGTTATTAAAACCTTGTGTATGCTCTGGAGGCCACATTTTCTGCCTGATACTCTTCAAATTTGGTCAGAAATTTTGTTTTGGTGATGTCTCAAAAGAGTTTGATAATGGGTAATTGTCGGGTCCAAAACTAGGTCAGTTGGTCAAATCTTAGAAAAACCTTTTGTACGCTGTAGAGGCCACATTTTCAGTCCAATACTCATGAAACTTGGTCAGAATGTTTGTGTTATTGATATCTCAAAAGTGTTTGATAATGGGTAATGTCTGATAAAAAAAAAAATATAGGTCTCTGGGAAACTAGATTGAAAATGGTTCATGTTTGGTCAATAGACTCAGAAGAGCAATTTTAGGGCCATCATGGCACTCTTGTTATAAAGGATAAAGTTGGTTTCTGTTTACTTCCCTCGATTAGCAATCTGCAGTGGTACATGATTGGTGCCTGATATTTAAGATTTTTGATAGAAAATATTCTGTTTTCAGGGAGAGTGATTAATATTGACACTAATTGTTATACTCACATGAGTGGAATAATAAATTCAAAGCAAGGCTTCTCTCATTCATTTATTTTTCCCCTAAGAAATTTAACTTTTGCACCAATGAATAAACCTGCTTGTATTGCCTGACAGTATTCATTATTTTCAAAAGCCCTCTTGTTCAGGGTCATGAACACTTCAAACTGTGGTAATAGGTTATAAAAGCCAGTGGAGCAATACAGGGCCATCATGGCCCTCTTGTTAACAATCCTGGCAGAAAACATTGTTGCAAAAGGAAACAAAAAAAAAAAACAAAAAAAAAAAACGTAACCAGCATTTTCTCTTTTTTTAACAATGCTATCTACCCTTCCAAACACAAATCAGATCATTTGAATAAACTGAAATTTCTAGCCTGCAAATGTTTTCATCTTGTAAAGCCTAAAATTTTAACATCTGAAAGGTTTCACCCTTCCCCAAACAATAAATTTTAGACCAATCTCAATTGAAAGCATCTGTAGGTGACAAATCTGAAAGGGATACAAATGAACTGAAGTCCTTTGGCAGAGTAGAAAACATTGTGAGAAAATGCTGATTACCAGCATTTTCTGCTTTTCCCACAGTATATTTTAGATGGCCTCTTCCCTAGAGTCCTGAAAACAAGGGATTGTTTGGTAGAGTTAAACCTTTACTCCATAGATACTCATTTCTGCGCATTGCTTGTAGGAGCTTTTGGAAAACATTGTGGCACAAGGTGAAATTTCACCTTTTGCCACAATGTTTTCTATGCTATCAAAAGGTGTCATATACACATAAGAAACAGCTTCATCGTTGCTGTTATTTAGAGTCAATTAGAGATACCATAGAAATACCTTATGGGGTAATGGCTTAATAGAAAAGAATTATACTGGTATAGGACAGGTATCTATTAGATATTTAAAGAAAGAACAAATGAATAACAGAAGATAGTTTATTCTAGCACTGTACATGTGTATAAAATATATAAAATGGCATTTTATCTAGCAAAAATAATGCATTGACACAACAGAAATATAAATTCTAAACAAGATTTAAATTTTGGACTTGCTTATAACACGAAGTACATGTATTTGAGCAATGCTCTGTGAAAAGGGGGCTTAACTCTTTTCGAAAACCACAAAATTTTAGACTGGTCCAGAATGGAAGCAATTGCAGACGACAAAATTACAAAAACTTAAAAATTGAAATTTGTTCTGTGAAAGGTGGAAAACATTGTTGGAAAAGGAGAAAATGCTGGTTACCAGCATTTTCTCCTTTTCCCGCAAGGTTTTCAAAAAGGCTTCCTTCTCAGAGTCGTGAAAATTCTGGATTGTTTGGTAAAGGGTTAATGCATCTGCAAAAAGCATCGAGGCCGAAACTTTTCTTGACTACTCATTTATCTTTGTGTCGAAGGACCAGTCTACCTCATGAATTTGTTGATTGTTGGACGTAATTGATCTTACGGTCCAGAATCATGTAATGACGCTTTGTATCAAGCAGCTTGAAGATACATTAACCCATTACCACACAATCCCTACTTTTGACGCCCCAGAGAAAGAAGGCTTTAGAAAACATTGTGGGAAAAGGAGAAAATGCTGGTAACCAGCATTTTCTCCTTTTCCCACAATGGTTTTCTACCCTTCACAAAACAAATTTCAAATTTTGAGTCACTTTTATTTTGTGGCCTGCAAATGCTTTCGATTTGGACAAACATAAAATTTTGTGGTATGGTAATGAGTTAAGCCCCCTTTTGCCAGAGCATGGCTCATATGATGGGAGTTATCTTTTAACTCTTTACCACACAATCCCGAGTTTTAACGACCTTGATAAAGCAGCTTTTTGAAAACATTGTGGGAAAAGGAGAAAATGCTGGTAACCAGCACTTTCTGCTTTTCCCACAATGTTTTCTTTATTTTCAGTATCAAGTTTTATCATTTTATTGGCATTTATTTTGTTGTCTGCAAATGCTTTTAAGTTGGACATGTCTTAAGAAGTCATTGTGTGGTAAAGAGGTAAAGGGTTGGAAACAATGAGGCAAGAGGAGAAAAAGCTTAAATAGAAGACTTTTTAAAACATTGTGGGAAAAGGAGAAAATGCTGGTAACCATCATTTTCTCCTTTTCCCACAATGTTTTCAGTATTTTCATCATTTTATTGGCATTTATTTTGTTGTCTGCGAATGCTTTTAATTTGGACAAGAGGTAAAGAGTTAACCCATTACCACACAACAAAAATTTAGACTGGTCCAAATTGAAAGCATTTGCAGACATTAAAATAAAGGTGAGTGAAAAATTGAAATTTGTTCTGGGAAGGGTAGAAAACACTGTGGGAAAAGGAGAAAATGCTGGTTACCAGCATTTTCTCCTTTTCCCACAGTGTTTTCAAAAGGCTTTTTTCTCAGGGGCGTCAAAAGTAGGGATTGAGTGGTAATGGGTTAAAGGGTTGGAAACAATGAGGGAAGAGGGGAAAAAACTGGCAACCAGCTTCTCCTGTTCACACACCGGTTTCCAAAGCCTTTTTTTTTGACAAGAGTGTAGAAACTTATTGATTGACATGTTGATGACATTTGCGCCTTGCAGTTGCTGATTTTGTTTCTGTTAATCCTTTCCCAAACAGTCCCTTGTATTACAACCTAAAATAGAACACTTTTGGAAACATAGTGGGAAAAGGAGAAAATGCTGGTAACCAGCATTTTCTCCTTTTCCCTCAATGTTTTCTACCCTACAGGAAACAAACTGCAATTTTTGAGTTGCACTAATTTTGTCATCTGCAAGTGCTTTCAATTTGGACCAGTCTAAAATACTGTCATTTGGTAAAGAGTTAAAAAAAAAAAAATGCATTTAAAAGGATTTTGTGTGAAAGGTTTGATTTTAACTAGTATGTTTTGTGTGTGTATGTATAATTATGTGTATCAAATGTCAATAAAGCAGCCACTCACTTTAAAAAGGGGGTTAAAGTCTTTACTAAACTGCAAATTTATAGACTGGTCCAAATTGAAAGCTTTTGCAGATGACAAAATAAATCTGACTGAAAAATTGCATTTTGATTTCAAAAGTCTTCCATCTTCACGAAACAAATTTCAAATTTTCAGTCACTTTTATTTTGTTGTCTGCAAATGCTTTTGATTTGGTGAAGCCTTAAATAGTGTCAATTGGTAATGAGTTAGAGTAAGTTATCAACCAAACACCAAAACAATAACAATACCAATACAAAGCTATTCAAGCAGCACTAAAATGATAAGATCAACACAAAGTTATCAAACAAGCACCTAAACAATAACAAGATCAACACAGTTATCAGACAAGCACCTTAACAATAACAAGATCAACACTAACAAATATAAATTAACAATCACTAGTTTCTGACAAATAAACGGTAAAAAGCTATCAACCAATATTGCCTCGATGAACAAAAGTGCTTCAGGCAACTTTCAAAAAAGATAAAGAATAGATACTCAACAAGAAATCAGATTGAATGTGTGGGTTTTTTTTTTTTCTTGGAAAAGATTGTGATCAAGTGGAGTAGTAATTGTCTATCGTTTGTATGTAATTCACATTTTCTCCCCTTGCCACCATGTTTTCAATAGTCTAAAGGAAAATTTGAGTTATTCCTTTATCCCGAAATCCCGAGTTGAGATGACTGAGGAAGACGGCTTTTCAAAACATCATTGGAAAAGAACAGAATGCTGACTAACTTTTCATTAACCCTTTACTCCATAGATACTCATTTCTACGCATTGCTTGTAGGAGCCTTTAGAAAACATTGTGGCAAAAGGTGAAATTGCTCGTGACGAGCAATTTCACCTTTTGCCACAATGTTTTCTGCACTATCAAAAGTTATCATATACACATAAAAAACAACTTCATCCTTGCTGTTATTTAGGGTCAATTAGAGATACAATAGAAATGCCTTATGGGGTAAAGGGTTAAATAACAAAACCATAAGACTTCCAGGAATAGGAAGCACTTACAGACAACAAACCCAGCATGGCTTAACCTTTTACCAAACAATCCCAATTTTTGACGACCCTGAGAAAGAAGCCTTTAGAAAACATTGTGGGAAAAGGAAAAAATGCTGGTAACCAACATTTTCTCCTTTTCCCACAATGTTTTCTACCCTTCTAAAGTCAAGTTTAAACTTTTGAGTCATGGTTATTTTGTTGTCTGCAAAAGCTTTCAATACAGACAGGTCTAAATTTTTGCCGTTTGGTATAGTGTTAAATGGAGGGATTTACCTGCAATAGTTCAGAAAACATTGTAGAAAAAGGAAAAATGCTGCTTACCAGCATTTCTTTCCTTTTCCCACATTGTTTTCTAAAATTTTCTTACTTGAGGCCATTCAAACTTTGGACTGTGTGGTACAGAGTTAGTTTTTTGGCTTCAATTTGATAATTTGATTAAGGATTCATATAACAGCAATGACTTCATGTTACATATTCTAAGCACTTACTTACACTTGCTTAAGGTTACTAGTTTACATCATAATGAACTGTAATTCTCCATACAACATTGTCGTCCATGAAAGACAAATATGAGAACTGTAAAGCACCAGGTTTACATATAAAACAATTGTTCAACTCTTTACCACACAATACCGACTTTTAGTAACCCCGAGATAGAAGCTTTCTAAAAACATTGTGGTAAAAGGAGAAAATACTGGTAAACAGCATTTTCTCCTTATCCCACAGTGTTTTTACCCTTCCTAAATCAAATTTCAATTGGACAAGTGTACAATTTTTTTGTTTGGTAAAGAGAAATTGTAGTTACTGTATGTCTCCAAATTCAATGCCACTGCAAACGACAAATATACTTGTAGTTAAAACTAGAGCAGCAGCTGTCACTGAATGTGACTTAATACCCCCGCCAGCACTTTGACTGAAACAGGCAATTACTAGTATTTTTTACACAGACAGACACACACACAGACAGACAGGCTGATTCTAGTATACCCCCGAAAACATTCACTTTACGAGGATATGATAATGAGACTTTCTGATTACCGGCATTTTTGCCTCTTCTCATAATATTTTCAATAGCTGTCTCTCTTGGAATTAATAACCATTTTCTAATCAATCTACAAATTAAGAGACCTTGTGTAGGACAGATTTAGAAAACATGATCAGAGAGGCAGAAAATTTTTGATATCAGAATATTTTGTACCTTTTCAAAGGTAAATTCACTTGATTGAGCCACATTTTATTTTTCGGGTGCAAATGTGTTTAACTGATTACCACCCAACAAAATTTTACTTTCGCCCAAATTGAAATCATTGGCAGACGACAAAATAAAAGTGACCGAAAATTTGAAATTTGTTTTGTGAAGGGTAGAAAACATTGTGGGAAAAGGAGAAAATGCTGGTGACCAGCATTTTCTCCTTTTCCCACAAAGTTTTCTGAAAGCTTCTTTCTCCAGGTCGTCAAAAGTAGGGATTGTGTGGTAATGGGTTAACTTGGAAAAGTTTATTTCTGGGATCTGGTAAAGAGTTGACACAGAATAAGCACAGGGATAAGAATAAATGAAAAATGTCAATATACAAATTGTATAATAATAGATTAGCAATTTATATCAATTGTGCTCCTAAAAAATCTCCCTTTTTGTGTGTATTTCAGCATTTAACTATCACATAAACAGTGTATAACTGGTAAGCTATAGTGCAGACATAAAGCACTTAAAACTGTAAGAGAGCAACGTAAGTGGAAAAAAGAATTATCAGTTTTTCTAACTCACACTTTACTAAACAACAAAAATGTTAAAAGTCTTTCATACTGACTGGATTTGTAGTCAATTCAGATGTGATTCTAACTCTTTAACAGATATAATAATAGAGGATAAGGAAAAACCTTGATAACAGCATCATTTTTGCCCCACAATGTTTTTTCAATAGCCAAAAAAAATGCCGAGAAATGCTGGTTACGAGCATTTTCTCCTTTTCCCACAATGTTTCCTGAAGACGCACTTCTCGGAATCGTCAACAGTAGGGACTGTGTGGTAATGGGTTTATGTCCTATAATAAGAAATGGAAATAATGTCATCGTTGATGTAAAAACGGAAAACCAGGAGCACTGGGAGCATAAGGGTATATAAAGGCTATCACTAAAGAGAACCTCAACCCAAGCAAGAAAAAACTCTTGCACATCACAACAAATCCTCTGAAGAGTTCAAAATCTTAGAAAAACAAAACCGGTCAGGATTTCCAATCAACTTGACTTGCTTAAGTCTCCTACTACTCTCGCTCAGACAATTTCTTCTTTCGTTAAATTTACAGATTACAAGAATTTTCCCAGACACAAGAATATCATATGTTTAGTGTGATGTTCTTCAAATTTAATTTTAGACAAGTTCTTTATTGCACCTCATGTGACATCAGTGTCTTTGAATATTGCAATTAAAAGCAAACTAAAATAAACAATTAGTTAAAAATAGCTTCTTTTTAACTTAACACATCAACAATAACACATACATGTATATAAATGGGACTGTGATCATTTAAAATGCATTTAATGAATTTCTTTGTAATTATATTTTGGATTTCCAAAGCATAAAATGGCACTTTTTAAAAAGTTTTAAAGCACAATAGTTGAGCAGCTAGGCTTTGCCTGTATGAATGCAACATAGAATGGATCTTTTCTCCTTAATGGTCTTTCAGCCATAAACTCTTCACAGAAGAAAAAATTGTATGACATATTCGTAGGAAATTTGCCAAAAATCTTTGGGTTTTGCTGGAGTTTCTCTTTTTCCCACAATGTTTTCAAAAGTTGTCTTTTGTCCAGATAAGGAAAACCAGGAATGTTTGATTAAAAGCTTATGGCATAAAATTACTCTCAACATCTTACACCCTTAACTCTATACCACACAATCCTGATATTTAACGACCCTGAGAAAGAAGCCTTTTGAAAACATTGTGAGAAAAGGAGAAAATGCTGGTAACTAGCATTTTCTCCTTTTCCCACAATGTTTTCTATTCTTCCTGAACCAAATTTCAATGTTTGAGTCACATTCATTTTGTCGTCTGCAAGTGCTTTCAATTTGGGTTTGTCTATAATTTTGTTGTTTGGTAAAGAGTTAAACTGCCTTTCAGTGCTATTGTTGCCTTGGGGCCAGTATATAGATAAAGATCAGACTGCACAAAGCATGCAGCCTGATCTTTGGTCTACATCGTGCACTTAACTGATACACTGTCTGGTTCTCTAAGGGTTAATAAATATGCACAAATCAAACTTGATGATTTAACAATAATCTTTGTTTCTTACTGATTCTTGTCAGAGAACCAAATTGCCAGTTGTACTGGTAATCAAAACATACTTTTTGAATGGCAAGAAGTGAAGGGAAGATGCAAACAGGAGACAGATTGTTAATAAATGGCTAAATTATTAACTTTGGTAAGAATGAAAGTGAAACATTGGGACAATTATTTTGCCCTTTACCACACAATCTTAATGTTTGAAAACCTTTAAGAAGAAGGCTTCTGAAAACAATGAAGAAAAAGAAGAAAATGAGGCCATTCAGCATTTTCTCCTTTCCAATTCTTACCCGATCAAAGACAAATTTTATCATTTGAGCCACTTTTGAATTGCGCTCTGCATATGCTTTCACCTTGGACAAGTCCTAAAATTTCATTATTTGGTAAAGGGTTACCCCTTTATCAAGGTTCAAAATTACAGTTTTGTTCATAATAAAAGCATTTGCCGATGACAAAGTAACATATCTCAAAAATTGAAAATTGTTTTTGGAATTGTGAAAAGCATTTTTGGAAAAAAAAAAAAAAAGGGAGAAAAGCGCTTCTTACCAGCATTTTCACCCTTTTCCACCATGTTTCATAATCTCCCTGAGGGTTGTTAAGCTTGGGATTGTGTGGTAAAGAGCTGACATGTTTAAAAAAATTATTAAAAAAGACAGTATTGACCTTGATGTGTAAGTACATAAAATTTAGAGGATAAAAGCATTGCAACAAATAGAGTCTTAAGCTTACACCTTAACCCATAAAGCCCTGAAAAAAAAATGAAAGCATAACTTTGATCTGTTGAAAAAGCATTGAATTGTGAAAGTAATTCTGTGCAGTATGATCAAAGTCTGTACTGTACACATAAGCAACTGAGAAACTGTGCTTCTTGCCCTGATGGCTTAACTTGTGTAAGCTGAAGCAAAATTGTTTATTGATAGGGTAGAAAACATTGTGGGAAAAGGAGAAAATGCTGGTTACCAGCATTTTCTCCTTTTCCCACAATGTTTTTAGAAGGCATCATTTTAAAAGTCATCATTGTGTAGGAAAGGGTTAAACTGCAAACCTTTTATAGTATTGGAAGAAAAAAGATATTTTATAATTAAGAATAAGTTATTGAAAAGGCAAGAAGAAACTTTTAGAGCGACTAAAGCAAAAATTTGAAGAAAGAACAAATTTTCCTTTTAGAATATTTCTGGACATTTTGCATTCAATTCAATCTTTCCATTTTCGCAAGTAAGCACACAAAACAGGGGACCTAACTCTTGTCAAAGGATCTGCCTTCTGGTTGTCAGCAGAGTTATTTTCCCTGCAATTACTTAAATCAAGAGGAGCAAGTGGCCTTCTCCTTGAAGTTATACTAGGCTGCAAATGCCCGGGTCTTTCATCGTGTTGAAAACTTATCTGTTCATTTTCTTGAGATCCAGCTGTGGCAAAAGCTATATTAAATCTGTCTTCTTGTATGTACTGCAGGTTTTCCTCTGTTCTTGCTCTTGACTGTCTTGCTTTGTATTTTATTAATTTTCTATGAACTGAAAACAAGCATTGTTTCTGTAAATAACTCGGCCATACAATGTAGAAATAGGGTCAATGCATCTGAAAAAACTATTGACCTATATCACCTTTCCAAGTCCATAGTTGCTGACATGGGTCATAAATTTTTGCTTTTGATCAATTTTTTGCATGTCACAGGACCAGTCTACTTGAAATTTAAGAACATTGTTACACAAAACTGATTTTAATATCCATAATTATGTAATCATTTGCTAAGTATAACAACTGAGATGCATTTAACCTTCTTTTGACAGCATGGTTCACTTAACACCAGACAAAACGGCACCGCATGCAAGTGCCAATGATCAGCTAGAATAGATATTAACTCATTACAAAAGGACAAAATTTTAGGCTTGTCCAAATCGAAAGCATTTTCATACGACAAAATAAAAGTGACTGAAAATTTGAAAGTTTTTTGTGCAGGGTAGAAAACATTGTGGGAAAAGGAGAAAATGCTGGTTACCAGCATTTTCTCCTTTTCCCACAGTGTTTTCTAAAAGCTTTTTTCACAGGGTTGTCAAAAGTAGTGATTGTGTAGTGATGGGACAAGTAAACAAGAGGGCCAAGATGGCCCTGGATCGCTCATCTGAATTTTTGAGATGACCATAGTCTATTTTTTTTTTTTCTTTTTTAGCGTTGAAACATTGGAACCAAATTTATAATTTTGCCAAGCAGTTTTCAAAAGGTCACCTGTAAAAGTCATTTCGAAATCTGACCATCAGTTTCAAAAAGAAGAATTTTTAAGAATTCTTCATTTCTGTATAAGGGCAAGTAACCCCCATCCACGAGAGCCATGTTTCTTGATGGATCAAAATTTACGAACAAGTTTTGAAAAGGGTCACCCAAGGAACATCTCTCTGAAATTATTTCAAAATCTGACCAGGGGTTTCAGAGAAAGAAAATTTTAAAGAATTTCATCATGTCCGTATAGTGCAAGTAGCCCCCATTCACAAGAGCCATGTTTCTTGATGGATCAAAATTATATGTACAGCTTTTGGAAAGGGTCACCAAAGGAACATCTCTGTCAGATTATTTCAAAATCTGACCACGGGTTTCAGAGAAGAAGAATTTTCAAGAATTTCTTCATTTCCATGTAGTGCAAGTAGCCCCCATTCACTAGAGCCATGTTTCTTGGCCAATCAAAATTTCGCGAACAATTTTAGAAACGGGTCACCCAAGGAATATCTCTGTGAAATTATTTCAAAATCTGGCCAGCGGTTTCAGAGAAGAAGAATTTTTAAGAATTTCTTCATTTCTGTATAGTGCAAGAAGCCCCCATTCACCAGAGCCATGTTTCTTGACGGATCAAAATTTCGCAAACAATTTTTAACAAGAGGGCCATGATGGCCCTGAAATCGCTCACCTGAGTTTATTGACCAAACATGCACCATCTAGTTTCCCAGTGACCTAGTTTTTTATCAGACATTACCCATCATCAAACACTTTTGAGATATCAATAAGACAAACATTCTGGCCAAGTTTCATGAGTATTGGACTGAAAATGTGGCCTCTACAGTGTACAAAAGGTTTTTCTAAGATTTCATCAAGTGACCTAGTTTTGGACCCGACAAATACCCATTATCAAACTCTTTTGAGACATCACCAAAACAAACATTCTGACCAAGTCTGAAGAGTATCAAGCAGAAAATGTAGCCTCTGGAGTGTACACAAGGTTTTTCTAATATTTGACCCATTGACCTAGTTTTTGACTCCACATGACCCATTTTCAAACTCATTCAAGGTATCACCAGGACAAATATTATGAACAAGTTTTAGGAGTATCAGACTGAAAATGTGTCCTCCAGAGCATACAAAAGGTGTTTATAACATTTGACCTATTGACCCAGTTTTTGACCCAACATGACCCATATTCAAACTCATCCAAGATATTATAAAGGCAAACATTCTGACTAATTTTCAAGAGTGTTGGATTGAAAATGTGGCATCCAGAGCATATACAAGGTTTTTCTAAGATTTGACCTGGTGACCTAGTTTTTAACCCCCAATGACCCATTTTCAAACCTGTCTGAGATATCATCAAGACAAACATTCTGACCAACTTACAAGAGTTTCGGACTGAAAATGTGGCCTCTAGAGCCTACAACAGGTTTTTCTAACATTTGACCTAGTGACCTAGTTTTTGACCCCACATGACCCATTTTCGTTCTTGTCCGAGATATCATCCAGGCAAACATCCTGACCAACTTTCATGAGTATCCAACTGAAAATATGGCCTCTAGAGCATACAAAAGGTTTTTCTAAGATTTGACCTAGTGACCTAGTTTTTGACCCCACATGACCCATTTTCAAACTCGTCCGAGATATCATCCAGACAAACATTCTGACCAACTTTCATGAGTATCCAACTGAAAATGTGGCCTCTAGAGCGTACAAAAGGTTTTTCTAAGATTTGACCTGGTGACCTAGTTTTTGACCCCACGTGACCCATTTTCAAACTCGTCCGAGATATCATCCAGACAAACATCCTGACCAACTTTCATGAGTATCCGACTAAAAATGTGGCCTCTAGAGCGTACAAAAGGTTTTTCTAAGATTTGACCTGGTGACCTAGTTTTTGACCCCACGTGACTCATTTTCGAACTCGTCCGAGATATCATCGAGACAAACATCCTGACCAACTTTCATGAGTATCCGACTGAAAATGTGGCCTCTAGAGCGTACAAAAGGTTTTTCTAAGATTTGACCTGGTGACCTAGTTTTTGACCCCACGTGACCCACTTTCAAACTCGTCCGAGATATCATCCAGACAAACATTCTGACCATTTTTCATGAGTATCCGACTGAAAATGTGGCCTCTAGAGCGTACAAAAGGTTTTTCTAAGATTTGACCTGGTGACCTAGTTTTTGACCCCACGTGACCCACTTTCAAACTTGTCCGAGATATCATCCAGACAATCATCCTGACCAACTTTCATGAGTATCCAACTGAAAATGTGGCCTCTAGAGCGTACACAAGGTTTTTCTAAGATTTGACCTGGTGACCTAGTTTTTGACCCCACGTGACCCACTTTCGAACTCGTCCGAGATATCATCGAGACAAACATCCTGACCAACTTTCATGAGTATCCGACTGAAAATGCAGCCTCTAGAGCGTACACAAGGTTTTTCTAAGATTTGACCTGATGACCTAGTTTTTGACCCCACGTGACCCATTTTCAAACTCGTCCGAGATATCATCGAGACAAACATCCTGACCAACTTTCATGAGTATCGGACTCAAAATGCGGCCTCTAGAGCGTACACAAGGTTTTTCTAAGATTTGACCTAGTGACCTAGTTTTTGACCCCACATGACCCATTTTCGAACTCGTCCGAGATATCATCGAGACAAACATCCTGACCAACTTTCATGAGTATCCGACTCAAAATGTGGCCTCTAGAGCGTACACAAGGTTTTTCTAAGATTTGACCTAGTGACCTAGTTTTTGACCCCACATGACCCATTTTCGAACTCGTCCGAGATTTCATCGAGACAAACATCCTGACCAACTTTCATGAGTATCCGACCAAAACTGTGGCCTGTAGAGCGTACACAAGGTAAAAAGTTGACGACGGACGACGCACGACGCACGACGCACGACGGACGACGGACGACGGACGACGGACGCCGGACACAGCACGATCACAATAGCTCACCATGAGCACTTCGTGCTCAGGTGAGCTAAAAAGGGTCACCCAAGGAACATCTGTGTGAAATTATTTTAAAATCTGGCCGACGGTTTCAGAGAAGAAGAATTTTTAAGAATTTCTTCATTTCTGTATAGTGCAAGTAGCCCCCATTCACCAGAGCCATGTTTCTCGACCAATCAAAATTTCGCGAACAATTTTTGAAAAGGGTCACCCAATGAACATCTCTGTGAAATTATTTCAAAATCTGACCAGCGGTTTCAGAGAAGAAGATTTTTTAAGAATTCCTTCATTGCTGTACAGTGCAAGAAGCCCCCATTCACCAGAGCCACATTTTTTGACCAATCAAAATTTCACGAACAATTTTTGAAAAGGGTCAACCAAGGAACATATCTGTGAAATTATTTCAAAATCCGACCAGCGGTTTCAGAGGAGAAGATTTTTAAAGAATTCCTTCATTTCTGTATAGTGCAAGAAGCCCCCATTCACCAGAGCCACATTTTTTGACGAATCAAAATTTCACGAACAATTTTTGAAAAGGGTCACCCAAGGAACATATCTGTGAAATTATTTTAAAATCCAACCAGCGGTTTCAGAGGAGAAGATTTTTAAAGAATTTGCTAAAAAATTCCATTTGGTTGCCATGGCAACCAGAGTTTTTGATGGAATCAAATTCTGTGAACAATTTTTAAAGAGGACCTCCCAAGGAACATTCCTGCCAAGTTTGGTCCAAATCCGCCCAGCGGTTTAGGAAGAGTTGATGTTTAAAGAATTGTTGACGACGCACGACGGACGACGGACGACGCACGACGGACACCGGGTGATCCTAAAAGCTCCCCTTGAGCACGTTGTGCTCAGGTGAGCTAAAAAGGGTCATAACTGTCACAATGTCAAAAATGTTTTCTTGGTTTCCTGCCCTTATAAAAGTTAACTTGTGTTGGGTGGCAGTAAATATTTTCAGGAAAGTCAACGATATTGTAAAATAAAGTTTTTGCCTGAAGATGATGCAGAAGGCACCAGGGTCATGACAGTATCTTAGCATTTCCTTTGAAAACAGCCAGGTAAAATCGTATTCTTTAATTTAGATTGTGTATGGTTTGAAACCCAAAACCATTGAGGGTCTTAACATGACTATATTTCAAAGGGATGTCACATAAACTTGGTACTGAACATGAAACAAAATATATAAGAGGGCAATACAAATTATGCAGAGTGATCAAAATCTACAGTATGCAAAAGCAACAAGAGCTGTCACTGAATGTGACTTAATCCCCCGCCAGGGCTTTGACAGAAAAAAGTGTCAAGTTCAAAGGTAAATAATTCCTCAACCAGGAAGAGTTGAAACTTGAAAATTGCGTCTTGCAATTCTTCAATATATGATCAGTATATGTGCAAAGTTTCAATACGATTGAAAGAAAACTGTACAAGGAGTTTGCGACACAAAATTACTAGTATTTTGTACACTGATTGGACACGCGGACAGATGGACACACTGATACATGGATGGACACACAGACAGACAGGCTGAATCCAGTATATCCCCAAAAATATTTGTTTTGCTGGGGTATGAAAAACATTTGTGCTAAGCTTCAAAGGTCAAAAAAAAGAAAAAAACTCATCAAATAGATTTAAAACATTCAGAAATACAACAATTTCTCCATTTTCCACAGTTTCTCTAATCTTTGAAAATATTTTTTTCATTTGAGAAACTTCTCACAAGTTGCATGCAAATGTGCTCACTTTGATTCAGTGTGAAATTTTATAATGTGGCAAAGTTACTGTTATAAATGCCATACCTTGATTTAACATGTTTTCCAGTTCCTCTTTTTTTCTGCAGTTCTGTTCAAACAGGGTCATCAGATCTACAAATGAGTAGAAGGTATTGTGAGAGTAAGTAGATTTTCAGTTTCGGCATAATTTAACCCTTTACCACACAATCCCAACTTTTAACACCCCCGTGAAGGAAGCCTTTTGAAAACATTGTTGGAAAAGGAAAAACCAGCATTTTCTCCTTTTGTCCCCTTCCTTAAACAGGTTCTAATTCTTTAGTCACATTCATCTTGTTGTCTGAAAATGCTTTCAATTTAGACAAGTCTAAAATTTTGTGGTTTGGTAAATGGTAAACTTTGCTTTGCTTACCATTTCTCCGACCATATTCCTCCATGTATGATCTCCAGTGATGATCATAATACATGGAACCTTGGAAAAAATGTTTGTCACATGAAGCAAATATTCAATAACTGTCGTAATCTCAAAGGAACACAATTTCTTGATGGCTATGAAAATAAGTAAAGTAAATTTAAGTAAAGTGAGCCACTTGAACTGCAAAATGCAGACATAGTAGATCAAGATCAGTAACTGTTGGTAGGCAATGATGTCGGTGTTCCATTATGCATAGTGCATATATGTTGTCCTATATTTCAATCAAAAAAAAAATCTATAGATCTATTTAACTCTTTACCAAACAATCTCGACTTTTAACGACCCCGAGAAAGAAGCCTAGAGAAAACATTGTGGGAAAAGGAGAAAATGCTGGTAACCAGCATTTTCTCCTTTTCCCACAATATTTGAAACCCAAACAGTCAGACATCATCATACTATCAAGATTTAATTTGTTGTCTGCAGATGATTTAATTTTGTACAGTCCAAAAATTTGTTGCTCAAGTTAATGAGTTCACTGTTCAAAATAACATTATTTGTTTAACTCTCTACCAAACGACAAAATTTTAGACTTGTCCAAATTCAATGCATTTACAAAAGTAAAGTGACTCAAAAACGGAAAAGTGTCTTGTGGGGGGTAAAAAAAAAACACTGTGGGAAAAAGAAGAAATGCTTTAACAGCATTTTTCTCCTTTGCCCACAATGTTTTCAAAAGGCCTTTTCTCAGAGTCACAACCTTCTTTCCAAGTCATTGACTACTTTTCTCACATGCATCAAAGGTAAGAGGTACAAAAATCACCAAAAGAAAGTTTCCCATAAACCTGGTATCAAATCCATAAACACAAGGTCAAAAGTCAGATACTCTAACCACCAGCATAAAGGGACTAGCAGTTTCTAAGAACTATGTATGTATATTACATAATGTATGGGTCATGCTCTGGCAAAAGGGGGCTTATTGACGTCATATACATAAGGATCTATAATATCCACATTTTGAACAATTGACTTTATCATGAGGTAGACTGGTCCTTGGGTATACAGAAAATTGAACTATAGCAAAAAGTTTTGGCCCAGGTCAGCCTGTGCAGACTGCACAGGCTGACCTGGGTCTATACTTTTCGCAACTGCATTAAGCCCCCTTTTCACATGGCATGAATCATTTAGTTACCTATAACAGCGCCTGCATATGGATCATGCATAGAATTTGTTGTATTCTTTATGCAATAAAAACCAACATCTTTGTGAACTTGATGGTAAAACCACCGCATATTTCTGAAAAGATAGGTAATTTTATCACCACTCAAATTAACACTATAATTCTGATAATTTTGAGAAAAATTTTTTTTTGACTCTTAACCGAACAAAAATAGACTATATTAGCCCGAATTGTAGTTCTTTTGATCTTGAAGATGAATGGTTTTGAATACACTGTGGAACAAGAGCTTTGCAAAGCCCAAATGGGCTTGTCAGTGAAGTGGATTAAAATCTAGAAAGCCTGAAGATATCTGAATTCTAAGAATTACATGCACATCTACACGTCATAGAGATTCATTGTGGTAAGTTTGAACTTAACCCAATCAAAACTGTAGGAGAAATTGCCAAAGGATGAATGTACAGACAGATGACAAGGGCCAAAACAAAGTATGACCAGTGGGCGTATAAAAAGGGGGAGGTCCTGGTAACCAGCATTTTCTCACATTCTTACAAACATCTCTTACAATGTTTGTTACTTACCCTTTAAAGGTGGCCCTTCAGATCTTGGGACAAAAATTTTACAAAAATGCAAAAAAACTCATCCTTATATTCCCAAAGCCTTCTAATTTTCATGCATAAAACCCCAGTAGTCAAAAACCATCCGACAACAAGAGAAATTAGAGATTTACAACAGCCCAGGTTGGCACTGAAGGGAAACACTGTCTATTTTTACATCAGCAACTCGGTCATTTACATACCGGAAATATAGACGAAGCTCCAAACATAGCGTCCGAAGTTCTAGACATTATGGAAAATAATCATATTTTTGTTATGTTATGGAATTTAAGAGTCATTAGTCACATGCCAGTCACTTAACATTCCCACAATAGTTTTTTTTAATTTTTGGCGGGAAATCTAACAATAGCTTAAGAGGCTACGTAGCCTTTTAAGGGAATACCACAAAAAAATATTTTTCGTATAATTTTATGATTCTTAATTATTAATGATTAGCATTGTTTTTCATATACATTTCAGTGATATATAATTTTAATTTGGTGTTATGTGAAACATCTAAGTACCCACCTTTAACTCATTACCGAACAACAAAATTTTAGACTGGTCCAAATTGAAAGCATTTGCAGACGAAAAAATAAAAGAGACTGAAAATTTGAGTTTTGTTTTGTGAAGGGTAGAAAACATTGTGGGAAAAGGAGAAAATGCTGGTTACCAGCATTTTCTCCTTTTCCCACAATGTTTTCTAAAGGCTTCTTTCTCTGGGGTGTCAAAAGTAGGCATTGTGTGGTGATGTAACCCTTTCCCAGACCACAAACTTTTGGACTAGACCAAATTGAAAGCATTTGCAGAGGACAATTCAAATCATGCTGAAAAAATGATTTCTGTCTATGATAGGGTAGAAAACATTGTGGGAAAAGGAGAAAATGCTGGTTACCAGCATTTTCTCCTTTTCCCACAGTGTTTTCAAAAGGCTACTATTCCAAACCCTTAAAAACCAGGGATTATTTGGGAAAGGGTTAATAGATGGCTCTAGTCACTTTTAAATTTGGTGTCTACAAATGCTTTGAATTTAGACGATGATTTTGATATATGAATTTGTCATTTGGAAAACACAGTTAACTGGGCCTATCTAGCCTATGCAATCTCACCTCTATCCATGCCACCCGGACAAGCATCTAATGCTTTCTCTTATCATCTTACGACAAAGTGTTAATCAAAAAACAAGAGTATGAAATCTGGGTGCCAAAGCTTGCCTGCAAGTGCTACATTTTCATTGCATTTGAAAAGAAAGTGGATGTAAAAAGTTAAACTTTAGAAACTTATTAACCCATTACCACACAATCCCTACTTTTGATGACACTGAGAAAGAAGCCTTTAGAAAACATTGTGGGAAAAGGAGAAAATGCTGGTAACGAAAGTTTTATACCCTTCACAAAACAAGTTTCAAGTTTTCAGTCACTTTTATTTTGTTGTCTGCAAATGCTTTCAATTTGGACCATTCTAAAATATTGTCGTTTGGTAATGAGTTAACTCAGATCATTATAAACTTATGGATGAGTACCTATTAAAAGCATTTACAAACTGCATATTTAACATTGCTAAAAGGAATGTTATTTGTCTTTATAGAATATTTTGTATTGATTTGTATTGGGGTTTAACACCATTTTAACACCTTTTGTCATGTCAGGGCAGTAAAGGACACAACAATGTGTTTCCTGGCTTTCTCATTCTAGTACTGACACAACTTTCTTTCCAAAGCTACTGACTACTTTTCTCAGATGCATCAGAGATGAGCAAAAAAAAAAAAAAAAAAAATGACGGAAAGAAAGTTCGCCCCAAGCAGGTATCGAATCCGCAACCTCCACATCACAAGTCAGATACGATAACCACTGAGCTACCGGACCGGGCTCGGTGCAGCTGAATTGAAATAATATTGACAAGCATTTTTAAAAACATTGTGCGAAAAGGAGAAAATGCCGGTTACCAGCATTTTCTTCTTTTCCCACAATGTTTTCTACGTAACCCTGTAAAAGACTAATTTCATCACTTAAGCTACCATTAACTTTTCGGCTGCAAATACGCTCAGTTTGGCCTAGTCTTAAATTTTTTGTTTGTTAAAAGAGTTAATAAATATTTGAATTAACTAACTTGACATCCCCGGTCTCTGTGCAGGTATGGATGAGCTTGTATTCAATTTGTGCTATCTGATCTTCATATTTTGACAGCAATGTTGTAAATTCTCTTCCACCTTGCCTCCATGACTGACTGTTGAAAAAAATCAATCTTTGAAATCATAAATACCATAGTTAGATCCGATTTATTAATTACACATGCACAAACATTTTTTTGCGAATCAAGTCCTACAACTTGTATGATAAGAAATTCTCTTTTTCACACAATATTTACTAACATCTTTATTCTACATGGACATCAGGTTAAGGTTTCCTGAGAAACGAAAAGAATCTTTTTAAAATTAAAAAGATTTAGAAGATCTAAAGAATCTTAGTATGATCAATAAATTCAATATTCAATCAAGCATTTGGCTTACCAATTATCTGCTATGTGTTTCAGCTCCTGACAGATTTCTTCAAGGATCTGACGATCACTGCTAATCACCTTTCTCAACTTAGAGGCCACAGTCTAAAATTTTATCCAAACACGGTCTTCTTAGATATCATTTCTAACATACAGTAATTATGTATTTACTCAATTGCCAAAATAAACTTTTCTTTAAACTAGCATGTTGTTTAACCCATTACACAATCCCTACTTTTGACGACCGGACCCTGAGAAAGAGGCCTTAAGAAACATTGTGTGAAAAGGAGAAAATGCTGGTAACCAGCATTTTCTCCTTTTCCCACAATGTTTTCTACCCTTCCCAAAACAAATTTCCATTTTTTAGTCCCATTTATTTTGTCGTCTGCAAATGCTTTCAATTTGATCTGGTCCAAAATTTTGTCGTCTGGTAAAGAGTTAACTTGTAAGCTTGTATTTGTAAATTCATCAATTCAGAAGTATCAAGTTCTATATCTCTCCAGAAGAAAGCATTTGAAAGTATAACTCTTTGACACACAAAAAATTTTTGGTTAGTATCGAATTAAAAGCAGACTACAGACAACAATTTAAATTTTGGTAATATAATGAGTTCTCATCTTGATAAGGTAGAAAATATTATGGGAATAGGAGAAAATGCTGTCACTAGCATTTTCTCTTTTTCCTACAATGTTTTTTATAGGTTTCTCTCTCATGGTCATTAAAAGTTGGGATTGTGTGGTAAAGAGTTAAACCAAATACCACACAGTAAAACTGAAGACCTATCCAAATTGAAAGCATTTGCGGATGACAATTTCAAAGTGGCTCAAATGGTGCTATATTGCTGTGATAGGGTAGAAAACTTTGTGAGAAAAGGAGAAAATGCTCCTTACCGACATTTTCTCCTTTTCTCACAATGCTTTCAAAAGGTTTATTCCTCAGGGGCGTTGTGTGGTAAAGGATTAAAGCAAAACAAAAAATAATGTAGTAAGCAAATGATCCTCTACCTTCAGTTGTACCTATACAACTCCCCTAAGACTATGATTGAGACTTTAGTCTGTGCTTGGTTAGTTCTAGGATTTTTCTTTGCCGAATAATCTGAGATTAAACAACCCTGAATATTTTCCTACAATATTTTCAAAATCTATTTTTGTAAGGGTCGTTAAAGATCTGAATCTTTTTGGTTCGGTGAAAATTATTTTAAAACCTGTAAAAGTACCAGCCTATTCTATAGTGGTTATACTCATTATCTTAAGAAGTTGAGATACACAATTGGACCATGGTGGCTTTCTTATGAATACAGTATAAGCTCCTGAACACACTTTCCCTCTCATGTACATATATTTTAGTATAAGTTCCTGAACACAAGGTCCCTTTCATGTACATGTATTTTAAAAAGGAGCATTATATTTTCAGTTAACCCCTAGAGCATTGAATAAAACCAGTGGAAAAAAGAGAGATTGCTCCTAACCAGCATTTCTCTTTTGCTGACAGTGTTTATAACCTATCAGAGATCTTTGACTTATATGTACCAAATTTGACAACAAAAGCTAGTTCTATAGCAAGGCAGTGTAAGTATCCCCTTATACCATTACAAGCTACACCTTTATATCTATCTTTTGGAATGACCAGTATACCACATACTCCCCCGACACATGAACATTCATCCACGAACCCTTCAATTACTGCTACTTTATCTCTCTAATATGTGGGTTTTTTACAATGGGCGCCAATGTAACAGTTCTCACAAACAGCCGTCACTGGCGCGGTTTGAACCCTCAATCTCCTGGTTTCAAGCTGAACACTGTACCATGTTGCTACAAAAGCTACCTCTATAACAAGGCAGTATAAATGTCCCCTTATAGTTATACCAACACAATCTATCTGTGGGATAGACCTGCAGTATACTACAGAGGTAATAACAACAAACAAAACAAAAAATTCTTGAAACTCTTAGACTCTTAAGTCCAGGCTGTTTTATGGGTTTCAAGACAATTCCCCCACAAGACAGTTCCCCGACACAGCTTTTCGAGACAGTTCCCCGACACAGCTTTTCGAGACAGTTCCCCGACACTTTTGAAGACAGTTCCCCGACACATTTGTTACTGGCAAACTTGATTTTCATCGTCAACTATCATCGATATCTATATATTTTAAGGAAAGGTAATGTTTTTTTTTTGTACTTGTGAAAGGATTGTGAATAATTAAGCGTATATTTATCCTTTTTAATTGATTATTGATGATCACTCAGTTTGGAAATGATACCTTCGCCGTTGTGCAGATTAGAATATTATTACTGTAGTATATGAATGCGTGTAGATCTATTTGATTACTAAACAAATCCTTAACCAGTTGTTGGATTTGAAATATTTGTAGGTCTAGGTTTAGCGGTTTTTTTTTTTTACATTTGTCCAATTGTCTCTTACTTCCTGAGAAACTGAAATAACTGGCAAGTAATGTAATGGACACTACAAATGTAGATCCCCTTTAAATTGTGCCTTTATGGACAGTAGTATTATGACTGTTATACAGTCCAAAAAGAATGAACAAAAAGTATAAAATATTTATAAACTTTATTTAAGAAATATAGCACATACATTACACAAGTAATGCATGTCAAAAATGAGTTTTAGAACCCAATACTCAGGAACTTGAAATTTTCTTCATCCATTTCAAATAATGTCTATAAAAAAATATTTAAAAAATCAAATCTATTTAATATATTAATAATGAAAGTGTCGGGGAACTATCTTCAAAAGTGTCGGGGAACTGTCTTCAATTTTGTACGAGAACTGTAGTGTTTATTCTAGAGCGGAATAACAGGGCGCGCCGCCCTGCCCCTTTTTCACTCCGCCCTTCTGCCCTCGAATCTGTGAACACCCGCCCTGTTGCCCTTATCAAATACATACAAAACTTGTCTGTGTATTGTTCTGGTAATCTGGTTTCAGAACAAACCACCGGGCTACATAGGCAAAAAACTCATCTTCGGTGTCTCGGCTCTGTCTCGTCAAGCTTGCACAGTCACAAAAAGTCACCATAAATTTCTTCCGACCTGACTATATTCATGAAATACAGCCAATCTAAGACTAAGGGTGACACTAATTATCCTTTATCAACCTCGTCAGTTAAGACAGGACAGCAGGATGTTATAATCATTCTCTGTCATTAACTTGCTAAACCATCTCTTTATCCCTCGAAACCCTGACTTTTTTCCCCCCACAGGTACTTTAACGTCTGCTAATTTCTTTAAATGACGTCACACAATCAGTGAAATTTATCAATACTTGAATAGTTTTAAAATAAAGCTGAATTAACTCTTATTGCAGCTGGAGATTATCATTTCGTATATTTTTTGCATAAATTACAAGTATGGATGGTAAACCAAAGTTGCCAACTATCTTGAAAGTACTCGATGTTTGCTATTCAAGCATCCGCAATTTTTTTAAAGCAAAATCTGCATTGCAGTGTTCTATTTTTAGCAGTCTATTTATAGAATGGCTATGCAGTAGCACAGTACTCCATCAGTAGGCCTGCCTACACATTTTGTAATTCTTTCTATGTAATTGTAGTATACTGATCTATCCCATAGATAGATACAAAGGTATAATGTAGTCGGCTACAGGTATTTGGTGATATATCGAGCAGCCGTATCGATATGTGGTTCGGTAGCTCAGTTGGTTAGAGTGCAGGAATGGTGTTCCTGAGGCCCTGGGTTCGAATCCCGGTCGAGCCGCGATATATTTTTCACCACCTGATACATTTGGCGCCCAACGTAAATAACCCACTTATTACGAGAGATAGGGTAGTAGTGATTGAGAGATTCGTGGACGAATCTTCATGTGGTGGGGAAGTATGTAGTATACTGATCTATCCCATAGATAGATACAAAGGTATAATGTAGTCGGCTACAGGTATTTGGTGATATATCGAGCGGCCGTATCGATATGTGGTTCGGTAGCTCAGTTGGTTAGAGTGCAGGAACGGTGTTCCTGAGGCCCTGGGTTCGAATCCCGGTCGAGCCGCGATATATTTTTCACCACCTGATACATAATAATTAAGTTCTTTTTATTTTTTCTAATCAAAATTATTGTCATTTTGTAAAACAGCTGAGAAGGTTTTTTATTTTATAATTACTCTGGACATTTTTTCTTATCGGACGAGAAGTTAGGTAGTGGACCTGTAATAGAAAACTGCTATTTCCACAATATTATTATCCTACAAAATTTGCTAAAATGAGTATTATTGTACTACTTTAACAGAGCCAATTTTTCCTTTTTTTCCTTCCTAGAATTATTATTTATAAATCCAAAACCATTGTATTCTCATTACAAAGCAAATTAATAATTACCTCCCTTTTCTGAAAACTAACAAAAGTATCAACAATTGTTTTTAAGAGACACCAAAGGCATTTCTTATCGGTCAAAAATATGCATAAGTATTTATGTGTATAAATCTGTATTTATCAACTATCAAGATCTTTTATTCCATGCTACACCAGAAGTGTTACGGATCTACTACATTAAAGCTAAGTGTGAAAGTGCATCATGGGATCATAAATTACATGGCAATCAAAACCTGTATAGTCAGATTGTGTTGCTTTGAGTCTATGAGTTGATAAGAATCTTCCCTTATTCTTTTCTTTAATATGCAATTCATATCCAAAGTTATAGTTAGAACTTGTTTCGAAAAGAGTGAAGGACACTGATTTGCCTTTATCTGATATGAGAAGTCATTCAACAAGGCAATGTTCCTCCCTGCCCCTTTTTCCTGCCTCCCTGCCCCTTTTTCCTGCCTCCCTGCCCTTTTGCCTGGTCTAGAATAATCACTAGAGAACTGTCTTGAAAAGGTGTGTCAGGGAACTGTCTTAGTAGTGCACAGCATAAGATCAGACAAAGCTTTAGGCAGATTGATCATGACTTTAGTCCTCATTCAGACATATTTCAGAGTAACCCATTTCATGAGTTCCGACAGGGAACCTGATGTCAAATACAAAAGTTTCACACACACAAACAAAAAAAGAAAGTGATTGGGTACGAACTGTTTAGGGAACGAAACTCCCATGTTTCAGTTCCAGGAAAAAAAAAAGGCTCGTTGTTAAGCGATGTTAAAATGATAAAGATAAGAATTTCAAAGGATAAAAATCCTTAACAATTTCTATACGCTTACTTGAAAAATTTGGTCTCCCATGATAGCCCGTTTTCTTTTAAAGGGAGCGGTTTTAGAATAACGGTAACGATTGTTGGTCGCTAACTTAAAATTGCCTCCATCTTACTGTTTACATAGATGTACAATATATAAGTAAAACAATTCTTTTAATTGTTGTTAAAAGAAATAAGTTATTGATCAAAGTTACAAATAAATGATGGTATTAATATATAATTTAGGATATCAATACTATGTCTGCTTTACTGAATTTAATATTATTTGATGTATGATTGTACATTGGATCAAATATAAGCCAATCACATGACACACAGCATTAATCTCTAATTGGCAACCATTCGAAGACCTCTAGTGTAATCGTCACATGTACTAATGTCTGTGTTGTGAAAAATGAAGATTATGGCTGAAAATGAATACTTTAGTATCGGCAGTATCGTGGCCTGCACTACATGCTACAATCAGAAAATACAAGGAGAAGTTTTAGCCTTTGATATTGATACCAAAATGTTAGCCATCAGTATCCTTTATCAAGTTTGCAAAGTGGCCAAAACATTACCAATTTGCCTATGTCCCGTCAACTTCTGCTGTCAAAAACGCAATGTGGTTGTGAGAACTTCACTGCATTTTATTGCATTTGAAAGCTCTTGATTGCTTTCAGAAAGGTTTAATTTTAGACCATACTCTGCCAATTTTGGACCAGGAAATATGACGGCCTTTTTAAGTTTCTGTAAATGCGTCAAGTACTTAAATTGAGTTTGCTTTGTAGATAATTAACGGATGTTTATCAGACACCATTCCAAAACCATATTGAGACAGCAGCCTGTAGGAGGATCGCAACCTTTTTTGTGCAAAGAAATAAATTCACCTGTTCTTGATCTGCAGTCCCTGCATTAGTTATCGACCCCATGACGGATATATGCAGAGTATACATACATGTCGGTCCCCCTAAACACAGAACCTAACCGAACCTTAGCTATTTTTGCCGAACCTAAGTTGTTTTTGGGCCATACAGTGTTTGTATGACCTTAACAAGTATATTTTCTATTTCAGAAACAGTTTGATAGTTATAATTCGAAAGAAAATGCAGCCTTTTGTGATATGTAACGATATATTTGGACCATATCGTTCAACGAACCTAAAAACTCGCAGGACTATCCGCCATATTGGATGCTATTATAACCCGGGACTGCTATATACACCGGTAACAGCCCGTTTTTCCCGGATATTGTATATTGCATTGTTTCCATCCACTTCAAATTTTCAGTCTTTTTTTTTATCAGAGTAGCAGTCGAATTCACTACATACAATGCATCTTGATGAAATTGTGGAATTTCTAAATCTGAATGAATTCTTTAATTTTCTAAACCCATTTCCAGACACCAATTTCTACACCGTCCGAAATCGAAAGTATTTGCAGACGACAATGTTTATTATGGTAGAAACCATGCAGTTTTATTGTTACGAGAGACCACTCCTTCCTGCATGGCATATACTCCCGATTTAAATACAATACCTGGCTACTGCGTCAGGGAGATATCTCTTTGGCTCAGTGGTTAGGTTATTGGCTTTGCGTCCGGGAGTTCGGAGTTCGAATCCCGCTCCGATCCTTATATCTGCCATGCATTTATTCATTTGTTTCTTTGTTACGGACTTCGTTCGTAAGATGGGGGCTCGTCCGGGATTGGCCATTGAGCCATTTATCCCATTTGTTGTCCAAAATCGGACTTCCTGCCTAATAAGGCTTTGAGTCATCAATAAATGATGACTTTAAGAGGGGGTGTGTTACGAGAGACCACTCCTTCCTGCATGGCATATACTCCCGATTTAAATACAATACCTGGCTACTGCGTCAGGGAGATATCTCTTTGGCTCAGTGGTTAGGTTATTGGCTTTGCGTCCGGGAGTTCGGAGTTCGAATCCCGCTCCGATCCTTATATCTGCCATGCATTTATTCATTTGTTTCTTTGTTACGGACTTCGTTCGTAAGATTATGTGGAGTATGGGAAATTTAGAAGGTGTTATTGTTGAGCATTTTCTCCTTTTCTCACAATGTTGTCCAAAATTGAAAGTATTTGCAGATGACAACGTTAATTTAATGCTGATAGAATTTGAAAGTATTTGCAGAAGACAATATTTACATTTATACAAATCAGTTTTATATAGTATAGGAATAAGAGTCTGATGGAAATTTGAGAAGTTGGTATTGTTGAGCAATTTCTCCTTTCTCAAATGTGGTCATGAGTGTTTCATGTCAAGGTCAACTTAAAAGGAGTATCATTAATTCTAACCCTGGCCCAAACGTCAAATTTTACACTCTTCCAAACAGGACGAGTTTGTAGACAAAAAATTCAAATTTGGAAAAAAAAAATGGCAGAAATTCTCCAAATGGGTAGAAAACACTGTGGGAAAAGGAGGAATTGCTCGTTATGAGCTATTCCTCCTTTTCCCTCAATTAACGAGCAATTCCTCCTTTTCCCACAGTGTTTTCAAAAGACTTGTACTGCAGACACGTAAAAACGAGGGCTTGTTTGGGAAAGGGTTGATGATTGAATGGGAAATGGGGGAAGGGGTATGTTGACAATTAGAGAAAAATATCTTTCTATTTCTTTTGTGGCCCTGAAAAGGGCCGTTTATGTTTACTGTTTTAAAGAAATGGACTTGAAGTATTGGGGTTTTATAAAACCATCTCTGTTTCCCGGCGCAGCCAGGTTTCCGTCTTTAAGTCTGTAAAGCTTAAGGCCGGCTTTCAAATAATTCTTCACGTTCAGGGATATAACAACTTCTGATCCGACTCTTAGTCTTTTCTTGCTGCATGCGAAATGTATATATTGGCGCTTCATCCTGCTGAGCCCTTGATCTTTGATGCTCGACAGGGCGTCTTTAGTAGTGCCGTGACAACAGTAGCGGACATCAACTTCTGATAGAATTCTGACTGCTATCTTCTCTAAGGAGATTGGTACGCTGTGTCCTGAGCCTGCTCTGATGTAGGTGTTGCAGGTTGATAAAACAATCTCTGTTTGTCTTTTGGCTGTTTGATGACATCCGATAGCTTGCGTTTTGTTATATTGAATTTATCCAAAATATGCTGTACTCTAACGTAACCGTAATTATCAAAAGGAGCAGACGAATCATGTCTGAGGTAGAAGACTATCCTTCTGGATAACGTTTCCATCATTTTTGGCTAGCTTGTAAATTGTACGTATGTATATATATGCAAGGTGTCAATTCAGATCGGATAATCATAATTCATTCAACGGAAACAAGGGAGATACAGTATATCACTGTAATTCTAATTGTTTCTTTAAGTAACACGTTACTCCGGAAAACACAATAGCCGCTGCAAGACAGATTTGCAACGCTGTTTGATAACAATACTTGACACAAGACTTGAATCAACCTAAATTTATATTAAACCCTTGATCTTTCCATACACATGCCTATGGTGCTTAGAAAACAATGTTGAAAAAGAAGTATTTGTTCATTTTTATCGTACAAAGAAAAGAAAAGTTAGTTGTATTCATGAAAAATCTTTTGCACGCTTATGCCCTCCATTCTGAACATCGGTTACAAAACCAGAGGTACGAAACTCCCCCAAAAAATATAAAGTAGAAACATTGTACGAAAAGATGGGTTTGAAAGTCTAGTACTTCTTTTCCCACGCAATCGTTGCAAGACTCTTAAATTAGTTCTTTGATAAGGGGAAATGGTTGTAATACAACGTTCCAAGTCTTCAGCTGCTGACTATTGAACACATTTTAGGAGACGGAAAACAGACAATTTCTTTTTTTCCCACACTGTTCCATATGCTATCATGAGTGTGTTGTATGCAGGTTCTCTAAATATTTAACCCTGTCCCATACAACACAATTTTCCAGTTTGAAAGATGTCTGGACAAGACGAATTGAGTTTGAATTGAAGAATAAATATCTTCTAGTGTAGAAGACATTGTGGAAAAATGAGAAATTCCGTCATGCAATCATTTTTGTGCATACTGTTTTTTTACGAGTCAAAGTTTTAATCATGATTATGCAATCAGTCAATAACAGTTTGATGTAATAAGGGCATTTCCTGCAACTTTTATTGCTATCAATTAATTTATCAACAATACGGTATACTGTATTGTATCATATAATAATGAATTTGCACAAGTCAAAAATATTTCAATGACTGTTGTTATTCCCCAGTCCTTTGTAGGTATCAACAAACACGAGTATTTGCACAATGATTCAAATCAAAAGAATGCCACTGCTTAATTTCAAATATGTATGAAAACATTGGGGCAATGTTTCCATCCCTGTCCAAACCTTATTACTCATTTTGAGATCCATTAAATTGTATGTTGTCGTCTTCAAATGCTTTAACCCTTTCCCAAACGACAAATTTTGGACTCTTCCAAACCAAAAGAGTTTGCAGACAACTATTTTAGATTTGGAGAAAATGGTATAAAGTTCTCAAAAAGGGTACAAAACTCTCGTTACGAGCAATTTCTCCTTTTCCCACAGTGTTTTCAATAGACTTTTACTGCAGACACGTAAAAACCAGGGCTTGTTTGAGAGAGGGTTAACTCATTATCGAATGACCAAAACGAAAGCATTAGCAGACGACAAAATGACTGAAAATTTGAAATTTGTTTTGTGAAGGGTAGAAAACACTGTGGGAAAAGAAAATGTTGGTTCCCAGCATTTTCTCCTTTTCCCACAATGTTTTCTGAAGGCGTCTTTCTCAGGAGCGTCAAAAGTAGGGATTATGTGGTAATGGGTTAAATTAGGACAATGTCAAAATTTTGTCAGGGAGGAAGGAAGGCAAGGAAGGAAAGATGGATAGGTTGGTAATTGGATGGATAGTCAAAATGACTGATAACCAAGAGTGGACAGACATGGTTTGAAATTGAAATGATCCAAATATTATCCCTGTAATATCGTTTATGGTCCTTTTCTAGTCAGTATGGGGATCACCCTTTTCTTGCCGAATCGAAATATTTGACGGACATAAAACCTGAGTTCAATTATTTAAATGGCATTGGGTGTGATTTCGCTGCCGTAAACTATTGAAGGAGCATCAAGGAGTGTGGAGCAAGGTCAGACTGCACGTATGTACATGCTGATCTTGATCCACACTCTCCGCAAAATTAGTTCATAGTCAGGAACGGCAGGATAAGGGTTAAGAGAAGAGGAACTCTGGGAGCTTATAAAACATCTTCCAAAACACCCCTTAACTCATTACCATCTGCACATAGCATTAATTTAGAGTTTACTTCTGGACAAATTTTTTCCCTCCTCACATTGAAAGCATTTGCTGACAACAAAATAGCCCTACCTGTGACTCAACGTGTTGTCTTTTTCATTGGATAAATGAAAAAAAACATTGTAGGAAAATGAGAAAAAGCCGGTTACCATCTTTTTAGCCTTTTCCTACAATGTTTTCCAAAATGCTGTCTTTTCAGTGGTGGTAACGGTTATTTTATGTTAAGAACAAAAGAACATTTTGTAAACATTTCAACAACGCAATTAGTTATATTTTCTTGAAATAAGGGGTCTATTTGTCTCAGCGAAACATGGGTTCTATAGATCGCAGGGTCCAAAATTTAAGCGGTCTAGATGGTCTGTGGTCGAGATGTCTGATATCCTTCAAGTTCTACATTTCCATATTTTCAATAAAAGCAAAAATATAAACAGACACGAGGAAATTAATATGGGGACATAAAACAAACTAAAAATTCACAATAAGTCTTTATTAAGAAGGTAATCCGCATATCGTAGACAAATATCACGCAAAAGACCGGATGGTACCGGTGTATAGCATTCCCGGGTTATAATAGCCTCCAATATGGCGGACAGTTCTGCGAGATTTTTAGGTTCGTTGAACAATAAGGTCCTAATATATCGTTATATATCACAAAAGGCTGTATTTTCTTTCGAATTATAACTATCAAACTGTTTCTGAAATAGAAAATATACTTGTTAAGGTCATGCAAACACTGTATGGCCCAAAAACAACTTAGGTTCGGTAAAAATAGCTAAGGTTCGGTTAGGTTCTGTGTTTAGGGGGACCCCATACATGTAGCTGGCACAGATGGAGAGATAGTGGAAATACGTATTTACTGGAATTAAAAAAGTTGTGTATGGCAAGAAAATGTCTCATAAGCCCTTTGCTGCGGTCTTGTATCAAGGAAAGTAGCAAACTTCCATACCATAGAGGCCACCACTAGCTTTTGTGGACAGTGTAGATCAAAATCAGACTGCACAGAGAAGGGACAAAGAGTGTGCAATCAGATTTGTGATCTACGCTGTTCACTGCTTTATTCTTTTTATGAATGGTTCATGTCTTGATCTTGTAGCAAAATGGCATTTGTGGGCCTTGAGGAAATGGTATTTATTTGTGTAGTTGTTAAACACTTAACTCATTACCACACTACAAACTTTTATGTTTGACCATATTGAAGGCATTTGCAGATGACAAAATAAAAGAGGCGGAAAATTTGAAATTTGTTTTGTAAAGGGTAGAAAACATTGTGGGAAAAGGAAAAAATGCTGGTTACCAGCATTTTCTCCTTTTCCCACATTGTTTTCTAAAGGCTCCTCACTCAGGATTGTCAAAAGTAGCCTAGGGATTGTGTGCTATAAATGGGTTAAACAATGACGATAGCTCTTGAGAACATAGTTAAAAAAGGAGAAATTGCTGGTAACTAGCAATTCATCTTTTTCCTTCAGTCTTTTCAAAAGGCGTCTCTCTTGGGTCATTGAAAATGGGTATTTGATGACAGATTAACTGTAATGTTTTACAAACAATATTAAAATCCTTTAACTCAGTCTCTTAGAGTCACAGCCTGCCAGCGGTAAACCAAATGTTCACGATGTTCGACTTGTGAACTTGTCATATGCAAGCGATGTCAAAGTTCTCAAAGAAGCAAGTAGAGATGACTCACCCCCACCTCTCACTAACCTGAATATACAGAAGGCAAGTATATTTTTTTTGTACAGTCTGAAATTTGGCTAAACTGAATGGCTGGTTGTGGATTTTTCACATAAAGATATGTTCTGACTTGTAAGCAGTACTCATGCTACCAAATAAAAGTGATTGATATTTGTCATTTGGATAATTCAGCTATTGATTATTTTTCTCAAGCTTTGATATTAAATATAGACTATTTCATCACAGATAAAAGTCAGGTAGATTTCCTCAACTTGCCTTGAATACATATTTGCTTGCATTAGAAATATGTGGTAATCTCTCGTTTCATGCCTTAGCAGACGTAATATCTTCAAGCTACGTAACTCAGAGGTCACATGCAACAATTGTAATAATCCAAAGATTATGATCTGAGACAATTTACATACTGAAGTTATTGGCAATAAAATATGCCATTACTTTAGAATTCTTAGTGCACTTTTATTATAGACAGTTCTTTAATTGTCTTATTAACTTTTACGGCTGAAAATTTATTTTTGACTGCAACCTGTGACATCAGGGTTTCAGCATAAAGATGCAGCTTGTAAATAATCATGCATATCTTAAGTAATGGACTCAGTATTGTGGAACAGCTTGACGGATAAGTTTCATTTCCTCTCTGTATGATGCTTGTGTACTTTTTAAAGACCAACTTCTTTCCAAGCAACAGCCTTTTTCCTTTTTTTATTCACTTGAGTAATAATATGGCATTCAATTAATTTTTTGTCTCTGAGATACTGTTCAAAAATGAACAATCATTATCAACATTATGATATAATGAAGTTGCTCATCTTGAAAAATGAAAAAAAAAAAAAAATTAAAGAATTACAACAACATAACAGGAAATTATATTTTGTGTAAAAACCATGTCTTTTTACACTTTGACCCACCTAAGAATAACAGATTTTATTCTATGCTTTTTGGTACATTATTGAGAAATATTGGTGAGATCTTTTTCAATATTTCATGGTTACGACCATTCATGGTTACGACCAAAGAAAATACCAATTTTCATATTCTGACTCTTCAGTTGAAAGCAAAAACAGTTGCAGGGAGGGTACAATACAAGGAAAATCCGAACTGTATCAGATTTTGATTAAGATACCCCCAGAAAGGGTTAAAAACATGAAATAAATAGAATAATCGAAAAGAGCTGTACTTGATTTTGATTAACTTATTTCATCTGGTGAACATCATTGGCTCCATTCGTAAAAATACTGGTATTACCAATGGTGTGGACTTGATGAAGTAAATTTCTATCTTACACCGTAAAAAACAAATATCCTCTATGTCTTCTTCACAATAATTTCCATACTTTTTTCCATGGTACGATTAAAATTTCAAACATTTAATAACCTCATGGTTTACTTGTAGCCACTTTTGGGCCATGTAACCCTTTACTAAACGATCCTAAGTTTTAACGACCCTTAGGAAGAGTCTTTTGAAAACATTATTGGAAATGATGGTAACCAGCATTTACTCCTTTTCCCACAATGTTTTCTACCCTATCAAAAACAATTTCCATTGTTTGAACCAAATTTAGAATTGTCATAGTAAATGCTCTGAATTTGAACAGGTCTATAACAAATTTCAGATTTTGAGTTACATCTATTTTGTAGTCTGCAAGTGCTCTCAATTTGGACCAGTCTAAAATTTTGTTGTGTGGTAAGGAGTTAAATGTGAATAGCAGCCTTTTACAGCTGTGTTGATGTACATGTATGAACACTGTAATGATTCCCCAATATATTTCAAAAATCTTTTTTGTAGATTAATGCACGATTGCGCCAGAATTTGGAGGAAAAGAGGCGACAAGTTAATTATGTAGGGATGGGAGTTACTCCAGAAGGACAGAAAGTTTTTAATGCCATTGTTAAAACGTAAGTATCTGGAACACATGTGATGAAATCTTTGGTCCAAAGAGGTATGTTGTTAATGAGTTTGTTGCAAAACATAGATGACAACAAGAAGAAATACCTGTTCACAGAATTATTTTGTCCTTGTGCCAAATGACACAATTTTAGACTAGTCCAAATTGAAACCACTCGCAGACAACAAAATAAATGCAAGTCAAAAATAAAAAATTGTTTCCAGCAGGCTAGTAAATATTGTGGGAAAAGGAGAAAATGCTAGTAACCAGCATTTTGTCCTTTTTGCACAATTTTTTCCAAAGACTTCTATCCATTTGGTTTAGCCAATCAGAGGTTGTGTTACTTACAACTTTAGAAACCTTGGAGAATAAGACTAAGAATATTCTCAAGAATGGTTGGTGAATACTGGCCCAGACTTGTCTTTTTGCAACTGATCTAACTCAATGGATCACAGAATCTGCTATTCATACTTTCCTACAAGAAGATATCACTTTACAACTACAAGGTAACACAAGAATTTCTTTGTTGTTCTGCTTCTAGATTTGTCTTTTGAAAACATTGTGGAAAAAGAAGGAAACACTAGAATCCTTTTCCCATACTTTTTCTATGGATTCAGAAACAAATATTGTTATTATACCTCCACAAATGAATGTTTTCAGGGGTATACTGGAATCAGCCTGTCTGTCAATGTGTCTGTCCGTGTACAAAATACTAGTAATTTTATGTCGCAAGCTCCTGCTACTGTTTTTCTTCAATTGTATTGAAACTTTGCACATATATTGATCATACATTGAAGATTTGCAAGACACAATTTTCAAGTTTCAACTCTTCCTGGTTAACTCTTTACCACATGAGAAAATTTTAGACTGGTTCAAATTGAAAGCATTTGCAGACTACAAAATAAAGGTGATTGAAAAATTGAAATTTGTTCTGGGAAGGATAGAAAACACTGGGGGAAAAGGAGAAAATGCTGGTTACCAGCATTTTCTCCTTTCCCTACAGTGTTTTCAAAAGGCTTCTTTCTCAGGGGCGTCAAAAGTAGGGATTGTGTGGTAATGAGTTAAGGAATTATCTCCCCTTGAACTTGACTTATCTCCCTTTGAACCTGACACTTTTTTTCTGTCAAGTGGTGGCGGGGGTATTAAGTCATACTCAGTGACAGGTCTAGTTAGAATCATGTTTAATCTGTCATTGACTAGTGTGTTGACTTTAGACTTTAAATGTACCATTTTGTAGTTTGGTGAGGAGTTAGAATACATTATTATGAGTTAATACCATTATTCTGCATAACTTTGTGATAAAAAGTAGTACTTGTAACCCAATATGCTGCAGGTTCTAATCTCTTTTGAGTACAGATATTTTCATTGGAGTGTCCGAGAGCTAAGCACTTCAGAACCCTCGCCTAGGAATACTTGACCCTTTACCCCATAAGGCATTTCTATGGTGTCTCTATGTGACCATAAATAACAGCAAGGATGAAGCCATTTCTTTTGTGTATATGACACCTTTTGATACTGTAGAAAACATTGTGGTAAAATGTGAATTTGCTAGTCACGAGCAATTTCACCGTTTGCCACAATGTTTTCCAAAGGCTCCTACTAGCAATGGGTAGAAATGTATATATATATATGGAGTAAAGGGTTAACTCTCTACCAAATGACAAAATTTCTCCAAATTGAAAACATTTGCAAACACCATATAGCCTGCTAATATTTCAAATGATAATTTCTGTCTTTTAAAGTATAGAAAACATTGTGGGAAAAAGAGGAAATGCTGGTTACCAGCATTTTCTCCTTTTCCCACAGTGTTTTTTAAGGTCTGCTCTTACAGCCTCGTTAAAACTCAGGATTGTTTGGTAAAGGGTTAAACGAAGGATATACATGAAGATGTAAAATCATGTTAAACACTGCCTCATACAACATCCCTTCAATTATTTTCTGTAGACTGTCCACATTTTACAATATTTTTCAAATTTGTCAGAGAACGTAATGATTCAGTGTGTTATAAAGAAAGTAATAAGTGTAAAAGTAAAATGTACTATGGTCTTTTATAATATGGAATTAAAAAAGAGATATAAATGGAAAAATATTTTTTCTATTCAATCTACAGAATAGCGGATGTAAAATGGGACCGACAAAATATAGTAGTTATGGATGAAATCACAATAAAACCACCATATGGCCTGACAGATTGTCGAGGTCGAGACGGAAGTAAAGCCTTAGAACATGTAAAGAAGATTGTAAGTGTGCTAGGATTATCTTTATATGCCATGATGATAACCCGTTTTATCACATGACTCTCTTTGTCTTCAATGTAATACAGCCATTACAAATTTTCTTGTCTCACACTTGTGTGAGATAAGAAAATAGTACTGTATTTGGTCAACACTCTGAAATTATATGCTTCACTTCTAAAACAGTGCTGACCTAGGTTTCTGAAAGAAATTAGTGGTCAAAGTTCTTAACATGATGAAGTTGTTAATTTAATCACTGTTAGACATAAACAAAAATCGATATTATGCAAGTTTCTTTGGAACTTTTTTCGTTCGTAATGTAACTGTCAAACTAGGTGCACAGGCTTCATGTAAATTTCACTACAAATGATACATGTATGCCTGTGGTTTAACACATTTTGGACTACAGTGGAGCTCCGTTATAACGCTGTCGATGGGAGCCACGATCGTCAACAGCGTTATATCCGGGGCTAAGTTTATAACGCTGATCCCCCCCCCCCTCCAGACACTACCCGCAGCCTATCCGCCAACCATTGCCAGACTACAGAACTATGGCTTATTAATTATAGTTTTCACAAATTCATTCTTACAAAAATGAAAAAGCAATGTTCTAAATACTAAAAACTAAGACATGCCTATTTACATTTGAACATTTATTTATAGGACATTGAACAATTTAGATTCTTTTGTACGTAATGCCTTAATTATTCCCAGTTAGTTTCTATCAGCGAATCTGGTCATCAAATAACGTTACAACTACGTAAAAGAGCTTATTTTGTCTTGAGGACCGTTTCAATTAGAAAATATTCACCCGCTGTTTTGCTAAATTACAGCAAAATTCATTCCAAAATTAAATTAAATGCTATCGTGTTTGATTGCAGACGGTGCCGCAGCCATGTTTTTTTCAGTCATACTGACGATTGCATAACGAACTTGAATCAGCAATGACGAAAGAAATCTTTTTAATAATCAAACGAGATAAGACCCCCGTACATGATGAAAGTCACAGGGGAATTTAACCTACTATCCGTAAAGAAATCACATCAGTCGTATATCCACACAATCTTTGCAGTAAAGTTTGCATTAGTGGTACATGTATGACGTAACACACCAACAATGCAAACCGAGAGGGTTGTAAGTGCAAGTGTTTGTCGTAGACACTTAAACCGTTTTGCCCGAAGAATTTACACCTGGCTATGGGCTGACCTCCATTCAAAACTAAGTGATCATGCAATAAGCCAGTATCTCTTTTGCTTTATATTTTCTGATACAACCCTTCTGCGTATCATAAAGATTATTGCAAGAGTAACCGAGTCGTGTCACATGTACGTTGTGTAGTCGGTACAAAGAGAGTCATTCGGCTATTTTATGAAAATTTTGTTGTGACTGAGATAAAAAAGAAATTGCGAGATTTGATGCAGATTAGTTGCTAATAAATGAAGAAGAAAAACAAGGTTTTGTATTCAATAATGCTGTATTTTGTAATCATGGGGAATGCACTGGCGAGTTACGGAACATTCGATATCGCCGTTACGATCTACATACAGACAGCCATATTGACGTAAAGTTTGTATAATGCAAGATAGTGTGCAAAGACAATTATGGGACAAAGTCCTTTTGTTACCTACTGTGCGTGTATTACTCAAAAGTAATTGTGCAAAGCCATAGGTGATAAATGTAATCAACAAGGTAAAGGTTTGAAAAATTGTCACATTATGTGCATGGTATCGATTTTTTATTTCACTGAGAGTTTTTTTTTTTACTTTGAAGATTTTTGTGAGAGCAACGGTGGATTCGGATCAGACTCAAAAATGGTCAACCCCCGAAATTTTGGGAGCCAAGGGACACCTGCGTTATAACGGAATCAGCGCTATAGCGCACTTCGTTCTAACGGGGTTCCACTGTATAATTCTTGTTACACAAAAATGTGATAAAAAGAATCTGACACTTGTTGGTTTTTGAGGTAAAAAGTTATTAAACTCGTCCACAAAAAATGTTATTAAGCTCGCCAAAGACTCGTTTAATGACATTTTTGTAGACTTGTTTAATAAATTTTTATCTCAACAACCAACTCATATCAGATCCTATATATCTTACAACAGTGATGCTGTAAAGATTTTGAGGAAGGTCAAGGCCTTAGAAAACATTGTGGCAAAAGGCTATTTTGATTGAGGACTGGAAACTCATTACTTGTCCAGTGAAGTATGTGTTAACTCTTTACCAAATGACAAAATTTTAGACTGATCCAAATTGAAAGGATCTGTCGATGACAAAATAACAGTGATGGAAAATTGGAAATTTGTATCAAAGAGGAGAGAAAACATTATGGTTTCCAGCATTTTCTCTTTTTTTTCACAATGTTTTCAAAGGGCTTCTTTCTCAGGGTTGTCAAAGGTAGGGGTTGTGTGGTATAGGGTTAAGACTTAATCTAGAATCAAACAGCAGAGTTTTGAACACATACAAATTTAAAGAATTGGTAGACAAGAATAAGCAGACATACTAAATGTGGCCAAAATAGAGTGATTTCAACTTCCTCTTTTGCCACAATGTTTTAAAAAGCCCTTGTCACCAAGGTCTAGAAAATTCAGGATTGTGTTGTCAAGGGTAAAACGGCATCAATTGCTCCCCCCCCCTTTTTTTTTTTTAAAGGTGACAAAAATTAGGTCAGCTTGAGAGCATTTTTACAGAATTAACTCTTTACCAAATGACAAAACTTTGGACTTGTCCAAGGCACTTGCAGACAACAAAATAAACCCCACTTAAAAATTGAAATTTGTTTCCATCAGGGTAGAAAACTTTGTGGGAAAAGGAGAAAATGCTGGTTACCAGCATTTTCTCCTTTTCCCACAGAGTTTTCTAAAGGCCTATTTTTCAAGGTCGTTAAAAGTCAGGATATTGTGGTAAAGGGTTAGATAAATATAGCTCATGTGATGGTTTGTATTGACAGTTGTAATTGAAATTTGTTTCCATCAGGGTAGAAAACTTTGTTGGAAAAGGAGAAAATGCTGGTTACCAGCATTTTCTCCTCTTCCCACAGAGTTTTCTAAAGGCCTATTTCTCAAGGTCTTTAAAAGTCAGGATATTGTGGTAAAGGGTTAGATAAATATAGCTCAAGTGATGGTTTGTATCGACAGTTGTCATTGTTTGGTAAAGGGTTACAATGTTGAAATTCGCATTTGTTTTTCTTTGCAATTTCTTGGTTAACAACTGCTTTATTTCAGATACAAAAACATATAAAGGACACAGAGCAACAACAGAGGTATAATGATCTGCGAAAGTCACATTCTCCATCACCCTCATCATCAACATCATCCTGAATCTGAGATAGAGAAACAAACTAACAGACGAAAAAACACTCTTCAGATAGTTGCATTTGTCCACATGTTTTTGACTGTCCAACAAGTTCTCTCTTTTTCCTATGATGGCTGAACGCTCAACTCTTTGCCAAACTACAAAAGTTTGGACTAACTCAAATTGAAAGCGTTTGCAGACAACAAAATAAATGTGACTCAGATTCTGAAATTTGTTTTTGGAAGTAAAGAAAACATTGTGGGAAAAGGAGAAAATGCTGGTTTCCAGCATTTTCTCCTTTTCCCACAATGTTTTCAAAATTTTTCTTTCTCAGGATCATTAAAAGTCTTGATTGTGTGGTAAAGGGTTAACTCTTTACCAAACTGGGGACTTTTAATCAGGATTTTTAACAACCCTGAGAAAGCAAGCTTTTGAAAACACTGTTGGAAAAGGAGAAAATGCTGGTAAGCAGCATTTTCTCATTTTCCTGCAATGTTTTCTACCCTTCACAGATAGAATTTCAATTTTCAATTCACATTTAAATTGTCATCTGAAAATGCTTTGAGTTTGGACTAATCCAAAATTTTGTTGTTTTGTAAAGTGAAAGGGCCAAATAGATCTTAACTCTTGACCACACAATAAGTTATTTGGCATCCCTGAAAAAGGAGGCTCATAAAAACATTGTGGGAAAAGGAGAAAACCAGCATTTTTCTTCTTTTCTCCCAATGTTTTCTATCATATCGAAAGACAGAAATCATCATTTCAGCTAATTTTTTTTTTGTTGCCTACAGATACCTTCAACTAGGTTGAAGCCAATGTTTTGTGCTTCTGTTAACCCATTACCACACAATCCCTACTTTGATGCCCCTGAGAAAGAAGCCTGTAGAAAACATTGTGGGAAAAGGAGAAAATGCTGGTAACCAGTATTTTCTCCTTTTCCCACAATGTTTTCTACCCTTCACAAAACAAATTTCAAATTTTCTGTCACTTTTATTTTGTCGTCTGCAAATGCTTTCAATTTTGACCAGTCTAAAATTTTGTCGTTTGGTAAAGGGTTAAGAGTTAAATACTGTAAAAGAATGACCCAAAGATTGTAGTGATAAATGTTAAGGTCGTCTAGGCCCGTATTCACCAACCATTCTTGAGAATATTCTTAGTCTTATTCTCCAAAGTTTTCTAAATTTGTAAGTAACACAACCTCTGATTGGCTAAACCGAATGGTTTAGCCAATCAGAAGTTGTGTTACTTACAAATGTAGAAAATTCTGGAGAAAAAGACAAGGAATGTTCTTAAGAATGATTGGTGAATACAGACCCTGTTCTGATAGTCTCTCAAAATATCAAAGAGGGCAGATTCCTAATTAAACTCTTTTTTTTTTGTGTGAAGTATTGTCTGTGTTCAATCTTTTTTGAGGGGAAAAAAAACAACAAATTATCGCATCAACCTGAAGGTTAGTTAGTGACTGTATACTTTCTTAGTTTGCCTTCTAACCACAGATAGCCTAAGGAAAACATGGTCAGAAAAGGAGCAGTTACATGTTACAAGCTGTTTCTTTTCTTTTCCAAAATGGTTTTCTATACAGTGGAATAAGTACATATTCCATTCCAATGGTTTCCTTAGTAATTTAAAATGCTGGTTAAAAGCATCCATTTATAGCAATTCAAGGCCGCCCTGGGAAAGAAGGCTTTTGAAAGTATTGGGAGAAAAGTCAAATGCTGGGTATCAGCCTTTTCTCATTTGCCGACATTTTTTACCTTTTCAAAGACAAATTGTAACCATTTAATTTGTTTGTCTGCAAAAGCTGTCAATTTTGTTGTCTGGTAAAAAGTTTAAATCTTTACCAAACCACAAAATACTACTCTAGCCCAAATTGAAAGAACTTGCAGATGACAAAAGAAATGAAACCCAAATTGAAATTTATTTCCTGCAGGGTAGAAAACATTGTGAGAAACGGAGAAAATGCTGGTTACCAGCATTTTCTCCTTTTCTCACAATGTTTTCAAAAGGCTACTATCTCAGGCTCGTGAAAACCAGGGATTGTTTGGTAAAGGGTTAAATTCAGGTATTCTTTCACTGGAAAAGCTGTAATTTTAGACACGCCTATATTGAAGGCGCCCACCCAGGTGGCTCAGTGGTGAGTGTGTCGGACTCATGACCTGGTGGTTGTGAGTTCGATACTCGGTTGAGGCGAACTTCCTTTCTGGCATATTTTTGTCTCTCACCTCTGCTGAAGCATGTGAGGAAAGTAGTTGGTGGCTTTGGAAAGAAAGTTGTGTAAGTACCGGTGTGAGAAAGCCAGGAAACACATGTGCCTCACCGACCGCCATGATATGGCCTTAGCTGTTAAAGTGGCGTTAAACCCCAATACAACCAAGAACATATATTGAAGGCATTGAAATTGTGAAAATCAAGAAATATGACTCAGATATTTGAATTTGTGTTTGGATATTTCACCTTGGTCCATATTCACTAACCATTCTTACGAACAGTCTTTGTGTTATTCTTCAGATTTTTCCAAACTGAAAGTTACATAAAGTCTGATTGGCTAAACCAAATGATTTAGCCAATCAGAATTTATGTGACTTTCAAATTTGGAAAATTCTTTGAGAACAAGACAAAGAATGCCCTAAAGAATAGATGGTAAAATACGGACCCAAGTGTTATGATTGTAGGCTTTTACAAGTTGAAGGTATTAGTAGACAACATAATTATTCAGTGGAGCTCAAAAGATGATTTCGATCTTTGAAATGGTAAAAAAACATTGTGGGAAGAGGAGAAAATGCATTTTAACATCATTCTTTTTTTTTCAACATTGTTTTGGAAAGCGCTTTTTCTCAAGGTTGTTAAAACTTTGATTGTGTGGTAAAGGGTTATAGAACAGAAAACATGGTGAGAAATGGATAAAATGCTGGTCATGAACATTTTCTTCTTTCTCTTTAATTTTTTTTTTCCAAAACCTCTTCAGGGTTTCAAGATTATTGGATTGTTTTGTAAGGGTTCAGAGTGAGTAATTAGATCAGAATCACAAAGTAAAAGGAAAGATTTGTAGGGTATTTCAGAATCATGTCAAATGTAATTTTATGTTAATTTGTCTTTTATTTATAGTCTTCGGAGGTTTTTAATTTTTTTTTTGTGATGTCAAATGCAAAAATCTTATGGCAGTCAAAAGTAAAAGTTTGTTTCAGTGTTAACAGATAGAACAAGGGAGAAAAAGTCTGAAAAATAAACAAAAAAAAAGAGGAAAAATGGATAAAAAAAATCTGTACAACACATGCCAAATGAAAAGGAAAGAAAAAAGCTTTTTGCCAACAGGGAAAAAAAAAACCCAAGAATTGCAGTGTTAGTAATTTTCTTTGTTCAGATAAGCCCCAAATATTGCTCTTAACCTTCTACCTAAAACCTGAATTTTGGGCAGGTCCAAAATGAAAGCATTTGCAAAGAACATGTTGAATATAGTTCAGATGATAGGATAGAAAACATCATGGGAAAAGGAGAAAATGCTGTTTTTAGGATGTTCTACTTTTTCCACAATATTTTCATATGCCTTTTTCTTTGGGGTCATTCAAACTTGAGACTGTGTGGTAAAGGGTTAAATAGACAAAAAGTTTATATGGCGTGCAAACTAATCCGACCATACCTTTTTCGAGAGAGAGAGAGTGAGAGAGAGAGAGAGAGATGAATCTCCACTGCCAAGAAATACAGATGTTGATGATGTCTGAACTTGATCCAAGAAAACCTTAAAAGCCTTTCTTTGTTGACAAAAAGAAAACCTTAAGAAGTTTTAGCTCATTGTTTTTTCTGTAAACTCATGAATAGAAGGCAAATTTTTAAAATTTTCAATATTGAAAGCATTTGCAAATGACAAATAGTGCTAAAATGATGAAATTTGGTCTTGAAAATGGAAGAATTATTGTTTGAAAAGGAGAAATAAGCTATTTACTCAATGTTTTCAAAAGGCTTCTTTCTCACAGTCATTCAGTCTCGGGATTGTGTGGTAAAAGGTGAAACTAAACCATACGTGTTGTACAAATGAGTATACAGTATAAGAAAAAGGATAATGTTGAAAATGTTACTATACTGAAATGTTGTTATTCAAACATTTTACAAATAGAACTGAACAGAACAATTTTTTATCAGAATGATACAAGTAAGAAGGATTAAAATAGTACAGAAAAAAAAAACTGAATTTTTTGTTTTTCAACCAACAATTAATGTTTTGATTTATTTGATAGTCACATAGGGATTGATCAGCTGTATGGGTTGGTCAAAAAGGGAAGGGTCTGATCACAGGCCAAATTATTATAGGCCTGCAACACATGTAAAGGGGATTTAGACATATGGGTTAATCATGTCTCTGGTCAGCCTATGCAGCAGTCCATGCAGACTTAACCAAATGAGAGTATCTGATTTTAGCTCGGCCAGCGGCTTATGTCATGGCCTGGTGTCCGTCTTGCAAGCGTTAACTTTTATTTCAAACATCTTCTTCTTTGAAACTACTCATCCAATTTTGATGAAACTTCACAGAAAAGATCATGCCATGGTCTTCTTTCGAATTCCTTGAAAGAATTTGGTTCCTTCAAAAACTGTGGTTGCCATGGCAACAAAACTGAAAAATATTTAATTTTTTTATAAATCTTCTCCGAAACATTAAGGGCTACCAAATTTGGCATTAGCTTTATCTAATGGACCTCTGCTATGTTCCTTCAAATAATAGCCCTGGGGTCAAATTTGGCCCTGCCCTGGGGGTCACAAGTTTTATATGGGCTTATATAGGGAAAACTTTAAAATCCTTCTGGTACCTAGCCGTAGGGCCTTGAGCTACCAAATTTGGCATGTATCTTCAGCAAGTGTTTGTCTATCAAGAGTGCCCAAATTATAGCCCTGGGATTAAATTTGGCCCTGTCCTGGGGGTCACAAGTTTTACACGGGCTCATGTCTGGAAAACCTTAAAAATCTACTTGTACCTAGCCATGAGGACTACCAAATTTTGCATGTAGCAGTATCTAGTGGGCCTCTACCAGGGAGGCTCAAATTTGGCCCGGTCCCAGGTGTCACAAGTTTTAAATGGGCTTATGTAGGGAAAACTTTAAAATCTTCTTGTACCAAGCCATAAGGCCTAGGGCTACTTAATTCAGCATCTGGCTTTATAAAGTGGTTGTCTACCAAGGGTGCCAAATTATAGCCCTGGGATTAAATTTGGCCCTGTCAGGGTGGGGGTGGGGGTTTTGCAAGTTTTACACAGGCTCATATTGGGAAAACTTTAAAAATCTACTTGTACCTAGTCTAGCCATAAGGACTACCAAATTTTGCATGTAGCTTTAACTAGTTTGCCTCTACCAGGAGGGCCCAAACTGTAGCCTTAGGGTCAAGTTTGTCCCCACACCAGGGCTCACAAGTTTTACATGGGCTTTTGTGGTGAAAACTTTATTATGAATCATCTTGTTACCAACCATAGCAAAGACTAGGGCTGCTAAATTTAGCCCTGTCTCATGGGTCTCATGTTTTACAGGGCCTTTTATTGAGAAAACGTTGAAAATCTTGTTTATAACCACACATTCTTGACCTGTATTATTTGGTATGAGGCTTTATTGTTTTGAACATCCACTAGGATTCAAGTAATTATAGTTTTGCGGTCAAAATTGGCTTTGCACAGGGGTCGTAGGATTTTATAGAAAAAAAAAAATGTATGTCCTCAAGTTTGAAACCAATTAGCCAAATATTGTAATGTTTGGTTTGTAGTGTTTTTACTTATTAGCCAGTGGAGCAATACAGGGCCATCATGGCCCTCTTGTTACTAGTACATGTATGTTATTTTCTGATTTGCAAAAGTCTACTGTTGGATAAATTTAATGTAGTTGTAAAGTGCTATCTCGGATTAGCCTTTGCAGACTGTGTAGGCTGATGCGAGACGACATGATACGCAAATGTCCAAATGCTCCTTCTTGCATGTTGAATGCCCATTAAATTTATACATGTTAGTCATGGTGTGGCAAAAGGGCTTTAACTCTTTACCAAATGACAAAATTGTAGTATGGCCATCCCCGTGGGGTCCCGGATTTTTTTTTTACTGTATAGAATAGGACCTCGGCATTTCTCTATGGCATGTAGAAGGCGACTAAAATTAGCAACAAACGGCTGCTTTCCTCGTAATTCATAGGATTGCAGCAGGCTGGGTAGTTCTTATTCCAAATCCTATATAGGAATAAACCACTGCAGTCCCGCGATCGTCACATCTGCCATTTCATATGGCGGAACAAAAGTGACAGCATGCATGTCGTAAAAGGCAACAAAAGGGGCATCATTTTGTGTTTCGTCCATTCCTCATTTATCATGTTTGTCTTATGTTGTTGCACATGTATGTTATTTTCACCTCGCATTTACTAAGTAAAACGCTATTCATATAGAATGGTCCAAATTGAAAGCATTTGCAGAATGTCAAAATAAAAGTGACTGAAATTTTGAAATTTGGTTCAGTAGGGATAGAAAACCTTGTGGGATAAGGAGAAAATTCTGATTACCAGCATTTCCTCTAGTCCCCACAATATTTCAAAAGGCCTCTTTCTAAGGATCGTCAAAAGTCGGCACTGTGTGGTAAATGGTTAACTCTTTACCAAACAACTCCGACATTTAAGGGCCCTGCAAAAGTAAGCTTTCGAAAACATAGTAGGAAAAGGGGAAAATGCTGGTAACTAACCATTTTGACAAAATATGGCTCATTTATTCAACGCTGTCTGCTGTTTCAGAACGTAAGTTGTCCTTTCATCAAACCACCATTTGTTTTCCCATGGAGGTTTTTAGCTTCACGGGTGGAAGGCCAGCAGGCCAGCAGGCTTATGTCATGGCCCAATGTCTCTTGTGTGTCATCAATCCATTCGTTAATTTTTATTTCAAACATGTTCTCTGAAACTACCCATCCAAATTTGATGAAACTTCACAGAAATTATCTTGAAATGGTCCTCTTCAGATTTTCTTGAAATAATTTTATTCCTTCAAAAACTCTGGTTGTCATGGCAACAGATTGAACAATATTTAACATTTTTTAAAAATTATCTTCTCTGAAATCCTCTTGAGCAATACCATAGGCCTAAAGCTACTGAATTTGGCATGTAGCTTTATCTAATGGACCTATATCAAGTTTCTTCATATATACCCCTTGGGTCAAAATTGGTTCCATTCCAGGGATCACAAGTTTAACATGGGCTTGACCAATCTCCGAGCAGAGTTGTCGTTCGTTACCTCACATACATCTCTGCGATGGGCTAAATGACAAGAATCTTGTCAAACCGAGGAAAAGATGTTTTGTTACTGTTTAGCTGTTTCATATGTAAAATTGTAAGTTAGACAAAAGAAATATGATTCTGGATACATTATAGGTGCGTTCAAACTGATGAATTTACCTGTATAAAATGGGACTATTTTTTTCGAGCCTCTTCACTTTTCAGAATCTTACGCCGATTTTAACAAAAATGGCTGCGCCCATGAATGATGACAACTGATTTGACACACCGCTGGATCTAAGTTGTACGATTAAAAATCAACTTATCGTCCTTTAAAGATATTTAGGCTTTTCAGAAAATCCCTCTTTTGTTCATTTCCTATCAGTAAGTCTGACTGGTCCCATGCTGTTTGAACAGCACACGAAACAAGCGATATTGGTCTTTCTTTCACCGGCGTTTGTGTAGCCATTTTGAGTTAAGGTCATGTGACAAAAATATGATGTAATGACGGACTACTTTCTGAGCCCACTACAGAGGTAAATGTAATGATCCGGAGTGCAAGAGAGTGGGGCTTGATAGTAACTTCCATTTAAATATTTATCAAGGGAAGTAACTCCTGTTATATAGGATAACGTTTGTTACTATTTACCTCCCTCGGTTATCAAACTACAGTGATACATGATTGGTGCTAGGTATTTAAGTATTTTTATAGAAAATATTTTGTTTTCAGGGAGAGTGATTCTTTTTAGATGCTAATAGTTATGCTCACATGAGTAGAATATTAAATTCAAAGTAAGGTTTCTATCATTCAGGTTTTTACCCCAAGAAATTTACTTTTCTTGCCAAAGAATAAACCGGTTTCTATTGCCTGAAAATATTCAATGTTTTCAAAAGCCTTTTGCAAGGTCATCAACTCTGATTTGTGAGGTAAAGGGTTAAAAAGCCAGTGAAGCGATACAGGGCCATCATGGCCATCTTCTTTTTTTTAAGGAAGCATGCATTTTTGGAAACATAGTCTTACCCAACCTGTTAAAACAGCTATAAATTCCACTACAAACAAAAGTAAACAGTAGTCCTTTTTTCACAATGTTTTCAAAAGCCTTTTTGCTCAAGGTCATTACAAACCCAGGTTTGTTTAATGAAGGGTTAGGCCGCATTTGATTAGTAAAATGAAAGCGCTTTCAGTCTAATGAGCAGTCAGCTGATGAAGATTTTGTGCAATACCATAGGCTTTTGAAACTACAACGGAACACTGTAATTATTATATCTCGATCATCAAACGCTGTTACTATAAATAGCACATTGCAGCATTGCCTATATATCGTACGCAAACGTTTTATTTCAACACATGTTAGTCATAGTCATAGTATACAGAACAATTATACATAAACCATACTCTGTGAAAAGGCGCCTTAATTAATAGCCATATCCGACTGGTTTATTGTGTTGCACTCTGTTGTATTGGACTGGTAATTTCACGATTTCATTTTTTTTTTGTAAAATACAAACCTTATACCCTCAAATCGTCGAAATGTTTGTGAAGCACGAAATGGGCAGCTTGGAGATAGGCGGAGATTACTATTCATTTTTGTGAATCACGAAAGTTGACCAGTCGAATACGGCTAATGTAGCTGCGAAAAGTATTGACCCAGGTCAGTCTGGGAAGTCTGACCTAGGCTGAAACCTTTCGCTATCGCTCGACTCTCTGTATGCCCATGGACTAGTCTGCCTCATGATAAAGTTAGTTGTTAAGGTAAGACCTGTGTAATGCACTTCCAGTGAAAATTCTAATTGGTTGATAAATAAAGATAAATAAGGATTTATGCAGAAATAATATTTTTGCACATTTCTAACGGATCAGAAATTCCGTTTATGTCTATCTTGAAATTATTTTTTGACACTTTTGTTCGTTTTCTGAAAAGGGAGGTAATTATTATCTCTTTTTGAATTGAGAATATAGTGGTTTTAAATTTATAAATGATAATTCAAAGAAAGAAAAACTGGAAAAAAATGAAAAGGTGAAAGTACATGTAGTTCAATAATACTCATTTTTAATTATAGCTAATTTTGCAGGATGATATTTTAGTGGAAATAGCTGTTTTCAATTACACAGGTCTTACCTTAAAAACAGTGGATTTTAAAGATCCGTAAGTCGAATATGCATTAAGCCCACTTTTGCCAGAGAATGCTTGTATGCACTGGAACGCGGGGGTTTAAAATTTTTCAATCCTTAAAATTTAATGTGAAAGAAGCAAAGTTATGTACAGCATGCCATTACGCTGATAACAGGAAATTAAGGAAAAATGTCACTGACAACAGATTAATGTGTTTAACCCTTTACCCTTTACTTTATGCCAATTTGAGGTTCTTTCATTTCAGCAGCAAATAAAGATATGATGTCAAAAATATGGACAAATGAGGATACAAATATTTGATTGAGTGGAAACCATTGTGGGAAAAGGAGAAATTGCTCGTCACGAGCAATTTCTCATTTCCCACAATGTTTTCAAAAGCTGTCTGTTGTTGATACGTCAAAATGAGTATCTATGGAGTAAAGGGTTAACAAAGCAAAAGCACCGAATGAAGATTCCAAAGCTTGACTGCTGGAGATTTTTAACACTGAAAATTCAAAGTAATAAAAACGAGGGTGCATAAATATGTAAAAAATGTGTTGAGAGTAATCGGCCCTTCCTGCACAGGTTCCCTTTTGCCAAAGTTTGAGGTAAATATCTTCCATAATACCAGAGTTATGAGAAAGTATCAAACTCTATGCACAAAGTCAATGCAGACAACGAGTAAGCCGCGACAGTAACTCAACATTTTCTGTGAAAACTACGGTGGCACATTTCTGCCACGAAATACGAGATAGCTTTCATGATAATCTGAGAAAGCCAAAGTGATAAACAAAAGTTTCCTGGAAAATTTAGCGAGATAATGAAAAGTTAAAAAAAAATATCACGATAAAGTGAATATTTTGATGAAAAATTCCTTAATCGTGCACACGGAGATATTCTTATCGTGATAGTTCTGCCTGTTTCTCGATATCTAAAAATAGGAAATTCATCAGTTGGATTAACTCGGTTGTTTTTCACTGCACAAAATTGTAGTAGGTAAAAATTCGAATCATTAACAATTGTAAATTTTGACAGGACTCGAAATGAACAAAAGTCTGTAAAAATCTCAAAGACGACTTAAAATGCCCACTACGAACAACTTTAAAACCATTCTGGACAAATGAGAATTCATAAGGTTGTCGTCGGAGATGTTCCGAAACCGAATCTAATTATAGAGACCGTGAATGTCAGTTATGGGCACGAAAGCAAAAAGAAATCCTGATAATGGTTTGAATTAAAGTTGAAATTTTATTTATCTGGATAAAATTTCCAGGAAACTTTGTTTCCATCTTGGTTTACCGTTCAATAAACCACAGTTGTGAGTTATGAGGCACAATAAATAATCCATTGACGTAGCTCTGGTCAGTTGGCCCTGGTGTTGTAGTCTGTGTCGTCGTGGTGCAAAAACTTCGATATTTTCAAAAACTGAGACAAATTATAATATCTATTTCATTACTGAAGACATTTGCTTCAAATTTGGACAGGTGGTTAACCATCAATAAGGGAGCCAATACATCAAGGACAGGTAACGATAAAAAGGGAACCACACAACAGGGACAGAAAAATGATAAAAAAGGGAACCAATACGATAAAGATAGGTAACTATCAAAGTATTTATGACACAGTTATGCCGCTTTTTCGACTTTGACTTTTCACTGAAAATCAAGCAACAGTAGCTAAGCTTTGGCACCGCATGGGGTTTCTTGTTCTATAAAGAATGAGAGAAAAAAAATATTCACTATTCCAAGTTCCAACTTCTAGGCCACAATTAATAACTTTTTACCAAATTGTTTGAACAATCCTGGGAAATAAGCCTTTTGAAAACACTGTTGGAAAAGGAGGAAATGCTAATCACCAGCATTTTCTCCTTTTCCAAAAATGCAATCTACTCTATCAAGGACCAATTCCATCCTCTGTGCCACTTTTGATTCGTCGTCTGCAAGTTCTTTCACTTTGGATGTGTCTAAAATTTTGCCGTTTGACAAAGAGTTAAGCAGTCGTCTGTATGTGGTTTTAATCACAATAAATATTTGTCGTTTGGTATAGAGTTAAAATACCTGAGCTCAATACAAAACTTTATGTTGCGTTTATAGACATTGTTTACATGCAGCTGAGCTCGAACCTTCACTGTCCAATAGTTTGCTAACTATTTTGCAGTTGTATTTTCTTGGTCTGAACATCGTTTGGCATTCATGTACTTTAAATTCAAATCCTAAGCACTATGATTGTAAAAGTCATAAACTTTTCAATGATACATGAATACAAATTATTATACACACGCGTCTTTTGCGACTTTGGCTAAAAAAAAGGAAGGCGATGGGGAGAGAGGGATTTTAGCGTTTTCTTCCTTGCAATAAGTATGCCATTTCATGCTAACTTATACATGAAGATCGATAATATGAAAGAAAGCGCTGTCAGAATCAAGGAAGATTTGATAGAACCTCCTCCAAGTGTGTCATCGTTTCCATGGTAACGGGAGTCCATGTAATTGTAATCATCTACGTAGATTTTCCATATGAAGAAGTTGGGTTCGTGATGTTGGATGCTGCCTACGCTGAAGAACTTGTTCAGGCGGCTGGTCGTAAACCAAAGATAGCCACAATCATCAATGGCGAGTGTATCGACCCACTGCATTCTGTCGTCTGACGTCAGAGAAGACTGTGTTATGAGCTGTACGGATCCAAAGTCCTTGTCGAGGTTCAAATCATTCTTTATGTCCCATTTATGTACACTGTTGAGAGCCAGGGCGGAGAAGTACAAATTATGTTTGGCTCCGTATGCCATCCCATCGCCCATTGAAGCCTTTCTGCCAATTGTGCGCACAGCATTAGCAAAAGCTTCATTGTTTCCGCGGTTGTTCCTCAAGACGGAAGTCTCAATTTGTTGTAGTCCTACCCCTGCAACCGAACTGTAGTACAAGTACCGGAAGTCTGGAGACATTCCGATTCCATTAATTCCGGTTATAAGTCCAGTCAAAGTAATATTTGAAATGGTAACATTCTGGTAAGCTGGATCATTTCGCATCGTAGGATGTGTGAAAGCATAAGATGTGTCTTCTTGATAATCGTAGACAACCAGTTTGTAGGCCAAAGTGTCGGACATGTAGGCATACCTTGCCTTGCCGTTCTGATATTGAAGCACGACATCGTTCAGGTAGAACAAACCTTGTCCCACGACAGAGGTAGGAAACTCGTATCTGTGTATTTCTCTATGGTTTTGGATGTCGAATATGATGATTTTAGCTGGACATGCGTCTAATGGTTGGATTTCTATACTTTCCATATTAGGTATGTAACCTTCAAGAACAAGTTAGAGAAGAAATATGAGAGTATTGCTCTGAAAACGGGGCTTTAACCGTTTATCACACAATGACGACTTTTAATGCCCCTGAGGAAGAAGCCTTTTGAAAACATTGTGGGAAAAGGAGAAAATGCTGTTAACCAGCATTTTCTCCTTTTCCCACAAAGTTTTCTACCCTATTAAAACAAAATTGCGCCAATTGAGTCACTTTCAAATTGTCGTCTGCAATTGCTTTCAATTTGGATAGGTCTTATATTTTGCTGTGTGGTACCGGATTAATGTGTCTGTAAAGACGTATCGATCAAGTTAGCCTATCCGAAAACTTTCTGCCATTTTCATCAATTTCGAAACTGTCACCTGCAAACACTCTGAGTTTGGGACAGTATATCATTTGATATTTGGGAAACGGTTAAAATTTCACTTCTGTCATAATAATGAAGACGGAACAACACGAACTAATCCTAGAAAAAATATTTATAGGCCGAAGATGTTTTGTGTGTGTTGGGAGTGTGTTTTAAAGAAAGAATAAAACATTACTGAAGCCATTGTTTTCATTATCTATGTTGTCATTAGATACTCCTCATCACTCCATGGCTTCAGTTTGTTATAAGAAACCTTAAAATACAAAATTACTATGCAAATGTCATACTTAAGAATATCGTTGGCTGAGAAAGAAACAGAAAAAAAGTCTCTGTAAAAAGCGGATTCAAATCTCTCTCTCTCTTCATACATCTTGCAGAGGTGATAAGTAGAAAAGAAGGGTTTTTTTTTGGTAATTCCATAGAAATAAGAATTGAAACTTTCGCTTGCCGATGTAACGAAGGACTTTTACTCTCCGTGGCCTGACTATACCTATATTCCGATAGTTGTACCGGAACAAAAAATATAAAAGATTTAAAAAAATGAACACGATTTTTGAATAGTGAAACAAAAAAATTTGACAAGAAAAAAGCTTCCAGTCATTTAACGATTTAACGACTTGTCGTACATTACCTAAAAATTGGTATTATGCAGCCTCGTAGGAGGCAGTTTCAGAAATAAATTGCTTTTCAGAAATAAATTTGCTAACTGATTTCCGTCGATTAGTGTAAGCAGGGCCCGTATTCGCCAACCATTCTTAAGAACGTTCTTGGTCTCAATCTCTAGAATTTCTAGAATTTTCTATAATTGAAAATAACGCAATTCTAATTGGCTAAACCGAATGGTTTAGCCAATCAGAAGTTGTGTTACTTTCAATTATAGAAAATCCAAGAGTATTACACAAAGAATAATCTGAAGAATGGTAGGTGAATACAGGCCAAGGGATCGTAAATTACGATCCCTGGCTTAACTAACCGATGAGCAAAAGTTCTACCTGTATCCACAATCCACATGTAACCAGTCTGCGGATCAATCTCCATGCTCTGGACTCGCTGAAGCGCTCTACAGTTACCAAGCGTCTGCATGTCCCAGTTCGGAAATGGCCTGATCACGTGAGATACATTCGCCATTTGTCTGTCTTGATTTTCTACAACCACGCCTAGTGTGCAGGGTACACCAGCTTTCAAACGCGGGACTGTGACGTATACTCTCTTTTTGTAAACTTTGATTCCGTTTATAGCACTGTTTGTTTGGATGTAGTTTCCATTACTTATTTCCCGTTCCTTCATGCTAATGTTTGGCCATTCATACTCGACGATATTCCACTGATAGACAATTTCAGGTTTATACGTGTCTTCGTTGCCATGGGAACTACAAGTTACGATGGAAACTAAGCAAGTTGTAGCCAGGTACAGAATCACTGTTTGCAACATGCTGAGAATGGTTTTCGAGGATTCTGAAAGATAGAAATGATACACTAAGTTATGAAACCGCTTGTCATTGTTTTTGCTGATCAAACTGCCCAAATTGTAGTTTCTTCTGGCAGATTTATAATTCGTGTCCCTTGAATTGAAACAATCAACTTAATTTCATTTCAAAGCTTGCGCTGAATCATAGTCTCTACTGTACTGGAAAAAAATCCATGCTTTCCGGTAGTTTATCGAGAAATAATGGTAGATTATGGTTTGATCTTTTATGGTTACGACCAGTGAAAAATACCAACTCTTCAATTGACGGCGGAAACCATACTTTTCCGAGCACTAGTAACCAAGGTAAACAGCGCATGGTATTCGAACTATACAGCCTTCAGAAAGTATGACGTAATTTACGCGCATTTACCCCTTTATTTCTCGCGCTTTATGTAATATTGTAATGCGTTGCTATGTGGACGGGGTCCAAACAGAGATAGGCCTATGAAGGAGGAAAAAACCAGCTTTGCTGTATTTTCATGAAAATCCCAATAAAATGAGACTAGAAGCGTGAAATAAATAGATTTCCTTTTCAGTGAAATAACTAAATTTATTCAATCTCGTGAACATCATCGGTAATATTTTCACTCGTGACGTAACTTGTTTGTCAACTGAGATGTAATATTAAGTCATGAGTCATGCTCAGGTTAAAGGCAAGTGGGTGGGTGGGGGGGGTCAATGCAAATCCGAGGTGCATTATACCAAACAAGTCATCACATAATTGTGTATCCATGTGACATAATTGTCGATCCGTGTCACATGATTGTGGATCCATGTTACATAATTGTGGATAAATGTCACATAATTATAGATCCATGTGACATAATGGACGATCCGTGTCACATGATTGTGGATCCGTGTCACATAATTGTGGATCCGTGTGACATAATGTTCGATCCGTGTCACATGATTGTGGATCCGTGTGACATAATGGTCGACCCGTGTCACATGATTGTGGATCCATGTCACATAATTGTGGATCCGTGTGACATAATGGTCGACCCGTGTCACATGATTGTGGATCCATGTCACATGATTGTGGATCCGTGTCACATAATGGTCGATCCGTGTCACATAATTGTGGATCCGTGTCACATAATGGTCGATCCGTGTCACATGATTGTCGATCCGTGTCACATAATTGTGGATCCATGAAACCCTTTTTTGTCTGGCAACCGACTGTTTCTTAACCCTTTCCCAAACGACAAACCTTTGGGCTAGACCAAATGGGAATCATTTGCAGACGACAATTCAACTCTTGCTGAAAAGATGATTTCTATCTATGATAGGATAGAAAACATTGCGGGAAAGGAGAAAATGCTGGTTACCAGCATTTTCTCCTTTTCCCTCAATGTTTTCAAAAGGGTACTATTCCAGACCCGTAAAAACCAAGGATTGTTTGGGAAAGGGTTAAGCTAGCCTGGTCCTTTGACATGCAGAAAACTGACCAATAGCAAAACGTTTCGACCCATGCAAGCCTGTGGGGGCTGCGCAGGCTGGCATGGGTCGATACTCCACACCCCATGCATTTAGCACCCTTTTTCACAGAGCATAGTCCACTGATATCTTTAAACTTCAGACAGAATTAACGGATAAATATTATAGTTTACAGAGAAGACTAACATAAATAACTGTTTACTACTCACAGCTATTTTCTTTCCTATCACAACTGACCATCAGGTATTACTAATACTAAGAGCGCACAGTAGAGTGCTGACGAAACGTCTTTTACCCAAAACAAAAACACTTCCCCCCCTACAGACCGAAAGAATGATCCCAAAGTAAATGAAAATACCTGAAGTCGAATTACCGGTGAAGAATCAAGAAACGAAAGTGTAGATCAAGATCAGACTTAGCACAGCAGTAGTGGTGAAAGGGATATAACAATCAGGTCTTTAAAGGTGGGTATTTAGAATTTTAACATCTCACCAAATTAAAAAATATATATATATCACTGAAATTCATATGAAAAAATAATACAAATCATCAATAATTAAGATTCATAAAATTACAAAAAAATGTTTTTTTATGGTATTCCCTTAAAAGGCTACGTAGCCTCTTAAGGTATTTTTAGATTTCGCGCCAAAAATCAATAAAGCATTTCGGGAATGCCAAGTGACTTGCACGTGACTCATAACGCTTAAATTCTATCACATAACATGTAATAATTATTTTCCATAATGTCTTCTTCGGACGCTATGTTTGAAACTTCGTCTGTGTATTCCTGTATGTAAATGAGCGAATTGATCATCTAAAAATAGAACGTGTCTCCCGTCGGTGTCGACCTGGGCTGTAGTAAATCTCTAATTTCTCGTGTTGCCGGACTGTGTTCGACTACTGGGGTTTTATGAATGAAACTTAAAAGGCTTTGGGAGTATAAGGATGAATTTTTTGTATTTTTGTACAATTTTCGTCCAAAAATCTGAAGGGCCACCTTTAACTTTATCGGACAATCTCTGACCATGGAATGTACTATATACTCGTATACACCTTCACTTTTAAAATGGAATGAATAAAACTTTCGTGGATTTTGACTCCCAAATTGTTTACTTTTGGCCGTAAGTAAGCCTTTAAGGATAAAACCCAGATGGTTAATTCTAGCTGATGATCAGTTATATCAAGTATAAGTGTCTTTGAGTGCTTCATAAATGAAACGGACATAGCAAGTCAGTAGCATCTAGTAAAAGCTTGTTGTTGTTGTTGTTGTTGAATTTGTTGGTATATTGTCAAGAAATCTTCCAAAAAAAAAAATAATCTGACAGCGGATATACTTCCAAAACCTGATTGTTCGATTATTGCACAATCTGATCAGGATCTACAAAACCCACCGGATTTATTTCCCTTTGCCATCGATAGGTTTGACTATGTGGGATAAAGATTATGGGCAGCAAAACATTGTAATGAGTAACTATTGAGGTTAAAAGCTTTGTTACATCACACTAACTCGTTATCTTCTTCTTGTTGCAAAACAACCACTATTCACTACAAGTGGCTTCTTTAAAAAAGAAGCCAGGAGAGGTCGACATCATTTTTTTCTAATACTTTTTATGCTTTTAGGTTAAATATATCTAGGTACATGTAAAGAAACAAGCAAGACAATAAACGGGTAGTTGAAATCTGTTCAGTTGTAAATATACATTCATCAAAGTGGATGGCAAAAACAGGATTCCGTATTCATCCGTCCTTGTAATTTATGTAAGTCACACGACCTTCTTCCCGCGTTTTAAGATCACGTGATTTTTTCTGCTGTGTCCGTTTCTATTTTTAACGAAATTCTTTTTTCTTTTTCTTCTTTTTGTTAAGATTTAAGATTGTAATACAAAATTAAAATTGTTGGAAAGGGAATATGTAATTAAATCCTTACAATTTTGTTGAAATTCGTGATATAGAAACAAACCACGTCTATTTCCTATTTCAGTTTTTAGACTTCGATTTCTTTATAAAATCATGACGAAACAGACTGTGTATCGGAACAATTCCCCTACAAAGATTGGATTTAGACAGCAATTTCTGAGGCAGTCTGCCTTTTAAACTCAACACTGTTGGAGAGGTCTGATGACCTCTCCAATTACCTTAACCCCTTCCCAAATAAACCCTGCTTTTTACGACCCTAACGGAATTGTTTCTTGTTCTTGCAGAGGGAATGTATTTTAAGTCTTTGAGAAAATCCAGTTTATTTGTTCTCTAGTGAAAAAGTTAACCGTTTACCACACAATCCCGACTTTTAAGACCCCTGTGAAAAACGCCTTTTGAAAACATTGTGGGAAAAGGAGAAAATGCTGGTAACCAGCATTTTCTCCTTTTCCCACAATGTTTTCTTCCTTTCCTAAAACAAATTTTATTTTTTTAGTCACATTTTAGTATTTTTTGTCGGCAAATGTTTTCAATTTGGACCAGTCTAAAATTTTGTCATTTGGTAAAGAGTTAAATGAGGTATAGTATGAGAAAAAGTTTCAGTGAATGTGCAAAAAGTTTTGACCAGTTCGGGCAGACTGACCTGGGTCAAAACTTTTTGCTATAGTTCAAATTTCAGCGTTTCAAAGGACCAATGTACTCCATGATTCAGTTGGTTAATAGATATTAAAGGTAGGTCCTCAAGCAATTTTCATATCGGCTTGGGGCCAGTATTTTCAAATCCGATTAAAAACATTTTAATGCGGTTCTGAGGAATAACGCAGATGGTTTTGAATATTTTTTGTAGCAAGAATTATTTCTTTCAAAAGTTTTAGACGATTGGCTTTCTTTAACTCTTTACCACACGACAAAATATTAGATTGGTTCAAAATGAAAGCATTTGCAGACGACAAAATAAAGGTGACTGAAAAATTGAAATTTGTTCTGGGAAGGGTAGAAAACACTTTGGGAAAATGAGAAAATGCTGGTTACCAACATTTTCTCCTTTTCCTACAGTGTTTTCAAAAGGCTTCCTCCTCAGGGGCGTCAAAAGTAGGGATTGTGTGGTAATGGGTTAAAACCCTTTTCCAGACGACAAAATTCTAGACATGTCCAAATCGAGGGCACTTCCAAACGACACTTTTTTCTGCGACTCATATAGTTGAAAGTTTGTTTGAAAAGGCAGACAACATATTTGGGGGAAAGGCCAAAATGCTGGTTACTGGCATTTTCCTCTTTTCCCACAATGTCTTCTTCAAAAGCCTTGGAGGAATTTCATGTGGTCGTTTACAGCAGGGGGTCGTTTAATATAGGTGGTCGCTGTGCAGGTTAGGCTGCAAAATATGCTTTCAATTTGGATCAGTCTAAATTTTGGTCGTTTTAGTAAAGAGCTGACCGGCACCGTGAAATACCGTGAATTGACCTTACTTCCCTGTGCAATAAGACTAATAAAAGCATTGTTGGGAAACTGGAGAAAATGCCAATAACCAAAAAATGCTCTTTTTTCATTCAAATTTTTCATCTTTAACAATAACGGTCCTAGAAAACACAGTAAATTGTTCAATACGATTATACAATAAGATTCAATTTTTAAAGAAGTAAAAGCTCTTTTACCCTCTGTAATAGGCTTAGCGCTACAGAGGAAACATAAATCAAAGCACCGAAAGTACTGCGGGTGGACAATACTGAAGTGTATGCTTTTGCTGAACAGAGACCGAATACACGAAGTGATATAAAGGGATGTGATAACACTTTATACTGAACCTTGTGAGATTCATGTTTTACATGTTGTAAATATAAAGAAAAAATGTAGTGCCAACTATTTATCGGAAATATATCCCGAAGGAAATTGTATTTGACAACATTCGCAACATACATGTAACATTTTATTAACTTAACCCATTACCACACAATCCCTACTTTTGACGACCCTGACTTAGAATCATTTTGAAAACATTGTGGGAAAAGGAGAAAATGCTGGTAACCAGCATTTTCTCCTTTTCCCACAATGTTTTGTTCTCTGCTAGAAACAAATTTCAGTTTTTAGTTACATTTATTTTGTCGCCTGCAAATGCTTTCTATTTGGACGAACTTAAAATTTTGTCGTTTGGTAATGAGTTAAACCGTCAGTAGACAGCAGACCTAGATGAATACTTCTTGTTGAAATGTTCATTATATCTCTACAGTCTATTGATAATCATAATATTTAGGTGAAAATGTATTAATTTTGAAAAGAAAGTGGGCTGTAAAGTGTATCAGAATTTCTCGTTGAAACATCCACAAGTTCTCTCTAATCCATAGATCATCAGTGAAGTTTTGAGACTCAATTAAGTGAAAAAAGTCTTCTTGGGCAATTAATCTACGAATTCATTTGACATTAATAAGAAAACACGGCTGGTGAAGTAGTACCGATAGCGTTCACTCGATGAAATGAATGTCAATCTTTCACCGAAACAACAACAAGAACATATCCCAAATATTCTATTTATTTCATGCCTCTACTCACTACTCTGTTTGGACTTTCAAAAACCAGAACAGCTATCTTCGGAAAATTCCAGTGGGTGCCCCCTCCACATAAGAGCGCACAACAATATTACGTAAAGCGCCAAAATGTAGTATAAATAGTAAAGAAGCGTAAATAACGCTACGTTTCTCTTTGGTTGAATGGCAGACGCTGTTAACCAAGGTAATTAGTGTGCTTATTTTCGCCTTCAGCTGTAGAGTTAGAAAATATAAAATCGGTATTTTTCATTTGTCGCAACCATGAAATCAGATCGTAATCCGCCATGATATCCGAAGAAACTGCTAAAAATCATGAAATAAAAGCTCTGAAATTCGAAAGAATCACATCAAATACTTAAGTATAGTATTGACTCTTGGTTTTTGTAACTTTTGCTGACTGTTTAGCTCAAACTCAGCAATAGCTCGTTAAAAACTCTTGGAATTATTCTGGTCACTTGTTTCCCTACATTCTGAAAATATGTGATTTTCCCCCACACTCTTTAGGATTTCTTTGTATTTATTGGGGGTGGGGGGTGTATATTACTAATATTTTCATGCATAACTTGTTTTCTAACCTTGATAGGTTAAGGTTCTATTCAATACGCAATAATTAACACTGTAACTGGTGTCCATTTTTCTCCGTATTTAAGAGTTCCTAGAAAGGGCATAAAGAAATTCAAATCGTGTTTCTAAAAAATCTAGTAGCACATGAAAAGTAATGCTTCTTTTCGCTCTCCCTGTTCTCTCTGTCTGTTTCTGTCTCTGTCTCTCTGATATTATCACCAATTTCCCAGTCTCATGGTCCAATTTTTAAACCACATCGTTTAACTTAAATGAACTACATTGTGACATTTCCCAGTTGCAGTATAAAATACCTAATGACTACTGCACTAGTATGACTCAACAATTGAATTGCAGACTATCTTTATGCAATGACCGAAATTTTCCTCACTGAACCGTTCGCCACACAATAAATATTTTAATGGACCCTGAAGGAGAGGCCTTCATAAAACATTGTGGGAAAAGGAGAAAATGCTGGGAACCAGCATTTTCTCCTTTTCCCGCAATGTGTTCTATCATGTCGAAGATCTTCAGATCATTGCTACCACTTTCGGATTTGTCGTTTGCAGGTGCTTTCATATCGAAAGAGTGTAAAATCTTGTCGTTTGACTCTTAAGAGTTTAGGTGCATTCTATAGCCTTCAGGGTAACCATACAGATATCGATCGCAAACGATATCATAAAAGACGAATAGAGATATTATCATCATTATTATAACTTTATTATATACCTAGCAGTGAAATCCTGGAATTTCCCAGTGTAATAAATTTTGATATCATCACTAGTGACGATATCAACTTTCACTTTCACTTCCTGCCGTAATTTAGGAACTACTTTTTTTTCATTAGGCACTTATAGATAGTGTTAATTGTAAGTTTTGTGAAGTCTCGTTTTGTTCTTTTAAATTATGTATTCATCCGCACTATGTCCCTGATTTTTTTTCTCTCTATCCAAAGTATTGATTTTGACTTTCAAACGAAAAATTAAAAATAATAATGTTAATAAGGTATATAATGAATCGGATGCGTCGTTACGTAAAGCGTTAAAAAAAACTTGTGCTGCGCACTCGTTTTTTCAACGCCTAACAACGCATCCTCGTGATATATTTCATATGAAAAATAACCAGTTGATTATCCTCTATATTATTATCATCATCATCATCATGACCATCATCTTTATCAGCACAATTATCATTCTCATTTTTAGTGTAAGCTCCAATGGTTCAAGTCCAGCTCGCTTATGTCATGGCCCTGTCTCCATAGTGACCGTGTCTGTCCGTGTGTGCATTAACTTATATTGCAAATATTTCTGAAACTGCCGACTTATTTTTTTACCAAACTTAAAAAAATGAACTCCTTGTACACCAAAATTTAATTTCAAGTAATCAAAGTCCTTGGGGCGATACAGGGCCATCATGACCCTGTTGTGGTTGTTATTATTCTTATTATTACTTCATGTATCAGTTTCCCTTATTATTTTTAAGCGTAAATAATGGTTTGAGTATTGTGTTTGTGCAGACACAAATAAACCAGCCAAAATGATAAAATGTCAGACGGAAGTTAAATGTCATGATGGCTGTCAGCCTTTGCTAGACGAGGCAAGTGGAATGGACTCCCGACCAAACGACAAAAACTTTGGCTTGTCAAATTGAAAGCATTTGCAGATGACAAATTAACAGTGGCTTAAATTTTATTTTTTTTTTTGTGAAAAATGGAAATAAAACATTCTAGGAAAAGGAGAAATTGCTGATTAGCAGCATTTTCTCCTTTTCCCACAATGTTTTCAAACGGCTTCTACTTCGGGTCGATTTTGTGGTAAAAGGTTAATCCTTGACCAGATGTGGAAACTTATAATCCTTTAACTCATTACCAAACGACACTATTATCAGCTTGTCCAAATAGAAAGCATTTGCAGACGACACAATAAAAGTGACTGAAAATTTGAAACTTGTTTTCTGAATGGTAGAAAACATTTTGGGAAAAGGAGAAAATGCTGGTTACCAGCATTTTCTCCTTTTCCCACAATGTTTTCTAAAGGCTTCTGTCTCAGAGGCGTCAAAAGTAAGGATTGTGTGGTAATGGGTTAAATAGAAATAATTCACAGATAACAAAGTCAGTGCGATTCAAGTGGTCTTGGATTTGGAAGGCTAGAAAATATTTAAAGGGGGGATGCTGATTGCTAGCATTTTGTCATATCTCACGGTGTGTTTAAACGTCTTTTCCCTAAAGGTTGCATAAAGGTAGAATCGTTTTGGTTAATGGATTTAAATAACAGCCATTATGTGTTTTCATGACACTTTTTTTCCCTATTTTATTCATGTGACTTTTATATGAGTATCTATCTATCTATCTATCTATCTATCTATCTATCTATCTATCTATCTATTTTTTCCTATTTTAGTCATGTGACTTTTATGAGTATCTACCTATCTATCTATCTATCTATCTATCTATCTATCTACCTACCTATCTATCTGTCTGTCTGTCTATCTGTCTGTCTGTCTATCTATCTATCTATCTATCTATCTATCTATCTATCTATCTCCACCCCTCCGTCCCTTCATCCGTCCGTCTGTCTGTCTGAATGGCTGTCGGTTATCTTTCAAAATATAGAACAATAAACACGAGCAATTTTTTGTGAAAAAAGGGCTTAAACCATTACCACACAATCCCTACTTTTGACGCCCCTGAGAAAGAAGCCTTTTGAAAACCCTGTAGGAAAAGGAGAAAATGCTGGTAACCAGCATTTTCTCCTTTTCCCACAGTGTTTTCTACCCTTCCCAGAACAAATGTAAAATTTCCAGTCGCCTTCATTTTGTTGTCTGCAAATGCTTTCAATTTGAATCAGTCTAAAATTTTGTAGTGTGGTAAAGGGTTAACCCATCTCCGTGATAAATTGTACCAATCACAAATTAAGGGACTGCGCAGGCTGACATGGGTCGATACTTTGTGCAGATGCAGGTTACCAGCATTTTCTCCATTTCCCACAATGTTTTCGAAACCTTTCTTCCCAGGGTCGTTAAACTCGGGCTAACGTGGCGATGGGAAAAATAGTCCCGGAAAAATGAAAAACGCTCCAACGTCAATAAACATACAGACATGCAGACAGTGTAGTCATGCTTAGCGAAATTAATGTTAAATTTTGAATTTCACGAATGCTTCTGAATTTCAGAGAGTTTGAAAAATATACATTAATCTTCGTAGAAGACCAGCATTTTCTCCTTTTCCCACAATGTTTTCTGCCCTTCAAAAAAACAAATTTCGCATTTTCAGTCATTTTTATTTTGTCCTCTGCAAATCATTCCGATTTGAACAAACCTAAAATTTTGTCGTTTGGTAATGAGTTAAATGATGTTAAATATGCCAATATATACTAATTAGAAATATTAAAAATAAAAACGTACCGTAAAAACTTTTCTTAGCTTGCACAATAGAGGTAGATCTAGAATTCCAGTTCAAATGATACTGCTAGATGTCGTTGGCTAGATGCCTAATCGCTCAGTTACAGTGATCTGTAATTATACGAAAAAGTAACGTAAAAACGTATCTTAGTACTGTACCTTCCACAAAGTATAGTAACAATTCAAATGATGGTGCAAGTTTTTGTAGAGAGTATTCGTATTGGGTCTGCTTACAGTGTTACAGTGCTGTGAAATAATAATGGTACAAAAAAGAAACGAAATCTGTTTTTTTTTTATTGTATGGTGTTTAACGCCGTTTTCAACAATATATCAGTAGTATCACAGCGGCCAGTGCGCCTATCCATGCGTTCCGGGAGTTTCTTTTACCAGTTCGTTGCACAATTTTCTTTCCAAGCCCCTGGCTGCTTTCCCACATGAACATCGTCGAAAGAATGGTCAGCGGTGGGAGAGGAATGAATCCTGTTGCAGTGACTATCATCAATCCTCGGAAAGAAATTGACCAAGCCGGGGGTCGTAGCCAGGGATCTAACCCTGGACCCCGTGTTTTCAGGTTTTACACGCTTCCGACTGAGTTAACTTGTTTTGAAATAGAAAGAGCATTGTACAAAATATCTCATATTGTAGGTCCAAGATCAGACTGTACCTTCTATATAGTCTGATCTTGAACTGCATAACCCACAAATGCGAATGAAGAGCTCGATGCTGGTATGTAGACGCTTACTCCGGCCATCGAGATACGGTCTCGGATTTTCATTATGATGCAAGCATTTCAAAACTCTTCCGAAAAGCACCTGCCTTGGGGGACTCGATAGACATTTGCGGACAGTGTAGATCAAGATCAGACTGCATAGAATGTGCAGTCTGATCTTTGATCTACACTGTCCGATACGGGAAGGTTTTTAAGGCTAAAAGTCTTCATCCAAACTTATTTTGGTTTTACCTTTGGGGGGACATTTTCATGCAATTCAAGCTTAGAGGCTGGGCATGCAGTATGGACATCGTCAATTCCGTCACATGAATAAGTTTGACAACTGTAGAGGAGTTAAATATCACTATTACAACTAGGATGGTATGGAAAAAAGTAATTCATACTTTCACGAAATAAATTTCAGGCAACTGCAGTGTTTGTTAGTGAAATCATTATCTCCCGCTAGATGGCATTCTATAAATACTCATCTATCTATAGTTTGGGCATCCTGGGTATACAGGACCGGACCACATTTCTACTCGACAACTATTACTTTGAATTTCAAACTAAAATACGCGTATACTCAATAAAACGCTACCTAAAGTGCGATTCACTCAGCTATGATCAGCAGTTTAGAGAAATCTGGAGCTAAAACGGGCCATTTTTTTTCTCAAACATATTGATAAAGGCCATTTTCTCCATTGCTACTTTATAGCGCGTAATATTACTGTCTCTCCGATAGCGGGGAGAGTGATGCGTCATATAAGACAGGTCGAATCTTCGAAGAATATGACATGCGCAGACAACGTTAGTGAAATATCATGGTATTCAGTTGGTCATGTCAAAACCAACTGGGGAGAAAAAGGGAGCAAAATTCAAAATCTCAAAAATTCAGGTTTTTGGAAAATGGCAACCACTCATTCATCGAGAAGCTAGTATATTACAGAAAAAAATATCGTACGTGAAGTTCGGTTTTGTTCTACATTATTCGCAAAGTCTCGGTCCGAAAATGTACCCATATAATGTCCAGGGGCGGACAATGATTAAGCCTGTCTCACACAGAACACGGTTGGGCACACGGTTCCAATACGGTATACTCGGTTATACACGGGTTGACTGGTACGAGTATTGAGGTCCAACCGTGCCTGTGGATGAGTTGGTACGATTTAGACTCGAATGTAGCACGAGTATGTACGAACAAAGCACGGATATACTCGGTCAAGCAAGGTTTGTCACGGCTTGAACACGATTTGCAAACGATTTTCATACGATTGTTGTACGGTTCCAAGTACCGTCTAGTACGGTCTGTTACGGCCTAGTACGGTTAAGCACGACTTTTACTCGATTAACTAGACATTTACAGGGTTTACATACGGTCCCACCGACTTTTGTTCGAGTTATGCTCGAATTATCACACATTCGTGTATGTTTTGATATAAATTGACTCGTTTTGATGGCTTGGCTTCATACATTTTCGAACTTTCAACAGAGAAGTTATAAAAACGGCAGATGACAGAATAAGGGAATTAGAGACTGTGTCTAGTCGTACTTGACCATGTATAATTCGTACTTGAACCGTATTGGTCGTATGGCGATCGTATGAAACCGTATTGGTCGTATGGCGGTCGTATAAAACCGTGCGTACACTCGTGTGAATCGTACGGTGATCGTGTGACATTCGAGTGTTAATCTGGGTGTTGGATGTAGGACTTAAGAGCGGTTTCACACGATTCCATACGATTTATATACGCTATTGACACGGTTGAGCTCACTCGTGGAGTGGACTTCATGTGCGGTTGTATATACGGTCTCGTACGGTCTCACACGGTCTCTCACGGTCTTGTACGATCGCTAATACGATCATACACGGACATGGCACCCGTGCCAGTTTTTTAAAAGTTTTAAAAATCATACACGGCTTTCACGGATACACTCGAATGGCCCGAGTGTAACTCGGATAAGGCCACGGTTGGCTCGGTTGTATGTACGGTTTACCCGAGTGGCCAACCGTATAAGCCGTGTGTTCTGTGTGAGACAGGCTTTAATTCATGCCAATAAAAGGCCAATTTCCAACTAAATTACACTAAGTGCAGAGCTCTGTGAACTTTAAATGAACGAAACTGCACAAAGCTGTAAACTTGTGTATATGTTAGACAGCAATTTTACCCACAACGCTACCATTTTTTGCATTTGTCTGCCTGTCTGTCTGTCTGTCTGTCTTTGTGTCTGCCTGTGTGTCTGTCTGTCTCTTAATTTCTATTCCTCCAGTTTCTATAAACGTCGCTGTCCCAGACTCCCTGCGCTACCAATTTTTCTCCCATTATATATGTAACTGTGTCTGCCAGCGTCTCTTAGACATTGTTTTAATAACATTTTTGCAACAACATAACTTTTCCTTCATGAGGCAGTGACCAGTGCACCTATCCATGCTTTTCTGGAGTCCCTTTCATGAGTATTACGCACAGTATTCTTCCCAAGCAGCTGGCTTCTTTCCCACTTGACTATCGTCGGGGGAAAATGCTAGAATGTGAAAGAGAAATGGCTTTTATCGCTATGACTATATAAATCCTAGGAAATAAAATGATTGGGCGGGGAGATCGGACCGGTGATTCCGTGCTTTTAAAGCCCTGTGCATTACTGACCGATGTCGTAACCTACAACTGATTAGAATATAACCCATGCCCTGGCAAAAGGGGGGTTAACTCCATCAAACGGCAATATTTTAGGCTGGTCCAAATCAAAAGCATTTGCAGACGACAAAATAAAAGTGACTGAAAATTTGAAATTTCTCTTGTGAAGGGTAGAAAACATTGTGGGAAAAGGAGAAAATGCTGGTTACCAGCATTTTCTCCTTTCTACACAATGTTTTCTAAAGGCTTCTTTCTCAGGATCGTCAAAAGTAAAGATTATGGTAATGGGTTAAATTAATGCATCTCTATAATGCATTATACCAAGCAAGTAATCACATAATTATGGATCCATTAAAAAAGCGTTGAGAACGCTGATGTGGCATTTTTCAAGGAATCACTGTATGGAATTTATGATTCGAAAACAAGAGGGCCATAATGTCCATGGATCGCTCACCTAAGTCAATAGACGAAATTCGCTTCTCGTGCATAATTCAATTACTGACCGATTGTCCGGTAAATTGAGCATAAAATATGGCCTCTAGAGAGTCCATAAGGAATTTCCTTAAGTTGACCTAATTTATCACCCGACTGATCAAATTTAGAACTCATCAAAAATGTCAAGACAAACATTCTAAACAGTTTTCAAGTTTATTGAGCAATAAATGTTGCCTCTAGGGTGCCCACAACATATTTCTCAAATTTGACCAAGTGACCCAGTTCATGACCCCGGGTGACCCAATTCCAAACTCACTCAACATTTCATCAAGACAAACATTCTGATCAATTTCCTAATTTCATAAAGTTGACCTGATTTATCACCTGACGGACCCAATTTAAAACTCATCAAGAGTTATCAAGACAAACATTCTGAACAGCTTTCAAGTCAAGTAAGCAAGAAATGTAGCCTCTGCCCACAAGGAATTTCTTTAATTTGACCTAGTAACCTAGATTATGATCCCAGGTGACCCAATTTTGTACCCACCCAAGATTTTATCAAGACAAACATCTAATTAACTTTCATATCAAGTGAGTAAAAGATGTGGCCTCTGGTGTGCCCACAAGGTATTACTTTAATTTGACCTAGTTTATGACCCAAGGTTACTCAATTTTAAACTAAGTAAACATATTGTGCTTAGGTGGGCTAACAAGATTTGAACAGGTTCACTACATAACAAATAACAAAACTTTATGCTTTTCAGTTTTAGAAAAGAAGAGGTTAAAAGTTTTCCTTCTTTGTTCTTTTGTTTGAACGTGAGATCCCTTGGGCGGGAACAGTTTCAAAAAGCGAAATCATTTGAACATACATGGTAGATGTCCACTAGGAGATGCTGCATACCAAATGTAAAAGCTCAACACATTCCAGTTTTAGCGAAGGAGAATTTTAAAGTTTTCCTTCTTTGTTCATATGTTTGAATTTGTGAACGCTGGTGCGGGGCCAGTTTAAATTTGACCTCAGAGATATCACATGAACAAAATTGGTAGAGGTCTTCTAGGAGATGCTAGATGCCAAATATCAAAGCTCTACGTCTTTAAGTTTCAGAGATGAAGAATTTTAAAGTTTTCCTTTTTTTGTTCCTTTGTTCGAACTTGTGAATCGTGGACGTGGCCAGCTTTGATCCCAGGGGCATCACATGAATAAACTTGGTACAGGTCCACCAGGAAATGCTACATACCAAATTTCAAAACTCTACGACTTCCAGTTTCAGCAAAGATTTTCAAAGATTTCGCTATTTTGTTCCTTTCTATGGCAACCAGAGTTAAGGGTGGAATTCAATCTCTTGAACAAGTTTGGTAGAACTTTACCAAAGGAACATCCTTTCTAAGTTTCATTAAGATTTGTCCACGGGTTTAGGAATAGAAGATGTTTGAAGGAATTCTGGACGGACGGACAGATGTACTCTGGACAATTACCATTCACAATTCCTCTCCTTAGCACTAAGTGCTCAGGTGAGCCAAAAATATATTTTTTTGTTTTGTTTAAATATTAACTTGAAATCCTTCTAAGCAAATTTATATGTCTCTTTGGTTATAGGGAGATTACTGGCGCCTGAGTTTGCATCATTTGTATATTGATAGTCTTCCTTTGATCTTTCAAGAGGAATCAGGATTAACGTCCCTTGGCGTAAGGATGCATGATGTGTAGATCGAGAAGCCATGTAAATACATTGAATTCAATTAATTATATACCTGGATATTATGATTTTCAGATGTCTTTGGCCATCAGGGTCTAATTCCCAACATTACAATTAAGTTTTCTACCTGAAAATATTCATGTTCAGTCAAATGAGTAGTGTGTAATTATGGGACGAATAAGCCCAAGGACGAACTGGTTTTGGAACGAACAACCCCGGAAGCAAGACAAATTTTGTGCATATCATCGCGCCAGTAGAAGGCTACGAAGAGATGAAGTTATTTTCAATCAAAAAGAAGTATTTCAACGATTGATGGTCTTTTGCTGTTTATTTTAATACTCTATTTCTGATTATATATCTGAGTGCTTTCGAAAAAAAAAAAAACATTTGCCAAGAAAGAGTGAGTTTAATTGGGTTTATTTCCTTCGGTTTGCACAAAATACCATACATGCTTTTCAGAATTCAAGTTTGTACATTTGTTATTGATATCATAGTGGCATTGTCTTCGACAAATGCCACAAAAAACTATTTTTCCAACGATGAACTGAATCAAAAGGAAGACTGGTCCGTATTGTGTGCAGAAAAGAAAAAGACAAATGACAAAAAGTATCGAACTAGATCAGCCAGCGCGGACAGCGCAGGCTGATCTGGTCCGATACTTTTTGTAATTGCATTTGACCCCCTTTCCATACAGGAATTACATAAAATAAATAAATAAAAGTACTTACCGTGTGTCTCGGTTAAACACCGTCACCCTATAACAAATGACAAGGGTTGAATATAGATTTAGTACTCAGAAAAATGTACCCACATTATATTGTTTATGTAACGTAAAAAATCTGAAAATAAGTGAGGCCTGCTAAAGATAAACTATAATTTACGACTATGTATATATGGCTATGTTTTGATGATCGGCACAGATAAAGCCACTAAATGATATTTGTTTTTGTAAGTTTGGTTGTATGGTGCCTAACGCCGATTTCCACATTATTTCCGATACATCACGGCGGCCAGTGCAGTTATAGGCCAATCCATACTTTCCTATATTTACTGGTGTATAACGCCACTTTCAACTACATTTCAGGAGTCTTTTGACATGGCTTGCAACACGCAAAAAGGGGCATTTAGACATTTGCGTAAAGTGTCGTCTCGGATCAGCGCCTGCGCAGTACGCACAGGCTATTCTGAGACGGCACTTTACGTCTATATTATTAGTGTTATGGTCAGGTGCAGGGGACTTGGAAACTTGTTCACGGCTGTGGTGAATCATGTCGCCCCGAGCTAAAAGGCGCTCGGGGCGACATGAACAAGTTTCCAAGTCCCCTGCCACCTGACCGTACAACCAATTTCTTATACTGCAAAGTTTTACCATTCCAACGTTAGTGAAGCGAATTTTTCCTGTTTTCTTTTGGTGTACAAAACTGAGTACGCTGAAAAAGTAGAATTTCCCTTCTGAGCGCCCCAATTTAATGAACCTGACGTCACTGGGAACTGACGCCACTGGGACCTTGGTAATACGTGCCAAAATGTGCAGCTTGGCGCATAATCCTGATCGATGACGTCATTTTTAATGTATGGTCGGTAGTATAGACATGTACACGGGGCTCCCGAAAGGGAAACTGCTTTTACGGTGGTTTTGCCAGTGTACATGAATATATGCGTTCGGGGGCATATTATCCAATCCGATCACGAGCAATTTTTTTGCAGTATGATGACAGATTTTGTTCTTCAGTAGACTTGCACAAAACAGAAAATTTCATAGAAACAGAAAGCGTCGAAATCGGGCTCAATCCGCCAAGGTAAGTTCCACATAGTGATCGTAACCTTGTTTTTTGAAATAACTGACTGAATAACGGGATGGACTTATCCTTAAAGAAGCATTCTGATATTGGCCAACAGCTCAATTTAATTTTAATCTAAACATATTTTATTCTATATACATTGACATTTACATACACAATACAAGAAATGAATGTGAAAAGGATCGGAACGAAAGCAAACAGCTCAATTTCTCGACCCAGATCAGTCTGTTCGGACTATACAGCCTAACCCAGGTCTATATTTTGAGCATTTTACCATCACAAAAGATTTTACTGCGTTGTCACAGTCACACGGTTTGTGTGATAAATAGGTCTTCCAGATTCTACTTGACAAATTGACCGTTTCTTTTTTTGTTAACTGTACTATTTGTTTATTTCAGAAGTAGGCGATGCGTATACATGTAATTTTATCTTCTATTTTCACTTGATCAACCATAAAAAAGAGGAGAATATTTATGGTGCCACTTCACGGTCCGTATTCACGAACCACTCTAAATTGCGTTCTTGTTATAATTGTAAGTTCGGAAAGGAGCGGAATTTCTGTCTGAATAGGTATCTAATTAAAGGAAGCTAGTCAGCTAATCCCAGCCTCACCAACCTGGAAAATATATATAACAGAATTACCTATAGGGTGATAGCAGGCAAATCGTCAGCAAAATAAAAAAAAAAAGTAAGACAAAAAAGCATTTTTCAGTAGTATTTTCTTACAGGGCTACGTAGCTTCATAAATTATGAACATATTTCGCGCCGGGGTTTCGCAAAGATTTGTGGGAATGTCACATGACAAACAACATGCGTCGATAACGAGGAATCGTATTTAAATCGGCATAATGGCTTCATAATTTTCTGATGCAAAAAGCAATAGACGAACTTTCTTACTGCAAAACAAATACCCGTTTATTTTACCGCCGTTTTCAACATTATTTCAGTTATATCGAGATGGCCAGTGCACCTATCCATGTCTCCAAGGAGTTTCTTTTACCAGTGCTTTGCCCAATATTCTTCCTAAGCTTCTGGCTGCTTTTGCCATAATCAACAGTGAGAGAGGAATGAAACCTGTCGCGATCAATCAATCGTCAGCCTGTGTTCCAGCCATTAGTGGAAGAGACAGTCTGCAGGGTCTGTATTCACCAACCAGTCTTTAAAACATTCTTACTCTCATTCTTCAGAATTTCATCAATGTGAAAGTAACAAAACTTCTGAATGGCTAAACCATTTGGTTTAGCTAATCAGAAGTTCTGTTACTTTCACAGTTAGAAAATCTTGAAGAACAACACAAAAAATGGTCTTAAGAATGGTTTGTGAATACGGACCCACTGAATGTGGTGAGGAAAGGAAAAAAGGGAAGCCAATTTTTCAAAATATCCTTCCAATTGACTTAAAATATCAGTTCAAGTCCTATACATGTCGTATTTAGTAATTTGTCACGTCTGATAGTTCGATTTTTAGTATATTACTGTATATAGACTTGAAATCTGAAAATAAATAGAAACCTTTTATAAAGACGTGAAAAACACTGCGCATATTGTAAACCAGATCTGTATCACTACACCAAAGAAGACCATTTTTGACCCACATTTCCCCCAACTGAAACCCTGGAAAGAATTTTAAAAATGTAAGTATTGTATTGTTTCATGGGCTATTATGTTAATCTTTTGAGATAGTAAACGAAACGGCCATTTTTGACCTGATATTTGATAATGTTTTCACAGCATTTGTGTCTTTTATGACGCATCTGAAAACACTATATATAACCGGTTATTCACTATAACTAACTCTAAAATGTGCCAAAAAGGCTTCAAAGCATGAAATAAATAAATAAAAAAGAATTTACGGTGAAAGATCGAAGCTTAATTCATCTCGTGAACATCGACGGTAATATTACTAATATTATCGATGATGTTCACGAAATAAACTAAGCTTCAATCTTTCACCGTAACAAAAACAACAAAAAAATTCTCTATTTATTCGACGAGCTGCTTGCTATCGTATAGATATTAATTCATCGCTAAACGACAAAATTTAGGCTTGTCCAAATTGAAAGCATTTGCAGACGACAAAATAAAAGTGACTGAAAATTTGAACTTTGCTTTGTGAAGGGTAGAAAACATTGTGGGAAAAGGAGAAAATGCTGGTTACCAGCATTTTCTCCTTTAAGCCACAATGTTTTCTAAAGGCTTCTTTCTCAAGGTCGTCAAAAGTAGGGATTGAGTGGTAATGGGTTAATTAAAAATGGATTAAGCCCCTCATACCAAAGCAAAAGTGATATGACATATAATATACATGTACTTACAGGCCCTTCATTTGAGACAAATCAGTAGAAAGCCCCTCTTATCATTTATGCTCGTTTTCGGACAGTTTTCAGACATTTTTAAGGTAAGACCTGTGTAATTCACTTCCGGTGAAAATTCTATTTGGTTGATAAATAAGGAAAATTAAGGATTTATGCAGAAATAATATTCTTGCACATTTCTAACGGATCAGAAATTCCGTTTATGTCTATCTTGAAATTATTTTTTGATACTTTTGTTAGTTTTCTGAAAAGGGAGGTAATTATCATCTCTTTTTGAATTGAGAATATAGTGGTTTTAGATTTATAAATGATAATTCAAAGAAGGAAAAAATAGAAAAAATGAATAGGTGAAAGTAGTTCAATAACACTCAATTTTAATTATAGCTAATGTTGCAGGATGATGTTTTAGTGGAAATAGCTGTTTTCCATTACACAGGTCTTACCTTAACTTTGTCTTTTTTTCTCTCTATCTGTAAGGAACGAACGAACGAACGAACGAACGAACGAATTACTTTAATGACAAAAAACTTACATAGTTTTATAGTCATATACAAGTATGAAAAATACGCAATATAAAGATCATCATGCTGTTGCTAGGAAAAAAAAAAAAAAAAAATAAGGAAATAGCTTATATCTTGTTGCCAAACAGGAGTATATGATTGATAAAGACATCAATTTAACTACATAGAAAATTGTAAGAGAGGAAAAAACTGAAAAATTAAGAAGAAAAATAAATTTTTTTTGTTGGAGGATCAGCCAAAACATAGTGAACAACTGTTTGCAGCCGGGAAAAACATTGCTGAGGGCAGCAGTGTCTATTTCAAACCGATTGCTCCTCCCAAACAATGTCCCAGCATGACTTACAGTATGATCTCAATTCGTGAAAATAGAAAATAGAAGAGCAATCAAAATCATAATCATAAAGGTACACATTTCGTAATCAAATATAGAATAGAAAGTTGATTCACAAAAATAAAGTTGTGTTGACATTCCTGTGAAGACTAGAATAATTGATGTAAAAAGGGAAAATTCGTAAGGAGGAACTTGTGTACATAGTGTCAAAAGGGATTCATAAGGATGAACTTGTGTACAAGTATATATCTTCTCATAAATACAAAACAAAACAAAACAATTTTTTTTATAAGCAGCGTGTATCCGAGATCCGACCGCGCATATGTGCATTCTGATCTCGACTCATTCTACTTATACATGTATATAAAAAGAAAAAGAACAAAAGAGCAACTTGTGTACAATACATTGATAAGCAGCGTGTATCCGAGATCCTATGCGTATATGCGCTATCTGATCTCGACTCATTCTACCCATATAAAGAAAAGAAAGGAAAAAACCCGGAAAATGTGAAAAGGGATTCATTAGGAAAAACTTATGTACAATACAATAATAATAATAAGCGGCATGTATCCGAGATCCGACCGCATATTTGTGCAGTCTGATCTCGGCTCATTCTACCCATATATAAAAAGAAAAAGGAGACGCATCTTTAAGAGACTATTATCAAATCCGTAAAAAACATTTACGCTCTAGTTACTTAAAATCCAATTTATTCTCACGATGGGTCAGTTGAACTTTTTTAACCCTTTACCACACAATCATGGCGACTTTTGACGACCCTGAGAAAGAAACCTTTTAAAATAGTGGAAAAGGAGAAAATGCTGGTAACCAGCACTTTCTCCTTCTCCCACAATGTTTTTTCTCCAGTTTGATACAAATTTCAATTTTTTAGTCACTTTTATTTTGTCGTCTGCAAATGTTTTCAAACTGGACCAGTCTAAAATATTGTCGTTTGGTAAACAGTTAACCCTTATCTTGTTAGATAAGTTAACCCTTCACCACACAATCCCTACTTTTGACGCCCATGAGAAAGAAGCCTTTAGAAAACATTGCGGGAAAAGGAGAAAATGCTGGTAACCAGCATTTTCTCCTTTTCCCACGATGTTTTCTACTTTTCACAAAACAAATTTCAAATTTTCAGTCATTTTTACTTTGTCGTCTGCAAATGCTTTCAATTTGGACCAGTCTAAAATATTGTCGTTTGGTAATTTTCAATCCGATGGTAAAAACCGGAACAATGTTATTTCATACTCTTTTTTTAATGAATATTATCTCCTTATCGGACAGAATGGATCCAAGATCAGAATGCACGTTGTTTCCAGTCTATCTTGATCAACGTTGTCCGCAAAAGGTCATCAAGTCGCACTTGGATGCCTAAAGGTTAGGAAGGTCAAGGTCAAGTGTTCGTGATGAAACGTGTCAAGTCATTAAGCTCGAAATTTTATGTTCTCTCTTATTAGAGAGGTCATCAGACTTCTTCAATAGTGGCGAGTTTAAAAGGCAGACTGTCATAGATTTTGCTGTCTAAATCCTTTCTTTTTTGCAATTTTTTTCCGATGCACAGTCTGTTTCGTCATGGTTTTGTAAATAAACCGAAATGAAAAAAAAAAAACCCCGAAAACAGGCAGTAGACGCGGTTTTATTTTTATATGACGAATTTTCCGTTGTGTGCGCATGTCATATTCTTCGAAGATTCGACTGTCTTATATGACGCATCACTACTAGCCCCGAAAGCGGGCTGACTGTAATAAGTACGCTCTATAAAGTAGCAATGTTGAAAATAGCTTTTACATATCAATACCTTTGAGGAGAAATGAGACCTGCTATAGCAACAGATTTCTCTTAACTGGTGGTCATAGTTGAGTAAATTGCACGAGGTAGCGTTTTATTGGGTAAACCTTTTTTTGTTTTAAATTCAAAGTAACGGTTGTCGCGTAGGAAAGTGGTTCGGCTCTGTACCCAGGATGCCCATATCAGATAGATGAGTATTTATAGAATGCCATCTAGCGGGAGATAATGCGAATTTTCAGATTTATTTTTTTTTTGTTAATTTGCGATGGTTGCATTTGACCTTTCAAATGATTTTAATTTTTCACCAATTTAATAAATCTAAGCAGAAGAAAAAATAAAAAAAAACAAAGAATTTCGTTAAAAAAGTGAAAGAATAAATGCATAAAAATCGGACTGCACAGACAGCATGGTCGAGAGCGACTTTTTGCAGATGCACTAAGCCCCTCTCCTCTTTTTTTGTCCCGAGTGGCTCAATGGTAAAATGCACGACTCATAACCTGGACTCATACCTTGGAGGCCACGGATTGGAGCCTCAATGGATCTACTGGGTTTTTCGTGGGATTGTGCTTGGGCAATACACTTCTGAATTGGTAAAACCCAGGAAATACATGAATATGTGAGCTGTCGCCGTACTTTGACTGAAATTCCGTTGATAGCGGCGCAATACAATGGATGACTATTGTTTATTTTTTTTCCAGTGAAGGTTATGGGATGATGCAATATTGCGTTGTGTTAGCCTACTTATTGGCCCGTGATAAGTTCGGGTATACATATTTCAAAACAAGTTGTCATTTTATACCCTGGCCGAGTTTCTTTTTTTTTTCTCCTTGTCTCTTGGGTAATATAATCCCTTTATTTCGAATACCACTATAATTATACCCGAGCCGTGCTCTGTGAAAAAGGGGGCTTAACTCATTACCACACGACAAAATTTTAGACTGGTTCGAATTGAAAGCATTTGCAGACGACAAAATAAAAGTGACTGAAAAATTAAAATTTGTTCTGGAAAGGGTAGAAAACACTGTAGGAAAAGAAGAAAATGCTGGTTACCAGCATTTTCTCCTTTTCCTACAGTGTTTTCAAAGGGCTTCTTTCTCAGGGGCGTCAAAAGTAAGGATTGTGTGGTAATGGGTTAATGCATCTGCGAAAAGAATCGGCCCAGGTCAGCCTGCGCAGTCCGCGCAGGCTGACTGGGCCGAAACTTTTCGTTTTTGGTCAATTTTGTGTATGTCCAAGGACCAGTCTACCATATCATTATAAGCCGGTTGTTTGAAAAAAGTTGCTGTTATGGATCCCAAGGTATGTGATGGCTTGCTGGGTACCATGGATCACGGACATCCATTAGGACCCTTTGTCGCAGAGCATGCCTCAGTGTGTCTGTCAAAGCAAAGTCAGCGTCAGTATTTACCAGCCGTTAATAACTGATGTCCCCGTGGGGTCCCGGTTTTTTTTTACTTTATAGAATAGGACCTCGGCCTTTCTCTATGGCATGTCGTAGAAGGCGACTAGTATTAGAGACAAACGGCTGCTTTCCTCGTAATTCGTAGGATTGCAGAAGGCTGGGTAGTTCTTATTCCAAATCCTATATTTTTTTTCTTGATGTGAATAGGGTTTGGAATGGGAATCAATTGGTCTGTGGGACCCCGTGTGGTTTAATCGGGGGTATAAGAATAAACCACTGCAGTCCCGCGATCGTCACATCTGCCATTTCATCTGGCGGAACAAAAGTGACAGCATGCATGTCGTAAAAGGCGACAAAAGGGGATTCATTTTGTGTTTCATCCATTCCTCATTTATCATGTTTGTCTTTTATGTTGTTGCACATGTATGTTATTTTCACCTCGCATTATTGTTTACGGTACTAAGTAAGTGCGCCCAATATGACCTAAGTTGTCGACGGGCCATAAAATACTATTCATTCATTTAATAACTGATGGCTATATGCATCTTTGTGAGCAAAGGTTACGATCACTGCGTGGATCTTACCTTGGCGGATCGAGCCCGATTTCGAGATTCACGCAACACGCCCCCTATTGGATGCTGCTCATTATCTCCCTTTACATCATATTTCTTATAGCCAATGAAACGTCGTTTTACAAACCGCTTGCAAATACAATAATTCAACATGAGGCAATAACCATAAACGTACTTCGACATTCCATGGTCAGGTGCTGGGATATAGCCTAAAACATCTGATAATTGATTGGTCGAATTGAAAATTTATGTATTTATTTATATTGTTCGTTTATGTTTTCTCCGGTAATAAATCATTACAGATCCTGCACATATCCACGGAGGTATTCATGTTTGCCTTCTATTTTTATCGCAACCCTGTTCTATTTTTATCAAAGATGAAATGCTACGATCGATTTTATTTGATTCAGTTAGAGCTAGCTGCAACCAATGAAAATGCGTATCGGGTGATTATTAAAATCAAGCTCGATCCGCCAAGGGTAGAGCAGCCTAGTGGATCGTAACACCTTGACTTGCGAAGATGGGCTATATTTAACGTAGTTTTCAACGTAAGTGATCAGAGCTCCAGATAGAGGGAGTGATTTTGATTTCGAAATAAAAATATATTACTTATTCTCTCTCCATCAAACCCTATGTTGCGGGTTCTCATTAGAATCGTCTCATCGAGACGATTCTAATGAGTACCCACAACATAGGGTTTGGAAGAGAAATAATGAATTTAGAATATCATCACTTCCCCTCCCCCCTTATCTGGAGCTCTGAGTAATTTTCAGATTTATCGCAGCGACCAGTGCACCTATCAATATTTTCCTGGAATTGTCTTACTTTAACCACTTATTCACACGATATTCTTTTCAAGTCACTTGCTGCTTTCCCACATAACCATCATCGTAACCAGTGAGACAGGAACATATCCAGTCGCATTGACTATCATCAGTCATCGGAAAGAAATTGGCCGGGAATCGAACCAGCGACTATCTGTACTCAAGTCCTGTACGCTACCAGCTGAACTACCGGGGTTCCGCCAATCATTTTTGATAACATTCCTAGTCCAAATCTGAATAATTTTCAAAATTTCAAAATGGGAGTAATTTGTCACAAGTAGTGTTTTAACCCTTTCCCAAACAGTCCCTGGTTTTTACGAGTCTGGACTAGCAGCCTTTTGAAAACATTGTGGGAAAAGGAGAAAATGCTGCATGGTTACCAGCATTTTCTCCTTTTCCCACAGTGTTTTCTACCCTTCCCAAACTAAATTTCAATTTTTCAGTCACCTTTATTTTGTCGTCTGCAAATGCTTTCAATTTGGACCAGTCTAAAATTTTCTCATGTGGTAAAGAGTTAACTCATTACCAAACAACAATGTTTTAGGCTTGTCCAAATAGAAAGCATTCACAGACAACAAAATAAAAGTGACTGAAAATTTGGAATTTGTTTTATGAAGGGTAAAAAACATTGTGGGAAAAGGAGAAAATGCTGGTAACCAGCATTTTCTCCTTTTCCCACAATGTTTTCTACCCTATCATAGACAGAAATCATCTTTTCAGCAAGAGTTGAATTGTCGTCTGCAAGTACTTTCAATTTGGTCTAGTCCAAAAGTTTGTCGTTTGGGAAAGGGTAAAGGCCCGTCGACAGCTTAGGCCATATTGGGCGCATTTACAAATTTCACGATGCCTATGCTTGAGATAAAATTGTGAAACGTTTAAACCTGATGTTTAGAACAGCATCTTCGCAAGCCAAGGCTGACGATTCACTACGCTACTCTACCCTTGGCGGATCGAGCTTGATTTTTACATTCCCCTGATTGGATGCAGCCAGCTCTAACTGCAACGAATGAAATCGCTCGTAGCATTTCATCTTTGATAAAAATAGAACAAGGTCGCTACCTTTCGAATAGAAGTTAAACAAGGAAACCCACGTGGATGTCTGCTTATCGCTTCATGTGTATTCGTAAGCGATTGTAAAACGATATTTTATTTGCTTTTAGAAATATGATGTAAAGGGGGGTAATAACCAGCATCCAATAAAGGACGTATCGCAGGAATCTCGAAATCGGGCTCAATCAGCCAAAGTTAGATCCACGTAGTGATCGTAAACTTGGCTCGCGAATATGTTAGAACAGTAGCAATGAGGTAGCAACCTTACTGGAATATTAAAAAAGAAAACTTTGTATAGGCAAATAGGCCGTAAAATCTTGGCAATTTCAAAACAAAATAACCTCTAACGGAACTAGAGTTATCACTAAACGAGATTATACCCCCACCAGCTCCTTGTCACAAAACAGCTCTTTGTTACAGAATGCAGAATGATTTAGTACAAAAACAAAGGGTTATAATATAACAAGAGGACCATGATGGTCCTATATCGCTCACCTGAGTACCAAGCAGTAAAGATTTACAATGAAGATAAATACCAAATATCGAAGTGCAAGGCCAAAGCTTTAGGTCTTCTTGGTTTAGATAAGAAGATAATCTTTCTTAACCAAACCCGGTTATATAAATATTTAAGAGAAGTTTGAAAGTGCTCAGGTGAGCTAACTAGAGCCTTAATTTGAAGTATTTTGGTAGAGGGCCACTAGATGATGCTACATGCCAAATATGAAAGCTCTAGCCCTTAAGGTTTGGGACAAGAAGATTTTTGAAGATTTCCTTCTTTACCTCTATGTGAAATCTGAGAACCCACAACATAGGGCCAATTTCCACACTAGGGCCATTATTTGAAGTATTTTGGTAGAGGGCCAATAAATAATACTACATGCAATATATGAGAGCTCTAGCCCTTATGGTTTGGGACAAGAAGATATTTAAAGATTTCCTTCTTTATCTCTATGTGAAATCCGAGAACCCACAACATAGGACCATTTTCCAAACTATGGCCATAATTTGACGTATTTTGGTAGAGGGTCACTAGATGATGCTACATGCCAAATATGAAAGCTCTAGCCCTTAAGGTTTGGGACAAGAAGATTTTTACAGATTTCCTTCTTTATCATTATGTGAAATCTGAGAACCCACAACATAAGGCCATTTTCAACACTAGGGCCATAATTTGAAGTATTTTGGTAGAGGGTCACTAGATGATGCTACATGCCAAATATGTAAGCTCTAGCCCTTAAGGTTTGGGACAAGAAGTTTTTTACAGATTTCCTTCTTTATCTCTATGTGAAATCGGAGAACATATAACATAGGGCCAATTTCCACACTAGGGCCATTATTTGAAGTATTTTGGTAGAGGGCCACTAGATGATACTACATGCCATATATGAGAGCTCTAGCCCTTATGGTTTGGGACAAGAAGATTTTTAAAGATTTCCTTCTTTATCTCTATGTGAAATCCGAGAACCCACAACATGGGGCCATTTTCAAACTAGGGCCATAATTTGAAGTATTTTGGTAGAGGGCCACTAGATGATGCTACATGCCAAATATGAAAGCTCTAGCCCTTACGGTTTGGGACAAGAAGATTTTTAAAGATTTCCTTCTTTATCTCTATGTGAAATCCGAGAACCCACAGCATAGGGCCAATATCTACACTAGGGCCATTATTTGAAGTATTTTGGTAGAGGGCCACTAGATGATACTACATGCCATATATGAGAGCTCTAGCCTTTATGGTTTTGGACAAGAAAATTTTTAAAGATTTCCTTCTTTATCTCTATGTGAAATCCGAGAACCCACAACATAGGGCTATTTTCAACACTAGGGCCATAATTTGAAGTATTTTGGTAGAGGGCCACTAGATGATGCTACATGCCAAATATGAAAGCTCTAGCCCTTAAGGTTTGGGACAAGAAGATTTTTGAAGATTTCCTTCTTTATCTCTATGTGAAATCCGAGAACCCACAACATAGGGCCAATTTCCATACTAGGGCCATTATTTGAAGTATTTTAATAGGGGGCCACTAGATGATACTACATGCCATATATGAGAGCTCTAGCCTTTATGGTTTGGGACAAGAAGATTTTTAAAGATTTCCTTCTTTATCTCTATGTGAAATCCGAGAACCCACAACATGGGGCCATTTTCAACACTAGGGCCATAATTTGAAGTATTTTGGTAGAGGGCCACTAGATGATGCTGCATGCCAAATATGAAAGCTCTAGCCCTTAAGGTTTGGGACATAAAGTTTTTTACAGATTTCCTTCTTTATCTCTATGTGGAATCGGAGAACCCACAACATAGGGCCAATTTCCACACTAGGGCCATTATTTGAAGTATTTTGGTAGAGGGCCACTAGATGATACTACATGCCATATATTAGAGCTCTAGCCCTTATGGTTTGGGACAAGAAGATTTTTAAAGATTTCCTTCTTTATCTCTATGTGAAATCCGAGAACCCACAACATAGGGCCATTTTCAAACTAGGGCCATAATTTGAAGTCTTTTGGTAGAGGGTCACTAGATGATGCTACATGCCAAATATGAAAGCTCTAGCCCTTACGGTTTGGGACAAGAAGATTTTTTAAAGATTTCCTTCTTTATCTCTATGTGAAATCCGAGAACCCACAGCATAGGGCCAATTTCTACACTAGGGCCATTATTTGAAGTATTTTAATAGAGGGCCACTAGATGATACTACATGCCATATATGAGAGCTCTAGCCTTTATGGTTTGGGACAAGAAAATTTTTAAAGATTTCCTTCTTTATCTCCATGTGAAATCCAAGAACCCACAACATACGGCCATTTTCAACACTAGGGCCATAATTTGAAGTATTTTGGTAGAGGGTCACTAGATGATGCTACATGCAAAATATGAGAGCTCTAGCCCTTACGGTTTGGGATAAGAAGATTTTTAAAGTTTTTTCTCTCGGTTGCCATGGCAACCAGAGTTCTCCATGGAATTCAAATCTTTGAAGTATTTTAAGGATCATTTCTGTGAAGTTTCACTGAAATCTGTTGGGCGGTTTCAGAGGAGAAGAATTTTTAAGTAATTGTTCACGGACGGACGGACGGACACACGGATGGACGGACGGACGCCGGACAACGATCGATCACAATAGCTCACCCTGAGCACTATGTGCTCAGGTGAGCTAAAAAAAAAAAGACCTAGTGGGAATAGACTTACGGTTCTTGTACACTGCACTTCACGTTAATGTGGTCTATCTGTATATGAAATTTGAAGTCAATGGCTTTTATGCTGCGGAATTAATGACCCAGACAAAAATAAATGGCAGATTGTCTAACAATAGAACACTGCGAAATCAGAGAAAATGTTTATTATCCAAATTGAACGAGGTGCAGGACAAATTCCATGTTTATGTTTACCTGTCTAAAGTATAGTATTATACGTAGCCAGTACATAGATGATTTCTGTTTAACAAGTCCAAACATTGTTTAAGTGCGATTTCATTTTCAGTATAACTAAATGGTTTTGTCATCATTGATATAAGTGTAATGTAAGCCGTTTATATAAAAATATAAATCATCATCTTTATACAAATTAATCCTTTCCCAAACAATCCCTGGTTTTTACGGGTCTAGAATAGTAACCTTCTAAAAACATTGTGGGAAAAGGAGAAAATGCTGGTGACCAGCATTTTCTCCTTTTCCCACAATGTTTTCTACCCTATCATAGACAGAAATCATCTTTTCAGCAAGAGTTGAATTGTCTGCAAATGCTTTCAATTTGGTCTAGTCCAAAAGTTTGTCGTTTGGGATAGGGTTAAGTGGAAATCCTTTTGTGTGTCATCCTAAGACTTTTTGTCTGTTTACTGTTTAGGTGAAAGAGAAAGAGAGATATGGTGAGAGAGAGAGAGAGAGAGACAGACGGAGAGAGACAGAGAGAGAGAGAGGGGGCGAGAGAGAGAAAGATATACTGTGTATTAGAGAAATGGTGTGATAAAGAGACTTTGTGTGTGTGTGTGGGGGGGGGGTTGAGAGAGAGAGAGAGAGAGAGAGAGAGGCATTGACAAATGCTTTGTTATTTCATGCAAAATTGACTATCACGGTACACTTCGACTTATTCTCAATAAAATATCTGTTCTGTACTGTCACTTCATTGTTTTTATTTTAGGGAATAAAACTGCTTTTGGTCACAAGTATTTTAAAGCCAGGTAAACGTGTGAAAAACATTACATTGCATAGTATGTTTACATGTACGATTTTGATTTTGAAACCTCCAGGGGATGTCTAACTTTTTCCCAGGTGTATATTAAATTAGGTGTATATCAAATGAGAAAACTTCGAATTACTTGTCCCCTCCCATACGCCAAAAAAAAGGAACGATTTCAACCGCCTTTTTGATTCATTATTTCCACAAACATCATGAATTATTTACATGAAACTTGGCACGATTGTAAAGATTGTTTTGTACACAAATTGACAATTTTGAATGGGCTGTAACGGTGCAGAAATTCTGTAAAATAAGTAACAGAAAGCGAAATTTTTGAATTTTTGCGATTATTAAAATTACATTGACAAGTTATAAAGCATTCATGACACCAGTAACGGCAAACAAACAGCGATTGTTTTGAAATCAATATCTGCACTCCAAACAGTAATTTTAACGTTTTATTTCTCATGTTACTTAAAGCTCAGTAATTACGCACATTGGAAAAAGGGGAATGGGGTTAACCCTTTCCCAAACGACAAATTTTTGGACTAGACCAAATTGAAGCATTTGCAGACGACAATACAACTCTTGCTGAAAAGATGATTTCCGTCTATGATAGGGTAGAAAACATTGTGGAAAGAGGAGAAAATGCTGGTTACCAGCATTTTCTCCTTTTCCCACATTGTTTTCAAAAGGCTACCATTCCAGACCCGTAAAAACCAGGGATTGTTTGGGAAAGGGTTAATGTGGAAATGGGGAAAAATGTTGCAATTATGTGAAACTACTGTGTAATATTGACGACAAGAAACATTAAACTGTTGATTTTGCAGAATCTGTATTTGTTTCGATCTAATGCATCTTTACCAAACGACAAATTTTAGACAGTTCCAAACTGAAACGCTTTTGCAGACGATAAAATACATGCGCTTCAACAGTTTAAAATTGTTTTGGGAAGGGTAGTAACCATAGAGTCCAACAGGCCATAGTTGTTGCATCTAGATGGTTTTACACTGTCGAGGTTTTATTTATTTCATTTATTTGTAATAATAATGATGATATTAATAATAATGATAATAATAATGATAATAAAAATAATGATAACCATTATTATTATTATTACAACTATTGTTATTACTATTATTATTGTTATCATTATCATTGATGGGTTTATTATTTTTTCAATTGTTATATAATAACATTATTATTATTGATGGATTTATTTATTTATTTCATGGCAGGAATTAAACTATAACAGCAGCAGAAATGATACTGTTGACTATCCTAATATGTAGTGCATCCACAGCTTTTTCTTATCAAATGGAGAATTTCGAGGCCGGCAAATGTAAGGTCGGGTCCAACGACCTCGTGTTGTGGGGGATCTCGTACCTGAAATGTCTCCACGAATGCCGCGCACGGGCCGCGTGCACGTCAATCAACGTCAATCAGAAAGTTGGAGAATGTCGACTGAATTTTGACGACGCGAATATTCAGAATAAATCATGTGGACTATACGTTTATTCTGAGAAATCCAACTGGAAAGAGGTATAGTTCTACAGTTTTTTAACCATTTTATGTAAATGTGGGTTTCAAATAAACGATGTAGGATCTTACATAATGTATTTTATTATTCTTATCAAACGAGTTTACTTAATTTATATGACGCGAGCCTTGGCGAGCGTCATATACATTTTTAGTCATTGAGTTTGATAAAGATGATTCTTTATAATATTCTGAATTAACCCTTTTTACTATGATGATTAACAAGAATGCTACAATATGAACAATATAGGGAAAAAAAAAGTTCCTGCAAATATTTCAAAACGATATCGTCCCTAGTGATGATACCATATCGACCATCACTAGTGGTGATATTTACTGTGAAATCCAAGTAATTCGCAAAAAAAAGTAATAGAGGATATTTGTTTTCTTCGGTGAAAGATCGAAATTTATTTCATCGAATGAACACCATCGGTAATATTTTCACGAGTGGCGCAGCCACGAGTGAAAATATTACCGATGGTGTTCACGAGATGAAATGAATTCCGATCTTTCACCGAAAGAGAAATTCTATTTATTAGTCGCCGCGCAGAAGCGCGTGACTGTAGTTTTAATAGTTTTTCGAGTTTTTTCTTCGTACACAGGTTTAATTATCATTTTGGTTATTTAGTTAATAGTTTTTCCTACTATTTGTGTGCTTTTTGTTGAATGACCACTGCTAAAATTGTACATTGCTTAAATTGTGCTAAATTCCGCCGAAGAACGGGTATGATGGTTATGATTGTATCTGACCATTATTGGTTACTTCTTTCTAAGTTTAGTTTTTAAAACAAAGATAGTTTAGAACTCCCTAGTTTATTTCTCAACGAGCTCTGCATAAATTTAATTTGTGGAAAAAAATCTGGAGAGAGGCCACTTTTTCGCTGTGTTTTTCATAAAGCGTGATGCAAAATCATGATTCTTTATTAACACTGTTCACCAAACAGTATAGTCTTAGACTTGTTTAAATTGAAAACATGCCTTGCAAACTTACGTCCTCTTGAATCATACTTTCCTAGGACAGCAACATTTTAGTAACTTGGCCCTGCTTTGAACACTTTTCCAAACAAACACGGGTTATCACATGTGTGCTGTCAAATTCTTTTGGAAAAATATGTTGGATAAGGAGAAATTGCTCGTAATAAGCAATTCCTTCTTTATTAAATACTCCCCCCCCCCCACTACTAGCGAATTTTCCACCATTTTTGCAGCTTTTTAAATTGTCATCTGCCAACTCTTTGAATTTGGAAGAGTCTGATATTTGTCGTTTGGAAAAGAGTTAAGAGAGCGCTGTGCTAGGGTATTAGATACTGTAACAGAAGACAAGTTTTGATATAGGTTCACATTCACATCAATTTCATAATGTGTTAAAAAATCTGCTGATGAAAACTGACATTTACTTACTTGCCCTGGCTTTCTTGAAGCATTAAACATTTTTTTTTTTTTTGCGGCGACTTTGGTGCTTTGCATCAACTTTTTCTTGTTTCATGTTTTTAACCCTTTCTGGAAGAAGCTTTATCAAAATCCAGTGCAGTTCTTTACATGTTTCTTACGGTTTTTCCCCGTGGCGTACCCCTTCCGCATAGCAACGCATTACAATATTACGTCAAGCGCGAGAAATGTAAGATAAATGACGTCACATTTCCCATCTGGTTGTGAGGCACGCGCAATTAACCTAGACAACAAGAACGTGAAAATCGGTATTTTCACTGGTGGTACCAGTGTAAGATCGAAAAATATTTTCACTGCTATTTCTCCATATCCTACCGGAAAGCATGAAATAAAATGTTGGTATTACTTCGTTAAAACATACCTGCGGCATAGATTGTCATTAATTGTGCAGATCGGTACAGAGGTTGATGAGGAGGCCTCGGTAAAGAGTTATAAGAGAATTATTACCTTCGGCACCGAGGCTAGTTTGTGCTGTATCATCTCAGTCTACACGTTTTGCCATGATACCATCAACATTGTTAAATATATGAACCATGCTCTGGCAAAAGAGGTCTTAATGCATTTATTCAATGCATTATACCAAGCAAACCTTAGCCACTTTTTTTAACAACCGATGTAATTATGAGGTAGATAGGTCTTTGGATATACAGAAAATTGTACAGTAGTGAAAAATCATGGCACAGGTCGGACTTAGCAGTCTGACATGAGACGGTACTTTTCGCAGATGTATTGAGGCACCTTTTTCACAAAGCATTACTCATATAGACCGAGGCAAAGTCAGTTGGATTTACAAGTTCTTTGCAATATGGTACCTTCTATATTTTTGCTTTTTAATGTAGTGGACCCGTAATAGAGAAAAGCTATTACCACTATAATTTTATCCTACAAAATTTGCCACGATTAAAAAATATGAGGTTATCTTACATGCTTGGGTACAATATTATGAGGTTATTTAACATGCTTGTGTACAATACTGAATTCTATATTGGATGAGTACACTTCAGAACCAGTCCATATTTTGGACGAATCCAATTAAATTCAGTATTGTACCCAAGCATGCTAAATGACCTCTTTATTTCACACTTCCGTATTGACTTTAAAGTAAACAACAAGTATATGGTAATTTCAATCTGAATAATTAAAAAAAAAAAGAAAAAAAAAGAAATCAAAAGAGGGTTTTGAAGTTGCCTTCGGTAGACTACTCTTCCGGTCCAATATCGATATTCGGGACTATAGCCTGGTTTTGAAAAATCCGTATTGGACTCTTGCCTCGTTCTGAAAAAATCCATATTGGACTCTTGCCTCGTTCTGAAAAATCCGTATTGGACTCTTGCCTCGGTCTGGAAAATCCGTATTCGACTCTACAGCATCTAATATGGGCTACGATATTCTATACTCACGTGGTAGTATTAAAGCGATTTCATTGGACGTTAAGTTGTAGGTGTGAAATAATGATTTCTATTGGATGAGTACACTGCAGAACTAGTCTATATTTTGGACGAGGCGACAGCCGAGTCCAAAAATATAGATTGGTTCTACAATGTACGAATCCAATTGAATTCAGCATTTTACCCAAGCATGTTAAATGACCTCTTTATGTCCCACTTTCGTATTGAGTTTAAAGTAAACGACAAGTATAGGGCAATTTCAATTTGAATAATTAAAGACATAAAGAAATCAAAAGAGGGTTTTAAAGTTGCTCTTTTACAACGGACTTCGGTAGAATACTCTTTCGGTCCAATATCGATTTTCGGGACTCTAGCCTCGTTTGAAAAATCCGTATTGGACTCTTGCCTCGTTCTGAAAAATCCGTATTGGACTCTTGCCTCGTTCTGAAAAATCGATATTAAACTCCTGCCTCGTTCTGAAAAATCCGTATTGGACGTGAGTACAGAATATCTTAGCCTATATAAGACCCTGTAGAGTCCAATACGGATTTTTCAAATGAGGCTAGAGTCCCGAATATCGATATTGGACCGAAAGAGTAGTCTACCGAAGTCCGTTGTAAAAGAGCAACTTCAAAACCCTCTTTTGATTTCTTTATGTTCTTAATTATTCAAATTGAACTGGCGAATTTGTGTATGTTAAAGTTTTAACCCTTAAGTTGCTAAGATCGACTTACTGACCTTTGCGGACAGTGTAGATCAAGCTCAGACTGCACAGAATGTGCAGTCTGATCTTTGATCTACACCGTCCGAAAAGGAGATATTATTCCACAAAACATAACTTTGAAATAGCACGATTTAAGTTTATTCTATCGAATTGAAAATTTTATTTTAGTTATTTAGCAGGATAAGGATTAATGAAGTCCAACCGTATTTCATATATTTTTGTGACTTTATATCTGTCTATTTTTCCGTTTACAGAAAACTCTGTGTGACCGTCAGACTTGCGAACAGGAATCCAATGAGAAAACCAACCCCGACTGTACCTGCACAGTTGAAGGTACTATTATTCATTGATTCCAGTATTCATTATGAAGTTCGGAACGACTTAACTCATTACCAAACAACAAAATTTTAGACTGGTCCAAATTGAAAGCATTTGCAGACGACAGCATAAAAGTGACTGAAAATTTAAAATTTGTTTTTGTGAAGGGTAGAAAACATTGTGGGAAAAGGAGAAAATGCTGGTAACCAGCATTTTTTCCTTTGCCCACAATTTTTTTTAAAGGCTTCTTTTTCAGAGGCGTCAAAAGTAGGGATTGTGTGGTAATGGGTTAATGGTATAAAACCCATAACACATCTAGTGCAGCATGGAATAAAATTTCTTGACAGTTGATAAATACGAATTTATACAGATATAACACTTTTGCACATTTTTGACCGACCAGAAATTCCTTTGATGTCTATCTTGAAAATGTTTGTTGATACTTTCGTTAATTGTTTGTTGATATACAGTGTACTTTCGTTAGTTCCCAGAGAAGGGATGCTATTATTATCTCCCTTTGTAGTGAGAATATAGTAGTTTTAGATAATTTATAAATGGTAATTTTAAGAACCGAGGCAAAACGGAAAAAAACCCGACTCAGTGAAAATAGTACAATAACACTCGTTTTGCGTCATAGCGAATTTTGTAAGATACTATTTGACATTTGACTATTATAGCGGAAATGACCATCTCTCAATGAAAGGAAAACAAGTTGTGAGTTATGAGGCACAATAAATAAATCGCCCAAGTGGTTTATTAATTTTGTCTCATAACTATCTAAGAAAGATTAACCCTTAGGCGGCTAAGCGGGACTCATTGAACTTCTGTGGCCAATTTGGATCAAGATCATGCCACAATGAACGTGCAGTCTTATCTTGATTCTACACTGTGCGATAAGTAGCTATTTCTCTCCTAAAAATAATAGCGAACCCTTAGGTTTTTACAATGGGCTGGAAAGTTTCAATGAACTAATTTAGAAGGATAAGGAATAAAAGAAAGAAAGTGGGGAAAACCCTAATTACCCAAGCCGTAGTTTCAATATCTGTCAGGAATCCGCTGTTATTTCTGCCCAAATGTTGAGGTGTCCTAGTCACGCCGCATGAGCGGCAGCACTTTATTTTTAGGTTTTGAAAAGTACCCATGGAGGCAGTCATATTGTTTACTCGGCTTCAAGTCATTTCGTAACTAGGTGATTTCGTATCTGGGCCATTTCGTACATTTCGGTCATTTCGTACCCACCTTTTCATTTTTTCTATTTGGTCATTTCGTAATCACTTCCATCATTTCGTACCCACTTTGGCCATTTCATATCCAGTTTTTAATAGCAATTCAGTAATTTTTTAACCTAGTTTTAATATTATTTTCTTGTGTTGTTTCTCGAATGACAACTGCTTTTGTACATAGCTCCAAATGAAATCATGTTAAATGTCGCCGAAGAATGGCTATAATTGTGTCCTACCATTATACTATTATTATTATTTTCTTGTAATTTAGGTTGCATTCTAAGGATTGTTTAGGACTTTTCAGTTCATTTCTCACCGAGTTCTGCAAAAATTTGATTTGGCCAATTTGAAATGCTGTAATGTGCCTTATTTAAAAAAAAGCTGATTTGCGGTGTTATCCATCAATATTTTGTTGTCTTTATTATCTTTTAAACAGAATGCAAGAAAATGCAACGACCGGACGATTGTTTTTTGATGGGAAACGGCCGACTTATCGGACATAAGGTGGTATACGTATACCGCGACGCCCAGAATGTGAGCACCTCACTTCGATACAAATGTCTAGATAATGGTACTTGGAGTGGGAAACCATTAGAAGATTGTACAGGTAGATGTGTGTGGGTTTTTGTGGTTGGTGGAGAGAGAGAGAGAGAGAGAGAGAGAGAGAGAGAGAGAGAGAGAGAGAGAGAGAGCTTTCAAATGTTAGCTTACCACGGATATTTAGCCTTACTCTCTGAAAAAGAAGGTTTAATTCATTACCAAACGATAAAATTTTAGGTTTGTCCAAGTCGAAAGCATTTTCACGTTCTTATTGCCTAGGCAAATTGCGCATGCCTCACAATCCAGGGCCGTAGGAACCAATAAAATGACTGTGTCAGCATTTCGCTGAATATTGATTGACAATCATCGCGCATAAAAAGGATGAAATAGAAAATTCCGAACGATTTGAAATAGTTCTAAACAAACAGCGGCGAGCCATGGAAATTTTTTCTTCTACTTTTGTTATCTGACAGAAACCAAACAATTTCTGACGTCACATTGCATTCTGTGTGATTTTCTGCTTTATTTTTCCTCCAAATCTCATAATTCACCACATTGTTGGACAAATTTCCTTCCTTTTCAGTTATTAGTACATGTATTAGTAGGTGAGTTATTTCTTACTGCATAACCAAACGCAATATATGTAAAATCACGACAAGCCGGTTCTCAAATGATGTTGTCCCCCCCCCCTTAAAATGTAAATTTGCTGACGTCATATACCTTACATTTCTCGCGCTTGAATCTCCTTTAAATTTACAGGTCGCCTAATCATGACCCCCGCTCCAACAAGGTCAAGAACAGAAAATGGTCACACAACAGAAAGTACATTACAAACAAAACCAAGTGCACATACAGAAGCGAGTACAACGCTTACTCAGTCCACAACCCCCTATTCGACATCCGATACGAAAACGTTTTCAGAGTACAATTGGAATTGCATGTCGGACGAATCTCTAGCTTCAGACATTTCAAACAATGCATGCGTTCAGGGTAAGTAAAGTCACATGTCTTTGAAATTTTTATCTTCAGTGTCAATTCACGTTTCTTTAGGTTGTTAACATTCGCAGAGCCATTTAAAATGCTTTAACCCATTACCACACAATCCCTACTTTTGACACCCGTGAGAAAGAAACCTTTAGAAAACATTGTGGGAAAAGGAGAAAATGCTGGTAACCAGCATTTTCTCCTTTTCCCACAATCTTTTCTACCCTTCACAAAGCACATTTTAAATTTTCAGTCACTTTTATTTTGTCGTCTGCAAATGCTTTCAGTCTGGACCAGTGTAAAATATTGTCGTTTGGTAATGAGTTAAACGGTTTTGAAATATTATGAGATCCTCTGTGAATATTGAGGCCGCAAAAAAACAAACAAAACAAAACCTTGAATTAATGCTAGTATTGCACAAAGTCAATGTATTTTAGCAGTAATTTGCAACAAAAGCAAGGAAATAGAAATATAGATGCAAATAAGTGAATTCGAAATGTACTGGACCTAAATGGGTCATATACGGAAGTCGGCCAAGGCGGTTTTGTTGCGAGCAGTGAGGGGCCGTTAGGCTTATGAGTTGATCATGCTTGTAACCTCCTGAGTCAAATATAGAGAGGGCGTCTATAAGCGTCGCATTGCTGACATTGTATTCTTAAAATTTATGTGGATAAGTGACATGATAAACGTATGAATAAGGGACCCTCTGTGGAAAAGGAGTCTAGTGCATCTTTGTCTTGCATTACACCACCCTATCCTATAAATGATAGTGTTATATAGTTTACCTAAATACCGACTGTATTATGCTTTGAAATGCAGAAAACTTACGCACAACATAGAGGATAGTCAACTGGTTATTTTTGATGTGAAAAATATCTCACGAGGATGCCTTGTTAGGCGTTGAAAAAACGAGTGCGCAGCACGAGTTTTTTTTAACGCCTTACAACGCATCCGAGTGAGATATTTTTCATATAAAAAATAACCTGTTGATTATTCTATTTATTATATACCTTATTAACATTATTATTTTTAATTTCTTTTTTGAATGTCAAAATCAATGCTTTGGATAGAGAGAAGAAATCAGGGACAGAGCGCGGATGAATACATAATTTAAAAGAACAAAACTGAGAAAAGTAGTTGGATTGTCTGGTTGAAAATATAGAACTTACAATTAACACCATCTATAAGTGCTTAATGAAAAGAAAGTAGTTCCTAAATTACGGCAGGAAGTGAAAGTTGATATCGTCACTAGTGATGATATCAAAATTTATTACACTAGGAAATTCCAGGATTTCACTGCTAGGTATATAATAAAAAAAGTTTCTACCATGTGCGGACCCCGCAGGCTGACATTGGTCCCCCTTTTTTTTCTAGACCACAAATTCAATGTGGCCAGTGATAAGGTTTGTTTTTTTGAAAGGAGAAAAGACATTGTGGGAGAAGAGGATAATATCAGCATTTACTCTTTTTTCCCATATTGTATTCGAAAGGTGTCTTTCTAATGGTCGTTCAAACTGAGGATTGTGTAGTGAAGAGTTATATATAGCTTTCAACATGCGAAAAGGGGCAATCGGACAAGTGCGTAAAGTGTCGTCTCGGATCAGCCTGTGCAGTCCGCACAGGCTAATCCGAGATGACACTTCACGATTTTATGTAATTTTCTGTTTAGCGCAAGTCTACTATAGCACGAAATCTAATGCAGTCGCGAAGTGCCGTCACGGATTAGCCTGCGCGGACTGCGTAGGCTAATCCGGGATGACACTTTACGCAAATGTCCGAAAGCCCCTTTTCGCGTGTTGCAAGCCATATCGTGTACGCGTTCATTTGAAGACTTTCCATCAAGTGGCTAGTGTAAAAAAGGAAGTCAGAAATTAACTTACATAGTTTGGCGAACACGCTCCCTTCTTCGCGAGCCAAGGTTACGATCACTATGTGATTCTTACCTTGGCTGATTGAGCCCGATTTCGAGATTCCTGCGATGCGCCCTCTATTGGATGCTGGTTATTATCCCCCTTTACATCATATTTTTAGAAGCCAAAGAAATATCGTTTTACAAACCGCTTACGAAATACACGCATGAAACGATAAGCAGACATCCACGTGGGTTTCCATGTTTACCTTCTATACGAAAGGTAGCAACCTTGTTCTATTTTTTACCAAAGATGAAGTGCTACAAGCGATTTCATTCGCTTCAGTTAGAGCTAGCTGCATCCAATGAAAAAGCGTATCGGGGGAATGTAAAAATCAAGCTCGATCCGCCAAGGGTAGAGTAGCGTAGTGAATCGTCAGCCTTGGCTTTCGAAGATGATACGTTCCTTGACATATCTTTTTTAATTTTACCGTTACATGAACATGTTGTTATAAATCTGAACTATATAATTTACATATGGCTTGCAACAGGCGAGAAGGGACATTCGGACATTTGCGTAAAATATCGTCTCGGATCAGCCTGCGCAGTCCGCGCAGGCTAATCCGAGACGTCACTTTACGACTACGATACATTTTGTGCTACAGTAGACTTATGCAAAATAGAAAATAACAGCAAAAACGGAAAGTGTCGTTTTGGATTAGCCTGCGCGGACAGCGCAGGCTAATCCGAGACGACACTTTACGCAAATATCCGAATGCCCCTTTTCGCGTAATGCAAGCCATATTAGTTCACCCCTCCAAAGGTTTGATGCTTCTTCGTGATACATCATACTAAGCAAGCCATTTTATAATTAAGGTAAGACATGTGTAATGGAAAACAGCTAATTCCACTTAAATATCATCATGCAAAATTATAGCTTTAATTAAAAATGAGTATTATTGAACGACTTTAACCTTTTCATTTTTTCCATTTTTTTCTTCTTTGAATTATCATTTATAAATCTAAAACCACTATATTCTCAATTCAAAGATAGATAATAATTACCTCCCTTTTCAGAAAACTAACAAAAGTATTAAAAAATAGTTTCAAGATAGACATAAACGGAATTTCTGATCCGTTAGAATTGTGCAAAAATATTATTTCTGCATAAATCCTTCTCTACCCTTCTTTATCAGCAAATTAGAATTTTTGCCCGAAGTTCACCGGAAGTGCATTACACAGGTCTTACCTTAAAGAACCATAAAATCCACTTTGTCGAGCAAACGACTGAAATTTGAGGTAGACAGGCCTTTTGACATGCAGGCCTGTGTCGATACTTTTTGTAGATGCGTTGGACCCTCCTCTTTCATCCAGTATTTACTGACATTACAGACTGTTCGTTGCCTGCGAACACAGGGCTGCGAAAGTACCGCAACACATATCAGATATACAAGAACAAAATGATCACTGACCCTTGGAAATTAATAGAGAAAGAACAAATGCTCTTCCTACGGAAATCACTGTTGCCTGCACTCAGCGTGTTAAATATCAGTGGATGCACTGGAGACCCCAGTTGTAGGTAGGTACAGCGGCCGTATTCACCAACAATAATAAATTGCGATGTTAGCTTATTCTACACTCAGAAAATTTAACATCTTTTCTATTTGGCTAAGCGATTTGCTTCAGAAATTGACTTACTCTCAAGTTTAAAAATAAAAAAAATCGAGAATTAGACTAAAAATATCTAATTTGGGCATTCTCGGTACAGAATCGAACTTAATTTTCAAAAGAAATGGCTCGTGAAAAAGAACCCGTGTCTTTTTGCATATGTTTTATTTATTTATTTATTTATTTGTAAATACTTGTACGTCGTTTTCAGTACATCTTCGCGAGCCAAGTTTACGATCACTACGTCGATCTTAACTTGGCTGATTGAGCCCCATTTCGAGATTCCTGCGATGCGCCCTCTATTAGATGCTGGTTATTACTCCCCTTTACATCATGTTTCTAAAAGCAAATGAAATATCGTTTTACAAACCGCTTCCGAATACACATGAAGCGATAAGCAGACATCCACGTGGGTTTCCATGTTTTATCTTTTATTCGAAAGGTAGAGACCTTGTTCAATTTTTATCAAAGACGAAATGCTACGAGCGATTCCATTCGTTGCAGCTAGAGCTGGCTGCATCCAATGAAAAAGCGTATCGGGTGAACGTAAAAATTAAGCTCGATTCGCCAAGGGTAGATTAACGTAGTAAATCGTCGGCCTTGGCTTGCGAAGATGTTTTCAGTAGTGTTGCAGAGCACTATATTACGCCGATCATTATCTATCTAGATTTATTTGCACCCCTGTTCTTCCTTAACTTTGTACAAAATAATTCCGACTTTAAACAACCCTAGGTAAGACGACTTTTGAAAACATTGTTGGACAAAGATGCTGCTTACCGACATATTCACCTTTTTCTACAATATTTACTAGATCTATCCTGACAAAACCAATTTTCAGTGTTTGAGTCATTGGACAAAATCTTACAAGGGCGACGATTTTCTCCATACATGCAAATATTGGATGTTAAACGTGACAAAATAAGTCACGTGATCAACAGCGTGATTCCAACTGAGCTGTCAAACGATCACGTGATTTCCATAAATTGTTTAACCCTTTACTCCATAGATACTCATTTTGACGTATCAACAACAGACAGCTTTTAAAAACATTGTGGGAAAGGAGAGATTGCTCGTAACGAGCAATTTCTCCTTTTCCCACAATCTTTTCTACTCAATCAGATATTTGTATCCTCATTTGTCCATATTTTTTTTTTCATGTTTTTATTTCCACTCTACATAATATACAATGCAAAACGTCATACATTTATATAAAACAATTGTTTATGATTGTATACATTAGTAATCGTGAAATATCATATTAGAGAAAAGTTGAAATAAAAACTGAAAGTATAGATCTACAGGCATTCAGTGCACACGTACTTTTGCATTTTTTTTTTGTGATGAAGTTTTTTTTTTTGTCAGATTACGGAGTTGAGCATTTTTTTTTTATTAGCTGGCGACGTTTTTATAATTCATACCTTATAGATCCTTAAAAAAAATACATATGTTCATACTTGTTTTTTAAGCAAAAGTAGATCAGGATCAGCTTGCAAAAATTTACAATCTGATCCTTGATGCTACTTTTGTTAAAAGTTTGAATGGAAATAACTATTGAAGTAGCACTTAATATGAATTATTTCTACACTGAATATGTCACATTGATTTATTCTACCCTCTAAAGGTTAAACAGTTGTAAGTGCTTATTACATTCTGGTCTGTTGACAAGGGTCAAAGACTAGGAGAAAATCGCTAGGAAAGATTGCCATTAATGTGGTTTTGAAATCACGTTCGAATAATTCATGCTGTTTTTTGACGGTGTAAGTATGTTTTAATGTTATACATTCATTCAAAATATATTGTTTAAGTCTATTTAGCACTAGCTTTTGTTGTTTTGTTTTAGCTGTATAAATGTAGCGTTTTGTTAAGAGTAGTATAAAGTTGAGCGCTTTTTGTCCCTCTTTTAATATGCCAAAAATAATATGTATTTTTGTGAGCCAATTTTTGAACCTGGGACTTTCATGGAAAAGACCGTTCAACAGATGTTGTGTGTGGATACAATCGAAAAATAAATGCTCAATAGATTCTGGTTCGTCTTCACAAAAGTTACAAAGAGGCGAGTTTTGGTATCCTATTTTGTGAAGAAATAGATTGGTTCCTAGAATTTTATGGTTAATTCTGAACTGGAACCATTGAAGTGTTGTATTTTCTATGACAAAAGGAAGTTTATAGATTTCTTGCCAAGTTTCGTTTGGAATATTTATATCTAATGCTTTTGACCATCTTCTTTCACAGGCTGGTTTTGAGTTATTTTCAATTAGAATTTGATACATTTCTTTTGTTCCAAACTTTTGAAATGGTTTGATTAGTGGTGGAATCATAGGTTTTTGAAAATTTCTGATATTTTCATTGTGGATGGAAATGTTTTTTAAGCGGAAAAAATTTTTAACGGCTGTAATTACGCTCATATAGGTCATATAATTTACATTCAAATTATATTTTGACTTGAAATCTTTTAGGTTCAGAAATGTTCTATTTGAACTGTTCACTATGTCCCCTATGCAGTGTACGCCTGCTTTGAACCAAGAATTCAGATAAATACTTTGTTCATCAATCTTTAAAGCAGGATTATAAAATAGTGGGTAATATAAAATGTTAAAGGAGTTGAACTTATGTTTTTTACATAGTTCTATGTATGCATTTAAAGTGTCTTTCCAGAAAGTATTGGATGTTTCGTGAACTGATTTTAAAACGTAATCTGTACCACAGTTTATTAATTTGCATTTATCTATATATAGATTGTAGAGTCCCTGTAAATTGTCATTATTCAAGATTCTTTGTATCCACTTTAGTTTCATTGACATAATGAATGCATTGACATCAACCATTTTTAGTCCCCCGTCTTTAAAATCTTTACATAGAATATTTGCTTTGATTCTATTTGGTCCATTCCAGATAAAAGTATACAGTGTTTTATTTATTGATGATATGAAATTCTGTGGTGGATTTGGTAGCGAAATAAATAGATGGTTTAATGTTGATATAAGGAGCGTTTTTATGACTGTTATTTTTCCGATTGGCGTAAGAATTCTCTTTTTCCACATATTTAGAATGGATTTGATATTTTTTATTTTTTCATTATAATTCAATTCGATCATTTTGTAAAGGTCTATGTGAAATTTTATTCCGAGCAAATCAAAAGTAGTCTGATTCCATGATAGTTTCCATCTGGTTTTTATACTGTTTGGACTGTACTTTTCTTTTCCTATCCAGATGACTTTCGTTTTGTCAAAGTTCACTTTCAGACCAGATATGTAACTAAATAAATTAAGTGTTTCAAGTGTTTCGTTCAAAGAGTTTTCAGTACCGTCAAGTATAATTGTAGTGTCGTCAGCGAATTGTGATAATTTGTATTCAACATTTTTAAGGTTTATCCCCTTAATATTTTTATTTTCCCTAATCTTAATGGAAAGTATTTCAGCACAAAGAATAAAGATATAGCTGGACAAAGGATCTCCTTGCCTACAGCCCCGTTTAATTTTGAAAAATTCTGAAAGGAAACCGCATTGTGTGACTGTTGCACAGGCATTAGTGTAAAAAACGTTGACCCACTTCCTTATGTCCGATCCAAAATTAAAGAAGATAAGACAGTTTTGTATAAAATCCCATGATAGTGAATCAAATGCCTTTTCAAAGTCGATTAAAAGTAACAAACCCGGGATATTATTATTTTCCGTATAATGCATTATATCGTAAATAAGGCGTGTGTTTTCCCCAATCTATCTACCTTTTATGAAACCTGTTTGATTGCTATGTATTAGGTTATTTAGTAGGGGTTTTATTCTGTTTGCGATGCAAGACGAACCAATTTTGTAAACAGTATTTAGTAGGGTAATTGGACGCCAATTTTTCAAAAATTGTCTCGGTTTATCACCTTTAGGTATACATGTTATTATTCCTTGAGTTTATGTTATAGATAAGTGACCTTTATCGAAAGATTCGTTTGAAGCTCTGACAACAAATGGTCCTATTTTACACCAGAAAACTTTGTAGAAATCAGCTCCAAAGCCAGATGTGCCAGGACTCTTATTATTTGACATGTTTTTTAAAGCATTTGAAGCCTCCTCTAACGTCAATTTACCTTCAATATTGTTTGATTCAATTTCGTCAAGTTTCGGTCTTGAGAGACTGTCAATAAAACAATGAAAGGAATATTCATTGTTGGTTTTATCTTTGCTTTCAAAAAGGAGTTTATAGTAGTTCGCTGTTTCTTTTAGTATATCGTTTTGTGTTGTAATGTTGGTGCCGTCGTCTTTTACAATGTAATTTATGGTTTTTGAAGAATTGTTGCTTTTTTCTAGGTTACAAAATAATTTAGTTGGCTTCTCTCCATTAATTGTCCATTGTACTTTTGACCTTAATAATGATCCCTCTAGTTTATGAGTTTGAATTTTTTCCAGCTGATGGCGCAATGTGTCTAGTTCAGAAAGATTTGCGTCTGTAAGATTTTCTTCTATCTGTCTAATCTGTTCTTTGATAAACGTTTCTGTCTTATCTCTTTGCTTTTTTAAATGTGAGCTGTAGGAAATTGATTTTCCTCTAAGTTCCATTAAAAGAGTTTCTAAGAATAATTGGTCACTAATAGAAAATTGTATTTCACTGTTTGGAATTTCTTTTACATTTTCAAGATTGTATACAGGAAGAGCATATTGTAACTTTATTTCGTCTATTTTTGAGTTGATAGTGTCTATGTATATTTTATCAGTTAGTAAAGAGTTGTTATGTTTCCATAACCCTTTTCCGTGTATAAAATTATTAAACTGTAATTCAAGAGTGACAATAGAGTGATCGGAATAAATGCAAGGCTCTATTTTACAGTTATTTGCATATGAGTGAAGGGTTTCCGTAAGAAGAAAGAAATCGAGTCTGGCTTGTTTTAATGGATTTTTTCGTCTCCATGTATATCTTCTTAAATGTGGATATTCCGATCTGAAGGGGTCGAGGAGATGTCTCTCACCCATAAAGTTTTTGAGAGTTGTATGTGATTTGTTATTATTTATGTGTTTATATTTGTAATAGTCTAATTCTGGATTTTGGATCAAGTTGAACTCTCCGCATATTATGTAAGATTCGTTCTCTATTTCATCAATAAGTTTAAAAATAGTTGTATAGAATTCAGGATTGTCTCTATTTGGACCATACAATGAGACGAGAGTAAACTGATTTTCCTGTACAGAAATGTCTAGAATCACATAATTTCCATTATCATCTACTAAACTTTCATTGATTTTGTAGTCCAAAGTATTGGAAAATAAAATAGCTACTCCCCTGGAGTTTGAAGTTCCACAACTAAAGTAAGAGTTTGCACCCCATTCTGTATAAATCACACGATATAAATCAGGGGTGAAATGAGTGTCTTGGAGACAATATATATCACAATGTAGTTCTTTAATGTATTTAAACATTTTTGTTCGTTTGTCTTTGTCATGTATTCCTCTGCAGTTCAAAGTTAGTATTTTAACAGTATTTTTTGAAACCATAGATCAAAGGAGGTTAAAGAAAAAGAAGCCGAACTAAAATGAAAATGTACGTGTGCGCTGCCTTCTCTGAAATAGATCTAAACATATAAAAAAGGAACATTGAATTGAAAAAAGGTGAATAAACAAAGAAACAGTGAACAAAGAATAATAAAAAGAAACAAAGGTTGACGGAATATGTTAGGCTTTTCGTCAAGAGGACGTTCAGAAATTAATAGATAAATAGGGATCACTTCATCTCTAAATAAAGATGAAACCGCACAATGCTGAAAGTAGTGTAACAGAAGGTTGATCTTTGTTGTTGAGCTTTCATTAAATGACAAGACTTATCGGATTGAATATATTGAAAGCATTTACAGACGAAAAAGGGAAAAAAACTGATATATAATTCAAGCAATCGTATTTGTTTATGGAAGGGGAAAAAAGGTTGTAGGAAAAGGGGAAGTTGCCGATTACCAGCATTTTCTCCCTTCACCAAAGTGTATCCAAAAATAATTTCACAAGAAGATCTTCAAAACCCGGCTCTGTTTGGTAAAAAGGAGAAGCTGTCTTTTAATTTCGAAGGTCGGGGATTAGATTTACATATGAGCTTAAGTTCTGTAAAAGAAACCTTGAATCAGTTCTACACATAATTTGTGTTGTAATGCACAAAGGCATAAGTATTTTAAGCCAGATGAAGGTTGGTAGCAAAAAAAAAAAAATGTCCTCGACACTCTTAATCCCTTACCCCACAATGCTGACATTTGACGCTCTTAAGAAAAAAAAAAAACTTGGAAATACATTGTAGGAAAAGGAGAAAACGCTGGCAACATGCAATTTCTCCTTTTCCCACAAAGCCTTCTACCCTATCAAAGCAAAATTGCCCCATTTGAGCCACTTTGACATTGTCGTCTGCAAATGTTCCAATTTGGATAGGTCTATAGTTTTGCTGTGTGGCAGTGGGTCAATCTTAAACGAATTGCGTTTAAGACGAAGACCTTAAATTATTAAGTAGCTTTTTAAGACTGTATGAATAGAAAGAATGTTCAGATACACGCAGCAAGGCTTACACACACACATATACACACACCTACACCCACCCACACACACACACACACACCCACCCATACCCTCCACTTACACCCACATACGCGCGCGCTCATATGTGAATGCACTAATGCTCACGTTAACGTGCACACACTTGAATACACCTACATACCTCCATTAGACATATACAAACCTTAGTGTGTGCTCATGTAAAATCACACACACATACTCCTGCATAAACAAGAATATGTATGTATACATACATGAACAAAAGATGTGCATTTGAATGTAAATACAATCACTTTTATATTTACAAAAAGAGAGAAAATAAACAGCCTGAATACAAATAGTTAAAAAAAGCAGCAATAACAACAAAAAGCAGAAAATTTCTTAGATTTTCTCAGTAGTCATTGTACATTAGTTCTTATCATAAGATGGACAAACCACCCACTTCAATGATGCTCCTCATTGTGTCTCAAAAATCAAACACTGTGAATGCACAACTTGCGCAAAGGCCAAAAGTTGCGAGAATAGGAGAAACCACTTCTTACAAGTAGTCTCTCCTCCTCTCGCAAGATTCCATCACAGTCTAAAAAGGGTTTTTTTCCTAGAAACTCAATTACTACAATTGGACATTTCTCTTATTAAAAGTTCAAGTTGAGAGTATTCACAAACAATTTATCTTTTAAAAAGTTGTTCAAAATGATAAATGCTATCTTTGGGAGGACAGAAGAAATATTGGCGAAAAAGCGAAAACGCTGGTTACCAGCATTTTCTCCACCTCCCAAATCTCTATAAAAGCTATTTTTCTCAGGGTTGTCAAAACACGAGGTTGTTTAGTCAAAGGTTTCAAATGGTGCAAAATAGAGAAAATTTTAACTGTATTTGCAGAAATATGCAGATTAAATACAGTCATATCCCCACCCCCCACTGAATTACATGGTAAGCGATCTATGTAAATGACTGCCTACAATGTCTTGCATTTCGACAAGAAATAATACAATTCAAGCAACACGGGTCTTGCAGGAAGGGGAGAATTGCCCACTTCGGGCGATGTCTCTTTCCTCCGGCATTACTACACTCTGTGCATGATAAAAGGATTATATTTCAAGAAACGTTTTCGAGTGTATCACTATCGCAGTGTTGCAGCGTATATAGCCCCAAAACTGCCAAAATTGACTGAAGACCCCCATCCCCCACGGACTAGCGTAGATCAAGATCAGACCGCAAGGAATGTGCAGTCCGATCTCGGATCCACACCGTCCGATAAAGATAATATATTTCCCCAAAATCTACTTTGAAAAACAAAATTTAGGGTCGTACTATCGGCTTAAAATGCTCGAAATCAGTCTTGATATCACGTAATAAATCTAAAAACATGTGGAGTCACAAATTTGAAATATGAGAGTGAAAGATGTTTAAAAAGGTAGTTTTCTAAATAAAAGCTATCATGTGAAATACCCTTGCGATGAACACTGTGGTAAAAGGTCAGTCCCTTACTGAGGACCTGCCTCCCGTCCCAGTGCTCACAGGTATGTCACTTCTGTTGGCAGAAGTATTTGTTTTTTTACATCTGGTTTTCCACCTTAACTTCTCTCTCTCTCTCTCTCTCTCTCTCTCTCTCCTGGATGGTGTTTTGGATTCTGTATTTTATGGTTTTTTGATCTGATTTTTTGTCTTAGATTGCTTTCACTAAAGAGCTTTCACCTATCAATGAACGAAAGAAAACCTGGACGCACCAAACTGAGAGTATTTATGAAAAATGGTATCAGAGTAGTATAGTGTGCAAAATTGACTTTGAAAGAAACAGAGGACATTGTGAGAGGTGCAGAATTCACTTGTCATAAGCAAGTTCTCCGTCTTCCACGATGCCCCCCAAAGTTCTCAAATGCAGACGCGTAAATAATGCTTCGTTCATTAACGGGTTGAATGATTGGAAAACTGGTTTCACTTTGATTTTTATCTGTTTTGTCTGCGGTCTGGCCACGGTTTTGCTAGCCAGAAATCATAGTCTTGTCTTTGGATCTTTTGTGCTCTATCACTGTTTTTAAAGATTGCAAACAAGTTGCCTTCATATGACCACGCTTTTACTATAGAATCTTTGTCTTTCAAACGAAGTGATGCGAGAACTTCTGCGTTCAGTTTCGTCAAGTCTTCGTTAATATAAATATTCGTGTTTCTCAATAACTTTGCACTTTTCATCACGTCAATTTTTGTTTGTCTGCGAACGAACTTTACTATAATGGCTCTATCTTTTCCTGGGGTATATTTTCCGAGGCGGTGTGAAATATCAATGTCATTGATGTTGAGACTTATTTTGGTGTGGTCTTTGATCGTTGTTATGACTTGCTGTGTGACGGATTCGGACGATTGATTGATTGAATCGTTCCCTATACCAGTTATGCGTATGTTGTTGCGCCTGCTGTACTGCTCTACGTTGTTGGTTATTTTGGCAGTAACTTTGTCGTTGTTGTTTAGGTCTTCCAATAATTTGGTGTTTTGCTCCCTAAGATCTGCTAGTTCTTTGTCTTTCGCTTTCATATCTTTTTTAAGTTTGTCATATTCTTTGCTGACTTGGAAAAGTTCACTTTCTAGAATGTCTATCTTTTTGGTCACTGATCCTAACAGTTTATCTTTCAAACTCTCAACTGTTTCTCGAATTATCGTTTTAAGGAGGGAAGTGTCCTTTTTTGTCAGAACGAAAGACAATTTTTCGTCAATTGTATCTAGCCTTTTCTCTAATGAGCTGATATTTGTTGGTAAGGGAGGAGATGAGTTAATCTCTGTTTCTATTTCCTCATTTGCTTCGATACTTTTATTACTGGACATAAACTCTTCCATTTTCTTTTGTTTCTTGGTTACCTTTTCTTGCTTGGCTTGTTTAGGTTTCTGTCTCTTTTTTTTCTTTTTTTCTCCACAGACTGTTTCGTCGGCAAGACTACTTTCTAGTAGATCTGTGCTTGTATTATGTTCACTAGTGGAGGATGAATAGAAGCGTTTACTCATTTTACATATCCCAAGATAACTGTTACCTTTAAATTATCTGTGAAAATGGATGTATTGTTACAGTAACGGTATTATAACGGTAAAGCTCAATTACCGAATGACAGACTTCTAGTCTTGAATCGTACTTTCTTTGTTCAGTTTTGTCGAGGTATCTATTTTTAACTACGCATCCATGCGTGACGAAATGTGAATTATGTGAGTTCCTCTTCATGAAAATGTTTGTGTTTCTCGTACCCCACCTCTCTCCCGCACAACAGCAAAGAGAAAAAGACGATGAAAATTCTATATGAAGGCTTCTTAAATTGAATTGAGAGTATTATGATCACTAAATAACAGTTACATATCAGTTGTCCATGTTCTGCTGGTCGAACTATCCTACATGACTGGAAAAAACCTCTTTTTTCTCCTACATTATCTCAGTAGTTATTGTCATAAACCGGAACCGGAAACTCATTTGGACATTTGTGTCATATGTGATTTTAGAAATAAGCTTCTTTCTATCGTGGTTTATAGTTCAATAAACCAGTTGTGAGTGATGAGGCACAATAAATAATCCACGAGGGCGATAAGCCAGAGTGGTTTATTCGTTGCGCCTCATAACACACAACGTGGTTTATCGAACGACAAACCACGATAAAAAGAAGATTATTCGATTCTCTAACATGACCAACTCTTAATGAAAGGAAAACAAGTTCATACTTAGAGTAATCAAAGTACTGAAAGTACTGTTAGAAGGCGAGTTTAGAATATAGGGATAACATATTGCAATACATTTTTCTGTTCTTAAATCGCCTCTCCTGATACAGCAAAGTCTATAGAGTTGTGCAATGTTCCTGTGCAATGAAGACCAGTTTACCATCCTGAGTTTTAACAAACTTGAAGAAGGCTTGTAAAATATGTTTAAAAAAACTAAATGTCGAGACCATTGTAGGCCTAAATTTAATCAGAACAGCAAGAAAAACTTAAGTTTCTAGGAGGAATGAAATCGAATCCGTAAAAAGCATCGTTTTTGACAAATGCAAAATACTTTGGATCAGGTCATTGATACAATCATGTTGCTACAGCAACAAATAAACCGTGGCTATATTATAAGCCAATCGGAAGTTACTAACATGACGTCATTCGGACCTACTTCCACTTCACAACGCATAATCAACTATCAAGTGGGATCGTACATTTAAGTTTACGACCCCAGAACTAACCAATCGGATAGCTTCTTTGAATGACGTATCGCTGATAGACCCCTTTCTTCTGTTGGCAACCTTATTCTGTCTTTGTGAGAGGTAAAATTTCAATGAAATAAATTCCTTTGAATCATCAAGTGTTTAAACAAAATTTTCTCTTTCAAAGAAATATCATTTTTCTTTTATCAAAGTTGTGCTTAACTTTATTATTAATGACTAGGTTATTGTTACGCGTCCGCGTGGCCGAGTTTTGATTCCGGAGACCCGTGAGAAGAAAAAGGTAAATCTGCTGATCAGTATAATGTATCGATGTATTTAAGCCTGGGTTCCAGTCTGATCACTTCATTCCTTATATACGAGTATGATCGGATTTTACTGCATCAAAAATGACAATAACATGATCTTTAACCGTTTTAACACGCGAAAAGTTTTCTCTTCTTCTGGTCGTCACTGTGCTTAACGTTCAGCAAGTATTCATACATATTTAACTCTTTACCACTCACTTCAAACAACTCTAAAAATCAAGCTTTTAAAAACATCGAGAGGAGAGGGGAAATTGCAACCGGAAACCGGCATTTTTTTTTTTTGTTTCATTTTACCACAATGTTTCTAACCTATCAAGAACAAATTTCGTCGCTAATTTGGGCTACCCTGAATTTGTCATCTGCATTAATCAGTGCTTTCAATTTTAACTTAGTCTGAAATTTCTTTGTCAGGTAAAGAACAAACGCTTATCGCAATGAATTATCATAATCACTTACCTCTGTCATTATTAGAACTGAAATCTTTAGGTTATATATCCCATTTATTTTCCTCGAAAGAATTTCCTTCAACTAGACACTTTTTTCCAAAACTGAATAACACAATGATAAAATTATCTTGACACGGAGAATCCCACTGTCCTAGAATACATCGGACGTGTGAACTCATGATTTTCTAAGAACTCGGACCAAGGGCCTGTATCTGTGTAACTGTGCACGATATATTTTTGTCGAACAAAGGAATAGGGTGTATCTCAATATTGACGTGTTGGCAATCATTTTGCTTTCATGTTTGCCGATAAGCTGAACGTACATTCCGGTTACGCGGGATTAATGAAAAACAAGCATTAATGTCAATGAACCCTTAAATCACTTATTACGCCTGTCTCTTTTGAAGACAAGGCAGATGATTCTATAGTCTGCACAGAATATGCAGTCTTATGTCGGATTAGCTACATTGTAATAACCCGACCAAAACAGCCCTGGGTGCAGTTGCAATAATTAAGCATTTTCCACGAGATGTATAATGCCATTTTCATCAATCCAACACTCTAGTATAAGGGTTAACAGAGCCATAGATTACAAGAATCGTATAAACGAAAAACACCTTCCGACGTTCCTTATTGGAGAGGTCATCAGACCTCTCCAACAGTGTTGAGTTTAAAAGGTAGACTGCCTCAGAAATTGCTGTCTAAATCCAATCTTTGTAGGGGAATTGTTCCGATACACAGTCTGTTTCGTCATGATTTTATAAAGAAATCGAAGTCTAAAAACTGAAATAGGAAATAGACGTGGTTTGTTTCTATATCACGAATTTCAACAAAATTGTAAGGATTTAATTGCATATTCCCTGTCCAACACTTTTAATTTTGTATTACAATCTTAAATCTTAACAAAAAGAAGAAAAAGAAAAAAGAATTTCGTTAAAAATAGAAACGAACATAGCGGAAAAAATCACGTGACCTTAAAACGCGGGAAGAAGGTCGTGTGACTTACATAAATTACAAGGACGGATGAATACGGAATCCTGTTTTTGCCATCCACTTTGATGAATGTGTATTTACAACTGAACAGATTTCTACTACCCGTTTATTGTCTTGCTTGTTTCTTTACATGTACCTAGATTATATTTAACCTAAAAGCATAAAAAGTATTAGAAAAAAATGATGTCGACCTCTCCTGGCTTCTTTTTTAAAGAAGCCACTTGTAGGATCTAATAGGTCGACCGTCAAATGATGTTGGTTGGTCATCCTTAACCCTTTACTCCATAGATACTCATTTCTACACACTGTTTGTAGGAGCATTTGGATGTGGCAAAAGGTGAAATTGCTCGTGACGAGCAATTTCACCTTTGTCACAATGTTTTCTATACTATCAAAAGGTGTCATTTACACATAAGAAACGGCTTCACCCTTGCTGTTATTTAGGGTCAATTAGAGATGCCACAGAAATGCCTTATGGGGTAAATGGTTGATAGGATGGCATTTCGCAAAACGGAGAAAATATTCGTTGCCAGTATTAATTTTTCTCCTGTTCCTGCATGCTTTCAAAATACCCTTCCCTTTCTAAAAAGCACCATTCTTTAAAGCCATTAAAACTCAGCACATGTATTGTAATCTAAAAGTTAAATCTCCGTTTTGAATATTGAACGTGGTTTGTTTTGAAACTCTTTTTCAGTCTTGATAAAGTACATTTCGAAAAAATGGTAAACAAATAAAAAAAAAACCTTTTAACTGAACGACAAAATTTTAACAACCTCAAGGGGAAAAAAAGATTCATAATACTTTTGGAATAGGAGAAAACGCTAGTCACCAGTATTTTCTCTTTTTACCACTATGTTTTGTACTTTTTCCCAGCCAAACGGCACATTTTCAACTGCTCTTAACTCATTATCTGCTAATTGCTTTAATGTAGAAGGCCCTAATTTCTTGTTATTTTCTGAAGGGTTTTGTAAAGGGTTACTAAGATGGAAAACATTGTGGGAAAGTCAAACAAACGGTTGATTATCATTATTTGCTACTTTTCCTAAAATGCTTGCATCTTCTTCAACATTGTTTAAAATCAGTATTGTGATCTAAAAGGCTGAATCTCTGTTCTATACCCTAAAATGTACCTTTCTAGAAACTCTTTGCTCTCTCAATAAAATTATCCATGGAATAAAATGGTAAAGATTTTCAAGAAATTAATCATCTCATTACAGAGTTACAGTTTTAGGTCTATCAAAATTGATTGCATTTTCAAGCAAAAGACTATTCTATAATCCTTTACCATACCCTATTAAGTACAGTTTTAACAACCCTGAGAAGGAGGCCATTTAAAAACCTAATTTTGAAAAGGAGAAACTTTCTTAACTCTTTACACGAAGAAAAAAAATCAGACTTTCCAAAATTGAGTGCATTTTCAGGTAGCAACTTTTTGATCTGGCACCACTGATAGAACCTGTATGAAATAGGATGGAAGACATTTTAGGAAAAGGAAAAAATGTCAATTAGCACCGTATTCTCCTTTTCAGACCTAAAGTTCTCAAGCCTTCTTCCTAGACCTTTTAAACTCATTATTGGGGTAATAGAGGGTTAGATCTAAGTTTCTATACAACGTGAAAACATATACGCGTAACGGTAAATCAAAATTCTTTGCTATCACATAAATTTTTTTTCTTCAAATGAAATGGAAAGGAGTTTCAGAAAAGTCCATTCGTTTTAATTTTTTTAAACATATTTTACAAGCCTTCTTCAAGTTTGTTAAAACTCAGGATGGTAAACTGGTCTTCATTGCACAGGAACATTGCACAACTCTATAGACTTTGCTGTATCAGGAGAGGCGATTTAAGAACAGGAAAATGTATTGCAATATGTTATCCCTATATTCTAAACTCGCCTTCTAACAGTACTTTCAGTACTTTGATTACTCTAAGTATGAACTTGTTTTCCTTTCATTAAGAGTTGGTCATGTTAGAGAATCGAATAATCTTCTTTTTATCGTGGTTTGTCGTTCGATAAACCACGTTGTGTGTTATGAGGCGCAACGAATAAACCACTCTGGCTTATCGCCCTCGTGGATTATTTATTGTGCCTCATCACTCACAACTGGTTTATTGAACTATAAACCACGATAGAAAGAAGCTTATTTCTAAAATCACATATGACACAAATGTCCAAATGCCCCTTGGAGGGCCTTTCATCCGTCGTAATCTGTGCAGTATTGTAGCCGTTAGGTCCAACATTTGGCAAGATACAAGAATGATTATAGTTTAATGAAATAAGAATGAAGTGGGCTAAATTCTGACAGAAATGTGACTGACAACAAGTAAAAGTGTATCGCCCTCGTGGATTATTTATTCCGCCTCATAACTCACAACTGTGGTTTATTGAGCGATATACTACGATAGAAAGAAGAATATTTCTTAAATAAGCCACACTCACGGGTAGGAAACTTCATATTCAGAGCCAATGGCTCCGACGATAAAATGTTGTGTTGGTCTTCCGTTTCTGAAGATGTCGGCTGAAAAACAATCCCAAAACAGTTAGGTATGTCAATATTTGTAATTGTGTGTTCTTATGTCTCTGAAATTCAAAAAAAGGAGAATGTCATTCGATGCCCTGGTCTTTCAACGTGTTTTCTGCACTATGGAAAGTTGGAATAGGTGTACGATGTTGTCTGAATCATTTGTGGCGTGGATTGACCGTAGCCAAAATAATACGTCTCGGAGATAAATTTAGTCTGTTATTACCATTTAATTGGCAAGTAAGAGAGAGTCTTACTGTCCCAAAGCCGGGAACTAATGTCCTGAAATGTTACATTCACTACTGGTCAAAAATTGAAAAGAAAAGCACAAGAATTGATAAAAATAAAGAAGGGCTCTGATTATGTGGACCGGCTCTGACTATGTTACTCGGCACTGATTCAAGAGGGCTCCCTTTCAAAATTTTAGTTTTCTGTAAATAATTAGTCAGGACGTAAATTTTGGTTTTCCATTAATATTTTTCTGTCCAAAATTTAGTTCATTTGTTGGATGGAACATGATTGCATGTATGAAAATATAAAGGACTGGTATTTTCACGTTAGAAAAATGCTGTTTAACATTAGTCTATCTAAATTTGAAAATACTTCTGCATAGCTTTTGATTAGAACGAATGGTCCATATATAAAATTTTTCGTGCTTTTGTCGAAAATGCAGCCCATGCATAAGCACAAATAATAAAAATATTTTCTTTTAGAAGTACGAGAATGATAAACACAGCACGTGTTTGAATGGTCTAGATGTATAAATTTGCATTATGCAGTTTATGAATCATTATTCAGCCATCAACATAATTCTTTACATATAATTGAAACTTTGGAAACAACATCATTGTTTTGCGAAACAATTTAAAAAGGTCACTTGTAAAAGTCATTTCGAAATCTGTCACCACCCCTACTATCATCACCACATCAATGATTTTGATGAATCAGAATTCTGCAAATAAACTTTGGATGGATCACCCAAGAACAATTTCTTGCAGAAGAGCACATGCTCGAAAGTGACTAAAATCATGAGTCCAAGGAGAGAACCACATGCAGGTGCCAACAATAAGATGTTTTTCGACGGATTGAAAAATTCCGAACGATTTTTGAAAAGGGTCACCCTAGACATATCTGTGAAATCATTTTAAAGTCTGACCAGCCATTCCAGAGAAGATTTTTTTAAAATTTCTTCATGTACATACAGTGTTAATAGCCCACAGCCATCAGAGCCATGTTTCTTGATGGATCAAAATTTCTCGAACACTTTGCGAAAAGGGTCAACCAAGGAACATTACTGTGAAAGTATTTCAAAATCTGACAAGCCGTTCCAGAGAAGAATTTTTAATAATTTCTTCATGGCCGTATAGTGCAAGTGGCCACCTGCACCCCAATCAGAGCCATGTTTCTAGACAGATCAATTTTCGCGAACAGTTTTTGAAAAGGGTCACCAAAGTAACATCTCTCTGATATTATTGCAAAATCTGACCAGCCATTTCAGCGAAGAAGAATTTTCCGTGTAGTGCAAGTAGCCCCCATTCACCAGAGCTATATTTATTGACGGATCAAAATTCGTCAACAATTTTTGATAAAGGTCACCCAAGGAACATCTCTGTGACATGATTCCAAAATCTGACCATCGGTTTCTGAGAAGAAGAATTTTTAAGAATTTTTTCATGGCCATAGTGCAAGTAGCCCCCATTCATCAGAGCAGTGTTTATTGACGGATCAAAATAAAGAAAAAATTTTTAGATTTTTTTTTTCATTTCTGTATAGTGCAAGTAACCCCAATTCATTGGCATTCAACAGAGCCAGATCTTTTGACATCAAAATTTCGCGAACAATTTTGGAAAAGGGTAACCCAAGAAACATTTCTGTGAAATTATTTTAAATCTGACCAGCGGTTTCAAGAAGAATTTTCAAGAATTTCTTCATTTCCGTTCAGTGCAAGTAGCCCTCATTCACCAGAGCCATGTTTCTTACGGGTTTACAATTTTGCCTACAATTTTTGAAAAAGGTCACCCAAGGAACATCTCTGTGAAATGATTTCAAAATCTGACGAGCAGTTTCAGAGGTGAAGATTTTGAAATAATTTCCTGGCAACCAGGGTTTTTGATGGAATCAAATTCTGTGATCAATTTTCAAAGTGATCCGTCAATAAACACTCTTCTGATGAATGGGGGCTACTTGCACTATTGCCATGAAGAAATTCTTAAAAGTTCTTCTTCTCAGAAACCGATGGTCAGATTTTGGAATCGTGTCACAGAGATGTTCCTTGGGTGACCTTTATCAAATACTGTTCGCGAATTTTGATCCGTCAATAAATATAGCTCTGGTGAATGGGGGCTACTTGCACTATACGGAAAATTCTTCTTCGCTGAAACGGCTGGTCAGATTTTGAAATAATTTCAGAGAGATGTTCCTTTGGTGACCCTTTTAAAAAGAAAAACTGTCCACGAAAATTGATCTGTCTAGAAACATGGCTCTGATTGGGGTGCAGGTGGCCACTTGCACTATACGGCCATGAAGAAATTATTAAAAATTCTTCTCTGGAACGGCTTGTCAGATTTTGAAATAATTTCACACAAATGTTCCTTGGGTGACCCTTTTCGCAAAGTGTTCGAGAAATTTTGATCCATCAAGAAACATGGCTCTGATGGCTGTGGGTTATTAACACTGTATGTACATGAAGAAATTTAAAAAAAAGATCTTCTCTGGAATGGCTGGTCAGACTTTGAAATAATTTCACAGATATGTGTAGGGTGACCCTTTTCAAAAATCGTATTGGAAATTTTTAATCCGTCGAAAAACAACATCTTATTGTTGGCACCTGCATGTGGTTCTCTCCTTGGACTCATGATTTTAGTCACTTTCGAGCATGTGCTCTTCTGCAAGAAATTGTTCTTGGGTGATCCATCCAAAGTTTATTTGCAGAATTCTGATTCATCAAAATCATTGATGTGGTGATGATAGTAGGAGTGATGACAGATTTCGAAATGACTTTTACAGGTGACCTTTTTAAATTGTTTCGCAAAACAATGATTTTGTTTCCAAAGTTTCAATTATATGTAAAGAATTATGTTGATGGCTGAATAATGATTCATAAACTGCATAATGCAAATTTATACATCTAGACCATTCAAACACGTGCTGTGTTTATCATTCTCGTACTTCTAAAAGAAAATATTTTTATTATTTGTGCTTATGTGTGGGCTGCATTTTCGACAAAAGCACGAAAAATTTTATATATGGACTATTCGGTCTAATCAAAAGCTATGCAGAAGTATTTTCAAAATTTAGATAGACTAATGTTAAACAGCATTTTTCTAACGTGAAAATACCAGTCCTTTATATTTTCATACATGCAATCATGCTCCATCCAACAAATGAACTAAATTTTGGACAGAAAGATATTAATGGAAAACCAAAATTTACGTCCTAACTAATTATTTACAGAAATCTAAAATTTTGAAAGGGAGCCCTCTTGAATCAGTGCCGAGTAACATAGTCAGAGCCGGTCCACATAATCAGAGCCCTTCTTTTATTTTTATCAATTCTTGTGCTTTTCTTTTCAATTTTTGACCAGTAGTGAATGTAACATTTCAGGACATTAGTTCCCGGCTTTGGGACAGTAAGACTCTCTCTTACTTGCCAATTAAATGGTAATAACAGACTGAATTTATCTCCGAGACGTATTATTTTGGCTACGGTCAATCCACGCCACAAATGATTCAGACAACATCGTACACCTATTCCAACTTTCCATAGTGCAGAATTCACGTTGAAAGACCAGACCATCGAATGACATTCTCCTTTTTTTGAATTTCAAAGACATAAGAACACATAATTACAAATATTGTCATGCCTGCCTGTTTTGGGATTGTTTTTCAGCCGACATCTTCAGAAACGGAAGACCAACACAACATTTTCTCGTCGGAGCCATTGGCTCTGAATATGAAGTTTCCTACCCGTGCACTTGTGTGTTATGAGGCACAATAAATAATCCACGAGGGTACGGAATACCGTTAGGGCCATCGCCTTTGAATGTGCTAATTTGAAACACGATACTCGATAGTACGATGACGATAACGCGAAACAACGAAACCACGATGGTGAAAACGCGATAGTACGATGACGATAACACGATACTACGATGGTGAAACCACGACAATACGATAGTACGATGATGATAGTGCGATATAGTATCGTGTTTTCACCATCGTACTGTCGTAATTTCACCATCTTATTTTCGTGTTTTCACCATCGTACTATCGTGGTATCGTCATCGTACTATCGTGTTTTCGTCATCGTACTATCGTGGTATCGTCATCGTACTATCGTGTTTTCACCATCGCACTATAACGTTCCTTGGAAATGGTCGTGTTTCGAAAACATCGAGAAGATAACTGAGAAAATTAATCAAACAATTGGAGGTAGAGACCTAGCGAAAAAAGGCAAGACCGTTGAAGGAAGCTAGAAAGCCAGAGAGTTGCGTAGAAGTTTCACGAGGCAAATTATCCTATTCAGAACTTGATATTTGAAACATTTTCGTGCGTTAACTTGTTAGACTTTCACCCCACCCATTGTTACTTACCTGTGGTTTTTTTTCTTATCTGTGTGGGGTTTAAGGAGTTAAGGGAGTGAAAGTGTTTAATCAATACCTGGTAAACTGCACTGTACATTTAACGAGCCGCGTCATTTGAAAAGTGAGTTATTGTAAAGAGCATAATGGGAATCGCCTTAGAGGCATGGAGAGTTAGAATTGGAACCTTTTTATATCGCGGTAAACGGAAAAAAACAAATTTAATTCCAAACCTCCTTTCAATCTTCAAGTTCTCTCTTGGTATTAGAATACTGCTGTTTGTCCTTCTGGTGGTTCAGGGATTAGAGTCGAATCCAGGTCCAAATAGTAGTACAAAAAAGAATATTGGTAAGAGTAGTGACAGAACAGAAGGAGCTATAGGTCAGGATTATGTGGCAGTTAGAGGAACTAGGAACACATCTCGAAGAGAATCTACATCTCACGTTAATATTTCACTTAACGATTCCCCACTCACACAAGATACCAGTACGAACAGACAGAATAGAGTTCGGGGTACAAGACAAAAGCAAACACAAGATCAAAACAGAATTAGTCATTTCTTTAATTCTACCAATACAAACTTAGACAACAAATCCACACAGCACAAGGACAAAGAACAAGAAAATATTGCATATGAAACAGCCAACGAAACAAGTGAAGAAGAAAATGAGGATGATCTCTCTAATTATGATGTTAAAACTTTATTACTAGATATTCGACATGATGTGAAGAGCATGACATAAAAGTTTGACAATCTTGACAAAAGAGTTGCAGAATTAAGGAGCGACAACATAAAATTACATCAAGAAAATGAAGAACTGAACGAGAAAGTCACTTCGTTGAGTCAAACAGTCAAATCACTTGAAAATTTGAACCTAGAAAGCCAAAAGAAACTGGAACATTTGGAGGCTCAGTCAAGGCGAGATAACTTAAAGTTTCACAATATCCCGGAAAGCGCAAATGAAACATGGGAAGAAGCCGAAGCTAAAATCCGTTCCTACATATCTGACGAACTCAAATTAGATCCTTCAGTAATGTCCATTGAACGTGCTCACCGGCTCCCAAGTAAATTCTCTCCAAGACCCATCATCGCCAAGTTTTCATTCTTCAAGAATAAAGAGGCTATATTATCAAAGTACAGACAGTTAACAAAGGAACAACGATCTTCCGGTGTAAATCAGTCTATGAATAATCAAGTTCGGATCACTGAGGACTTTCCAGCACGATTTACAGAAGCAAGAACCGACCTGTATCCATTTCTTTTGAAGAGCATTGAAAATGGACATAAAGCATTTTTGAAATTTGACACGCTCGTTATTGACGGCATTCCGCATGTATATGATGATGTAGGTAAAGCCCCTGTGCGACAGAGGAAAACACATGTAACATTCAACAATTAACGAGAAGGCCAACGCCCTAAAACAAATTATGCAAAGTGTAATCAACATTATAAATCTGATAATACAAAAAGTAGGAATTTAATAAATGAATTTAGTATTTGTTCCATCAACATAAGAGAGTTAAGTAAATTTGAAAATGATCCATGCTTTATCAACTCTTGTAAAGGATTTGATATCATTGCCCTACATGAAACATGGAAATCAAAAGAAGAACATTCGCAAAACCGGCTTATAAATGGTTACATTGAATTCAATTATATTCGCAAGAAGAAAAAACATGCGTTAAGAGGATCTGGAGGAGTTACCGTTCTTGTAAAGGAGAATTTACTATCGATCGGAAAGTGCAGACGCATATTTGACGAAATGTCAGAATGTGTAGTTTTTCTTTTCGATGGTAAAACTTTTAACATTGAATTTGATATTATAATGATGTTCACATATATTTCTCCTGAAAATTCATCTGTTTATGAAGAAAATGCAAACGGTGTAGATATTTTACAAGAAAACATGATGTATATATTGGGCTTTTATACAAATGCTAGAGTAGTATTAATGGGCGATTTTAACGCCAGAACCGGCAATTTACTGGATTATATAGAGAACGATAACGTTGATTATATCTTTCCAAACGGTACCTCTGTCGATTATCCCACAGACTCATTCCATTTAAAACGAAATTCTAAAGATGTTGTAGTGAACAGATTTGGTCTTTCGCTGGTCGAACTTTGCAAACTTTTTGACGTCCATATTGTAAATGGTAGAGTCTGTGGTGACTTACATTGAGAATACACCTGTAATGCGAATAATGGAAAAAGTTTAGTCGACTATTGTATTTTATCCAGTAAATTACTTCCATTTTTGTCAAATTTTTACATAGACGAGGAAGAGTTTTCTGATCACTGTCCAGTCGTTTGTAAAATTAAGTTTAACACGACTTCAAATAATGATCAAAATGTTTTGCAATTAGACAATTTTTTACAAAAATACACCGCGTATAAGTGGGATGATAATAAAAAACATGAGTTCTTATTCGAATTTCGGCGTCTTTTTCAGGAATTTTACTCTAAGTTGACGTTTCCAATTAATGACACTGATTTAATATTGAACAAAATAAGCCAAATTTACAAACAAGCTGGCATACAAATGAAAACAAAGGAAAGATTTAATAGTTCTGCAACTAGCAAGAAGAGCCCATGGTGGGACTTTGAATGTCATCAATTAAAGAAGAAGAAAACTTGGTTGCTTAGAACATTTAGGTAAACAAATGAAGAATTTGACTTTTTGCATTATAAAAGCGCAAAGAACAAGTTTAAATCGAAATGTAAACAGAAAAGGAAATTTTATGAACAATCAAATAGAGATAAATTAATATCTGTTCGACACAACCCTTCACTATTTTGGAAAACTGTGAAAGGGCGTACTATTAACACTGTCACGTATCCTATAAATCCGTCTGAATGGATTAATTACTTTTCAAAGCTTTTTACATCCAAAAACACTTATTTTGATAATGACGTGTTGTCGAATATTGTTCTTGTAAATGACAGCACATACTTAAATTTACCTATTTCAGAGGATGAGGTACAGTGTAGTATTAAGAAACTTAAATGTAGTAAATCTGCCGGACCAGATGGCCTGTGTGCCGAAATGTTGAAACACACAGCTGATATTGTAACTCCGTTTTTAACACATGTGTTCAATGTTATCTTTAACAGTGGGTCTTTTCCATCATCTTGGAGTCAAAGTTTAATTATACCACTACATAAAAGTGGATCTTTACATGAACCTGGAAATTACAGAGGTATCTCGCTTATAAATAGCCTTACTAAAGTTTTTATTGGTCTTTTAACCGAACGATTAACGAAATGGGTAGAAGAAAACAATATCATACATGAAGAACAATCAGGTTTTAGGCAGAATTACAGTGTAATTGACAATACATTTGCTCTACAGTTCCTAGCTCAAAAATACTTGTCAAAAAGAAAAGGTCGTTTTTATTGTTTGTTTATAGATTTCAAAAAAGCGTTTGACAGTATCAATCACAATCGATTATGGGATTCATTAACAAGGAAAGGGTTGAATGGGAAAATATTACACATTTTTCAATCTATGTATAGGCAATTAAAGTCATCCGTTAAGATAACCAGTCATAACATCCAGTATATCACCCAGTTTTTCGATTGTGAGATTGGAACGCGTCAGGGCTGTTTGAGTTCGCCATTACTATTTTTCCTGTTTATTAATGATCTGGTGGACCTATTAAAATCGAGTGTAACCATGGAATTTTTATCAATGATAATATAGATGAAATCTTGTCCCTCTTATTTGCTGATGATGTTTCCACTTTTGCCGACACTATTTTACGATTGCAAAAACAACTCGGTGTTATTGATAAATTTTGCGATTCCACAGGGATGAGCATTAATTTAGAAAAATCGAAAGTTATTGTATTTAGAAATGGTGGAATATTACGGAAAAATGAATAATGGTTTTATAAAGGAAAGGAAATAGAAGTAGTCCCCTTTTATAAGTATCTAGGTACATATTTTAGTTCTAGTTTTGTAAGCGTATGTGTCATTTGAAGCACAATACGTCAAACTCTTTTGTACTGGGTGAATGTGGCCGTAGCCCTTTAGCAATTTACTATATTACCCAATGTATTAAATACTGGCCTAAACATATTACTATGCCTAATACTCGATATCCAAAACAGTGCTACAGAATGCTTCGACAAATTGATGAATCTGGCAGAATTACCTGGGCATCTAAGGTTAAAACATTACTATTCGAAAATGGATTTGGATATGCTTGGATCGCAGATGAAATAGGCAATTAAAATTTCTTCTTAAAACTATTTAAGCAACGATTGAAGGATATTTATCTACAAAAATGGAACTCAAACTTAAATGAAAGCCCTAAAGCATATTACTATAAAGAATTTAAATCAATGCTAGAGACAGAAACTTATTTAACAACAGATATGTCATATGTATATAAAAGAAATTTAGCAAATTTTAGATGCTCTAATCATACATTAGCTATAGAAACAGTGAGAAGAGATAAAATTGATAAACAATTCAGGTTCTGTAAATACTGCCTCAAAAATCATACTTTTTCTGTTGAAGATGAATTCCACTTTTTATTGATTTGTCCTCTGTACGATGATATCAGAAAAGTTTGTTTTCCCAAAATATGGTATAAAAGGTTACCTACAAAATCTTTATTTCTAGACATTATGAAATGTAAGACTGAGTCTTTGATATACATACTTGCCAAGTACATAACGATAGCCTTTAAAGAAAGGCAAGCTTTTTTAGACAAAGAACCAAGTCAATAACTATTTCTCGAAACTTTCCATAAATTTCCTCGAATTTCCATGTAATCCATGTTCATGAAGATTAATTTCTGCTAAATAGTCTTATATTTGTAACAACATGTCTATTCAAATGATTCTTTTAGTACTTGTATTTACAATTTCTTTTCTGTCGAACTCGACATCATATCAACTACTTTTGCGGAATGTATGGACAGATATCAGTCAACACTTATTGGGGTCTGATCTCTGTCTATACAGTCCGCCTCATACGTAAACATAGAGTACAATACTACCTGTTAATACATGAGTCACTAGGCAATTTGTTCAGGCGAAGCTAGGCCACTTATAGGGGAGTCAGACCTCTTATCTATGTACTAGTAATGAATTGATTATTTTTGTAAAGTATTACGCCTTTTTGCAATGTTTTACAAACTAAAAATTTATATTCCGAACGTTTTTGGCGTACACTTTTGTTTAAATGTTATGAACTTTGGGGTACGTTACTCTGTAAACATATTTTTTGTATGTATGTATTGTATAATGGGCCGGAGGCCCTAGATTACTAATAAAGATTTGATTTGATTTGATTTGATATCGTAGTTTCACCATCGCACTATCGTATTATCGTCATCGTACTATCGTATTATCGTCATCGTACTATCGTGTTTTCATCATCGTACTATCGTGTTATCGTCATCGTACTATCGTAGTTTCATCATCGTACTATCGTGTTATCATCATCGTACTTTCGTGTTTTCACCATCGTACTATCGTATTATCATCATCGTACTATCGCGTTTTCACCATCGTACTATCGCCTTCCGGTGGGCATGCGCATTCTCCAATATTCAAGACCTACAGGACAACAGTACACATGGAAGAGTTTATTCAAAGTCATTTTGAGAGAGGCTATGCCTGTAAATTGGGTTACCTACCCTCTTAGACAATTGCGGAGAAAATGGCCTTATGGATAAAGCACCTGCTAAATGTGAATTAGACCAAGGTTCAAATCCGACATAGAACTCTGTCTTTTTTTTCAACTAGATTTTCTCCACTATCTAAACTTTTTTTAAACATTGATATAGTCAGAAATTTAATTTGTATCAAGAACTTTTGCCTTTGACTTCAACAAATTTGTATCAGTGACTTCAGAAAGGGGTGTTTGGGGGGAAAATGGCTTCTTTTGTTTTTCCCATAATTGGGTACGACTAATTGTTTAGAGCATAATCTTCCAAGCCCTGGTATCTCAGTCGGTAGAGTAGAAGACTTGAGAACAGAGGTCACTGGTTTGATCCGCACCTCGGCCAATTTCTTTCCGAGGATTGATGATAATCATTTGTGACAGGATTCATTCCTCTCTCTCTGCTGATCACTGTTCTGATGATGGTTATGTGGAAAGGCAGCCAGTAGCTCGAAAAAAATATTGTGGGGAGTACCGGGAACAAAATTTACGGGAAAGCATGGATAGGTGGACTGGTTGCAGTGATAAAACTAAAATGATACTGATAATGATGTAAAAGCAAACAACTAAAGGATAATGTGTATATTCCTTTCATAAACTTCTGTATTTCTTCAGCAAATAAATCAAACCTATATTTAACCTGCTATTTTTTTAGAAATTACCAATCCCAATTCACCTTTGTTTAGGATATATACTTATAGAACAGGAAAATGTTTTTCTAAAAATTTACATGTATTTGTTGTTCCACAATCTAGTTGGGTTAATGTTTCCTCTAATTTTTTTGCCACCAAAAAGAAAAATAATGATAAATTCAGGGTATTTCAAAGCTTGAAATTACATTACTCTTGTACTGTAAGATGGTTTTGCTAAAAAAAAAAGCGTCAGGTAGCAGACTGCACTTTCTAATCCACAGTTTCAGCTCTCCAAAAGCGATTTTAATCCCCACGGGCAGTGGAAGAGTTAAAGAACTTCGGTACTGGAAAAAATATCGGATATCTATGGACTAGTATAGCCTCTCTCAAAATGACTTTTTATAAATTCGTCTATGTTAACTGTTGTCCTGTAAGTATTGAATATTTGAGGATACGCATGCGCACCGGAAGGCGATAGTACGATGGTGAAAACACGATACTACGATGAGGATAATACGATAGTACGATGACGGAAACCACGATAGTACGATGACGAAAACACGATAGTACGACGACGATAATACGATAGTACGATAGTACGATGACGATAACACGATAGTACGATGATGAAAACACGATAGTACGATGACGATAATACGATAGTACGATGATAGTGCGATGGTGAAACTACGATAGTGCGATGGTGAAAACACGATAGTACGATGATGATACCACGATAGCACGATGACGATACCACGATAGTACGATGACGATAACACGATAGTACGATGATGATAATGCGATACTACGATAGCACGGTGGTGAAAACACGAAAATACGATGGTGAAATTACGACAGTACGATGGTGAAAACGCGATACTATATCGCACTATCATCATCGTACTATCGTATTGTCGTGGTTTCACCATCGTAGTATCGTGTTATCGTCATCGTACTATCGCGTTTTCACCATCGTGGTTTCGTTGTTTCGCGTTATCGTCATCGTACTATCGAGTATCGTGTTTCAAATTAGCACATTCAAAGGCGATGGCCCTAACGGTATTCCGTACGAGGGCGATAGCCCGAGTGGTTTATTTATTGCACCTCATAACTCACAACGTGGTTTAATGAACGACAAACCACGATAGGAAGAAGATTATTTCGATTCCAACATGGCCAATTCTTAATGAAACGCGGATGAAGATTAAGTTTCATTGAATAACCCACTCATTGAATGACGTCACTTGATATAGAATGACGTCACTCTACATGGATTGTCGCAGATTTTACCACGCTTTCCTTGCACTGCGTTTATAGAGCCGAATTCGCGTGTCATGCTAGAATCTAGAATAAAGCAGTAGACAGTGTAGATCATAGATCAGACTGCACGTCCTGTGCTGTCTGATATCGATCCACACTATCAACAAAAGCTTCTGATGACGTCTAAGGTATGGACAGAGTTGATACTATCTCCGGATGCGATAGATTTGTCTCCCTTTGAACACTTGTTAAGATTTGGTAAGAACTAAACAAGTTTCGCGAGACTGTGCGTGCGGTATTAAGGACATGAACGGTACCTGTTACGTGGAGAAAACATGAACTAACCCATAACGAGAATAACAAATGTAAGAGAGCCTAAATATACTTACTAGACAATTTATTGCAATCAAGTTTGCCTCCTTCAGTGCACCTTCGCAAGCCAAGGCTGACGATTCACTACACTACTTTACCTTTGGCGGATGGAGCTTGATTTTTACATACATCCGATACGCTTTTTCATTGGATGCAGCCAGCTCGAGCTACAACGAATGAAATTGCTCGTAGCATTTCATCGTTTATAAAAATAGAATAAGGTAGCGACCTTTCGAATAGAAGGTAAACATGGAAACCCACGTGGATGTCTGCTTGTCGCTTCATGTTGAATAATTGTATTCGTAAGCTGTTTGTAAAACGATATTTCATTGGCTTTCAGAAATATTATGTAAAGGGGGGTAATAACCAGCATCCAATAGAAGGCGCATCGCAGGAATCTCGAAACCGGGCTTAATCAGCCAAGGTAAGATCCACGTAGTGATCGTAACCTTGGCTCGCGAAGATACCTTCAGTGTAGAAGGCTACATTTGATTGTACATGTACTTCATATGTGACGCATTTGATTTTTCTTGACACATGGTTCTGGTAGTAAACCTGCAAGTGCCTCTAACTTGAAATCCAACCGAAATAAGAAGTATACAAACGTTGGTATGTGTCACATAATACTTACAACAGAAACGTGAAAAATTAACGTGTTCTAGATCTATTCTGCACCATAATTCGTACGCTTATCTCCGGATTCACAACAGTGTGTTGTGACAGAAAAAAAAATTCCGGATACTAACCTTGGAGGGACCGTAAATCGGGCGATACAAAGGTAACGGTTAAACTGGGATTTTTGTTCTGACCAATAACAATAGAAAAATCGCAGAATGTCATACAACCCTCTATTTATTGTCCTATGAAGCTCCTTCGAAGCTAGATTCTGAATGATATTTACAGTAGAAAGACATTTTCCCGAAGCAAATGTGGTCGACAGTATGTCGCTTTGATGGCATGCGAACTACTAGTATATGTATTTGGAATCTCGTTTGTAAAATCGCCGAGCGCAACAGAATATATCAGCATATATTTAAACTTCTAAGATTTTTTACGACCAAAATTATGTTGAGTTTAAGCCTTTCTTCCACAAAAATGAGATTTTTAGTGAAAATTTCGGTTTTGATTTACATCATTAAGATGATACATAACATAAATCATATTTAAACACCTACAGGTACGTTCATTTTCTGTGCGATTTTAATGTAACGGTATTAGCCGGAAGCTATAGCAGCGCCCGAATTTTTTTTTACGATTTTCCTATGAACAAACTGTCGAGAGCAATGTTCGGTGAAGACGTCGAGTAGGAAATGATAAATACATGTAATGAATTGTAATGTCATATGACATATGAGTAATGCGGTCGTGCATATCAAGAGAAAAACCTTTGTTACATGCGAACGACCAATGTACAGATTCTGATTTCAAAGCAACCAGTAACAATTGTGTTGATGTAGGTGAAATTGGTTCAGTTTTCTTTCTGAGATAATCTAGGATGGTAATCTGCTACAAATAGTGCCTCTTTGATCATATTACAAACACCGGCCTCCTTTGTGTAGCCATTTCTGACTCGACATAAAGAAAACTGAAGAAGAATCTTGATTTATTGAATTTGAAGTTGAAGAATCGAGTCAATCCCCTTCATCACAATCACCGGCTATGATTCTCATTTCTGATTACATCAGCATGTGCACCAACCCAAATTTTGCTGGTTGCTTTGAGATCAGATTCTGCACGTTGATTGTTCGCATAGGCTGTTCTCTTAACATGCACGACCGTGTCTTCACTGAACATTGTTCTCGACCGATTCTCTTTTAGAAAATCTTAAAAGAAATGTTATTGGCCTGTTTTAACTTTCGTCATCTGCTACAACTGATTAACACTCGTAGTATAATAGAATAGGCATCTCTGATCACATTACAGACATCGGCATCTTTTGTGAATCCATGATATACCATTTCTGACTCCACGTCGTTACTGAACATTGTTGTCAACCGTGATTATCTCTTCAAGAAAACCGTAAAAGAAATTTAAGTGGCCTGTTATAACTTTCGACCTATATTATGAAACATAGAAAACGTAAGAGTGATTGACTGCAATTTGCGACATGTATTTAACATAATCTGATAGACCTTTAATTATACGCTGACAGACGGGTCGAGCTACTTGCACTCGGTGACTTCAAAAATGATAATCTAAATCCTTGGCATGCCACCAAAATGACAAACTGTCTATCACTCTCGTTCGTCTCGTGGAAAAAAATGTATTTTTGCTGTTCCATCCTGGAACAGTAAAAATCCCTGTACACTCATTTTCGTATCCCCCGATTTATGGTCCCCTTAAATCAACGGATGTCCCCTGAATATATTTCCTTCCACAACAAAATATTGCGATTCCAGAGACTGGCAGCCGTGCATAAAAAAATAAAAGTCTACCTTCCGAACTTTAATTTTAAGGGGAAAACAGAATACTAGATAATAAAAAAATATAATTTTGTGTTGGTATCTATCATTACAGAGCTATAGGCGCAGTTTCTGAAGGAGGAAAGATCAAAATTACAACTTATCACGGAAAGAGACGATTCCATATTGGAGAACTGACTGGCAACTTTGAGTACGCTATTCTATTTGTCCGTGATTGTGCTTAACAATTGTCATCTTTGCAAGCCAAGGCTGCAGTTCACTACACTACTCTACCCTTGGCGGATCGTGCTTGATTTTTACATTCCCCCAATACGCTTTTTCATTGGATGCAGCCAGCTCTAACTGCAACGAATGAAATCGCTCGTAGCATTTCATCTTTGATAAAAATACAGTAGAATAAGGTCGCAACCTTTCGAATAGAAGGTAAACATGGGCACCCACGTGGATGTCTGCTTATCGCTTCATGTTGAATAAATTGTATTCGTAAGCGGTTTTGTAAAACGATATTTCATTGGCTTTCAGAAATATGATGTAAAAGAGAGGGGGGGTAATAACCAGTATCCAATAGAGGGCGCATCGCTGGAATCTCGAAATCGGGCTCAATCAGCCAAAGTAAGATCCACGTAGTGATCGTAATGGCTCGCGAAGATGAACAACTGTAGTATGGTGATAGTGACCTGTTATACCATGATATTTTATTATCTCCGATACTCGATCATTCTTTTATCAATTTAAGTCATGTTGTCGTTGTGTTTTCTTTCTCCGTTTATGCATTTTCTATCTACACTGGCTGAATATCCACGGGCTTATGACATTATTTCCGTGGTGTGTCTGCCTGTGCACTAAAGCCCAAGTAAAGTAAAAAAAAATGTAACGGATTACCAAGAAAACTCGAACGAAGCAGATACTGCACTGGTTGGCATGATATACCCACAGGTGCTAAAATCCATGAAGAAGCCCGTCTTTTTCAGAGACGCCATTGATCGAGACAACCTTCCTTATAGTTCGTGTATATATTCGAACTATGTATTGGAGAACGTCACGTGATAACATCGCATCTCATTAATGCTATTACGTAGTAGACAGGACTACAGTTTACAATTCCAATTTTTTGTCATCGGAGAGTATGATTGCTCATTCTAAACCTGTTTGCCAAGTTTGATTTGGTAAACTCTTCCTGTATTGAAGATTAACAAATAAGCGACCATTGTTTTCCATAATGACCCGTGGCGTACCCCAGCCCCACATAAGACCGCATTTCAACGAGACCAACGATAATTATGACAGTATTGTGTTTGAATCTATTGGAGAGAAAATTTCAGAAAAATGTTTAAAAAAGACAATTATCCATTTTAAAAAGACATCGTTTAACCTTTATTCCACACATCTTTAAAGAAATATCCCTTTACCTTGGTGCCATGATGTCAGTCCGCCATTTGTTTGCAATCGAAATCACTCAACAGATTAACTGAACTCATACACTCGAATTTAACCCTTTACTCCATACTCATTTCTACGCATTGCTTGTAGGAGCCTTTGGAAAATATTGTGGCAAAAAGTGAAATTGCTCGTGACGAGCAATTTCACCTTTTGTTATAATGTTTTCTATGCTATCAAAAGGTGTCATATACACATAAGAAACTGCTTCATCCTTGCTGTTATTTAGGGTCAATTAGAGATACCTTGGAAATACCTTATGGGGTCTAGGGTTAACCGGATTAAATGAACATGTTTCACCGTTTGTACCTTGAAAATATAGCGGATTACACACATTTATAAGATCGGAGAAAATCCGAACGTGTACGTTACTGCATTGGTTGCCATTATATATATACGTGTGCGAAAATCAATGGAGACGTCCGTCGATTTCAGGGACGCCATTGATCGAGACAACCTTCATTATCGTTCGTGTATATTCGAACATGGTCTTCGAGAACGTCACGTGATAAAATTGCATCTCATTCATGATAAGACTAGTAGACAGGAGTACAGTTTACGCTACAAATATTATGTCATCGCTTGAACCTGTTTTCTTATTTTGATATGGTAAACTCTTCTTGTCAAATAAGTGACGATCAGCCTGCATCGTGTTTTCTGTTTACAATGTCGATAAACTTGGTTTTTCAATCTTAGAATGGGGACAAACCAATCAAGTGAATTCATGAAAGTTTTGCTTCGACGCATTTAATCATCACGTGGTATTTACGTCACTATTGCGCAACTGCGGAGATTTATGACGAAAGGTCGGCTAATCGTCGGCGATCATCGATGTAAACAAACAGATAATGCGGCATTGTAGGATCTGTTTTAGTTTCAAAATTCTTTTTTCTGCCATTGACTGTAACTTTTACGAACTGCACCTTAACATGTCGTTAAAGTCATAAAAATCGCCATATTTTCACTTGGTGAAAATGAAATTTATTTTATAAACAGGCCTTTTTACATTTGGACACTACTGAGACTTTAAAATAAAATCATACCATTTAAAAAGTATGAAAAATATTGTTGAGATGACAGTCTGTTATCGTGTGGTCAGGCCATATATTAGTCGCTGGCAGAAAAAAAAAGAAATTAAAATCGGGCAAAAAAGTAAACAAAAAGACACAGCTACCTTACATGTTCAACCCTTTCCTAAACAAGCCCTGGTTTTTTCGTGTCTACAGTAAAAGTCTTTTGAAAACACTGTGGGAAAAGGAGAAATTGCTCGTAACGAGCAATTTCTCCTTTTCCCACAGTGTTTTCTACCCTCTTGAGAACTATCTGCCATTTTCTCAAAATCTAAAATTGTCGTCTGCAAACTCTTTCAGTTTGGAAGAGTCCAAAATTGTCGTTTGGGAAGGGTTAACGTAGTTTTAAAATCAATTTTCTGTCAGCATCTAATACTTGGATCGACCGCAGTTATAGATTTTGATCGTCATAATAATTTTCATACTTTTTAAATGATATGATATAAGTTCAAATGCATTTCAACATTCTATTTGTTTACTTTTTAGCTTTATCATAACATAACACAAGCTTTATTTAGAAACTGTGACAATTCATAGCCAATACATAAAAAAATCACTGTGGAGTGTAAACACAGGCAACAAAAGGATAACAAACAAAAGAAGTATACAAAGAATCCATTGTATTCGAAGAATTGGGGGAAGAGTTTATTTTAGTACTCATGAAATTCAAAGAATATATATTTTGAGAGCTTATTATTTTTTTCCGAATTTTTGATGCCATGATTTAGACAAATTAAAAAGAAGTCGGTCATCTGTAGTAACAGGCTTTAAAATATTGATTTCTTAGGTTTCAATATTTTAGGCATTCTAACAAAAAGTGAAATTCGTCCTCAATCTTATTCAACAAGCAATTTTGGCATTGGCTGAGGTGTCTATCAATTCCATTATGTCGGCCGATTTCAATCGCAAGTTTGTGGACAGATAATCTGAATTTTGTCAATGCATGCCTGAATTTATTTGTGCAAACTTAGTTTTGATAAAATCGTTACATTATACATCGATAGGTCTCCGATCGAAATGGCGAAATTATCAACCTACATATATATCACACCATTATTTCCCGATAGAGTATCCGATATCAAGAAATTTGGGTGAATCGCCTCTGTGGATAGAAATTAGACTAAATTGCCTCTGTGAACAAAAAATTGAACTGTTTGGTTTTGAGTATTTAACTAGATATTAGGTAAATTCATATATATCTTTACATGGAGATTTGTGAATTGTTTAAAACTGCTTTTATCTAATGTGTTTGTTTTCAGTTTTAATCTCTTGAAAATAAGAAAGTAACTAAGTAAATAAATAGATGAATAAACAACGTGTGTTTGGCTTTCAAACGTTCTTGTCATTTGTGTTTTATTCCAATAATGACAAAAGGGAATCTTTTCACCACTGCGAGACTCTCCAGGGTCGTAGTAGCAAAAGTAACCCCATGTGAAAATTCTTTGGAGTTCGCTAAAAATGCAAATGGTTGAGTTGTTGTTTTTAATGCACATTTTGAGGACAAAGAACACACTTTAGAAATCAAGAGACGGAAAAGGCCAAGGTGTGCCATTAAGAAGACTGTGAAGCTTCAAAAATGGTCGATTTCACTCTATTTTCAATATTGCAAAAACGACCATTGGTGCGACATCTAAAGCGTCCAACAGTATCGGTTGAACAACGACACAAGAACGGCCGAACGATTGTCGTTCAGAAACGTGAATGGAGATTTTGTCAAAAGGAGATAACTATGGAGCTATAAATCTTAAGGGGTAAAAAGGCTCGTAGAATGGAGATTGGTTTCATTTAGTCTGTACCAAAAGCTTTCAGGAAAGCTTTCTTATCACAGGATTTAATTGCTTGATTGCTTGTTTTCGCATGAATAGATGCACTGTTCTCTGTTATAACATATATAAATGAAATGATACTGTAAACGGCAATCTCTCTTTGGCAAATCATAGTGAAAATGTCTGAACTTTTATGTGCGCCATCTTTTATCCTAATGTCTTGTGAGATGAACTGGAAACTTAATTGAGGTTATTTTTTGGTATTTTTTACTATTTTTGGTATGAGTTGTCGTTCTTGTGTGTCTTAATTCTTTACATTCTTTGGCGGGTATTTTTTCAGATTTTTAAATGTAATTCTAACCAAAAACTTTTACAGATAATGCAGATATACCGCAAAACTTTAAAAATTTGTAAGTATAGGTCTGGTGTTTAGTCGTTTTTAACACCATTTAACCCTTTACCAAAAAATCCCTAGTTTTTACAACCCTGAGATGGAAGCCTTTTGAAAACATTGTGGGAAAAGGAGAAAATGCTGGTGACCAGCATTTTCTCTATTTCCCACAATGTTTTCTACCCTGCTGGAAACAGGTTTCAAATTTCGATTTTTGAGTTACGTTTATTTTGTCGTCCGAAAAATCTTTCAATTTGGACCAGTCTTTTGGACCAAAGTTTATCGTTTCGTAAAGGGCTAAGTTATACAGCGGTAGCCAATGCATCTATCTGTGCATACCTAAAATGTGTTTTACCTGTGAGTAGTTAAATATTGAGAGTTCTGGGGCAAGTCCCTTTTTTCGCGTGTGCATGCGTTTTTCTCGGGGCAAGTCGCGTTTTTCGCGTTTTTGCCTTTTTTTGACCTTTGACCTTTCCCCCTCGCGAGGTCATGTGACCCCGAGCGGGGTCAAGGACACTGAGGAGTCAAGGTCAAGAGCCTCGTTTTCGTTTGGGCCTCGTTTTCGTTTGAGCCTCGTTTTCGTTTGAACCTCGCCTCGTTTGGGCCTCGCCTCGTTTTCGTTTCATTCTGAGAGTCTCGTTTTCATTCCCTTTCCCTTCGTCAAGAACATCTCTAGCGCGCGCATTGGGGGCGCCGCGGCGCGGCGCGCCCCCCCTGCTGCTGCTTCTAGGGCCAAAGTTCTTTTTTTTTCTCGTCTCTAGAAAAAAAAAAAAAAAATGCGGCGGTTCTCTCGATATATATTTTCGCTAAAGCAAAATATATATCATCGTTTGAAGTATAAAAATTGGACAAAGCCAAAATGCTCGCCCCTAAACTGCTATCTCATGTGTAGGACGCTTACGAAAATCCGTTTTAGCCGCTCACAGCCAATCGTGTATCTACGTACTTTTTTAGTTCTTCAATAGCTTTATCTACATACTGTTTTGTTGCTGCATCAGTATCGAACAAAGGCTCGTTTAATCCATGTATATTATATTTATTCATTTGAAGAAATGATTTAGCAATATATTGCGAACCTGAAAAATTACCAAAATCTCTCTCGTTATAATAAAATGCTTGATTTTTTTCTAAATCCTTTATTACATCTTCCCCAACGTTACCTCCACCAACGTTTTTAATAGCTTCATCCACATATTTTTTATTTACCGCATCATTGTCACTCGTAAAACTATCCTGATACAAACCAACTCGGCTCGCTGTAGCCAATACACCCTTAGCTACGTAGTGAGGACCATCACTCAGCAAAACCGCAACCTCATTTCCACCCGAATCAGTTACTTTATTCGTTTCTTTAAACGCGTCAGCATTATCCACATATCGCTTATGTACCGCTTCATACGGTTCTGTAGGATTTGGAAGGTTTAAAATGGGGTTGAATCCCATGTTTAATTTGGTTGTAGTTATATAAGCGCCGTTTTCTTTTAAAAACGGGTTTTCGCTAACGACGGCAACGTTTCCGGTTACGATAGCGTTTACTTTCTCATCCACGTAACGCTTGCTGGTAGCGTCATCGTTGGCAGATGGCTCGGGTAAATTCGCTAATCTTTTTGTTCCCATGTTGATAATTGCCGTCGCTTTATAGTGTCCGTTTTCTTTTACAAAAGGTAAACGATTATCGACGTATCTTTTATTAACAGCTTCTTTTTCATTTACTGGGTCGGGAAGGCCGGTTATTTTCTTTTTTCTGAAGTGTATATCTCCTTTTACTTGATATCCTCCCTTTGTTCTTCTTTCAAACGCTTGATTGTCTTCTAAATCTTCTATTTTTTTATCGGTGTACATTTTGTTAACTGCATCATTTTCATTTTGCGGATTTCTTACGTTTTCTATAGAAAAGCCTTTCATACTAATCTTATCTTTAGCTTCGTACCCGTTTTGATTCGTAAAAGGAATCATAGTTTCAAAGTGGTATCTAAGTCTTTGGTTAAATGTATCGGTATATATTTTGTTAACTGCATCACCATCCTCAGCAGGAGGAGGTAGATTTTTTAGCTTGTGAGTGTTGTCAAAATCTAAAGAACCTTTTACTAAAAAGCTATCGTTTCTTTTACCTCCTATCACTCCTGAACCCTTTGTATTGTCTACGTAATTTTTTGTAGCAACATCTTGAGGATTAGCTGGGTTACTAACCTTCGTAAGTGTGTTACCATTCATATTTATGGAACCGGTAACTTTTGTTGTTCCATCTTTTCGTAAAAAAAAATTATTTATGTAAGAGAGTGACACACCATCATCTCTGTATGTAACATCATCTCTCGTTTTTCCAAATTTGTCAACAGACATCTTATTTTCTATTACTAAAATAATTTATTTAAAACATTTTGGAATTCATTCCCTAAACCCAACTCTTTAAGTACGAACAAACATAAATGACCGCAAAATACCTCTCCAGCTGGCTGAAACTGATCACTATTGTAATGTATTGGACTTTTTAGGTACTCTTTAATTTCGATAGGAGGTTGTATACCGTAACTGTCAAAGTAATATTTAGTTTTACCGTTTTTATACCAAGCAACCCAATGCGTACCAGACCCGCCCGTGTCATCAAGGTTTAATATACCGCATTCCTTTTTTCTACACTTTCTCGGTAAAGTGTTTCGTAAAAACACTCCCCTAAAAGAAGGAATCTTTAATCGTTTTGCCGCACTTTCCAATTCGAAATTGTTTAACGGCCTATTCGGTAAAATTACGTTTCCAACTGCGATATTTCTCATTTTTATACGTTTACAATATCATTATTATCAACCCAAGAATTAAACTCATCGGAATAACCTTTCCATTTTACTAACGATTTATTTTTTCCTTTTTTAATAACTCTTTCTATCCTATACAACTCCTGACTAGTTTTTTGTAGTTCAGGTTCATAAAAGGTACCTTGTATTTCTTCTCCATTAAGGTCTTTAATTTTATATGTTATGGGCTCGGTATTTTTTACCGTTGAAACCGTAAAAACCTCTTCAGTCCATCTAGTGGTATAACCTTTCTCAAAAGTCTTTTTCTTTTTAGTTATCCTTACTTTATCTCCAACGGAGAACTTAGGTTTTACGTGTCTTATTTCGAAATGATCGGGGTAAAGATTTTTCGAAACTAAAGTTTCGTTTTCTTTTTTACTCGCGTCTACCGGTGTCATCTTAATAGAAGAATGTCTCGTGTTATTATATTCTTTAACGAGGTCAGACAACACGTTAATGTAAACGCTCGTAGAGTTAGCGGAAAAATACTTCCACATTTTTTCTTTCATTGTTCTAATCCATCTCTCAACTACGCTAGATTTTTCTTCATTCTCGGTAGAATACAATTCAATCAAGTCTTTAACTTCCATGTTATAAAACTCTTTACCTTTATCCACCCACATTTTCTCGGGTTTTCTCTCCTTAAAAATACTCTTTAATGCTTTAGCGACAGACTTTCCCGTTTTGTCTTTTAATGGTATTAGATAACCGTATTTAGAAAAGATGTGGATAACAGCGAGAAGATATTTTACGCCTCGGTTAAATTTAGAAAATGCTTGCATGTCTACTAAATCTGCGGCCCATATCCTATCAATACCGTTTACCACGACTCTCCTTCTCTTAAATCTTCTTCTTACGGGTTTGTGTAATTCTTCCGCTAAACTCCACATGCTGAAAGTTTTTTTTTAACCCCCATCCCAAACTTTGCTTTTGTTCCAATTAAGGAAGAAACAACCCCTCTTTCCATTCTCTCTCTTAAAGTGGGATTGTAAATACCTTTTAGCTCCGCTAACATATTTTTATCACATACAGCATTACGAGTTTTAGTATCATTGTGTTTTAAATAACAGACATCATGGTTATAGGCGGCATGATCAACACGGTTGATTGGTTTACTCCATTTCTTCCAAGTTAAATCGGGGTTTAATCTTTTTTTAAGTTTAGTACCCGGTCCCGTAAAATTGTGACCTGGGATATGCATCTCGAAAGGCACACGGTTAATTATCTCGTTTAGAACTGATCCACCCTTTTTTGATCCCTTAATAAACTGGGTTTTAGTTGTTCCGCAAACCACACATTTTCCTCGTCTCATATTTCTTCCATTCTTACTAACAGTATATTCTATGTTACTCGTATCAGTAACTGTTTTACATTTAACGCAATACATTTTATATAATAATAAAAAAAAGTTATATAAAAAGAGATGAACGTAATAGATTTATCGTGGAATGAAGTACTATCGAGGAGATTTAATCACCCTCTTTTACCAAAGAGTATCAGAGGGTTAATCGTGGGTAAATCAGGATGTGGTAAAACCACTCTTCTACTTAACCTTTTGCTTAGACCGGATTGGCTCGACTACGACGAGTTAAGTGTTTTTGGAAAAAGTCTTTTTCAACCGGAATATCGTATACTTAAAAATGCCTTTGAAGAAAGACTGCCGAAAGAGGGTATTTTAAAGTTATTTAACACGCGAGATGAAATACAGAATTTAGACGTTTCTCCGACAGCTTTGGTTGAAGAATGGGCAAAAACGTTTAAAAATAAATCGGAAATAAAATGTAGTTTCTTTGAAACAGCGAACGATGTACCTGACCCACGAGAATTAAATCCAGAACATAAAAATCTAATGATTTTTGACGATTTACTTTTAGAAAGACAAAGTACGCCTGAGTGCTACTATATTCGTGGAAGACATAGTAATGTTGATTGCTTTTACCTTTCACAAAATTATTTTAGGTTACCGAGGCAAACTATTAGAGAAAATGCAAATTTCATTTGTCTTTTTCCGCAAGACCAAAAAAACATTAATCATATTTATGGCGATCATGTAAGTGAAGATATGCCTAAGGATGAGTTTAGAAGATTTTGTTTTAAGTGTTGGGAAAAGCCATACGGTTTTGTTATCATCGATTTAACGAGTAAAAAACATAATGGAAAGTACAGACACGGTTTTGATAACTTTTTTATACCGAGTTAAAAAAATTATATTTAGTATAAAAAAATGGAAGAACTTTTAAAACGAATTGTTAGAAATACAGAACCTAAAATATCGATGCAAATTATAGTAAGCGATAACAAAACACACTTTACAACAAGGTTTATTCCACCTATTGAGTTGGACACGGATAAAAAATACGAAATAGCGTTGATAAACCTCGAAACTTACTACTCTTTTCCAAATATTAATGAAAAAGGTAACATGTTTATTTATTCTCCGGACAATGGCGCTTCATGGGTTAAAGTTATAATACCAGAAGGAAGTTACGAACTTACAGACATTAACGAAACCATTCAGCTGGAAATGAGAAAAAACGATCACTATGATAAAGCTAATGAAAAATACTATATTAACATTTCTGCTAACACAAATACCTTAAGGTCAGTTCTTGATATAGAAGATGGATACCAAGTAGATTTTAATCATCCGAACTCGATTTCCAAAGTATTAGGTTTTACTGGCGCAAAATATACTAAAGGCTTTCATGAGTCGGAGAATCCCGTAAATATTCTCAGTATAAACAGTATATTCGTTAACATTGACATTATCTCAGGAAGTTATGTTAACGGTTTAACGCGAAATACGATTTACTCTTTTTTCCCAAACGTTTCCCCCGGGTATAAAATTGTTGAGACTCCTCGAAATTTGGTATACTTACCGATAACAATGAATCAAATACACACCATGAAGGTAAACATCACAGACCAAAATGGAACTTTATTAAATCTTAGAGGAGAAACTTTAACAATTAGATTTAAGATTAGAGAAGCGAGATAAAAAAAAAATACTGTATATAAAAAATGGCAAGTTACAATAATGTAAAAGTTAATATATCGGCTGGACAAAAGCGAAAGCTTCAACATGCTGTTAAAGCCGGTTGCCCAGTAAGTATTCGTTTAGGTCATGAGGATTTAGACGGTAATGATACCATAGCATTTACCGATTCACAAATAAAGAAAATGGCTAAAGCCTATGAGAATGGTAAAGGTATAACGATTAGAATGAATGCGAAACAACTTAAACATAATACGGAAATAGAGGGTGGTTTTCTAGGTCTTTTAGCCGGATTAGCCGCAAGAGCTTTGCCAATGATAACAAAAACCGTTCTACCAGCGTTAGGTGTTGGTGCTCTTTCTGGATTAGCCTCATCAGGTGTACAAAAAGCGATGGGGTCAGGCCTTTACCTTAAAAAAGGAGGTTACGTTTCTCAGGTAGAAACAGATGGAAAAGGGCTTTATTTGAGCCCTTATAGAGGCAAAGGGTTAGAGTCTGTTGGTGATGGCTTGTATTTAAAGCAAGGAGGAAAGCTTTATGATGGGAATGGTCTTCTTTTAGGTCCTAATAGTCCATTCGCTAATATACCTATCTTAGGGGCTATATTATAAATATTATTACTTACTTATAAAAAATGGGTCAGCCAAAAACGATTCATTGGATACCATTACAAGACTTAAAATATCCACCTCGAAAAGTAAATACGGTAACCTGGAAAATTTTTTGTCAAGAAAAGCTTTCACTGAAACCTAATGAAGTAAAGCAAATACTATTAGGGTTCGGTTTTATGATGACTAAAGGAGTTATTTTAACCTCACTAGCACACGCTTTAAAATTAAAGAGGTGTAGTTTACAAAACGAAATTTGCCTCGAGGATACCGAAGATATTATAATTGCTATTACAAACAATTCCAACGAAAAAACGATAACGATTGAGGAAAACGAGTTCTTTTGTCTCGTTTACTATTCATTTTAACAGTGAGCGCATAATGGCATTTTTTAAAAAAAATATCCTTCTATTTAAAAAATGGAAATGAAAGAGGAATTATACCCGAAATTACCTTCCGCTCCACCAATTGATGAGGGGCAGGGATATCGACTACAAAAAATCAATGAAATCCAAAAATTCTTAGAAGAAGAAAAATCTAAAAGAGAATCCTTAGGTAAAAAATACTTCAGAGCCGCGAGGATAGTAGATAATATAGATGCAGTTTTAGTTACGGTTACAATGGTTTCAGGAGCTGGCGGGATAGGTTTGTTATCAACGGTAGTCGCGATACCCGCAGTGATAGCATTAGAATCAATAGCAGCTCTTACTGGTCTTTTAAACTTAATCGGAAAGTATAGCGTAAGAAAGTCTACCGTAAAAGCCGAAAAACACGAAAAAATTAAAACAATCGCGGAGAGTAAGTTAAACACAATATCCTCACATATATCGAAAGCTTTGAGTGATAACAAAGTTACGGATGAAGAATTTCAACTAATCTTAGGAGAATTAGAAAAGTATAAAGTAATGAAGGAAGAAGTTAGGTTAAAAATAAAGAAAAAGATATCGTCTAAAACGGAAGAATCATTAATCGAGAAAGGGAGGCAAGAAGCGCGCGAGTCCTTTCGGAAGTTGGTTGAAAAGAATAATAACACCCTCGTGTAAATGTAGTTTTAGCTGTAATTGATTTTTTAACGGTAAAAAAAGAATGTTTTTCGAGAGATGGAAGAAATAATGGAAGTAATAAAAGAAGTAAAATACGAAGCTTACGATTGCCTCGAAAAGCTAGAAATCGCGATGCATCTATTCGACGAGGAAGATAAGGTTTACGCGAGAAGAATTATAGAAGAATCGGATTTAGATTCGAGAAAGGTAGAGAAAACCATTCTTTCTAATCAATGGAGTCCGCGATTATGGTTGATTGCAAGAAAATTCCAAAGAAGAGTACGAAGCGAAGTCATAGAAGCCGCTGAGTACATCTTAGGTTTTTACCCCGATGCGTTGAATTGCGATTACTCGTGCATTGGAAAAGTCGATAAAAAGCACGAAACGGCATGAAAACTGTGACGAAAATATATAACGATAGTTTTTTTGTCGTTATATATTTCTTTATTTTATCACCGCACGCGCGATAAATACTGCGATGAAAAATGCGATAAAAAGTACGATGAAAAGTGCGATAAAAACTGCGATGAAAACTACGATAAAAACTGCGATGAAAAATGCGATAAAAACTACGATAAAAAGTACGATGAAAAATGCGATAAAAACTACGATAAAAAGTACGATGAAAAATGCGATAAAAAAAATATATCCCTAATATAAAATGTCATTTCTAAAAATAAGCGACCCCGCAAAAAGGGATCTAATTGTAAAAGAGTTCCTCGAAACTAAAAAGAATATCCGGGATAGTCAACTTGCGGAAAGAACAGGGGAGAAAAAACTACTAACTGACCTTTCAAAGTTTTTTAAACCTATTACAGAAACGCAAAAAGCTACAGCGAGAGAGGTTGTAAAAGAACTTAAACCTATTAAGGAAGGTATAGAAGCTATTAAGTTTCCATCCTTTCCATCTATCACAGCTTATGATGGACCAACGGATGAAGATGTACAGTTTATCGGGCCAATAGCTGAACAGTATCTAAGAAAGTTTGCTACTAAAGGTGAAGCTGATAGAACATACGGGTTATATGACAAAGGAGGTAACTTTTATATCGGTAGTAAACTACTTACCATCATTGATGATAATATTATTATCGATGATAAAGAATATGAAGGCACCCCTGGTCTATGGGAGCTAATTGTAGCGAGGGAACCGGATAGTAACATCTATACTAATAATGATTATGACAATTACGCGGATTTGATATTACGTACCAACACCCTTCATCGTAATAACGATCCGAACAGTAATTATCCTAAAGGCGGTAAAGGATACAAATGGAATATGATACTTAAAACTATTTGGGAAAATAGAAAAGAGTATGAAGGAAAGGGTATCGTTGTTATTCCGTGTGATCCTAACGCATTAATAGAAAGACTCGACCTATTGTTAGCGAGTAAAGAAGCGGGCCACACGAATGTAAGAAACGAGTTAGTAAGCGTGTGTGATGAATTAAAAAGACAAGGTGTTATAGATTCGAACGCTTATAAAAAATTAATGTCTATATTATAAAAAATGTTAACGCCGAGGAAAAGAGGATTTAATAAAAGGTATGCATACGGAGGTAGCGGAATCTTTAGCAGCATTGCGAACCTTCTTACGAGACTTTTTACCAGTAGCGCGGCTAAACAAATTGCATCTTCTGCCTTAGATGTGGGTAAGAGTGTTGCTAAGGAAGGAGCGAAAAAAGCTTTAGAGGCTGGGAAGAGTGCCGCTGTAGACGCGGGGAAAAAATTAGTTGAAAAAGCTTTAACGACAAAATCACGCAAAATTCTAGAAAAATATACGGGTCCGAAAACCCAAAACATTAGCACTTTGATGGATGGGAGCGCAATCGCTATACAGGACTTAGTTAAAAAATTAAACGGTGGATCAGGCATTAAAGTAATATGAAGAAAAAAAAATTTAAGTTAAAGAAAAAAAATATATAATTAAAAAAAAGAGAATGACGGATTTAATGTTTATTCATGAGTATCATAGAAACTTTAATACTACATCTATTAGATTATTAAAAGACGCATCTCTCAAACTGGAGGATTGTGAGATTCTCGAAATTGTTCAAACGAGATACGATTACCAAAAAGCTGTTGTCAAGTTATCTCCCGAAAAAATAGCCATAATGAATGAGATTGAGATAAAGGTAAATAAGTATCTAAGCGGCGTTTCTATCCCAAAAATAACAATTGTGTATGGAGACAAGATTTACCCTAAGAAAAAAAACAAACATATTCCTAAAGATAAACTAAAAAAAATTAAACTTAAAGGTGTATGGTTTAATGGTAAAGATAAATCTTTTCCTCAGCTTTGGATAGAGTAAATTATAATTTTTCGCTTTAAAAAAATTATAATTGTATTAATAAAATGGACATCTTAAATATCACCGAACCAATCGTAAAACATGATAGTATAGATGTGTATGAGCACCATGAGTATAACCCAATTACGGGTACAAATCTCAACAACCCAGGAGGAGAAATTAGGATCGACATCGAAACCCAAGATATTTTTACGCATCCTTGCGAAAGTTATTTACTTATAGAAGGTATCTTAACAAAGGCTGATGACTCACGTTACAATGATGAAGACGTTTCCTTAACAAACAACGCAATGATGCATCTATTTAAAAATATCAAGTACCAACTTTCCGGTCAAGAGATCGAGTCTATATTATATCCTGGCCAAGCTACAACAATGCTCGGGTTGTTAAAATATCCGGACGATTTTTCCAAATCACAAGGATTAAACCAATTGTGGTACAAGGATACAACAGCCGCTGCAGAAGATAATAACGTGGGTTGGAAAATAAGAAAACAGTATATCATTGATGATTCAGACCCAAAAGGTACATTTAGCTTTAGAGTTCCATTAAAACATATATTCGGTTTCTGTGAGGACTATAATAAGATATTGTATGGAATGAAGCAAACTCTCACCTTGACAAGAAATGATGACAATGATGCAATTTTTAGAGCTAACGCTGCTGATGCTGGTAAAATTAAGTTAGATAATATAATGTGGTATATGCCACACGTCATGCCCGCGGATAAGGAGAAAATGGAACTTTATAAACTTATCGAGAAAAAAGAAAAGTTTCCAGTTGGATATAGAATGATACAATGCGACTCTATTTCTGTTCCTCAGACAACATCGTTTACTTGGAGACTTTCCGTTAAATCTTCCCCTGAGGTGCCGCGTTTTATCATTGTTGGGTTTCAAACTAATAAAAATAACAACCAAAGGCAAAATCCATCCATATTTAACAATATAGGTGTTAAAAATATTTATGTTACGTTAAATTCCACAAGATACCCAGAGGTTGACTACAATCTTTCATTTACGAAACAGCAATTTAGTAGAGCTTATGGCGATGCCGCATTATTTAGGTCTAAGTTTTTTAACATGGATGAGTTAGTATCAAACCCTAACATCTCCCCGTCGGATTATAAAACTCTTTATCCGTTGTTTTTGTTCGATGTTTCTAAGCAAAGTGAAAGGCTAAAAATTTCCGTTACTGATATTCAAATCAAAGCGCTTTTTCATGCTAATGTAGATGCAAACACAGAAGCATATGCTGTTATTATTAGTGATAGGTTAATTAACTTTCAGTCTGACGGAAATAAAATGAACGTAGTATATTAAGTTAAATTTTTTTTTTAACTATATAAAAAAAATGCTAAAGACTATAGATTTAAAAGAAATTCTTATAGAAAATAATATACCTTTTCGTTCATACTGGGATAAAAAGCGGTTAGTTAAGTTGGTAAGCTCACACGGCTTACTACCGGAGAAGGAGCCTGAACCAGAAAAGAATACAGACCCTAAATACGATAAATTACGGGCTATTAGGAAAAAACCTAAACCAGTTACTTTAGAAGATGTTATCACCGGGGAAATAATATCTTTTCCATCGATTTATAGCGCTAGTAAATATATAGATCGTTGCCCGCAAACTATCGTAAATTCTAACGGAAGGATTTGGAAAGGTAAATATAAAATTATCATTCAGTGATTTTTATTATATCTAACGTATAAAGATATAATAAAATTTTGAAATGGACCGTTTTTGTTCGTATCTCTTATTTATTACTTAAAAAATTTTAGTATAAGAAAAAATTTTTTTATTTTAAAAAGATGAGTTACACAGTAAGTGATTTAAAACGATTAGCTCGTGAACGAGGTTTACACGGATATTCGAGGCTTCGTCGAGCAGAACTACTTGATTTAGTTTTTGGTAGAAATATTCTCGATCGGGAAAATGAGTTAATTAACGCGCCAATATTAACTCCAACTCCCTATCAACCCCCTCCTCCAACTCCCTATCAACCCCCTCCTCCAAGCTCGGAATTTTTAGATGAGCTAACTAGAAGAGGTAGGGAAAGGACTAGAAATTTAAATAGGGATAGAACTAGAGACAGAGATAGAACTGTAGGCCCGAGACAAACACCGGCAGAACGGGCTAGAGAAGAATATAGACGTAAGAAAAAAGAAAAAAAAAAAAGAAAGAAGCTAAAATTAAACAAGTAAGAAGAGAAACTAAGAGAAAACAAAGAGCCGAAAAAAGAAAGAAAAAAGAGAAAAAAGAAGAAGAGTTTGATAATTTAGAAATTCGGAAAGAAGCATCTTCTTTAAAAGAATTTGCCGTTCAATATGTGATTGATGGTGTTGTAGGCTTTGGTCCGGATGAGTACTTAGAACGAGTACGAAAAATGGTAACGAATCTTTTAAGAAATAATCGTAGATCAAAGGTTAAGCTAAGGTTGACATGTCTCCTTAAAAGGATAGGACAAATAATAGAAAATCTTCCCGTTTTACGACAGTTTGATTCATTTCATGAACTTATTTTAGATGAAACGGATGTAGATGAGAAATATACTATTATGGTTGAACGAGTTTTAGAAAACCTCGCAAGTTTTCAAAGAGATGGAAGCCCATGGATTTTTATTAGGGTAGTTGATTTAAAGATATTTATGATTGATTACAAACCATTAAAAGGTAATTCATATATTCCTACTCCAACTACACTCGCGAGAAAGAAAGCAATTATTAACCCAAAAAATACGAATGATAATAAATGTTTTGCTTATGCGGTTATGAGGGGAATTAAACCGAGGTTAGAGAATCCAGAAAGAATCGATCAGAATTTAAAGGAAGACATTAAAACCTTAAATATGGAAGGGATAGAATATCCCGTTAAGCTAAAGGATATTGATAGATTCGAAAAACAAAATGAAAATATTTCCATCGTTGTTTTAGGTCACGAAAATGAAACAGTTTACCCGCTCAGAAAGCAAAAAACTTTTAATAGAGAGCATTTAGTAGTTCTCTTATTACTAACTGATGAATCTAATACTCATTACACTTTGGTTAAAAACCCTAGTCGTTTATTATCTTCGCAATTAACGAATCATAACGGAAAAATATTTTTTTGTTGGAATTGCGTGAATTCTTTTCGATCTTTAGAAATTCTAGAAAAACATCGAAAATTGTGTAATGAAATGTCATCAGTACAAGTAAATATGCCACCTCCAGGAACGATTCTAAAGTTTGATAATTTAATTCGTACACAATGGTTACCTTTTGTTGTATATGCAGATTTTGAGTCTTGTATTAAACCGATGCATTCCTGCGATCCGAATTCAGAAGCGAGTTATACGAAGCAGTATCAAAAACATGAGCCAACTGGATTTTGCTTTTACGTTAAATCTTTTGATGAAAGCGTTTATCAATCAAAAATAAAGCGATATACCGGAGAAGACGCGTCTAAAAAATTTTTAGAAATGTTAGAAGAAGTTGCTTGTGAAATAGATAATATCCCTAGTTCCGAGATGATATATGGTAGAAAAGAATTTGATATATATAAGTCAGCAACTGAATGTTGGATTTGTAAAAAGGGCTTTCAAGGAAATGAAAAAAAGGTAAGGGATCATTGCCATTATACAGGAAAATTTAGAGGAGCCGCGCATAATGCTTGTAATTTAAAATATAAAAAAGCTAGATTTTTTCCCGTATTTTTTCATAACCTTACTGGTTATGATAGTCATTTATTTATTAAAAATCTCGGTATAACTGAAGGACGAATTAATGTTATTCCTCTAAATGAGGAAAAATATGTGAGTTTTACTAAAACGGTAATTACTGGAAGTTATCATAGTCTGAAGGATAAAAAAGATAAAAATAAAACTCTCGATATTAGATTCGTTGATAGCTTAAAGTTTTTATCGGCTAGTTTAGATTCGCTAGTTAATAAATTTAAGAATAATAAGGAAAAATTTAAAAACGTCTCTAAATATTTTGATGGTAAAGAACTTGACTTACTTCTTCGAAAAGGAGTTTATCCTTACGAATATGTTGATTCTCTAGAAAAACTTAATGAAACTAAGTTACCGCCTAAAGATTCTTTTTACTCGAGACTTAATGATAGTGATATTAGTGATGAGGATTATAATCACGCGAAAGTCGTTTGGGATACATTTAAATTAAAAAATCTTAGGGATTACCACGATTTATATAACTTGTCAGACGTTTTATTGTTAGCTGATGTTTGTGAAAATTTTAGGGAAGTTTTTTTTAACGAATATAATTTAGATCCTGCATGGTATCATACTCTTCCCGGTTATGCGTTTGATGCTTGTCTGTTAATAACGAATGTTAAGTTAGAGTTATTAACAGATATTGATATGCTTTTAATGTTTGAAAAAGGGATAAGGGGAGGGGTTTCAGTGATTAGTCATAGATACGCTAGGGCAAATAATAAGTATATGGGAAGTCAACACGATAAAACTTTACCTAGTATATTTATCGAATATTTAGACGCAAATAATTTATATGGTAGTGGAATGTCTTTTCCTCTTCCTACATGCGGATTTAGATGGATGACTGAAGACGAATTTAGCAAATGGGAGAATTTCCCGTGTATATTAGAAGTTGATTTAGAATACCCAACGGAGTTACACGATACACATAATGATTACCCCTTAGCCCCTGAGAGCATAAAAATAAGTACGGTTGAAAAGTTGGTTCCTAACTTGAATTGCAAAAAGGAATATGTTCTTCACTATAAGAATTTAAAACAGTATTTAGGTTTTGGTCTTAAGCTAAGAAAAATTCATAGAGGAATTATATTTAATGAAAGCCCTTGGTTGAAAAAATATATTGATAAGAATACTAATTTAAGAGCAAAAGCTACCTCTGAATTTGAGAAAGACCTTTTCAAGTTAATGAATAATTCGGTTTTTGGTAAAACCATGGAAAATATCAGAAACCGAGTGGATGTTAGATTAGTCAATGATAGGTTAAAAGCGGAAAAATTAGCCGCTAAACCAAATTTTAAACATTGTACTATTTTTAACGAAAATTTAGTATCCATTCATATGGGTAAAACAACTTTAACATTTAATAAGCCTTGTTATTTAGGAATGTGCATTCTCGATTTGAGTAAAATTATAATGTATGATTTTCATTATAATTACATTAAAAAGAAGTATGGAGATAAGGTAAAGCTTTGCCTTACTGACACAGATAGCTATGTCTATCAGATTGAAACGGATGATTTCTATAAAGATATATCCGGAGATGTTAATGATTGGTTTGATACTAGTAACTATCCTGATGATCATCCTTCAGGAATTCCTACGGGTGTTAATAAAAAGTTATTAGGTAAGTTTAAAGATGAAAGCGGGGGAAAGGTTATAACCGAGTTTGCTGGTTTAAGATCAAAGTTATACGGTTATAAAATGTTAGATTGTTCAGAGGAAAAAAAATGTAAGGGAATTAAAAAGGGAGTAATCAAACGCGAAATAAACTTTGAGGATTATAAAAAATGTTTATTTAGCGGTAAAGATCAACATAGAAAAATGAACGTGATTAGAAGTCGCGAACATGAAATATATACTGAGGAAATTAATAAGATAGCGTTAAGCTCGAGAGATGATAAAAGATATATTCTAGATGATAAGATTAGTACGTTAGCTTGGGGACATTATAAGATATAAATAACGATGATATATATTTTGCTTTAGCGAAAATATATATCGAGAGAACCGCCGCATTTTTTTTTTTTTCTAGAGACGAGAAAAAAAAAGAACTTTGGCCCTAGAAGCAGCAGCAGGGGGGGCGCGCCGCGCCGCGGCGCCCCCAATGCGCGCGCTAGAGATGTTCTTGACGAAGGGAAAGGGAATGAAAACGAGACTCTCAGAATGAAACGAAAACGAGGCGAGGCCCAAACGAGGCGAGGTTCAAACGAAAACGAGGCTCAAACGAAAACGAGGCCCAAACGAAAACGAGGCTCTTGACCTTGACTCCTCAGTGTCCTTGACCCCGCTCGGGGTCACATGACCTCGCGAGGGGGAAAGGTCAAAGGTCAAAAAAAGGCAAAAACGCGAAAAACGCGACTTGCCCCGAGAAAAACGCATGCACACGCGAAAAAAGGGACTTGCCCCAGAACTCTCAATATTTAACTACTCCTGTGCTTTGTGTAAAGTTCTTCCTAAGTCGTTGTCTGCGCATGTCATATTCTTCGAAGATTCGACTGTCTTATATGACGCATCACTACTAGCCCCGAAAGCGTTTGAGGAGAAACAAGAAAAAGTTGATGCAAAGCATCAAAGTCGCCGCAAAAAAATTTGTTTAATGCTTCAAGAAAGCCAGGGCAAGAAAGTAAATGTCAGTTTTCATCAGCAGATTTTTTAACACTGTGACATTATGAAATTATGTGAATAGTAACCTATATCAAAACTTGTCTTCTGTTACAGTATCTAATACCCTAGCACAGCGCTCTCTTAGCTCTTTTCCAAACGACAAATATCAGACTCTTCCAAATTCAAAGAGTTGGCAGATGACAATTTAAAAAGCTGCAAAAATGGTGGAAAATTCGCTAGTAGTGGGGAAAAAGTATTTAATAAAGAAGAAATTGCTTATAACGAGCAATTTCTCCTTATCCGACATGTTTTGACAAAATAATTTGATAGCACACATGTGATAAACCGTGTTTGTTTGGGAAAGTGGTGAAAGCAGGGCTAAGTTGCTAAAATGTTGCTGTCCTAGGAAAGTATGATTCAAGAGGACGTAAGTTTGCAAGGCATGCTTTCAATTTAAACAAGTCTAAGACTATAGTGTTTGGTGAACAGTGTTCATAAAGAATCAGTGGCCTCTCTCCAGATTTTTTCCACAAATTAAATTTATGCAGAGCTCGTTGAGAAATAAACAAAGGAGTTCTAAACTATCTTTGTTGTAAAAACTAAACTTAGAAATAAGTAACCAATAATGGTCAGATACAATCATAACCATCATACCCGTTCTTCGGCGGAATTTAGCACAATTTCAGCAATGCACAATTTTAGCAGTGGTCATTCAACAAAAAACACACAAATAGTAGGAAAAACTATCTACAAAATAATCAAAATGATTATTAAACCTGTGTACGAAGGTTGTACGAAACGACCAACTGGGTACGAAATGACCAAAATTGAAAGTATAAGTAGGTACGAAATGACCAAAATCGTACGAAATGACCTAGGTACGAAATTAACAAGGTACGAAATGACTGGAAACCTGTACAGCCTTGACCAATGGAAACAAGGCATTTATGTGGACGAGTCCATTTCTCACGAATAGCGACAATAAAAGAAATAATTAGGCGGTTTTTTGATGTTGTAAGTATTAATAGAACAAAAATAGTATCGTATTGCAATTTCGTAGTTTAAGAATGAATTAAAAAGCCAGTTTAAGGCGAAGTAACGTTGGAAAGATTCCTTGTTAACCTAACACCCTTATAAAAATGAAATTCCCACTATCCATGTCCTAACTCGAAAAACTATTAAAAATATAGTCGCGCGCTTCTGCGCGGCGACTAATAGAGATTTCTAGCTTTTACGGTTCACGATAGACGGAGACGGCCAATGACTATTTCAAGGGGTTATCTCAGCATATTTGTCGAGGAAAATTTAAGGCCAGACGAATTTTTTTCTTGTTTAAATTTCATGAACCATTGTAAAGATTCAGATTCAGAGGAAGTGCCAACAACGAGACAGCGGAGCAGTTGCGAAACTTTATTTTTACAAAAGACAAATTGATAAATCAGGACAATAAAGTTTTTTGCAATAATGTATGCAAATGCTTTTCAGTTGGTTATTCTTGTAACATGCATGTCGCAGCTGTTGAAGTTTTGCATGCATTATATCGCTACATGCAGAAAAATACGTAAAGTTTAAAACGGAATTGTAGTACAAACTGGGACATGTATTAGGCTAACATACAAGAAAGGTCCAAAAAGGATCGTGAAGTTCTACAAAATTGTGTTTACCGGAGGGGATCCTTAGCACTCTTGAAGACTAATCAGTAAAATGATGAACCGATCAGAAATGCGAAAAACTCGGGAACTAGAAAATAACCAGGTGGGGAGGGGTGAGGGTGGGACGTTTTCAGTTACCGCATTTCCTTCCGTTACAGCGATTGCATTTTCAGTTTCGTCAGTAGTTCTTCCAGTTGAGTAAATTGGTTCTTTCCAGAATTTTTACCATTATAGATCGAACTACACGCGACCTTAATGCAAGCATTGTACATAAGTGATAAAACGAACAATACCCTTACATATTGCCTACAGTTGGGATAGCACGCTTTGCCTACCGTTCGGCGATTTCTTTGAGTATCCTTATCCTCGGTGATGTTACGTTTTGGCGTAACTGAATGTGATGGCTTTTGATCTACTTTTTGGTACTGATATAAAATGAATAAACAGACATTTGTGATTGGTAAAAAATAAAGACATGTTTATTCTAAGGGTCCTGCCTATCCGCTGCCAAATACAAGCCATGCACCTAGTTTAAAAGTTAAGTATCATTTTCATGTTAAAATTAATCTTTACTACTCCCCTCGTCCTATTCATGAAGCAAATATTAAAAATAGGAACTATCGCGATATTACAGAAAATGTGTTGAAAGGCGCATTAGCACCTTTAGTCAAGAAATCTCCGATCGTCCTTGTGTTTATGTGGCAAACGGCTGCCTCGAGCCGGATGCTTGAAAATTTTCGCGCTACAAACAAAGTTTTGACTTACCAGCATTATTTCCACCATCCACGTGTTTTTGTACTCAAGTGTAGCGATTGTAACACAATATGCACGTGCTTTCCGAACGCCCATTCTCTTTTAGATGAACGTGCGTTTTTTTTTTTTGCATGGAGGGGCATCTAGAAGCGGTAGTTGATTTATCGCCTTATATTCTTTTTCTTTCAAATGCAAATCAAAATTTAAACAAAATCAAACACAATAATCACAAAATTTGAAGAGAAACTTCGCCTTTTTACCTCCCTTCCATTAAATGCATCTGCGTCTTGCCCCTTGTCATAAACGTATTTTTTCCCTGTATTTTTTCGAAACTATCGGCTCCAAAAATCCTATTCGGTTAAACTGTTTTAATACCCCTCTGTCAGATGACTACTCGTATGTATGTATGTTCTTAGAATTAATCTGACCGCTGCCTAATACATCTTTCTTCTCTGTCGTCCCTTTACTAGACGTATCTAAGTCTTGAGTGTGACGGTTACATATAGACTTCCCTTATTTCACCTACGTTTAAAAAAACTGTTTGTCGTTTGGCCAGAGAATTGTGATTGGGTTGCCATGAGGGATTCCTGGAGCAAAATTCCTAATGCCGTGGGGCCCATCGATCGAATCTCTTACGAAATTAACCGTCCGAAAAATGAACCACAGGAGCAGTTTTATTCGGGTCATTGATATTGTTAACGGTCATGGTACCATAAGAACCACACATAGTGGATTTCTGGGTCAGCAAAATGATGTCTAGCAATATTGCATGTTAGCTGGGATAGGCGCTGATTTATCATTTCCTGATTAGTGCATTTTGCTTGCCGATAAGATTTATCCGAATTATCACTCAACGACACCCGACACGGCTGCCCAAAATCGCCGTAACAAGTAAAAAGTTTGAGATGACCCCCGATTTGGGTGCAAGTTCGTCTCCGTCAACCGTGAACCGTAAAAGCTAGAAATCTCTAATGAGACCTGCTATAGCAACAGATTTCTAAACTGGTGATCATAGTTGAGTGAATTGCACGAGGTAGCGTTTTATTGTGTAAACCTTTTTTTGTTTTAAATTCAAAGTAACGGTTGTCGCGTAAGAAAATGATTCGGTTCTGTACCCAGGATGCCCATATCAGATAGATGAGTATTTATAGAATGCCATCTAGCGGGAGATAATGCTTCCTAAGTAACTGACTGCTTTCGCACATTACCTCGGTCAAGGATAGCTATTAGCAGAAAGAGGGGGATCCTGTTGCAAATGACTATCATCTATTCTCGGCAAGAAATTGGCTCGGCTAGGGTTTCGAGCCTGTGATTTTGCCTCAAGACTAGAAATTGAGATCGAGATCAGTACTTTGTTGGGCGATAAAGATCAGTTCAATTAAGAATTATAAAATATTCATATATTTGATAATGACAAAGACTTGCACATCCCCACATTTCTCACATCGATTATTTTGAAATCAATGCCTGAACTCCCAACAACAACTACTAAAACCCGTTACTTCCTGTGTTACTTGAAGTTCAACAATGTTGTGGGAAAAGGGGAGAGGAAATAGAGTAAAAAATTGGAGAGAATGTTTAAAGTGTATATTTACGATGAAATACATGTATTGATAAAAAAAAAAAATAACTCAAGGTTTGCTCGTTTTGTGGATTTTCTGTATTTGTACAATAATTCCTGATTATGTATACCTTTCAACATAAAAATTTGAGTTTAACCGCTCTTGAGAAATATGACTTTTGAAAATATTGCGGGAAAAGGAGAAAATGCTGGTAACCAGCATTTTCTCCTTTTTCCACAATGTTTTCTGTTATTTCAAAAACAAATTCCGTGATATGAGATGCAATTATTTTATCGTCTGCTGAGACGTTGAAATTGAAAAAGTCTAGCATTTTGTCGTTGGGTAAAGAATTAAATAATACCATTCCACTGTTTGTTTGTTTGGAGAAAAGGGTGAAACAGTAACCATAGTGACCAACTGACCACAGCTACTGCATGTAGATGATTTTCCAGTGTCGACATTTAACTTTCGTTCATTTAATCATTACTATTATTTAATTTCATGACTTATGAATTTATAAGATTACAGTAAATGATAACATCAGCAAAAATGAAACTATTCATTTTACTTGTTTGTGGTACAACCCTAGCTTTTTCTGATCAAATGGAAAATTTAGAGTCCGGAAAATGTAAATTAGGAGCGAACGATCTCGTCTTGTGGGGAATGTCGTACGCAAGTTGTCTGCGAGAATGCCGGGCACGGACTGCGTGCACGTCGATTAACGTCAATCAGAAAGCTGGAGTATGTCGACTGAATTTTGACGCGAATATTCCGAAAGTTTCCTGTGGACTGTACGTTTATTCTGAGAAATCAAATTGGAAACAGGTACAGTCTGACAGTTTCTTCCATTTATCCTGTCCTGACAATCTTGCTTGCTTCGATTTCTGAAGCCTATTTTATGAAAAGATATCAAGATCAGCACGCACGATTATGCAGTAAGATCTAAGGATCTAAGTCTTAATCCTTTAATACTTTTTGTATAATTGTATAAATTATATAGAGCAATCTAAGTCAGATGACTTTACATTTTTTTATTCGTAATGTTGGGGGGGGGGGGGCATGCTCTTCAACTTTTTTGTAGGCCATGTAGATCAAGATTGGACTGGGTAGGCCAAATACGATTTAGTCGTCTGTTTATACTTTTAGTTTGAAAGAGACCGAACTTGTGTTGTGTGCTATTTTTAAAGATTTTAATGAATTCGAATCGTAGTTATTGACAGTATATTTTTGTTTTAGTTTAAAGGTGGGTATTTAGAATTTTCACATCACACCAAATTAAAAAATATATGTCACTGAAATTTATATGAAAAAACAATACAAATCATCAGTAATTAAGAATCATGAAATTACAAAAAAAAAAAAAAATTTTTTTTTGGTGGTATTCCCTTAAAAGGCTACGTAGCCTCTTAATCTATTTCTTGATTTCCCGCAAAAAAAAAAAAAAACATTGTGGGAATGTTAAGTGACTTGCACGTGACTTATGACTATTAAATTTCCATAACATAACAAATATTTAATCATTTTCCATAATGTCTAGAACTTCGGATGCTATGTTTGAAGCTTTGTTTGTATATTTCCGGTATGTAAATGAGCGAGTTCTGGAGTTGCTCATGTAAAAAGAGACCGTGTTTCCCTTCAGTGTCGACCTGGGCCATAGTAAATCTATTCATCTAGCTGTCGAATGGTTTTCGACTACTGGGGTTTAATGAATGAAAATTATAAGGCTTTGGGAGTACAAGGATGATTTTTTTTTGTATTTTTTTGTAAAATTTTGACCCAAAATCTGAAGGGCCACCTTTAAACTTTATTTATTTATTTATTCATTATGGTGATACAAATACATGTAAAATGAAGGAAATGATACATGGTATAACAAGTTTCAAAGGTTGATAGGTAGAATTGGAAAACAAGCTATAAATAACTTTATATTAATATGAATTCCTCTTCTAAAGATGTTTTCATACATATTCAAACATACCAGGTGTTGAGATGCCATAGCTTTAGAGTAAAGAAAGTAAATGTAATACCGAAAATAAAGACAAAAAATATAGAAATGATAACCACTTCCTGTTTCTTCTCCAGTCGCTTGGGAGTTCACAAAACGTTATAAATATACAGGTAGATTTATATTATTTGATCATAGCAATGGAAATTGAGATATTTTTATTTTGTTATTTCGTTCTTAGAAAACTATATGTGACAGAAAGAACTGCGGTGACGCATTCAACGTGAAAACCAAGTCCAACTGTACATGTGTAATTGAAGGTACATGTTTTTTTTTTTCTTTATGAATTCTTGCTGAAGTTGGGGACTTCAAAATAGTGCACTAAAAATGTGGACAAATGTAAGAAATGGTATCACTGAGATGAAATAGTTGTTTATATCATGCTTTCCGGCAGATTATCGAGAAAAAAATCGGTGAGATATTTTTCGATATTCAACGATTATGATAAATGAAAATACCGATTTATATTATATTTCATGTGTCTATTTTTAGAAATTTTATGGGTAAAGAAATGACGTCATTTAAGCTGGGGAGAATTATTTCCCCTTCACAGTGAATAATTTCCTCCTACCGAAAATCTGGTTTATTGACTTGAGATCACTAGTTTAAAAATTAGCATTCGTTGACAAAATAATCAGAGGGAAAATAATACATGTATATAATTTATTTGATCAGCATATGGTTAATATGGGGAAATATTTGCCTCAAAAGGGAAAGGTCAGCGAAAATAACTCGTGCCTTACGGCACTCGTTATTTTCGCATACCTTTCCCTTTTTCGACAAATAATTCCCCATGTTAACCACAAGCTGATCAAATAAACTCTGTTTATATTCTGACTCTTCAATTAAAGGCGAAAACAATTGTTTCTGTGAATTAGTTACCTTGGTAAAATCAGATGAAAATATGACATAATTTACCTTACTTTTCTCGGTTTGGGGTCAACAAATGGAGTTTATTCCATCAGCTTGTCGTTAATATGGGGGAATATTCGCCGAAAACGGGAAAGGTATGCGAAAATGAGTGCCGTAAGGCACGAGTTATTTTCGCGTGAGGCAAATATTTCCCCATATTGACCACAAGCTGATGAAATGAATTATATATTTTATTTCCTCTGATTATTTTGTCAACGAATGCCACTTTTAACACTTTTAACAGTAGAACAAAAAAAAAAAGCAGTTCCAGATTTTCGGCAGGAGGAAAATATTCATTGTGAACGGGAAATAGTTCTCCCCAGCTTAAATTACGACATTTCTTTACCCATAACATTTCTAAAAGTAGACACATGAAATATAGATCTAATATATAAAGTTTTACACAAATGTTTGGACTTGTCTTTGATAAGGTAGAAACATTATGAAAAAAGGAGAATATGCTGGTCACCGACTGGGAACATTCAAGGGTCTCACCATGAGTATCTTTTGCGCTAATCTAATAATAGACTTGTGACGTCACAGTGTTGATCATTATGGATTGGCGCACTTTTCGACCTATTCAATTTCAACTACTACTTTAATCAAAATCATCTTTATGTTGTTTTATGACTTTAAAAATTCTTGTAACTTTAATAATGTTGCCCCTGACGGTTACTAAGTTACACAGATTACGACGGATAGAAAATGCATTTCATTCTGTAGTAGCTATCAAAGACATCAAAACCACTGTTTCCGGTGTTAACCCTTTACCAGACGCCAAAACTTTAGCTTTGTCCAAATTGAAAGCATTTGCAGACGACAATTTCAGTGAGGCTCAAATGGTGTAATGGTTTTTCTTTGATATAGAAGAAAACTTTGTGGGAAAAGAAAAAAGAGCTGGTTACCAGCATTTCTTCTTTTCCCACTATGTTTTCAAAAATCTTCTTTTCTAGTCTTAAAAGTCTTCTTTTCCAGGGGCGTCAAAAGTCGGAATTATGTGGCAAAGGGTTAAATCGAAGACTAATTCCTCGATTTTCTTCATCCCATACACCTAGTATATCTAATTTTTATCTATGTTTACACAGCTTACTAGATTCTAAACACCATCAAGTTTTTTACAAAGTGTGTTTACCCTGGCTGTAAACATCTATTTAAGACTTTATTTCCCTCATATTTAGTAACTTGTTTGATTTAAAACAGAATGTACGAAATTGGCTCAACCAGCAAACTGTATTTTGATGGGAAACGGTCGGCTTATCGGACACAAGGTGATCTATGTACATAGCAACACGCAGAATAGGAATGTCCGACATAGACGGTGTATGCCTACCGGTGTTTGGAGCGGGGAACCAATAAATTGTACAGGTAGATAGTATTTCGAGTGTGTAGGTGTGTGTATGAGTGTGGGTGAGAGAGGAAGTAGAAGAGGAGAAAGCAACAATGACAGAGAGCTTACTAATATCAACAGAATCGAGCTAATATTAGCTATGTTATGTGAAAAGTTGGCTTAATGTATTTACAAGAAATATTGACTCAGGTCACCCTGCACAGTCTGCACAGGTCGAAAATGCGTGTCAAAGCGCTGCTGATTTTTCTCGTTCGTCAAAGGTATGCTCTGAGTCTATTGCTATAGTTTAACAGTTTGTTCCATTTTAGTCCATGCCGTTAGGTATGTAAAATTATTCTTCATTACGATACGACTAGGTTTCTCCCAAATTTTCAGGTCCATTTATCCCGGACCCACCACCAACACGATCAACAACCGAACCAAGTCACACCACAGAGCATACGGCACCAACAGAAGCTAGTACCCAGCTAGGACCTTACTGGTCTGTATCGAGTACGAAATCAAGCACTGGCACGCCCAGAGACCCGAGCACATCGACAGTGTCACAGCCACAAACGCTATCGAGCAAGTCCACTGAACCTACCACTGAACCATCGACAGAACCGAATGCACCGACAGAATCGAGTACGCCTACAAAAGCGATAACAACAACAGCGCAAACAAAGCCCACAACCTCCTCTACGAAATCAGATACGATAGCGCCTTCGCAAACGACAAAGCAAACGGAAACGTCTACAGATGCTGAACGCAGCACGAGCACATATACGACACAAATGACGTCAACAACAACGGAGACTGTGGTAATCTGGGACACGTTTTTAGATATATACAATTCGAGTTGCGAGTTAGGCGATGAATGTGGATCATGGTCTGACTTGGAATGCCGGCTTCACAGGTGTCAGTGTCGTGCATCTCTTGTCTTAGATATTTCAAACCATGCATGCGTTCAAGGTAAGGAAAACATGCAATTTCGTTAGTATTTAATGTCGGGGCTAGTAATATATAATTACCATTTCTTTAACAAATATCGTCTTTAATTATCTTCACTCATATCTTCAAAAATATCGTCTTAAGATACCGTCACGATTATCTCTACAAATATCGTCTTTAGATATTTTCACAATTATCTTTACAAATAACGTCTTTAGATATTTTCACTATTATGTTTACAAATAACGTCTTTTAGATATTTTCACTATTATCATAACAAATAACGTCTTTAGATATTTTCACTATTATCTTTATAAACAACGCCTGTAGAGATCTTCACTGTGTTAAATTACCTTGAAATCGGGCGATGACATTACATATTAACTATATACCAAACGATCTTGCGTTTTAATGGGTAAGATTCTCTGGTAAACTTCCTTCTCCTCCGTGCATGTTTTCCATCTGTTCTTCGACAAATTCTATCTTTGAAGCACGTTTAATGTGTGGTCAACAAATGCTTTCAAATATGTAAATTCGGTCATATCACCTGAAGCAGTCACTTATCCATGACTTTGCTGGGTTTAACCAGTGCTACTTTGGTACGAGGATGAGATTCAGAAGTGCCTTGGCTCTCACATGTCAATAACTGCAGCCATCGGGAATGAAGTCAGGATTTTTACAAGTTTAACGCTTTACCATCGAGCCCTTTGGAGGTTCAAAAATAATAATAATAAAAAAACCAAGAAGGTTCTGCTTTCAAAATGACATCATATAATCTTTTATCACATACCCACCTTCCCCCCCCCCCCCTTGTTTTTTAACAATGTTATATACCATTACCAATTTGCTCATCTTATATATGTACACGTTTGATATCACAATAGTGTGACGTCATTTTTGACATCATTTTGTGAGGATTTCACAGAAGTGAATAAGTTTTGTTGATATACGGGTGAATCTATAGTTAGTTTTGCATCTTCTAATCTATAATTTTACAAAAAGAATCTGACATTAGTTGGCCTTTGAGTTAAAACGCTATTAAACTCGTCAAGAAAAAAAAAATGGTGTTAGGCTCGCCAAAGGTTCGCTTAATAGCATTTCCCCTAGACTCATTTAGTAAAATTTTATTTCAAACGTCAACTCACATAAGATCCTACGTACATGTACATGCAGATCTATTTATTTCGCATAAACCTGCACGAGCTATTTTCGCGGACCTTTCCCTCTTTAGGCAAATATTTCCCCATATTAACCACAAGCTGATGAAATAAATTATATATTTCCTCTTATTATTGTCAACGAATGCCACTTTTAAAACTAGTTATCTCAGGTAGAACAAAAAAGTAGTTCCAGATTTTCGGCAGGAGGAAAATATTCACTGTGACGGGGAAATAATTCTGCGCCCCCCCCCCCAACTTAAATTACGACATTTCTTTATCCATAACATTTTTTAAAAATCGACACATGAAATATAATATATGTTATTACTTACTGGAAGACTGGCCATCAGATTGCTGGTGAAAAATTAAAATCAGAAATGTATTTATTTTTTTTTTCCCTCCAATATCTTCCCATAACACAAACATGCACTGATAAATCTATATAGTGTCGTGTGTGTTTGTAATTGCACTATGGTGAAGTTACTGTTACAGAATGTCCGATGCCTACAAATCCTGCATCACAAAGATACGGTAGTACTTATCAGGAATACGAGAACATAGTGATCAACGATCCTGGGAACCTAATGGCAAGACCCGAGGTACTGGACTTAACACTACTTGTAGATGCCCAGGCAGCGATAAACGACCGGTTCCAGACCTGTATCAGAGATTCCGATTGTAGGTAAGTACAGCAGCTATATAAAACGACCACGTTAAATCATATTTTTAGGCTTATTCTAGACTGAAAAAGAATAAATAACATATATATATTTTCTCATTGGCTAAACCATTGGCAATTTTTTTACAATAACGTTTTTAGACTAGCCAAGCTAGTCTATAGGCATCCAGATTGAGCCAGACTCAATGTAAAAAAACACAGTTGCCAAATACTGCTTCACAGAAAAATAACTCCTTACTGTTAGGAATCTTAATTCAGTCCTAATAACAACTTTGACTTAAAGCGCAGTTCTCTAATCTCCACCATCCAAATTTAAACTTGTCCGCTTTCAAAGCAATAGACTTACAAGATGTCATTGATAAGGTACATAATGCTTGCTTATATGTAAATTAAGTGACCTATATGCAAATCAGGCTCATATCACCGATTCCTACTCAGCAGTACATAAAAGTATGCATGAATCTAAAAAAATACCCGCATGTGACTTTTAGCAAATCCCAGCTACACAAACCGTCACTGGCCAAGCAACCTTTCTCATTCCTCCAGTCATTCATTATTTAGATCATTGTGAATGCGAAACTTATATGTTAAACTGTTGTTTAACGTCTGGTTTATTAATCTTTACCATACAATCCCGAGTTTTCACATACCGATTTCTTTTCAAGTTTCTCGTTTGTTTTTAACTCTCTACCAAACGACAAAATTCAGACTGTTTCTCATAGAAAGCATTTCCAGACGACAACTTCGGGGGTAGCTCTAACGGTGGTAGTTATCTTTAAATAGGTTTTTTTAATTCTTTAACCAATTGAGGACAATTGCCCCCCCCCCCCCGAACCATTGCCCCCCCTTCCCGAGGACAATTGCCCCCCCCCCGGACTATTGCCCCCCGGACAATACCCCCAGACTATTATATAGTCCGTGGGAATTGTCCGGGGGGGGGGGGACAATGGTGCCGGGGGGATTGTCCTGGGGGAAATAGACCGGGGGTGAGGTTATTGTCATGGGGGGCAATGGTCCGGGGGGCAATTATTGTTCTCAGGGGGCAATTGCCCGGGGGTCGATTGTCCGGGGGGCAATTGTCCTAGAACCCAGGCGTTCAGAGAACTCACCTTCAAACTTACAGTCTATCTTCGACTCTTTAACACTTTACCACACGACAAAATTTTAGACTTGTCGATACTGAAAGCGTTTGCATACAACAAGTTGAAAGTAAATCAAATGCTTATTTTTGTTTTTGAAGGGATAGAAAACATTGTGGGAAAAAGAGAAAATGCTGGTTACCAGCATTTTCTCCTTTTCCCACAAGGTTTTTAAAAGCTTCCTTTTTCAGGATCGTCAAAACTAGGTATTGTGTGGTAAAGAGTTAAAAGCGAATGACAGGATAGAAGACTAAAAACATAATTCTATGTCGGTTTCTTTCTTTTTACAGAGCTACGGACGGAGTTGTGAAAGGACAAAAGATAACTGTTACGAATTATTACGGGGAGGGACAATTCGAGATTGGAGACCCGATATTCGACTTTGTTTACGCTGGGTTATACGTCCGTGATTGCGCGGAGCAACATTTTGTTTGACAATGGTGATGGTGGCATTTACCGATAAGAGTTTTGGTTTTAATTTTGGTCGACATATAAGTACTTTAAATAAACACATAGAGAATGACATGATGAAGTTTTACGTCATTTTTATCAGTGAACAATTAAATTAAGGTAACAGTCCGCTTATTTTCGGAATTTCATCGGCAAAATTAATTAGCGTCATAGCTTTTTCTTACTTTGCCCCTAGGTCGACCATGTAATAAAATGTGAACCTTTCACCCCGGCCTTTTACCAGACGTCACAATTTTAGAAGCGTTCATTTTGAAAAAATTTGAAGACTACAAATTGAAAATAGCTCAATTTTCTTGAAATTTTCTTACAAAGGGTAGAACACATTAGGGAAAAAAGGAAATGCGGTGTGCAAGCACTTTCTCCTATTCCCTTAGTATTTTTAAAAGTGTTCCTCCTGGGGTCGTCAAAATTCAGTATTGTATGGTATATGGTTTAGCTTTTATGAAAACTAGATATTTACCAAACGAAGAAACACAGACTGTTTCAAATTCAAATCATATGATGCATTTTCTTTCTAACCCTGAAAGCAGACCTCCAGATATAGGGAATCGAAAATATTAGTTATTCTGGACTAAACCCTATGTTATGGGTACTTTATAGAATCGTCTCATCGAGAAGATTGTATCGAGTACCCAAACATAGGGTTTGAATGAGAAGTAACGAATTTCCCTTCCGATTACCCCAACACACTGAAAACTCACGTCACTGAAAAACCATGTAAAACATGCAGTTTGGTGCATGAAGTCATTTCGATAGACAATCGACTTACTTTTAAGATGGATTTAAACACCTTCAAGGTAAGTAACTGTACATTTTATCATTTGTTGGCAAAATTAACGACCATTCCTTAATTTAAACGACCATTAGTTTAATTTTCAACGTTTAAATGTGTGACGTTTAACACTTCACCATTTATTTATATGACAAAAAAACGCTCGTTTTAACCCCATGTAACTGTTTTAGAATGACAACAAGCATTGATATATATTGAACCATATTGATTTATTTGGAAAAAAAAATCTACTGTTTGTGTCTAAATGACCACTATTAACCCTTTCCCAAAGAGTTTGCAGACGACAATTTTAGATTTGGAGAAAATGACAGAAAGTTCTCAAAAAGGGTAGAAAACACAGTGGGAATAGGAGAAATTGCTCGTTACGAGCAATTTCTCCTTTTCCCACAGTGATTTCAAAAGACCTTTACAGCAGACACGTAAAAACCAGGGCTTGTTTGGGAAAGGGTTAAGGGAAAGTAGTAATAACTTGGTGATATCATTTGTCTTGTGGCCTATCCGTTTCGAAAATCGCCGCCATCTTGGACTTTGCGTTGTTTAAAGTGCAGTCAAGTTTTACGTGGACTCTGTGAACTGCTTATACGGAGCATGTTATTCCATTCAGATCGCGAAAAATTTCTTTGCCGTGAAATGATAGACGATTTAGACCAAAGGTCAGACTGCAAGTCTCTTGAAACGCGTTTTCAAAAAAAAACAACAGCAACCAGAATTTCCATAACAGCCGAAATGTTTAGAGACAGGTGACTGCTAAATGCAGAGAGCCCTTCCAGCAGATTTAACAGCACGACTTCGTTTTTTTCAAAATGTATCAAAGATAGAATTTTTATTCCGTTGATTTAAGTCCTGTAACCCAAATTTAATTCCGTAAAGTCTTAGATGATAGACGTGCCACTCAAACATGTAAAGGTCCATCTTTCCCAGGTTGTGGAATGCTATAGAATAATCACTGAGACTGTCTGGTCCCTGAAAAACAGATTATTGACAGGAAGGTTGTGACTGGAAAACAGACTGATGATTGGAATATGTGGCTTCCGTTCTTAAAACCGTAACTGGACGGTCAGTTAAGTCCATGCCACGCGATAAAACTGTAGACTTTTCCGAATTCAGAGCAGTTGTAGACAACGAATATAGCGTGGCTTGAATGACGGGTTTTTCTTTTCAAAAGGCAGACAATTTCTTGGAAAGGAGAAAATACTGGTGAGTGAAAGAAAGGAAGAAAGAAAGAAAAGAAAAGAAAAGAAAAGAAAAGAAAAGAAAGAAAGAGAGAAAAGAAAGACAGTAAGAAAGAAAGAAAGAAAGAAAGAAAAGAAAAGAAAAGAAAGAAAGAAAGATGAGAAATAAAATGCCCTAGAATTTTAGTAGCGGAGGATGGTGCCCTGTCGCAGATGCCCTCAGAAGTTATTATCCTTACCCAACTCTGAACGAATAGATTTTTCAACTTTCTTCTTTTGTGTGTGTAGTTAATGATAGCGTTACTTTGTTGCCTCAGCTGACTAAAGTACTGTGCGAAACACTGAACTGTCACTACAAATCAGTCTTAATTTCTAACCAATTGCTATTTTTTGTCAACTGCCATTTCTTTCCAACTGCTATTCTTATCAACTGCCATTTCTAATCAAATGCTGTTGTTAATCAATTGCTTCTTATGATCAACTGTTATTTTTAAAATCTCCTATTGCTACATCTGCTATTACCCATCATCTTCTATTTTTTCAATCAACTGGTATTTCTAATCAACTGTTGTTTCCAGTCAAATGTTATGTCTAGTCTACTGTCATTTTAAATCAACCACTATTTCCAATCATCTGAAATTGTCAATCATCTACTTTTCCCAGTTAACGACGTATATGACATTTTTTTTTTTTAACGGACAGTTTTTTTTTTTAAACTTTGCACATACAAAGTCTATCATTTTCAGTTAAGACAGATGTGGGTCGATGAAGAGCTTTTCCTTATTAGTCAGTTAAACAAGAACATTTTAGGAAAAATATGAAAAATATACATCCTTTTAATGAAATTCATATACTTTTGCACAAAAAATATATATAAAATCCTGGTTTTGACCATGGTAAATACGCATGTTATATATAGACCATTGAGTTTAAGAAGGGAGATAATTCAATCGACTTATGGGTTAATCTTAAAATAAATACATAATTTTAACGGACAGACGATTCTAAAACTTTCACACTTATATTACTTATAATTCTAAACAATAAGAAAAATAAAAATGGCACCTCCCCGTGCTTATTACGTCAGAGAGCAAGGTTAAGGGTCATTATGGGAGTCATTTTTTCAAGGAAAAAAATAGGATAACAGCTCAGCAGCTACAGAGGGAAAAGGAGAGATTGCTCAATAGGAGCGAGTTCTCCTCTTCCACTTGTAATTTTAATAGTGGAAAAAGCTATACTAGTATTTCCACTGCTTTAAATTTCCTGCCTTTATTCCCTTGTTTGGCGTGTGACGCCGTGTCAGCAGCGTTTTAACCCATTACCACACAATCCCTACTTTTGATGACCCTAGGAAAGAAGCCTTTGGAAAACATTGTGGGGAAAGGAGAAAATGCTGGTAACCAGCATTTTCTCCTTTTCCCACAATGTTTTCTACCCTTCACAAAACAAATTTCAAAATTTCAGTCACTTTTTAGTTTGTCGTCTGCAAATGCTTTCGATTTGGATAAGCCTAAAATTTTGTCGTTTGGTAATGAGTTAATTATTTCACGATAACATTCAAAAGTCCATTTTCTTCTCTTCATCAACACTATCCAAAGAAAGTGCTACTTGTTTAAGTGCAGCAGTGGTATTCCCATTATGTGCAAAAAAAACATCTGCGCCTTTTTTATTGAATATCCACGACAAAAATACATGTGCGGAAGGATGCGGGCAAACGTTTGTCATATACGTTGTTAACTGCTATTGCTGCTTAACAGCTATTTCTAAATAACTGCTGTCTCTGATTACATATCTAATCAACTGCTTTTGCTCAGGGCCGTAGGAACGGGGGGGGGAGGGGGCGGGGGGGGGGGGGGAAGGGGCACCTCCCCCCCCCCCCCATAATTTGATCACCAATAAAATTATTGTGTCAGTATTTCGCTGAAGATTGCTAAAAAAACGACGGCGAGCCATGGCAATTTTTCTTCTACTTTTGTTATCCGACAGACACCAACAATTTCTGACGTCACATTTCATTCTGTGTGATTTTCTGCTTTATTTTTTCTCCAAATCTCATAATTCACCACATTGTTGAACAAATTTCCTTCTTTTTCGGTCATTAGTTCTAGGAGGTGGGTTATTCCTCACTGCATAACCAAATGCAATATATGTAAAATCAGGAAAAACCAATTCTAAAATGATGTTCCCCCCTCCCCCCTCCAAAATTGCTTCCTACGGGCCTGTTGCTAATCCACGGGTCCTACTAAATACTGCAAAAGACATGCAAAGACACACAAAGACATGCAAAGACACCACAAAGACATGCAAAGACATTCATTTAGTATATTTTATATCGTTTTCGAATAAAAGAGATCATTTATGCAATGGCTTATTACCCGTCCATCCGTCAGCAATTTTAATCCAATTCATTTTAAACAAAAATAGACTCAAAGAAAGTAACGAGTTAACCCTTTTCCGAACAATTCCGCGATTTAACGACCCTGACAAAGAGAGTTTTGTGTGTATCAGAGTTAAACACCTTTAAACAGCGTAAGTCATATTACGGTGGTTAGTGTACCTATGCATGTGTTTCCTGTCTTTCTATTAGCGTTTTGTCTGCTTCCACAATATTGTATCCACAAACAAACTAAATATTATTAAATATCACAAATAAATGTCTTCTTACGTCTTTGAGGTGTCTTTGCATGTCTTTGTGGTGTCTTTGCATGTCTTTGCTTGTCTTTGTGGTGTCTTTGTGTGTCTTTGCATGTCTTTTGCAGTGTTTAGTAGGACCGCTAATCCACTGCCAGTTTCTAATTAGATCACTTACGTAAGTTTTATCTCTGCTGTTGTTCGAGGCAGACGAATATCGGATTTGACGAGAAAGGAATGTGCCTGGATCAAAACTATAAAATCTTCGCCGTCCGAGGGCATCCAAAGTGTTTCCGTCTATAACGTTCACTTCTTTCAAACATAGCATAAACTGCCTATCGGTCAAGATCTTAAAGGTAAAATACAATACAAGAAGGTGAAAAAACATATTTGCTATTTCCAGAAGTTTGTTGGAAAAAAATGCCTGGGCCCGTACGCGCCCGTCATTCCTGGGAATATTCTTAGTCTTATTCTCCAAGGTTTTCTGAATTTGTAAGTAACACAACTTCTAATTGGCTAAACCGAATGGTTTAGCCAATCAGAAGTTATGTTATTTACAAATGTAGAAAATTCTGGAGAAAAAGACAAAGAACGGTCTTAAGAATGGTTTGTGTAAGCAGGCCCTGATCTTATTCACCTTTTAAACAGGCAAGTTTGTGAAGGAAGTGCCTGATTTTCTGATTTTATGAACAGTAAAAAAAGCCAAGCTTGTAAATGAAATGCCTAATCTTGTCAACCGTTAGGAAAGGCAAGCTTCACAATGAAATGCCTGATCTTATGAACCGTTAAAAAGGCAAGCTAACAGATGAAATGCCTGATCATAAGCATAACAAATTTCAATTGTTGATTTACCAGTATTTTGTCGTCTGCAAGTGCTTTCAATTTAGACAAGTTTAAAATTTTGTCGTTTGGTAAAGAGTTAAATAGATAATATCTGGTCCAAGTTTGATGAAAAGATTTTCAGATATGACCGTTTTCACAAAATGACAAAGTTTCTATTCGACAACGAGACAGACGACGAGGACAACGCAGCCGACGTCAGGGTTATGGCAATACCTCGGTAATTCCTTCCAAAACAGCCAAGCTAAAAACTCAATTATTAGTTCTAAAAGCATACACGTTTTTGTAAATCTTGACTTACTTTGCGACACGCGGCAGTATCGCCCATAAACGCTTCGTACCCATACATTTCGAGGGCGGCTCTGCTGAGTACAATACTTGAACCACCTGAGAAAGCAAATCTAATTTTGTTGTGATATCCGAAGTAAATTGTTTCACTGGAGTTCTGCAATTGAAAAGGGAAGAAATTCTATGACAAAACAAACCAAGTTGCGCCCTAATTTACCACCAACCTTAAATAATCATTGTAACTCAGTATGCTATGACTTGTATTTTCACATGGATCTCCTATGTAAACCTTTAATAGTCAATCTAATTATAATAATCACTAGGAAGAATACTTTCAAGACATCGTGTGAAGTGGAAAAAATCTGGCAAACCAGCATTTTCTCCATTTCCCACAATTTTTCCATGCTTCCAGAAATGATTCCCATCATTGTAGCCACATTTATTTTTTTTGTCTGCAAATGTCGGCAATTCTAAAATTTTGTCGTATGGTAAAAATAAACCGTCGCCTGAGTTTTAATTAGTTTTAACAGTGTAGACAAAAAAATCCAACTTTACTATAATCATAACCCCTGGGTTTTACCAAGTCTACATTTTTCACTTGTTTGAGTCGTATGAAAGAAAATGTAATATGTACGAACAACATGTATTCTTTAAGCTATGTATCCTCTGTATAATTACTTAGCATTTTCTAAATTTTGTCCAATTTGGAAATTATGTGATACACAGAGCTTATATGAAAGTAACATTAGCCATGGCTCACAGGTAGTAGATATTATCTACGTGTATTTGATTAGAAATGACAATAACAAGATAATGTTCCTTTTGGTATCTTTTACTGAAAAAAAGTTCTTTGTCTAGCTTTTAACAGATATTTCCATCAGAGAGGACATATATTCATTCCTACTGGGAAAAAAAAAAGATGACTGAGAGCGACGAACTGGTGGAAGGACAGACAGATTAAAGAACGAACGGGTAACTCAAATCAAACATCCCTCCGTCTTTCGATAAGGAATAAAAGCCGGTGTAATGCAGAGACGGGTCGAGAAATAACCCACGGGCCATTCCTCTACGTCGAGAAATGACCCGTGGGTCATTTTGTAAAGGGGGGCCATTTCTCTGAATTACACCGGAAATAATACCTGAGACTCACTTCATTTGAAAGGAAATGACGTAAGTTTTCCATGATGACGTATGTGTCGTACGCGGTCCCAATAAACCAATCAAAATCGCTCATATCATGTTCATAAATATAGTTGAAGGCCTTGAACATAACTGCCCGATTGATTATCGCTCCCAATCCTGTAAATTGGTGATTAGAGGTATACAAAATATGAAATTATTACGATAAAAATATCTTGGAATTTTGTTAAACACTCTAACAGACGACAAATTTCTACAATGGACCATTCTAAAAACATTTACATATGATAATTTTGATTGGATATATCTTTGATAAGGTGGTAAACATTGACCGAAAATGGAAACAAAAATGGTTGTTTTTCAGCGTTGTCTCCTTTGCCAACAAACGTTTCAAAGTCAAATGTTTTCCTGGATCGTTAAAGCTGAGAATTCTAGGTAAAGGATTAAAATTTCGATGTAAGATGCAATAAAGCACTTTTTTTCGTTATTGAGATTTTGACGATATTTTGATTTTAAAAAGAATCATTTTAATCGATGTCGTTGCCGCAAATTATGAAATTAAGCCGTGATATTCATATTCAGACTTCTTCAAACACCTGTTTGAGGACAGCCCATCATTACCTGACCTTTCTGTCAGTTTGTCAAAACTGCTGTGTAAAGTGGCTTCATCGAAAAATGTTCTGAATTTACAACATTACAGTACGTGTAACATGTTTTTTTCTTTACTTCTACAATACCGTAATGCCGGACATTAACCTGGTATGGATTATATTATGCCTACAAAAAGAAATAGAGCACATTGTAACAGGCGAAATTTATGCACCAGTCGTGACACGCCTTGTTATTTCTTGAGTTTTATCTATCAATATGTTTCATCAAGCTGAATCAAAATGTCTATTGTAAGATCTACCTTTGCGAGACAGTGTTACAATTAATTGTCTGGATAAATCAATCAGCCTGTACAAAAAGTCAAGGAAATATCAATATTGGCAGAAGAAGCACTGAAATGTTGATATACATACCTATTGTCGGAATTGTGTTGTCGCTTTTCATGCTAAAGAACACAAGTTTGTTGCACCGCTTTCCCCATGTCTCCATGATGCTTCGGGCACGTACTTTTTGACGACGGTTAAACACGTACACAGAACAGTGTACCTTAACTGTCTTGGCCAGGTTGTCTGCTATCACTGTATTGTCTGTGAAAAGATCACAAACCATTCTTAAGACGCATTTTAGTCTTATTCTTGAAATTTTCGTTAGTCTGAAAGTAACAGAACTTCTGATTGGCTAAACCATACGGTTAGGCAATCAAAAGTTCTGTTACTTTCACTGTCAGAAAATCTGGAAGAGTAAGACAAAGAACGTCCTTAAGAATGGTTGGTTAATACGGGTCCAGGTTTACTGTGTTAATCTCACATAGGCGTAGGGGTAAGGGGTCGGGAAAGTAGAAGGAGCCAACTCATCCCCCACTCTTCACTACTCGCCCAATTCAGTACCTACATCTAACCTCGTCCGTATAATGGTCGTTTCACTGTCAGTCGTTTAGCAACGACATAAACAACTTGGATGAAGTTATTCTTCACATCCATCTATCTATCTATCTATCTATCTATCTATCTATCTATCTATCTATCTGTCTATCTATCTATTTATCTATCTATCTATCTATCTGTCTGTCTGTCTGTCTGTCTGTGTCTGTGAAAACTTCAATCGCAATTGATAAACGACGTTAGAAAATGAATGTACAAACTGTTTGTCAATTAAAATATAATTAGAAAGATTTCGATAGAAAATGGAGACTCAAGTTTTCATTTTTACCAGAAGACTTACAATTTCCAGATCGGTAAACCGGCGTATTTCCGGCGATGAAAGATACCGTGTTTTTGCACATCAAGCTACCAGATACAGCCTAGGATCTTGATGGCTTCCATCACCCAAGGTATGCCGAATACTCTCCTTTCCCCAATCCCATTAGTTGTTTTTGTGGTGGGGGATAATACCCCAATGTCCCTTCTGAGGGGTTAGTTTAAACTGTTGTAAGTGTTCATATATATTAAGGCATTCACATTAGTTTTGCACCTACATCTAATATGTTAATAATTGTGAATATTTTTCTCTTAAAGGTAAAAATAAATCGTAACACCTTCCAGCAGAGTACACGTATTCTAAGGTGAAATAGAATGAATTCGTTGCAAATGAGCTGAACTTTTTTGAAAAACATTTGTGGAGAAAAAAATAATGAAACCTTAAATCATAGTAGACCATGAAAACGCAAGACTTTTTCCGTTTAACTCCGGCTCACTGTCCAAACTCGAAGGAAATGGCTTTCGAAAACGCTGTGAGACCAGGAGAAAATGTTGGTAACAAGCATTTTCTTCTTTTCTACAGTGTTTTTCTTCTTTGTCAAAGACAAATACCTAGATTTTATTCACTTGTGATCGGTCGTCTGAAAAGGCCTTCCGTTTAGATGGGTGTGAAATTTTGTGGTTGGGTAAAAAGTTAAAAATACATCGACCCTATGATAGGGTTTCCCAGATATCCTTGATACACGTAGTAGAACATGGTCATCGGAGTCATGTAGCTCAGTCGCTGCGTAAAGGATCAGTAAAGAGTGTTCTCAGTATTATTCTGAAGAATTTTGTGATTTGAATAACGCAACCTTTGATTTGCTAAACCAAATAGTTTAGCCAATCAGAAGTTGTGTTACTTTCAAAGTCTAGCTTGAGAAAACAAATGAAATGAAGAATGGTTTGTGAATACGAACCATGACTGGTACTGTTTAGGCGAAAATATTCGCGTAGTACAGATCTTCGCGATTTCGGCGTATTGATAGAAATCGCCAGGATATTCATCAGCGTAAATTTAAATCACATTGAAATATATTTAACCTAGACACCGTGTCATGTGTAAGCGATTAACTGGGATCTTTTCCAACATCAATTAGTGCTTTTTTCATCGAAGTTGACGGGCAGGATACTAGTATAGAGGCAGTTGATATTGCTGATTGAAGGAGTTGTGGTTCGTAAATGAAGGTTATTGGCAAATAACAACTTTTATGCAAGACTTTCTGTTACAGCTTTTGCGAAAATACAGACACAACCGAGGTCAGTAATTGGAATTTCGCGAAATTTTAGACCCACTAAATTTCCACTTTTACAGCAATTCAGCGATCGTGAGCGCATGTATTACTGAGTGGAAATTTCGTTTCATATTTATAACAGTTTGAGGGTTAACATTGTTTAGACAGTGTTTATGCGGGAAAGTAGCCAATAGATTGCAGACAATCCTGTGTCGAGAACTAGTAAAAGAAACCCAAAGAGTGTTTACTGGTCTGTGTGAAGACTGAAATAATGTTTCGAACTGAGCTATGTGGTTTTGGGTCAAAAAAAAAACGATACGAAATGACAAGTCACTCGAGTAGGCGAAATAGTCTCCAAAGAAAAGAATTATCATATTGTGCATTATTTACTCACCAGATTCGTGAAAATGATCATCTTTCAACATCAGCGATAAATATTCATTTTTTCTGACGTCACTATCATTTGCGGCCACAGTTCTTGACAACGCCCTGTAACTGTTCATTATAAAATAAAATCGCATAAATATTTTGACACATATGCATTCGCTGTTGTATTGTAACGATCTAAAATAAATTAATAAATTAGTCTGTTCACTTTCAATATCACCGGTAATTCAGTACGCATCCTGTGTGGTCTCTTGCGGGGGCATCGCTTAAAGGTTGGTATTTCGAATTTTCACATCACACCAAATTAAAAAAAATATATATATCGTTGAAATTTGTATGAAAAAACAATACAAATCATCAATAATTAAGAATCATAAAATTACAGAAAAAAAAAATTTTGATGGTATTCCCTTAAAAGGCTAAGTAGCCTCTTAAGCTATTTTTAGATTTCGCGCCAAAAATAAAGCATTGTGGGAATGTTAAGTGAATGGCACGTGACTAATGACGCTTAAATTCCATAACATAACAAACATGAAATTATTTTTCATGATATCTTCTTTGGAAGCTATGTTTGCAGCTTCGTCTGTGTATTTCCGGTATGTAAATGAGCGAGTTGCTCATGTAAAAATAGAACGTGTTTCCCGTCGGTGTCGACCTGAGCCGTAATAAATCTCTAATTTATCCTGTTGTCGGATCGTTTTCGACTACTGGGGTTTTATGAATGAAAATTGTAAGACTTTCGGAGTATAAGGATGACTTTTTTGTACTTTTGTAAACTTTTAGTCTCAAAATCTGAAGGGCCACCTTTAAGGCAATACCACCTACAGTTTCCTCCTTCTTTCCTTGCAACATTTCAAATGGCTTCTTTCACAGGTCGTCAAAAACACAGGGCACTGAATCTCGACTGGCTATCAATGTGTCGAAAATTTCTCAAGTCGATGATTGGACACTATTACTACAAATCACACACTAGTGCATCGCCTCTATACTGTATTTTATGATACTATTACACATGGTATAGAGGCGATGCGTTATTTTTATTGTTATTTTTGGTAACAGTGTTCGATAGTCGACCAATGAAAATTTCGGTATTCCGAATAAATCATTGGAGTTTTGAAAGCCTGTATTAAGCATTTACCAAACGAAAAGATTTGCATTTGCAGGCGACAAAATAAACGGAACTCAAAAATCGATTTTTTTTTTCCAGCAGGGTAGAAAACATTGTCGGAAAAGGAGAAAATGCTGGTTACCAGCATTTTCTCCTTTTCCCTCAATGTATTCAAAAGGCTTTCTCCTCAGGATCGTTAAAAGTATGGACTGTGTGATAATGGTTTATACCCTCTTTCACAGAGCATAGCACAAAATTTTACCTCACGTTCCTGTGTAAAAAGGATTCAGCAAGTTTCACCAAAGTAAGACACTCCGTTGAGGGCTTTGCGGTAAAATATTCACGGGTGGGAACGAACTTACTCGTGTACGAATTGCTATATACCACGAAAAGTCCGAACCAGAAGCCACACAGCAAATTCAACCATCTTCCATGCCTTTGGTACAGCCATGTGTACATTTCGTTTCTATTCTGCAACCTTGAAATCATTAAAAACCGTTAGAATTTTTACCTATATACCTGTTCCAAACAATTCTTAACCCTTTACCAGACGACAAAATTTTACCCTGTCCAAATTGAAAGCATTTGCAGACGACAATTTTAGTGTGGCTCAAATGGCGCCATTTTTTTTTTAATTGATAAGGTAGAAAACACTGTGGGAAACGGAGAAAATGCTGGTTACCAGCATTTTCTCCTTTTCCCACAATGTTTTAAAAGGCCTCTTTCCAAGGGTCGTCAAAAGTCGTCATTGTGTGGTAAAGGGTTAATTCATTACCACACAATCCCTACTTTTGACGACCCTGAGAAAGAAGCCTTTAGAAAAAATGTGGGAAAAGGAGAAAATGCTGGTAACCAGCATTTTCTCCTTTTCCCACAATGTTTTCTACTCTTCACAAAACAAATTTCAAATTTTCAGTCACTTTTATTTTGTCGTCTGCAAATGTTTTCAATTTAGACTAGTCTGAAATATTGTCGTATGGTAAAGGGTTAAATGACCTTGGGAAAGAGGGCTTTTGAAAAGATTGTGGGAAAATGAGAAAATCAGCATTACCTCCTTTTCCCATGATTATTTTTACTATTTTGATTGCAACCCCCTTATATTCAGACGTATTTACGAAGACAACCTCGTAATTTGTGGTCTTGCAATGCTTTCGTTTGAGAATTATCCATACCCCAAACCATTATCTCCCGCTAGATGGCATTCTACAAATACACATCTATCTAATATGGGCATTCTGGGTACATCAGCGGAGTAATCATTCAAAACGACAACTGTTATTTTGAATTTCAAAATGAAATAAACGTTTATTCAGTAAAAAGCTACTTGGTATGATTTATTCACTTATGATCTGCTAACAGGTAACCTATGCACCGGCAACTAATTAAAACAGTTCTTACAGGCTTGAGTTTAGCTTCAGAATAAGCCCTACTTTTCCCAAGTATCGGGGAATGACCGAATGAGTGATGCGTCATATAAGACAGGTCGAATCTTCGAAGAATATGACATGCGCAGACAACGTACCCCAAATGTCTCAGGGTCGTCAAAAGTAGGGATTGTGTGGTAATGTGTTAAAGTCGGAGCAGCCAGTGACTTGGGAAGAGAGTTGTGTAAGTAACTGGCTCAGGAACTCTAAAAATCATAGACTGGTGCACTTGCCGCCATGTTATAACTGGAATAATGTTGAAAATAACGTAAAACATAATACAATAAACCCATTTCCACACAGTTCATACTTTTGACGACCCTGAGAAAGAAGCCTTAAGAAAACATTGTGAAAAAAGGAGAAAATGCTGGTTACCAGCATTTTCTACTTTTCCCACAACGTTTCTACCCTTCACAAAATAAATTTCCAATTTGAAGTCACTTTCATTTTGTCGTCTGCAAAAAATAAAATTTTGTCGTTTGGTAATGCGTTAAATAGTCATTATAAAATGGAGCTGAGCTGTCGGTAACGCACTTAAAACCAGGATTCATTACTTTCTCGTCTCTGATATCATTGTTCTGGAGATGGATATGTGGGAAAGTTGCCAGTAGATAGCGATGAAAACTGTGCAACGTACTGATAAACAAAAATGTAAGAAATCATGGATAGGTTCACTGCGGTATAATTGAAATGAAGCTGAAAATAGCATTAACTCTTCACCAAACGACAAAATTCTGGACTAGACCAAATTCAAAGCATTAGCAGACGATAAATAAAATTATTGAAAGTAGCTAAAATGGTGATTTCTGTATGTAATAGGGTTGAAAACATTGTGGGAAAAGGAGAAAATGCTGGTTACCAGCATTTTCTCCTTTTCCTACAATGTTTACAAATGACTTCTTCCCCAGGGTCGTTAAAACTCGGGATTGTGTGGTAAAACGTTAAACAGTTTTTAAACTACAAACCAAACAAACAAACAAACATACGAACAAAAAACAAACAAACGTTATAGAGAACAATAAATCTTACCCCACCCTGCTACTCTCCTGTATATATAATACACGGATATACGAGGTATGTATTAAAAGTGTTATATCCCTCAATAATTTTTGAACATATTATAATGTTCACACTGTGTGAAAAGGGGGTTAATTGTATCTATAAAAATAGTATCGATCCATATCAGCCTGCACAGTCCGCTCAGGCTGACATGAGTCGATACTTTCTTGTGGTATTTGTGGTATTTGTATTTTGCATGTTCGTGGACCACTCTACCTCAGGTTTCAGTCGGTTATCAGACTAAAGGTATTTTATGAATCTATGATTGTGTGATCACTGGCTCGGAATAAAGTAGAATGGAGATGCATTCACTCTTTACCAAATAGCAACATTTTAGACTGGTCCAAATTGAAGGCACATGCGCATGACAAAAAGAAACAACTCAAAAATTGAAATTTGTTTCCAGCTGGGTAGAAAACATTGTGGGAAAAAGGGGAAAAAATGCTGGTTTCCAGCATTTTTTCCTTTTCCTACAATGTTTTTAAAAGTCTTCTTTCTAAGGGTCGTTAAAAGGCGGGATTGTGTGGTAATGGGTTAAAACCCCTTTTTGCAGGGCGGTGTTTACACTTGTTATCGACTTCATCTGAATTTTTAATCCTTAGCGTGCAATAAACCATACATACTTCATCATTCTAACAATATGGCGTAAGTAAGTGGAATTTAACGACTACTTGTGTCCAAAGCGGACAGTTTGAATCACAGATCGGAATGCACGTTTTGTAAGATCTTGATCTTGACGGGCCACAAACACTAAAAGGCATGAAAAATCATGAAAAGTTATGAAAGACAATTTAACCCTTTACCAAACGACCACAAAAAGATTAGACTTGTCGAAATATAAAAGGATTTGCACATGACAAAACACATATGTGTCTAAAATCATGATATTTGTTTTTTAATAGAGTTAAACATCAATCAATCAATCAATCAGTCAATCAATCAGTCAGTCAGTCAGTCAATCAATCAACCAACCAACCAACCAACCAACCAGTCAGTCAGTCAGTCAGTCACTCACTCACTCGATGGATCGATCGATCGATCAATCAATCAATCAATCAATCAAACAATGAGTCAATCAATCAATCAATCAATCGATCGATCAATTAATCAATCAATCAATCAGTCCGTCTGTCAGTCAGTCAATCAATCAATCAATCAATCAATCAATCAATCAATCAGTCCATCAGTCCATCGGTTAGTCAATCAATCAATCAATCAATCAACGATTTCGGTGGTCAAAGGTGATGTTACATAAAAAAAAACCTCATAAAAGTGTCCTATCTGTGTTGTAACGGGTTGTATAAGGGTAATCCCCTTTTCATGTAATACGTCATCGGAGTGATAATAAGTGATGACAATTTTTTACCCACTTTTCAGACGATGAAACAAAAATTTGCTGTTGTTTTGTAAAGAATCAACAAAATACTGCTGTCTTTAAGGAACAACAAAACTGCGTCTAGTGAATGTGTTATAAAACATTTGATTCATGCTCTGTGAAAAGGGGGTTTAATGCATCTGCAAAAAGTTTCGGCTCGGGTCAGCCTGCGCATTCTGCGCAGGCTGACCCGAGCCGGAACATTTTGCTATCGGTCAATTCTCTGCATGTAAATGGACCAGTCTATCTCAAGATTCAGTCGATAATGGAATAAGATTGATGAATTTTAAGAATCCTTATTTACATGACTTGGTCAGTCCCTAAATCGTTTAACAACGATCCTTACGGCCCTGAGAAACATAGCCACTGGAAATATTTTGTGAAAAGGAAAAAAATACTGGTAACCGGCATAATGTTTTTGTCTGCGCATGTCATATTCTTCGAAAATGCGACCGGTCTGCTATGACGCATCACCCATCTCCCCAATACCTGGGAAAAGTAGGGCTTAAACCGAAGCCTATTACCCAAGCATGTAGAGGCTGTTTAAAGATATGGCCGATGCATATCTTACATGTTAGCCGATGATAGCTGAATTAATTCGCACTAAGTAGCGTTTTATTGAGTAAACGTTTATTTCATTTTCATGTTCAACGTACGGTTATTTTTGGAAAAATTAGTCCGGTTCTGGATAGATGTGTATTTGCGTTATCTCCAGCTAGATGGCATTCTACAAGTACACATCTATCTAATATGGGCATTCTGGGTACATAAGAGACAACGTTACTTTGAATTTCAAAATAAAATAAACGTTTACTCAGTAAAATGCTACCTGGTGCGATTTACTTAGTTATGATCAGGTAGCAGGTAACCTATGCACCAGCCATTTACTAAACAGTCCCTACAGGCTTGGGTTTAGCTTCGGTATAAGCCCTACTTTTCCCAACCATCGGGAAATTGGTAGTGCGTCATGTAAGACAGGTCGAATCTTGAACTGGCCACTGTTGTATACCGTCTGTACACGTAGTAGTATCAGGGGCGGTAACCAGTCTAGTATCAGGGTAGTAACCAGTCTAGTCGAATCTTCGAAGAATATGACATGCGCAGACAACGGTGTATTTGTAGAATGCCATCTAGCGGGAAATAAAGCCTTTCAGGGACTACATTCACCATTTGAGCTGCATTCAGTATTTGGTCTACAATGCTTTGAATAAGGAAGAAGCCATAGACAATTCTAAATTCAATGAAATGCCATGTCATTGAAAATGGAGGCTTATAATTTAATTATGCGCCAATGACAGAAAGGCTACGTGTGCATGCTAACCACAATTCCTTTCCTATGTTGTTTTTCGAAGAAAATGTCTTTTTCGACGGGACATATCATTTCAACGAAACAACTTGTTTATTTGAAGTGGGAGCACACCTGTAAGTACTTAACTCTTTACCAAACGACAACATTTTAGACTTATCCAAATTAAAAGCACTTCCAGACGACAAAACAAACTTGAACTCAAAAGATGAAACTTGTTTCCAGCAGGATAGAAAACATTGTGGAAAAAGGAGAAAATGCTGGTTACCAGCATTTTCTCCTTTTCCCACAATGTTTTCAAAAGACTTTTACTGCAGACACGTAAAAACTAGGGCTTGTTTGGGAAAGGGTTAAAGATCGACTGGCAATTTAGATGAAACGGATGGGTTAAGATAATGGCATATTTTCTCAACCAAATTTTATTTTTTTTTAGATTTTTCCAAATTGAAGACATACGCAGACGACAAATCAGTTTTAACTTTGTACCACTAAATCCTTTGTTTTAACAACCTAAAAGGAGCAGGCTTTTGAAAACATTGTGAGAAAAGGAGAAAATGATGCATGGGAACCAGCATTTTCTCCTTTTCCGGCAATGTTTTCTACCCTTTCAAAAATTTTTTTTTTCATAAAATCAGTATTAAATTTGTCGTCTGCAAATACTATAATATTGGACTAGTCTAAACTTTTGTTGTGTGGTAGATGTCACTCACACATGGGATTTGTCATTTAAAGGGTACAACATTTCCATATTACCAACATTTTCTCCTTTTCCCATATTGTTTTCTTATACCTTCTTCGTCAGGGTAGTTAAAACTCGGGTATGCTCCGTAAAGGGTTAAAGAAGCGAGATGATTTTTCGCTTCAACGGTTCAGTTAAGTTTTTTCCGGATGACATATACCTCCTCCATATTCACTGGCAGACGACAAACAAAACTGAATCTTACAACTCGCGTGAAATTATGTAGAATTTTATGTCTTTACCAAACAACAAAATTTTAGACTAGTCCAAATGGAAAGACAACAAACTTAATGGTGTTCAAAAATGGAAGTTTAATTTCGGAGGGGTGGAAAACATTGTGGGAAAAGGAGAAAATGCTGGTTACCAGCATTTTCTCCTTTTTCCCAAAGTGTTTTCAAAAGATCTCTTTCTCAGAGGCGTGAAAACCAAACCAGGGATTGTTTGGTAAAGGTGTAATTAGTTATGAGAGTATTTTATAATTCTCTACAAATGGACATAACATGTACTTCCATGTCTTTTCATCTTCGCAAGCCAAGGTAAGATCCACGTAGTGATCGTAAACTTGGCTCGCGAAGATGATGTCTTTTATGTCATTTGTAAATGATCCATGCTCCGGGAAATGGGGGCTTAATGCAGCTCCGTGATCCAAGGTACCAGACAAGCCATGGAGTACTCATGGATTCATGCATAACCATCCTTTTTTACAACCGACTCAATCATGAGGTAGACTGGTCCTTGGACAAACACAAAATTAACCTAGAGCGAAAAGTTTTGGCCCAGGTCATCCAGCGTGGACTGTGCAAGCTATTCTTGGTCGATAGTTACTTTTCGCCGAGCATGAGCTCAAGTATTGTTGCACAAAATACATGTATGTTGTTTTGTTATTGTTGTTTTTTAAACAGTGGGAATTGTCTCTATCATTTAACCTAAAAACACATTTTTATTGTTCTTTTAACCCTTTACTCCATAGATACTCATTTCTACGCATTGCTTGTAAGAGCCTTTGGAAAACATTGTGGCAAAAGGTGAAATTGCTGGTGAAGAGCAATTTCACCTTTTGCCACAATGTTTTCTATGCTATCAAAAGGTGTAATATACACATAAGAAATGGCTTCATCCTTGCTGTTATTTAGGGTCAATTAGAGATACCATAGAAATTCCTTTATGTGGTAAAGGGTTAATAATTGGACTCGCCCATGAAATGTAAAAAACATTGTGGGAAAAGGAGAAAATGCTGGTTACCAGCATTTTCCCCTTTTCCCACAATGGTTTTTTTTTCTTTAAAGGTTCAATCATCAGAGACTTTAAAACAAGAGATTTTGTGATAAAGGGTTAATCCTTCATCATACAATCAGAAGTTTTAAAACCCCAAAGAAAACCTTTTTTAAAACATTGTGGGAAAAGGAGAAAATAATAGTGAATAGCATTTTCTCCTTTTTCTACTATGTTTTCTTTCTACCTTTTTATGGACAAATCCAATCATTCAAACCACATGACCATCTGCTAATTCTTTCAATTTGAACCACTTAAAAGAATTGAAATGTGCAAAGAGTTCAATTAGTAAAAATACTGAAAAAACATTGTGAGGAAAGGAGAAAAATGCCAGAAACCGCCCTTTTCACCTTGCTACACAATGTTTTCACAAGCTTTCCTTCTGAGGATATTGTTATACCCTCGCAAAACAAATGTTATCGGGTATCCTGGAATGAGCCTGTCAGTCTGTGTGTCGGTCTGTGTGTCCGTCTGTATATAAAATACTAGTAATGGCCTCTTTCTGTCAAAGCAGGGGGGTATTAGGTCACATTCAGTGACAGCTCTAGTCTGATTAAGGACTGCCTACATTTTTTCGTTCAAAAAAGTTACAAATTTTGAGAATAGGATGACATCAGTGATGTGTGATATTTCTCAGTCAAGCGTTGCTTTGTTGTATGTAACAGTAAGTCTGTTAGCAATCATGCATGCCAAATACCCATAAATTTCTATGATTTTCAATAACATTTTAAACGTGTATCATTTCAGTAATCTGTGCCAGTAAGTTTACATATCGATGCTTTCCTAGAGTTCGTGTTATCTGTACTACTTTGCAAAATATACGTCTCAAGTCACTGGCTACTTTCCCACATAACCATCATCAAACCAATGGTCAGTGATAAGTGAAGAATCAGTCATGTCGCAATGATTATCATCAATCCTCAAAGAGAAATTGGCCTAGCCAAAGAATCGAATCCACAACCCATCCTGTGTACACAGGATGGGTTGTGGATTCGATTCTTTGGCTAGGCCTCGGCTTTTCCTCTCAAGAAATTTGAGTATAAGACGAAATAAGTGATGTATATTATATTTCATGTGTCTATTTTTAGAAATTTTATGGGTAAAGAAATGACGTCATTTAAGCTGGGGGGGGGGGGGAATTATTTCCCTGTCACAGTGAATAATTTCCTCCTACCGATAATCTGGTTTATTGACTTGACATCACTAGTTTAAAAATTAGCATTCGTTGACAAAATAATCAGATAGAATATAATATATAATTTATTTGATCAGCTTATGTGTTAATATGGGGAAATATTTGCCTCAAAAGGGAAAGGTCAGCGAAAATAACTTGTGTCTTATGGCACTCGTTATTTTCTCATACCTCTCTTTTTCGACATGTGATATTCCTCAAGATTCAACCCTTTCGCAAACAGCAAATTTTGAACCAGACCAAATTGAAAGCATTTCGCAAATGACAAATTAACAGTTGCTGAAAAGATGATTTTTCTATACGGAAGCGTACAAAACATTGTTGGAAAAGGAGAAAATGCTGGTTACCAGCATTTTCACCTTTTCCCACAATGTTTTCAAAAGGCTTCTATCTCTGGGTCATAAAAACCAGGGATTGTTTGGGAAAGGGTTAAAGCCTCACTTTGTTGTGTGTAACAGCAGATCTGCTGACAACAATGCATGCAAATAACTAGTTGCCAAGTAACTGGCTACCTTCAAACCTTGTCGAAACAATGATCAGAGGTTAGAAAGGAATAAACCATGTCCCAATGATTGTCAACAATCTTCAGTAAGAAACTGACTGAACCAAGAATTTATATCAGCAACACCCTTATTTCAAGTGTTGTATGCTACTAGCTGCACAACCTGGTTTGTCGCAGACAGACAGACAGAAAGAAAGACACTGATCTATAGCTTGTTATTCTCCAAACAAAACAAGAAAATGACATTTGTAAATATATATTTTATTAAGTCAGAATCATCCTCTATAAAACTTATTTACATTTATTTCTGTATGTTGATAACCTTTCAACAAATTTTGAAATGAAATGAAAGACAGAAACTTAAAAATGTATTATCAATTCTTGACAAACATGATTTATTACGCCAAGTGGCTAGTCATCAAAACAGTAGAAGCAAAGAAGCAATTGCTTGTTTCAAAAAATAGCTACTTTTGTCACAATATATACCATTTCATTAAATACATAAACATTCCTTTCCATGTAATGCCCCTCTTTGTAGTCACATGTTAAGGTCAAGATATATGTTAGCTCTTTACCTTGAATTTCGGATATGGTACATTTCGAAGCGAAGAATGAGTCTACAATATCGACTTAACTGACATTTTGCAAAAAGATCTAAAGTAGAAAAGATCAGAAGAATACAGGAAAGTTTTTGACGGTATCGACTTTCTCAGAGACTAGAGTCTACTGAACATGACATTGCCGATCGGTCTGAGCGCCTAAATGGTTAGTATGGAAACGGCCATTTTACAAAAAATCTAACACTGCAACATGTCTTTTTCTCTCATTTTCGTACTTACCATTAAATTTTACTGTATATACCAAAAAATTAGAAAATTCTATGAAAGGAATTCTTCAAAATTTTGAATTAATTGAAGACTACATGTTGGTTTTGCTTTTATTTTGGCGAGTCAAGAAAAAGGAAAAATGTTTTTTTTTTTAAAAAGAAAATGGATTCAGATTATTATTTTATTCAAACAGAATCAAGAAACAATATATTAAATATGGAAAATAATATTTGCATTGTATCATAATCTTTCTATCACTGTATTACTGTCTTTTACGAAGTTATAGTCATTTTAAGTGTTTTGATACAAACGGTTACCATAGAAACAGCCATTTTGTAAAAAATCTAACTTGGTAACATACCTTTTTCTTTTTATTTTTGAGTTTGCTGTTGAATTTTACCCAACATATGAAAGAATTAGAAAATTCTATGAAAGGATTTAATTTTCACAAAACTGTAGAAAATGTCTTTAACATGGCTCAAAAGACGATTTCTATCCCCTTATCCCTCTAAATAAATGAAATGGAACTCTTCAGCTGATTTTAAAAACCCAAATTTGGTAATTGTTTTGTGGAAAAAGATCTCCATATCGGACAGTGTAGATCACAGATCAGACTGCATGTTCTGTGCAATATGATCTTAATCTAAATTGTTCGCAAATGGTCAGTGAGTCATGCATAGCAACCATAGGGTTAAAATGTGAACACTGTGAGCAATGGAGAAAATCTGATTTACAAGCATGTTCTTCTTGTACCACAGTGTTTTCAAAAGCCTTTCTCCTCAGGATTGCTATGGGTTGCTAAATCAGGGGCTTCGTTGGTATAGAGTTAACCCTTTTTTGCATAATTCCAAGTTTAAAGGATCCTGAGAAAAAAGGCTTTTCAAAACATTGTGGGAAAAGGAGACAATGCTGGCAACCAGCATTTTCTCCTTTTCCCACAATATTTTCTACCCTTTCAGAGATGAAACCATTACCTGGAACCATATTAAATTTGTCATCTGTAACAGCTCTCAATTTTGATGAGTCTAGAATTTTGTCATTTGATAAAGAGTTGCACAAGTTTGCGGGATATTTTTCTATTCTCTGTCATGACTGTGTTGTTTGCTTCTTTTGTTTGACAAGTTCTGCTAGATGTTTAAACCTAGCAATGCAGTCCTCCTGAAAATAAATGAAAAAAAAAATCATTGAAAATATTGTTCGTATATTACTTACTTTGACAGCCTTTGTAAGGTATGGTGCAAAATCTAAAACTCGATGTTTTTGCAAGATCTTTTTTCGCTAATTTTTAATATTCTGGTTTTCCAAAATGGTTTAAACCTTTAACACACAATGCCGAGTTCAAATTACTCTGAGCTAGAAGCCTTTTGAAAACATAGTGGGAAAAGTAGAAATGCTGGTAACCAGCATTTTCTCCCTTTCCCACAAAGGTGAGGTCGATACTTTTCACAGATGCATTAGGCCCCCTTTTCACAGAGCATGGCTTACTGCATGTTAACATGACCCTAGGAAAGCAATCCATACCTTGTTTTTCCCAGGTATTTGGTCTGCAATTTTCTCCCACCTTTGGTCAGTACCTTTTGGATATTGTCTCAAAGCCCACTCCAAAATCACTTGTTGATTTTGTGACCAGTTATCACCATCAGCCGCTTTGGTATCCATATCTGTCATTTTTGGCACTTTAGAAGAATCATTTACACTACTTTTAGACTCAGGTTTGTTCACACTTTTCTTTAAAACTAGTTTACCAGCCTCGGTTCCATTCTGTATCACAGACTGGTTACCTGATGAATTCATCATACTATTTTGTTGACTGGTTCTCTCGATGCATTGACTAGTACCCCCATTTGATATATGAGATTCTATTATCTGATCAGCAGATTGCACTGCAGTATCTTCAGCGCTGGAAATCATTAATGTTCTAGCACTGTCTTTGGCAGGTTTATTTCTTTTACGCAATCTATTACTAGGCTCTGTTTGTGAAATAAGAATTTCTTTGTCAGCAGTTGATATGATGTCATCTTTGATATCAATAGATTTTTTAGAGTTCTTTATGCCTCCTGAAATGCAAACAAAAGATAAAGACTGAAAAAGAGTGTTTAAATTTGCTTCATTATGTTCTATTTTAACTCTTTACCAAACAACAAAAGTTTAGATTGGTCCAAATTGTAAGCATTTAGATTAACATAACTCAAACTTTTTTATTTATTCTGGGAGGAAAGAAAAGATTGTGTGAAATGAAGAAAATGCCGGTTACCAGAATTTTCTTCGTTTCCCACAACGTTTTCAAAAAGGCTTCTTTTTCAGAGTCGTGAAAACCAGGGATTATTTGGGTTAATGTATACTGGTCAAAAAAAGTAGTAGATCATTATTTTGTTTTAACACACTTTTGAGAAAGAAATATACTTATGGGTAAAATTCATATCTGTACCTTCCTCATTCATTTCTAGTATAATCATGGTTTATTTTCTTATTTTTCCTGTTTTTGCGATACATTAGAGATAATGATCCTTAACTATTTTTTCCAGTATATTTCTCTACTATGCTAACCTTTATATCAAATTAACCTTTCACAACATAATACTCTATTCAACTCCTTATAACAATCAATCAATTTAAAGACTACCGGCAGTTGAAATTGCAAGAACTTGCAGAAGACAAGTTTAATAATGTTCATATGGTCAAATTGGTCTATGACAGGATAGAAAGCATTGTGTGAAAAGAAGAAAATTCAAGTTAGTTAAGTCAACATTGTGTGGTACAGGGTTTAAAGTAAATCAAAGTACCACAAGTACTTACCTTGAACAGTTGAGCTCAATGTCATTTGGACATTTCCCTTCATCTCTTTACTCTTCTTTGTTACCTTGGGAACGTAAAAAAAAAGCATATTTGGATCATTGCCTCCTGAACTAACTTGCAGCAAACAATTTTGAAAATATCCTTGTTAATCCATTACCACACTATTCCTACTTTTGATGACTCTGAGAAAGAAGCCTTTTGAAAACATTGTGGGACAAGGAGAAAAATGTTGTTAACCAGAATTTTCTCCTTTACCACAATGTTTTCTTCCTTTCACAAAACAAATTTTCAGTCACTTTTATTTTGTCGTATGCAAATGCTTTCGATTTGGACAAGCCTAAAATTTTGTCGTGTGGAAATGAGTTAACTCTTCACCAAGCCCCAGCAGCTCACATGTACGCCTACAGGACTAAAGAAAAGCGGTTCTCTGGTTTCTTTACCAGTTTGGCCAATTTCTTTACGAGGACTAATAATAGTCATTGACACAGGATTCATTCCTGTCTCACCACATAGATGATGGTTGAGTGGGAAAGCAGCCAGTGGTTGGAAAGAATATTGTGTATAGTACTATTAGAAAAAACTCCAGGAAAGCATGGATAAGTGCCCTGTGTGCCACAACATAAGCATCATCAAATTTCTAAATCAAATCTTCACCAAATCACACAATTTAGAACATGTCCATTTTCAACACACTTTGAGACAACAAACTAAATGTGCTTCATGTGAAGCACATTGTACTGGTAAGGATAAAAACAATATTGGCAAAGAAGAACATCTGGTTATTAACATTCTCTTCCTTTCCTACAATGTTTACAATATTCTATTGTCTTATTAGTTAAAATCTAGGATTGTGTGATATAGAGGAAAACCTTTTCCTTACAATAACTTGCCTACTCTTCCATGTTGACAACAACAACAAAACACATTTGAAATTGGTATGAATGAGCTTTACATGGTGCTCTAAAAAGGAAAGGTAAAAATTCATTGTGGTAAAAGGAGAAAATGCTGGTTTTTAATCAGCATTTAATCCTTAACTCTTTACCAGATGGCGAAATTTTGGACTAGTCTAAACTGAAAGCATTTGAACACGACAAAATAAATGTGAGTCAAAAATTGAAATTTGATTTGGAATGGGTAGTAAATATTGTGGGAAAAGGAGAAAATGCTGGTTACCAGCATTTTCTCCTTTTCCCACAATGTTTTCAAAGGCTTTCTTTCTCAGGGTCGCCGAAAGTCGGGTTTGTATGGTAAAAAATTAAATAAACTGCTTCCAGAATTATCTTCTTCATGTTAAAAAGGTATTATTTGATAGGAGGTAGCAATACATTATCACTTGACATATAGGCTGTAAGAACTGACCTGGCAGGGTATGGCTAAACGCTGACAAAAGTATACTAGTTTATACTTTGTTTTAGTGGCTTAGAGAGAGTTTGGGATCGTTCGTGGTACATCATAACATCACTTTATGTAAAACCACAGTTATTGATGACTAGACGAAAAACGCTTCTCACAATAACGCCCAAATTACCCATTTTACCTCTATCTAAAATGCAGTGAAATGTTACATAACTCCCCCCTGCAAGGTCAATTCTTACAGCCTATACTACAGATTGTCATACAGTTGTTTACCTCTGCAACAGGTCTGCCAACCATTTCAGCAATCTTTTCCCACCTTTTAGCAGTCCCACCTGGAAATCTGATATAGGCCTTGGACAAATTCACATAGTCTTCATCTGTCCAATCACCTACCTGAAGTGCATAGTGTAGTATAATAAATATTTAAAAAATATTCAATATTAAAAAATTCAAACCTTTACCAAGATCCCAAGATTTTAAAAACCTGAAGGAGAAGGTTTTTGAAAACATTGTGGGAAAAGGAGAAAATGCTGGTAGCCAGCATTTTCTCCTTTTCCCTCAATTTTTTCTATCTTATCAAAGATAGAAATCATTATCAGTATCATCATCTTAAATGTTTTAAAGTCTTATTTGCAAAAAGACTAGAGCTGTCACTGAAAGTGACTTAATACCCCTGCAAGTGCTTTGACAGAAAAAAGTGTCAAGTTCAAGGGGAGATAATTCCTCAACTACGAAGAGTTGACACTTAAAAATTGCATCTTGCAAACATTCTACATATTATCAATATATGTGCAAAGTTTCAACACAACTGAAGGAAAACGGTAGGAGGAGTTCACGACACAAAATTACTCGTATTTTGTACACAGACACATGAATGGACGGACAGATGGACACACGGACGGACAACCTGAATCCAGTATACCCTGAGTACAGATAAATGAAACACTGGTAACCTTCAAATCACTTACCCTCTGTGTGTATTTTGTACTGTCATCTTCAGTCTCTGACAGATAAATGAAACACTGGTAACCTTCAAATCACTTACCCTCTGTGTGTATTTTGTACTGTCATCTTCAGTCTCTGACTCATTATCCTTTACAGATCCATAAAATACTGGAGTCACATCAGCTTCCTTAACATTAACATTTTCAACCTCAACTGGCCGATTTTTCTTCCTCAATTTCTTCTGCTCTATAAAGTTATAAAAGAAAAACAGCTTAGTTCAATATCAAAAATAGGGTCCAAAGAATACACTTGTCCACACTAGTAAAAATTTGGTGAGGGCAAGTGGACTATCCTTCTTTGTCTAACTGTAGGGCGAGTGCAAAATGGCAGGAGGACAAGTAAGAATTTTGAAATTTTTTTGGACCGTGTAAAAAATAAAAATTTATGCTCATCTACCATTTCAATTCTGAATCAAAACAACATTCTTTCCAAGCAAATGGCAATTTTCCCAAATAAACAAAGTTATCTCAAAGAATTTCAACAATGCCTTATTCAAGTTCTTATCAAAATTTAAACTCGCACACCCTGACTAACCAGCCCTCAATTCAACCTCCAAGCTACACTAACAGATTCCCTTTTTTTTACAATTTTAACCCTGTACAATGACGACTATGAAATAGCCTGAAAAAGAAGCCTTTTGAAAACATCATGGGAAAAGGAGAAAATGCAGGTGACCAGCATTTTCTCCTTTTCTCACTATACCTTGAAAACTTTTTAAAATTTTTAACTGTTTTCTCATTATCCTCTTCAACGGCAGTGGGATATAGTTATTATCTCCTGCCAGAGGTAGACAGATATAGTTTTAGCTTTGTCCATCCACCCTTCCATGTGTCCATCCAGGAGAATATTTTCAATACCATTGGATGGAATTTGCTAAACTTTATGTGTGCACAATAACCCATTCCACCAGTATATATATTTTTTTAATTGATGAAAAATGGCTGACTGGGAGCGATTTAAGTTACACACTCAAGTAAATTTTTTTGCAGGGGATAACATTTCAATGAAATTGCTTACAAAAAATTGTAACAGATTGGGATCATTAGTACAGGTAAAGGGTTTTTGAGTCCAGAAATATCTCATTATGTAACTCATGGTAAGTTTGTATGATTAGACTGTACATCTGTGGGGTATGACCTCAACACTTTATCACATGGCAAAATTTTGGATTTGTTGAAAGTGAAAACACATCTAGGCAACCAAATAAATGTAACTCAAAAATTGAAATTGGATATTCCAAAAGGGTAGAAAACATTGTGGGAAAAGGAGAAAATGCTGGTTACCAGCATTTTCTCCTTTTCTCACAATGTTTTCAAAAGGCTTCTATGTCGGGGTTGGAAGAACAAGGGATTGTTTAGTAAAGGGTTAAACAGGCTGAGACTTGAAGCAGATAAACAAAAATCATACCAAATTCTTCCCTCTGTCTGGCTATTTCCAATTCCCTTTCCTTTTCTTCCGCTATTTGCCTCTCCTGTCTCTCCCTCTCTGCTTTTCTCCTCTCTTGTAATTCTCCAAACATTGCAGGGAGAGAGATAGCCAATTTGATGATCGTGACAGGCCAGAGGTTCCTTAACTTCGGCCTCGGTATAGCATTCAGCTCCTCTTGCATTTCTGTCTCAATCTGCTCATTTAAAGCTGCTGCTTTCTTCCCCCTTTTCTCCCTCTTCATTTTTGACTCAAAAAAGGATTCCTAAAGACACAAGACCAAAATCATGTTTTATGACATACTAGTATAACAAAATGTAAGAAACAACCTTTTTTGGCATTTACAGTCCCAACTCCTCACAACTTTTAGGAAGACAGCTTTCGAAAACATTTCAGGAATTTGAGAAATGTTAGTTGCCAGCATTTTCAACCTTTCTTAGAATGTTTTCTACCTTTGAAAGATAGATCATTTCAACCAGACAGAATATGTCATCCACAAATGCTTTCAATTGGACTACTCACTAGTCTATTATGTTTTCATTTGGTATAGAGCTAAAAAAAAAGAATCTTGAGAGAGAAGATGTATATATAAACCCTCCTCTAAGACAGACAGCTCAAAAAAAAGAGTGTCCAGTTTCTCTTTTTACGGCAATGTTTTCACCCATTTCAAGATCAAATTCTATATCTTAACCTAACTGAATTTGATTACTGTAAGTGCATTCACTACCATAGTGTTATAGTCTTCAACAAACAATCAAGTACTTTTATGATCCTGACTAGAAAGGCTTTTGAAAACATTGCAGGACCAGAAAAAAATGCCACTAAATCTGGCTAAAGTTGAGGAATACGGAGGAAAACATTGTGGTAGAAGCATTTTCTCCTTTTCTTACTATGTTTTCATTACCGGTAGTCTTCATTCTCAAGGTCTCCTAAGGTCTATAGAAGTCGGGATTATGTGGAAAAGATTTAACTCTCTACCAAACTACACAATTTTAGACTGGTCCAAATTGAAAGCACTAGCGGATGACTATACAAACAGAACTAAAAAGCAGAAATTTGTTCAGAACAAGGTAGAAAATATTGTGGGGAAAGGAGAAAATGCTGGTTACCAGCATTTTCTCCTTTTCCCACAATGTTTTCTAAAAGCTTCTTATACAGGTCGTTAAAAGTCAGGACTGTGTGGTAAAGGGTTAAGAAAGTGATTATAGAGAGAGAATGGGCAAAAATACCTTGGAAAGTCTCTTCTCCAGATAGGAAGCCCACAAAACAAAATACTGTCCAATAGTTATAATCAGTCCCAGTATCAGCCCAGATTCGAGCAATCCAAGTTTTCTAGCCTTCCTGTAATAAAACACTGGCTGCCTCCAGTCTGGCAGTCCATTTTCCAGGACACTGTTGTACCTATAAATAAACAAATGAGCCATGCTCTGTGGAGAGAGGATTTAACTCTTTACCACATGACAAAATTTTGGACTGGTCCAAATTGAAAGCATTTGCAGACAGCTAAATAAATGTGGCTCAAACCATCAAGTAGTGCAAATTTCCTTTGATTGGGTAACCAGCATTTTCTCCTTTTCCCACAATGTTTTCAATAGGCTTCTTTTCAGGGTCATTTACAGTCAGGATTGTGTGGTAAAGGGTTAATGCATCTGCAGAAAGTATCAATCCAGGTCAGCTTTCGCAGTCCCCATAGGTTGAGCTGGGTCGAAACATTTCCCATTTAGTAAATATTCTGTGTGTCCTGGGATCATTCTACTTCAGGATCCAGGCTGCTGTTAATTTCATAGATCAATAATTATGTGTGGACTTGCATGGTATGATTGTTATAGGATAACACTTCTTCATGCATGGGTTTGTCCTGATTTAACCCTTTACCAAACAATCCCTGGTTTTTACGACCCTGAGATAGAAGCCTTTTGAAAACATTGTGGAAAAACGAGAAAATGCTGGTAACCCTGCGGAAACATAAGTGAATTTTTGAGTTAAGTTTATGTTGTCGTCTGCAAATGCTTTCAATTTGGAACAGTGTAAAATTTTGTTGTGTGGTAAAGAGTTAGATACAATACCAAACAACTGCATTGGGGAGATATCTCTTTAGCTCAGTGGTTACAGTATTGGTCTTTCAAACTTCATAAAACAAGGATATTTGTCAATGATGGTTTCAAATCCCGCCAGATGCAGTTTGTATTTCAGCCATGCATTTGTTGCAAACTTTCATGTTTGTGAGATAATGAATCATGAAGATGCATCAGACTCCCTTTAGCCACACATCAGTTATTAGTCATAATTATACAAGTATAGAAGATTGGCACCCATTTTATCTTCTATATTATACATAAAATAAACAAGATTTAATTTATCTATGTAAGCTAACAAAGACAAAGAAAGCCGGTTTTTAAATACCAATGCAAGCAAAATGGTCTGTTAATCTTTTCTAGACTTGTCTGATAAATTTTATCTCAAATGCCAACTCATGTCAAATCTTGCATATAGCCATCGAAAAGGGGCATTTGGACAGTTGTATCAAGTGCCGTCTCACAGGCTAATCTGAAATGACACTTTCATTTTCATGTAATTTTCTGCTCTGCACAAGTTTACTGTAGCACAATATCTAATGAAGTCATAAAGTGCCACCTCAGACTTGCCTGCGCAAACAGCCCAGGCTGATCCAAAACAACACTTTAACTCTTTACCAAACGACAAAATTATGGACTAGTCCAAATTGAAAGCATTTGCAGACGACAAAATAAATGTGAATCAAAAACTGAAATTTGATTTGGGAAGGGAAGAAAACATTGTGGGAAAAGGAGAAAATGCTGGTATGCTGGTTACCAGCATTTTCTCCTTTTCCCACAATGTTTTCAAAAGGCTTCTATCTCAGGGTTGTAAAATCCAGGGATTGTTTGGGAAAGGGTTAAACAAATGTCTCATTGCCTCTTTTTGTGTATTGCAGGCTATATATAAAAACACTATGAAATTCTTACTTTTCCCTCTTCACCTCATCCTTCAAAACTTCATAGACTGCAACAAGCTAGAAAAGACAGTTGGTAAAGAAAATTAATCATTTATAACTGTAAACTTAATCATTTACAACTCAAAATGTCAAACTGACAAGGGCAACACAAAATATATGGATGGCAGCAATACATGGATCCGTGGAAATCGATATTTGACCAATCAGGACATCGCATTTATTCTACCTGATGTCCTACCTTGGTTTCTGCAATTTCGGCTCACAAATAAACGACTGTTAACATTGGAAGATTGCAATTCTCTTAATTTATGTTGTGTTTTTAACGTTTGAATTTTAAAAAAAAGCTTAAAAAATGTGCTTTGCGAACGTGTACCGATGACGTGAGATCACGCAGAGGCTATAGACAAGTTTAAATTGTGATGATTACTGAAAATTTGAACTTATGCAAAGAGCTGATCAGCGCTGGATAATGGATTAATTCAAAGTATTCTATAATTTTTCCTCTCTGAAAGAGAAAACTGAAAAACAAAGGTAAAAATAGACCTATATGAAGTATTAATAAAAAGAAAATACGTTTACTTGAATATCTAACCTTGTTCAATAATCTATGCACATCCAAAAAGTGGCCGCGTAACTTGTTACCAATGTTTCAATTTGACATTAATCTTAAACCCATGGTGCATGAAGAATATGCTGAATGTGTACTGGGATCGTATATACGATCTCTGATGTGTAGATATAGATCAGATTGCAAATTACATGATGATTAGTCTTGGATTTAAAGAACCTGCTGATTACAATAAGCACTTTGATGTGTAGTTCTTCCTCACTAGGAGTATATTTCAATTTAAAAAAAAGTCTAACTTCTGATCTGGTGGAACTTGGAAATTTTTCTCTTGACTTGATGTTTTAACCGTTTACCGCACAACACCGAGTTTTAACGACCCGTAGAAAGCTTTTAAAAGCATTGCGGAAAAAGGAGAAAATGCTTGTAACATTCATTTTATCCTTTTCTCACTGTGTTTTGCGCTCTTTCAAAAACAAATTTCAATTTTTGAATCATTTATTTTTTAGTCTACAAATATTTCAGCTTTGATTGCTCTAAAAATTTTGTCATTTGGTGACGAGTTTAAATGGATTAGCAAATTTGCACAAAGGGTTTGTTGGTAAACTGTTAATTTGATAAGAAGTGTGTTTGATTGCAAAGCAAATTACCGCTCTAATCAACTTGACCACCCGTTGTCATCAGTATATCATATACTACCGTCAATGATATTAACAATTTTCTTAATTGACTACACACTTGACACATTTTATAACCATCAGACTACCCTTTTCCCCTTAACATAATATTGAAATTTTTCATTAACTTAAACCTCTCTGTTAAATCAGACATTCTATAAACTTTTCGAAAGGCTTGTAATTCAGTGTTATTTAATTTGGTATGATGCTGAGATGACTTTTCTAGCCCAACGAAAGCAATTTAAGTATCGTTAATTCTATTATTCTGTGGCAAAACGGAGATTTGTTGATGTTTTTTATATGTTCAAATTTTTGTTTAAACATGTAAATCTGTTACATTGTTCGTTGCCCCCGTAATTCGCCCTTTTAATACATCTCCGTATGTAAATTAGTTAAGCATCTTTAAATTGCTTACTGAGAATTTATCATCGATAGGAATATATGGTTAAAGTACTTTTTCAGGAATTTTATTGAGAGAAACAGTCATGACAGCAGGATTTAAGTAGCCTATCTGCTATACTGTGTATGTATTGACTACGTTTGTTTGTGAGACCTTGGCAACAGTAACTAAGGTAGTCGGTTTATCTTATTGCCACGGATCCATGTATTAATTGTAGTATGCACCAATTAGACAACATGAAACAATGCCATATAAATGTTGTTCTTAACCCTTTACCAAACAACAATATTTTAGACTGGTCCAAATTGAAAGCACTTCAAGACGACAAAATAAAGGTAACTCAAAAATTGAAATTTGTTTCCAGCAGGGTAGAAAACATTGCGGGAAAAGGAGAAAATGCTGGTTACCAGCATTTTCTCCTTTTCCCATAATGTTTTCAGAAGGCTTCTATCTCGGGTCGTAAAAATCAGGGATTGTTTGGTAAATGGTTAAATGGGAAAAAGCATTCTTAAGAACTTACATGACTAAAATTTTCATAAGCAGTGACTAAGGCTGTTCCATAAGGGATGACTTTCAATCACTCTAAAGATCCTTTAGCTGGTTAATCAAACATAAACAACAAAATTTAATGAAAGTTTTCAGTGGTTTTGAAGAATTACGAATTATCTGTATCTGTATATTTGGTTGTCTTAACTACATATACGAAAATGAGAAAACTGAGACAGGAACATTAAAGGTTAAAGTAAAGAAGAAGTATGTCACTATACTTTTCTAAACTGCTCTTCAGCATCCTCAGCTTCGTTTTTGTCAGGATGTAGTAAAAGTGTTTTCTTTCTGTAGGCTTTCTTTATATCAGCAGAAGATGCTGTCTGTAAACATACATTTAAAACATTAACTCTTATTAAATGCGCCAATCAAACGCAATGAAGATTTTCAGTCTGGGATAAGACAGATAATTTAAATTTTGTGGTTGCTGTTTGTCTATAGTGTTTCAGTACAGCAGACAGTCTAGATCAAGATCAGATGGTTTGTTTTGTGCAGTTTGATCTTGATCTACACTGGCCTCAAGGGAAACTTTAATAATGACAGGTGCTTCAAGAATTAATTCTTTACCATAAGACAAAACTTAAGACTAATTCAAATTAAAAGCATTTGCAGATCCCTCGGCTAAAATAATGGGATTTGTCCATGAAAGGTTAGAAAAGATTGTGGGAAAAGTAAAAAATGATGGTTGCCATCATTCTTTTTTTCTGTCCAACAAAATTTTAGAAAGCTTTCTTCCTAAGGATTGTTTAAACTTGAGACTGTATTGGTAAAGGGTTGACATATATAAACAAACGATAAAGGATTTGCGTAGGTAAGAAAGTTTTTGACCAAACAACAAATTTTCATATCAATCCAAATTGCAAGCCTTTTGAGACAACAAATAAATGTGACTCAAAGGATGAAATTCATTGTTGAAAGGAACAAAAACATTGTGGGAGAAGGGAGAAAAGGGTAACCGATATTTCGGTAACAGACTAGTTTGGTAACATAGACTTACAGAGTAAATGGATTGGATGTTTTGGTAACAAAGCAATTATATGGTGTTTATGTTTTGTGACATTTTTTACACCCAATATATGGCTTTGTTTTGTTCAAACCTTTTATTTTTGCACCTTTCACCCTTTTGTTCCTTGATAGATAAGTTTAAACCTTTTATATTTGTACTTTTCACCCCTTTTTCCCTTTATAGAATAGCTATACACATGGGTTTCTTCTCTTTCAATACTTTATTTTTCTATTTTCAACCATATTTCAAGTGATGAATAATACCCATGCCTTATCTTGTACTTGCACAATTTTCAGTATTTCATACATCTAGGTTTACAAAATGGACATTATACAAAATTTTAAGGGTTAAAGATAGGTTCAGCTGGGAAAAACAAGTAGGAAAACATTGTGGCAAATGAAAAGGAGTAAGGGAGATATATACTGAAACCTCAACAAAGGTTTGAACAAAACAAAGCCATATATTGGTAGTAAAGGAAGTTGCAGTACATAAACACTATAAAATTATTTTGTTACCAAAATATTCATTTGATTTACTCTATAAGTCTATGTTACCAAACTCATCTGTTATCAAAACATCCATAAATCGGAGAAATTACTTGCTACCAGATTTCCTCCTTTCCTACAATTTGTTCAAATGTCCTTTACTTAGGATACCATAATGCAGGCATAATGCATATGGATATCTTCATAAGTCTGACAATGCATAACAGTATGGTACCATCCATGCGATGAATGGAATCAGGCAAAATCCACACATGGAAAATCGCACCCTAAATTGGCCTAATTCCATGGGCAATTTCTCTAGAAAATTGTGCTATGAATGGAAACAGGCGAAGTTCTAGCATGAAGCATCACACCCTTATTATAAGGGTAATTTCTCGAGAAAAGTCAAACCCGTGGTACAAGTTCACCAGAGTTCTCCAAAAAACTGGAAGAAATACCTATCATGTCCGAATTTACTTCAAGTTTCAAGGATGATGAGAGACTTGCCTTGGGAACTTCCAAAATATCATAGAAGTTGGAGTTTACTTCCTCTACCAAATCAAACAGCTCTAGATCATCATTATCCCAACAAAGAACGTTTATCGGTTCCAGAATAAGGATGAAAATACAGAATTTATACAGAATAATCGACGAATGACAACCGGAAGTTGTCATCTTTGGGACAGGGAAACCGAAAACCCGGTATCAGTGCGAGTGATCTTTATAATCCGGTAACAACAGTCTCTTGAAGTTCCGCTTGATGGATGAAAAGAATTCGACATTCGTTAGCGTTTGAGATAAAATGTAACTAAAATCGTCAAGAAAATATGTTATTCAGCTCGCAAAAGGCTTTCTCAATAACATTTTCCAACATGGTCTATGGGAAAGCCAAATTTAACCGACTCTTCAATTTTTCTTTTTAATTTAGACACCAACTCATACCAGATCCTAGAGCAAAACATGAAAAACCATCTATACATGCAACCACGGCAAAAATATGAAAATCATGAATTCACTATCATGAAATACCGGTACATGCAAAAATTGCGTTAAAGGTGGCCCTTCAGATTTTGGGACGAACATTTTACAAAAGTGAAAAAAAATCATCCTCAAACATCCGTCCGAAGAAGACATTATGGAAAATAATTATTACGGTTTAAAACGTCCCACCATCAAAACGTCCCACAGTCAAAACGTCCCACTTTTGGTTAAAACGTCCCCCCAAATTGGTTAAAACGTCCCACTATTCCAAAAAATTGGTCAAAACGTCCCACTTCGAATTATTTAGTTCTTATCAGCGACTGATAGAAGTGTAAGTGGTTGATGAATATAATATATATATATATTTTTTTTTGTATAAATTATAACAATAAAATTGTTTCTTCACAAATTTAGTTAATGTTAATTGTAAGTGTGATAAATCGGGTATAGGTGAAAAAGAAAACTGGCTAATTGGGCGGCATACAATGACTAATGAACAGAACAGAACACGCATTTTAAATACTTTCTAGTCGTACATAGTCATGCAAAATAAAAACGAATTAATGGGAATCAACGTTTTGTTGACATTGTTCCTTTGTGCAGATAAAGCAGAATCTCGAACATTTGTAAATTACCATTGGAATATACTTCTGCGCGTTGTGTGCTCTGCAGTGCTCTTGTAATCAACTGTTTATGCAATATTAGTACATTATATTATTCCTTAGAGTAGGAAATTTACGATAGGTTTTATTCACTAAGTATGCACATACATTTTGCATCACGCAGATTCATGTTAACATATTAATAGGTAATCACAGATAATCATGTACTGACTCTTAACCTCATGATCCTTAGATTTAATAAATATGAAAGAGAATGCTTTTGAAAACAGCGTTGGACAATGAGAAAACACTGGTAACAGCCTAAAGTTGCTTCTTTTTCCCTCATTAATTCTACAATATCAAAGATAACAAAAACTGTCATTTGAGCAAATGCAGTACATTGTAATTTGTTCGTGTATGTTGGCATACTTGTAAAATACTTTCGTTTTGCCCCAGTCCAAAATTTCATCGTTTTGTAAAGTATTACACGTAATTTTCAAATGCTATATCATGAGAGAGAGAGAGAAAAAAGAAAAAGAAAATGTGAACGATGGAAAGAAAGCAGGGACAATTCAAGTTATTAGTTACAGTAACTATCGTATACGACATTCTTGCAATTGGCATTAGTTAGATTTGCTGCAGTATTGATCGAAGGGTCAGTTAACGTTTTCAGAAGCTGCATATCACTATTAAGTGTGACAAATTTGGTTTTTAACACCTTACCCAACCCTTTACACAGCCTGGGTTCCAGTTCAATCGGGGTTAAGTCAACCCCCCTCCCGCCTTTTATATTCGGATTTTTTTTTTTTTTTTTTTTTTTTTTTTCAAAAACATGACGCATAATATTTTTGAAATAGTAATGGCAGAAAATAAAAGATGAAAATTATCAACCACACTGAACAATTGGACTCGATCATTGTGTGAGAATTCGGAAAAGCCGTTTATACACTATTTCCCGTTCCTGACCGCAATCATCATAACGGCGAAGCCGTAATTAACTTATTGTTTGCAGCTTTTTTTTGATATTGAATGTCCGATTGACTCATTTGGTATGTACATGGTCAATTATTGTTCCTATAAATGGGCAAATCATTGCCAACAGTGATTGCTCTTTTCCTTCTTTGCTTCCAAAAAAAAAAAAAAATTACTTTGTCGAGAAACAGTACTAGAAAAAAATAAAATGCTGATTACTGGAAATTGTCCTTTTCATACGATGATATGAAAATGTTTCATTCTCTTGGTAGATAAGATTTCGGATCGTTTGGATAAGGGTTAAATGAAAACTTAACACAATAAAATAAATCAGTTATCTCAAAACACTTCAGATAGCCATCGAGGCGTTCGAGCGAGTCATGCGCTCTCCAAAATGCAGGGAGACAATATGGGCCTTAACCCTTAGCCCACGTTTATAAAAAAATATTGATTCTATTTAGCCTACATTAAAGAATCATAATTCCAATTGACTAAAATAGTCTGGTATTGAAGTACACAGCTACGGTATTGAATATTGACTTAAGTCATATTATTAAGTTGAATGTCATAAGATTTGTCGAAAATTAATTTTTTGCCCTTTAAAGCTATAGGTTCGGCAGGATATGGGTTAATATGCAAAGCCCTGTAACAATAAATTTATGACATCATAATGTTACACATCAACTTAGAAAGTTTTCTGAAATAATCAACCAAGATTAAAGTAATTATTTTTCATAGGATATACGGGGACATTTTAGGGGGACGTTTTAGGGGGACGTTTTAACCAATTCGGAATCGAAAAGGGGACGTTTTAACCAAAAGTGGGACGTTTTGACTGTGGGACGTTTTGACTGTGGGACGTTTTGACCGGATACCAATTATTACATGTTTGTTATGTAATGGAATTTAAGCGTTATTAGTCATATGCCAGTCACTTGACATTCCCACAATGCTTTATTGATTTTTGGCGCGAAATCTAAAAATAGCTTAAGAGGCTACGTAGCCTTTTAAGGGAATACCATCCAAAATTTTTTTTTTGTAATTTTATGATTCTTAACTATTGATGATTTGTATTGTTTTGTCATATAAATTTCAATAATATATATTTCTTTTAATTTGGTGTGATGTAAAAATTTTAAATAGCCACCTTTAAAATGACGTCACACTATTGTGATAACAAACCTGCATATATTCCTGATGGGTATATCATAGGTATAATTATAAATGGGTGTATTACACTGAAAGCAATGGAGGTTATGTGATAAAAAACACTCTTGAAGCAAAAGCAAGACACCTCGCACACGAGCTTTAAATCATTTATCCCATAAAGTAATAGAACAAGAGGGCCGTGATGACCCTGAGGTTACTCACCTGAGCCTTTTTTACCCAATATAATATATTTCCTATGTCTTCCGAGATATCAAGACATGTGTACATTCTAACAAAAAAATTTATGAGCTTTGGGCTGAAAATGTGGCCTCCAAAGTGTACACGAGCTTTTCATACAATTTGTCTGAGTGACCAACTTATTTACCCAACATGACCCATTTTCAAACACATTGTAGATATCATCGAGGTGAACATTCTGGTCAATTTTCATGAGTTTGGAACTGAAACTGTGACCTTAATTATGTAAACAAGTTTTTCTTCAGATTTGACAAGTTCAACGATTTCACTTGGTGACCTACTCCATGATCTAAAGTGGATCATTTTCTGGCTTGTTTGAAATATCGTCTAGACCAACATTCTGTCCAAACTGCATGAGTTTTTCAGAGAAATTATGGTCTCAAGAGTGTACACCAAATTCTTCAAAGATTTGTAACCAGTGATCTACCTGCAAAAGGATTGATTCTTGACTTAAAGTTTCGAACAGAATATTGTTTAGGTTTACTGGACTCCGTTGGTAAACCATGACCGGACAAACACAACACAGAATAGAATAATACCCAACAAGTTTGCTATCGGTAAAGAAAAAAATGTTCTGCAAGAGCAACACACTCGTATGTGTAGAATACTCTGAAACACTGCATTATCAATGGTAGTAAAGTTAACTCCATATTTGGATTGGAGGATAATGTCAAATAAATTGAATGGTCGATCGATAGATTGATCCATCGATTGGTTGATCAATTGATTGACTTACTGAACAATTACTTGCTTGGCCATTATCTAGATGGCATTCAACTTTTCTATCTAATTTGGGCATCCTGGGTACAGAACCGAATCACTTTCCTGCGCAACAACCGTTACTTTGAATTTCAAACTAAAATAAACGTTTACTCAATAAAACGCTACCTCGTGCGATTCACTCGGCAGTTTAGAGAAATACTGAGATGAAACAGGCCTGATTTTTCCTCAAACGTATTGATAAAAAAACATTTTCCCCATTGCTACTTCATAGCGCGTACATAACTAGTCAGCCGGATATCGGGGATAGTGATGCGTCATATAAGACAGGTCGACTTTTCAAAGAATGTGACATGCACAGACAACGCTTGCTTGTCTGATTGGCAGTGCTATCAGTTGACTGATTGGGAACAAGACAAGTCCCCGACGAGACAGTTCCCCGACATGGCTTACCGAGACAGTTCCCCGATTGATTGATTTACCTGTCCATTGATTTAACTTGATTTGGTCACGGGTCAACTCTGCTATTAGGCAAAATGGGGTATCATATAAATAATTGATTTAAATTTTTATTTCAACTTTGTATGTTGAAGGTACTAGTAAGTGATTCTGAGATGGTATAACTTTTAAGAACTTGTCAGAATATGGCGGAAAGCGAGTTCAGTTACAAATGGATAAAGTACCGTGTTCGGCGAGTATTCATAAACATGTCATTCTAATCAGTATTCTTTCACACACATGTGATATCCTGGGAGCATTTAACCAAGTTAAAAGCCCAGAACAACTTTTAGAAATATCTTGTTAATTTAATATGTTATCTGACCATAAACATAGCGTTTTTAAAGGGTTTTCTGGGCCTTTTACTCACAAGGTCAAATGCATGCGAGTCTTTCATCAGTATCTAATTGTATCCAGGCCACACAGTATAAAATTTTCACACTTGAAAATACCATGCGACAATTATAAGAGTTATCAGACATTTTTGTTTGTTGTTTAATAAAGAAAGAGCGTAATACAGAACGTTTAAAATAATTTGCAGCTATAGTAAATGATTAAAGACGTTGCATTGTAATCCCTCAATTTATTAAATATGACTGTACTGGAGAACATTTCTAGATCTAGTAAAAATCAGTAGAATATGACACGAATAAGTATTTTTCCTATTTCAGTCATCTTTCAGTATAAACACTGCTACCAACACATGCCTAGATACCTTTTAATGTTCGAGGCCGAAATGACCCGGCCGAGGTGACTAGGGCCGACTTGACCTGAGGCCGACTTGACCCGAATTCAGGTGATACGATAAGACATATTCTTCACACTTTCAAAATTACCTTTTCCGTAAAATTACGAAAATACTCGAGATACTCTCGGCAACCAATTAGATGCAAGAAATAGTTAGCGCTGTATGACGACTTCCCGCGGTATTTCGACAGACACTAAAATGGAAAGGTAAGGCAATGAAACTTTCCTGACATTGATCTCATTGTATTCTAGTTCTACATGCTGTAAACTTTGTATCAAAACTGTTCGGTAATATCGTTTTTATTTTTTTGTGAAGAAAACCAATCGTAATTCACTGTCGCATCACTCATGGACAAGAAACGGGTGGGGTAATGTTGCTTTGATACATTTTTTTGCAGTAACTTCTGATTTTACCGTGGCAAAAAAGGAGGGAACTCAATAAGTACATGTATTTTTATCAGCTGTTTAGTCCCTCTGCCTGTTATAGAAATATAATTTTCTTCGCAGTTAGATCTATTTACAGAAACATCCAAGAGGGAATGAACCATGCAACATAATTTTTAGAACAAGTCCCATATTGGTACCAAGCCAGTTCCCTGATGCAAGTTTTCGAGACACTTCCCTGACGGTTCCAGACACTTTTGAAGACACTATCCTGAAACTTTTGTTTCATGGCAAATGACCTTTTAAATTTTACCACAGGAATTTGACATTCTATAACCAAAATAAATGATTAAATCAAAGGTGTCGGTTGCGTGATTGAAAATTTTTTATGTCTCTGTCTATAAATAGAAAGGTATGCAACTCCGAATAACGAACTACTAGGGTAGTGTCAATGTACCTTGCATTGCGATTCTGCTTGTTCCCGTACCTTTGTTGTAAAGATAAATATATCAACAGTTCATAAAACATATAATTGTAAGGTGTTCATGCGTTTTGTGGCAGCATTGCAAGGAACATTGACACTACCCTAGTAGTTCGTTATTCGGAGTTGCATACCTTTCTATTTATAGACAGAGACAAAAAATTTTCAATCACGCAACCGACACCTTTGGATTAAATATAAAAAAAAACTTCTCCCCTACATGCTTATATAGAAACACAAAGAATGCAATATTCGATTGCCGGCGACAACACAAGTCAGTCCTTCCCACCCAAAATCCCCCACAAAACATTGATCATAGTTCCCTTTACCCTAGTGAAAGACAACAAAAATGTACCTGTGACATTTGGTGATGCTCACTACTAGACATCTTTTAACCAGAGACATCTGTCATGTTTTACCTTTTTTTTTTTGACAACAATCCATTGAGGAGGCCATTTGCTAATATCCCTGGATTCACAGGAACTGTAGTTCAGCATTTAGTACTGTAGTTCAGTTCATGGTAAAACTATAGTGTGTGTATACCAGGGTTTTCATTTAAAGCTGATTGCCGATCAAAAACATTGGTTGAAATCGGCTTTTAATCGGTTGTTTTTGCTGGATCTTTGAAAAATCGATCGCTCTGTTTATACCGAAAATATTTCACGCGTTGGTAACTGTACTGCGACACCGGTTCAATTTTACCGCGAAACCAGAAACAGTTGGTTTATGAATGTTACGCGGTCATTCATTGGATGCTTGCATACAATTATCCAATCGTAGGCCTCGATACGTTGCTCCAATCTCCATTTGGTAATCATGGACGCCAAAGCAAAGAGAAAGAAGTCCGCGAATTGCTGTTTATTTGATTTTGGTTTTAAAAACGCCAAATTAGAAGATGACGACGGTTAGTAAAGTTGACATAAAATTAACAATAAAGTTTAAAGTGCGTGACTCAGTTTTTTACAGACCGTTTTGCAATTTTAATCCCGAGAAGCGAGTTGTCGTCGAACTATTGTACATCGACAATACATACTTTATGTTTCATATTATTTTTGTCTTCGGATATTTACCATAAAAGCGAATGCATTGATCTGAGATATATGAAAGATTATTTAATTTGTTAAATGTTTTAAGGTGAATTGGGTTAAATTTAAGATTTAGAAAGTGAATTTAAATAATAAAAATGAAATGTCCTATCTCCTTTGCTCTTTGTAAATAATCAAATAGGTATGTGTATGTCTTACTCTTAATTGGCTGTGAAGTAAGACATGTTAACATTTGTTTTCATATTTTATACGTGTATTTTTCTCAAAACAGTATTTGGACCTCACTTACATACTGTATATGTACAAGTGAGATCCAAATAATGTTTTAAGAGCAAACTCATGACATAATGATAGAGAAAAAAAACAGATTTACCATCAAGGAGACCTCACAAAATAGGTTTAAAAAAGCTCAGAATCGTTTTCGGCCAGGGGGCTTCGCCACCCTGGTCCCCCTACCAGGGCCTTGCCCTGGACCCACAAGGGGGCCTAGGCGGCCCCCTTGACCCCCTGCCTGTTGTTTTTGTCAATCGATCTGTTGTTTCATTTCAAAATGAAAACCCTGGTATACACACTATGTTACCTTGGTTCCATGAACTTGAGTCTAGAGTTGCAACATAATGAAACAACGCTGTTTTTGTATTTCATGTAATCAAATTACCTTTGCGTAATGTTTCGTTTATTTAAGAACTTTTTAATTGAGCTGTTATTGTTTATATGATCAATTTCAGTCTAAGAGGTTGTTGTTATCACATGTCTCGCCTGTAATATGTAGTTACACCCTTAACCCATTACCACACAATCCCTACTTTTGATGCCCCTGTGAAAGAAGTTTTGGAAAACATTGTGTGTAAAGAGTTAAAGTAGGACCAGGGAGTAAAAAAGGTTTCCAAAAAGTATGCTTTTGAGAAAAAACTGCTGCCGTCACCCTCCCATAAACCTTTGAATAGGACTTTAGCTCTCACTTTTTGTGATTGATTCTCCACTTACTTTCAATGTAGCTGTTTTACATATGCATCATGGTTGCACATGGTAGTTAAAAGTTAACCCATTACCACTCAATCCCTACTTTTGACGCCCCTGAGAAAGAAGCCTTTTGAAAACCCTGTGGGAAAAGGAGAAAATGCTGGTAACCAGCATTTTCTTCTTTTCCCACAGTGTTTTCTACCCTTCCCAGAACAAATTTCAATTTTTCAGTCACTTTTATTTTGTCGTCTGCAAACGCTTTCAATTTGGACCAGTCTAAATTTTTCTTGTGTGGGAATGGGTTAACCCATTACCACACAATCCCGACTTTTAAATGATCCTTAGAAAGACACCTTGTGGGAAAAAGATAAAATGCTGGTAATCATCATTTTCTCATTTCCTCTTTACAATTTCAGTCCTTCAGTTACATTTATTTTGTTGCCTGCTCTTTATTTGGTAATAGTAAAAACAATTGTCATCTGGTAAAGGGTTAAAGTAATTCTAGCATAAGAGGATGTGAAAAAAATTTCTGAGGGAAAAAATAAAGTGTCCTAATCCCTTTGGATGATGAAAAAGCTTGTAACCAGCATTTTCTCCATTTTCCATAGTGTTTTCAACTCTTATCAAAGACAAATCCAGTCGTTTAATCTATATATAATCTGTCAGCAGATGCTTTCAGTCTTATCTCTGGGTTAACTCATTACCAAACGACAAAATTATAGACTGGTCCAAATCGAAAGCATTTAACCCTTTACTCCATAGATACTCATTTTGACGCACCGCTTATAGGAGCCTTTGGAAAAACATTGTGACAAAAGGTGAAATTGCTCGTGACGAGCAATTTCACCTTTCGTCACAATGTTTTCTATACAATCAAAAGGTGTCATATATACATAAGAAACGGCTTCATCCTTGCTGTTATTTAGGGTCAATTACAGATACCATGGAAATGCCTTATAGGGTAAAGGGTTAAAAAGTGACTAAAAATTTGAAATTTGTTTTGTGAAGGGTAGAAAACATTGTGGGAAAAGAAGAAAATGCTGGTAACTAGCATTTTCTCCTTTTCCCACAATGTTTTAAAAAGGCTTCTTTCTCAGGGTCATCAAAAGAAGGGATTGTGTGGTAATGGGTTAGCGGTTAATATGCAGGAAATGTCTTGTGCATTCACTGAAGATCAGATCTCTAGATAGAGGGAGTGATTTTGATTTCAAAGTTGAAAATATCAAAAATTCTGCGCTAAACCCTATGTTATGGGTACTCTGTAGTATCGTCTCATCGAGGCGATTCTAATGAGTAACCGCAACATAGAGTTTGGAAGAGAAATTAGAATACCATCACTCCCTTTTTATCTGGAGGGCTGAAAGATAAATCTTTTTTCTTTCAGTGAATAGAACATACATTGTGGACAAATCAGTTTAGAAACCATGGAGTCTAGTGGTGGGAGCCCCGCTGAAAGTCTGCTGGACATCTTGATCCGATTAGAATCAAAAACCACCGGCAGCACAGAGAGACTTGAAGGCTATCAAAAATTTACCAAGTATGTGACCCTATCACTCATACAATCATGTGACAATCATGTGACAGAGACAGTTTTGATCGTATCGTCCAAATGAGCCATGCTCGGGCAAAGAGGGCAACTGAAAAATTGAAATTCTGGAATATATTGTGTGTATTTTCTCCTTTTCCCACAATGTTTTCAAAAGGTTTCTTTCTCTTGGTTCGTGAAAATTGGGATTGTATGGTAGAGTTAGCCCTTTACCAAACAATTCCTGGTTTTTATGACCCAGAGGAAGAAGCCATCTGAAAAGATTGTGGGAAAAGGAGAAAATGCTGGTAATCTGCATTTTCTCTTTTTGCGACAAAGATTTCTACTCTTCTGAAGTCAAGTTTCAGTGTCTGAGTCACGTTTGTTCCTTTGTCTGCAAATACTTTCAATTTGGGCAAGTCTAAAATTTTGTCATTAGGTAAAGAGTTAATGCATCTTATTGATCCATGACACCAAGCAAGTCACCTGACCATGGATCTATATCAATTAACATCCATTTTGTCCATAACGACTAAATCATAACGTACACTGATCCTTTTACATGCAAAAAAAAAATACTAAAAACACAGAGTTATTGCTCTGGTCAGCCTGTAAATCTGGCTTCAAGATGGGTCTTTGATAGTTTTGAAAGCATTAACCTATGACCACACAATCCCTATTTTGACGAGAAAGAAGCCTTTTGAAAACAATGTAGGAAAAGGAGAAAATGCTGGTAACTAGCATTTTCTCCTTTTCCCACAGTGTTTTCTGCCCTTCCCAGAGCAAATTTCAATTTTTCAGTCGCCTTTATTTTGTTGTCTGCAACGGTTTGAATTTGAACCAGTCTAAAATTTTGTTGTGTGGTGAAGAATTAAGAAAAAAGGAGAAATTGTTAGGTTCTAGCATTCTGTCAATTTTTCCATTTTGTTGTGAGAGGTCCTTTTTCTGAGGTTCAGAAAAACACTGATCATCAACTAGGGCAAAAAAAAACCGGTAAATTCCATTTATGGTTGAAATGACCCTTTCCCTAATGACAAAAGTGTAGACTTGTCAAATTCCAGAGCAGATGGCAAATTAAATGTGGATGAAAATGTGGAATTTGCCTTTGATTGAATTGAAAATATTGTGGGAAAAGGGAAAAAGTAACTGTTACCAACAATTTGTCCTTTTCCAACAATGTTTTCAAATGCCTTCTCAACAAAGGTCACTAAAAGTGGATATAGATATACCGATAGTATGGTGAATGGATAAACAATGTGAGCTTCAAGATATTTCCCAGGGCTCTGGACAGAGGGAATGATTTTGATTTCAAAATTGAAAATATTAATTGTACCCCATAAAACCCCATATTGTGGGTACTCATTAGGATTGTCTCATAGTGATGATTCTAATGAGTACTGACAACAGAGGGCTTTAACTCATGACCAAACGACAATATTTTAGGCTGAAGTTGTCTAGATTGAAAGCATTTGCAGACTACCATATAAAAGTGACTGAAAATTTGAAATTTGTTGTGTGAAGGGTAGAAAACATTGTGGGAAAAGGAGAAAATGCTGGTTACCAGCATTTTCTTCTTTTCCCACAATGTTTTCTAAAGGCTTCTTTCTCGGGCGTCAAAAGTAGGGATTGTGTGGTAATGGGTTAAAGAAAAATGACAGATTAAGAATAACATCACTCAGTCTTATCTGGAGCACAGTATTTCTGATTTCACTTTTCAGATTGTTCAAAGAGAATGAAATTAACCTGTTTGACATGGATGTTGCTAAGAATATCAAGCGGGTTTTGACTGTGATAAAGAAGGACATTTTCCTACCCTCGGCCGATACCAGCCAGTGTGCCCTGCAAGTTCTAGGTGTATGTCTGCATGATTCGGAGATCGTCAGGTATCTTTGCTGTAGAAGTTTTTATTCTTTTTATTTACCAATTGATGAAATTTTACGTTATGTGGATGACAAAATAAAAGTGACTCAATTGCTGGGATTTGCTTTTTAAAACAGATTAAACATTGTGGAAAAAGGAAAAAAATGCTGGTAGCCAATATTTTCTATTTTTCCTACTCTATTTTTCAAATGCCTCTTCCTCCACGTCATTAAAAATCACATCAAGGCAACTTCGTTTCCAACAGTTCAGATTTTATTAGGCAAAACATTTTTAGAAGAAAACATTGGAGAATTGGCAAAGCCTTGTCTGCATTGTTGTAGATGATGCATACTTCAAACTTGGTCTAGGTGTCAATTATCAAAAGGGAACCCATACAGCAGACAGACGTAACCGTCAAAATATTTTTGAAATAGTTGTTATGCTTCTTTTTCAACTTAGACCTTTCACTGGGTAGCAACTGCAGTTTTGGTCCCGACATGTAGTGTTCTTGATTTGGCAGAAAGTACCAACTGGCAGAAAGGTAGATCAAATATCAAACTGTGTGTTCCATCCAGTTTGACCATTGTCCAGAATGTCAGCAATATTTTGTGACTGGCGGTCTAGGGCTTAACACAGTCTTGTTACAGGCAACAGGAAATTTAGTTTCCTCCATTTACCACAGTGTTTTCTATGGTTTAACCCTTTCCCAAACAATCCCTGGTTTTTACGACCCTGAGATAGAAACCATTTGAAAACATGGTGGGAAAAGGAGGAAATGCTGGTAACCAGCATTTTCTCCTATTCCCACAATGTTTTCTACCCTGCTGGAAACAAATTTCATGTTTTGAGTTGCATATATTTTTCGTATATTTTGTCGTCTGCAACTGCTTTGAATTTGGACCAGTCTAAATTTTTTTTCATTTGGAAAAGGGTTAAAAGATAAATCTCATCATTAAGACCATTTTAAGTTTGTCTGCAAATTGTCTGCTGAAAAGTTGGTCCTATACCACTTCATCCTAAGATTAAACAGCCATGAAGAAGGCTTTTAAAAGCAATGGTGGGAAAGGAGAAAATGATGGTAAACCAGCATTTTCTCCTTTTTTCCACAACATTATGTACCCTTTCAAAGACAAAATTCACCGTTTGATTGTTTCTTTTGTGGTTTTCAATGCCTTCAGTCTAGAATTTTGCTGTCTGGTAGAGTTAAATTATTAACAAACAACAAATTATGGACTTTTTAAACTTGAAAGGGATTTCAGATGACAAATTTAAAATATGGAAAAATGAGACCATATTTTTTTGTTGGAGCAGAAAACATTGTGGAAAAAGGAGAAAATGCTGGTTACCAGCATTTTCTCCTTTACTCGCAATATTTTCAAAAGGCTTCTTCCCCAGTCTTCAAAAGTGGCAAGTGTGTGATAAACAGTTCAATGCGATTTTTTTTCAGTTCCATGTCAGTCAGAGATTCTGAAGACATAATACAAAGTCTGTTAGACTGTATCAATACCACAGAGGAGAAAGGGACCTGCACTAGGGCTTTATGGTGTATTGGAAAGCAGAATTTACCGATACAGGCAATTTCCAAGAAGGTTTGTCAGTTTCTCGAATGAGTACGGGAAATGCTTTGATTCTTAACTCTTTACCACACAATCCCAACTTTTAATGACCCCGAGAAAGGAGCCTTAAGAAAACATTGTGGGAAAAGGAGAAAATGCTGGTAACCAGCATTTTCTCCTTTTCCCACAATGTTTTTCTACCCTTTCCAAATAGAATTTTAACTTTTGATTCATATTTATTTTGTCGTCTGCAAATGCTTTAATTTGGACTTGTCTGCAATTTTGTCGTTTGGTAAAGAGTTAACGAACTGCCGAAGATGAGCTTTTGTGATTGTGCTGTACCTGTTGTCTGTCATGTGTTGTCCGTCTTAAATGTTTACCCACTGTACTCTGTTGTAGTCACATTTTCCGATTGATACTTGTGAAACTGAATGTTGATGCAGAGCCAAATAGCTCAATTGGTAGTGTACAGGAAAACTTGTAAAAATTGGTCAGAATGTTTTGATAATTTGTTTTGATAATTGGCTATGTTTGAAAATGGGTCATGGCAGGTCAGTCACTAGGTCACCAGGTCAAATTTAAAAACCCTATGTAGACTTCAGTGGTCACATTTTCAGTCCAATACTCATTAAAGTTTGTCAGAATGTTCTTCTTTATGATATCTGGAACAAGTTGGAAAATGAATTTTGTTAGTTTAAAAACTAGGTCATCAGGTCAAATCAAAGGAAAAAAACCATGTGTACATTTCAGAAGCCACATTTTCAGTGCAGTATTAATGAAAGTCTGTCAGAATATTAGTCTTGATATCTTGGACAAGTTTGAGTATCGGTCATCAGTTCATATCTGTGAAACACGTGTATGGACAACGTAGAAGGCACATTTTGTGCTCAATACTACAAAAATGTTGGTCAGAATGATTGTCTTTAAGATATCTCAGATTAGTTTTAAAATAAGTCACAAATGGGTCAAAAGGCAGGTCTGACACAAAGACGGGATCATTTTGGAGAAAAATATCTCCTTATTAGACAGTGTAGATCCAAGATCAGACTTAAAAAGGTCTGAGTTGTACTTAGCTGCCCAAGGTTTAACCCTTTACTCCAAAGATACTCATTTCTATGCATTGCTTGTAGGAGCCTTTGGAAAACATTTCGGCAATAGGTGAAATTGCTCGTCACGAGCAATTTCACCTTTTGCCATGATGTTTTCTACCATATCAAAAGGTGTCACATACACATAAGAAACAGTTTCATCCTTGCTGTTATATCGGGTCAATAACAGATACTATAGAAATGCCTTATGGGGTAAAGGTTTAAATACCCTGTCGAGAAAGCTTTTGAAAAGTAGTAACCAATATTGATTACTTAACCCTTTACTCCATAGATACTCGTTTCTACGCATTGCTTGCAGAAGCCTTTTGAAAACATTGTGACAGAAGGTGAAATTGCTTCATCCTTGCTGTTATTTAGGTTCAATTAGAGATACCATAGAAATGCCTTATGGGGTAAAGGGTTAACTCATTGCCAAACGACAATATTTTAGGCTTGTCCAAATCGAATGCATTTGCAGATGACAAAATAAAAGTGACTGAAATTTTGAAATTTGTTTTGTGAAGGTTAGAAAACATTGTGGGAAAAGGAGAAAATGCTGGTTACCAGCATTTTCTCCTTTTTATACGCCCGAAGGGTCATATTATGTTATACCCCCGGTCGTCCGTCCGTCTGTCCGTCCGTCCATCCGTTAGCAATTTCTTGTGTGTGCAACTCCTCCTACAGTTTTCATCGGAATTATTTGAAACTTGCCACAATGAATCTCCATGATGTCTAGTTGTGCACCTGGGTCTTAGAATTTTGATCGCTGTTTGCGTTCCAAAATTATCTGCCCTTGATTTCTGAAATAACCAACTTTCCACTTTGAATTTTTGTTGAGGCCATAACTTCCATACCGTTAAAGGTATCAAATTGAAACTACATACACTGATAGAACACATTATGGAGAAGTGCAGTGCACATGAAACATAACTCTGACACTTTTATTTTTTGAGTTATTGCCCTTTTTTGTCCAGGCCATAACTTCCAAACTATAAAAGCTAATAACTTGCAACTTCATACACTGATAGAACACATCAGTGCTCTCAATAAGCGGACGTCGACGTGTATTACGTCCAAACTTTTAGAAAAAACGTCGGCATTTTCCAAGTCGGACGTTTTTTTAACGTCCATATTATGACAAAAACGTCCGAGAATTTCAACCCGGACGTTTTTTTTTAATGCACAAAGGGTTTGACACGTGTGGAAAACTTCGATAACGTCCAGTCAATGTAAGGAAGGCCCTTTACAAAGAGCCTTTATAGTCATGTAAAAGCGTTTTGGTGATCCAGATTACTGTGTACAGATGACAATTTCACATATGCAATTGTTTATCCAATTTATAGCCGGATTATGGTAGGTGTTTAATTGGTCCATCAATTTAAACTCAATCGTCTTTAATTTGACTGCAGCGATAGAAATTAATGGACAAATGCAATTAATAGAGGCATGCAATCGAAGATCAGGGAATGTTGTTTGCAAAAATGCAACATGAAAAAAATTTAAATAGATCTAATCGAGTAGATCTAATAGATCTACTAATTATTTGTCCGACTCTTTAAAAAATCAGCAGCTCATAGTTTCGATACGCATTTCTTTCGGGAATTATGCAGCGTACTTAAGGAGTTTTTTTTTTTTGAAAGAATCATTGTGCGACTTGATCGTCGTTACGAAGGAATTCACGTCTGTCTGAAATACCTGTCTTCTATAATCCACTAGGAAACTGAAAGATATTCATGCACATCAAATTACAAGATGGACGGTTTCGCATGTTCACTTGGTTTGTAACAAATGACGAAAGAAACAGGCTTTTGTGCAACACATCATTATAACAATAATGAAACATGGATGTGGTTATATTTCTTCAGTTATTACCATCCTAACACTTCTAGTGCAAAATGAAACGAAATTTCTTATTAATTGATAAATAAGGATTTATACTGGTATAATATTTTTGCACATTTCTGACGGACCAGAAATTTATTTGATGTCCATCTTGAAGATATTTGTTGATATTTTGTTCTTTTTTCAGAAAAGGGAGGTAATTCTTATTTCCTTTTTTTACCCTCATTTTATGGTTATTCTAAGGACATGTCTTCCTGGATAAAACTTTACAGTAACCACAACATAAGGTTGGCCATTCCGCAATACAATTACAATAAATCTAAGCTCAAGACCACATTGACGGATGTGGAAAAAAAATTCCTGATTATTTAAAAAAAATTCCTGAAATTTGAACATGGAATTATAAAAATTCCTGAAATGGTCCCTTATTGAGAGCACTGCACATTATGGAGAAGTGCAGTGCCAATGAACCATGACTCTGCCGCCGTTATTTTTTGAGTTACAGCCCTTTGTTAATTTTCAGTTTGAATTTTTGTCCAGGCCATAACTTCTAAACTATAAAAGCTATTAACTTGGAACTTTATACACTGATAGAACACATTGTGGAGAAGTGCACTGCACATGAACCATAACTCTGCCACTTTTATTTTTTGGAAGGCGAGATTTTCATTCTCGCCTTCTATTGTCAATGCTCGGCAGCTTGCTGAAAATGCCTCTGAACAGCATTATCAAAACGTCTTTCAAATAGTTCGATACTTCTCGAGTACATTAGAACAAAATAGTGTCGAGACCATTGTTAATTTAATCAGAACAGCAGAAGAAACTTCAAGTTTCTAGAAGGAATGAAATCGAATTCGTAAAAAGCATCGTTTTTGACAAATGCAAAATACTTTGGATCAGTTCATTGATATAATCACGTTGCTACAGCAACGAATAAACCATAGCTAATGTAAGCCAATCGAAAGCTACTAACATGACGTCATTCGGAACTACTTCCACTTCACAACGCATAAACAACTATAACCAGTGTGATCGTACATGTAAATTTACTATCCCAGAACTAACCAATCGGATAGCTTCTTTGAATGACGTACCGCTGATAGACCCCTTTCCTCTATTGGCAACCTTATTCTGTCTTTGTTAGGAGTAAAATTTCAATGCAATAAATTCCTTTGAATCATCAAGTGTTCAAACAAAATTTTCTCTTTCAAAGAAATATTTTTCTTTTATCAAAGTTGTGCTTGACTTTATGATTAATGACTAGGTTATTGTTGCGCATCGGCGTGGCCGAGTTTTGATTCCGGAGACCCGTGAAAAGAAAAAGGTAAATCAGTTGAAATCACAATAGATGTGTCATTTCGAAGTAGTTCTGGTCAGTATGATGTACCGATGTATATAGCCTTGGTTCCAGGCTGATCACTTCTTTCCTTATATACGAGTATGACCGGATTTTACTATGTCGAAAATGACAATAACATGATCTGTAACCGTCTTAACGTGCAAAGAATTTTAACTTCTTCTTTTGGTCGTCACGTTGCTTAACGTTCAGCAATTATTCATAAATATTTAACTCTTTACCGCTCAGTTGAAACGACTCTGAAAATCAAGCTTTTAAAAACATCGAGAGGAGAGGAGAAATTACAATCGAAAACTGGCATTTTTTTTCATTTTATCACAATGTTTCTACCCTATCAAGAACGGATTTTGTCACTAATTTGGGCCACCCTGAATTTGTCATCTGTATGAATCAGTGCTTTCAATGTCAACTTAGTCTGAAATTTCTTTGTCAGGTAAAGAATAAATGCTTATCGCAATGAATTGTTATCATAATCACGTACCTCCTTCATTATTAGAACTGAAATCTTTACCTTATATATTCCCGTTTATTTTCCTCGAAAGAATTTCCTTCAACTATACACTTTTTTCCAAAACTGAATAACACAATGATAAAATTAACTTGACAGGGAGAATCCCCAATGTCGTAGAGTGCATCGGACGTGTTCGTGATTTTCTAAGAATGCGGACCAAGGGCCTGTATCTGTGTAACTGCACGATATATTTTTGTCGAACAAAGGAATAGGGTGTATCTTAATATTGACGAATTGGCAATCCTTTTGCTTTCATGTTTGCCGACAAGCTGAACGTAGATTCCGGTTATGCGGGACTAATGAAAGACAAGCGTTAATGTCAATGAACCCTTAGATCGTTTATTACGCCTGTCTCATTTGAAGACAAGGCAGACGATTCTATAGTCTGCACAGAATATGCAATCTTATGTTGGATAAGCTATATTGTAATAACTCGACCAAAACAGCCCAGGGTGAGGTTGCAATAATTAAGCATTTTGCCCGAGATGTAAAATGCCATTTTCATCAATCTAGCACTCTAGTATAAGGGTTAACAGAGTCATAGATTACAAGAATCGTATAAACGAAGAACACTTTCGGATGTTCCTTATAGGACCTAAGAAGTCAACCGTCAAATGATGTTGGTTGGTTATCCTTGATAGGATGGTAAACATTGCGCAAAAAGGAGAAAATGTTCGTTGCCAGTATTTTCTCATGTTCCTGCATGCTTTCAAAATACCCTTCCCTTTCTATAAAGCCCCATTCTTTAAGGTCATTAAAACCCAGCACATGTATTGTAATCTAAATGTTAAATCTCCGTTTTGAACATTGAAAGTCGTTTGTTTTGAAAGTCTTTTTCAGTCTTGATAAAGTATATTTCAAATAAAATGGTAAACAAATAAACAAAAAAGCCTTTTAACTGAAGGACACTGAAATTTTGACAACCTCAAGGGAAAAAAAAGTTTCAAAATACTTTTGGAAAAGGAAAAAACGCTAGTCACGAGTATTTTCTCTTTTTACCACTATTTTTTGTACTTTTTCCCAGCCAAACGGCACATTTTCAGCTGCTCTTAACTTATTATCTGCTAATTGCTTTAATGTAGACGGCCTTTTTTTTGTTATTTTCTGAAGGATTTTGTAAAGGGTTACTAAGATGGAAAACATTGTAGGAAAGTCAAACAAAAGGTTGATTATTATTATTTTCTACTTTTCCTACAATGCTTTGAAAAGCCTATTCTTCAACATTGTTGAAAGTCAGTATATGTGATCTGAAAGGCTGAATCTCAGTTTCTATACTCTAAAATGTACCTTTCTAAAAACTCTTTGCTCTCGCAATAAAATTATCCATGGATTAAAATGGTACAGACTTTCAAGAAATTAATCATCTCATTACAGAGTTACAGTTTTAGATCTATCAAAATTGATTGCATTTTCAAGCAAAAAACTATTCTTTAATCCTTTACCATACCCTATCAAGGACAGTTTTAACAACCCTGAGAAAGAGGCCATTTAAAAACTTAATTTTGAAAAGGAGAAACTTTCTTGGCTCTTTATACGAAGAATAAAAATTCAGACTTTCCAAAATTGAATGCATTTTCAGGTAGCAACTTTTTGATCTGGCACCATTAATGGAACCTGTATGAAATAGGATGGAAGACATTTTAGGAAAAGGAAAAATGTCAATTAGCACCGTATTCTCCTTTTCAGACCAAAAGTTCTCAAGCCTTCTTCCTAGACTTTTTAAACTCATTATTGGGCTAATAGAGGGTTAGATCTAAGTTTCTATACAACGTAAAAACATATACGGGTAACAGCAAATTAAAACTCTTTGATATAACATAAAACTTTTCCTTCAAATGAAATGGTAAGGAGTTTCAGAAAAGTCCATTCGTTTTAATTTTTTTCAACATATTTTCACAAGCCTTCTTCAAGTTTGCTAAAACTCAGGATGGTAAACTGGTCTTCATTGCACAGGAACATTGCACAACTCTATAGACTTTGCTGTATCAGGGGAGGCGATTTAAGTACAGGAAAATGTATTGCAATATGTTATGCCTATATTCTAAACTCGCCTTCCAACAGTACTTTCAGTACTTTGATTGAGTTATTGCCCTTTGTTAATTTTCAGTTTTAATTTTTGTCCAGGCCATAACTTCCAAACTATAAAAGCTAATAACTTGCAACTTCATACACTGATAGAACACATTATGGAGAAGTGCACTGCACATGAACCATAACTCTGTGACCTTTGTTTTTTTAGTTATTGCCCTTTGTTAATTTTCAGTTTGAATTTTTGTCCAGGCCATAACTCCCAAACTAAAACCTATCATCTTGAAATTTCAAAGACTAACAGAACACATTATGAAGAAGTGCACTGCACAAGAACCATAACTCTGCCATCCTTCTTTTTCAGTTATTGCCCTTTGTTAGTTTTCTCTTTGAATTTTCATCTGGGCCATCATTTCTAAAAGATAAAAGCTATGATCTTGAACCTTTCAAAACTGATAGAACACCTTGTGGAGAGCAGTAATTCACAAAATTTGTAACTGTGCCACCCTTCCTTTTTTAGCTATTGCCCTTTAATATTTTTCACATATCATGAAGATTAACTACTCTTCACTCATGGCCCTTCCGTCATTTCAACTCATTTCACTGACAAGCCCCTTCGGGCGTATATGCGCCGCTTTGCGAAGCTCTTGTTCCACAATGTTTTCTAGAGGTTTCAGAGGCGTCAAAAGTAGGGATTGTGTGGTAATGGGTTAATATTGTACAATGTTTAGATTTTCATTTATATGTGAAATTTCCAAGGTAGATATGATACACGTATACCTATCCAACACACACAGAACATGAGAAGGAAATAGTAACTTTGCAGAGATCCAGATATGAGGAAGTGATAGTATTCTAAATCCCCAATTTTTCTTTGAAACCTTATGTTGTGGGTACTCACTAGAATTGTCTTAACCCTTTCCCAAACAATCCCTGGTTTTTACGGGTCTGGAATAGTAGCCTCTTGAAAATCTTATGGGAAAAGGAGAAAATGCTGGTAACCAGCATTTTCTCCTTTTCCCACAATGTTTTCTACCCTATCACAGACAGAAATCATCTTTTCAGCAAGAGTTGAATTGTCGTCTGCAAATGCATTCAATTTGGTCTAGTCCAAAAGTTTGTCATTTGGGAAAGGGTTAATAAGATTATTCTAATGAGTGCACACAACATAGGGTTTAGTGGAGAATAATTAATAGTTTTTTTAATTCTGAAATCAAAACCACTCCCTCCATCTGGAGCTCTGACTTCACATTATATAAACTCCATAATTTTTTAGGTATCTATAATTATGGGAGCTTTGGAGTTGAGTATTGAGAAATTTGGGAATTTGTCTGTGACAGTGGAACATGAGACCATCAACACAATAGCAAGGTAGGTTGGTTGATAGTCTTTATAGCATTCCTGTTTCGAAAAAAATAAACATGAAGGTATATTCTCATCGCCTGTATTATCGTTGTTGTTAAAAGCTTTTGGTGTTTAACCCTTTCCCAAACAAGCCCTGGTTTTTACGGGTCTGCAGTAAAAGTTTTTTGAAAACACTGTGGGAAAAGGAGACATTGCTTGTAACGAGCAATTTCCCCTTTTCCCACAGTGTTTTCTACTCTTTTTGAGAACTTTTTGCTGGTTTCTCCAAATCTAAAATTTTTGTCTGCAAACTCTTTCGGTTTGGAAGAGTCCAAAATTTATCGTTTGGGAAAGGGTTAATAATAGCTCCTTTATTACTGAAGACATTTACTTTAAAATCTGACTCCAAGTTAGCTATCAAAAGCATAAGGGCAAGCATAAAATAGGCTACCTTCAAAATATTTTTGACAGTTATGTACCCTTTTTCTAATAAGTATTTTTACTAAAAGCAAGTGCAGCCAAGTGTTGGCACTGGCATGAAGTGCTATTGTTAAGAACTTCTGTCAAAGGCAAGTGGCCATGATATTTCGCTTGAATCATATTTTTCCATAATTATCATAATACACATATCTCTATCATTTGTGAAGATATTTACTTCAAACTCAGACTAGCTGTTTACTGTGAAAAGGGAAATCCATACGATATGGGCAGGTAGCTATTCAAGTATTTTTATCCCCTGCTGAAGGAGGGATTTTGAGTTACGGGTTTGCATAATTTTTTGAAAAGGTCTCTTTTGGTAGGGGATATCATTCAACAAAATTGCTTGTTGGCACAGCTACGCCCATTTTCCAACCTTGGCATGTCATAAAATATCATTTCTGGAGATATAGTTGTTAACTATTAAAAGGGGGCACGACCACAACAAGGGCAGTTAAGCATAAAAACATTTTTGTCAAGTATGTCATCTTTTTGACAGAAGTTTCACTTATAGCTACTATAGCTGAGTGGTGGCTTTGGCAGGAAGTGCTCTTGATTTACTCTGTCAGCTAATACCTTAACCCATTACCACACATTTCAGACTTTTAACAACCCTGAAAAAGAAGCCTTTTGAACACACTGTTGGAAACCTGGTAACAAGCAATTTCTGCTTTTCCCACCATGTTTTGTAACCTTCCCAAACTAATCTTTGAAATTTGAGTCACATTTATTTTGTTGTCTGCAAATGCTTTCAGTTTGAACTTGTCCTTAATTTTGTTGTTTGGAAAAGAGTTTAAGGAACTAAGACTTGAGTAACACACAGAGTTCCTGTTTACCCTTTACCAGACGACGAAATCTTAGCCGTGTCCAAATTGAGAGCATTTGCAGACGACAATTTCGGCGTAGCTCAAATGGTGAAACATTTCTTTCATGGGGTAGAAAACATTGTAGGAAAAGGAGAAAATGCTGGTTTAACTAGACAATGAAACTTCGGACTTGCCTGAATTGAAACCATTTGCAGACAACTGAACTCTTTACCACACGACGAAATTTTAGACTGGTCCAAATTGAAAGCATTTGCAGACGACAAAATAAAGGTGACTGAAAAATTGAAATTTGTTCCGAGAAGGGTAGAAAACACTGTGGGAAAAGGAGAAAATGCTGGTTACCAGCATTTTCTCCTTTTCCTAGTGTTTTCAAAAGACTTCTTTCTCAGGGGCATCAAAAATAGGGATTGTGTGGTAATGGGTTAAATAAATATGGCAGTGAATGCTAAAACTTTCTCTATTTTTCAGATTAGCTGAGCAATGTTCAAGCAAGATGGAGGGAGAAAGTCTAATATGGGGTAAAATTTTACTTCCCATGGTGGTACATTCCGCCATCAAAGTGAGAGAAAGAGCATTAAATGTTGTGGAAGCTACCATGAAGCTGATGAAAACACACCGAAAAGAAATTGTAGCCGGAGTTATGCCTATATTTAAAGCGGTAAGCACAGAGCTGTGATCTGTTATCGCTCAATTTCTTGCCAACCTGGGTTGCTGAGGCTCAGTGGTTAGCGTGTCAGACTCACTACCTAGGGTTTTTTTTTTTTCTGAGTACTTGGTTGAGGCAAAACTGTTCTGGAGATTTTTTTCCTCTTACCTCTGATACATGTGAGAAAGTAATCAGGGACTTGGAAAGAAAGTTTCGTCAGTACTGGTGTGAGAAAGCCAGAAAACACATGCCTAGGTGCACATACTGCTGTAATATGACCTTAGCTGTTAAAACGACATTAAGTCATTACCAAATGACAAAAATTCTGGTTTGTCCAAATTGAAAGCATTTGCAGACGACAAAATAAAAGTGAAAATTTGAAATTTGTTTTGTGAAGGATAGAAAACATTGTGGGAAAAGGAGAAAATGCTGGTTATCAGCATTTTCTCCTTTTCCCACTATGTTTTCTAAAAGACTCTTTCTCAGGGGCGTCAAAAGTAGGGATTGTGTGGTAATGGGTTAAACTCCAATTTAGTCAGTTGGTCAACTCATTTTCTTCACATACTTTTGCTGATCAAGCAGCTTCAAGGGCTCTTAATGAATAATAACATCACAGTTGTAGATGCATTTTCCCCTTTGTAGACAATGCTTGGATTAAAAAAAAAACATGGTCTTTGATTTACACTGAATGCCATGTTTTGAAATTATCAATAAAAGAAATTCTGAAATTGTAAGAACAATGAAAATTTTGTTCTAGAGTAGGATTTTTTTATTCTCCAAGAAGGTAAGAAAATGTTGGCTGAGGATTTACAGGCTTATTTTCTCAGAATCTTTCTTGAGGCCTGCCAAAACTTGTGACATTTTAAAAAAAAAGTGAGAATTTATAATATCTTTGTTGTTACTGAAGATGTTCACCTCAAACCTAGAAAAATTGATCTCTATTAAATGGGTAACTCATAAAAAAAATATTATAACAAGGGTAAGTAACCATCAAAATATTTTTGACAGTTATGCCGCATTTTTTCAACTTAAATTTTTCACTGAAAATCAAACAAATTCAATTTGGTGTTGGCATGTGCTTGTATTGCTTTTGTTCAGCCTGACACTATCTCTCAGATCTCAAGATAGAGGAAGTGATTTTGATTTTAGAATTGAAAATATTGAATATGCAGCACTAAACCCTATGTTGTTGGTACTCATTAGAGCTCTGATCTCTTATTTCAGAAAGTATTACCAGAGTTGAAGAATCTTTTTGGCAATAAGCAAGAGTTGTTTGTGATGCGATGCTGGGGAACTCTTGTTCAAACATTTGGCGAGGTAATTTTGAAATCTTCTTTATCTTATCAAATGGTTTGTCTAATTGTTTTAGGAATTAGTCCAAGAATCATGTCAAATAATAGCTTGTGATGTAATGTTTTGTCCCTAACCCAAATGGATTAGCCAATCAGATGTCTTACTTTTAAATATAGAAAGTTGCAGAGAGAACATTCCCTATAATCATTGGTAAAGACGGCCCCTGTTTGTTGAACTATGATTAGTAGCAAGTTTTAAACCAATATCAGTTCTTCATACTTCTCTGCATTTCTTGCAATCTGAACTAAAGCTAAGCTGGCTTGAAGAGCAAATGCAGTTATACTTAGTGTTCTGACTTCTGAGGGTTAAGTCTTTACTACACAATCCCGAGTTAAAACAACCATAAAAGAGATGGTTTTTTAAAATGTCAGTAGCCGGCATTTTCTCATTTTCCAACAATGTTTACTACTTTATCAAATACAGAAATCACCACTTTACCCTTCACTTAATCACAACTTTTCACAACCGTGTGAAAGAAAACTTTAATTTTGAAAAAACATATGATTTGTTGCATGCATTTGCTTTCAATTTCTACAAAATTTTGTCATCTGGTGTAGGGTTAACCCTTTACCAAACAACAAATTTTTGGACTGGACCAAATTCAAAGCATCTGCAGACAACAAGTTAAATCTAGTTTATATGATGTCTGTCTTTGATAGGGTAGAAAATATTGTGGGAAAAGGAGAAAATGCTGGTCACCAGCATTTTCTCCTTTTCACACAATGTTTTCTCTAGGCCTCTCCAGGGTTTTCCCTCGGCTTTGAAAATTGGGGGTCATTCTGACCCCCTTCCTCATTAGTTGCGGGTCATTTCATTAATTTTGGGGGTCAAAAATACGGCTTTCCTCGTCATCAACCTCAAACACGATTTACAATGCATTTTACCTTTAAACGCCAACTTCCAAGATTGAAAAGTCGGTCGATCATTTCTGACGGAAAGACCGATGTCACTTTTTGACAGACCAAACATTTTCGTCTGTATCGCTGCTTGACATGGCTTGATCGGCAGTTGTACGATAGAAGAATTCTACAGTTTTCTTCGTCATGACATTATTTTTCCGCTAACAGCACAGACCGGTAATGTGTACTTTTATATACCGGAAGTCGTGTAAAATACGCAATGAAATACAGAGAACCCAACCACGACTTTGACTGGGCCCATATTTACGACACGTGTCCCATATAAATTTCGGCAATAATGCGTAAACCAGTCTTATTCTATAAATAGATTACCGGAAAACGACTTTTATCTAAAATAAACCCATTAGTTAAAAAAAGAACGGTGTTCGTCTGACATTGAAGCAAGAACAAGCTTGGAATTATGACGCTTCATTCAACTTCGTACATTATTTAGATTTTGGAAAGTTGCGTCACCGATGACGCACTGTCATTTATTTTGGGGGTCATTTGAATTAAAATTGCGTCAATGACGCAGGATTTGTGCGTCATGGAAAACCCTGCTCTCTTTCAGAGTCGGAATTGTGTGGTAAAGACTTAACCCTTTACTACACAATCCCGACTTTTAACACCTCTGAGAAAAAAGCCTGAAGAAAACATTGTGGTTACCAGCATTTTCTCCTTTTCAGACAATGTTTTCTACCCTGCTGGAAACAAATTTCAATTCTCGAGTTACATTTATTTTGTCGTCTGCAAGGGCTTCTAATTTGGACCAGTCTAAAATTTTGTCATTTGGTAAAGGGTTAAGCAACATTTTGTCATCAATAAAAGCTTTCAATTTAGGCCTATTTGTTGTGTGGTTGAGATAAGCATGGAAGAATGAGTTTTATTTTTAGCTCACCTGAGCACGAAGTGCTCAGAGTGAGCTATTGTGATCACTCACCGTCCGTCGGCGTCCGTCGTCCGTCCGTCCGTCCGTCCGTTCACATTTTCTTGTTTACACTCTAGCATCTACAAATATCAACCAATCAGCACCAAACTTGGTCAAAGTGTATATGACCATAAGATCTCGGATGAGTTCGATTATGGGTCAAATCGGACCAGAACATCTGGAGTTATTTGCCCTTGAATTAAGAAAATTGCTATAATTCACTTTGTTTACACTCTAGCATCTACAGATATCAACCAATTAGCACCAAACTTTCTCAAAATATATATGACCATAAGATCTCGGATGAGTTCGATTATGGGTGTCATCGGACCAGAACGACCGGAGTTATTTGCCCTTGAATTAAGAAAATAGCTATATTTGATTTTTTCACTCTAGCATCTACAATTTTTAACCAATTGACACCAAACATAGACAAAGTATGTATGACCATAAGATCTCGGATGAGTTCGCTTATGGGTCAAATCGGACCAGAACATCTGGAGTTATTTGCCCTTGAATTAAGAAAATAGCTATATTTCACATTGTTTACTATCTAGCATCTACAAATATCAACCAATTAGCACCAAACTTTCTCAAAATATATATGACCATAAGATCTCAGATGAGTTCGATTATGGGTCTCATCGGACCAGAACGACAGGAGTTATTTGCCCTTGAATTAAGAAAATTGCTATATTTGACTTTGTTTTCACTCTAGCATCTACAATTTTTAACCAATCGACACCAAACTTGGACAAAGTGTGTATGACCATAAGATCTCGGATGAGGTCGCTTATGGGTCAAATCGGACCAGAACATCTGGAGTTATTTGCCCTTGAATTAAGAAAATAGCTATATTTCACATTGTTTACACTCTAGCATCTACAAATATCAACCAATTAGCACCAAACTTTCTCAAAATATATATGACCATAAGATCTCAGATGAGTTCGATTATGGGTCTCATCGGACCAGAACAACAGAAGTTATTTGCCCTTGAATTAAGAAAATTGCTATATTTGACTTTGTTTTCACTCTAGCATCTACAATTTTTAACCAATCGACACCAAACTTGGACAAAGTGTGTATGACCATAAGATCTCGGATGAGTTCGCTTATGGGTCAAATCGGACCAGAACATCTGGAGTTATTTGCCCTTGAATAAAGAAAATCGCTGTATTTCACTTTGTTTACACTCTAGCATCTACAAATATCAACCCCAATTAGCACCAAACTTTGTCAAAATATATATGATCATAAGATCTCGGATGAGTTTGATGATGGGTCTCATCGGACGAGAACAACTGGAGTTATTTGCCCTTGAATTAGAAAAATCGCTATATTTGACGTTGTTTTCACTCTAGCATCTACAATTATTAACCAATCAACACCAGACTTGGACAAAATATACATGACCATAAGATCTCGGATGAGGTTGATTATTGGTGTATTCAGACGAGAACAACTGGAGTTATTTGCCCTTGAATTAAAAAAATTGCTGTATTTCACTTTGTTTACACTCTAGCATCTACAAATATCAAGCAATTAGTTCCAGACTTGGTCACAACATATATGACTCTAAGATCTCAGATGAGTCCGATTATGGGTGACCAGAACAATGGGAGTTATTTGCCCTTGAATTAGAAAGTTTTTTTTAGAATAGTTCTTAGGCTGGAAACTTGGCATTTGTGTTTATTGCAGTAAAACAGAGTGCAGTGTGAAAGAGCCATAACTCTACTTCATACTGCCTATAAGTTAATTCCCTTTGATTGAAATTTTTACAGCATTTTCTGCTTGTCTGGAATATAACTTTGTCATCTACAGCCTGAACATCGTCAAATTTGATATGTATGATTGTTGAAAAATTATGGAGTGCACTGCACAAGAACCATAACTTCCTAGCACAAATTTTGAGTTATTCCCCCTTCATTTTTATAGCATTTCTTGCTTTGTCAGGAGCAAAACTTTGTCATCTTAAGGAGGAATGACTTGATATTTGGTATGCTTATTTGTTGCAGTATTTGGAAGTGCACTGCCAAAGAATTGTAACTGTACCTTGTGCTGTCTTTAAATTATTTCCCTTTGAATGTCATTTTTACAGCATTTAGTGCCTGCCCTGAATATAACTGTTATCTTAAGTCAGAACGACTTCAAATTTGGTATTCATGTTTTTTGCAATATTACAGAGTAAAGTGCACAAGAACAATAACTCTACATAGCAGGAATTTCGAGTAATTCCACTTTGATCTTCATTTTTACAGTATTTCTTGCTTGTATGGAATGGAACTTCAGAGTCTCAAGTTAGATTGCAACAATTTGCTGCTCCTGTTTCATTATCATTTGGCCTTGAACCTTGTTATTTGGTATATATCTTTAGTTTAGACCTGTGCTGCTTGGTACTCAGGTGAGCGATATAGGACCAGGGTTTTCCATGACGCACAAATCCTGCGTCATTGACGCAATTTTAATTCAAATGACCCCCAAAATAAATGACAGTGCGTCATTGGTGACGCAACTTTCCAAAATCTAAACAATGTACGAAGTTGAATGAAGCGTCATAATTCCAAGTCTTTTCTTGCTTCAATGTCAGACGAACACCGTTCTTTTTTTAACTACAGGGTTTATTTTAGATAAAAGTGGTTTTCAGGTAATTTATTTATAGAATAAGACTGGTTTACGCATTATTGCCGAAATGTTTATTGAGCACGTGTCATAAATATGGGCCCAGTCAAAGTCGTGGTTGGGTTCTCTGTATTTCATAGCGTATTTTACACGACTTCCGGTATATAAAAGTACACATTACCGGTCTGTGCTGTTAGCGGAAAAATAATGTCATGACGAAGAAAACTGTAGCATTCTTCTATCCTCTGCTTCCTACAACTGCCGATCAAGCCACGTCAAGCACCGATTCAGACGAAAATGTTTGGTCTGTCAAAAAATAACATCGGCCTTTCCGTCAGAAATGATCGACCGACTTTTCAAGCTTGGAAGTTGGCGTTTAAAAGGTAAAATCCATTATAAATCGTGTTTGAAGTTGATGACGAGTAAATCTATATTTTTGACCCCCAAAATTAATGAAATGACCCGCAACTAATGAGGAAGGGGGTCACAATGACCCCCAATTTTCAAAGCCGAGGGAAAACCCTGTAGGACCATCATGGTCCTCTTGTTTTATTTTTGCAGGAGCTACATCATGGAGTCTACATTAATAACATCTTACCCATAGTGGAGCTTGGCTTTAAAAGCCCTTCACCTGATGTCAAAGTAGCAGCATTCACAGCATGGCAGCAGCTGATTGACAACTTTGCCACATGTCCCAGTAAGTGTATGTCTCTTGCTCTTTGTCTCTTTCTTTGCTTCAACTTGTATCATTGAAAGCAGTGTTTCTCTGTGTTTTTGACACAATTATTTCTCTGCTGACACACTAAAACCTGCGTTTGTCTTTTCTGATAAAACCTAAACAAAATCAGTTTAATCAGAGCAATAGTTTATGATGCATACCATGACATTGAGCTGAAATAGTAAAGGGCAAACTAAGGTTGATATGCAGAGCAAGATTTCATACGCCATTTATTACTTGATACTATGAATTTATAAACAGTGCCCAGTGTCTGGAAATGATTTTATCGATAATTTATGAATAAATATCTGTCATTAAAGAACATGAATATCTACCAACAACCTCCTTTCTAACACAGTCACATATTTGAAGCTCTGATCTGACAATAAATAACTAGGTACAGAATATCCAGAGGAAGGTCAGTTTTTGGTTGCTTTAAAAACATGAATGTTCTGTATTTTAAAAGCTATCTAAAACAGAATAGCAGGTAAACCGACAAAGAAAAGCAGAAAGGTCTTGCAGACTGTTTTGTTGTCCCTTGCACAAGTTAACAACTTGAAAACCTGAAGAAAAAAGAAAAAGCAACAAATATCCAGGTCTTGTCGGACTAAGAAAATAGTTCCAGTTCTAAGTTGGAGGAGTCAGAGGGAAAGGTCCCTGAACATGAATTTAAAAAGCTATAAAAGTGACCCTCAAGATTCTTGTATGGACCCCCCCCAACCCCCCACCCCCTTAAAAATGACCCTAAAAAAACATGAAGCCAGGGGAAACTCTGCTGAAAAGGACTACAATAATTGCCCAGTTAATACTTCTAAACTCTGAACAAAACAACACAAATATAGACCGGTCCTTATCGAAGCTTCAGCAGACGATAGATGAAGTGAGGTCCAAATGATAAGATTTGTCTCTACGACTAGTTGACTCGGTGATCAGTGGTAAGATAAAAATGAACCCTGTCAGGATGAATATCATTTATTTTGACAAAGTGAACTAATATTGTTATATTTTCAGATGTTCTGGGAGATCCAAAAAGGATTAAACTGATTATGCAAGTGTTCAGAATTAACAATGCCAAACTAGAAAATATCGCAGTTGTCAAGGCAAAAGTGTGGTGGCATTTTATATGGTTGCTAGGCAATAAGATAACTGCAAATTTTGACATGGTAAGATTTTTTTTATCCAGTACTTACTGAGTAGATAGCTGTAGATCAGTCTATATGTGCTTGTTCATTCTAGTTGCCATGCATGGTAAACTTTTCTTGTGATTAATTGGAATGCACCTGTAGATGAACCATTTCCCAATAACAGAGTTTTGTCTCTTCCATATTGAAAGTACATATAGACAACAAATTCTACATAATGATGAGGCATAAAAAAGTTATCTGTGTTTAGGGTTGCAGTCCGAGATACTGTAGGTAGGAATTTATTCTTTTTTTCCCAAAAATTTGTACATACTTTTTTTTCTTTTTACATTTGGAACATACAGTGAAATCAAGCATTTTCTAAGTAGGTTAGGGAAACCCTAAACACAGATTTTTTTTTAGGCCTAAGCATGGTGGAAAAGGGAGACATAATGGTTACTAGCCTTTTCTCCTTTACTTACAAGGTTTTCAAAAGCCTTCATCTACTGTCATTAAAACTAAAGATTAGAACTGTCGATGAAAATACAGTAGCACACCCATTTTTACATTTTCTCTCCATATCATTCAGGAAAGTTACCAATTAGGAAAGCAGATGAAATCTTTGCAGTTTAAAAGGAGATGCATGTTCTATGCAGTCTGATGTTGGAAGTTGTGATTCAACTAATTAATAAGTTTTGATTAGGTCACACTTTTGTCCACTTTGATTATTGCTGCCACCAAGCCCTCGAATTTGAATCATTTATCAGCCAACTTATCAGCCAACTTAACTTGGAAGGATGTTATTTTCATGTGGCTGGTCTTTCCTTCTTTCTGATAGGCTTTTAGATATTATTTTACCCTTTATTACACATTCCAAAGTTTTAAGGACCCTGAGAAATGTGGCTGCTGAAGACTGTTGTAAAAGGAGAAAATGCTGCTTAGCAGCATTTTCTCCTTTTTCCAACAATTTTTTCTACACTGTTTAGGAGAAGCTCCATTATTTGTACCCCCTTTGATTTGTCATCTGCAAATACTTTGAATTTAGACAAATGTAAAATTTTGTTGTGTGGTAAAGAGTTCAACTGTGTAACTTGTACATTTAATATCACACAGGTAGCAGCACCGTTTCTATATTTCTGTCTCGGAGGATCAAGAAACAGTGACTATCAGAATGGTTCTACAACACCAAGTAAGATTTAATGTTCTTGTTCCATTATAACCAGATTTGGCAATTTCTTTTATCTTAACCCTTTCCCAAATGACAAATTTAAGACTCTTCCAAACTGAAAGAGTTTTCAGACAACAATTTCAAATTTGATGAAAATGGTAGAAAGTTCTCCTAAAGGGTAGAAAACACTGTGGGAAAAGGAGAAATTGCTCGTTACGAGCAATTTCTCCTTTTTCCACAGTGTTTTTATAAGACTTGTACTGCAGATATGTAAAAACCAGGGCTTGTTTGGGAAAGGGTTAAACTTTCCCCTTTATAATGCCATGTTGTGGCAAAAGGGGGACTTGTTGCATCTCTGTGATGTATCATACAAGTAAGTCACCACATAATTATAGATGTATAAAATCCCTTTTGTATAACATCACACTGAATCATGAGGTACACTGGTCATTTGACACAAAAAATTTACCCAAAGGAAAAAATGTTGACCCAGTTCAGCCTACACAGACTGCAGATGTACTAAGCTCTCTTGTTATGGGAGACCACTCCTTCCATGACTTTTTCCTGATTTACATACAACACCTAACAACTGCATTTGGGGGATATCTCTTTAGCTCGGTGGTTATGGTATTGGTCTTTTAAACCTCGAAAATTGGGATATTTGTCCACATAGGTTCTAATTCCGCCAGATGTGGTTTGTATTTCAGCTATACATTTGTTCATAAGATGGAGGCTTGTCTGGGATAATGGGATTGGCCATTAATCCCATTTGTTGTGTGTTGTGGGAGACCACGCCTTCATGCATGGCTTTGTCCCGATTCAAATACAATACCTAACAACTTTGTTAGGGAGATATCTCTTTAGCTCAGTGGTTATGGTGTTAATCTTTTACACCTCAAGCGAATTCCGCCAGATGCGTATTTCGTCAATGCTTTTGTAGCACTTTCGTGTTTGGAAGATGGAGGCTTGTCCGGGATTGGCCATTGAGCCCATTTGTTGTGCATAAACAGACTTGTGGGTTATGGAAATCTCATGCATGGCTTTGTCCTGATTTAAATACAATACCTAACAATTGTGTTGGGGAGATATCTCTTTAGCTCAGTGGTTGTGTTGGTCTTAAACCTCGAGAAACGATATTTGTTCGCATGGGTTTGAATTCAGCCAGATGCCAGGTTTGTATTTCATTAATGCATTTTTAGCACTTTAATGTTCGGAAGATTGAGGCCTGTCTGGGATTGGTCATTGAGCCATTAATCCCAATTGTTGTGCATAAACAGACTTGTGGGTTACGGGAGACCACTATCTCATGCATGGCTTTGTCCTGATTTAAATACAATACCTAACAACTGTGTTAGTGAAATATCTCTTTAGTTCAGTGGTTATGTTGGTCTTTTAAACCTTAAAATACGAGGATATTTGTCCGCATGGGTTTGAATTCAGCCAGATGTGGTTTGTATTTCAGCTATGCGTTTGTTTCAAACTTCATGTTTGTAAGACTTTTCACAGAGCATGACTAATTGATTTGTTTACATTTTCATTTTCACAGCTCCCCCCACTACTCTGCCCCCCTCCATCTACTCTGCCCCACTCACCATAAACTCCTAACCAATAGACATATTTTCCTCTCCACTTAGTGGAACACAATGGCAGTTGACAATTTAAATGCAGGTCTACAGAAAATTGCATTTTCTAAATGGTAAAAGATATTGTAGGAAAAGGAGAAAATGCTATTCACCACAATCTTTTTACTTTGGTAACGCTTTCCCAAACGACAAATTTTGGACTCTTCCAAACTGAAAGAGGTTGCATACGACAACTTCAGATTTTGAGAAAATGGCACAAAGTTCTCAAAAAGGGTAGAAAACACTGTGGGAAAAGGAGAAATTACTCGTTACGAGTAATTTCTCCTTTTCCCACAGTGTTTTCAAAAGACTGTTACTGCAGACATGTAAAAACAAGGGCTTGTTTGGGAAAGGGTTAAAAAACTTAGTTGTTTTGGATAGGGTTAAGGTATCATCAACAACATTATAACCCTTCACCCATGATTCCCTGATTTTATGACCATGAGGAAAACAGCCTTTAGAAACATTTAGTAAAAAGGAAAAAATGCTGATGGCCGGCATGTTTTTCTCACTGTGTTTTTTACCCTTAATAAGACTATTCCAATCTTTTGAGCAGAGAGTGTGACTTGCAGATGCTTGAGAACAAGTCTGAAATTTTATAGTTAGGGAAAGAGTTTGAAGCCTGAGGAAGTTTGCTTTTGATAACATAGTAGAAGTAGGAAAAAATGGTGTCTAGGGGCAATTTTTCCTTTTGTAACAATGTTTTTTTTTTCTATATTTTAAAGATAAATATAAATCATATTGGATAAGTTGGTTCGCTCCAACTTCATTTCAGAAGGAAATGTAGGTGTTTTAAGTCTCCTGTGAGTTGCATTGTATTTTTCACAGGGAGACTTCAAAATGGTGCAAGTCCAAAGACGCCTCGAATGAACCTGTCGACCAATGGCCCACATAACTCACAGCTGCCAGTGTTTCCAGTCTTACAGGTGTTGGGATGTGAGGCTCTAGCCCATTTTCTTGGCTCAGCCCAACAAGATAGCTCCACTGTAGAACATGATTTCAAACTTGGTAGGTATAGTTGTTTTTTGCAGTCCCTATTCCTGCTTAGATTTTTGATTGGATTGCATTTATAAAAAGCCAAGCTTGATAACACAGAAGTATACAGGGCTTAAAATTGAGATTGCTGGTTGAAACTCCAGCATTGAGAATTTCTGATAATTGTTTATGACATAATGTTGAGCTCAGTAGCTCAGTCGGTAGTAAACAGGGCTTGAAAACACAGGGTCCAGGGTTCGATCCTGCACAAAGATTCATTCCTCTCCTACTGCTGACCATTTTAATGATGACTATGTGAGAAAGCAGCCACTGGCTTGAAAAGAAAATTGTACGAAGTACTGTGGTAAAAGAGACTCCAGGAACGCAAAGATAGGTGCACTGAATGCTGCCATATAACTGAAACAATGTTGAAAACAGCATAAAACATTGTACAATCAATCATTGATGACATTGAGCATAAAACATTGTACAATCAATCATTGATGACATAGTTATAATCTTATTCCAACAAGACTCTCTCTTCACTCCTGATCATTATTTTATGATAATCATATGGAAAACAGCTAGTGGCATGAGAGGAAAGCTGTGCAAAGTACTGGTAAGAGATACCCAACCCAGTTCTGATTGCTTAACTCTTTACCAAACAAGATGTTGGACTCGTCCAAATTGAGAGTATTTGCAGACAAAAAATTTAATTTTGCTGAGATGACAATAATTGCTGTCTCTGATAGGGTAGAAAACATGGTGGGAAATGGAGAAAATGCTGGTTATAGGCATTTTCTCCTTTTCTTACAATGTTTTCTAAAGCCGCCTGTTTCAGTTGTTAAAAGTTGGGATTGTGTGGTAAAGAGTTGATTATTTTTCTTGGAATCAAATGTTGTCAATTGCACATCTTGCAATACCTATTGGAAGGTCTAAAAGTAACCCTTGCAGTGCTAAACGTAAAAAATACATTCTATTTATGATCTTTGTTGTAAATATTTACAGACAGTCTGAGACAAGATGTTGTGACAGGGCCATCATTTTTCATCAAACAGTCTCAACTATTTATCACAGTAGCGACAGAGATTTGCATAAGTCTTGGAAAAGATGTCCCTGGTAAGTTCTGACATTAAACTTATAACCAAACAATCCAGAGTTTTAATGATTGAAGCAAAAGGCTTATGAAAACGTTGTTGGAAAAGAAGAAAACTGGAACCAGCTGTCTTGTTGTCTGTGCATGTCATATTCTTTGAAGAATCAACCTGTCTGTTATGACGCATCACCCACCTCTGTATACCTGGAAAAGTAGGGCATACACCGAAGTTATTGGCCTACTACCCAAGAATTAACCCTTTCCCAAATGACAAACTTTTGGACTAGACCAAATTGAAAGCATTTGCAGATGACAATTCAACTCTCTGAAAAGATGATTTCTGTCTATGATAGGGTAGAAAACATTGTGGAAAAAGGAGAAAATGCTGGTTACCAGCATTTTCTTCTTTTCCCATAATGTTTTCAAAAGGCTACTATTCCTGACCCGTAAAAACCAGGGATTGTTTGGGAAAGGGTTAAGGGGCGGTTGTAATAAATGGCCTATGCATAGGTTGCATGCTAACTGATCATAGCTGAATGAATCACACCAGATAGCATCTTATTGAGTAATTGTTTATTTCATTTTGAAGTGTGAAGTAAGGGTTGTTTTGAAAAGTGGTTCAGTTCTGGACCCATAATGCCCAAATTTGATAAATATGTATTTGTAGGATGCCATCTAGTGGGAGATAATGCCAGCTTTCTCAAGGACATTGAAAACATGTAATGGATTAACCCATTACCACACAATCCCTACTTCTGATGCCCCTGAGAAAGAAACCTTTAGAAAACATTGTGGGAAAAGGAGAAAATGCTGGCACCAGCATTTTCTCCTTTTCCCACAATGTTTTCTACCCTTCACAAAACAAATTTCAAATTTTCAGTCACTTTTACTTTGTCATCTGCAAATGCTTTCAATTTGGACAAGTCCAAAATTTTGTTGTTTGGTAATGGGTTAACAAAGTGTGAAAACAGCATGGGCCTTGAAAGTTGTTCTTTGTGGTTCTCCTGAAAGAATTTCAGGGAAGACAATAAATAGAAGCACTTGTTGGTTTGACAAACCTGAAAAAGCTGAATTTAACGGAGAATGGGAAACTTATTGTGTCCAAGAAAAAAAAAATCATGAAAAAAAAAGACACATTAAATTATGGTTATCGACAAGTTAAAATTTTTATAGATTTTATTTGTTTTGTTTTCGGAAATACAATCACCAGCATTTTCTCCTTTACCCACAATGTTTTCAGAAAGACTTCTTTCTGGGTTGTAAAAACCAAGGAATGTTTTGTAAAAGGGTTAATTGTAAAACAGTATATTTATTTTTATTTTTTAGAGAGTTTGTTCATCCACATATGGAATTGTTTGGTGATGCATCTGAAGAATGCGATAGACAGTCCAGTGAAGTTAGATATAAGGGATACCCTTAATGTGCTTTTTACACAGTTCCAGCTTGTTGTCCATAGTCAAGTATTGTCTAGTCATATACTGTTGGTAAGTTGAAGAATCAGGTCCTTTGACCCTTTGTCATCAAACAACTCCCAAGTAAGAAAGTCATTATACCCCTGCAAAACAAATGTTTTTGGGGGTATACTGGAATCAGGCTTTCTGTCTGTGTGTCAGTCCGTCAGTGTGTCTATCTGTGTAGTGTGTACAAATCATTGCCTGATTCTGTCAAAGGGCTGATGGGGGTATTAATCCAACACCACACAATCCCTACTTTTGACGTCCCTTAGAAAGAAACCTTTAGAAAATATTGTGAGAAAAGGAGAAAATGCTGGAAATCAGCATTTTCTCCTTTTACCACAATGTTTTCTACCCTTCACAAAACAAATTTCAAATTTTCAGTCACTTTTATTTTGTCATCTGCAATTGCTTTAGATTTGGACAAACCTAAAATTTTGTTGTTTGGTAATAAGTTAAGTCACATTCAGTGACAGCTCTAGTTGAAAGTGGTGTGAGAAAAGGAGACTAGCTGTAATAATGACATCATAAGTGGTGATGACTACCTTATAACCAGCAGTTTCAACAATTCCCACACTGTCTTTCATCATACGAAAGAGAAGGTGTGTCATATGAGTGTCATTTATAATTTGCAAATGTATTCGGATTTATATAGTCAAAAATAAGGGGTTACGAATCAATCCTTTGTTTGAAGGAGTGAGTAAAATATGCTTAACTCATTACCAAACGACAATAATTTAGGCTTCTCCAAATCGAAAGCATTTGTTGATGACAAAATAAAAGCAACTGAAAATTTAAAATTTGTTTTCTTAAGGGTAGAAAACATTGTGGAAGAAGGAAAAAATGCTGGTAACCAGCATTTTCTCCTTTTCCCACAATGTTTTCTAAAGGCTTCTTTCTCAGGGTCGTCAAAAGTAGGGATTGTGTGGTAATGGGTTAACTCACCCAGGCAGTAGTTGAATAACGAGCAAAAGATTTCTTGTTTAAAAGTGCACAAAGTCTGTAGATCTTCAGATTGTATTGCTTATTTTGCAAGATATCTTTTTCATTTTTCTGATATTCTTTTAAAAGACATGGGACTCTGTCTGTGTTACATTATGAAACATCATGACACTTGGATCCAGCTGTTTCAGGACATTATTGTAACCCTCTATTACAAAATTTCAGATATTTTCAAATTGAAAGGCTCTGCAGACGACAAATTTAATATGGCTAAAATATTTGTATTTGTTTTTTAAAAGGTGGACATGCTGATTACCAACATTTTCTCTTTTTTCCAATGTTTAAAAAAGTGAACTGTGAAAACCACTGAAATACGGAATTGTTGATAAAGTAACATTCCATTTATCTTTCAGAAAATGTTTGATAGTGTTTGCCAGCTACCTGATAAAGTACTCAGTTCTTCAGCCTACAGTGTGGGTGGAAACGAAATGATAAATGTGAGTTGATTGATTTCAAAAGTAGTGCCAGCTGATTTTACTAGAGCTCTTTTTGTCTGCATATATTTGTGTTAACTGTGTACCAAATAGGGTTTTGAATGACTTGACCGAAGGAAAAAATGTAGGAAAACAAAAAACAACAGATGTTTTCTTACTTCTCATAGTTTACATTTCATTGTTTGGACCAATTTTGTCATCTGCAAGCAACAAAATATTGAACTTGCTCAAATCCAAAGCATTTGCAGACAACAGAGTAAATTTGGTCCAAATGGCGTAATTTGAAATGACAGAAAACATTGATGGAAAAATATGCAAGTTACCACTTTGCCGATTTCTTTCTGAGGATTGATATAAACAGGATTCTGGATAGCAGCCATTGACTTGCTAAGAAAATTTCCAAAATTACTGGTAAAAAAAATCCTAAAGGAAACATATAGAAAGGTGCACTAGCTTTCATGATAAAACTGAAATAAGGTTATTAGCAGGCATTAAACACCATATAGTCAATCAGTCTACAAAGGTGTTTTCAACTCTGAACCTCTTGCGGATGACTGCATTTTGAAGCAACCTTGACAGTAAACTTAAAAAGGTAAATTAGATGTTAGGAACCCATAATTTAGGGCCGAGGCTATCCGCACGACGGTTGTGCCTATAATGGAGGTTATCGGCACGACGGTCGTGCCGATAACCATTCTTATTCGCACGACAGTCGTGCTGTTAAGCACCACTATCCGCACGACAGAAAATGGACTACTGACAGTACTTTAACTATTGCGTTTGGGAAAAAAATATTCACTTTTTTTTACCCTTTACCAAACAATCCCTGGTTTTAACGACCCTGAGACAGAAGCCTTTTGAAAACATTGTGGGAAAAGGAGACAATGCTGGTAAACAGCGTTGTACCCTTTTCCCACAATGTTTTCTGCCCCGCTGGAAACAAACTTCAATTTTTGATTTGTGTATATTTTGCTGCCTACAATTCAACTTGGACCAGACTTAAATTTTGTTGTATGGGAAAGGGTTAAAGGGGGGATAGGGTTTAGGTACCAGAAATTTTGTTTGCCATATTACAAAGCCGTCTTTTTTTCATTTTCGGCGGCCCTTCGATCCAGTTACTTTTTTCCTCAAAATTCTAAAGATATCACCGATTGTGCGGATAGTTGTGACCATTGAGGGTAGGTGGTGATCAGTCTAATTTTCCCCCTACTTTGACTGGGGCCGGGGTCTTTTTTTCCCAAGTTCCTCCTCCTCTCCAATGAAACTCAAATGTTTCTTCCTTTACTGGATTTGTTCCACAACTCTCCTGTACATATCGCTCCACTGGCTGATAGGCCTACGTAAGATCCCTTCACACCAAACATTACAAGACTTGGGAATGGTTTAAAACGTAAGACCCCTTAGGCCTAAGATAAGGCTAAAATGAATAGTAACAAGAAGATTTCACTGTATAAACCCTTGGCAATAATTTCGACCCTAGGGCTATGATTTACACGCTCTTGATGAAGGCCAACGACCGTCGTGCAAATACCAGACTTTATCGGCACGACCGTCGTGCCGATAGACATTCCTTATCGGCACGACCGTCGTGTGAATAAGGGACCTTATCGGCACGACCGTCGTGCCGATAGACACTTCCATAATTTAGCATTTTGTCACTAGGTTTTTACATCTATCAGATATTACAAATTTCAAGACATGTTTTTGATTCTCTTTTTAACTTGAATTGTTAATTAACCCATTACCACACAACCCCTACTTTTGACGACCCTGAGAAAGGGGACTTTTGAAAACATTATAGGAAAAGGAGAAAATGCTGGTAACCAGCATTTTCTCCTTTTCCTACAATGTTTTCTACCCTTCACAATAGAGCTGGGTATCGCCAAGAAAAATGTATCGCGATACTATCGCGATACCAGACAGGCGATACGATACAATATCACGATACTTAATATTGGTCCAGATTAACTTAATGACAGTCTATTAAAAGAGAGACTGTTTTCATGTGATATGCACAAACAAGATTTTATAAATAGATCTACATGTTCACAGTTATAAGCTCTTCAAAGACTTTAGGAACCTTTTCTCAAACTGTGCAACCATTTTTGGCAAAATCAAGTAGATATGTGAGATACCATCGAACTGGTCCAATTCCTGTACAAAATCTATCAGATCGGTAGTGCTGGGCAATCAGGTTGAAATCACAAATGATTATTGTTTTGTAATCTGAAGAGCACACCAACTAGTTATCTGTTGTACAATCGGTGTCTCCATTTAACTGAGAATGCCTTTTGGCTTTAAATACCATGATAGTTTGTCTACATGATATTAAGTTTATAAGGATGCTTTGTTTTGTACTTCAAAAATCAATGGTTTTGCAGTACCATTTAGAGTTTTTGCTTTATTCAATATCATTCATTTTGGTCCTCTATTTTTAATTTTCAAAAGTTTAAAAAAAATAGACATATTTCAAGCATTTGCAGACTCCCCCCACCACGTAGATCTGTATTTTCATTTCCTATATAAAACAACAATTTCTTCACTCATGAACAGCATTTTAGCCTCAACTTACTGTTTTATTCATAGATTTGTGCAAATCCACTGTTTAACTTCACTATTAAAAATGAGAAGATAGTTTTAAGTCCCTCTGATCGGACGATGCCATGCTGATCATTGTAGTGTCATGGGTTTTCACGGTTTTTTGGCGATCGATTTTTTCGTGACAAATAATTTTTGGAGAAGTATTACAACATGATTTGACATCAGTTTGTCATTTTGAATAGCAGGAAACTTTAAAATCGGTCCTTTTACACTAGATCAGAGGATTAACACCTTTATTACGTTGTCATAAATAACTCGCCAGCTTCATGATCATGCGCGTGTCTTTTGCATTTATACTGATCGTGTTTAGCCCATATTTCTGCCGGATGCATTAAAACTAGGTTATTTGAGGCTCTAGACCATAACTTAATGCGTCAGATTGACAATTAGGCAGATATTTTTCAGCATGAAAGACATCAATTCAATTTCCCAGCGTCAAAACCCGCACTATAGTCAACTTCGGAAGACAGTTGCCGATCCGCATCTCATTCATTTGTTATTTGAAAAGGACATAGACAATTCAAACTGTGCTATCTTTCGCTAGCAAATAATCAAATTGCAGCTTATATTCGTCCCCTAAATCAAATGACCTTGTTAATTAATGCTTTATTTTATTTTACAGTCCTTGTAAAACGGGTAAGGAGGCAAACCGATCCAAACGCAGCCGCAACTTTTTGGACACGAAGAAAATATGATAACCTTAGAACGTTCCGAATTAGCATCTATATTTAAAACCTGGAAAACCCTAAGCATGAGCGAGTGACTGTAAACATTTCTCTTCAAATTATTCCCCAAATTACAAAGTTTTATGAATTTCATTGTTTCTAGGGCGAGTTTTTTAACGTTCTTGTATGTATAGCAGAGACAATCTGTGCGTATTTTTTTCCCTATTTTATACATGAACCATTTACATTGATACGTGATCTCACACACTGCACACGACACGACGTAAATGTATCGCCAAGTATCGATACAACGAGTTAGTATCGCGATATACTATCGCCAGCAAAAATATCACGATGCATCGATGATATCGCCCCAGCTCTACTTCACAAAACAAATTTAAAATTTTCAGTCACTTTTATTATGCCGTCTGCAAATCCTTTCGATTTGGACAAGCCAAAAATGTTTTGTTTGGGAAAGGGTTAAAATACTACAAAGATGTTTCCATGTTATATATGGCAAATCTGTCCTTTGTGACTGAATTTTTTTCTCTATGTAGGGCACACCAGCTCTGTTCCTGGTAGATATGTTACTAACCCCTAGTCTGGTACAGTCATGTGGTGGACAAGAGAGCTTCCTTGCACTCTTCAAATCTATAGTTGCCAGTGGTATAGGAAACACATCAGGGACTCTGAGATTTCTACAGTCTGTGCTAGAGATAGTCAGCCGCAGTGGTAAAATTGTAGAGGATAGGGAAATGGTTTGGAAACTGTGGCATGCTGAGATAACTCCACTTTTACAACATTTCTCCATGGTAAGTAATTGGCTTGACTAGAATAGTGTCCTACATTCTTGTGTGCATGGAAATTTAGAAGCTACATGGTAGCGTGAGCACTTCTTGAGAAGGCCGTCTTGATTCTGTATTCACCAACCATTCTGATGAATGTTTTCAGTCTTGATCCAGAATTTTCTAATTTTGAAAAGTATCACTACTTCTGATTGGTTAAATCATTTGGTTTAACCAATCAGAAGTGGTACTTTCCAAATTTTAAAAATGTGGGAAAATTAGACAGAATGTTCTTAAGAATGCTTGGTGAATAAGAACCCCAAGTCTTAACCCATTACCACACAATCCCTACTTTTGACGACCTTGAGATAGAGGCCTTTAGAAAACATTGTGGGGAAAGGAGGTTTAACCAATTAGAAGTTATGGTTCTTTTCAAGTTTTGAAAATGTGGGAAAAGTAGACAGAATGTTCTTAAGAATGCATGGTGAATAAGGACCCCGAGTCTTAACCCATTACCGCACAATCCCTACTTATGTCGACCCTGAGAAAGAGGCCTTTAGAAAACATTGTGGGAAAAGGAGAAAATGCTGCTAACCAACATTTTCTCCTTTTCTAACATTGCTTTCTTCTCTTCACAAAACAAATTTAAAATTTTCAGTCACTTTTATTTTGTTGTCTGCAAATGCTTTTGATTTGGACAAGCCTAAAATATTGTCGTTTGATGATGAGTTAAGAGGTAATGGCTTCAAGGTCCAACGGTGGTAACTAGAATTTGTTCTAGGGTTAAAACATACTGCACAAATTGGGCATCTCTGCATATGAGGTAGACAAGAAGAAAATTATACTTTCTACATTGTCTGCAAAAGCTGTTTGAATCACAATTTGAAGCAAAAGAGTTCAAGTGTGGATTGAAATTCTGTTTTAAGCACAAAACAATTACCTGATCATTTGACTAATTTAATACTGTTGTCTCAGTTATCCAATTAAGATTTGATTTGTATCTTATTCAACACAAGAGTGACCCTTAACTCATTACCAAATGACAACATTTTAGGCTAGTCCAAATTGAAAGCATTTGCAGACGACAAAAGTGACTAAAATTTGAATTTTTTTCCCCACAATGTTTTCTAAAGGCTTCTTTCTCGGGGGTCGTCAAAAGTAGGTATTGTGTGGTAATGGGTTAAAAATCCCCCCCCCACACACACACACATCCTTCAAATATTGAGACAGTGTTAGGTCCAGTAAGTGCTAAACACTATTATATTGTGTAGTATTGCACTGAATCTGCCATTTTCATTTATCTTGAGTTTAATGTTGAATTGAAAATATATATATCAGTAATTGGTATTAACATGTAAATATAAAAACCCACAATAAAGCTGTCAAACATTTGATGAATGATAACACAACTTTATTTCAGACAAATGAAGTCAATCAAGGAGATTCCCTGGAGCCTAACTTTGATGGTTGTGTACAAGCTTTAGTTTTTCCAGTAGAACAGGACTTGGGGTCCATGCAGCAGGTTTGTTGTATTATGTGTGTGTTTGAAGGATGTATTAATTTGTACTTCTAACTTGTCCAAAGTAGCACATTATTTGTGCGAAGTTCTCTATGCGAAGTTCTCTAAAGTCATCAGCTTTAACCCATTACCACACAATCCCTATTTTTTACGCCCCTGTAAAAGAAGCCTGTAGAAAACATGGTGGGAAAAGGAGAAAATGCTGGTAACCAGCATTTTCTCCTTTTCCCACAATGTTTTCTACCCTTTACAAAACAAATTTCAAATTTTCAGTCACTTTTATTTTGTCGTCTGCAAATGCTTTCAATTCGGACCAGTCTAAAATACTGTTGTTTAGTAATGGGTTAAACCTCAGGAAAAAAAACAAAAAAAACAATGATCTCATCCACACGGGTTTGAATGCCGCCAGGTGCGGTCTGTATTTGCATTTGCTGCAAACTTTTTTGTTTGTAAGACGTATTAGTCACATTATTTAACTGTAAGTAGGATTAGATAGCATGAGTGTTTTGAGGTTTCTAGTCTTTCACATAGTCAGTTACTGTATTAAAACAATCATTATGTATGCATTCACCAGAATGGTGTAATCAAGTGTTGACAACAAAGGTTTTAGTGAAAAATCAGTTTATGCAGAATTTGACATACACCCTCTTGTCTGACTCTATTATTCAGAATACTGTGAGAACACTTGTGAAAGTCTGGGCTGAACTCTACAGGACTGTAAACCGTCTTGCATCTATGGTGACCAATGCAGCTGCAAATGTGATTTGTGAAGAGGTGTGTCATAGAATACTTGGACTAAACAAGGAAAATATGTTGGTGAGTGCTACTATATGAATAACATTGCATTTCTCAACATTATTTTTAACCCATTACCACACAATCCCTAGTTTTGACGCCCCTGAAAAAGAAGCCTTTAGAAAACATTGTGGGAAAAGGAGAAAATGCTGGTAACCAGCATTTTCTCCTTTTCCCACAATGTTTTCTACCCTTTACTAAACAAATTTCAAATTTTCAGTCACATTTACTTTATTGTCTGCAAATGCTTTCAATTTGGACAAGCCTAAAATACTGTTGTTTGGTAATGAGTTAATCTGTAATAAAGAAGCAATGACAGCCTACTGGGTCTATAAAACCATGCAGGGTCCAAAAATTCCACTCGTCAGTTTATATTTACAAGTAAGAAATGGATGAGGACGAGTGAAATATCTGTCCTACTCATCTAGCAGGATGAGTGGTGTACTAGACGAGTCATGAATAGGAGATGGTAAAACAAGCTTTTCAGATTTATAATAATATACTACGTACATGAGACAAAACGGCCATTCAGTTATTGAATAAGTGAGCTAAGGGTATTCAGGAAATCAAATTTTGAAACAGAAACATGCTGGTCTCCACCCCACATAAAGACCAGTTTCAAGTCAACCTAATGGTTTAACCCGAGACCTTTCATTGCAAACAAAAATCTAATAATATGCTTTGGGTGGTCCTAAGTCAATATGAACAACTTTGCTAATTATGAAACGAACAATATGGAAATACTTTCCGGAAACCAGCTTGAAAAACTCTGTTGTTTTGGCTTTATTAATTTCTGTAACTTGACAGGATAACTGGTACCTGTTTTTAAAACCCAGTATTTAAGGTTTGTTGTAACCGTCGGAGTCTAATGTTTGAAGGTTTTTCGCGTTGGACAAGTTAGGATCAAAGCAGGGAAAGTTTCCTACAGGTCGAGTGCCTTTTCTGGAATTTTTAGCCCCTGCCATGATTAGCTTGTAAATTTTAAGCTTGGCTGTCTCAAAGAAATCATCGAGATGTTGAAGTCTTGGTGTTGCCATCTGCCTTGTGTTGGTGCAAAAACTTTGACATTTTGTAATATTTCTGTTATTACTTAACTCTTAACCACACAAGAAAATTTTAGACTGGTCCAAATTGAAAGCATTTGCAGACAACAAAATAAAAGACCGAAAAATTAAATTTGTTTTAGGAAGGGTAGAAAACACTGTGGAAAAAGGAGAAAATGCTGGTTACCAGCATTTTCTCCTTTTCCCACAGTGATTTCAAAGGCTTCTTACTCAGGGCCGATAAAAGTCGAGATTATAAAGAACTTAGACAAACTGTCAACTAACAAAAGGAGAACTTACACAACAGGGGTGGACAACCATCAACATATTTTTGACACAATTAGGCCCCTTTTTCAATGTAGAATTTTCAATGAAAATCAAACAACTACAGTTGAAGTCATTATAAGTTTAAGTTTCTCTATTTTTTATTTTCCTTACAGGGACCAGAGAATGTTGAGTTACAAGTAAATTTCTGCCATTTGATGACCTCTTGTCTAGATTTTTCTTCACTGGGAAATAAGTCAAATTTTAATCTAGGTAAGAGTTTTTCAACTTTGTATGATAGGAACATTCAACCTTGTGTGATTTCAGTTGTTACTTATGTAGCATGCGAGACCGACTTTTAATGTCAGAGTTTGAGAAAGAAGCCTTTTGAAAACATGGTGGGAAAAGGAGAAAATGCTGGTAACCAGCATTTTCTCCTTTTTCCACTATGTTCTCTACCTTGTCCCACAGCAAATTTTTTTAGTCAGATTTAAATGTCGTCTGCAAATGCTTTGAATTTGGACCAGTCTAAAAGAGAAAATTTTAGACTGGTCCAAGGTCATTGGGCTCAAATGACAGGATTGGTCTTTGAAAATATAGAAATTGGCAAATCATGGTAATAATGTGTACCAGTTGATGCATTGAGAATTGTGTGACATGGTTGTGTGAAAGAAGTCTGCCACTATCTGATGACAAATTTGTACACTTGTCCAAACTTAAAAACCATTATTTGATGAAAATTAAGCTTATATGTGGGGATTTTGTCTTTTAGAGAGAAAGGGCGGAAAACATGGGTATAGGAGGAAATGCTGTTAACCAGCATTTTCTCCTTTTCCAGTATTGTTTTCACAAGCCCTCTTCATGGTTATTAAAATTTAGGATTATTTTGTCAACCCTTTATCAAACAATCCCTGGTTTTTACGACCCTAGGATAGAAGCCCTTTGCGAATATTGTGGGAAAAAGATAAAATGCTGGTAACCTCCTTTTCCACAATGTTTTCTATCCTGCTGGAAATATATTTCTCTATAAGTCATGTTTATTTTGTTGTCTGCTACTGGTTTCAACTTGGACCTGTCTATTATCGTTTGGTAAAGATTTAAGTGTTAGAAGGGGAGATGACTTAACCCATTACCACACAATCCCTACTTTTGACACACCTGAGAAAGAAGCCTTTTAAAAACATTGTGGGAAAAGGAGAAAATGCTGGTAACCAGCAATTTCTCCTTTTCCCACAATGTTTTCTACCCTTCACAAAAAAAAATTCCAATTTTGAGTTACTTTTATTTTGTTTTCTGCAAATGCTTTTAATTTGGACCAGTCTGAAATGTTGTCGTTTGGTAATGCATTAAAGTCATGTGGAAGCACATAGAACTTTAATCATGACACATATATATAGGGCATTTTTTTTTTAAGATAAATAATACCCGAGAACTATTATTTCAGGAACAGTTTACAGTCCAAAGAAATCCATCAAGAAAAAGCTACAACCATTAGAGAATATCCATTCTTTAGTGACTCTGTTTTGTCAGTTAAATAAACATGTGCTGGATACAGTGGGTGACTTAGAGCCAAAGGTATTTATGCTAAAGTTACTACATAGAGTCAAAAAATAGCTATGGCAGTTTTTTCCTTTTTAACCCTTTACCCCATAAGGCATTTCTATACTTTCTCTGATTGACCCTAAATAACAGCAAGAATGAAGCCGTTTCTTATGTGTATAAGACACCTTTTGATAGCATAGAAAACATAGTGACAAAAGGTGAAATTGCTCGTCACGAGCAATTTCACCTTTTGCCACAATGATTTCCAAAGGCTCCTACAAGCAATGCATAAAAATGAGTATCTGTGGAGTAAAGGGTTAAACATAAAAATGCTGGTAATTATCCCCCACCTAAGACAGAGGGATATGGAATTTGTGTTGAATATCCATCTGTCCTTCCCTATGTCTGTCCGTGTGTCCATCTGGGACAATAACTCCAATACCATTTGACAGAATTTTGTGAAACTTTATACTTTTCTACAATAACCTATTCCTATAAATTTTGATTTTTTATTTGATGCAAAATGGCCGACTGGGAGCGATTTTGAGTAACGCCATCTTGTTAATTTTTTAAAAGGTCTTTTTCGGTGTAGAATATCGTTTCATCAAAATTTTGAGTTACAAGTTAACTCTTTACCACACGAGAAAATTTTGGACAGGTCCAAATTGAAAGCATTTGCAGACAACAAAATGCAGGTGACTGAAAAATAGAAATTTGTTCTGGAAAGGGTAGAAAACGCTGTGGGAAAAGGAGAAAATGCTGGTTACCAGCATTTTCTCCTTTTCCCACAGTGTTTTCAAAAGGCTTCTTTCTAAGGGGCGTCAAAAGTAGGGATTGTGTGGTAATGGGTTAAGGGAACTTGGTATTCTTTCCATGAATTTTATGGTTTGATCCCTCTTCAGGGTTTTCCCTCGGCCACAAAAATAGGGGGTCATTGTGACCCCCTACTCAAAAATAATGGGGGTCATTTTGGAATTTGTGGGGGTCACAACAAAATGTAATTCGCTAAAAAACACTAAAACAAAAGCTACTATTTGTGAAAGTATGTTTTCTTTTATGTGTAGCCTCTCGCTATGGTGAAGGGTTATTTTGTTTTTATCACAGGAATTGACCATTTCGTTGGCGAAGAAAGCTTGTTGTCGGCCAGTGTGGGAAGTCTCTGTTATTTTTCTTGATAAAGATTATCCGTTTCGGCCGAAAATGAACTATTTTCACCAATTAGACAAATGACCGGTTCTTGTGTTTTGTTGACACGCGTGTCACGTTCATGCCGCTGTTTTCAAAGAATAACAAAGTATATCTCTAGCTAATGTACAGTGAACCCTTGAGACCTTGAAATGATGTTCTGGGTACTCTTACCAGCCGCAGTATCGTCTGATCTTTGTTTAAGGGCTCTTCTTCCTTGCAGACAGCAAGAATGACGTCGATTTTGACAGGAAACATCTTGTTTTCATTTGAGATCGACTGGTTTAGTTTAGACCCCCGATTAAAGACCGACGTTATTTTAGTAAAATCGATACACAGTCCAGTGTTTCGTCCCATTTTCCCTTCGTACCCTAGATTTTTCATCTGCTCACGATGTAACTGTGTCAAAAGCATATACGATCATTATTACCTCTTATTGTATTTGTGCGTCCACCATGACGCATTACTGAAAAAAATGCGGGTCATTTTCCTTAAAAGTGCGTCAAAAACCACAAAATCGTGTGTCAAGGAAAACTCTGCCTCTTTGACAAGTTACTTGAAAAACATCCTGGAAAATTTCAAGAAATGTTTTCAGGAGTATACTGAAATCAGCCTACCAGTCTATGTGTCCGTCCATATGTGTGTGTATCCGTCAGTGTACAAAGAATTGCCTGTTTCTGTCAAAGTGCTGGCAGGGGTATTCAGTCACATTCAGTGACAGCTCTAGTTTATATCTAGTATGGATTAACCCTTTACCAAACAGTTCCTAATTTTGACAACACAGGAAGAACTCATTTGAAAACTTAGTGGGAAAAGGAGAAAATGCTGTTAACCAGGGTTTTCTCCGGTTTCCCACAATGTTTTCCACTTCTTAAAACAAATTTCAAATTTTTGAGTGATATATATTTTGTCGTATGCAAATGCTTTGAATTTGGTATCCAGCATTTTCTCCTTTTCCCACATTTTTTTCTTCCCTTCCCAAACTGAATTTCTGTTTTTCATTCACTTTCATTTTGTCATCTGTAAATGCTTTCAATTTGGACAAATCTATAATTTTGTCATTGTAGAGAGGGATAAAATGGGATAACAAACAAGAATCATTAACATTGCAGAAGCTGAGTATTTCAATACAGCCTCTGATGAACAACTTGATTGATGTATACAGCACCATCTTCACGCATGTGAACTCCTCGAGTATTATAGGTCACCTTATTGATTATTTCGCTCAACAACTTGGCATGCTGTATTCTGAATCATCTAAGAAGTCTCCGTCTGTTGTCAGAGCATTTAGCACAGTCACTCTACAAAAGGTATGGACATGTATTCTTCTAGCTTTTTATACGCCCGAAGGGTCGCATTATGTTATACCCACTGTCGTCCTTCCGTCTGTCCGTCCTTCGGGCTGTCTGTCCGTCGGTCCTTAAGCAATTTCTTGTGTGTGCAACTCCTCCTACAGTTTCCATTGGAATTATTTGAAACTTGCCACAATGAATCTCCATGATGTCTAGTTGTGCACCTCGGTCTTAGAATTTGGATCGCTGTTTCACTTATTTATCACTTTACAGGCTGAACTTGTGAAATTTTTGTGAATTTTGACCTTATTTCAAGAAATATATGGGATCTCATCTTCGCGAGCCAAGTTTACTTTCACTTTGTGGATCTTACCTTGGCGGATCGAGCTTGATTTTTATGTTCACCCGATACGCTTTTTCACTGGATGCAGCCAGCTATAACTGCAACAAATGAAATCGCTCGTAGCATTTCATCTTTGATAAAAATAGAACAAGGTCTCTACCTATGGAATAGAAGATAAAACATGGAAACCCACGCGGATGTCTACTTATTGCTTCACGTGTATTCGTAAGCGGTTTGTAAAACAATATTTTTTATTTGCTTTTAGAATTATGATGTAAAGGGGGATAATAACCAGCATCCAATAGAGGGCGCATTGCAGGAATCTTGAAATCAGGCTCAATCAGCCAAGGGTAGAGTAACGTAGTGAATCGTCTGCCTTGACTTGCGAAGATGATGGGATCTAGGTCTATGCTTGAAAACAATTTTAGCCTTAATCTCAAGAATTTTCTAAATTTGAAAGTAACACAATTTTAATTAGCAAAAACATTTGGTGTAGCCAATCAGAAGTTGTGTTGCTTCCAAAATCTAGTAAAAGACCTAGAATTTTCTTTGGAATCATTGGTTAATACGATGCCTTATCCTTTTAGCTGGAGCAGTTATGGATACACATATGTACCTGTCTTCAGAGCCGATACCAAGGACTATTTGACACTGATTTGCTACGCCAATTATCACCAGTACTAGAGGTTAACTTCCTACATTCAAGAAGAACAATAAAGAACCAAACTGTCTCATTCTGGATGTCAACATTTGGAACTGCATCAGCTTTAGTCTACCCTGAAACACTTAAGTAAGTTTGCAACTTTGATTCTAGTTTAACTCATTAACCCATTACCACACAATCCCTACTTTTGACCCCCCCTGAGAAAGAAGCCTTTAGAAAACATTGTGGGAAAATGAAAAAATGCTGATACCCAGAATTTTCTCCTTTGCTCACAATGCTTGCTACCCTTCACAAAACAAATTACAAATTTTCAGTCATTTTCATTTTGTCGTCTGCAAATGCTTTTGATTTGGACAAACCTGAAATTTTGTTGTGTGGTAATGAGTTAAGAAACAACAATATTTTAGGCTTGTCAAAATAGAAAGCATTTGCTGACGACAAAATAAAAGTGACTGAAAATGTGAAATTTGTTTCGTGAAGGGTAGAAAACATTGTGGGAAAAGGAGAAAATGCTGGTTACCAGAGGTATACCTGTACACACAGGTATACTAACAACAAAAAAAGTGTTATAAAATGCAGACATTTGCATACACAAAGTGTTAGTAATCGGTAATTTGTAAATTTTTCGACATGCATTATATCCATGCAGAGCAGCAGATAGAGGGAGTGATTTTGATTTCAAAATTGGAAATATTAATTATTTCCCACTAAACCCTATGTTGGGGGCACTCATTAAAATCGTCATCTCTTCGAGACCATTGTAATGAATACCCACAACATACGGTTTAATCAAAAGAGAAATCATGTATTAAGAATGCCATCGGCCCAACTTATACGGAGCTCTGCCCATGTATACAGTACATATGGTTGATTTTGTATACTTACAGACCTGTTCTGGAGAGAGTAAAGGAGAGGTCGGCCATTCCTCTGCCAGGTTGGACAAGCACAAACACCCCAGTGATAGAAGAGACCCCATTAAGTCAGATGAGTCAATCTCAGATACCCGAGCCCAGAATTCCAGGAATGCCTTCGCCCCACAAAGTTCATGGCAGCTTCCTCAATAAAGCTGTGTCTCCTATTAGGATGAAGTCACCTTTGAAGTCACCAATATCAACGAGAGCATCTGCCTCGGCAAAGAAGATTTTCAAAGGTCTAGATAGTTCCAATGAGGAAGATTTTGTGGTAATCAAACAATCGCCCAAAAAGAAAATGGTTTTAACTGAACACCAAAGGGAAGTGATGAAAGAACGAAGGTAATGCTCGATGTGAAGAGTTCATTCTCCTTAATAGATTTAATCATAGTATTGTGTTAACCCCTTTCAATCGACAAACTTTTGGACTAGACCAGATTGAAAGCATTTGCAGACGACAATTCAACTCTTGCTGAAAAGATGATTTCTGTCTATGATAGGGTAGCAAACATTGTGGAAAAAGGAGAAAATGCTGGTTACCAGCATTTTCTCCTTTTCCCACAATGTTTTCAAAAGGCTAATATTCTAGACCCGTAAAAACGAGGGATTGTTTGGGAAAGGGTTAAACGCTGTTTTCAGCATTGAAATTTAGTTATATGGCGATGGCCAGTGCACCTTTCCATGCTTTCCTGGAGTTTCTTTAACAAGACTTGGCACATTATTGTTTCATTTACTTCGAACTTGGACTAATTTTACACTAGAAAAAAAGGAAATGATTAATTGTTCACATGAAAAAAGGGAAACCCCTACAACAGGGTCAGGTAACCAACCATCAGAGTTTTTGGCATAGTTATGCCACTTTTCCTCCTTAACTCTTTACCAATCGACAAATTTTAGACCGATCCAAAGTGAGAGCATTTCAGACAACAAAATAAAAGTGACTGAAACTTGAAATTTGCCTTTGGAAGGGTAAAAACATTGTAGGAAAAGGAGAAAATGCTAGTTACTAGCATTTTCTCCGTTTCCTACAATGTTTTCAAAAGGCTTCTTTCTCAAGGGCATTAAAAGTTGGGATTGTGTGGTAAAGTGTTACAAACTTTTACTGAAAATCAGGGAACTGTAGCCGAGTGTTGGCACCTGCAAGTGGTGCTCTTTTGTTTTTGCTCAATCAATTTACTGGAATTTCAGGGCCTTACCAGCTATGTACAACAATTTGGAGCTATCCATGGATACATCCCTGATGGCCAGTCACTTTACCACAGACACTCAGATGGAGTAAGGATAGGCTTTACAGTTATTGTTACTTCATGGGCACAACTGCATTTATGATGGTTTCTTTTAACCCTTTCCCAAACAACAAATTTTGGACCCTTCCAAACTGAAAGAGTTTGCAGACGACAATTTAAGATTTGGAGAAAATTGCAGAAAGTTGTCAAAAAGGGTAGAAAACACTGTGGGAAAAGGAGAAATTGCTCTTTACGAGTAATTTCTCCTTTTCCCACAGCCCGGCTGGGTGGCTCAGTGGTGAGCGTGTCAGACTCATGACCTGGTGGTTTTGAGTTTGATACCTGGTTGAGGCAAACTTTCTTTCCGGCATATTTTTGCCTCTCACCTCTGCTGAAGCATGTGAGAAAAGTAGTCGGTGGCTTTTGAAAGAAAGTTGTGCAAGTACCGGTATGAGAAAGCCAGGAAACACATGTGTGTCACCGACCGCCATGATATGACCTTAGCTATTAAAGTGGCGTTAAACCCCAATACAACCAACCAACTTCTCCCACAGTGTTTTTAAAGACTTTTACATAAAAACCAGGGCTTTTTTGGGAAAGGGTTAACACTTTACCAAATAACCTGTTAGGCTGCTACCAAAATGAAAATACATGTGGCTCAAATGAAAGGATTTGTTAAAGGGGTAGGAAACATTGTGAGTATAGGAGAAAATGCTGGTTACCAGCATTTTCTCCTTTTATCACAATGTTTTCAAAAGCCCTCTCCCTCGAAGTATAAAAGTTATAAAACTTTGGATTGTGTGGTAAAGGGTTTATACATAATTTTTATCCATTCATTTCACACAAAAGTGTAAAAAAAAGATCTTTGAGCCCTTTTTGGGGCATGGCAAATTTCAATTGCATTTGCTTTCTTGATACTCTCCATAGACGTCTGCAGACCAAGATTATACAACAGCAAGTGCATTCTAATTTCAGATCTACACTTTTTGATACTTTAATCCAATACCACACAATCCCTACTTTTGACGACCCTGAGAAAGAAGCCTTTAGAAAATATATTGGGAAAAGGAGAAAATGCTGGTAAACAGCATTTTCTCCTTTTCCCACAATGTTTTCTACCCTTCACAAAACAAATTTTGAATTTTCAGTCACTTTTATTTTGTCGTCTGCAAATGGTTTCTATTTGGACAAGCCTAAAATATTGTCGTTTAGTAAAGAGTCAAAAAAGAAAAAGTTACAGCTTTACCAAACAGTCCAGACTTTGCGCAACTTGTGAGAAGGAAGTTTTTAAAAACAATATGAGAAAAGGAGAAAACGTTGGTTACATGTATTTTTTCATTTTCCCCACAATGTTTGCTTCTCTATCCCAGATAAGCTTTATCATACAAGACACTTTTATTTCTTGTCTGCAAATGTTTTTAATTTGGATGAGAGTAAACTTTTTTGTATGGTAAAATGTTAGCAAAAGCTGATACAGTAAATGGTCATTGGTTGACTTTGTCCTTTATTCTCTTGTCCAAGTATTTTCATGATGAATTTCTTTATTTATAACAGAAGCTCCAGTAGCACACCCACCCCTACAACAGAAAATGAGCCTTTCATGCTGTTTGGGTCCAGTTTGAACAAACCGTCAGGACAAACAAAGGTAAGGCTTTGTTTAAACCTTGCTGCAGAAGTATTTCTATTTCATGCCTATTTGTTTATCATGTTAAGTCAACAAATGCGGTAAGACGTCCTTGAAACTTTCCTCCCTGCACTAAAACTACTAGGAAAATACCGGTATTGCCATTTCATGCCTGTTGTATTGGTTATAAGGTAGGCAACACGCTAACTAGGGCATTCAGACATTTGTGTAAAGTTTTCCGATCGTGTGTGATTTTCTGTTTCACCCAAGCCTGCTGTAGAACAAAATTTGATATTGACGTAAAGTGCTGTCTTGGATTAGCCTGCGCGGATTGCTCAGGCTGATCTGAGACAACACTTTACTCAAATGTCTGAATGCCCCTTTTCCCGTGTTGCAAGCCATATTATTTGAAGAAATGCAGACCTGGTCCATGTGGTCTTGTGATAGCTTGGATGGTTTGGAAGAAAAGTTAATTCTTTGCTAGACAGTGGCATTTCTACCATTTGCAAATTAAAAGCATATGCATATGTCGAGTCAACAGCGGATAAGTTGTTGGAAGTTGTTGGAGAAAGGCTGGAAAACACCTTTAATGTTTTCTAAGGCCTTTCGGCCCAGAGTCTTTAACTCAAAAGGTGGTTGGTGATGGGTAAAGAGAAATACTTGAAGAAGGCAAATGTGTGGCTGTCTTCTTTAGTCATTATCTTGCTAGCCATTTTACATCATGGCAAATTTCAAGTTGTTTTTTTATTTAACTCTACTAAACGATTAAAGCTTTTATCTACTAGTACATACCAAACGATTAAAGCTTTTAGTCGACTAGTACATTGAAAGATTAGAAGATGATTTTAACTGTGGCTAGAATTATGCCTTTATGTTGTGAGAGAGTGTAAAACAGTATATTAACAGGAGAAAATACTAGTTACCAGCATTTTCTCCTTTCCCACAATGTTTTGAAAGATTCATTTATCAGGGTGATTAGAAACCTGGGGTTTTGTGGTAAAGGGTTAACTCTTTACCATACAATGCCGACTTTTTAAGAACCGGTAGGAAAAGGTCTTTTGAAAACATTGTGGGAAAAGGAGAAAATGCTGGTAGCCAACAATTTCTCCTTTTCCCACAATGTTTTCAACCCAGTGTCAAGGGAATGCTTCATCATTTTAGCCACGTTGAAATTGTCGTCTGCAAATGCTTTGAATTTGGATGAATGTAACATTTTGCTGTGTAGTAAAGAGTTAAAACAATCTTTGTTTTCAGAAAGTGACAGAGGATAGAAAGGAGAATGAAAGCAAAGAGCGCAACAGCAATACTTTCGTGAAAGATGTTCAAGAAGATGCTGAAGAAAATTCTAGAAATACGAGAAGTAAATCAAAAGATAAAATTGAGAATGGTGATTCTGAACCTTCAACATGCTCAGCTCGTCATAGACTCCGGAGAAAAAGTATAGAGAACAAAGATGAGAAGTCTGAGATAGAAGACAAAGAAAAGGATAAAGAAATGGATATTGGCGTTAAAGGTAATAACAGTAAGACTGGAAAGCAGTTGGAAAAAGATGTTATTGTTATAGAGGAGAGTGAACCCATAGAAACACAAACCTCACAGGTGATTCTTAACTCTGATAGTCGTACAAAAGATGTCAAGAAGTCTCAATCTTCAGAAACTGTTCTTGCGAAAGATCCTGAAAGTGTTCTACTTTCACAGGCTGCAGAAAGTTTTGGCTCTTTTCCACAGAATGTTATTGGCTTTAACTTCTCTTCGTCTACTAGTTCTAGAGAAGCATCCGGAAGTACTGACAAGAAGGCATCACTCACAGAAGATTTTCCAGTTGTGTCAGGGCAGACAGCCGTAAAGGGAAAAAAAAGCATTGATACTACTAAATCTTGTGTAGATGGTCATTCTGAAGTAGAACTACCGGCATCAGAGCCTTTGTTAAGTTGGACACAGAAACTAGAAGAGCTTAGTCAGTCCCCAGGACTGAAAAAATCTCCTTTTAAAAAGAGTTTGTCTCAAGACAGTAAATCACCATCAAAGAAAAAGAGTCCAATGGTGAAATCTCCAAGAGGAAAGTTTAAAGAAAATTTGAGCATGAAGGGGGCCTTGGATAAATGGGTAATCAGGTCACCAGTTAAAGGTACAGATGTCTGTATCACACCGCATCTCAACTCTGATACTGATATGCAGAGTGTGCTGTCAATGACTTATGTTGAAGAGACACAATCCCCCAAAAAAATGATGGAAAAGGAAGAATTAAACAAAACTAACTCACCATCAGTTATGGAAACTCCAATTAAGAACATTCTAGAAGAGTTAGATGTAAATCATAGTCAAAGCAACAGGAAATTATTTGATTCCCAGGGCAGTAACCATGGCAATGACATGATAGAGGACTCAAATCTTATTCCAGCATCGCCAACTTCAAAGTCTTTCATAACTCGATGCGGGACACCAATTGTTCGGATGACAAGACTTTCAGATTCAGATCTAAAGAGATTTAGTCCAAGTGATAAGTTACCTGTTAAGGAGAATCTAACACCAACTAAAGTCAATGATTCTGAAAGGCAAAGACAGAAAGTGAAATACAATACAGACTTTTACAAGACAGTGGGACAGGATGAATCCTCTCATGAACATGATGATTTCTCTGATCTCAAACCTTTAGAAAATGTCCCAGACAATGATGCTGAATGCAATGATGTTTTGTCAGAAAACCCAACATCAACAAACAATGTACCCCAGGCAGATGCCAAACCAAAAGGAGGTGTTGAAACTCAAAATGAGGGAGATGGCAAACACAATTTGGCTGTTTCTCCCACACTCTTCAGTCAGCTAAATGAAAATAATAATGACATTGATTTGATGCTAAATAGGATGGTTGAGTTAAAAACAGAGGAAAGATCAGATGAAATTGACAGTTGTGAAATAGAGGCTGGATCACAAGGTTTTTCAACTGATTCACAATCAAACGTTGAAGAAGGTAATTCAGACCACAAACATGACAGTACAACACCTCGTAGAGGGAGGAAACGAAAACAGGCTACACCAAGAAAAATGTCACCTGATGATGCAAAATCACAGAAAAAGAAAGCAGCCAAAGATGACAGTAAAGATATTGAACAGCCTAATAGGAAAATTAGCAAACGTTTGAAAGAAAAGAAAGAGAGACTGTCACAACAAAATAGTCAAGAAACAGAAAGTAAAACAATTGCTGGTAGTGATGATAAAACAGAGGAGAGAGATTCTGTTGATGATAGTCAAGGTGAAGAGAAGGATGTTGACACATCATTTAAATTAGATGGAAGCCAACCAGCATTGGATGAGATACATACACCACGAACCAGAAGAGGAGCTAAATCTGTGAAGGGTAAGAGTAATAAAGATTGTATAGAAAATGTAAGAAAACAAAAAATGACCGAAATTCAGGAGAAGGAGGATCCTGTTACTGGCCATGATACAAGTGAACAGCATGTTGATGATGATAATGCTCCTTGCCCATCCATCATTGAGGATGACATAACCAAAGAAACAGAAAGCAGTGAGCATGAAGTCATGGACCAAAATGCGGATGACTGCACAGACTCAACAATGGAACAGATTGAAATGGAAGTGGATCAGGTTGTTGGTGAAACCACCCCTAAAAGTAGGAGTACTCCAAAACAGTCTGAGAGGAGAAGCACAACAAGGCATAAGAAGGAAGTTGTCCAAAAAATGGCCCAGATAGGCTCACTGGACAACAGAGATGAAATATTTCTGGACAATGATTCTAACATGGACACAGATGAGCTTATAAAGAAAGATGAAAAGTACAACTTGAAGAATTTAGAAGGAAATTATGATCAGAGGAAAAAGGTTCAAGAGAGTCAAGATCCAGTGAAAAGTGTTGATGACCTTGAAAAAGGAGTGGAGAAAGCTGTTGATGATAAAATGGGTTACATATCCAATATCAATGAAAAAGAAGAAACAATTAAAGCTTTTCAAGTATGCCAAAAGGAAGTAGCCAGAATTCAAGAACATGAAAATGTAATTGACTTACACTCTTTAAGTAAGAATGAAGTTAATTTTGTAAAAGACAAAGTTGATAAGTCAAAGCCTTCAGGAAAAAAAGCCAAAAAGAGCTTATCAGACTTATCCTCACAATCCGATGATGACATTCCATTAATTCAGTTGAAGAACAAGAAAAGTAAAGAAAAAACAAAAACCAATCTGTCAAAACAAGTCAAGAAACAGGAAAAAGATGGTAGGAGATCACCCGTGTCCCTGAGACTTCAGTCCAACAAGTATATTGGCACTCGGCTTAGATCAGGACTGGTCAAAGTGAAGACTTCACCTCAATCAAAGAAATCTGTCAGTCTTGCTCTAAAAAGAACTAGGATGAAACTGAGACAAAATGTGAATGAAAAGATTAAAGACTCAGTACATGATAAGGAAAGTGTAAGTGATGATGTGAATGACAAAAAAGAAGAAGTCCTCAAGGATTCTGATGAACCGCTGGTGAATATTGATAAAGTTGAAAAAGAGTTTGAAAAAGAGACTTGTCAGTTAGGAGAGGTATGTGAGAAACCTGAAGAGATTTCAGTAGAGAAACAAGATAACCCGGAACCAGGTTCTATCAATGAACTCTTTGGTACTGAAAGTTCAAGTGAGAAAAATGGTGCTATTGAGAATCTGGTTACACAGGAAGTTACAGACACAAATGAAACTCCACGCAAACTGATAGAAAAATCAAAACAGGCAGCCTCGATGTTACTGATTAATTCAGACAGCAAGCTAGTCTTGGGATCACGAAGGTTTGAAAAGAGGAAGGCCATGGCCAGGAGAAGTATCTTGAAACCTTCAACATTGATAGCAACCAGTACGGTGGAATCTCCGAAAAGGACCGACTTTCATCCAATCACTGTTAGCCGTATTTGCTCTCCGACAGCATCTCCTAGTGCAAGTATATTGAAAAAGAGGAGATTGTTAGATAATTGTGATACAGATACAGATTCTCCACCCGCAAAGGTAAGTCGGCTTTTCTGTGATGGTACCATTTTGATCTGTTATGACACAGTCTGGACTCGTATTCACCAACAATTCTTAAGAATGTTCTCTCTCATTTTCTCCAGAATTTCCTGTATTTGAAAGCAACACAACTTCTGATTGGCTAAACCATTCGGTTAAGCCAATCAGAATTTGTTTTCCTTACAAATTTAGAAAATCTTTGAGAATAAGTCTAAGAATATTCTCAAGAATGGTTGGTGAATACAGGCCAGGTCCATTTTCACCAATCATTCTTAAGAACATTATTAGTCTCATTCTTCAGAATTTTTTGAAATTTGAAAGTAACACAGCACCTGACCAAATAGTTTAGCCAATCAGAACTTGTGTTACTTTCAAGTTTTACAACCCATAGGAAGGAGAGGGTTTGAGAACATTGTAGGTAAAGGAGATGGTGATAGGATTTTATCCATTTCCTACTGTGGTTTCTGACCTTACCAAGACAGATTCCAATATCTGATGTGTTGTCTCTCACTTTCTTAACCCTTTACCACACAATAACTTTAGATGACCCCGAAGTAGAAGCCTTTTAAAACATTGTGGGCAAAGGAGAAAATGCTGGTGACCAGCATTTTCTCCTTTTCCCACAATGTTTTCACTCCCTTCCAAGATCAAAATTCGATTATTCAGTTACATTTATGTTGTCGTCTACAAATGCTTTCAATTTTGACCAGCCTATAAATTTATCGTTTTGTAAAGAGTTAAATGTGACCAGTCTAAAATTTTGTCATCTGGTAAAGAGGTAACCTTTTACGAAACAGTGTTTTATCAACCCCGAAAAAGAAACATATTAACCCTTTACCAAACGAGAAAATTTTAGACTGGTCCAAATTGAAAGCATTAGCAGACGACAAAATAAAGTTGACCGAAAAATTGAAATTTGGTCTGGAAAGGGTAGAAAACACTGTGGGAAAAGGAGAAAATGCTGGTTACCAGCATTTTCTCCTTTTCCCTCACTGTTTTCAAAAGGCTTCTTTCTCAGGAGCGTCAATAGTAGGGATTGTGTGGTAATGGGTTAAAAATTTGTATGGTAAAGAATTGATACTTTATATGCTTATCAAGATTATACCTCATCATTCTTCTTCATTATAACATCCATTAATGTCAATTTATCATTTTATCAAAATCTTCTGATGCCAATAAAATTCTGCTATATCAATTTTGTGGGATGCCATTTTGAATTTGCTATTGAACTAAATTACTTGTAAAGTGTAGCATACTTCTGTGTTATTGTAGCAAAGAAGGGTATCATTCGCAGAACCACTGGTCGAGGAGGGTAATACTGCTGTGCCTTTAGACAATGATAAACCTACACCAACAGTAGCAACTGAAACAGAGAGTTCTGAAAAGGTATATTTGTAATTATTATACTGCAAAGAATTTCTTGTGATCTGATTGGATAATGTGTCATGAATATACATATTATGTATTCTGGCAAAATCAACGTAAAAGCAGTATCCCTTTGGTAGCCCCATATACGTGACTAGACTATCACTACAACATCCAAAATGGCGATGTCAATCAAGATTAACATCAAGATTATGGGCCAAGCTGCATGTTTTAGCTCATATTTCCAAGATTTCAGTAACGTCATTTCCCAGTGATGTCAGTTTTCACTGAATTTGGGCACTCAGAAGAGAAATTCTAAATCGTCGGCTTACTCCAAGGTTAAATTTGCTTAACAAACATTGGAATAGTAAAACTTTGCAGTATAATAAAATCCTTGTACAGTAAGGTGGCAGGGGACATAGAAACTAGTTCACAGCTGTGGTGGATCATGTCACCATCAGACCTCCCACTCGGGGTGACATGATTCACCACAGCCATGTGCAAGTGGTTTAGCCAATCAGAAGTTGTGTACTTTCGAAATTTAGAAAATTTTGTAGAATAAGACTGAGATTGTAATTATCTGTAATCTGATCTTATACTGCCTTTTATGTGAACCAATAGTTACATGCAATACTTAATAGTTACAGCGCTGCCTCCTTCATTTAACCTGACCTAGATCAGCATTAGTCAGGTAGATTGAGAAATTCTTTTTTTTACCCTCTGCATCTTCTTCAGCATAATTATGACTCGAATAGTTATAGAAATATTTTGTTTGATATGCACAAATTGAATGATTTACCTATACCTGCCCGGGTGTTTTACGTCCTAAATGAATGTCGGTGTTCTGTATTTAAGCATACGTACATAATAAGCAAGGAGGTCAGGATCATATTAAATAAAATCAGTGTACTTCCCAATGAAGTTTCATTTGTTTTCGTTACTGTTTGACTTTGACAGGATATGGGTCAAGTTTATGTTTCTGTTTACTTATTAGAAGCAATGATGAAAGAGGGGAAAAAAGAGCAAAGGTACATTAATCTAGGTATTTACGTTTGAACCATGCTTTCGCAAAAGAGGTCTTGATACATCTCCATAATTCATTATATCTATTAACCCATTACCAAATGACAAAATTTTAGGTTTGTCGAAATCGAAAGCATTTGCAGACGACAAAATAAAAGTGACTGAAAATTTGAAATTTGTTTTGTGAAGGGTAGAAAACACTGGGAAAAGGAGAAAATGCTGGTTACCAGCATTTACTCCTTTTCCCGCAATGTTTTGTAAAGCCTTCTCTTTCAGGATGTTCAGGATGGTCAAAAGTATGGATTGTGTGGTAATGGGTTAAGAAGTCACATAATTATGAATCCATAAAAATCAATTTGAATAACAACCCTCTTAATTATGAGAAAGACTGGTCCCTTGACATGTGAAAATTGACATAAAGCAAAAGGTTTTGGCTCAGTTCATCCTGTGTGGACTCTGCAGGATGACCCGAGTCGATACTTTTCTCAGGTGGATTAATTCCCCTTTTCACAGAGCATGACTCATTTGTAGAATGAATTTGTCTTACCTGAATCTTGTACAACTGTCATGATTTTTCAGAAACAGACTGGTTCTCAGTTCACCCAGAATTCTTCATGTCAATCTTCAGAAGGTGTTGTAAGTCAGGGAACCTACCAAAGCACACAGGAATCAGAACTAAATAACACGGAGCCAGTCTGTCCAGATTTAATAGACTGTGAACAGTCAGTGGAGAAAATATTACCACAGCTGACATCTTCCATTTGGTAAAAAAAACATGCTATTCTCATCAATTTTTTTTGTAACCTTGTAAATGTTTTGCATGATACCTTCCAACAAACCATTATTAAATGGTTTCTTTTTATGATGGTAACACCCAGTCATAGTACATTAGTAGTGCGTTCAGGTGGCAGTGGACTTGGAAACTTGATCATGGCTGTGGTGAATCATGTTGCCCCAAGCCGAAGGCCAGGTTGCAACATGATTCACCACAGCCGCGAAAAAGTCTTTGCTATACCTGACTGTACAACAAATATATTATACTGCAGAGTTTTACGATTCCAACGTTTGTTAAGCAAATTTTACCTGGTTTTTGGTATAAAAAAATTGAGTATACTGACATGTTACGATTTCCCTCCTGAGTGCCCCCAGTTCAATTAAAACTGATGTCACTGGGTACTGACGTCACTGAAACCTTGATAATATGTCCAAATATAAACAGCTTGGTGCATAATCTTAATATTAATGTTGAACGTTGCCACCATTTTTGGATGTTGTGTTGATAGTGTAATCATGGATACGGGGCTTCCAAAAGGGAAACTGCTTTTACGTTGGTTTTGCCAGTGCACGTGATATATGTTAGTGGCATATCCAATCAGATCACAAGAAATTTTTTTGAAGTATAGCAATACTTCATGTCACAAGCAGATTCAAATCTGCACTTGTCAAGTGGATCATTTACTACTCAAATCCGAGGTTAAAACTTTTTAAGAAAAGCAGCCTTTGAAAAACAGTAAGGAAAAGAAGATGCTGGTGACTAGCATTTTCTCCATTTTCTACCTGTCCAAAAACAAATTTTAATTTTTGAGCCACACACTCTGCCTGCAAATGCTTGCAATTTGGACAAGTCTGAAATTTTGTTTTCTTAAAACTTACAAATTAATAGTAAAGAAATTAATGGTAAAAAGAATCAAACCAATAAGTAATGGTTAGTTTAAAGAGTTTGTTCATAAAAAAGGGACTTTTTGAAGATAATGAAAGAACATCTTTTATTGAGGAAGGTTACTTTGAGTGCTGGGTCTCACATTGATGTGTCCTTAGACATGAGACTTTGGAGTCCCAGTCTAGCACCCATTATACTGAGAAATGACTGAGCATTTGAAGTGATGTGACTTTTTGATGTTCTAAAAAGAAATAAACAATTTTATTATACTGCAAAGAAATTTCAAGTGATCTGATTGGTTAACATGCCTGGAACATATATATATCATGTACCCTGGCAAATACCATGTAAAGCCAGTTTCCCTTTTGAGTACTCTGTAAACATTACTACACTGCCACAATATCCAAAATGGCAGCATCGATTGATCACCAGACTGCTCATTTATGCACCAAACTGCATGTTTCAATGACGTCATTTTCCAGTGATGTCAGTTTTCATTGATTTGGGGCACTCGAACGGGAATTTCAATTTTGTCAGCATACTCGATTTGTAAGATTATAAAACAGGAAAATTTCGGTTAACATGCTTTGAAAGAGTAAAACTTTGTAGTATGATAAATTCGTTGTACGGGCAGGGGACTTTGAAACATGTTCGCGGCTATGTCGAATCATGTCGTCACCTTGGGTGACATGATTCACCACAGCCGTGAACAAGTTTCCAAATCCCCTACCACCTGACCGTGCAACTAATCATGTCTATTATCGTAATTCCTTTCAGGTCAAGAGGTTTGGGACAGCTTGTTAGAGCAAGGAATATTAAAACCATTGGAGATTTGTCCGCGCTGTCGGAAGTTGACATTCTTGGCTTACCCATCAAGTCACCTAAAGTAGAGACAGTTAGGAAAACTCTGTCAAAGTTTCAAAATTTCCAAAACAGGACAGGAAAGTCCAAAGACTCGCCCAGAGTTAGACTTGAGACCAAAATTCTCAGTGAAGGTAGGCGATTATGTGCTATGCTCTGACAAAAGGGGGGTTTAACTCTTTACCAAACGACAAAATTTCAGACTGGTCCAAATTGAAAGCATTTGCAGATGACAAAATAAATGCACCTGAAAAATCTAAATTTGATTTGGGAAGGGTTGAAAACGTTGTGGGAAAATGAGAAAATGCTGGTTACCAGCATTTTGTCCTTTTCCCACAATGTTTTCAAAAGGCTTCTTTCTCAGGGTCGTCAAAAGTAGGGATTGTGTGGTAATGGGTTATTGATATAGTTCAGCTAATCAGTGGTCACTTTACTTTCTAAATCAGATTTACACGTAGAATGAAGTTAAGTATGTTTTGTCTGTTTGGGGGCTTTGAAGTTTAAGAAAAATTAAAGACTGGTCCAAATTGAAAGCAGTTGCAGACGACAAATTTAACATTGCACACCTTTGTAAATTTTTCTTACAAAGGGTAGAAAACACTCTTGGAAAAGGAGAAAATGTTGGTTAACAGTATTTTCTCCTTTTTCCAACAATGTATTTTAACCCATTACCACGCAATCCCTACTTTTGACGCCCCTGAGAAAGAAGCCTTCAGAAAACATTGTGGTAACCAGCATTTTCTCCTTTTCCCACAATGTTTTCTATTCTTCACAAAACAAATTTCAAATTTTCAGTCACTTTTATTTTGCCATCTGCAAATGTTTTTGATTTGGACAAGTCTAAAATATTGTCATTTGGTAATGAGTTAATAGTTCTTTTTTTCTTGAGGAAGTTAAAAGTTAGGATTGTGTGGTAAAGGTTAAATGTAAGTATTGATATTTATGATATAGGTCAAACAGCAAATTTTGGACTCTTCCAAACTGAAAGAGTTTGCAGACGACAATTATAGATTTTGAGAAAATGGCAGAAAGTTCTCACGAAGGGTAGAAAACAATGTGGGAAAAGGAGTAATTGCTCGTTACGAGCAATTTCTCCTTTTCCCACAGTGTTTTCAAAAAACTTTTACTGCAGACACGTAAAAACCAGGGCTTGTTTGGGAAAGGGTTAATAATTTATGCTATAGGTCAAACAAGCAGTGAAGTTTGTGAAGACAACACAGGAATTACCAATGATGCAGAAATGATAAAAGGTATAACAAAATACATGTACTGGTAAATGCTCTATCAACAGGGGGTTTAATCCGTTACCACACTGCAAAATTTCAGACCTATACAAATTGAAAGCAATTACAGATGACATTTTCAAAGTGGCTCAAATGGTGCAATTTTACTTTGATAGGGTAGAAATCTTTGTGGAAAAAGGAGAAAATGCTGGGGTTTAATCTGTTACCACACAGCAAAATTTTTTACACCTATACAAATTGAAAGCATTTGCAGACGACATTTTCAAAGTGGCTCAAATGATGCAATTTTACTTTGATAGGGTAGAAATCTTTGTGGAAAAAGGAGAAAATGCTGGTTACCAGCATTTTCTCCTTTTCCCACAATGTTTTCAAGAGGCTTCTTTCCCAGCAGCGTCAAAAGTCAGCATTGTGTGGTTAAGGGTAAACACATCTATATGATGCATCTATATGATACATTACATGTAGGAAGTCATTACATAACTATGGGTCCATAATTCTTTACCAAACGACAAAATTATGGACAGTTCCAAATTGAAAGTATTTGCAGACGACAAAATAAATGTGCCTGAAAGGTTGAAATTTCGTTTGGGGAGGGTAGAAATCATTGTGGGGAAACCAGCATTTCTACCTTGTCCCACATTGTTTTCAAAAGGCTTCTTCTCAGGGTCATTAAAAGACGGGACTGTTTGGTGAACAGTTAAAATTCATTTATTCCGACAAATTTGCTAAATCCTAAGCTGGAGTGGTCATTAGACATGCAGAAAACTTGGCAATAGCAAAAACTGTTGGCCAAGGTCAGCCTGCACCGTGTGCGCAGACTGACCTGAGTGGGTCAAGGTCCCTACTTTTGACGACCCTGAGAAAAGAAGCCTATAGAAAACATTGTGGGAAAAGGAGAAAATGCTGATAACCAGCATTTTCTCCTTTTCCCACAATGTTTTCTACCCTTCCAGAACCAAATTTCAATTTTTTGGTCACATCTATTTTGTAATCTGTAAATGTGCAGACTGACCTGGGTGGGTACTTTTTGCAGATGCATTAAACCCCATAGTCAAAAGCCAGCCCGGGTGGCTCAGTGGTGAGCGTGTCGGACTGGTGACCTGGTGGTTGTGAGTTTGATACCCGGTTGAGGCGAACTTTCTTTCCGGCGTATTTTCGCCTCTCACCCCTGCTGAAGCATGTGAGAAAAGTAGTCGGTGATTTTGGAATGAAAGTAGTGCAAGTACTGGCGTGAGAGAGCCAGGAAACACGTATGCCACCGACTGCCATAATATGACCTTAGCTGTTAAAGTGGCGTTGAACCCCAATACAACCAACCAACCCATAGTCAAAGAGCATGACTCCATTACCTGTCTGCAAATACAGGTTTGGCATGCACACCTTAGTTACGCAGTATATTGGTTACTATGCTGGACAAACAAACCAGAAAATGGTGTCAAATACTTAGAGAAAGAGTTTGTTTCGGTTATCGGGTATATTCTTGCTTGTCTGTCAGCTTCTTATTGTTTTTTCTGTGCAGAAAGGCAGAGGAGTATTGTTTTGTTATTGCCTGTCAATCTGCCCATCCTCTCACTAGATTAATAGGGTGAAAAAGTATGCTACCTTTGCCTGGAGAAATTACGTTAACTCTCACACAATCCTATGTTTAACCCGTCACCACCCAATCCCTACGTGTAACACCTTTCTTAACCCTTTACCTCATAAGGCATTTCTATGGTATCTCTAATTGACCCTAAATAAGAGCAAGGATGAAGCCGTTTTTTGTGTAAATGACACCTTTTGATAGCATAGAAAACATTGTGACAAAAGGTGAAATTGCTTGGACAGTGTTTTCCAAAGGTTCCTACAAGCTATGTGTAGAAATGAGTATCTAAGGAGTAAAGGGTTAAAGAAGCCTTTTGAAAACATTGTGGGAAGAGGAGAAAATGCTGGTAACCAGCATTTTCTTCGATTCCCACAATGTTTTCTACCCTTCACAAAACAAAATTCAAAATTTCTTTCACTTTTTTTTGGTCTGCAAATTCTTTTGGTTTGGACTGATCTAAAATGTTGTTGTTTTGTAAGGAGTTAACCAACCTGCTGGAAACTCTATATGAATTATCAAAACTTTGGACTCGCCCAAATTGAAAGCAATAAATGTAAATCAAAAATTGAAATTTGTTTTGTAGAAGGTAGAAAATATTGTGGGAAACTGAGAAAATTCCAGCATTTTCACCCTTTTCCCACAATACTTTCGAAAGTATTCCTTCTCTGAGTGGTCAAAGGTTGGGATTGAATTGTAAAGGGTTAAAATGTGGTTGAAAATAAATGAAAATAGATGAAAGGCAGGTAACCAGCAGAGTATCCTTTATACACTGGTTTTTTTTCCAGAGAGAAGTACATGTATTATCATTTCATTAACATTTAATTTGTTGTTTATACACTTTCATTTTGAACAAAGCTAAAATTTTGTCGCTTAGAAAGTGTCAATGACTTACTGACTTACTGGAATTTCTTTCCTGACAGATGCTCAAGATGTCCTTTCATCTGGGAGTGACTTTGGCGACAAAATCAATGGACTGTCTCAAAACCTGGGCCAAAACAAGGAAACAGGGACTGACCAATCGGATTCAAGAACAGATCCAGACACGTCGAAGAAATTTATGGAAAATTTTGGACGAATGATGGCTTGCTTTGAAGATAACCTTGACAGTCTCAACAGGGAACAACTTGGAGAGGTGTTAAAAACAATAACAAGATTTCAGGCGTCAACATTGTTGGCTGTTAATTGGAAAGATAAATGACTTGAGTAACGATTTTCTGTATACAGACAGAACTTCAATAAAGAGTGAAGTGTTCAATTCTTGGAGAAATTACAAAATTTATAAAAATCTTAGGTACCTTTTAATACATTACCACACAATCCCTACTTTTAAAGAATCTGAGAAAGAAGCCATTAGAAGACATTGTGGGAAAGGGAGAAAATGCTGGTAACCAGCATTTTCTCCTTTTCTCACAATGTTTTCTATCCTTCCCAAACCAAATTTCAACTTTCGAGTCACATTAATATTGATATCTGCAAATTCTTTCAATTTGGACCAGTCTAAAATTGTTATTTGGTATTGAGTTGATAAACTGTTTATGCCAGGAATTTGGGTATGCAGTTTAGGTGAGCAAGGACAATGTCTGAAATAAAGTTTTGCAGAACTGCGAAGCTGACTAAGTATTTGCATATCTTTTTGCTAGCCCATACCTTTGGTAAAGCAGGGATTGTCTACATTTATATTCATTTGCAAAAAAAAAAAAAGGCTTAAATCCATGCAGGTTTTTGAAAGGTACGCTTGATGTCAAACTTCAGGGTAAAAACAGTGAGACAAACACTAGCTGCATGCTCCAGAGAATGTCTGTAGGTGATTTTTATCCCTTGCATAAGATTTGTTTAGAAGTAATAAAGCCACCACGTTGTGTTCCTCAAGATTACTTTTGTATTATTTTTGTAAACTTGATAATAAAGTTTTAAACAATCCATCTACATGTTTTCACGATTTATTGTAAAATAGTTTTTCAGTGTGAGTGTAAGGTGTGTTTAATCGGTTTGTAGAAAATGGACATTTAATTCACAGTATATAAACGAACTGTACCCAAACCGGATCTTGCGAGTAAATTCCATGAATCGACTGGTGAAAACAGATGGGTACCTTTGAATAATTGAGATCGACAGGTTGTTGTGACTTTCATGCAACTTGCAAACATTTGCATCATTGAATGAAATAATGTATCTTTCAAATAAATACATCATTTACCATCTTTGGCCGTGTAATTGCTGATAAAGTCCAAAACTCGTCTTCACTTCTTTTGCTCACTACTATACATGCTGTTTTCACAAGGCAATTTATGTGTAATTCCGTCTATTTATCCGATACCCATTTGCAAAGTTTTGTTTCTAAGTGTATGCTCTTCACAAAACAGCCAATATATGCCGCCAAAATTAGTTAAAATTACCTAAAAATGTATGGAAATTCTGCATGGCGAACGGTTTGATACTGTACCCTTCTTGCAAATATCAAGTAAATGATCTGTACATTACTTGCGAGTTGGCTGAACGAATTCTTGCGAGTACCATACAGGGATTTCCATTGCTTTATACCTACACAAGAGCGAAGCATCCATTACGCACGTTACTAGAGTGCTCAGTACAAACTTTGTTTCGCAATTTATTCCTTACAATGTCATTTCAATGCAGTTGTACTGAAGAATCTTTGAAATTTTTGTGGCAAAAGGTGGAACTCCTCGTTACAAGCAATTTCAACCTTTGCCACAACACTTTGTATGCTGTATAAAATCTAATATACATATCACAAATAAAAAAATATTAGCTGTGATTATATGTGAATCATTTCTAAGTATACGTTCAAAATAACACGACTTTGTCTGATTGGCAAAAAAATAACATGAGCTTCGCACAGCAGTGCATATACGCCCAAAGGGGCTTGTCAGTGAAATGGGTTAAAATCTAGAACCCTAAAGAGATCCAAATTTGAAAAGTCACATGCAAAACCACACATCATAGAGATTCATTGTAGTAAGTTTCAAATCATTCCGATCGAAACTCTGGGTGCATACAAAAAATGCTAACGGTGACCGACCGTGGCCATAACATAATACAACCCTTCCATCGTATAAAAAAAATCAAAGTGCTGTCAGCACTGTAATCGGTCGACACTGAATAATCTCTAACCTAGCTATTCGACCCCTCGTCTACCCACCATGTGTACAACCTTATCCTCGTACCACCACATATGAAATACGCTATTTTATATTATAAAAGTGAGATAATGATTTTGTTCTGTTGTCATTATCAGTGCCATTTCTGAACACTATTCGTTGTATGTTTTGTTGAAGGATTACGTGTCACAGGGACTATGTGTCACATTTTATTTTCGTCTTTAGTTCATGCAGAGTGTACTGCCCAGCTCTTTTATTACAGCAGGGTATGGGTGGAGCTGTATTTTATTTCCATAAGTTAGTGTTGAAATCGGTGATCAAGGCAGACCAGAATAAAAGACAATATCAAATATGAAGCACGGGGAGATATGTAACAGCTGCGACAGGTCATTGAACATCTATTCTTGTGGCTGTAAACAGTCACTGAAGATCAGGTTTTTGAGAGAAAAGCAGCCAAACGTAATAGTATAAAAAGAATCGGTTTTATTCTGCTTCCTTTTCATGAACTACAGGAGGCCCTCCAGATTTTGGGACAAAAATTTTACAAAATAAAAAAAAAAATACTCCCAAAGCCGTATAATTTTCTTTCATTAAACCCCAGTAGTCCAAAACCATCCGAAAACAAGAGAAATAAGAGATTTACTACAGCCAAGGTCGACACCGACGGGACACACTGTCTCTTTTTACAATTTGCTCATTTACATACTGGAAAGTACACAGACGAAGCTTCAAACATAGCGTCCGAAGAAGACATTATGGAAAATAAATACATGTTTCTTATGGAATTTAAGCGTCATTAGTCACATGCCAGTCACTTACTTAAAATTAACATTCCCACTATGCTTTTTTTTTGCGCGAAATCTAAAAATAGCCTAATGGGCAACGTAGCCTTTTAAGGGAATACCACCCCTATTTTTTGTAATATTATGATTCTTAATTATTGATAATTCGTATTGTTTTTTCATATTAATTTCAGTGATATATATATTATTCAATTTTGTGTGATGTGAAAAACCTATATACCCACCTTTTAGGAACAGAACGAATTCATGCAATAAAATTTCACAATTCGTATTCATCCGCTAATAGATTAAAAGAGGGATTCATCTGCTTAAATAGATAAAAAGAGGAATTACCATTTCCTGATACTGCATCTTGGACTCATCCAATTTGGGAGAATTTAGGGAAAAATTTACAGATCTTCTTAACGACGTTTGGTATAAATGTTTACGCGCATCCATACTGCGCATGTGTATTTCTCACAGATAGTAAAACTATCAGCGCTATTGTGTATTTTTCGCACAAATGGCAATAGTAACTGCGGACCGACGGTGCACTTTTACAAGAAGAACATTCTACGGGTGGTAATAGCACGGTTGCACTAGCCATGGTATTCTATGGTTGAAATAAAAAGGGGAAGTTTTCACCAAAACGAATGCTTATTTGTCGTGGAAAAGGGTATTTTTTACGCAATGTCAGCCATTCAACGATGAAAATGGTACAGCTTCTGACGTTTTCCTGAAACTGGCAGGCCAGTTGTCATGCTATCCTTTCCGGAGAAGGTGATAGCATCAAAACTGGCCTGCCAGTGTAAGGATGATATGACTGGTAAAGATTAGCTGGAAAAAAGTCCAGTTACACAGCAAACAATGAAACAGGCTGAAAATTGAAGCTGTTGAAATATACCTTTTTCTTGAAGTATAACAGTTTCCTCTTTGAAAAATTCTGTGGGAAAAGGAAAAATTTCTACTACTGAATAATTTTTCCTTTTTCCCATCATGTCAGGCGAGCTTTTATCCCTTTCCTTGGAAAAAATTATCTTCAAATGTGACCTTCATCCCTTTTTCCTGGGGAAAAAAGCACGGGTAGGTGCCATTTTTATTTTTTCTCATTGTCAAGATTTATAAGTACAATGATTGTGGAAATTTAAAAAAAAATCTATCCGTTAGAAAGTATGTTTTAATTGAAAATTAACCCTTAACCCGGTCAAATTATCTCCCTTTTTAACTCAATGGTCTATATATAAAATGCATATTGGTACATTTGCCATGCTCAGAACCAGGCTTTTATATGTTTTTTGTGCAAAACTGAATTATTTTTCTTTAAAGTGATGTATATTTGTATATTCTTCTGGCAATTTTCCTGTTTAATTGACTATTCAAAGAAAGTGTGATAAATCCAGTATATGCTGAATTTTGTAACTGTATATACCTTTTTCAAAAGCGAATTTCTCGGAAACGAGCACGGGGACCCCCATATTTTTTCATTGTAATCTACAAGAGACATGATGAGCTTTGTATGTGCAAAGTTTAAAAAAAATCTGTCCGTTGGAAGAATTTGTCATAAACGTCTTTAATAAAAGTATAATTTTGAAAAAGAATAGAACATGTAACGAGAAAGGAAGAAATTGCTCCTTGAGTATAATTTCTTCTCAAATTCTTACAATATTTTCTTAAGTCATTGACTGATGACTCATTTCTATGAGGAATAGGAATAACCACTATAAAACAGTATTTCGCATAAAACATTCAGATTCTTCAAGAAACTTGTGAACATCCCTCACTGGTGTCTTTCTTTATGGGGCTTTTTTTAAATGGTGACACATAAACAAGCCTTCAAACTCACTGTCTTAGTATCATCATTAGATTGCAGAGGCCTGTTCCATAGCTTCAAATCTTTTGAAATACTTTTGAAGTTTTTTTTTATACGAAATTGTTTCTTTTCTTTGTGAGTCAAATTCTGAAATTTTGATCTTGAGGTTTTTCCTTTATGGATTTCCAAATTATGTTTTATTTATATCACCAAAGCTTGTGGTTGACAGTTTGCTGTAAGGGCATCTGAATTACTCCATTTTATACAGATTTATACCATCAGGCATCAGATTTGTTATCCCAAGAACCGTACAGAATATTTGAAAAAACTCCCAAGACATCGTACAGATAGATTTCATAAACTCGCAAGTAAGGGTACGAATCACCAGCAAGAAACGTACAGTTGACCTACTTTACATAGAGGCATTAATTCTTATTTTTTATGTTCAAAATCGAACTTTAAAATGCCCAATGCCGCAAATGTCTTTTTTAATTAATTAATTGCACCGGTTCAAACTCAGAAAACGTGTTTCAGCCAGCCTTAACATGATAAAAGCTGATTTAAGATCGGGTCTACTGCAAATGACGCTGTAGCCTGCGGTGAGTATTGAGAATTTCAATGTTTTAAAGCTAAGAATGATAATGTAGCAGTTTATGTATTAACAATACAGGTGTGGCATAAACTATAAATAAAGATTCACATAGTTTACGTTCAGCAGTATGAAAGACGCAACAATTTTTATCTCGGGTGTCTCTAATGCAAAGTGAACATCACTGAAATTTAGTCGCAATATCCGGTTTGGGTACAGTTCGTTTATACACTGTGTAATTGTTTCCCCCCAAAAATTGTCTCGTCCAAAGTCTTAGCAGTATACTGTCAAAAAAGACAAAAAAAAAAATTACGGAAATAATGCCATACTACATGCATCTTCGCAAGCCAAGGCTGACGATTCACTATGTTACTCTACCCATGGCGGATCAAGCTTGATTTTTACATTCCCCAATACGCTTTTTCATTGGATGCAGCCAGCTCTAACTGCAACGAATGAAATCTCGTGTAGCATTTCATCTCTGATAAAAATATAAAAAGGTCGCTACCTTTCGAATAGGAGGTAAACATGGAAACCCATGTGGATGTCTGCTTATCACTTCATGCGTATTCATAAGCGGTTTGTAAAACGATATTTCATTGGCTTTTAGAAATATGATGTAAACGGGGGTAATAACCAGCATCCAATAGGGGGCGCATCGAAGGAATCTCGAAATCTGGCTCAATTAGCCAAGGTAAGATCCATCTGGTGATCGTAAACTTGGATCGCGAAGATATACCACATGCTGATTACAAGGTTTTATTCATGCTCAATTTCATGTAGTGAACATATCTTATCCATACGGCAGGATTAGGGGCTAAGAGTAACTCCATGATGAGTGGCACCAAGAAAGTTGTCACAAAATGAAAGGCCCATAAATTTTGTATAACAACTCAATCAACTCATTACCAAAAGACAAAATTTTAGACTGGTCAAAATCTGAAGCATTTGCAGGCAACAAAATATAATTGACTGAAAAACTGAAAATTGTTTTATGAAGGGTAGAAAACATTGTGGGAAAAGGAGGAAATGCTTACCAGCATTTTCTCCGTTTCCCACAATGTTTTCTAAAGGCTTCTCTCTCAGAGGTGTCAAAAGTAGGGATTGTGTGGTAATGGGTTATTATAAGGAATACACTGGTCCCTTGACATACAGAAAATTGACTGATAGCCGTTTTGACCTGGATGAGCCTGTGCAGGATGACCTGGGTTGGTACTGTTAGCAGATGCACAAACCCCATTTTTACAATGCATCTGCTCATATATTTTAGTCATACTCTGTTAAAAGAGGGAGGGGCTTAATGCATCTGCTCATGTTCGAGTCATGCTCTGTTAAAAGGGGCTTAAGGCATCTGCTCATATATTATGAATCATGCTCTTTTAAAAGAGGGCTTAATGCACCTGCTCATATATTTGAATCATGCACTGTTGAAAGGAGGGCTTAATGCACCTGCTCATTTATTTGAATCATGCTCTTTTTAAAAGAGGGCTTAATGTATCTGCATACTTATTTGAGTCGTGCCCTGTTAAAAGGGGGGCTTAATGCATCTGCTCATTTATTTGAATCATGCTTTGTTAAAAGGAGGGTATAATGCATCTGTTAATTTATTTGAATCGTGCCTTGTTAAAAGGGGGGCATAATGCATCTACACATTTATTTGAATCGTGCTCTGCTAAAAAAAGGCTTAATGCATCTGCTCATTAATTTGAGTCGTGCCCTGTTAAAAGGGGGGCTTAATGCATCTGCTCATTTATTTGAATCATGCTTTGTTAAAAGGAGGGCTTAATGCATCTGCACACTTATTTGAATTGTGATCTGTTAAAAGAGGGCCTAATGCATCTGCTCATATATTTGAATCATGCTCTGTTAAAAGGGGAGCTTAATGCACCTGCTCACATATTTGAATCATGCTCTGTTGAAAGGGGGGGGCTTAATGTACCTGCTCATATATATGAATCATGCTCTTTTAAAAGAGGGCTTAATGCACCTGCTCATTTATTTGAATCATGCTCTTTTTAAAAGAGGGCTTAATGCATTTGCACATTTATTTGAATCATGCTCTGTTAAAAGGAGGGCTTAATGCATCTGCTGATTTATTTGAATCGTGCTCTGTTAAAAGGAGGGCTTAATGCATCTGCTCATTTACTAGTATTTGAATCATGCTCTGTTAAAAGGAGGGCTTAATGCATCTGCTCATTTATTTGAGTCATGCTCTGTTAAAAGGAGGGCTTAATGCATCTGCACATTTATTTGAGTCATGCTCTGTTAAAAGGAGGGCTTAATGCATCTGCACATTTATTTGAGTCATGCTCTGTTATAAGGGGGGCTTAATGCATATGCTCATTTATTTGAATCGTGCTCTGTTAAAAGAGGGCTTAATGCATCTGCTCATTTATTTGAATCATGCTCTGTTAAAAGGGGGGCTTAATGCATCTGCTCATTTATTTGAATCATGCTCTGTTAAAAGGAGGGCTTAATGCATCTGCACTTTTATTTGAGTCATGACATTTAGGCAGATATTTTTCATTGTCAAAGACGGGCATGGCGACATGATTCACCATAGCCTTGAACATGTGTCCAAGCCCCCTGCCACCTGACCGTACAACAAATTTATTATACTGCAAAGGTTTACCCTTTCAAAAGCGTGTTAAGGTAAGACCTGTGTAATGGAAAACAGCTATTTCCACTGAAATGTCATCCTGCAAAATTAGCTATAATTAAAAATGAATATCATTGAACTACTTTCACCGATTCATTTTTTCCTTGTTTTAATTATCATTTATAAATCTAAAACCACTATATTCTCAATTCAAAAAGAGATAATAATTACCTCCCTTTTCAGAAAACTAACAAAAGTATCAAAAAATAATTTCAAGATAGACATATAGATCTACGGAATTTCTGATCCCTTAGAGATGTGCAAAAATATTATTTCTGCATCAATCCTTATTTACCCTTAGATCTACTTATCAAACAATTAGAATTTTTGCCCAATGTTCACCGGAAGTGCATTACGCAGGTCTTACCCTAAGCGAAATTTTCCTGTTTTATAATTTCATGAATCGAGTATGCTGACGAAATAGAAGTTCCTTCTGAGTGCCCAATTTCAATGAAAACTGACTTCACTGGAAATAGACGTCACAAAGAACGTGCAGTTAGGTGCATAAATGTGCAGTCTGGTGAAGCCGCCATTTTGGATGTTGTGTTGCACGTGTAGTGATGTTTACGGGGCACTCAAAAGGGAAACTGGTTTTACATGGTATTTGCCAGGGAACATGATACATGTTCCCGGCATGTTAACCAGTCAGATCACGAGAAATTTCTTTGCAGTATAATAAAGTTTTCTTTCTCATTTTTCCCGCCAATTCCCTTATGTGTTATCCACTATGTTTAATCCACAAAACCAAGCGCTAAAAACCAAAATTCAAGTGTTGGCACCAAGCGAGTTCAGGAACCGATTAACGTTACAATCGATTCCGGGATTTCTCAATCGACTATCGGAATCGGAACTGCCGAAACCAACTGACTTCCGATCATCAGCCCACCAAGTGCTATCTTTATATATATATCTACCTTCAGTCTGAAAGTTTTGCTCCGAAGCTATTTTTGTTATTTGTCTCCTCAAATAAATATTTTTAAAAAAAATAGCTTTGGAGCAAACTTTCAGACTGATGCTATATCTATCTTTTTGACAAAGGTTACGAGTTAACCAAAAACAGACACGAGTTGACCAAAACAGGTTCGGGTTGACTAAGGTACAAGTTGACTTGGGTACGAGTTGACCAGAAAGCAAAACAACCCAGGAAAAGTAAAGAAAATGTCGTATATTTATGACCTTGACACATTCACGAACTAAATAGGTATCTATAATCCACCAATAATCAGATGGAAAAAATTCATTCCGTCATGGATTTTGAGCGCGTGATACTTCCAGTACTTTACTTCTATTCGTGTTTGGCTTTCATCCGGGGAAGTTTCGTAGCAAATCACGTGACTATCTTACACTCCGCTGTCGCCATGATGCATGCAGTAAAGAGGGCATGTGCAGGGATTTTGAAAGGGTCAAGCAAGGCCTTTTCATCCCCAGCGGCACACAATACTGCATTCAACTCGATACCAGCATGTCTACTAGCTCGTAAGTATTATCTTTTATCCCTGTCGAGCTTTGTTCGTGTTGAATTTTCCGAGTCAAGTGTTACCCGGCGCCCTTTGGCTTTGCAGACAGTTGTTTTTGGAAGAAATTTTCACCGATTTGAGTAATACCGGTCTCTAGAAACATGCTTTATGGAACAAACATACCTTCTTGTAAGATGGAAGTGCTGACTGAATGGTTTGTGCTTCGTCTTTCTTTGACATTCAGTCCAACTGTACTTATGTCTGAGTAAACTGACCTTGAGAAACGGAAACTGCTGGGTGGGGTAACTGCACTTGAAAGGTCGTTCGTAGCCGTGATCTAATCAACCAAGTTAACCCTGCTACCACTTACCTGCCATCAGATAGTGGACGTTAAGCTAGAGACTCCGGGACAATGACAAACACCATGAGCATGCAAAAGGATGGGACTTTTTTCTTGACTGATTAAATTCAAAGTTGACTGGTAACATTTGCATAACCTTAAGGTACATGAAAATGTAACCTTTTTTTTTGTAAGAATTGTAGTAACTGTCCCCCACCCTTCAATGAATCCTTGCCATCACAGAATTTCTTGTGTGAGTCAAAGACTTGGATAAGACATAGGATGACAGATGTTTCGATAACAGACAACTTTGGTAACATAGACTTACAGAGTAAATCCATTGGATGTTTCGGTAACAAAGCAGTTATATTGTGTGTATGTTCTATGACATTCACACCTAATGTATAGCTTTGTTATGTTTAAAGCGTTTACTTTTGCACTTTTCACCTATGTATCCCTTGTTAGATAGGTTAAAATCTTTTATTATTTCACTTTCCACCCCCTCTCACTTGAAAGATAGGCAATCCACATGGTCAATCTATACAGCATGGAATGAAGTTTACCAAAAAGTTATTTATGATACATATTGGAAAATACAAATTAAAGTGTTAAATAACGAAGGTTTGAACAAAATAAAACCATGCGTTGGGTGTTGAGAACATCACGATATATAAACACTATATAATTGCTTTGTTACCGAAACATCCAATCAATTTACTATATAGGTCTATAAGACGTGTGAGAAAGGATAAAGTGGTATTTCCTTCAGGCTATGTAGGTGATAAATCCTTTTCCATACAATCGTAACTTTTTAATGGTTTCAAGACAGTTCCCCAACAAGACAGTTCCCCGTCACTGCTTTTCGAGACAGTTCCCCGACAAAAGCCCAATGAGAATCAACAAAAGGTTTCAATGTTTAACATTATTCAAGAAATTTACAGCACATACATTACACGAGTTATACATCTTTAAATTGCATTTCAGAACCCAACACTCACCTCGCAGGCTTGTTCTTGTTGCTGAATTACATGTCATTAAAGACAATTTTCACGGCAATCATACACAATTAACCGAAACTCGAAAGGTTCCCGGCAATTAAACCAATCATTATTATAAACATCCAATCATGGCAACAAACAGTCTAATCACACTATGTCGACCTCCTTAATTGGGCATTATACACAATTTGATAACCGCCAAAGTTGAAATTTACTTCCATCATTTGAAATAAATGTCTATGAAAATATTTAAAGAAAACAAACAAAAAAAAAAAACTATTCAATAGATAGATCTATACTAATAATAAAAGTGTCGGGGAACTATCCTCAAAAGTGTCTGGGAACTGTCTTCAATTTTGTCGGGGAACTGTCTCGAAAAGCCGTGTCTGGGAACTGTCTTGTCGGGGAATTGTCTTGGTCCCCTTTTAATGACCCCAAGACAGAAGCCTTATGAAAACTGTGTGGGTAAAGAAAAAATGCATGTAACGGGCATTTTCTCAGTTGTCTATAATGTTTTTGATACATCCCAAAACAAATTTCAATCGATGATTTGACATTTTATGTTGTCTGCAATTGCTTTTAATTTGGACAAGCCTACATTTGTTTTACAAAGTGTAAAAGTATTTGTAGAATTCTTGATTACATTGGTTCTTTTTCAAATCGGCAGCTTGATGATGTCATAAAAAAGACCATTGTTACTGAAATACGTAAAATTGCAACTTAATGCAAAAATTATCCAGTTGTGTTTCATGTGTTTATAAATATGACAACATGAAAGCTATATTTGATTTAAGATGAACATTTTTGTGTGTTTAATTAGTTTTAACTCTAAAGTTGATTACATATTTAGAAATTCTCGATGTTGTTTTACAATTTCTTGTTTATGATATTACTTTGTTACAGAGAGAAAATATGCAACAGAAAAGGCGAAACAAACCACTCAAGCACCTGCTGGTGCAAAAGGGAAGATTGTGGCAGTCATTGGTGCTGTTGTAGATGTGCAGTTTGATGACAATTTACCACCTATGTTAAATGCTTTGGAAGTCTCTAATAGAAGCCCAAGACTGATTTTAGAAGTGGCACAGCATTTAGGTATGATCCAATAGTCCATATTGAGATATACATGCTGAGACGTAAAACATTATGAATGAATTTACATAAATGCATATTGATAAATTTGTGTTAACCCATTACCACACAATCCCTACTTTTAATGACCCTGAGAAAGAAGCATTTAGAAAACACTGTGGGAAAAGGAGAAAATGCTAGTAACCAGCATTTTCTCCTTTTCCCACAATGTTTTCTACCCTTCACAAAACAAATTTCAAATTTTCAGTCACTTTTATTTTGATTTTGTAGTCTACAAAATGCTTTCGATTTGGACAAGCCTAGAATTTTCTAGTTTGGTAATGAGTTAAATCCTAGTGGTAAGGCTTAGCAAGATGCAGTAGGGTCAAGGCTTGACCCCTTTTTCAAGCTAAAAACTTTATACTCCTAATTGCTTAGTAAATTTTGAAAGTGGTACAAATGAAATGAAGTTTTTTGACAGGGTAGGAAACATTGTGGGAGTAAGGAGAGGCTCCAGCCCCAATAAATATTCCTTGAGTCAATATAGTATACAACCACTAGTTCTTCCTCTTATCTTTTTACTGTAAAATATACCTTGCCATGCATTTACATCAGAAAGAAATTGTGAAAAAAGAGGAAATTGTAACAGGGCAGTGCTTTTATTTATGTGGAAAGGCAACAAGTGGCAAAGTATGTATAGGTGCACGGAGTGCCATACTAGACTGGATCGAGAGTTTAAAACGGTATTTAACATAGAGCAAACAAACACTTGTCCTATTAATTTTCTGAACAATTGAGAAATAGTAATTTTACTCCGTTTGAGACTATTTGTTGGTTCAAGGTTGGCCTCAAAATAGCATATAAACAAAATTTATGGGTTTACCCTTTACCATATGATCCTGAAAGAGGTGGCTTTTTAACCCTTTGCCACACGATCCGTTTTTTAACGACCTCGAGAATGAAGCCTTTCAGAAACATTGTGGGAAAAGGAGAAAATGCTTGTAACCAGCATTTCCTTTCATTAAGGGTAAAGGAGAAAATGCTGATAACCAATATTTTCCTTTTTTTATTGCAGTGTTTTTTTCTCTTATCAAATCAGAAATCCTCATTTTAGCAGTCTGCAAATGTTTTTTAATTTGGTTCAGGCCAAAATTTGGTTGTTTAATAAAGGATTAATGTATTCAATCATTTATTTGTAGGTGAGAACACTGTAAGAACCATTGCTATGGATGGTACAGAGGGTTTGATCAGAGGACAAGAGTGCACAGACATAGGATCCCCTATTTCAATCCCCGTCGGGCCAGCTACCCTTGGTAGAATTATTAATGTGATTGGTGAGGCCATTGATGAAAGGGGTCCAGTAAATACAACAAAGTATGTGTGAAGTACAAATTTAACACTTATCTTTATTTACTTTAAATAAACTTTTCTTGTCAATATTAAAAGTGTGATTTTTTTAACAGTCCTTTTTGGTTTTTGGATATGATTTCTCCCTGTCAAACAGTGTAGATCCAAGATCGGACTGCATGTTCTGTGCAGTTTAATCTTAATCTACACTGTTTGCAAAAGGCCATCCAGTTGCACTTAGGAGCCTGAGGAATAATACGTTACTGCATTAAACTGCACATATAATCATGAATTTTGTCACAATTTAAAATTATCAATTCTGTCTTCAATATTTTGGCTAATGTCTTTTTCACGAAATTTAACATGGAATGAATGCCATCTACATTTTGGTACTATTTTCGGATGTGTAACTTGATGCAGTCCTCTTATTGCGTGTTTTTCATTATTGTGAAAAAAACTTTTTTTCTGCCAAAATCATTATAGTTAATTGTACTATTACAGCTACTCAGATGAAAAATCACAAATGAAAAGGGGCCTGTGACATTCAGAATCATTTCCTTTTATCAATATGACGTCATTGAAGTCTGTCATTGAACACTACACTTCCATTCTGCAGGTGTAAAAGTGTTATCAAAGGCTAAAAGACTTAAGGTGCCTTGTTTTATTATTTTGCATGATTTACCTGATGTGTTAGAGTCTTTGTATTGACAGGTTTGCCCCAATTCACGCTGAAGCTCCTCCATTTGTAGAAATGAGTGTGAAACAAGAAGTCCTGGAAACTGGTATCAAAGTTGTTGATCTCTTGGCTCCCTATGCTAAGGGAGGTAAAATTGGTAAGTAGTTTTCATCAATGTTTAGCTAGAGATATTGGCATACTCCAGTTGTAGGTAAATAACTTGAAACTCTCAACCACATGACAACATTCAACCCGTTACCACACAACAAAATTTTAGCCTTGTCAAAACTGAAAGCACTTGCTGACAAATATTTCAATGCTGGTTAAATGGTGTAATTATTCTTTAACAAGGTAGAGAACATAGTGGGAAAAGGAGAAAATGCTGGTCACCAGCATTTTCTCCTTTTCCTACAGTGTTTTCAAAATTTTTCTCAAACTGTTAATAGCTAGCTAGCTACCTCTCCTTTCCAGGTTTGTTTGGTGGTGCTGGTGTAGGCAAGACTGTATTGATTATGGAACTGATTAACAACATTGCCAAAGCTCACGGAGGTTATTCAGTGTTTGCTGGTGTGGGAGAGAGAACTCGTGAAGGAAATGATTTGTACCATGAGATGATTACATCTAAAGTTATCAGTCTTGAGGATGACACTTCAAAGGTTGTTGCATTCCTTTACGATTAATTCTGATAGCTGATTTCAGTTTTCTATTTCTTGTTTAACCCTTCACCACACAATCCTTATGTATAACAACCCTGAGAAAATGGCCTCGTGAAAACATTTTGGGAAAAGGAGAAAATGCTGGTAACCAGCATTTTCTCCTTTTCCCCCGATGTTTTCTACCTGTTCAGGAACAATTATTATCATTTAAAAAAGATGTGAACTGTTCTGTTGAATTTCATCAATGAAGTTCAGTTTGAACTTGGGCTGTGTGGTAAAGGGTTAACTAATTATCTCTGAAACAAATGTGCAATACAAGCAAAAGGAGACATTGTTTGTCATGAGCTGACTCCTTGCAGTCCATAGTTTCAGAGATAGTGTGGTCTATGTCAAAAAAAAAAAAATGTTTGCTGTGCAGGTTTGAAGAAAAGATTTTATCTCTGATTTAAACTATATTTTTAGAATGGCATTCAAATACCACAAAAGTATAATTATCTTTTTGTTACATATTTGTTTTCTTGTTGACCCTTTACCAAGCAATCCCTGGTTTTTACGACCCTGAGATAGAAGCCTTTTGAAAACACTGGGGGAAAAGGAGAAAATGCTGGTGCCCAGCATTTTCTCCTATTCACACATTGTTTTCTACCCTGCTCGAAACAATTTAAATTTTTTGAGTTTCGTTTAATTTGTTGTTTGGAAGTTCTTTCAGTTTGGACCAGTCTAAAACTTTGTCATATTGTAAAGGGTTAACCGGTGTATTACAAACTGTCACATTACATTGTCCAGTGATTAATCAATTTTGAACCCGAAGAAAGTAAGATAACTATTAAGATATTTTTTGAGACAGTTATTGCCATTTTTTTGCATTGAATTCTTTGTGTAAAGCAACTATGTCTAAGCAGTGGCATTCAGATGCAGAACTCTTGTTATGGCTATACTTTTGAAAGACTTCAAGAAAATTAATGTATGTCTACATAAATTGGCTTCGTCTTGATGTCAATTTTTCTGTGATACAGGTAGCTCTGGTATATGGACAGATGAATGAGCCTCCTGGTGCTCGTGCCCGTGTTGCTTTGACTGGTCTTACTGTTGCCGAATATTTCCGTGACCAAGAAGGACAGGATGTGTTGTTGTTTATTGATAACATTTTCAGGTTTACACAAGCTGGTTCTGAGGTAAGCTAATTATTTAGCAGATCCCCTCTAGATAATATGCAATAAGAGTAGTTTTTGGGCTTTTAAACAGCATTAAAACTACTAGGGATAGTCAAATAAATGGTTACTCTTTTGATCAAGTACTGTGCAGTACATAAACGTTTGTCCTAATGTTTCAAATAGACAGAGAAGTTAAAGCCTAGTGTTATCAGTGTACATCAACAGGCTGGATACTGTATGTAGAATAGGGTAATGTGCGAGTAAAGCTAGTGGATATTAAAATATAAATTTGAAATGAGCATAACACTTGCAAAAAAAAAAGTTTGTAAAAAAGTGTAAAATCGAAGTGCATAAACAGTGGCTTGGGTTAGTTTGAAAAACTTGCAATTTTGTTTGACACCAAACTGCTAAGTGAAGGCAGATGCAAATTAATTACATATCAATTAAGGTGGTTGAAGTAGTTTTTGGATGGTAAGGTGTTGCATAACCCTTCACATTTTCTTTTTCATCTTATGCAATCTCTAGGAATTAAATGTGAAATTTTTAAGAATGGGGAAAGCCAGATAATAAAAACAAACAAGTCTGATTTTCATTCTTTGTTTCCCGAGCACCAGATTACTGATATTATTAATTGATACTGGACATTCAATCAAATGATTCAATGACTGAGCCACTCTTTTAAACATGGACTGAATCAATAGGTAGACTGGTCCTTGGACATCCAGAAAATTGATTAACCCTTTACCAAACATCAAATTTGAGACTGGTCCAAATTGACAGCACTTTCAGATGACAACAATAAACGTAACTAAAAACTGAAATTTGTTTCTAGAAGAGTAGAAAACATAGTGGGAAAAGGAGAAAATGTTGGTTACCAGCATTTTCTCCTTTTCCCACAATGTTTTCCAGAGGCTTCTATCTCAGGGTCGTAAAAACCAGGGCTCTTTTGGTAAAGGGCTAATCAGGTATATGTTCGCATCCCTATGAAAAATTAAACAATTACGAATTTTTTTTTCTTTGTTTGCTGCTGAAGTGCCTAATTTGGATTTTATGCTGGGAATAAAAATTTTGTCAAAAAAGATAAATACCATGAACTGCAACTGTAAAGGAACTGGATAGCATATATACTTTGAAGAAAGGTACCAGTGGTCTTGCAAAACCTCAGAAAATGTGAATAAATGAAGTTGTAGCAAGCTTGAATTCTGTTGACAAAAGGAGCATATGGCACTGAAATACTGTTGTAAATTGTTTTACATACCAACACATGACACTGAAATACTGTTGAAAATTATTTTACATACAAACACATAATTTCTGATATATATTATAACCCAATGATTGACTGCAGGTGTCAGCTTTGTTGGGTCGTATCCCATCAGCTGTAGGTTACCAGCCCACCCTGGCCACTGACATGGGTAGTATGCAGGAAAGAATTACAACCACAAGGAAGGGGTCTATCACCTCGGTACAGGCCATCTACGTACCAGCTGACGATCTGACAGATCCTGCCCCTGCCACCACATTCGCTCACTTGGACGCCACAACTGTATTGTCCCGTGGTATTGCAGAACTGGGTATTTATCCTGCTGTGGATCCTCTGGATTCCACATCTCGTATCCTTGATCCTAACGTAGTGGGCGATGAACATTATGAAGTGGCTCGTAGTGTACAGAAGGTATTACAGGTAGGTTAATAAGGATTATTTGTGAGTTGTGCCCAAGCCAGGGCCTGTGTTTAACCCCCTTCTAAACATGTCCATTCATGATCTACCAAGAGAAACCAGCTTTTTGAAAACGTTATTGGAAGAGGAGAACGCAGGTTATGAAAATTTCCTTTTTTCCCCCACATTGTTTCCAAAATCTTCTCTGTTTAACCCTTTACCCCATAAGGCATTTCTATGGTATCTCCAATTGACCCGAAATGACAGCAAGGATGAAGCCATTTCTTATGTGTAAATGACACCTTTTGATAGCATAGAAAACATTGTGACAAAAGTTGAAATTGCTCGTCACCTTTTGCCACAATGTTTTCCAAAGGCACCTACAAGCAATGTGTAGAAATGAGGAAATAAAACATTTGACAAATCTGAACAAAATCGCTTTTTGGTACAGAGTTAACTCTTTCCATTACATAGGCAACACAAGAAGCTTTTATTGACATTGTAGATCAAGATAAGACTTCACTCTGATCTCTGATCTACAAGGTCCACTTCTATATTCTAGATTGCGAATGGATTCTTTCTTGAGCTTGCAGCAGAACTGTATTTGTAACCTTTTAGAAAATGCAATTTATTTATTCAGTAATGAAAGACGGAATTCCTGTAAATAAATTCTCATGTTAACCCTTAAAGTGCTGAATTAAAACAAGAGACATTTTTAAATAGGAAAATCATCCGATATATTGCAGTACCAAGTTTTTTCTTTGCCAGAATATGTCAGAAAATAGTGGACAGTGTAGATCTAAGATCAGACTGCACGTTCTGTGCAGTCTGATCTTGATCTACACTGTCCACAAAAACAAGTTAAGTCGGTTCCACCGCTTTAAGGATTAACCTTTTGCCACACAATCTGGAGTTTTAACGACCCTGTTGGAGAAGGCTTTTGAAAACATTGCGGGAAAAGGAGAAAATGCGGGTAAATTAGCATTTTCTCCATTTCCCAGAATGTTTTCTTCCCCATCCAAAACAAAAATAATTATTTCAGTTATATTTGTCATCTGCAAATCCTTTCAGTTTAAGTCTAAAATTTTGTCCTTTGGTAACGTGTTAAACTTGTCATTTCAGGACTACAAATCCCTTCAGGATATCATTGCTATCTTGGGTATGGATGAATTGTCTGAGGAAGATAAACTTACAGTAGCAAGAGCACGTAAAATGCAGCGATTTTTATCCCAGCCCTTCCAGGTAGCTGAAGTTTTCACAGGCTCTGAAGGGAAATATGTACCTCTTAAAGAAACTATATCTGGTTTCAAGAAGATATTAGGAGGTGGGTGACATTTTCTATAGATCTTTTTGAGTACATTTGGTTACCCTTTGCATAGACAGAGTTTACTTTTAACAACAAAAACACTTTCCTCATATGCCTTTCTATTTGACAGCTTTCACACAGTGTAGGTAGCTACTTTTAAAAAATGTTATCAGTGATTTGTAAAGACTAATTACTCTTAGCAATTGTTCCTTTTTCCCCCACAATGTTTTCTTTATTGTTGACCGTTAATTTCCTTACCTTCAAATGGTTGCCCATTGTGAGATTTGTGATAGACTTTGGTAATTCTGTAAGTTTCTCTGTATAAGAAAAAGCTAAGCATGGTTTAAAACCATCAGATCAGTTACTCGTTTGTTAAAATATTGTGTTCTCTTCTAGTTTGTGGATTCTGTAATAGGTTATGTGAAATTTAACGACAGAGTAAGTATACAGTAAAAATTGCAGCCCCAAAATAGAGTTTAAGAGTCTCTGGTCACATTTTACTGGTCACATTTTACTTGTCTCTTTGACTGTTGGGTGAAATGATTATTGAAAACTGCTTGTTTGAATCCCAGGAATTAGATACAAATCATGAAATGGATATTTTCAATCATGAAAATACAATTAATGAGGATGCCTCCAAGGTCAGACCTTTATAACTGTACAGTTAGATCTTGATTTACAAAGTCAGTTACAGGGACTGAAGGAGTGAAATATGCCCCAAGTGGTACATGTTATGAAAAGAGTTTAGCCAAAGCACAAAGTATCTTGTTGACAGAAAATTGTCCCTGTATGTGTTTGTGACTCTTGAAGTGTTGAAGCCATTTCTAATTTTTCAGTGCCATAGGCAAACAAAGAAGCTTTTGCAGATGGCATTAGAGTTCCAGATAGAAGGGAGTGGTTTTGATTTAAAAGTTGAAAATGTAAATTATTCTTAACTCATTACCAAACGGCAATACGTTAGGCTAGTCCAAATCGAAAGCATTTGCAGACTACAAAATAAAAGTGACTGAAAATTTGAAATTTGTTTTGTGAAGGGTAGAAAACATTGTAGGAAAAGAAGAAAATGCTGGTTACCAGCATTTCTTCTCCTTTCCATACAATGTTTTCTAAAGGTCTCTTTCTCAGTAGGAATTGTGTGGTAATAGGTTAACTAAACCCTATGTTGTAGGTACTCATTAGAATTGTCTCGTGGAGAGAATTCTAATGAGCACCCACAACATAGGGGTTGGAAGAGAAATAATGGATTTAGAATACCATCACTCCCTCTTATCTGGGGCTCTGTAGCTTAGATTAAGATAAGACTGCACAGAATGCATTGTTTTACTTTGATCCCAACATGTCTACTTGTTTAGTCAAGCAGGCAAGATAAAAAAAAAAAAGTTTGAAAGAAAGTAATTTCAGTATATTATTGCTTTATTTTCTAGGTGAGATGGACCATATTCCAGAAATAGCCTTCTACATGGTTGGAAATCTGGCTGAAGTAGAACAGAAAGCAGTACAGATGGCTGATGAACAAAACTGAGTCGCCATCTAGCCAAAGGACACTAATATGATCCCAGTGTATATCACAAAACTGATACCTAATAGAAGTGTTAAGTTATTGAAAGCAGTGATATTTGAGCTGTACCTTTTGATTGGGTTTGAATTTGGTTTGAATTCAGATTTAACAAAACCATGGCAAGGATTGTACAGTCCGCCGGAAAAGACACAGAAGTTTATATTTCATACAGAACTGTAGATAATTTCATTAATAGTGCTTACATGGTTTTGAACTGAATAAATCTTTTAAAGATTGTTCTATTGGTGTTACTACTTTCAAAGTTTGTTGTTGTTTCTTTTATTCTGCTCTCACATTCCTGTTTGAGACGGAAAATATCTATACATCATTGCACTAAATAAGTCCCAAGTTTTCCCATATCAAAATTGAATGTAACTTAAGTTAGATCAAATCACACTTACTGCAGACAACGGCATCGAAACTAAAAAAGATTTAAGTTCCTTCTTGGGGATACAAAACAATGGGGAAAACCGAGAAAATTCTAGTTGCCAGAAAAAGAACCTTCTTTCATAGGGTCATTAAAACAAAGGACCGTGTTGTAGAAAATGAACCATGATATACCAAAAACATTTTACAAGAACATTAATTTTACATTTTAGCAATATTCTACACGTACATGTACTTGTTGCTTGCAGATGCTTTCAGTTTGGACCAGTCTTAAAGTAAGTCCTTTGATAAAGGAACAAATTGATAAAACAAACACAGATTGTGGTAATCCATTGATATTTGAGCTGCACTGTGAAAATGGGGCTCAACCCATTACCACACAATCCCTACTTTTGACGCCCCTGAGAAAGAAGCCTTTAGAAAACATTGTGGGAAAAGGAGAAAATGCTGGTAACCAGCATTTTTGCTGGTAACCAGCATTTTCTCCCTTTCCCACAATGTTTTCTACCCTGCTGGAAACAAATTTCCATTTTTGAGTTGCATTTATTTTGTCGTCTGCAAATACTTTCAATTTGGACCAGTCTAAAATTTTGTCGTTTGGTTACAAAGAATCAAGTAAACCCCCTTTTGCCGTAGTATGGCTCTTGTAATCTGGATTGTAGTTTTTGGGATTGCGCACCGAGTGATAAAGTGAAGGGTTCCTAACTTGAAGCCCTAGATCTTCACCCATAGCAGTGGGAGTGTTCTTGGGCAAGACACTTGACTATCTAGCCAAGTAATGGTGGTGAAGCTATAGAGATACATGGGAGCTGATGCTACTGACTGATTGCATGGTGTGTAACAATGTTTTCAACATTATTAAAGTTATATAGCAGCAGCTAGTCCACGTGTTCATCTTTTCCCATAGTTTTTAGCTCATCTTTACACAAAGTGCTGAAGGTGAGCTATTGTGATCGCCCTATGTCCGTCTTCCGTCAACTAGTTCTTTAAACATCTCCCAAACCACTGGGCCAAACATTGATGAAACTTGGCAAGGATGTTCCTTGGGTGAAGCTCGACCAAAAGTGATCAAAGAATTGAATTCCACCCATAACTCTGGTTGACATGGGAACAAAAAGGAAAAAAATACGAAATCTTTGAAAATCTTCTCTGAAACTAAATGCGTAGAGTTTTGATATTTGGTGTGTGGCATCTCCTAGTGGACCTTCACCAAGTTAGTTCAAATAATGCCCATGGGATCAAAACTGGCCCCACCCCTGGCGGGTCACAAGTCTGCGCATAGGAACAAAGAAGGAAAATTTTAAGAATCTTCTCTAAAAGTTGAAGGCGTAGAGCTTTGATATTTGTATGTAGCATCTCCTAGTTGACCTCTACCAAGTTAGGGCTGACTATCGGCCTGAAAAATGACTATCACTATATTTTTACTATTGCAGCATTGGTATCACGATACTATCACTATCGAGAGAACAATATCGTGATGCATCACGATACTATCGGGTTATGTAAAATCTTCCGTAATACCCGGTTTCCGGCAGTTGTTTGCGGGACTCGAGAGCAAATGTCGGATATTTGCTCCGCAAATTTGTCGTGTTCCCATCGTGTTTCATTATCATATAACATAAAATACATGCTACACGCTTTCTATCAGCAGTCTCTCCCTCTTTAAGAAATCCGAAATGGGCTCAAACATTGGCCTTTCCAACTAAACGATCTCAAAATTAGCAGCCAACACAGACGACATAAACACGTATAGTCGCACTCGATTAGTAAGTACGAAAAAGTCGTGCAAAATCGATCATGGACGATAAATAACATTTCCTATCATTTGCCGTTTATTCCAGCTATTGAGTACGTAAATATGAAAATTAACTCAAATTTATGACAATGTGTAACACACCTAAAAAAGATATGAGAAAATTTTGATGCTTTCTCGAACATATGGAATCGATCTTTAATGTCAAATAGGCGTACACTATAGACTGAAATCGAGCATGCCTTATAATAAAAGAAAGTACTTAGAGTCGATTCGAATCTATATTATTCTTAAGATTTCTTTCAACAAGAAACCCGATCAAACAGCAGATTAGATAAATCTAGCAAGCTAACAATAATTTCATGTACTGACTATCGAAACTATCGATAGTTAAACTATCGGCGATTGTTATCGATGTCGGACAGAGCAATCGATGCATTGCGATCGGGACAGTCACAATCGCGATGTATCGTTACACCCCTAACCGAGTTTGTTAAAATGATGCCCCTGGGATCAAAACTGGCCCCACCCAGGGGGTCACAAGTTTGAGCATTGGAACAAAGAAGGAAAACTTTAAAAATCTTCTTCTCTGAAACTAGAAAGGGTAGAGCCTTGAAATTTGGTCTGTGGCATCTCCTAGTGGACCTCTACCTAGTTTGTTCAAACATCGTTACTTTCAAAAGTGGAAAATTCTTGAGAGTACGACCAAGAATGTTCATTAGACTGGTTGATGAATACAGAATCAAGATGTTAAAGAATGACTTGCGCTGTTACCTTCCATGTTAAAGATAAGCCAAAGTCCCCTTGTCCATTGTGTGTCTACATTTCTATGATTCAATGTTCAAGCCTGGCCAAAGCTATTCTATAACCAATCTCTGTTTTTAGTTCTTCATGTCATGGCCCATACTCATAAACCATTCATAGAATATTCTCTGTTTTATTTAGCACATTATATTTATAGTGTGTTATATTTAGAAAGTGACAGCTTCTGATTGGCTAAACCAAATGGTCTAGCCAATCAAAAGTTGTTTTACTTCTAAAGGCTACCCTTGTCCATTGTGTGTCTACATTTCTACAATTTAATGTTGAAGCTTGGACAAAGTTATTCTATGACTAATCTCTGTGATAATATTCTTTTTGCTATTTTAAATTTAGAAATTAACACAGCCTCTGATTGGCTAAACCAAATGGTTTAGCCAATCAGAGGTTGTGTTACTTATGAACTTAAATAATGTTGGAGAATAAGACTGAAAATTTTCTTAGGAATGGTTGTGAATATGGATGCATACAATGAAGATTGGTTTGATTTGCTACCTTCAATTTTGAAGCTTCACTCAAGAAAGTCTCTATCTACATTCCTTCATTTCAGGTCCACACACGCTGTTATTTTCAAAGGAACTTCTTAACCCATTGTTAAACAGTTTTTTAAACCAATTTCATCTTTATTTAATGAAACTATGTCCTATGTCCCAAATGAAATGTCCCATGTCCCTATGAAGCCTATGTCCCAAATGTTGCCCCTGATGGTTGCAAGCTTGCTTTCATTCTCTTGAGGCTATCAAAGACATATTATTGAGGTTGTTTCCAGTGTTAACCCTTTACCACACAATCCTGTCTTTTAACAACCCTGTGAAAGAAGCCTTTAGAAAATATTGTGGGAAAAAGAGAAAATGCTGGTGACTAGCATTTTCTCCTTTTCCCCAACGTTTTCTTCCCTTCCCGAAACAAACTTCAAGCTAATTTTTGAGTCACGTTTATTTTGTTGTCTGCAAATGCTCTCAATTTGGGCGAGTCTAAAATTTTGTTGTTTGGTGAGGAGTTAAATCAATGGCAAATTCCCCAAGTTACTTCACTTCATACACCTTCTATTGATTTTTCACCTGTATTTACAAGGCTGACTAGATTCTACACACTATCAAATTTTAACAGCTTTTGTTGTCTCTCTGGATGTACAGATGTATCTATCTTTAACCCATTACCACACAATCCCTACTTTTGACGCCCCTGAGAAAGAAGCCTTTTGAAAATACTGTGGGAAAAGGAGAAAATGCTGGTAACCAGCATTTTCTCCTTTTCCTAGAGTGTTTTCTACCCTTCCCAGAACAAATTTCAATTTTTCAGTCACCTTTATTTTGTCGTCTGCAAATGCTTTCAATTTGAACCAGTCTAAAATTTTGTCGTGTGGTAAAGAGTTAATAAAATTGACACTGGCTTGAGCTGTGCTGTGTCCATTTTCTGTCTACACTCCCAACATTAGGACATTGAAGAGGCTGAAGGGATAAAACTATTAAGTTTATGTTCTGACTGCGACTCAGGATACACAGTGTCCATTCTCTGAGGGATTGACAGTTATGCCTTGCTCACTCTTTGCTATATCCATTCTCCATGCACATTCCCTATATGTCAGGACACGGAGGAGGGATTCCAGCAATAATGATGTTGTGTATCCAGATTGCTCAATTTGTCCATACAGTCACTGGACAGTGTAAAAGAGGAAATGTCTAAATTGTCTCTTATATGTGCTGGATTAGTGGATTTAGGGATAACACCTGTATGGATATAAAATGAATATATACAAGGATGAAAAAGAAACACAGGGTAACCTTTCAAGGTAGTTTAGAGGTGTGTAACTTGATTGAGAATTCTAAATTATGATTTTATGTTTACCACCGACCAGTTTTGAATATTTTGACGAAATTTCATTTCAGTGTGGCCAACAGGAAATGAGAAAATGGCTTCTTACTGACAGTACCCCTTCCTCAGTGAAAAAAGTAGTGACTGACTACATATGGAGACTCCAGGCTTGTTCAATATGTCATAAGGTACCCTGCGTTTCTTTTTCGTCCTAGTATAGTAAAAACTGCTCTGATGGCCAGATCTTGAAGGCATACAGTGTACGTGGATATATACATGTGTTGAGAAAATTTTTCGAAATAACAATTAGAGACATTTTGGGCACAGAAATGTTTTCAAGGTCAAAACACTTGTGACTTGTTGGCATACTTGTGGTAAAATATGCTAACAGATAAATTTACTAATTTTTCAAATTTGCGAAATTGCAAACGTTTCCAAATATACAGTGCATCTTGTTGCAAGTATAACACAAATGTATCTGTAGTAAGCAAAGACCTGTTTGACTCTTGTTTTTTGACAGTTTGAGTTTTAATGACCCTGCGGAAGAAGCCTTTAACCCTTTACCCCATAAGGCATTTCTATGGTATCTCTAACTGACCCTAAATAACAGCAAGGATTCAGCTGTTTCTTATGTGTATATATGACACTTTTTGATAGCATAGAAAACATTGTGGCTAAAGGTGAAATTGCTCGTGACGAGCAATTTCACCTTTTGCCACAATGTTTTCCAAAGGCTCCTACAAGCAGTGCATAGAAATGAGTATCTATGGAGTAAAGGGTTAAGGCTAGTAAGCAGCATTTTCTCCTTTTCCACAATGTTTTCTACCCGTTCAAAGAAAGGCACATTTCCTAGTTTGACGTCTGAACACACTGTAGATTTGGGCAAATCCAAAATTTAATATTTGGTGAAGAGTTAACGCTTTAACAATGAATCTTGTCTTTTAACGAATCTGAAAAAAACCAGCTTTTAACAACATTGTGGCAACAGTAGGAAATACTATTAACCACAATTCCCACAAAATCTTTTAAACTTTAATGCAATGACCCGAGAAAGAAGGCTATTGAAACCACTGTGGAAAAAGGAGAAAATGCTGGTTACCAGCATTTTCTCCTTTTCTCAGAATGTTTTCTACTCTATCAAGGACAAATTTTATCATTTGGGCCACACTTAATTTGTTGTCCGCAGATGCTTTCAATGTGGACAAGTCTAAAATTTTGTGTTTGATAAAGAGTTAACAGATGAATTCCATCACAACAGCTGCACTGGGTAATTCCTGTTACAGATGGAGTCCTTAACCTTTTCCCTAACAAGCCCTGGTTTTTACGTGTCTACAGTACAGGTTTAGTTTAAACATATTTATTTTACATCGACTGAGAAACAAGTTCTTACAACTTATACTAATCTCTCTCGATTCTGCTTCCTGGGAACTACACCAGTACTCGCGTACTTTTGTGGTGTCCGTGGTTGTGAGGTAGAGCGTCGGCCTCATAACCTAAGGGTCCTGAGTTCGATACCTGGGAGTGGGTGTCAACTTTGGGATTTTTCATTGGCCCACACATTCGGCGCGAGTACAGTACAAGTCTTTTGAAAACACTGTAACGAGCAATTTCTCCTTTTCGCACAGTGTTTTCTATCCTTTAGGAGAACTTTCTACCATTTTCATCAACTTTTAAATTGTTGTCTGCAAACTCTTTCAGTCTGGAAGAGTCTAAAATTTGTCGTTTGGGCAACAGTTAACAGTAGATAAATCAAATGGATTTCCAAGTTAAGAATTAATAATTGCAATTTCAATGCTCTTTTTGCCAGAACAGCAGACACTCTTTCATAAAGATATATTCTTGGTGTGAAAAAAAAAAAAAAAAAACCAATGTAATTTTAAAATTTCTCTTTGCCCCGCAAGTATACAGCCATTTATTGAAAATAACACTGAACACTTTGTGCAATCTAATCTTGAGTTTCTCTGCACACTCCGGACAGTCTGATGTTGATCTACATTGTATGCAAAAACCAGCTAAGGGTGTGATTAACCCTTTTGCAATCAGTCTTATGTAGTAAACAACCCTGAGGAAAACAAGCTTTTGAAAACAATGTTGGAAAAGGAGAAAATGCTGGTAACCAGCATTTTCTCCTTTTCCAACAATGTTTTCTGTTGTTTCAAAAGCAAAATACTGAGCAATATTTGATTTGACAAAGGCAAATGCTTTCAAGGTGGACCAGCCTAAAACTTTGTTGATAGAATAAAGAGTTAAAAATAACATCAAGCACTATCTTACCTATATTTTGTTGAATAGCCCATTTCAGTAACACTTGGGCAGGGGACTTCCCATGTTTAGATGCTATCTCAGATACGACTGGGTCTGTCAAAAGCTGAAAACAGCAAGAGGACTAGGCGATTGGGTTTGGAATTAAAATGTTTTTCAAATTGTTTTTAATAAGGTGAAAAAAAACCTCACTGCCAGAAATACTGAAAATGGTGGTTACCTGCATTTTCTCCATTGCCCACAATGTTTTTTAACTCAACAGGGTCTTTAGAACATGGGATAGTGTGGAAAAGGATTAAGCGTGATTAATCCAAACCCAAATATTCCTTGCAAGCCACTGGCTGCTTTTCCACATAACCATTGCTGAAGCAATGGCCAGCAGTGAGAGAGGAATGAATCCTGTCACAATGACTTTCATCAATTCAGCATTGTTTTCTCCTTTTTTGAAAGTGTTTTCAAAAGACTTTTGCTTCAGCGTCTTTAAAACTTGGGCTTTTTAGGTAAAGAGTTGACCCTTTCCCAAATGGCTGTCCCAAACTCAAAGTGTTCGCAGATGACAATTTCGAATTTGATGAGAATGGCAGAAAGTTTTCCAATAGGCTATAAAACACTGTGGGAAAAGGAGAAATTGCTCGTTACGAGCAATTTCTCCTTTACCCACAGTGTTTTCTAAAGATTTGTACTGCAGACACGTAAAAAGCAGGGCATGAAAGAGTTAACCCTTTCCCAAACAAGTCCTGGTTTGTACATGTCTGCAGTACAAGTCTTTTGAAAATTCTGTTAAACATGGACAAGTCTACATTTAATTGTGTGGTAAGGAGATAAATTTGGCTCTCTAAGATGCTGAACAAAATAAAAATTAGAACTGCCGACTCACTTTGTTGTTATCTGTCGTAGTTCCAAGAGATGAATAGGCCTGAAACAATATCTGATTCTTCTGACAAAAGTCTAGCAGATTTTTCTGAACCAAATGTGGATGATATTCTATCTATAGGAAAAAATAGAAAAGTTAAAATTCTTTTTGCAGAGAAAGAGTAGAAAAGTCTGAATTATCAATTTCTAAGGGGTGGTTTGGATTAGATTATAAAGCAAAGGTGTAGAGAAAAGATCAGATAGTATTCTGTGCAGTTTGATCTTAATCTTTACTGGCTACATTTACCATGCCTACACACACTTTGTGCAGTCTGTTCTTTATTATCACTGGCTACATTGACAATGCCTTCACATATTCTGTGCAGTTCTGATCTTTATCATCACTGGCTACATTTACAATGCCTTCACATATTCTGTGCAGTTCTGATCTTTATCATCACTGGCTACATTTACAATGCCTTCACATATTCTATGCAGTTCTGATCTTCATCTTCACTGGCTACATTTACAATGCCTACACACACTTCGTGCAGTCTGATCTTTATCCTCACTGGCTACATTTATAATAACTAGACACATTCTGTGAAGTTTTGATCTTAATCTACACTGGCTACATTGACAATGCCTTCACACATTCTGTGCAGTTCTGATCTTAATCATCACTGGCTACATTTACAATGCCTACATTTTTTGCAGTTCTGACCTTTATCATCACTGGCTACATTTACAATGCCTACACACACTTCGTGCAGTCTGATCTTTATCCTCACTGGCTACATTTATAATAACTAGACACATCCTGTGAAGTTCTGATCTTAATCTACACTGGCTACATTGACAATACCTTCACACATTCTGTGCAGTTCTGATCTTTATCATCACTGGCTACATTTACAATGCCTACATACACTTTGTGTAGTCTGATCATTATCATCACTAGCTACATTTACAATGCCTTCACATATTCTGTGCAGTTCTGACCTTTATCATCACTGGCTACATTTACAATGCCTACATTTTTTGCAGTTCTGATCTTTATCTTCACTTGCTACATTTACAATGCCTACACACACTTTGTGCAGTCTGATCTTTATCATCACTGGCTACATTTACGATGCCTTCACATATTCTGTGCAGTTCTGATCTTTATCATCACTGGCTACATTTACAATGCCTACATACACTTTGTGTAGTCTGATCTTTATCATCACTAGCTACATTTACAATGGCTACATTTTTTGCAGTTCTGACCTTTAGTCCCTAAATTTAAAATATAGATCTGCACACACTCTGTGCAGTCTGATCTTCATCTACACTTCAGACATTTTTATATTGCCCCCCTTCCCCCCAAGATACACACACATTGTATACCACACTTAGCTCAGCACATAGCTGATGACTGATGATATAGAAGATATTTGTCTTTTTTGGTGAAAGATTGAAATTTATTTCATCGAGTGGACACCATCGGTAATATTTTCATGAGTGGCACAGCCACAAGTGAAAAGATTACCGATGGTGTTCACGAGATGAAATAAATTTCCATCTTTCACTGAAAAAAACAAATATTCTATTTATTGCTTTTAACCCTTTCTGGGAGGAGCTTTATTAAAATCCAGTACAGTTCTTTACCGTTATTCCCCGTGGCATACCCCTCCTGCATAGCAATGCATTACAATATTACATCAAGTGCGAGAAATGTAAGGTATATGATGTCATATTTCCCATCTGGTTGTTAGGCACGCGCAAGTTATCTAGGCAACAAGAATGTGAAAATCGGTATTTTCACTGGTGGTACCAGTGTAAAATAAAAAAATATTTTCACTGCTATTTCTCGATATCCTACTGGAAAGCATGAAATGAACATTCATACTTCTGTTGGAGAGTGTTTAGAGAGTGTTCTGATAAAACAAATCTTCCTGTAATTGAGCCATGCTCTGTCAAAAGGGGGAATAATATAACACTGTGATGTGTTACGGGAGACCACTCCTTCCTGCATGGCATTCTCCCGATTCAAATACAATACCTGGCTACTGCGTCAGGGAGATATCTCTTTGGCTCAGTGGTTAGGGTATTGGTTTTGCGTACGGGAGTTCGGAGTTCGAATCCCGCTCCGATCCTTATTTCTGCCATGCATTTATTCATTTGTTTCTTTGTTACGGACTTCGTTCGTAAGATGGGGGCTCGTCCGGGATTGGCCATTGAGCCATTAATCCCATTTGTTGTCCAAAATCGGACTTCCTGCCTAATAAGGCTTTGAGTCATCAATAAATGATGACTTTAAGAGGGGGTGTGTTACGGGAGACCACTCCTTCCTGCATGGCATTCTCCCGATTTAAATACAATACCTGGCTACTGCGTCAGGGAGATATCTCTTTGGCTCAGTGGTTAGGGTATTGGCTTTGCGTGCGGGAGTTCGGAGTTCGAATCCCGCTCCGATCCTTATTTCTGCCATTCTTACGAACGAAGTCGGTAACAAAGAAACAAATGAATAAATGCATGGCAGAAATAAGGATCGGAGCGGGATTCGAACTCCGAACTCCCGGACGCAAAGCCAATACCCTAACCACTGAGCCAAAGAGATATCTCTCTGACGCAGTAGCCAGGTATTGTATTTAAATCAGGAGTATGCCATGCAGGAAGGAGTGGTCTCCCGTAACACCATGCATTTATTCATTTGTTTCTTTGTTACGGACTTCGTTCGTAAGAGATGCAAGGAAAATTTACTTTCACAGCTGACAAACTATGCGCACAGTGTGCCCACTGTATTTGTGGAATAAGAAATGAACAAGCAATTTAGTTGAAATAATATATCCCCGCTGAAAAAAAAACTGTGAAACTTAAAATCGCTCCCAGTCGGCCATTTTGCATCGAATAAAAAAAAACAAAAACACAGTCTCCGCAAAATGGGTTATTGTACACATGTATAAAGTTTCATGAAATTTGGTCAAATCGTATTGGAGATATTCACTGGGACGGACACATGGATGGACAGAAAACGCTTTACTGTATACCACTGCCTTTGGCAAGGGATAACAAAAATCCAGATTAGGCAGGCAGACTGAAGCAACCGGTGTGGGAGCCTAGATTAAATCTTTACCCAATGACAAAAATTTAGACTGGTCCAAATTCAAAGCATCTGCTGGCTACAAAACAAATGAGATTAAAATTGTTCAATTTGTGAAAAGAAAGAAAACGTTGTTGGAAAAGGAGAAAATGCTGGTTACCAGCATTTTCTCCTTTTCCCACAATGTTTTCAAAAGTCCTTTCTCTTTGAGTTCGTTTAACTCTTTACCACACAAGAAAATTTTAGACTGGTCCAAGTTGAAAGCATTTGCAGACGACAAAATAAAGGTGACTGAAAAATTGAAATTTGTTCTGGGAAGGGTAGAAAACACTGTGGGAAAAGGAGAAAATGCTGGTCACCAGCATTTTCTCCTTTTCCCACAGTGTTTTCGAAAGGCTTCTTTCTCAGGGGCGTCAAAGGTAGGGATTGTGTGGTAATGGGTTAAACCAAGGATAGCATGGTAAACAATCAACTGAGAGAAGTACATGTATGTAGATTTATTTTATCACAAGGAGCAGCATCACTATGCTACGACTTTATAACAAATACGACCAACCTGTAAAACTGCAGGCTGTATGGTACAATGTGTTATTAGCTCCTTTAGATGTCTCTCTTCATAGTTGGACACACCAATAGCCTTTAATTTTCCTAAAAATAACAAACAAACAAAAATAGAGATACATGTAGCCAGGTACAGGTATTTGGTGATATATTGTGCGGCCGTATCGACATGTGATTCGGTAGCTCAGTTGGTTAGAGTGCAGTAACGGTATTCCTGAGGCCCTAGGTTTGAATTCCGGTCTAGCTGGGATATTTTTCACCACCTGTTACATATACAACTAGAGCTACTAAACGTGATTACCTCCCCCCCCACACACACACACACCAGCTCCTTTTCACAAAAACAGGTCTTTGTCACAGAATGCAGAATGGTTTAGTACAAAAGTATGAGTTGAAAAATGTTCAAGGGTAGAAAACTCCAAAACAAATCATAGCAGTGTCATGAAAATTCTGCACTTCATATACATAGGAACACTGTGTGTAAATTTGAGTTCAGTACCTCAAAAGGTGTTGGAGTATTTCGCCGGACAAATTTGTGTCTACATACAGGCGGACAGACAGACTAGCAGGCAGACAGACTGACAGATGGAACAGAATTCGTCACAGGACAGTAAGATATCTTACCTTCTTTGTACAATTCTTCCATATCCCTCCAGCTCTCATATCTCATTTTAACATTTGACTGGTCTTCAGGTTTTTTACCTTGTGTACCAGGCCAGTGGATTAAGTACAAATCTAGGTAACCAGTCTTCAAATTTCTAACAGATTCCAGGCAAGCTCTTCGACAGTTTCCAGCACCTTGATCTTTTGGTCCTAGAAAAGTTCATACACTGCATCAAACATTAAAACACAGAAAAAAAAATGTTACAGTAAGTTCCCATCTAGAACAAATTATTTTAGTGTATGACAAACTACAGTTAGGATATTATGCAAAACATAATAAAAACACAAGAGCAGCACATGTGGGTGCCAACTCTCAGCTGCAGTTGTTCTAAAAATAGTTTTTCTGGCTGCTGTTGCTTGTAGAAATAGATTTTCAGCAAAATTATTAAGTTAAAAAAAATGTCAAAAATATTACGATGCTTTAACTGTCCTTTTTTATGGGTTCCCCTTACCACAAGTAAAAACCAAGTCAGAGTCTGAATTAACCCTTTACTCCATAGATACTCATTTCTACACATTGCTTGTAGGAGCCTTTGGAAAACATTGCGGCAAAAGGTGAAATTGCTCGTGACGAGCAATTTCACCTTTGGTCACAATGTTTTCTATGCTATCAAAAGATATCATTTACACATAAAAACGGCTTCATTTTTGCTGTTATTTAGGATCTATTAGAGATGCCATAGGAATACCTTATGGGGTAAAGGGTTAAATATTTTCAGAAATACCATTTATAAAATGTAAAAGATTCCGCAAGTCAACTTAGGCAAGGACAGTAACAACTATACTGTTTCTTTGAAAACATCTAAAAACTATAAAATGCTGATATCAAGGTACCACAAGCAACAAAGTAATAGTCACAAGTTTACTCTTAACCACACAGTGCCACTTGAAGGACCCTGAGAAAGAAGCCTTTGGAAAAAATTGAGGGAAAAGGAGAAAATGCTGGTTACCAGCATTTTCTCCTCTTCCTACAATGTTTTCAGAAGTTTTCTTTCACTGGGTGGTTAAAATTTGGGACTGTGAGATAAGAAGTTAACGGTAAGTTGTAATGTCTTAACCCATTACCAAATGACAATATTTTAGACTGGTCCAAATTGAAAACATTTGCAGACGGCAAAATAAAAATGACCGAAAATTTGAAATTTGTTTTGTGAAGGGTAGAAAAGATTGTGGGAAAAGGAGAAAATGCTGGTTACCAGCATTTTCTCCTTTTCCCACAATCTTTTCTCTAAAGGCCACTTTCTCAGGGGCGTCAAAAGTAGGGATGGTGTGGTAATGGGTTAACTCATTACCAAACCAAAACCACAAGTAAATTTCAGGTTTTGAGTTGACTTAACTGTGCTGTCTGCAAATGATTTCAATATGAACAAGTGCAAACTTTCGTTGCTTAGTAAAGAGTTCAATTATACCAAGTTTGCTGGTAATGAATAGGTCCTCCCTCGTCATTTTATGTTTGGGCAATAACTCAATAAGGGCATCGCCTATGTCTGCCTCATTTCTGTAAACTGCTGCTGTATCTGTAAAAAAAATAGAATAAAAAATAATGAGCCGTGTTTTTTTTGAAAAAGGGGCTTAACCCTTTACCAAACAATGACAACTTTTGATGACCCTGAGGAAGAGGTCTTTTGAAAACATTGTGGGAAAAGGAGAAAATGCTGGTAACCAGCATTTTCTCCTTTTCTCACAATGTTTTATATCCTGCTGAAAACAAATTTCAATTTTTGAGTCATGTTTATTTTGTCATCTGCAAGTGCTTTCTATTTGGTCTATTCAGAAATTTGATCGTTTGGTAAAGGTTTAATACATCTGCGATAAGTGTTGCAAAAAGTTGACCCAAGTCAGCCTGTGCAGTAAAGGCTTACCTGAGCCAATACTTTTTGCTATCGATCAACTTTTTGTATGTCCAAGGAATGACAAGTCTATCTCCTGATCAGTGTTAAAAACTTGCTAAAAACAAGCACAGATGTATCTTTAAAGGTGGGTGTCTAGGTTTTTCACATCTCATCAATTTAAAAAATATAAATATCACTGAAATTTATTTGAAAAACATTACAAATCATCAATAATTAAGAATCATAAAATTACCCCCAAAATTTTTTTTGATGGCATTACCTTAATTAAAAGGCTACATAGCCTCTTAAGCTATTTTCAGATTTCCTGCCAAAAATAAAAAAAGCATTGCAGGAATTTAAGCGACTGGTTTGTGACTAATGACGCTTAAATTCCATAACATAACAAACATGTGATTATTTTCCATATTTTCTTCTTCGGACGCCATGTTTGAAGCTTAGTCTATATAATTTCGGTATGTACATGAGCAAGTTGCTCATGTAAAAATAGACCGTGTTTCCCGTCAGTGTCGATCTGGGCTGCAGTAAATCTCTAATTTCTCTTGTTGTCGGATGGTTTTCGACTACTGGGGTTTTATGAATGAAAATTATAAGGTTTTGGGAGTATGTGGATGATTTTTTTGTATTTTTATAACATTTTTGTGCCAAAATCTGAAGGGCCACCTTTAATTTGGACCGGTCTAAAATTTTCATCATCTGCTAAAGGGTTATTTGCACTTACCGATGGATCTGTAACCAGCACCTAAAGCTGCATCTAGTGTCTTGTATATTAGATCTTTGCCTTTAATCTTAAATGTTCCAACTGAAATGAATGTGAGAAGTAAAAAATAATACCATTTTGGGTTGATATTATCCTTTTAACCCTTTGCAATAAAATCCTGAGATTACCGTAATCAAATGATCCTGAAGACCGGGGTTTTTGAAGACATTTTGGGAAAAGAAAAAAAGGCTGGCAGCCAGCATTTTCTCCATTTCCAACAATGTTTTTTTTAACCCTTTCTCACACAACTTTCCCTTTTGAGCTCTATTTAATTAATTCTGTGTAAATACCATCAACTTGGAAATCCAGAATGTTATCCATTGGCAGTGGATTAACCCATCCTCGGATACCCCGGGGTCTCCCTATTTGCTACGCTACATTGACCCCTGGGACAATTGACTAATAAAACTTTGAATCAGCCGCCGAAAATCGATACGAAACGTCATAGCGTACAGTCCACTCGCCCATCACAAAATGATGATGGAACCAATGAAAAGCCAGCATTCGGCCAGCGGTAAAGCGAGGGAAATTCAATTAATTGTCCCAGGGGTCGATGTAGCGTAGCAAATAGGGAGACCCTAGGGTATCCGAGGATGGGATTAACCCATTACCACACGATCCCTAATTTTGATGCCCCTGAGAAAGAAGCCTTTTGAAAACACTATGGGAAAAGGAGAAAATGCTGGTAACCAGCATTTTCTCCTTTTCCCACAGTGTTTTCTACCCTTCCCAGATCAAATTTCTATTTTTAGTCACCTTTATTTTAATTGTTGTCTGCAAATGCTTTGAATTTGGACCAGTCTAAAATTTTCTCATGTGGTAAAGAGTTAAATGATACTTATTCATAATCTGAAGAAGAAAGATATTATTTGTCAATTCAAAAGTTTTCTCTGAAGCTCTATTGGCCACTTGAATCCTCAATTATTTGACTTTCTTGTCAAAACTGACTTTAAAGGCCTTTGTTACCCAAAAAAGCCTAGATATCAGAGAATCTATCTTAGCAAGATTCAAATTTTCTTGACTTATGCTCACAGCATGATCACAACTAGCAAAAACCACTCAATAATTGGTACAAATTTGCCAATAAAAAACTTTGCATGCAATTACAAATCAGATATTTGTACTCTTTACTTTATGATCAACCTTACCAAAACCACAACTAATTCATGTTTCAGTCTAAAAATGATGCAGCAGGTATTTATAATTGTGTAGTGTGTAAGATTGCATTTTTTCACTTTTTCGTCATTAAACAGTTATGCATTACATGTTATCATTTTGTTTTGACATGGGACTTTCTACCTGAAAATGATTTGGGGTATGTGGGTTGCTGTTCCATTGAAGTACATGTAATCAAACATGTCTTTATGAATTTTGGCTTTCGGCATAATACCGCCAAAAGCCCCTCTACTATATACAGCCCTATGCATACATGTGGTTTTGTTTTACAGGCATAATACCGGAAATGTCCCACCACGTTATAACGAAAATCCATGAAAATCTAAATCGTGTGCCAAAAGAATTTTAATTTCTTAAGGATACATCAAATACAATATTGGTTTACAGAGTAAAGCACAGAATTTCATTATCTTTTAATTTATAAAACGGTACAACATGTGGGCTATACAGTAGTACAGATAACCGTCCCCAAAGGCAATGTTAGTTTTCGACTGGTCGCCTCTGGGTACAGAAACAAGCCGGACAAAATCAGTTGAAAGTTCCGCACAGATTTTGTGCGCAAGTTTGAACTCCCATAATTTCACTAATAGACCACAAAACTAGGATTTAAACATACATATACATGGATCCGTGGAAATCGATATTTGATCAATCAGGACATCGCATTTATTCTACCCGATGTCCTACCTTGGTGTCTGCTATTTCGGCTCACAAATAAACGACTGTTAACGTTAGAAGAATGCAATTCTCTTTATTTATGTTGTGTTTTTAACGTTTGAATTTTAAAAAAAAAAATTAAAAAATGTGCTTTGCGAACGTGTACCGATGACGTGAGATCACGCAGAGGCTATAGACAAGTTTAAATTGTGATGATTACTGAAAATTTGAACTTATGCAAAGAGCTGATCAGGGCTGGATAATGGATTAATTCAAAGTATTCTATAATTTTTCCTCTCTGACAGAGAAAACTGGAAAACAAAGGTCAAAATAGACCTATATGAAGTATTAATAAAAAGAAAATACTTTTACTTGAATATCTAACATTGTTCAATAACCTATGCAAATCCAAAAAGTGGCCGCATAACTTGTCACCAATGTTTCAATTTGACATTAATCTTAACCCATGGAGCATGAAGAATATGCTGAATGTGTACTGGGATCGTATATACGATCTCTGATGTGTAGATATAGATCAGATTGCAAATTACATGATGATTAGTCTTGGGATTTACAGAACCTGCTGTTTACAATAAGCACTTTAACGTGTAGTTCTTCCTCACTAGGAATATATTTCAATTTTAAAAAAAGTCCAAATATGAAAGAGATTACCGGAGCATCTCATTGAGACTAGGCTGTACAGGTGGCGGGGCATTTGTCGGTATTATGCCATTTTAGGAATTAAAAGATAAATTAATGAAATTCTGTGCTTTATTTCGTAAACCAATATTGTATTTGATGTATATGGCATGAATCCATAAAAAATAAAATTCTTTTGACAGACAATTAAGATTTTCATTGGTTTTTGTAGCATAGTGGAGAGCGTTTTCCAGCATTATGCCATAAATTCATTTGTATCAGTTTATAGGTGTATGCTTAAGTGAATTACGCGCTTCGGTCGGATGATAATGAGTATAATACATGCAAGAAACAAACAGATGCAAGCAACGAACTCCAGATAGGACTATCTGAACTAGGTTCAATATGTAGAGTCACCGTTTCTTCAAGTTTTTATTCAATCGGACAAACTTACGGCCAATTTGAGGCATATCAGTTCCTGTACAAAGTCTAAATGTCATGTCCACTTGCGTGATGTTTATTTAGTGCACAGACAGTTTTCTAAAGAGTTTAATTTCGATAAAACGCCTTCGGCTTGTGCAAGGAAATTTTTAACCATTACACCGCTGTAAACAAATCGTTTGAGCGCTTACTTCTGTATATTGAAAGCGTCTGTAACACCATGAGTGAATAATTTATCAAAGATACAGAAAAATAAAGAAAAAGCTTCAATTCTCTGAAAACGTAGTGACAAGGTAAGTAAATTGAACGAGAATTTATTTATATTCACGATATGGTTTGCACTGTCATCAAAAAAGCTTGTCATTCAACAAAGAAAAAGAAATGACAGGTTCCAGTATGGAAATGTGGAAGAAATCATCCCCTGGAAAGATCATACCGACTTTCGTTAGTGGACGGTTTTCCCTACAAATTGTCATCTGCAGACCAATAAGCCTAAAATCCATGTTTTGTCAATTTTGTTAAAAGAGTGCTTCAGAGAAAAGTTCAATTTTTGTTTTACTAGTATCAGTTCGGTTAAACTATCCACAGGAATTTGACATTCTATAACCAAAATAAATGATAAAATAAAAAATCTCCCCTATATAATATAAACACAAGGAATGCAATGTCTCGATTGCGGCACCAACATGAGACAGCCTTTCCCATAAAAAATCGCCCTCGAAACAAATATTGATCATAATGTCTTTTCGACAATTGTGGTTCATCAAGGAAGCGATTCACTGACGTCACTGGAACGGTCCAATATGGCTAAAGTCTCTAGAGTTACCTCGCTTGATGGGAAATTTCCCAATTCATAAGGGTCAAATATCTTTTCTTTAAAAAGGAATACGGTCAAATACTTTTTTTAGTTTCTTCTAGAAAAATCTTAAGTATCATATGATGTCCCTAAATGTATCTTAAAAACGAAAAAAATAATAGTAATTAATACGTAATCCAAAAATACACTTCCTGGGAAACCTGTGACATCAGCGAATGGCTTCCTCAATGGATCGAAATTGTCAAAAAAATTGTAAGACATGACGGATATCTCTGGTTAAAAGGTGTCTACTGCGGTATCACAGAATGTTGCAGGTACACTGTTGTGTTGTCTATTGATAGGCTATAGGAATTTATAATCAATGTTTGTTTCGTGGGTGATTTTGCAGATGACAGATGAGTTAATTATTGTTTCTTGTTTACAACATTTTTTGATCCATTTGTCTTTCTTTCTGGCGTATTTTCACCTCTCACCTCTGCTGAAGCATGTGAGAAAAGTAGTCGGTGGCTTTGGAAAGAAAGTTGTGTTAATACGGGTATTGGAAAGCCAGGAAACATAATGTGCGTCACCGTCCACCACGATGTGACCTTAGCTGTTAAAGTGGCGTTAAACACCAACATAACCAACCAAGATCCATTGGTCAGTACAAACAAAGGTATTAGGTATGCTTGATTTTTGGAAAGAAAATGTTCAATTTTCAGGGAGAGTAATTTATTTTGATGTCATTTTTTATGCTCAGAATGAGATGAATATTAAATATTAAGTAAGGTTTCTATCGTCCATTGTTTTTTATTTGAGAACTTAAGCATTTATGTCACTGACAACATATACATGTATATTGCGCTTAAGATGTGGAAATTTTTTTCTCAAAGCATTCTTTGAATGATGTCATTGGTATTTTGGTGTGAAGGATACTTGAATAGACCTGCCTGTATTCATAAATATAATTTTGTATTTGAGTTTGAAAAAAAAAATATGCATTTTTTCTGAATTCATGGAATTCATGGAAAGGGGAGCCAGTTTAGTGCATTGTATTTATTTGAAAATCAGTGGAGCCAAATAGGGCCATCATGACCCACTTGTTTTACTTTACTTCTCCAGATGCAGGATGTTTTAGTCTACATTTCTCTCCTCTTCATGTATTATGCAATCATAGCCTTTGGAATGACAAAGGTCACACAACAATTGGTGTCATGATAATACCAGTAATTAACTCCTTACCAATCAGCAGATTTTTTGGCTTGTCCAAATTGAAAGCATTTGCAGACGACAAAATAAAAATGACTAAAAATTTTAAATTTGTTTTGTGAAGAGTAGAAAACAGTGTGGGAAAAGGAGAAACCAGCATTTTCTCCTTTTCCTACAGTCTTTTCCATAGGTTTCTTTCTTGGGGTCATCAAAAGTAGGGATTTTGTAGTAATGGGTTAACCTTTTAGGAAACAACTCAGTTTAAACATTCCTGAGGTAGAAAGCTTTTGAAAACATAGTGGGGAAATGAGAAATTGCTCATAAAATGAAAATTTAATAATTGTCTTCTTAACCCTCTGCTTAACCTTAACAATCCCTAGTTTTTAAGACCCTGAGATAGAAGCCTTTTGAAAACATTGTGGGATAAGATTTTCTCCTTTTCCCACAATGTTTTGGACCAGCTGAAAACAAATTTTAATTTTTGAGTTACATTTATCTTGTTGTATGCAAATGCTTTCAATCTGAAAAAGTCTCAAATTTTGTTGTTTGGTAAAGAGTTAACACTTTCAATTTGGTAAAGTAAAAGAAAAATTGTCATTTTGAAAAAGATTTAGTCCCAACAACAAGATAGCATATTACCAGTATACATTTTAACCCTTTCCCAAACGACAAACTTTTGGACTAGACCAAATTGAAAGCATTTGCAGATGACAATTCAACTCTCTCTTAAAAGATGATTTCTGTCTATGATAAGGTAGAAAACATTGTGGGAAAAGGAGAAAATGCTGGTTACCAGCATTTTCTCCTTTTCCCACAATGTTTTCAAAAGGCTACTATTCCACACGCATAAAAACCAGGGATTGTTTGGGAAAGGGTTAAACATAATTGAAACCATTTGCAGATAACAACTTGAATGTGGCAATACTAATACAGTTTGTCTTTGAAGGAGTAGAAAAATTTGTGGGGGGAAAAAAGGGGATATATACTGATTTAACCCATTACCACACAATTCCTACTTTTGACACCCTTGAGAAAGAAGCCTTCGGATAACATTGTTGGAAAAGGAGAAAATGCTGGTAACCTTGGTTGTTATAGGCAATTTTTTTCAAGAAGTTTTTTGGCTTACAGTTTACCACACTACTTTTGACGCCCCTGAGAAAGAAGCCTTCAGAAAAGATTGTGGGAAAAGGAGAAAATGCTGGTAACCAGGATTTTCCCCTTTTTTCCACAACGTTTTCTACCCTTCACAAAACAAAAATATTTTTTTTAATTTGTTGAAATGTTAAAATTCTTAATACCCACCTTTAACCATAAAATGGCTTATATAATTTGAAATGTGAATGAACTTTAATGTATTTGTGAAACGATTGTGTCAGAAATTATTGTTTTGTTGTGTCAGCGTTGCGTAAATGTTTGAAATGTGACAAGTAAGTTAAATGTGTACATGTACAGGGTATGTAAACTATCTTTGGAAGTTTTGAAAAGATTTTGCCTGCAATAGAAATAAAGATAGGTTCACTTTTGCACACTTGTGCTCCAAAGCCTCCATTTGAAATTTTGTTTGCATTTCTCTTCTCATATTTTCTGTATGACAAGAGACAGAGGAAACTTGTTTCGTAGATTGATTGATCAATTGTATGGTGTTTAACACCATTTAAATAATTACCAAACAACAAAATTTTAGACTTGTCCAAATTGAAAGCATTTGTAGACAACAAAATAAATGTGACTCAAAAATTGAAACTTGACTGTAGAAGAGCAGAAAACATTGTGGGAGAAGGAGAAAATGCTGGTAACCAGCATTTTCTCCTTTTCCTACAAGGTTTTCAGAAAGCTTCTTCCTCTTGGTTGTAAAAAACCAGGGATTGTTTGGGAAAGGGTTAAGCATTATTTCTGTTATATCCCGGTGGCCAGTGCACCTATCTATGCTTTCCTGGAGATTCTTTTACCAGTACTCTGTACAACTTTTTTTCCAAGTCACAGGCTGCTTTCCCACTTGACAAAAGTTGAAACAATAGTCACCGTTGGGACAGAAATTCACCCATTACCACACAATCCCTACTTTTGATGCCCCTGAGAAGGAAGCCTTTTGAAAACACTGTGGGAAAAGGGGAAAATGCTGGTAACCAGCATTTTCTCCTTTTCCCACAGTGTTTTCTACCCCTCCCAGAACAAATTTCAATTTTTCATTTACCTTTATTTTGTCGTCTGCAAATGCTTTCAATGTGGACCAGTCTAAAATTTTCTCGTGTGGTAAAGAGTTAATCCTATTCCACTGACTATCATTAGCCCTTGGAAAGAAATTGGCTGAGCCTGGGATTGAACCCATGGCCTCAAGCTCTGCATGCTATTGAGTAAGCTACTAGACCTCTGTGTATTTCCAAAGAAGAAAAGTCAAATTTAACCCTTAACCACACAAAGACAACTTTTAATGACATGAAATGAATGACCTCCATTACCATATATTAGATGCTTTAATTATTGTCCAAACCTGGCTTTGGTTAGTGTTATCTGCATGCAGAACTATGTGAATGTTTTGTGGCTTATTAATTCATTATGTCTTTAATGAACACTTAAGATACTTGAAATAAACACAAATCAGTTAGTTTAAACTGGTAATACGAGATGACATAGATCTAAGATGTGATTTCTGCACAATTTGATCTTGATCTATGTCATCTGCAAATGCTTCTTATTTGAAGTATGGCACAGTCAGGGTCAAACCTGACATTTACCATTAACAGAATTTCTGTGTTGTCTGATTATACCAAATGACATAAATATTTACTCTTTAACCCTTCACCAAACAATCCCTGGTTTTCACAAGCATGGAGGAAAGGCTTCTGAAAACATAGTGGGAAAAGGAGAAAATGCTGATAACCAGCATTTTCTCCTTTTCCAACAATGTTTTGTTACTCTACCAAAGACATAAATCATCATTTGAGCAACATTTATATTCTTGACTGCAAATACTCTTGAGTTGGTCAGTTCCAACATTTTATTGTTTGGTAAAGGTTTTATTGTTCTTTTGCTTAAAGGTTCAATTTTATGTCAATTTATTTTTGTAATACGTGTACATATTAAATCAAAGCGTTGAGAATGCTGAAGTAGTATTTGTCAAGGAAACCCATTGTGTGGAATTAATAGTTTGAAAGAAAAAGAGACATATTGTTCAAATTCTGGCTTAAAAGTCAACCCACTAAGCAAATGAATACCTTTTCGGGTAAAGGGAGAGTGCTCATGTACCCTAAAACTATAATTTTGTAATATCTTTCGCCTTTTACATTTAATTTCCAACATTACAATCAATTACTTCGATCTATAAATATTCGTGAGCAATCACATGGAGAAGAGCGCAATCATAGGATCAGCAAGCCATGGAACGCATTGGTTTGGAACGAAAAAGCAGGCAAATTTAGATCATTGCGCCAATAAAAGGCTATGAGCGATAGAAGCTATTTTCAATTAAAAAAAAAGTATCTCAACGATTGATGGCCTCGCCCAATGTATTCTAATATGCCATTTCAAATTACATATCTGAGTGCTACCGAAAAACTAATTTGCCTGAGAAAAAATGAGTTTAACTGGGTTTATTTCCTTCGGCTTTGCACAAAATAAGATACATGGTTTTCAAAATTCAATCTTGAACTCATAGTGGTATTGTCTTCGACAAATAGGTACCACAAAAAACCGTAACTGATGCATGCTACTCTTATATCACTGCTATATATAAGATGGTGATCCCCAGCAAATTTTGAGTAGTATTTGTAAGCAATTAATACAATAGTATCATATTAACTCTTTACCTAACAACAGAATTTTGGGCCCAATAAAATTGAAAGGATTTGTAGGTGATAAATTAGATGTTACCCAAATGATGGAATCTGTTTTTTGATATGGTGGAAAACATCATCAGTAAAAGAGAACTTGTTTCAACCAGAATTTTCTCCTGTATTTGATATGTTCTCAAAACATTTTTTTCTCTGAGTTGTTAAAACTTAGCATTGTTTGGTACAGGGTTAAACATTTAATATCTACTATCATGGTAACAGAAAGGAAAATACTGCCTTTCAGTTCTATACTAGTCAGTAAGCTAACCTTATTAACAATTTAACATGCATGTTTTTTTTTCTATTTTCTTGACAGGTTCTTCCAACCCTATTATTGGTAGCTTTAATAATACATAACACCAAAGACAAAAATGAATCGAGGGTTTGTAATAGCTGTTGTTGTGTGACATTTGTCTGCTAAGTTTTTGTTGTGGTTGTGCATCTCCTGAAAAATCTGGGAAATTTATATCTACTTTTCAGCTCAGCTGAGCGCAAAATGAGATAAAATTTCAAATTACAGGAGGACAACAAAGACAAGAGTTGTTCTTATTATTTAAGTCTTTGATGAATTTTGCCCCCCTTCCATAAAAAATAAATCAAGAAAAAAAATCTTTGCTTAAAGTAAAATGAAATTGATGGTTGACATGGAGAACCAATGTCAGGCTTACTTCAAAGGTCCTTCTTATAACGACAAAGGTGACTGACCACCTTCATAGGCCAAGGCTGACCATTCACTACGCTACTCTACCCTTGGTTGATCAAGCTTGACTTTTACATTCCCCGATATGCTTTTTCATTGGATGCAGCCAGCTCTAACAGCAGCGGATGAAATCGCTCGTAGCATTTCATCTTTGATAAGAATAGAACAAGGTTGCTACCTCTCGAATAGAAGGTAAACATTGAAACTCACGTGGATGTCTGCTTATCGCTTTATTTGTATTCGTGAGCGGTTTGTAAAACAATATTCCATTGGCTTTTAGAAATATGATGTAAAGGGGGGAAATAACCAGCATCCAACAGAGGGTACATCGCAGGAATCTCGAAATCGGGCTTAATCAGCCAAGGTAAGATTCATGTAGTGATCGTAACCTTGGCTAGTGAAGATGTCTGACCTCTGACCTATTTCCATCCCAAGTAATTGCATTATCTCCCCCTACATGGCATTCTACAAATGCACTTCTATCTAATTTGGGCATTCTGGGTACAGAACTGGACTACTTTCCTACGCAACAACAATTACTTTGAATTACACTAAAACATTTACTCAGAAAAACGCTACCTGGTGTGATTCATTCAGCTATGATCAGCTAGCATGTAACCTGTGCACCGGCCATTTATTGAAACAGCCCCTACAGGCTTTGGTAATAGCTTCGGTAAAGGCCCTACATTTTCCTAGTACATGTATATGGGGTTCGTATTAATAGCACAGAGGTCGTATCTTCGAAGAATATGACATGCACAGACAACGCAAATAGTAATCCCGTTCGGTTTTCCAGAAATGCTACCTATTGGAAGATAATGCTAAAAATATGGTAACCTTGGTTGTTTTAGGGAATTTTTTTCAAGGCTGAAGTTTTTGGCTTACAGTTTGCGGTAATGGTGATACTTTGCATTAATATTTTCATGTTTTACTTTAAAGGTGGCCCTTCAGATTTTGGGTCGAGAATTTTACAAACGTGCAAAAAAATCATCCTTATACTCCCAAAGCCTTTTAATTTTCATTCATAAAACCCCAGTCGTCGAAAGCCGTCCGACAACACGAGAAATTATAGATTTACTACGGCCTAGGTTGACACCAACGGGAGACACATTCTAATTTTTAGATGATCAATTCGCTCATTTACTTACAGGAATACACAGAAGAAGCTGCAAACAGCGTCTGAAGAAGACATTATGGAAAATAATTATTACATGTTTGTTATGAGAGGGAATTTAAGCGTTATGAGTCACGTGCCAGTCACTTGACATTCCCACAGTGCTTTATTGATTTTTGGCACGAAATCTAAAAATAGCTTAACCCATTACCACACAATCCCTACTTTTGACGCCCCTGAGAAAGAAGCCTTCAGAAAACACTGTAGGAAAAGGAGAAAATGCTGGTAACCAGCATTTTCTCCTTTTCCCACAGTGTTTTTCTACCCTTCCCAGAACAAATTTCAATTTTTCAGTCACCTTCATTTTGTCGTCTGCAAATGCTTTCAATTTGGACCAGCCTAAAATTTTGTCGTGTGGTAAAGAGTTAAGAGGCTACGCAGCCTTTTAAGGGAATACCATCAAAAAAAATTTTTTTTGTAATTTTATGAATCTTAATTATTGATGATTTGTATTATTTTTTTCATATGAATTTCAGTGATATATATATTTTTTAATTTGGTGAGATGTAAAAATTCTAAATACCCACCTTTAACCCATTACCACACAATCCCTTCTTTTGACGACCCTGAGAAAGAAACCTTTAGAAAATATTGTGGGAAAAGGAGAAAATGCTGGAAACCAGCATTTTCTCCTTTTCCCACAATGTTTTCTACTCTTCACAAGACATATTTCAAATTTTCAGTCTGTTTTATTTTGTCCTCTGCAAATGTTTTCAATTTGTCGTTTGGTAATGAGTTAAACATTTATTCTTCTGCAGCTGACTGAACCCTTGACCAAACAATCCTGTGTTTTAACCACCCTGAAGAAGAGGTATTTTGAAAACATTGTTGGAAATGGAATAAATGCTGGTTACCAACATTTTCCCCTTTGACCACAATGTTTTCTATCTTATCAGAGACAAATCTCACTACTCTCTAAAGTTCACTACTTGAGCTATATTTAACTCTTTACCCCACAAGGCATTTGTATGGTATTTCTAATTGACCCTAAATAACAGCAAGGATGAAGCCATTTCTTATGTGTATATGACACCTTTTGATAGCATAGAAAACATTGTGACAAAAGGTGAAATTGTTTGTCACGAGCAATTTCACCTTTTGCCACAATGTTTTCCAAAGGCTCCTACAAGCAATGCGTAGAAATGAGTATCTATGGAGTAAAGGGTTAATCTGTCATCTGCAAATTCTTTCAACTTGGTCGGGTCTGAAATATTATAATTCGGTATAGGTGGGTATTTAGATTTTTCACATCACACCAAATTCAAAAAATATATATATCACTGAAATTGATATGAAAAACAATATAAATCATCAATGATTAAGAATCATAAAATTTAAAAAAAAAAATCTTTTTTTTGTGGCATTTCCTTAAAAGGCTATGTAGCCTCTTAACCCTTTCCCAAACAACAAACTTTTGGACTAGACCAAATTGAAAGCATTTGCAGAGCACAATTCAACTTTTGCTGAAAAGATGATTTCGGTCTATGATAGGGTAGAAAACATTGTGGGCAAAGGAGAAAATGCTGGTTACCAGCATTTTCTCCTTTTCCCACAATGTTTTCAAAAGGCTACTATTCAAGACCCATAAAAACCAGGGTTTGTTTGGGAAAGGGTTAAGCTATTTTTAGATTTCCCGCCAAAACTCAAAATAGCATTGTGGGAATGTTAAGTGACTGGCATGTGACTAATGACTCTTAAATTCCGTAACATAACAAACATGTAATTATTTTCCATCCTTTTTAAAACGAAAATGCCAGATTTAAAATGTCTTCGATGACGTATGCTATGATGAAGGTTGTTACCACTGTAATGAAAGATTTATCAAGTTAGAGTTATATGAAAGCAATTTACCTGTTTTTACACAGAACTGAGTACCTTTGGACCCTAACAAGACCACAAAATCTTAGAATTTTCCAAATTCAAAGTATTTGGAGATAAAAAATCATGTAGCTCAAAAAAATGTTCATGTCTTTAAAATGGTAACTAGCATTGTAGAAAAAGGAGAAAATGCTGTATACCAGTATTTGATCTTTTTTCCACATGCTTTTCAAAAGCTTTTTCATAGGTCTTTGAAACTCGGAATGGTATGGTAAAAGATTGTAGAAAACTGATAAAGCCAGCAGACTGAGATAGCTCAGAGAAATTATGATGAGATAAGTGCTTATCTTGCCAGGCAAATTTGCGTTCAAGTATGTTTTGTGAATTTTTGGCTTTACCTTGAAGAATATTTACACTTTGATTTTTTGTTGTAATTTGTGGTAAGCTTTTCTCTCTCTTTATTCATATGTTAGACAAGCATTTTATGCTTTTCCCAAACTGTTTTCAACCTGTTCAAGAACAAATGCCATAATTTGGAAAACATTTTCATTGCCTTTGGTAAGTTTGTGCAATATTCTTGAGTCTAAAATTTTGCTGTGTGGTTCTTATTTTTATTTGTCCAGATCATAACTTGTAAACTACATGAGATAGAAACATGAAACTTCACAGGTTGATAGATAACATTGAGGAGAAGTGCAGTGAACAAGAACAATAACTCTTGATTGCATGATTTAGGAGTAATTGCCCATTGTTGTTTTTCGTATTGTATTAATTTTGTCCAGAGCATAACTGGAAAACCACGAAAGGTATCAGTGTGAGACAAAGGAAAAGTGTACCTTGTTAATTTTTTGTATTTTTTATTTTGTATTTGCATTACCAGAAAATAATTATTAATTAATAATTATTAATATTAAACCCTGAGAAAGAAGTCTATAGAAAACATTGTGGGAAAGGAAGAAAATGCTGGTAATTAGCATTATCTCCTTTTCCCACAATACTTTCTAGCCTATCAGTCAGAAATCATCATGTTACCATGGTTGAATTTGTTGCCTGCCGATACCTGATTTTGGTCCATTCCCAAAAAATTGCCGTTTGGTAAAGAGTTAAACCAACCTACAAGAAGACGTCTTGTATTGAGCAAGCATTCAGTGGAGTTGGCCATGTCAACATGGCTTTCGTCAATCCAAAAATCATTAATGTTGGTCAGAATGTTTGTCTTGATGATATCTGAGACAAGTTTGAAGTAGCTCATGGGGTCAAACCTTCCAAGAACCTTGAGTTTACTCTTAGGGTCACATTTTCAGTCCAATACTCATTGAAAGTGGTCATAATTTTTGTCTGATTTATATTTCAGACTAGGTCAAGAATGGGTCATGCTCAGTCAGAAGTAGGTCTCCTACTTTAACCCATTACCACACAATCCCTAATTTTGATGCCCCTTAGAAAGAAGGCTGTAGAAAACATTGTGGAAAAAGGAGAAAATGCTGTATACATAATAACAATGAATAGTACATAGATTCATGCATTCTGAACTTTCAGACAAGAGGGCTATGATGGCTCTGGATTGCTCACCTAAGCCTGTGTTCCTTTCAGAGCATTTTTAGCTCTACTGGCTTTCAGCCAGCAGAGCTTATGTCATGGCGTGGTTTCCGTCCGTCCGTCCGTCCGTCTGTCCGTTAGTCTTTTTCTTGTTTACGTGATAAAGTCTGTATTTGTTGCCCGATTTTCATGAAACTTGCACAGTTTGTTTACCTCATCAATAGCTACAACCCCGTTGATTTTGAGAAAAATCCAACAAACAGTATGGAAAAAGTAGCCATTTCAAGTTGAAAATTTCAAATTCTTGTTTACGCGATAAAGTCTGCATTTGTGGTCAGATTTTCGTGAAACTTGCACAGTTTGTTTATCTCATCAATAGCTCCAATCCTATTGATATTGAGAAAAATCCAACAAATAGTATGGGAAAAGTAGCCATTTCAAGTTGAAAATTTCTAATTCTTGTTTACGCGATAAAGTCTGCATTTGGGATCAGATTTTTGTGAAACTTGCACAGTTTGTTTATCTCATCAATAGCTTCAACCCTATTGATTTTGAAAAAAATCCAGCAAACGGTATGGGAAAAGTAGCCCTTTCAAGTTGAAAATTTCTAATTCTTGTTTACGCGATAAAGTCTGCAATTGTTGCCTGATTTTTGTGAAACTTGCACAGTTTGTTTATCTCATCAATAGCTTCAACCCTGTTGATTTTGAAAAAAATTCCAACAAACGGTATGGGAAAAGTGAAAAATTACCAATTCTTGTTTACGCATTAAAATCTGCATTTCTTGTTTATTTCTTGTGTACATGATAAAGTCTGCATTTGTTATCAGATTTTTGTGAAACTTGCAGAGTTTGTTTATCTTATCAATAGCTTCAACCCTATCGATTTTGAAAAAAATCTGACAATCAGTATGGGAAAAGAAGCCATTTCAAGTTGGAAATTTTGATTTCTTATTTAATCTGTTGAAGTCAGCATTTCTGGTTTTAATCATTGTATTTTTTTTTTCTTTTTGCATCATGAATTCATAGTGTATGCTAGAATAAAAGCAAAATCTCTGCCAGTAGAGCGATATCAGGCCCTTCAGGGCCTTCTAGTGTTTTAGGCAGAAAAATGTGAAATCCATAGTGTTCATGATAGTGTTAAAAGATTTGTCTCAGAAACCTACTTTTAAATGAACATAACCCTACTTTTGAATATTCAAAGACATATGAACAATGCTCTGGCTTAACTCTGCCAAGGGGTAATGTTTGAGACAGGTCAAAATTGAAAACATTTGCAGACGACAAATTACAGATGGCCCAAATTTTATCATTTTTGGCCAGGGGCCAACGGCGCCTAGCATTAGTAACCATGTTTCAGACTTTTGCATGAAAGCTGCAACCACTCTTCATATCATGTATAAATGCGTCCTATACGCTGCTTCTGGTTTGCTGGAACTGTAACTGCTGTTTCTTGGTGGCTTAATTGAATTGACATACCTCTCAAAAACGTCTTACACCTTATGAGTTATTCATCTGTGATGTAAAATAGAAATTGAAAGCAGGGCTCGTGTCTACGTAAACCAAGAATACGAGAATATATTAAAAGCATGGGTTTGTAATAGTAGTTTGTTGGTATGTTGAATTTTAAATGAAAACGCTTAACCCATTACCACTCAATCCCTACTTTTGACGCCCCTGAGAAAGAAGCCTTTTGAAAACACTGTGGGAAAAGAAGAAAATGCTGGTAACCAGCATTTTCTCCTTTTCCCACAGTGTTTTCTACCCTTCCCAGAACAAATTTCTATTTTTCAGTCACCTTTATTTTGTCGTCTGCAAATGCTTTCAATTTGGACCAGTCTAAAATTTTCTCGTGTGGTAATGAGTTAAAAGACAAAGAAATTTTCACGTTTATTTCACCAAATATTCACACAACTAACACTCGTCTTAACCTTGGGTCGTTCCTGTGTGTACACCTTCAGATATATATGAAACGTGCAGGCATTAAAATAATGACTGACAAGACTCAAGGTGGTACCATTCCTTATTTATCAACTAGTAAGAAAATTCATTCCACGTTGCACTACAAGCATTAGAATGGTAATATCATAAATCCACTTTCAGTCATGCAATTTTCAGACATTTATTGTAAGGGGGTTATCAGAATATTTAACAGTATTCAGTTATATCATGGCTTCAAGTGCAAATACCCATGTTTCCTGTCATGAACCCGACAACCAGTTCATGAACTTTGATTGAGGAAAGGTTCACTTACAATTCAAGACTTAAAGGTGGCCCTTCAGATTTTGGGACGAAAGTTTTACAAAAATACAAAAAAATCATCCTTATACTCCCAAAGCCTTATAATTTTCATTCATTAACTCATTACCACACAAGAAAATTTTGGACTGGTCCAAATTGAAAGCATTTGCAGACGACAAAATAAAGGTGACTGAAAAATAGAAATTTGTTCTGGAAAGGGTAGAAAACACTGTGGGAAAAGGAGAAAATGCTGGTTACCAGCATTTTCTCCTTTTCCCACAGTGTTTTCAAAAGGCTTCTTTCTCAGGGGCGTCAAAAGTAGGGATTGAGTGGTAATGGGTTAAACCCCGGTAGTTGAAAATTATCCAACAACTAGCTAAATTAGTTATTTATCACAGCCCAGGTCAACACTGAATGGAAACACGGTCTATTTTTACATCAGCAGCTCGCTCATTTCCATACAAGAAATATACAGACGAAGCTTCAAACATAGCATCCGAAGTTCTAGACATCATGGAAAATAATCACATGTTTGTTATGTAATGGAATTTAATAGTCATTAGTCACATGCAAGTCACTTAACATTCCCACAATGCTTTTCTGATTTTGGCGGGAAATCTAAAAATAGCTTAAGAGGGTATGTAGCCTTTTAAGAGAATACCACCAAATATTTTTTTTCTTGTAATTTTATGATTCTTAATTACTGATGATTTGTATTGTTTTTTCTTATAAATTTCAGTGACATATATATTTTTTAACTTGGAGTGATGTGAAAATTCTAAATACCCACCTTAAAGATGATTCTTTTTTGTATTTTTAGCTCACCTGAGCACAACATGCTCAGGGGGAGCTATTGTGACCAGTCATCGTCAGGCGTCTGTCCGTTAACAATTTCTTTAAAAATCTTCTCCTCCAAAACCATAAGGCCAATCTTGATAAAACTTGGCAGGAATGTTCCTTGGGTGAAGCTCTACAAAAATTGTTAAAAGAATTTAATTCCAACAAAAAGTCTGGTTGCCATGGCAACAAAATGGCTGAAAATGGAAAAATCTTTAAAAATCTTCTAGTGACAAACCATAAGGCCAGGAGCATTCATATTTTGTATGAAGCATCACTGGGTGACCCTTTACCAAAATTGTTAAAATTATTCCTCTGGGGTCATATTTGGGCTTTGCCCGGGCGCACCCTATTTTACATAGAAATAAAGAAGGAAAGCTTTAAAAAATCTTCTTCTGACAAACCATAATGGCTAGAGCATTCATATTTGGTATGTAGCATTATCTGATGATTCTCTACCAAAATTGTTAAAATTATTCCTCTGCTGTCATATTTGGGATCTGCCCGGGTGCACCCTATTTTAAAATCTTTAAAAATCTTCTTGTGACAAAACATAAGGTTGGGAGCATTCATATTTTTTATGAAACATCATTGGGTGACCCCTTACCAAAATTGTTAAAATCATTCCCATGGGGTCATATTTGGGCTTTGCCGGGGCACACCCTATTTTACATAGAAATTTAGAAGGAAATCTTTAAAACTTCTTCTGGTGACAAATTATAATGGCTAGAACATTCCTATTTATCGTGTAGCATTAACTGATGATCTTCTACCAAAATTGTTGAAACTATCCTTCTGGGGTCATATTTGGGCTCTGCCCGGGCGCACCCCATTTTACAATCTTTAAAAATCTTCTTGTGACAAACCATAAGGTGGAGGGCATTCATATTTTGTTTGAAGCATCATTGAGTGACCCCTTACCAAAATTGTTAAAATTATTCCCCTTGGGTCATATTTGGGCTTTGCCTGGGCACACCCTATTTTACATAGAAACAAAGAAGGAAACCTTTAATAAATCTTTTTCTGACAAACCGTAAAGGTTAGAGCATTCATATTTGCTATGTAGCAAAATCTGATAATCTTCTACCAAAATTGCTAGAATTATCCCGCTGCTGTCATATTTGGGCTCTGCCCGGGTGCACCCTATTTTACATAAAAACAAAGAAGGAAATCTTTTAAAAATCTACTTGTGACAAACCATAAAGGCTAGAGCATTCATTTTTTGCATGTAGCATCCTCTAATGACCCTTTATAAAAATAATTAAAATTATCCCCTTGGGGTCATATTTTGGCTCTCTGCCATGGTGCACACTATTTCACATAGAATCATAGAAGGAAATCTTTTAAAATCAATTCCATCTAAATAGGGGAAATTGTTTGTAACAAGCAATTTCTCCTTTCTCACAATCTTTTCTACCATATAGATCACTTATTTTTCATTTTAGATACATTTTAAAATGTCGTCTGCAATTTGTTTCAATTTGGAACGGTCTGGTAATGGCTAAACTACAAGTCAAAAAGGGAACAAGACACTGTGAAGAGAAAAATTGATGATAAGCAGCAGCCAAAGACAAAGAAGAAAATCTGTAAACATATTTTTGTGACAAACCCCAGGGTATGCCTTATTTGAAAACAATTAATAGCCTGCCCTTGATAAACCATATAAGTTACAAATATACTTAGGTGAGCGATATAGGACCATCATCGTCCTCTTGTTGTAAAGTTTTCATTCCAAAACTGAAGGGCGACCTTTAGTGGGTTTTATGCTCTTTTGTGACAATATTTTCTATTGTGTATTTGTTTAAACCCTTTACCAAACAAATCTAGGCTTTTACAACCCAGAGGAAGAAGCTTTATGAAAACAGTGTGGGAAAAGGAGATAATGCTAGTAAGCAGCATTGTCTCCTTTTCCCACCATGTTTTCTACTCTCTTTTAGCCAAATTTCAATTTATGAGTAACATTTATTTCGTCATCTGCAAATGCTTTCAATTTGGACAAGCCTAAAGTTCTTTTGTATGGTAAATTTTTGAAATCAATAACTATGGTATTTCACCAACATGCGTTCAAAAGTATTTAGTGCAGATTTTATTTCGAAAGGTTAGCTGGGGATAATGTCATTCTCATTTATTTTACATTCAAAGATTAACAGAAACAGTACCAAGAAACACCATAGACAAAATTCATTTTGAAAAACAAAGAGACCCAGTCAGGCACAAGTCAAAGCTTATTACACATGGTAAATATCTCAACATGGCAAACACAGTAGGTTAACCCATTACCACACAATCCCTACTTTTGATGACCCTGAGAAAGAAGCATTTAGAAAATATTGTTGGAAAAGGAGAAAATGCTGGTAAGCAGCATTTTCTCCTTTTCTCACAATGTTTTCTACCCTTGACAAAACAAATTTCAAATTTTCACTCACATTTTGTAGTCTGCAAATGCTTTTGATTTGGACAAACCTAAAATTTTGTTTTTTGGTGATGAATCAAAGATCAGACTGCATGTTTTATGCAGCCTGATCATTGACCTGTACTAGCTGTCAGGCATTCAAAAGGTCAACATCTGCTAACTAAGATTATGCTGCAATTATCAATTCATTTGATCTTGACGTTTAAGCATATCTGCACTGGAAATGTGCACATTTTGTTGTGATGTATCTTTTGTTGTTACCTACTTTATATTACTGGGCTTGATATTACAGAGATTTGTTATTGCATGGAGAAAATTAACTCTTTACCACACATTTCCGACTTTTAACAACCCTGAGAAAGAAAAGTTTTAAAAAAGTTGAGGAAAAATGCTGGTAACCAGCATTTTCTCTATTTCCCACTATGTTTTCTACCCTTCCCAAATCAAATTTCAATTTTTGATTTACATCAAATTTGTTGTCTGTAAATGCTTTCAATTTGGACTAGTACAAAATTTTGTCGTTTGGCAAAGAGTTCCGTAAAATCTTTCACGTTGTACTTGATAACACCTTCTAGAACTCTGCCAGTTACTTTGGTTACTTTTTAGCTCACCTGAGCATGAAGGACTCAAGCTGAGCTATTGGATCGTACCATGTCCATTGTCATTGGTCATCATTGACCCTGTGTGTAGTCCAGGAACCTCAGTCTGAAACTTGATCGGAATGTTTGTCTTGATAAAGTCTCAAATATGCTTCAAATTTATCTATGTTGGGCAAAAAAAAAATGGTCATTGGGCCAATTCTTAGAAAAACTTTGTGTGCATTCTATAGACCATATTTTAAAAGCTCAATATTCATGAAACTTTGTTAGAATGTGTGTCTTGGTGTTAAATGGGACAATTTTGTTGTATTTGGGCACATTAGGTCAAAACTGGAGATTGTGTGTTAACTCTTTACCACACAATCCCGATTTTTAACGACCCCTGCGGAAGAGGCCTTTTGAAAACATTAAAGAAAAAGGAGAAAATGCTGGTAACCAGCATTTTCTCCTTTTCCCTTAATGTTTTCTTACCTATCAAAGACAAGTACCGTTACCAGAGACACGTTTGAATTGTCATCTGCAAATGCTTTCAATTTGGACAAGTTTTCATTTTCATCGTGTGGTAAAGAGTTAAAGGTGGCCCTTCAGATTCTGGGACGAAAATTTTACAAAAGTACAAAAAGATCATCCTTATACAGTACTCCCAAAGCCTAATATTTTCTTTCATAAAACACCAGTAGTCCAAAACCATCAGACAACAAGGAAAATTAGAGATTCACTACAGCCCAAGTCGACACTGACGGGAAACGTGATCTATTTTTACATGAGCATTTAATACCGGAAATACACATAGGAAGCTTCAAACATAGCGTACGAAGAAATTATTATGGAAAATAATTACATTTTTGTTACGTTATGGAATTTAAGCATCATTAGTCACATGCCAGTCACTTAACATTCCCATAATGTGTTTTGGATTTTTGGTATGAAATCTAAAAATAGCTTAAGAGGCTACATAGCCTGTTAAGGGAATACCATCAAAAAAAATTGGGGGGTAATTTTATGATCTAAAGCATTGATGAATTGTATTTTTTTTCATATAAATTTCAGTGATATATATATATGTTTTGATTTGGTGTGATGTGAAAAAATCTAAATACCCACCTTTAAAGCATTAACCCATTACCACACAATCCCTACTTTTAACAACCCTGAGAAAGGAGCCTTTAGAAAGAATTGGAAAACCACGAAAAGCAATAGTGTGAGACAAAGAAAAAGTGTACCTTGTTGATTTTTTTGTATTTTGTATTTGGCATTACCAGAAAATAATTATTAATTAATAATTATTGATATTAAACCCTGGTAACCAGCATTTTCTCCTTTTCCCACAATGTTTTCTACCATTCACAAAAATTTCAAGTTTTCAGTCACTTTTATAATGTCGTCTGCAAATGCCTTCAATTTGGGCTAACCTAAAATTTTGTCGTTTGCTAGTGAGTTAAAGGGATAGAAAAAAAAGCCTGACCATAAATTATGTTCAAGACTGATATGAGTAATTATTAATTTCTTCATTTGAAATGACGTCATAGGAGTACACATTGTCCAGAATTTACCAAAATGGACCAGATTTGATGTGGTTGATTGAGTAATTGAATGTATGGTGTTAAATGCCTTTTCCAGTATTATTTCATTTACATCATAGCAGCAGGTGCACCCACCCATGCTTTTATGCCTTCCCGCAGTGCTTTGCCACCAGAGGTGGGGACCCAGGGGTCCAGACCCCCCTGGAATTTTGGAAAAATGTGGTTATCGGATTCATGAAATGGTACTGGTTTGATATTGCACAGCATTTATGTAAAATACAGTCATAAATTTAAAAAATAAAAGGTTCTAAATGTGGAGACCTCCTCATGGTTAGAACTGGGAACCTTGACTAACATCCACTGAAATCCGAAATCAAAGTATCATATAATAAGAAGAGTGCGTTTGCGGTGGGACCCCCCTGAGAAAGATATCTGGATCCGCGCATGTTTGCACATCATTTTTCTCAAGCCGCTGCTTGCTTTCCCACATTACTAATTGTGGAAACAGTGATTGGAAAGATTGTCATCAATCCTTGAAGAAAAATGTGTCAATCTGGGAATTTGAACCAACAACCTCCCTGTTCTGAAGACCTAGATTTGGTTTGGGCTGGAGCCTAGACAATGCAAATACCACCTTGCAGGTATTCACCAACCATTCTTAAGAACGTTCTTTGTCTTATTCTCTTATTCTTTTGAACATTCTTTGTCTTATTCATTTGTAAGTAACACAACTTCTGATTGGCTAAAACCATTCAGTTTAGCCAATCTGAAGTTGTTTTACTTACAAATTTAGAATTCTGAAATATGAAGACCTAGATATGGTTTGGGCTGGAGCCTAGACAATGCAAATACCACCTTGCAGGTATTCACCAACCATTCTTAAGAACATTCTTTGTCTTATTCTCTTATTCTTTTGAACATTCTTTGTCTTATTCATTTGTAAGTTACACAACTTCTGCTTGGCTAAACCATTCAGTTTAGCCAATCAGAAGGTGTTTTACTTACAAATTTAGAAAACCTTGGAGAAAAAGACTAAGAATATTCTGAAGCATTGTTGGTGAATACTGGCCCTGGAGGCAAATTGCTGACTCCACTCTAGCAGACATGGAAATGTGGCATTTAAAAGTAGGATATGTCATTAACCCTTTACCACACAATCCCTACTTTTGACGCCCCTGAGAAAGAAGCCTTTAGAAAACATTGTGGGAAAAGGAGAAAATGCTGGTAACCAGCATTTTCTCCTTTTCCCACAGTGTTTTCTACCCTTCCCTGAACAAATTTATATTTTTCACTTACCTTTATTTTGTCGTCCACAAATGCTTTCAATTTGGACCAGTCTAAAATTTTCTTGTGTGGTAAAGGGTTAAGTACAATATACATTTTCAAACCAAACTCGAGTTCATTTAAAACTGATTTCATTTGACTGCTGTGATGTAGTTGACATGAGGTTTTGATAGGAAAGTATAGACTACTGGTACTTTTTTGTGTCTTGATAAGATATTTTTAAAACTTGTTGAGACTTGATAGATGTAAGTTTATTTTTTGATTTTTTTTTTCTTTTTCTTTTTGTATGCTGTATTGTTCTGCTAACTTCTTTAACTTCCTACCATGGAATCTCTTGTTTTAATGACCAGGAAGGCACCTTTTGAAAGCATTGTTTGAAAAGGAGAAAATGCTAGTAATAACTATTTCGTATTTCTTCTTTTCCCAAAATGTTCTCTACCTTACTAAAGACAGATTCCCTTATTTGAGTCACTTTTAAATTGTTTTTAAAAAATCTTCCAAGTTGGGACAAGTTAATACATGCATTTTCTAATTGGCACTTCCATGTTAACTCTATACCAAAGGACAAAATTTTGTGCCCTAATTGAAAGCATTTTCTCATTTTCCAACAATGTTTTCTACCCTTCCAAGCACAAATTTCAATTTTGGAGTCATATGCTTTCTATTTGGTCCAGTCTAAGATTTTGTCGTTTAGTAAAGAGTTAAATGGTATGACTAAAATTTAGATGCATTTACACACAATTGTGAGCCCTGAAGAAAGAAACTTTTGAAACATTATGGAAAAAAGAGAAAATGCAGATTAAGGCCTAAAAAATACATATATCTGTTCTGGGTTATAGTTTGAGATGCTATAGGTAAGGTAGGAGGGGGTTTTCTTTCCTAGAAACTTTTTACATTGACTATGTACCAATTCAGCAAAAGTAGTCTAAACCTTGCAATTTCATAACTGTACTTGCCAGAATGTGCTACTAAGTAACGATAATTGTAGATCTAAGATCAGACTGCATATTTATTGCAGTCTGATTGTGATCTAGTCTATCCAATTAGTGACAAACAGTTTGATTAGTTGTCTTAGTGGGTGTATGTATGTGCAGCTTTTATCAAATTAGTCAAATGTTACTCTTCACAATGCTGGAAACACAGTATGGTAACCACAGGCAGAAAGGCTAGCTAAAGGTAACAAAAAGTAGCTTTCATCATCCTAGGTGACCCAGTTTCAAGGATTCAGACTTGTGTAGTGGACCCATAATAGAAAACAGCTATTTCCACTGAAATATTATCCTACAAAACTAGCATTTTCTCCTTTTTCCAGTGTTTTCAACCTTCCAAGAACAAATTTCAATTTTTGAGTGACATTAACTTTGTCTTCTGCAATTTCTTTCAATTTTGACCTACATAAAATTTCATCGTTTGGTAAAGGGTTTAATATGCTGCCTACAAATGCTTTGATTGTGGACCAGTATGAAATTTTATTGGTGAAGAGTTGGAATACTATAGTGATAATAATTTGACAAAACACATGGGATATCAGGTAAACAGCCCTGGTATGAGTAAAAACAGTGGCTGCTTCTGTGGAATTTAGTAACATACTTTGGATTGTTCTCTAGCTTCAAAACAGGATTGTTTGCTCTTGTGTTTACACCATTTAGACCTAGTGAATCATTCTGTAAGTTAGCACTTTTCTCTCTGAATTGTGCCTTGACTTTTCTGTAACAAATTCTTACAGGTCTAATCCTTGCATACCTATAAATTTGGCTGCTTTTTGAGAAAATGTTGATCTAGACTCAGGAATTGGGTGTTCAGTGGATGAAAATAGTTGTGAAAATAGTTCAATGTAGTCTGAAGTGGATACCTCGGGTTAAAAAAACAGAAAGTTCTCACTGCGGCCATTACAAAATACAAGCAATTTTCATGAACAAAACATCCAGTTCCTGTGATCTAGATCAGAGATCTGACTTGGTATGCATAAATTTTAACCCTGTAATACTAAACAATCCTGGGTTTTTAAAACTCTGAGAAAGAAGCCTTTTGCAAAAAATTGTAGGTAAAGGAGAAAATGCTGGTAACCAGCATTTTCTCCTTTTCCCACAATTCTACCCTTCCCAAGATAAATTACAGTTTTTGAGTCGCATTGATTTTATCATCTGCAAATGCTTTGAATTTGGAAGAGTCAGAAAAAATTATGTTGTTTGGTAAAGAGTTAACTCTTTACCAAACGACAAAATTTTAGACTGGTCCAAGTTGAGAGCACTTACAGACAACAAAGTAAACATAACTCAAAAGCTGAAATTTGTTTCCAGCAGGGTAGAAAACATTGTGGGAAAAGGAGAAAATGCTGGTTACCAGCATTTTCTCTTTTTCCCTCAATGTTTTCTAAAGGCTTCTTTCTCAGGGTCGTCAAAATATGTTGTTCGGTAAAGAGTGAAGGTAGCTTGTGTGGTAATGTACAAAATTTTTTAATATCTTTGAAATTGTGACTGAAAAGATGATTCCATGCCTTTTTTGTTTTGCTTGGCTGTTTTCAAAGGGAAATTCAGGGTTTTATTGTAGCCCTAGTAACATTGTCATTGTATGAAAACTGATGTTTTCAAAAACTTTGACATTTTTGTAATATCTCTGTCAAACTTGTTGAGCCCCAGTAGCACAGCTTGTATTATTATACTGATTATCTGATTGGATAATATACACCAAACATATATAATCATGTACAGTGGCAAAACCAGTGCAAAAGCATTTTTCCTTTTGGAAGCTACGTATGTATACATGACTACAGTGTCAACGCAACATCCAAAATGGTAGCGTCAGTGGAGATTAACATCAAGATTTTGCATGTTTTAGCATGTATACCAAGGTTTCAGTGATGTGATTTCCCAGTGATGTCAGTTTTCATTGAAAACAGAAAACCAGCATTTACTCCTCTCCCCATCAAGTTTTCTATCCCTTGAAAAGCGAAATACCTGTAAATGCAGAATATAGACGTCTTTAGTTTGTGGTCTCATAAAAAGTTGTTTTGAGTTTTTAAAGCTTCGATGCATGCATCCATTAAAATCATCAAATTATACAAATTTGTAAAAAAATTAAATCCAGTTGCAGACGATACGCTGTACATTTTTTATTGAACAATCAAAGGCATTTGCAGACAACAAAATAAGAAGGAAAGAAAATTTGAAATTTGTTTATTGATAGGGTAGCAACATTGTGGGAAAGGGAGAAAATGCTGGTTACTATCTGCAATGTTTTCAAAAGGCTGCTTTACAAAAGTCGTCATTGTGTGGGAAAGGGTTAAAAGAATATTGACATGGAGAGTAGTTTGAAAAACTCTAAACCAACCTTGGTGTTGAGCTAGCTTTTACAGCAAGCCCTCTCAAAGATGTATGTCTCTCTGATAGTACAGCAGTGATGGTGGCGTTGTCTGCGCATGTCATATTCTTCGAAGATTGGACCCGTCTTATATGACGCAACATCCATTCCCCAATACTTGAGAGAAGTAGGGCTTATACCTAAGCTAAAACCAAGCCTGTAGGGACTGTTTTAATAAATGGCCGGTGCATAGGTTACCTGCTAGCTGATCACAACTGAATAAATCATACCAGGTAGTATTTTACTGAGTAAACTTTTATTTTGAAATTCAAAGTAACAGTTGTTGTTATGATAAGTTAGTGCACTTATATACGCAGAATGCCCATATTAGATAGATTTGTATTTGTAGAATGCCATCTAGTGGGAGATAATGATGGTGGTGGGTTAGTCCCTGGATGGGTGACCAGGTTGGATGGGTGACCAGGTTGGGTGGGAGAGGTGGGACAACTGCTGGTCAGGAGTTGCCTAACCCAGTCCTCTTACATTACTGAATAAATAAATACCATTTTCTCAAGACTACAAATAGAATTCCCCAACAAGATCAAGAGACACTTTATTCATCATCTAGAATAAAGCAGTTGACCATGTAAACTAGAGAAAAATCTCAGACCAATGAGAAACATTATCTCTCGCTAGATGGCATTCTTCAGATATACATTCTATCTATTTTGGGCATTCTTGGCACGGGAGCGGACCAATTTTTTCAAAAGAACAACTGTTACCTTGAATTTCCAAATGAAATGAACGATTACTCAATAAAACGTGACCTAGTGCGATTCAATCAGCTATGATTGGCTAGCGTGTAACCTATTCATCCGCCATTTATTAAAAGAGCCCCTACATGCTTGGGTAATAGGCTAATAGCTTCGGTATAAGCACTACTTTTCCCAGGTATTGAGGGGGATGCTTCATAGCAGAACGAGAAATAAAGTTTGTGGCTGGGAAAGAAAGTTGTGTAATTTATAGTTCAAAAAAGCCAGTAAACACATGCATGGGTGCACTTACTGCTGTGATATATATATAACCTATGCTGTTAAAAAAGGCATTTTACACCAACACAAACAAATATTATTAATCTTTCACCAATGATGAATTTTAGCTACCCTGAGAAAGAAAGCAGCTTATGAAAATATTGTTGGGAAAAGTAGAAAATGCTGGTTACCAGCATTTTCTACTTTTCCCCGCAATGTTTTTTTTCCTGTCATAGAACTTCAGTTTACTGTTACTAGTGTGAGATTGTTCCTCTAAAGATGCTGTCAATGTGAAAGAGTCCAAAAGTTATTGTTTAGGATTGTCTGTTCAGAGTGAAGGTTACGCAAGCTTCATACAGTTTTGTAAGCTTGATAACCAACCTGATCATGCTGTGTGATGTCACTGCGTCCTTGAAATGTGCTGATAACTTCACACGTGATTGTAACAACTTCTTGACAAACAGTGCAAGATTTTTGCAGAAAACTACCCAAAGTAATGAGTCATACAGGCTTGTGTTCAATGTTATATATTTTTAGCTCACCTGAGCACGAAGTGCTCATGGTGAGCTATTGTGATCGTGCTGTGTCCGGCGTCCGTCGTCCGTCGTCCGTCGTGCGGCGTGCGTCGTGCGTCGTCCGTCGTCAACTTTTTACCTTGTGTACGCTCTAGAGGCCACAGTTTTAGTCGGATACTCATGAAAATTGGTCAGGATGTTTGTCTCGATGAAATCTCGGACGAGTTCGAAAATGGGTCATGTGGGGTCAAAAACTAGGTCACTAGGTCAAATCTTAGAAAAACCTTGTGTACGCTCTAGAGGCCACATTTTGAGTCGGATACTCATGAAAGTTGGTCAGGATGTTTGTCTCGATGATATCTCGGACGAGTTCGAAAATGGGTCACGTGGGGTCAAAAACTAGGTCACCAGGTCAAATCTTAGAAAAACCTTGTGTACGCTCTAGAGGCCACATTTTCAGTCGGATACTCATGAAAGTTGGTCAGGATGTTTGTCTGGATGATATCTCGGACGAGTTTGAAAATGGGTCACGTGGGGTCAAAAACTAGGTCACCAGGTCAAATCTTAGAAAAACCTTGTGTACGCTCTAGAGGCCACATTTTCAGTCGGATACTCATGAAAGTTGGTCAGGATGTTTGTCTGGATGATATCTCGGACGAGTTCGAAAATGGGTCACGTGGGGTCAAAAACTAGGTCACCAGGTCAAATCTTAGAAAAACCTTTTGTACGCTCTAGAGGCCACATTTTCAGTCGGATACTCATGAAAGTTGGTCAGGATGTTTGTCTGGATGATATCTCGGACGAGTTCAAAAATGGGTCACGTGGGGTCAAAAACTAGGTCACCAGGTCAAATCTTAGAAAAACCTTTTGTACGCTCTAGAGGCCACATTTTCAGTCGGATACTCATGAAAGTTGGTCAGGATGTTTGTCTGGATGATATCTCGGACGAGTTCGAAAATGGGTCACGTGGGGTCAAAAACTAGGTCACCAGGTTAAATCTTAGAAAAACCTTTTGTACGCTCTAGAGGCCACATTTTCAGTCGGATACTCATGAAAGTTGGTCAGGATGTTTGTCTGGATGATATCTCGGACGAGTTTGAAAATGGGTCACGTGGGGTCAAAAACTAGGTCACTAGGTCAAATCTTAGAAAAACCTTTTGTACGCTCTAGAGGCCACATTTCCAGATGGATACTCATGAAAGTTGGTCAGGATGTTTGTCTGGATGATATCTCGGACGAGTTCGAAAATGGGTCACGTGGGGTCAAAAACTAGGTCACTAGGTCAAATCTTAGAAAAACCTTTTGTACGCTCTAGAGGCCACATATTCAGTTGGATACTCATGAAAGTTGGTCAGGATATTTGTCTGGATGATATCTCGGACAAGATCGAAAATGGGTCATGTGGGGTCAAAAACTAGGTCACTAGGTCAAATGTTAGAAAAACCTTTTGTAGGCTCTAAAGGCCACATTTTCAGTCCGAAACTCTTGTAAGTTGGTCAGAATGTTTGTCTTGATGATATCTCAGACAGGTTTGAAAATGGGTCATTGGGGGTTAAAAACTAGGTCACCAGGTCAAATCTTAGAAAAACCTTGTATATGCTCTGGATGCCACATTTTCAGTCCAACACTCTTGAAAATTAGTCAGAATGTTTGCCTTTATAATATCTTGGATGAGTTTGAAAATGGGTCATGTTGGGTCAAAAACTGGGTCAATAGGTCAAATGTTATAAACACCTTTTGTATGCTCTGGAGGACACATTTTCAGTCTGATACTCCTAAAACTTGTTCATTATATTTGTCCTGGTAATACCTTGAATGAGATTGAAAATGGGTCATGTGGAGTCAAAAACTAGGTCAATGGGTCAAATATTAGAAAAACCTTGTGTACACTCTAGAGGCTACATTTTCTGCCTGATATTCTTCAGACTTGGTCAGAATGTTTGTTTTGGTGATGTCTCAAAAGAGTTTGATAATGGGTAATTGTCGGGTCCAAAACTAGGTCACTTGATGAAATCTTAGAAAAACCTTTTGTACACTGTAGAGGCCACATTTTCAGTCCAATACTCATGAAACTTGGCCAGAATGTTTGTCTTATTGATATCTCAAAAGTGTTTGATGATGGGTAATGTCTGATAAAAAACTAGGTCACTGGGAAACTAGATGGTGCATGTTTGGTCAATAAACTCAGGTGAGCGATTTCAGGGCCATCATGGCCCTCTTGTTGTCTATTAACTAGGTGTTCTCATTCTCAGTTGAAAGCTTTGCTCTTGCGTTTCTGTCATTCAGGACAAGTAACAAAATCTGTAAGTTAGCTTCTTTGACTTTTCAACATGAGCACTGCCTTGCAACCCAGAGTCTTAACTTTACGACATAATCCCGATTTTTAACGACCCCGAGAGAGAAAGCTTTTGAAAACATTATGGGAAAAGAAGAAAATACTGGTAACCAGCATTTTCTCCTTTTCCCATAATGTTTTCTACCCCTCCCAAAACTAATTTCAATTTTTAATTCAGATTGGATTTGTCATCTGCAAATGCTTTCAAATTGGACCAGTGTAAAATTTTGTCGTTTGGTAAGGAGTTAAGGGCACCCAGCGGAAGAAAGCTTTTTTTTTTAAATATTGTGGAAAAGGGAGCAAATGCTGGTAACCAGCATTTTCTCCTTTTCCCACAGTGTTTTAAATTTATTTTTTGATACAGACTTTATCATTTGCAAAATGCCTTCATTTTGGACAAGTCTAAAATTTTGTCTTCTGGTAGCAAGTGAACTAATAACTTTTTTCGGACATTAAAGGCACAATAGTGGCCAAAAGAACAAAGAAGGTGCTGAAATGAATTAACTCTTTATGAAACGACAAAATTTTTGGCTAGTCTAGATTGAAAGCACTTGCAGATGACAAAGTAAATGTGAATCAAAAATTGAAACTCGATTTTGGAAGAGTAGAAAACATTGTGGGAAAAGGAGAAAATGCTGGTAACCAGCATTTTCTCCTTTTCTCACAATGTTTTCAAAGGCTTTCTTTTCCAGGGTCATTAACAGTTGTGATTGTATGGTAAAGAATTAAAATTTCAATCATTGCATTTAGAATTCTGGAAAGAATTGTGAAGATGACAATTTGTATATTGTGCTGTTGGTCCAAGTGTTAGTGGCAGAAAAAACGGAATTTTAAAATCAGGCAAAAAGTAAACACAACATATGTATTGTGTGAACATTGCAGTTTTTGGCCTAGTTTTGAAATTAATTTGGCTACTTTGAAATGCACAACGTAATTTTCATACTTTTAAATTGAAATGCATTTGAATACCCAATTTGTTTACTTCTGCCAGTTATTGTTACTTTAACTTTGACAGCTTTTGTCTATGGTATGGATCAAGATTAGATTGTAAAGTACATGAAGTTTGATCTTTAATTCTTGCTTAACCCTTTACCACACAATCCTGACTTTTGACTCCCCTGGAAAAGAAGGCTTTTGAAAATGTCATGGGAAAAGGAGAAAACGCTGATAACCAGCATTTTCTCCTTTTCCCACAATGTTTTCTACTGTATCAAAGAAAAGTTACACCATTTGAGCCACACTGAAATTGTCGTCTGCAAATGCATTTAATTTGGATACAGCTAACATTTTGTCGTCCAGTAAATATATGCTGTGTTTTGTTTACTTTTTGCCCAATTTAATTTTTTTTTCCTGCCAGCAACCAACATATGGCCCAAACACACAATAAAAGACTTATCACCACAATATTTTCATACTTTTTAATGGTATAAATGTATTATTATATGACACATACTTTGATATTTTGGCCTGTACCGGGCCTTTACAAACAACAGAAGTCATTTATCACATCACAATTCTGTTTGAAATTTATGCCTCATGTTTTTTTTTTTTAAATTTATGCCTCATGTTTTTTTTTTTTCTTAAGAAATTCAATCAAACATCTGATTTTTTTCCGAGACCATAATTTCCACCTTTCATGATTTCTAAGATTTCTAATTCCACCCTGTGAATTTCCTAAGACCAAAATGTCCGCCTCTTCTTACTGTAAAAGTTAGAATTTTCCGCCAGCAAATAATTTCTAAGTACAAAAATGCCTTTTGTATTTTCAAAGACCGAAATGTCCGCCTCTTCTCAGTATAAAAGTTAAATTTTTCTACCAGCAAATAATGTAAGTACGAAAATTCCGCCAAGGTACTAGTTTCCAGGCAGACTTTTTTAGGAAGGCCTCTCGTCAAGAGGCGGAATTTGAAATTTTTCCTTCAGGTAAGAGGCGGACAATTTTGCATTGGTTTCCGTGTCCTCCTGGAATTTTGCGTAAAAAGTCCAAATCCGCCTCTTTTCCGCCCATCCGCCTGGAATCTGCCTGAAATTTTTGTACAGGCCGACCAGGGTTAACCCATTACCACACATTCCCTACCTGAGAAAGAGGCCTTTTGAAAACACTGTAGGAAAAGGAGAAAATGCTGGTAACCAGCATTTTCTCCTTTTCCCACAGTGTTTTCCACACTTCCCAGAATAAATTTCAATTTTTCAGTCACCTTTATTTTGTCGTCTGCAAATGTTTTCAATTTGGACCAGTCTAAAATTTTGTCGTCCGGTAAATGGGTTAAACATTTTGAGACATTCTTTGACCATGACTGTATATTTAGTTATTTTACTCTCTAAGGATTGTGAAGTAAATATATTATGGAAACAATATGGAAAAAGGAGAAATTTCGTGTTACAAATACAAGCAACTATTGTTCCTTTTACCCTAATGTTTATATAAAAATTGTTGAAAATGTTCTTACTCAAAATCATAAGCCCTAGACAATATAGCCTAGGGCTACCAATTTTAGCATGTAGCTTTACCTTGTAGGATTGGCATGAACTTCCCATAGCCCTGAGACCCTGTCAAGAATACCAGCATTTTCTCCTTTTCCGAAAATATTTTCAGAAGCTGTCTCGCTTAGAGTTGTTAAAACTTGTCAATGTCAGTTTGTATGGTAAAGGATTTAAGACCAATTTTTGGCACCTTTAACCCATTACCACACAATCCCTATTTTTGACGCCCCTGAGAAAGAAGCCTTTTGAAAACTCTGTGGGTCTGTGGGAAAAGGAGAAAATGCTGATAACCAGCATTTTCTCCTTTTCCCACACTGTTTTCTAACCTTACCAGAACAAATTTCTATTTTTGAGTCACCTTTATTTTGTCATCTGCAAATGCTTTCAATTTGGACCAGTCAAAAATTTTCTGGTGTGGTAAAGAGTTAAGTCTACATTCAAACACTTGTGGCCCTGTGCCAAACAATGCAATATTTAACAACACAAAAGAGGATGGCTTTTAAATTAAATTGTAAGGACAAAAGAAAATGCAAATAATCAGCATTTTTGCCATATTCTGCAATGTTGACTACCTTTCCATTGCCAAGTGACGTCATTGTGACGGGAGACCACTCCTCCATGCATGGCTTTGTCCCGATTTAAATACAATACCTAATTCCTGTATTGGAAAGATGTCTCTGGCTCAGTGGTTAAATATGGCCTTTAGTTTGGCCGTTCTAGGTTTGAATCCTGCCTGGTCCCTTATTTCTGCCTTGCATTTTTAGCTTCCCTGAGCACAACATGCTCAAGGGGAACTTTCAGGATCACCCCATGTCCGTCATAATTATGTCATGCATTGTGCGTCATCAACAATGCTTTAAACATCAACTCCTCCTAAACCGCTGGGCCAATTTGGACCAAACTTGGCTGGAATGTTCCTTGGCTTGGTAGGTCCTCTTTAAAAATTGTTCCCAGAATTAGATTCTGTCAAAAACTATGGTTGCCATGGCAACCAAAGAGAATTTTCTAAGAAATTCTTTAAAATTCTTCTTCTCTAAAACTGCTGGCCAGATTTTAAAATAATTTCACAGAGATGTTCTTTGGGTGGCCCTTTTCAAACTGTGTTTGTGAAATTTTGATCCTTCAAGAAACATGGCTCTGGTGAATGGGGGCTACTTGCACTATACAGAAATGAAGAAATTCTTAAAAATTCTTCTTCTCTGAAACCGCTCATCAGATTTGAAATAATTTCACAGGCATATTCTTTGGGTGACCCTTTTAAAAACTTGTTCACCAAATTTTGATCCGTCAAGAAACATGGCTCTGGTGAAAGGGGGTTACTTGCACTACAGGGAAATGAAAAAATTCTTAAAAATTTTTCTTCTCTGGAACAGCAGGTCAGATTTTGAAATAATTTCACAGAGATGTTCCTTGGGTGACCCTTTTTAAAAAGTATTTGTGAAATTTTGATTGGTCAAGAAACATGGCTCTGGTGAAAGGGGGCTACTTGCACCATATAGAAATAAAGAAATTCTTGAAAATTCTTCCTCTCTGAAACCTGTGGTCAGATCTTAAAATAATTTCACAGAGATTTGCCTTGGGTGACCCTTTTAAAAAAAAATGTTCGCCAAATTTTGATCCGTGAAAAAATATTGCTCTGGTGAATGGGGGTTACTTGCACTACGTATACGGTTATGAAGAAATTCATAAAATTTCTTCTTCTCTGAAATGGCTGGTTAGATTTTGAAATAATTTTACAGAAATATTCCTTGGATGACCCGTTTCAAAACTTGTTTGTGAAATTTTCATATGTCAAGAAACATGGCTCTGGTGAGTGGGGGCTAATTGCACGATACGGAAATTAAGAAACTCTTAAAAATTCTTCTTTTCTGAAACTGCTGGTCAGATATTGAAATGACTTTTACAAGTGACCTTTTGAAAATTGCCTGGCAAAATAATGATTTTGTTTCCAGTGTTTCAATACCTCAAAAAAAATTGGCTAAGGTACTCTCAAAAATTCAGGTGAGCGATCCAGGGCCATCTTGGCCTGCTTGTTTCATTTGTTTCTTTGATATGGACTTTGTTCGTAAGATAATTTAGACTAATCTTAAGCGAACAAAACCTGGGAACAGCCTGCATGGCTGGTTTGATCCCCAGCTTGTCAGATTTCTTTCTGAGGATTAATGATAGTCATTGCAACAGGATTCATTGTTCTCTTACCATTGTTTGTAGGATGGATATGTGGAAAAGCAGCCATTGGAAAGAATATTAAACTGAGTACTGGTAAAAGAAATTACAGGAAAGCATGGATAGGCGCCCTGGCCACCAGGATATAACTAAAATAATGTTGTAAATGGTGTTGACTCTTTACCCTCATAAGGCATTTCTATGGTATCTCTAACTGACCCTAAATAACAGCAAGGATGAAGCTGTTTCCTATGTGTATATGACACTTTTTGATAGCATAGAAAACATTGTGGCAAAAGGTGAAATTGCTCGTCACAAGCAATTTCACCTTTTGCCACAATGTTTTCCAAAGGCTCCTACAAACAATGTTTAGAAATGAGTATCTATGGAATAAAGGGTTCGATGCCATCGAATCTATAAATCAAAGGATAATTTGAAAAAAAAAAGTTAAAAAGGTTATATGTAAGAAGCACTCAAAAATATGCTATACAAGGGTCTGCAAGTACCAGTAGGTCTGCAGTGGCCAAGAGAATTAATCCTTTAACCCATTACCAAACAATCCCTGGATTTTACGACCCTGAGATAGAAGCCTTTTGAAAACATTGTGGGAAAAGGAGAAAATGCTGGTAACCAGCATTTTCTCCTTTTCCCACAATGTTTTCTACCAGCTGGAAACAATTTTCAGTTTTGGAGTTAAGTTTGTCATCTGCAAATGCTTTCAATTTGGACCAGTCTAAAATTTTGTCGTTTGGTAAAGGGTTAATATGTCCATATTTTAAACCAATCACAAATTACTATTTATTCACAGGAAACTTACCGGTACATCAAGAAGTAGATCAAAAATGTGCTGATGCAACCATGCAAGGATTAACTTCAGACATATTACCTAATTTCATCATTTTTTATTTCTTTATATTGGAAAGTTGGCACAAAAAAATCATGATCAAAAGCTATTATGTAGAACACTTTCCTGATTTATGGACAGAATTTATTTATAGAAGTACCCTGCACAGGCACTTGTTTATCAACCAATCAAATAAAAGGTTACAACCAATTACAACCATCTGTTTCTTGACTTTTCTAAACTCAAAAAGAAGTTTGCACTCGGAGTTTTTGCAGCATCATGCATAGGCAGTCAAGCATAATTTGTAATTCTAATGCTCTTTACAATTTGCTGCTGTTAACCCTGTACCACACAATCCCAACTTTTAACAACCCTGGGAAAGAAACCCCATGTAAATATTATAGGAAAAGGAGAAAACAAATTTCAATGTTTTAGTCACATTCATATTGTCGTGTGTGTGCAAATGGTTTCAACTTGGACTAGTCTATGATTTTGTTATGTTGTAAATACTAGTTAAATAATTTCTATTTCTTCACGATTTTTCTTTTTAACCCGTTGGTTGCGAAGTGTGACTCACTGACCTGCAAACAATGTACATCAAGATCAGAATGCACAGAACATGCAATCTTGATTTTTGAGAAAATTCTGCAACAATGACATACTCCCCTCTCCCCAACCCCCTCCCCCTTCCTGACCCCCCCCCCCCAAAAAAAAAAAAAGAAATAGCCTTGAAATAGCAAAACTTAGGTTTTTACTACAGTCTCTCAAGTTTCATTTTATCATTTCATGTATTTAGCAGGGTTAAGTTACAACCCAGGAAATATTGTAATATGAAGAACTCTGTCCATCTGTATGTTGTTGTCTGCAGATGTCATATTCTTCAAAGATTCGACCTGTCTTATATGATACATCACTGTCTCCGATATCAGGGAGACTGTAGAAATACACGCTGTAAAGTAGCAATGGAGAAAATGGCTTCTATCAATATGTTTTAGGAAAAATCAGACCTGCTTTAGCTTCAGATTTCTCTAAACTGCTGATCATGGCTGAGTGAATCGCACCTGGTAGTGTTTTACTGAGTAAAATTTTATTTTAGTTTGAAATTCAAAGTAACAAGAGTGGCGTAGAAATGAGGTACTGCTCTGTACCCAGGATGCCCAAATTAGATGAGTATAATAGAATGCCATCTAGCAGGAGATAATGTCTGCATGTTCTAATATTTTATTTTTTGTCTTCCACAAATGCATCGAACTTTGTCTTTAGTAGAGTTTGATTTTATCATTCTGATGAACAGTTAACCTTTTACCTGACATCAGTCTGAGAGATTTTCAAATTGAAAGCATTTGTTAAAGGGCAGAAAACAATCTTGAGAAAAAGCAGCAAATTCTGGTTATCAATATCTTCTCCTTTCCTTACAGTATTTACTAGAGACCTCTCTTCTCCATCAAGGTCATTAAAATTTAAGGTTGTGTGCCAAAGGCTTAACTCTTTACTAAACTATAAAATCTACAATGGTTGAAATTAAAAACAGTTGCATGTGACAAATTAGTCGGTCCCAATAACATTTTTTTCTTGGTAGAATAAAAATTTTGTGGGAAAAGGAGAAATTGCTGGTTACCACCAGCAATTTCTTCTTTTTCCAAAAACTTTTCAGTAGCCTCCTTCCCAAAGATAGCTAAAAGTCCGGATTCTGTGAGAAAGGGTTTAATGAATTAAAATGCCTTTTTTATACGCCCGTCGAAGACGGGACGTATTATGGGATCACCCGGGGCGGGTGGGCGGCGTCCAGTTCTTTGTCCGGAGCATATCTCCAAAACTATACAAGCTAGGGTTATGAAATTTCATGGGTGGATAGATCTCATCGAGGGGGAGTGCAGTGCACAAGAATCACAACTCTTGCTTGCTTAATTTTTGAGTTATTGCCCTTTGTTGTTTTTCATACTTGAATTTTGTCCGGTGCATGCCCCAGCTTTACAATTTGGGGTAAGACGGGCGTATCTTGCGACAATTTGCCGCTCTTGTTTTGCAGATATGATCAAATGGAGGGCTACTCTGGGAAAGACTCGGCTCAGTCTGTTCCGACAGGCAACATGTGCTATTTCTCTATTCTGATCCTGATCATACAGGGGCTTGGTCTAACGGCTGTCATACTCGTGGCCGTATGGATGGGACATTATCTTGGAGGATTCGCATGGCAAGAGGATCCAGCAAAAGAGTTCAACTACCACCCTGTTTTCATGATCATTGGATTGATCTTCTTGTATGGGAATGGTAAGATACTTCTTCTTCTTCTTGTTCTTCTTCGTCTTGTTCTTCTTCTTCTTATTCCGTCTTCTTCTTTTTCTTCTTCTCTATCATCATCATCATCATCTTCTTCTTCTTCTTCTTCTTTTTCTTCTCCTCCTCCTCCTTTTCCTCCTCTCCTTCTTCTTCCTCCTTCTCCTCCTCCTCCCCCACATCTTCTTCCTCCTCCTCCTCCTCCTCTTTATCAGCCGAGCCTCAGTAGTGCATTTGGTAGCATTCAGGACTCTCATACACATTACTGATTCTATCCCCGGCTCTTTCATTTTCTTTCCAAAGATTGATGATAGTCATTGCAAGAGGATTCATTTTTCTCTCACCGCAAATCTTTGCTTCGACAATGATTATGTGGGATTACAACCAGTGGCTTGGAAAGAATCATTTGCAGAGTACCGGTAAAAGAAACCTAAGGAAAGTATGGAAAGGTGCACTGGCTGCTTCTAAGATATTTGAAAACAGCGTTATACACCATACAGTTAATTCTTCTTTGTCTTCTTTTTGTTTGAGGTAGTGTTGGTGATGATTCTTTAGCAAATGGTCTCATGAATTTACTCTACTCTGAAGAAGAAGAAGGCCTTTGAAAACATTGTGGGAAAAGGAGAAAATGCTGTAGACCAGCATTTTCTCCTTGTCCCACAATGTTTTCTACCCTATCAAAGAAAAATTTCCTTATTTTACCAACATTGAAATTGTCATCTGCAGTTGCTTTCAATTTGGACAAGGCTAAAATTTTGTCGTCTGATAAGGGGTTAAATATGTTGCAACAAAGTGAAATGCTACTATGAGTTCACAAAGGTACTACTACAAGTTCATAAAAGTATTTGCACTGTTATTACGGAAATTAAAAAAAAGGTGACCTCTTCACTAAACAACAAAATTTTGAACAGGTCCAAATTGAAAACATTTGCAGACGACAACACTAAGTTGACTGAAAAATCAAAATGTATTTTTGGAAGGGTAGAAAACATTTTGGGCTTCTCCTTTTCCCACTATGTTTTCAAAAGGCTTCTTTAACCCTTTCCCAAACAATCCCTGGTTTTTACAACCTTGAGATGAAAGCCTTTTGAAAACATTGTGGGAAAAGGAGAAAATGCTGGTAACCAGCATTTTCTCCTTTTCCCACAATTTTTTCTGTCTTTCTGGAAACAAATTTTGATTTTTGAGTTACGTCTATTTTGTCGTCTGCAAGTGCTTTCAATTTGGACCAGTCTAAAATTTTGTCGTTTGGTAAAGAGTTAACAGGGTTGCTGAAAGTCAGGGTTGTGGGGTAAAGGGTTAACTTTTCGTACTTACATCTGCATTCATCTGTTCATAATTGCATTGATGCTCTTTTAGTATAAGTTATTGATCATATATTTCATTTGTATGAAATTAAATCGGAGGGAGGCGAAGCCGACCGACGATTTAGTTTCATACAAATGAAATATATGATCAATAACTAACTTACAGTTTGCCCTACTTTCTAATTGACTGACAGCTAAGGATGGTTGGAAAGAGCCATACAAGAACGACAGAAAGCTCGGTTCGACACGCCTCTTTTGATTGACGGTTGTACGTACGTGCGTTTTCAGTCGTACGGCGTTAAAACTGTTATTCAGGTTGTCCTTGAACTAGTTTCAGGACAATTGTCTGCAGTCAGGCTCATTCGGCATATCACGGGTGATGGTAGCCATCATATCCCTCGTCTGTATCTAGTGGATTGATATGCAGCAGATTGGTACATCCGAAAATACGCCGGTATACCGTTCTGAAAATTGTCAGGCTCCTCTTCCAAAAGAAACCTTCGGTTTTAATCTTCTATCGGAATCTTTCGAACCATATTTCAGGCGACAAACAATTCGTAGATCTACATTAATTTTTTTATCGATTCCGATTGAAGTTTTAACCGACATATTGACAGATGTGAATAACTTCATCGAGGTCATTTATGTCGTTGCTAAACGAATCACATTGGCTTGCCATGTATAAGACCACGTGACTCGCGATTCAAATGTAAACGACCGTTATACGGACGAGCATGATCTGTTTCATTTTTAACCCATACTAGATAAGCCCTCTTTTTCACTGCCTTGAGGCAGAAGGCGCGTGAAAACATTGCGGGTAGAGGAGAAATTACTTGTAAGGAGCATTTTCTCCTTTCCTGGTATGTTTCTTTTTTTCTTTCCACCGACAAATCCTCTAATTTGAGCAAGTACCAAGTTGTCGTCTGCAAACGGTTTTAAAATTGGATCCAAGCCAAAATTCCCAGCCTGGTAAAGACTTCCTTTCCAGGGTCGTTAAAACCAGAGGTTATTTGGTAAAGGGTTAAATACCACGTGGTCAAGTACGAGTTGTTAAGTCCCGATATTCACATGGAAATTACGTCACTTTTTTGGTGATGATGCAATTAGTTAGAATAGTCCCCGCCCCTTTTACTACAGTGTATGCATTAGATTGGTATTTACTCTACAAAGACCAGCTAAAATACTGTGGGCGGAGCTTTTCGTTAACCGGGATACAACTGTATATAGGTCAACCATTTAATGATTAAGTGGTCACATATTGCAACATATTGAGTCTGTATGGAATTAAATTGAGCAGATTTGAACGAAATCCGGCGTTTTCATTGGTTTAGAAAGTAGGGCAAACTGTAAAGTTAAGTTTCAGTACTCGTACTTATTCTGCATTCATGTTGTATAATTGTATTGAAGCTATATAATTTAATACAAAGAAATATTATGTGTACTTTATAATAATAATGTTATTAACTTCTTATCAAATGACACAATTTTACATGCGTCAAAATTCAAAGCTGTTACAGATGCCAATCCTATCTATTATTCTTTTCATACCACAGACAATACCAGAATCTTTTGTGGATAGTATAGATCTAGATCAGACTGCAAAGAATATGCTATCTGATCTGTGATCCACATGGTCAAGTACTTTATATCCCCCACCGAAGGTGGAGGGATATAGTTTTAGCATTGTCCATCCTTCCATCCATCCTTCCTTCTGTCTGTGTGTCTGTCTGGTACAGTTCTACAATACCATGGGATGGAATTTTGTAAAACTTCATCTGTGTATGATAATCTATTCCGCCGATGTTTTTTAGCTCACCTGAGCACAACTTACTCAAGGGGAGCTTTTAGGATCACCTGGTGTCCGTCATGCGTCGTCTGTCATGTATCATCAACAATTCTTTAAAGATGCCTGACTACAGCCGTTGAGCAAAAACGCTGTTAAATTTCAAACAATTTAGAAAATTACAGAAATCAATCCTTTGTGTAAACATGGATAAATTACTGACATAATTTATGTGGTGTAATTTGAAAAAAGAAACACGAAGATTTGTATTAGAAACCGAACAGTGGTCTAAGGAAAACTGACTGACGATCGAAACTAAACAATAGCGGTGCGTCATGAAAATTTATCGTTGGTTTCCCCCGAGAGTCGGATATGGTGTAGTTTGCATATAGGTTGAGACATCCGTCTGAAAATTGAGGCTGCAACAGAGAAGCATCGTTTTTCCTCTATTTACCACATCAGAAGCAGGGCTCTGGTGAATGGGGGCTACTTGCACTATACCGCGAAGAAGAAATTCTTAAAAGCTCTTTTTCTCTGAAACTGCTGATCAGAGCGATCCATAGCCATCTTGGCCCTCTTGTTCGAATTTGAACCAGTCTAAAATTTTGTTGTTTTCGGAAAAGGTAAAAGGCTACTAACATTTTCTCTCTTTCCGTTGATGTATTCTACTCTTCCTAAGTCAGGCTTTCTCTTTTCAGCAATCAAAATAGTCACTGCGACAGATTCATTCCACTGACCATTGTCTCAACAGTAGTTATTTGAGAAAGCAGTAAGTGAAAATGTTTTTGTGTGTGAAAGCAGCACATTGTTTGGAAAGAAAATCGTGCGGAGTACTGGTGAAAGAGACTCCAGGAAAGCATGGATAGGTGCACTGGCTGCCATGATATAACTAGAATAATGTTGAAAACGGTGTAAAAAATAATGTTGAAAACAATCTTAAACACCTTAAAATCAATGAATCAATCAGTCTTTTTATTTACCTCTTTTTCAGCCATATTATCATACAGGGTATTCCGTAACATGAAGAAAATCTACATCAAGATAATCCACGCATCAATTCAGGCAGGGGCACTGATATTTGCTGGTGTAGGCTTGAAGGCGGTGTTCGACTCCCATGACCTGCGGGTCCTGAATGGTAAAGTGGTACCTATCCCCAATCTGTACAGCCTGCACAGCTGGATTGGAATCTCAACAGTTGTGCTGTTTGGTCTGCAGGTAGGTTTAGGCCTTCTACATATGACAAAGTTTTGGACTTATTTGGTTTAACCCTTTCCCAAACAACAAACTTTTGGACTAGACCAAATTGAAAGCATTTGCAGATGACAATTCAACTCTTGCTGAGAAGATGATTTTTGTCTATGATAGGGTAGAAAACACGGTGGGAAAGGGAAAACGTAACCAGCATTTTCTCCTTTTCCCACAATGTTTTCAAAAGGCTACTAGACCCATAAAAACCAAGGATTTTTTGGGAAAGGGTTAAACCTTCACTGCATAATCCAAACCACTCTGAGAAAGAAACCTTCAAAAAACATTGTTGGAAAAGGAGAAAGTGCTGGTTACCAGCATTTTCACCTTTTCCCACCTTGTTTTCTACCCTTCCTAAAGCAAATTTCAGTATTTTAGTCACATCCATTTTGTCGTCTGCAAATACTTTCAATTTAGACAAGTCCAAAATTTTGAGTTTGAATTACCATGAAGAAACAGGCTTTTAAGAGTCCCATGTTGCAAATCACCATTTGAAGTACGTATAATGTCGCATGCAAAATTTTAATGTTTTCAGTTTGGTGACATCCAAAATTTTTTCGTTTGAATGAGTTAAATTATATTAATTCTTATAAATTTTTCCAAATTTTGTAAATCAGTTTTTTTCCCAAACAAGCCTTTGTTTTTATTTACGAGTCTCCAGTAAAACTCTTTTGAAAACACTGTGGGAAAAGGAGAAATTGCTCATCGTGAGCAATTTCTCCTTTTCCCACAGTGTTTTCTACCCTTTTTGAGAACTTTCTGCCATTTTCTCAAAATCAAAAATTGTCGTCTGCAAACTCTTTCGGCTTGGAAGAGTCCAAAATTTGTCGTTTGGGAAAGGGTTAAAAGATTTCTGCAGCAAGTACCTGGTATCCAGCATTTTCTCCTTTTCTGAAATAAGGTAAGTTTGTTGTCTCCATATGCATTCAATTTGGCAGAGCCCAAAATTATATCATGACATGTGATAAAGAGTGAAGCCTTTGTTCTGTTAGATTTTTTTCTATTTCATACCGTTGTTTTTAACCTGTTACCGCATGATCCGGCCTTTTGACGACCCATAGAAAGAAGTCTTTTGAAAACATTGTAGGAAAAGAAGAAAGTGCTGGTTACCAGCATTTATTTCTTTTCCCACAATGTTTTCCTACTAAGCCGACCCAAATTCAATTTTTTTATGGGATTTATTTCCTTGTTTGGAAATGCTTTCAGTTCGGACTAGTCTAACATTTTTCAGTATGGCATAGAGTCAAAGTTGTCTGCTGCAGATGAGTTTCAAAATGTAAATAGTTCACCTTCTTCATTGTTTTCTAATTGTAGTGGGTAGTGGGATTCTCTGCCTTCCTGTTTCCGAAATTCGGGTTTGGTTTGAGGTCCCGCTACATGCCCCATCATGTATTTTGGGGGCTGGTCATATTTGGATCTGCTGTGTGCAGTGCCCTGACTGGTATCACTGAAAAGGCCCTGTTCTTGATGAGCGCCAAAAAGCTGTAAGTTTTATTTTTTCTAGAATTTCTCTCAACCCTTTACTAAACAATTCCTGGTTTTTATAACCCTGAGATAGAAACCTTCTGAAAACATTGTGGGAAAAAGAGAAAATGCTGGTAACCAGCATTTTCTCCTTTTCCTACAATGTTTTCTACCGAAATAGAAACAAATTTAAATCTTTGAGTTGCTTTATTTTGTTTTCCGCAATGGTTTTCAATTGGAATCAATCTAAAATTTTGTCGTTTGGTAAAAGGTTAATCCTTCATCTTGAACAAATTTGTGTTTAAATACATGAAAGCAAACAGTTGACCTTTTAGATTTATACTACATGTGGGAAAATGTCAAGTTCATGGCAACATTATTAATTGTACGGTCAGCTGGCAGGGTGCTTGGAAACTTGTTCACAGCTGTGGTGAATCATGTCGCCCTGAGCTGGAGGCGACGTGGTAACATGATCCAACACAGCCGTGAACAAGTATTCAAGTCCTGTGTCACCTGACTATACAACAAATTAATAAGCTGCAAAAGTTTTATCCTTTTAAAGTGTGTTAAGTGAAGTTGTCCTGTTTTATAGTCCCATGAATCAAATAATTATGCCGACAAAATCATAGTTTTTGTCGAGTGCCCCAATTCAATGAAAAATGAAGTCATTGGGAACTGACGTCACTAAAACGTGTAGTTTTGTGCATAAACATGAAGTCTAGCAATTGATCAACATTGCAATGGTTGTTGGAAAGCAGCTGGTGGCTTGGAGAGAATATTGTGGGGGTGCTAATAAAAGAAATTGTAGGAAAGCATGGATATGTGCACTGGCTGCTGCAATAAAATTGATATAATGTCAACAAAAGTGTTAACTCTTAACTCTTTACCCTATAAGGCATTTCTATTCTCTAGTTGACCCTAAATAACAGCAAGGATGAAGCTGTTTCTTATGTGTATATGACATCTTTTGATAGCATAGAAAACATTGTGGCAAAAGGTGAAATTGATTGTCAGGAGCAATTTCACCTTTTGCCACAATGTTTTCCAGAGCCTCCTACAAGCATTGCGTAGAAATGAGTATCTGTGGAGCAAAGGGTTAACAAACAAAAAATTGTAGACCAGTCCAGATTGAAAGCATTTGCAGAAGGCAACATAAGTATAGCTCAAAAATTGAAATCCGTCTTGGAAAGGGTAGAAAACATTGTTGGAAAAGGAGAAAATGCTGTTTACCAGCATTTTCTCCTTTTCCCATAATGTTTTCAAAAGGCTTCTATCCCAGAGTCGCAAAAACCATGGGTTGTTTGGGAAAGGTTTAAGCACCATACAATCAATTAATCAATCAATCAATCAAGAATCAGCATAGAACACCGTCCAATTTATCAATGGTGTTGATCACTCATTTTCAGGGCATATGCCAACCTTCCTCCCGAAGGACTTCTCATCAATTTTCTTGGAATGTCCATCATACTTATGGCTGGATTTGTGTTCTATGTGGTCACAAGGCCAGAATACAAGCGACCTGCCACCCCTGAAGAAGATGAGCATATCCAGCTGTCACAATAAAGGGAGGTAACCATGACATGAATTAGAGTAAAGGGAAATAACTCTAATCAATGGAATTGCTATAATAGATGGTGCACAACTCTGAGGTTTACAAGGGAGTGGAATATCATGTTCACAAATCAAACTATACTCCACATGCCTGAAGTTATGTATATAGATATTCAAAGTTTAATATAAAAATTGATATAACGGGGTGACCGAATGAATATTCAAATCATTTAACTGTGTTATAATACTTTTCAGCAGTGTTGAGCACTGTTACCTGTTAACCCTTTACCCAACAACAGAATTTTAGACTTATCCAAATTGAAGGTATTTGCAGACGACAATATAAACGAGGCTCAAATAATAAAATTTGTCCTTGATAGGAAACAAAACATGGTGGGTAAAAGGAGAAAATGCTGGTTACCAGCATTTTCTCCTCTTTCCACTATACTTTTTAAAGACATTTTCCTCAGATTTCTTGAAAGTCAGGATTGTGTTGTAAAGAGTTACCACACAACCCTGACCTTTAATGACCCTAGGAAAGAGAGCTATTCAAAATATGGAAACCAGCAATTTCTCCTTTACCTTTGCTTTTTTTTATAACCTATCAAATATCATTTAACCCCTTACCACACAATGCCAACATTTGCACTCCTGGAAAAGAAGCCTTTTGAAAACATTGTGGGAAAAGAAGGCAGTAATGGTAACCAGGTTTTCGTCCTTGTCAAATCAAAATTGCACCATTTGAGCCACTTGAAATTGTCCTCTGCAAAATTAATGCCTTCAGTTTGGATAGGTCTAAAATCTTGCTGTGTGGTAATGAGTTAAGCTTCATTACTTTTGATTTGTCAGCTGCAAATCCTTCTAAATCGGATGAGTCCTGAGACAAATCTTCTTGTTTGGGAAAGGAAGACCTGTGTAATGCACTACCGATGAAAATTCCAATTGGTTGATAAATAAGGATTTATGCAGAAATGATATTTTTGCACATTTCTAACGGATCAGAAATTCCGTTTATGTCTATCTTGAAATAATTATTTGATACTTTTGTTAGTTTTCTGAAAAGGGAGGTAATTATTTTCTCTTTTTGAATTGAGAATATAGTGGTTTCAGATTTATAAATGTGAATTCAAAGAAAGAAAACATGGAAAAAATGAATCAGTGAAAATAGTTCAATAATACTCATTTTTAATCATGGCTAATTTTGCAGCATGATATTTTAGTGGAAATAGCTGTTTTCCATTACACAGGTCTTACCTTAACCCATTACCACACAATTCCTACTTTCGATGCCCCTGAGAAAGAAGCCTTAAAAGAAAACATTGTGGGAAAAGGAGAAAATGCTGTTTACCAGCATTTTCTCCTTTACCCACCATGTTTTCTACCCTTCACAAAACAAATTTCAAATTTTCAGTCACTTTTAATGTGTTGTCTGCAAATGCTTTCAATTTGGACCAGTCTAAAATATTGTCGTTTGGTAATGAGTTAAATGAAATATATATACTTGATATGTGTAACTGCACTTTTAATATTTTCTTATATCATGTATAATCTTTGTTTAAAACTTTTTTTTCCCCAATTGTTTTTTCATTATTCTAACATATGAGTATATAACTTGTTTCTTTTTTTCTACTGGTGCTTCAGTTTATGAAAATTGGCTCTAACCACATTCTTTTGTTCTTTATTTTTCTGCTGGGGCATAAGTTAACTCTTTACTTTGGGACGAATTATTAGGCTTGTCAAAATTAAAAGCATTTGCACTGGACAAATTAAATGCTGACAAAATGATAGAATTTTGCTTCTGAACTCATTACCAAATGACAAAATTTTAGGTTTGTCCAAATCAATAGCATTTGTAGATGACAAAATAAAGATGACGGAATATTTGAAATTTGTGTTGTGAAGGGTAAAAAACATTGTTGGAAAAGCAGAACATGTTTTCTTCTCTTCACAAATCAAATTTCAAATTTTCATTCACTTTTATTTTGTCGTCTGCAAATGCTTTTGATTTGGACAAGCCTAAAATATTGTGTTTGGTAATTAGTTAAAGACTTCCCTTAAGCGGTTCTTTCCACCCTTTACCACAACATCCCAACTTTTAACAACTCCAAAGAAAAAGTTTTTTGACAACATTGTGGGACAAGAAGAAAATGCTGGTAACCAGCGACCGCTTAGGTGGCTCAGTGGTGAGCGTGTCGGACTCATGACCTGGTGGTTGTGAGTTCGATACCCGGTTGTTTTCTTTCCAGCATATTTTCGCCTCTCACCTCTGCTGAAGCATGTGAGAAAAGTAGTTGGTGGCTTTGGAAAGAAAGTAGTGTTAGTACCGGTATGAGAAAGCCAGGAAACACATGTGCATCACCGACCGCCATGATATGACCTTAGCTGTTAAAGTGGCGTTAAACCCAACACAAACAAACAAACAAACAGGTAACCAGCATTTTCTCTTGAAGTGAATATCTTTTTTTTTTGACTCGCATGGAATTTGTCCACTTAAAACTTTTAATATGGACTATTATAAATATTTAAATGTTTGGTATAGAGGTAATGCTTTTCAAGATAGTTCCGAGTTTTAATAGCATGGAAAAAGGCATTTCTCTCTATATTTTTCACAGTCATAGTGAACTTGTTGTCTTCAAACTTAGTAATCATAGTTTTCTTTTTTTCTCACAGCATTCTTAACTTTCCAAAAACAAATCCCATTACATGTATTTGAACCATATTTACCTTGTGGTCTGCAAGTGCTGTCAGTGCGGAAAAATCCAAATTTTGTCATTTCGGAAAGAGTTAACCCATTACCACACAATCCCTACTTTTGACGCCCCTGAAAAAGAAGCCTTTTGAAAACACTGTTGGAAAAGGAGAAAATGCTGGTAACCAGCATTTTCTCCTTTTCCCACAGTGTTTTCTACCCTTCCCAGAACAAATTTCAATTTTTCAGTCACCTTTATTTTGTGTGCAAATGCTTTCAATTTGGACCAGTCTAAAATTTTCTCGAGTGGCAAAGAGTAAAGTGTAAAAGTTGTCATAATATTGTTGTTATTAGTGCAGTGTTTTGTATTTGTGTTCACATATAAACTACCTTTGTCAGTTTTTGATAACTGATGGTCAGTTTTCAGGTTTTCTGGGGGATTAGGTTCTGTCACTTAGGAGCTACTGGTCTCCTTTGCCCAAGACTTCTGTTTCTTGAAATCTGCTTTTTGATCAATAAACATTTTCGTATATTATTCATTTTTTCTTTATTTTCTAGTCCCCAACCTTTACTTTTTATCACATAACTACCCAGTTTTCAGTGTCATACAGCTGTTACAAATTATGTTATTGTGCACATATTTGAGATATATACTGTATCAGTGGTAATTCTTGTGACATGGACATTTTGCAATTTCGCGAATTGGAAAATTTTGCAAACTGTTCTGTTTGCTAATTTTACCACAAAAATACCTACAAATAACAAGTGTCTTAAATTCACAAACATTTTTGTGGGCAAAAAGTCTGTAATGAGTAAATCGCATTTTATGACACATTATATATATCCACATATACAGAAGGATCAGGCATGAGTTGGCTTTCCATATAAAATTTTATTAAACAAGTCTAAGGAAATGTTGTCGAGCTTGTCTCAAAAGCTTATAAATGCCAGCCTTTCAGCCCCTAGATGTATGATCGACTGAGATTCAGACACTAGCTGTAAGATTTGTAGACATTGCAGTCCTAGCTGTATGATTGGCTGAGATTCAGGCTCTAGCTGTATGACTGGCTGAGATTACAGCCCTAGCTCTTTGATTGGCTGTGATTCCTACCCTATCTGTATGATTGGCTGAGATTCCGGTCATACCTTTATGACTGGCTGACTTTTCAGCCCTAGCTGTATGATTGGTTGAGATTCTGGCCCTACCTCTATGATTGGCTGAGAGTCCAACTCCTTCCATATAACTGGCTGAGGTTCCGGCCATACCTATATAACTGGCTGACATTTCAGCCCTAGCTGTATGATCAGCTGAGATTTCAAGAAGAGTATTATGTGATAAAGAAAACAAACACATGACTTTCTTTTTCAAAAGGATATTTACAGTATTAAACAGAATCACAAATAATTCAAACAATATTTTTCAGTAAATTAATCATCGACAGAAGCGAGTGACCCGTAAGATTGGTCAGAATATATATCAACATGCTCCACTATCTACTTTGTGTGATAAAGAAATGATACATACATACATACATAGCAAGAGAAAGAGACACAGAATCAACAATCTTTTCAGTACTATAAGAATCAACAAAATGCACAGTTAACTCATTACCAAACGACAATATTATAGACTTGTCCAAATTAAAAGCATTTCCAGATGACAAAATAAAAGTGACTGTAAATTTGAAATTTGTTTTGTGAAGGATAGAAAACATTTTGGGAAAAGGAGAAAATGCTGGTTACCACTTAGGTCACATTGGGTGCACTTACTTAGTAAACAATAGTGCGAGGTGAAAATAACATACATGAGCAACAACATAAAGACATTTAACATGATAAATGAGGAATGGACGAAACACAAAATGATGCCCCTTTTGTTGCCTTTTACAACATGCATGCTGTCACTTTTCTTCCGCCAGATGAAATGGCAGATGTGATGATCGCGGGACTGCAGTGGTTTATTCTTATACCCCCGATTAAACCACACGGGGTCCCACAGGCCAATTGATTCCCATTCCAAACCCTATTTACATCGAGAAAAAAATATAGGATTTGGAATAAGAACTACCCAGCCTGCTGCAATCCTACGAATTACAAGGAAAGCAGTCATTTGTCTCTAATTTTAGTTGCCTTCTACAACATGCCATAGAGAAAGGCCGAGGTCCTATTCTATATAGTAAACAAGAGGGCCAAGATGGCCCTGGATCGCTCACCTGAATTTTTGAGATGACCATAGCCTATTTTTTTCTGAGGTATTGAAACATTGGAACCAAATTTATGATTTTGCTAAGCAATTTTCAAAAGGTCACCTGTAAAATTAATTTCGAAATCTGACCATCAGTTTCAAAAAGAAGAATTTTTAAGAATTCTTCATTTCTGTATAAGAGCAAGTATCCCCCATCCACGAGAGCCATGTTTCTTGATGGATCAAAATTTACGAACAAGTTTTGAAAAGGGTCACCCAAGGAACATTTCGGAATTTTTTTTTTAAAATCTGACCAGGGGTTTCAGAGAAAGAGAATTTTCAAGAATTTCATCATGTCCATAAAGTGCAAGTAGCTCCCATTCACAAGAGCAAGGATCACCCAAGGAACATCCCTGTCAAATTATTTTAAAATCTAACCAGGGGTTTCAGAGAAGAAGAATTTTCAAGAATTTCTTCATTTCCATATAGTGCAAGTAGCCCCCATTCACCAGAGCCATATTTCTTAATCAATCAAAATTTCGCAAAAATTTTTTGAAAAGGGTCACCCAAGGAACATCCCTGAGAAATTATTTCAAAATCTGACCATTGGTTTCAGAGAAGAAAAATTTTTAAGAATTTCCTCATTTCCCTATAGTGCAAGTAGCCCCCATTCACCAGAGCCATGTTTCTTGACCAATCAAAATTTCCCGAACACTTTTTGAAAAGGGTCACCCAAGGAACAACTCTGTGAAATTATTTCAAAATCCGACCAGCGGTTTCAGAGAAGAAGATTTTTCAAGAATTCCTTCATTTCTGTATAGTGCAAGTAGCCCCCATTCACCAGAGCCACATTTTTTGACGGATCAAAATTTCACGAACAATTTTTGAAAAGGGTCACCCAAGGAACATATCTGTGAAGTTATTTCAAAATCTGACCAGCGGTTTCAGAGGAGAAGATTTTTAAAGAATTCCTTGATTTCTGTATAGTGCAAGTAGCCCCCATTCACCAGAGCCACAATTTTTGACGGATCAAAATTTCACGAACAATTTTTGAAAAGGGTCACCCAAGGAACATATCTGTGAAATAATTTCAAAATCCGACCAGCGGTTTCAGAGGAGAAGATTTTTAAAGAATTTGCTAAAAATTCCATTTGGTTGCCATGGCAACCAGAGTTTTTGACGGAATCAAATTCTGTGAACAATTTTTAAAGAGGACCTCCCAAAGAGCATTCCTGTCAAGTTTGGTCCAAATTGGCCCAGTGGTTTAGGAGGAGTTGATGTTTAAAGAATTGTTGACGACGCACAACGCACGACGGACGACGGACACCCAGTGACCCTAAAAGCTCCCCTTGAGCACGTTGTGCTCAGGTGAGCTAAAAAGTAGTTCCTAAATTACGACAGGAAGTGAAAGTGAAAGTTGATATCGTCACTAGTGATGATACCAAAATTTATTACACTGGGAAATTCCAGGATTTCACTGCTCGGTATATAATAAATAACATTTTCTGTCTTCAGAAGTTTACTTAACCTATTACCACACAATCCCGCCCTTTGACAATGTTCAGAAAGAAGGTTTTTGAAAACATTGTTGGAAAAGGAGAAAATTCTGATAATCAGCATTTTCTCCTTTTCCTACAATGTTTTCTATCCATGCCAAATCAAATTTCAACTTTTGGGTCACGTTTATTTTGTCGTATGCAAATGCTTTCAATCTGGACTAGTCTAAATTGTTGTCGTTTGGTAAAGAGTTAAGTTTTATCTCAAAACCCAGAAATATTTCAGATTCTGTCTATCACATAACAATACAACACAAGTTATAGATCAGAAGATGAAAAGCCATAGACGTACCTGCGGTAATATATATGAACCCATTCACTTCTATGAAATATGGACAAAATGGCGTCTCTCAATCATGATATCAAATACATAAGATAAAAGTATCTGTAATGGGTATATTACACTGAAAACAAGAGAGTTTATACATGTAAGATAAAATCAGCATCAATAGCATAGTTTCTTTCACTTAACAATGGCTGTGGCTTCTTGTTTAACCCTTTACTCCCCAAAAAAATTGTGACTAGTGCAAATCCAAGGTATTTGCAGCTAATGCATTATAAAAATGCTTGAAAGTATTTTTTAACATTGTGGGAAAAGGTATATGTGTAAAATGTAAACCTTTTTCACATAATCCTACCTTTTGACCACTGTTAGAAAGATGGCTTTAGAAAACATTGTTTGAAAAGAAGAAAATGCTGGTAACCATCATTTTCTCCTTTTCCCACAATGTTTTCTACCCTATCAATGAGAGTCAATGAGAGAAATAACCATTTTAGCCACAATATAATTTGTCATCTGCAAATGCTTCCAATTTAAATTTGATCAAGTAAAAAGTTTTATTGTTTGATAAAGAGAAGAAATAGAGGATAATTGTTTTTTTCGGTGAAAGATCGAAATTTATTTCATCGAGTAGACACCATCAGTAATATTTTCATGAGATGAAATAAATTTCGATCTTTCACCGAAAAAAAACAAATATTCTATTTATTTTATGCTTTCAACCCTTTCTAGGAGGAGCTTTATCAAAATCCAGTACAGTTCTTTTCCGTTATTCCCCGTGGCGTACCCCTCCCGCATAGCAAAGCATAGCAATATTATGTCAAGCACGAGAAATGTAAGGTATATGATGTCATATTTCCCATCCGGTTGTTAGGTACGTGCAATTTACCAAGGCAACAAGAACGTGAAAATTGGTATTTTCACTGGTGGAACCAGTGTAAGATTGAAAAATATTTTCACTGCTATTTCTCGATATCCCACCAGAAAGCATGAAATAAAATTTGTCATCTGCAAATGCTTCCAATTTGAATTTGATCAAGTCAAAAGTTTTGTTGTTTGATAAAGAGAAGAAACCAATTTATTTTGGATTGCTTCAATCTACATAGTCATTTACCTGTTTATTACAGTACAAATATTTAGGCTCTACCTAATTACCAGCATTTTCTCCTTTTCCTAAAATGTTTTAAAAAGACTTCTTTCTCAGGGTTATGAAAACCTGGAATAGTTTGAGAAAATTTAAATACTTGTTGCAAATTCTGTTTGAATTTGCCTTAGGAAGAGTTGAATACATTGTCGGGAAAAGGATTAAGGATTGTGTCATGAAACTTGAACAAAAGTCTGTATGCAAGCAGTCTTGCACATAGGTTAAAACCAGAAATGTTGGCATTATGGAAATCTTCACGTTTTTTCTTTTTTTTAAATGAAAAACGCAAAGATATTCGCAAGTATTTTGTCAACCCATTACCACACAATCCCTACTTTTGACGACCCTGAGAAAGAAGCCTTTGGAAAACATTGTTGGGAAAGGAGAAAATGCTAGTAATCAGCTAAAATATAAACATACATAAGGTAAGTATTTGTTAATCATGAAATCTTAGACCCACAATAGTATCCAGTTTAACAGTACAAGTATTACTGATCATCACTATTCTTCTAAAACTCCTTTTTTTCACCACCTCCAAACTGTCCAGATGCAAACATAGATAGAACTCTCGGAGCAGCCGAGTCGAAGCCGACAATATCCAGCATGTTTGGATCACTGCTGTCAGCAATGGAGAACTCTGTAGCACACATGCCTACAACAGCAAGTTTTGCATCTTTTCTGTCGGACCACATTCTGTACTGACGCAAAGCTTCTGTAGGGTGAACATTTCCATACCTGCAAATAACAGAAAAATCTTTGAAAACACTTTTTTCTTTACCAAACAACAAAATTTTAGACTAGATCAAATCAAAAGCCTGGCCAGATGACAAAATAAACATAGCCAAGAATCATGATCTCTGCTTTCGATAGGGTACAAATTACTGTGGGAAAAGGAGAAAAAGCTGATAGCCAGCCTTGTCCAAATTTCAGCCTTGCCCAAATTAGAAAAAAAAATAATTTGCAGACAACAAATGTTACATAAAAACACAGGATTTGTCCTTCAAAGAATGCCAAATATAGTGGGAATAGGAGAAAATACTGGTAACCACTCACGACACATCCGAGTGAGATATTTTTCATATCAAAAATAACCAGTTGATTATTCTATTTATTATATACCTTATTAATATTATTATTTTTAATTTTTTGTTTGAAAAACAACAAAAACTATCCATAAGTACTTAATGAAAAAAAAAGTAGTTACTAAAATACGGCAGGAAGTGAAAGTGAAAGTTGATATCGTCACTAGTGATGATATCAAAATTTATTACACTGGGAAATTCCAGGATTTCACTGCTAGGTATATAATATTATTATACTGCAAAGAAATTTCTCGTGATTTGATTGGTTAACATGCCGGGAACATATATCATGTTCCCTGGCAAAAACCACGTAAAACCAGTTTCCCTTTTGAGTGCCCCCTAAACATCACTACAAATGCAACACAACATCCGAAATGGCGGCGTCGATCAATCACCAGACTGCATATTTCTGCACCAAACTGCATGTTTTAGTGACGTCAGTTTCCAGTGACATCAGTTTTCATTGAATTGGGGCACTCAGGAGGGAATTTCTAGTTTGTCAGCATACTCGATTCGTGATATTATAAAACAGGGAAATTTCGCTTAACGCGCTTTGAAAGGGTAAAACTGTGCAGTATAATAAATTCGATGTACGGTCAGGTGGCAGGAGACTTGGAAACTTGTTCGTGGCTGTGGTGAATCATGTCGCCACCTCGCCTTCGGCTCGGGGCGACATGATTAACCACAGCCACGAACAAGTTTCCAAGTCCCCTGCCACCTGACCGTACAACTAATAAAATACCGTGTCCAACTCACCATGTTTCGTTGTCTGTATACACAACAAAGACATCAATATCCCTTAGTCTTTTTTCCATTGCATCCTTCATTGGTAACGAACAGTCAGTGGCTCCCATCATGATCTGATCGACTTTCCGTAACACATCATGCAACTTGTCATCGTCTGTGATACCAATGTCCCTCATCTCGTGACTGAAACCTGTGATAACAAGAGCACAGAATGCTAATGCCACTGACCCACTGCAGTTCCCTATGCAAATGAATTGATTTTCAGTGAAAATTCTCAGTTGAAATAAAGGCAAAACTGTGTCAAAAATATTTTGATATATACCTGCTTTTGTTATTGTTACAATATTGGGGAAGGCCTCACTAAATAGTTAGGGCCTCAATATTGTTTACTTGAAATGCAGAATACATGTACCTGCATGTATTCTTAATTGACACCACATGTACCTCTTTATAATAATTAGTCCTTAAAAGTATTCTCCACTAGAACTTATTGGTGGTTACTTAAAATGAAGATCTTGTAACTTTTGTATTACTGCATGTTTTGACAAACAGAACAGCTTTAATTCTATGTATCTGTCAAGCAATGCCCATACCTGTGCACTGCTATACATGGAAAATGATGTATGTTATAGTAAGCTCGTGACTGTTGACATGCCATGCCTCTGGCTCTGCTGGAAATGATTGACAGGACCTCTTGGTGTTTGACTATAAATACTGAGCAGTTCTCTGTCCAAGTCAGTTAATGTGTAAGTTACTGTGGAAGTTAATGTCCAAGTTACTTACTGTTGAGTTAGGTCTTGCATGCTACAACTTTTATAAATTACAGGTAGCTCGCTCATTTGCTCCTATTAGACATTCGGTCTAGTAGTATTGTTTAAGAACCTGGGACTGAAATTCTTGGTACTTAATTAAAGACTTTCTTTTAAACAACTATCTGTGTTTCTTTAGTCTATAGTGTCACATTGTATGGGTTTCCATTTGATATTTAACAACTAGTCAAAGTCTGAAGTTAATGTCTTCAGAATTTATAGAGAAATTAAAAAATGTCTAAGTTTTTCAAAGAATGGGTTCTCCTGATAGTTAACTCTTTATCACACAATCCCGACTATCAATGACCCTGGGAGTGAAGCCTTTTGAAAACATTGTGGGAAAAGGAGAAAATGCTGGTAACCAGCATTTTCTCCTTTTCCCAGAATTTTTCCTACCCTTCCAAAAACAAATTTGAATTTTTCACTCACATTCATATTGTTGTATGCAGATACTTTTGATTTGGACAAGTCAAAAATTTTATCGTTTGGTAAACAGTTACACACAGGTCCAAGTTTGAAGTAAATTTCATCAGTATTTACAGATATTTCAATATGTCAAAGTTTTTCCACTACAAATTGTAAGTCAAACAGGGGCATAATTGTGTCAAAAATATTTTGAGGTACGACCTGTGTAATGCACTTCCAGTGAAAATTCCAATTGGATGATAAATAAGGATTTATGCAGAAATAATATTTTTGCCCATTTTCTAAGGGATCAGAAATTCCGTTTATGTCTATCATAAAATTAATTTTTGAAACTTTTGTTAGTTTTCTGAAAAGGGAGGTAATTATTATCTCTTTTTGAATTGAGAATATTGTGGTTTTAGATTTATAAATGATAATTCAAAGAAGGAAAAAATGAAAAGGTGAACATAGTTCAATAATACTCATTTTTAATTATAGCTAATTTTGCAGGGTGATATTTTAGTGGAAATAGCCGTTTTCCATTACACAGGTCTTACCTTAACATTAGATACTCTTTTTGTATGTGTGTTCCCCTTAAGCTAGTCAACAACTGACCCATTACCAAACAATCCCTACTTTTGACGCCCCTGAGAGAGAAGCCTTTTGAAAACACTATGGGAAAAAGAGAAAATGCTGGTAAACCAGCATTTACTCCTTTTCCCACAGTGTTTTCTACCCTTCCCAGAACAAATTTCTATTTTTAGTCACTTTTATTTTGTCGTCTGCAAATGCTTTCAATTTGGACCAGTCTAAAATTTTCTCATGTGGTAAAGAGTTAAATAAATAAGTAAGTAATTTAAGTTTTCATTGAGATATTATAAAATGACAAAGTTTTTGCAAAACAACGACACCACCAAAACTTTTCTTTGAAAAGAGAAGAGCAAAAAATGTGTAAACTAAACACCTATTTTCCAGATAATAAAACCTTGGACCTTTACAACTTGAAAGTGTTTAGAACAGACCTAAAATGCTAACAAAATAACTGAATTTGCTTTTCTCCTTTTCCTGCAATGTTTCTAAGAGGCTTGTTTCACAACTATTTCTCTTGGACCAGTTTTCTGAATCCAAAAATGGAATACCTGCTATTCGTCGGTAACACAACTTGTAACAAGCACCAGCTTGCTGGACAGGAACATTTCTGAGTCATTTCCCTTGACTCTTTACCATACAACTAAATTTTAGGTTTGTCTAAATCGAAAGCATTTTCAGACAACAAAGTAAAACTGACTGAAAAATTGATTTTTTTTTTTGTGAAAGGTAGAAAGCACTGTGGGACAAGGAGAAAATGCTGGTTACCAGCATTTTCTTCTTTTCCCACAATGTTTTCTTAAGGCCTCTTTCTCAGGATCATCATAAGTAGGGATTGTATGGTAATGGGTTAAAATTGCATTGAATCCCAAATGTTCTGGTTTGCCATGGTGCTATTTTCAACAAGAGGGCCAAGATGGCCCTGGATCGCTCACCTGAATTTTTGAGAGGACCATAGCCATTTTTTTTTTAGTTTTGAGGTATTGAAACACTGGAAACAAAATTATTATTTTGCCAAGGAATTTTCAAAAGGTCACCTGTTTCTTAATTTCTGTACAGTGCAAGTAGCCCCCATTCACCAGAGCCATGTTTCTTGACATATCAAAATTTCGCAAACAATTTTTGAAAAGAGTCATTCGAGGAACATTTATGTGAAATTGTGTTAAAATCTAACCAACAGTTTCAGAGAAGAAAAATTTTCAAGAATTTCTTCATGTCCGTATAGTGCAAGTAGCCCCCTTTCATCAGAGCCATGTTTCTTGACGAATCAAAATTTCACGCACAACTTTTGAAAAGGGTCATCCAAGAAACATCTCTGTGAAATTATTTCAAAATCTGATCTGCCGTTTCAGAGAAGAAGGATTTTAAAGAATTTCTTCATGGACATATAGTGCAAGAAGCCCCCATTCACCAGAGCCATGTTTCTTGATGGATCAAAATTTCACACACAAATTTTAAAAAGAGTCACCCAAGGAACATTTCTGTTAAATTATTTCAAAATCTGACCAGCGGTTTCAGAGAAGAAGAATTTTTAAGAATTTCTTCATTTCCCTATAGTGCAAGTAGCCCCCATTCACCAGAACTGTATTTCTTGACGGATCAAAATTTCACGAACAATTTTTGGAAAGGGTCATTCAAGGAACATCTCTGTGAAATTATTTCAAATTCTGACCAGCCGTTTCAGAGAAGAAGAATTTTTAAGAATTTCTTCATTTCCGTATAGTGCAAGTAGCTCCCATTCACCAGAGCCACATTTTTGGACGGATCAAAATTTTACGAACAATTTTTGAAAAGGGTCACCCAAGGAACAATCCTGTGAAATTATTTCAAAATCTGACCAGCGGTTTCAGAGAAGAATTTTTTAAGAATTCCTTCATTTCTATATGGTGCAAGAAGCCCCCATTCACCAGAGCCACATTTTTTGACGGATCAAAATTTTATGAACAATTTTTGGAAAGGGTCACCCAAGGAACAATCCTGTGAAATTATTTCAAAATCTGACCAGCGGTTTCAGAGAAGAAGAATTTTTAAGAATTCCTTCATTTCTATATGGTGCAAGAAGCCCCCATTCCACAGAGCCACATTTTTTGACGGATCAAAATTTTACGAACAATTTTTGGAAAAGGTCACCCAAGGAACATATCTGTGAAATTATTTCATAATCCAACCAGCGATTTCAGAGGAGAAGATTTTTAAAGAATTCCCTAGAAAAATTCCATTTCGTTGCAATGGCAACCAGAGTTTTTGATGGAATCAAATTCTGTGAACAAATTTTAAAGAGGACCTCCCAAGGAACATTCCAGCCAAGTTTGGTCCAAATCCACCCAGCGGTTTAGGAGGAGTTGATGTTTAAAGAATTGTTGACGACGCACCGACGCACGACGGACACCGGGTGATCCTAAAAGCTCCCCTTGAGCACATTGTGCTCAGGTGAGCTAAAAATGGCGCATGTTCATTTGTTATCTTCATTCTTTGGTTTTAGCAATAAATATCAAATCTTCTGTGAAATTGGACACAAAAAGACAAGGATAAGCTTATCATTCCAAGTAAATTTTCCTTCTTACATGGCGTTTTCAAAAGGTCAAAATCTTATATCTTTTAAAAATGGTATCTGTAAATTGTTTGGAAATATTTCAACTTCGGCATGCAGACAACACAGACAGCAATGATTCAAACGACAACGAAGCCAGGGCTCCATCAAAAACTCAACATTTTCTTTGAAAACAACCAAGCTAAAAAGGAAATCTTCTTACCCTTTACAACTGTGTTCTCTTCTGTTCTCATTGTCATCATGGTCATCGCTGCAGCAGCAGTCGCACAAGTTATTGAGCTGAAAAAGCAAGTACATGTGTAAAAGCAATTAACTCTTTACCATAGGACAAAATTTTAGACTGCTCCAAAATTGAAAGCATTAACAGACGACAAAGTAAAAGTGACTGAAAATTTGAAATTTGATTTGTGAAGGGTAGAAAACATTGTGGGAAAAGGAGAAAATGCTGGTTACCAGCATTTTCTCCTTTTCCAACAGTGTTTTCAAAAGGCTTCTTTTTCAGGGTCGTAAAAAGTAGGGATTGTGTGGTAATGGGTTAAACTGTGGCAAGTTGTTTTTTTTCTCTGCTCTTTGAAAATGGGGCTTAATGCATCTGTGAAAAGAATCGACCAAGGTCAGCCTGCATGGTTTGCTATTGATATTTTTTTTGTATGCCCAAGGACCAGTCTATCTCACGATAAAGTAGTCAAAAAAAGTGGATTCATTATTATAATGGATCCATTAATAAATCATGGGGAGGCATTAAGATCCATTTTGCTAGAGCACTATTCAGCAATCAATACATTGTCTCCTACAAATTAAGCTTTGAGTCTTACACAAAAAGACCTGAAAAAACTATCAAAGAAAGAGAAATTGCATGTTGCAAGTCAAGTGATTTTTTTTCAATATGTTTTTGCTTTTATGTAAGATCTACGAAAATATTTGACACTTTCAAAGTTGCTTTACTCATTACCAAACAACAAAATTTTAGGTTTGTCCAAATTGAAAGCATTTGCAGATGATAAATAAAAGTGACTGAAAATTTGAAATTTGTTTTGTGAAGGTTAGAAAACATTGTAAGAAAAGGAGAAAATACTAATTACCAGCATTTTCTCCTTTTTCCACAATGTTTTCTAAAGGCTTCTTTCTCAGGAGCGTCAAAAGTAGGGATTGTGTGGTAATGGGTTAAAGAGAATCAATACATAGTGTCAAATAACTCAAACAAACATGCTCCAGCATAATGTCAAAGGCATGAAACAAACAAGTTAACTCTTTACCAAACAACAAAATTTTAGACTGGTCCAAATTGAAAGCACTTGCAGACGACAAAATGAATGTGGCTCAAAAATTGAACATTGGTTTAGGAAGGGTAGAAGACATTGAGGGAAAAGGAGAAAATGCTGGTTACCAGCATTTTCTCCTTTTCCCACAATGTTTTCAAAAGGTTTCTTTCTCAGGGTTGTTAAAAGTGGGGATTGTGTGGTAAAGAGTTAAAGCATAAAGTCAAAGGCATAAAACTAACATGCTGAATCAAAGGTATGAATCAAACATGCTGAATCAAAGGTATGAAACAGATATGCTCAATCAAAAGCATGAAACAAACATATTTGAGCATAATGCCAAAGGCAATAAACAAACACACTCCTGCAAAATGCCAAAGGCATGAAACAAAAATTTGTCAAGCATAATGCAAAAGGCATTAAAACAAACATGTTCAAGCATACTATCCAAGGCACGAAACAAACATGTTGAAGCGTAATGTCAAAGGCAAAAAAAAAAAAAATCATGTTCAAACATGATGTCAAAGGCACATAACAAACATACTCAATCAAAGGCATGAAACAAACAAGTTCAAGCATAATTTCAAAAGCATGATACAATGTCAAGAGCATAAAACAAACATGTAATACCAAAGGAACCAAACAAAAATGTTCAAGCATAATGTTAAAGGCACGAAACAAACATGTTCATGCATTACATCAAAGGCATGAAACATACATGTTCAAGCATAATGTCAAAGGTATGAAACAAACACGCTTTGGCATAAACATGTTTAAGCGGTAAGTCAAAGGTACGAAACAAACATGTTCAAAGATAATGTCAAAGGCACAAAACATAAGATGCTTCAGTATAATGTCAAAGGCATGAAACAAACATGTTCAAGCATTCTGCCAAAAGGCACAGATAAAACATGTTCAAAAGTATGAAACAAACATGCTTCAATATAAAATCAAAGGCATGAAATAAATATTTTCAATCATAGTGCCAAATCCATGAAACAAACATGTTCAAACATAATGCCAAAAGTATAAAACAAACATGTTCAACAACAATGTCAAAGGCGTGAAATAAACATGTTCCAGCATAAACCCAAGGCTCCAGCTCCAGCACAATGTCAAAGGCACAAATAAAACATGTTCAAGCATAATTTCAAAGGCATGAAACAAACATATTCAAAGATTATGCCAAAGGCATGAAACAAACATGTTCAAGCATAATGCCAAAGGTATTAAACAAGCATATTTAACTGTAATGTCAAAGGCATGAAACATACATGTTTAAGTTATAATGTCAATGGCATGAAACATACATGCTAAAGCAAAATGTCAAAGGCACTAAACATCATTCTTCTAACATTTTCAGGGTGAAAAATGTCCTATTAAAATAGGACAGGACTGATATAATAGACTGTCTTTTTACCTGGATCCCAGCACTGGTTGTGACATGGACCCACTTACATCAATAGCCAGATAGTAGTTTTTGTTGGTTGGCTCCACATATTCGAATGCTTTGTAAAATGCCTCGTCCAGGGCATTAACGATCCTCTGGTTTGGTATCCATGCAAGCTTGCCTTTCTCACCCCTGCCTGTAAATAGAGAGAAAATATGGCACATAACATAAGAAAAGGGGCGTTTGGATACTTGTGTAAGGTGTTGAGATGACACTTTCCAATCATGAGTGATTTTCTATTTCACACAAATCTACTGGAAGACTAAATTTAATGTTCATACAAAGAGCTAACTTAGATTTGCCTACACAGACTGTGCAGGCTGATCCAAAATGACACTTTAGGCAAATGTCCAAAAGCCCCTTTTCACATGTTACGGACCATATTTGACTTGTCTGTGATGATATTACATGAAGATAACAAAAACAACTCTTACTCTTTTTCATCAATGTCTGAATGGGATTAAAATCATTTTTTAAAATGAAACAGCAAATTAAATAGGGAAATGAGATAGAAAAAGATTGGACATGATACTTGTTACAAGCAATCACTTCATTTCTAACAATTTTGCTAGAGAGCAATACAAGGCTGGGGTACAAAATTTATTACTGTGTAAGTGGAAATTTTTGTGATGTGCAAGTTTTGCAATTTCACAAATTTTCCATGCGCAAAATGTCCTGAATCAGTAATATGCAAATTTTCCAACAAACCTATACATACATGTACATCAGTATTGAACAGTAACCAGACCTTTGGATTCATGGATTCCATTGTACTTGTACATTCAACATCTTGTATATTCAACACAATTTTGTTGGGCAATTGAATTGGTGTGTGTAACATGATGCTGCTTTTCATAATTTTCTCCCTTTCCCCAAATGCTTTCAAAAGCTTTCTCTGTCAGAGTAATTAACTCATTACCACACGATCCCGACTTTTAACGACCCCTAGAAAGAAGCCTTTAGAAAACATTGTGGGAAAAGGAGAAAATGCTGGTAACCAGCATTTTCTCCTTTTCCCACTATGTTTTCTACCCTTCCAACAACAAAATTTAATTTTTGAGCCACATTTGTTTTGTCGTCTGCAAATGCTTTCAATTTGGACTGGTCTAAAATTTTCTCGTGTGGTAAAGAGTTAAAACTCTAAATTATTTGGTAAAGGACCAAATGGATAATAGAAATTAGTGCCATTCCACTTTTGGGTAATGTTAGAGTATCAGCTTATAAGATGAGGAAGCAAAAAACAGTTTGCCTGCTCTGTAAGTGACCATCTCAATAAGAACTTTAACCCTTTCCCACACGACAAATATTAAATTGTGTATAAATAAACTTAATCCATTCCCATTTGCAGAAGTTGTGGGTACTTTTACGAGTTGCATTTCATTTTGGTAAACAGCATTTTCTTCTTTTTCCATAATGTTTTCTACCTGTCTCAAAACAAGTTTCAACTTTCAAGTCACATTTTGTTGCCTGCAAATGCTTCCAATTTAGGCGTGGCCAAAATTTTGTTGTTTGATAAAGAGTTAAAAAGAGGGAAAGAAAAAAAGATATTTACCTGCTTTGTATGTAACCAGCCCAATGAGAACTTTGAATGGATGATAAAAATTACTGCCAATCCTCTTTTTGATGACTTTAAGAATGACATCATCTTCATTATCATCATCGGCAGATCCCATTTGGATATCAATTGGGTCATCTTCTGTCTCCATGTCCTCACTATGAGGTTGCATACCCGACATTTTATTGATGGATCTGATCTTTTTACAAGCCTTCGAAATGCAGAAGATAGAAGAATACCAGTAAGCGAATTTACGTCTTCAAAAATCTTTAGGTGTATATTGTTATTGGTAGATATACAGAATCTATTGAAGGCCTGTGTTTGTTTCTATGTATTGGGAGTTGATTGCTATTTTAAAGGTGGGTATTTAGAATTTTTACATCTTGCCAAATTAAAAAATAAGTATATCACTGAAATTCATGTGAAAAAATAATAATACAAATCATCAATGATTAAGATTCATAAAATTACAAAAAAAAATTTGATGGTATTCCCTTAAAAGGCTACGCAGCCTCTTAAGGTATTTTTAGATTTTGAACCAAAATCAATAAAGCATTGTGGGAATGACAAGGGACTGGCACGTGACTCATAATGCTTAAATTCCATTACATAACAAACATGTAATAATTATTTTCCATAATGTCTTCTTCAGACGCTATGTTTGAAGCTTCGTCTGTGTATTCCTGTATGTAAATGAACAAACTAATCATCTAAGAATAGAACATGTCTCCCGTTGGTGTCAACCTGGGCCTAGTAAATCTTTAATTTCTTGTGTTGTCGGACAGATTTCGACTACTGGGGTTTTATAAATGAAAATTAAAAGGCTTTGAGAGTATAAGGATGATTTTTTTGCATTTTTGTAAAATTTCCGTCCAAAAATCGGAAGAGCCACCTTTAACTCTTTATCAAAGGACAAAATTTTAGGTTTTAGGTTTGTCCAAATCTAAAGCATTTGCAGATGACAAAATAAAAGTGACTGAAAATTTGAAATTTGTTTCGTGAAGGGTAGAAAATATTGTGGGAAAAGGAGAAAATGCTGGTTACCAGCATTTTCTTCTTTTTCCATAATGTTTTCTAAAGGCTTCTTTCTCAGGGTCGTCAAAACGTCAAAAGTACAGATTGTGTGTAAATAGGTTAACAGCTTAGGCCACCTGTAACTCTTTATCAAAGGACAAAATTTTAGGTTTGTCCAAATCTAAAGCATTTGCAGATGACAAAATAAAAGTGACTGAAAATTTGAAATTTGTTTCGTGAAGGGTAGAAAATATTGTGGGAAAAGGAGAAAATGCTGGTTACCAGCATTTTCTCCTTTTTCCACAATGTTTTCTAAAGGCTTCTTTCTCAGGATCGTCAAAACATCAAAAGTAGGGAGGGATTGTGTGTAAATAGGTTAAAAGCTTAGGTCATATCACTGTGGCTAGTTCACATACACCTGCGTTTTCTGGCTTGCTCACATAAGGACTAACATAACTTTCTTTATGAGCTACTAACTATAACTAGCTGTAAAGAGTTAACCCATTACCACACAATCCCTATTTTTTGACGTCCCTGAGAAAGAAGCCTTTTGAAAACACTGTAGGAAAAGGAGAAAATGCTGGTAACCAGCATTTTCTCCTTTTCCCACAATGTTTTCTACCCTTCCCAGAACAAATTTCAATTTTTCAGTCACCTTTATTTCGTCGTCTGCAAATGCTTTCAATTTGAACCAGTCTAAAATTTTGTCGTGTGGTAAAGAGTTAATCAAAATACCATTTCTTCTTCACGGCTGTTTGCAGGAAAAACACCAAGGGCTGTCATACGTCCCAGATTCTTAATCATTGCCTCTATTGGCATTTGTGGAAGCAGAGATTTCCAGACCTCTGCACTTTTTAAGAATTGCGTCGGACATTGTTCCCATGTCAGCTTGTACTCCCGAATAAGGCTGATAAGCTCCCCTTCTTCCCTGCACAACATTGCGCGATCAAATGCGGCCAAAAGATCGGATACTCTAAGTAAGGACGGTGGGATAGGATCCATTCTGTCTTCGGACATGTACAGATCTTTGGCTTGATCATGACCTTTGATGATATACCTGTAAAGTACCGTAGATATGAAATATATTAACCCTTTCCCAAACGACAAACTTTTGGACTAGACCAATTTGAAAGCATTCGCAGACAAGTATTGAACTCTTGCTGAAAAGATGATTTCTGTCTATGATAGGGTAGAAAACATTGTGGGAAAAGGAGAAAATGCTGGTTACCAGCATTTTCTCCTTTTCTCACAATGTTTTCAAAAGGCTACTATTCTAGACCCGTAAAAACCAGGGATTTTTTTGGGAAAGGGTTAAACTTTGCGGAGTTTTAACGACCCTGAGAGTGAAGGCTTTTTAAAGCATTGTAGGACGCAAAATGTTTTCAAAAGCTTTATCTCTCAGGGTCATTCAAAGTCGGGATTGTGTGGGAAAGGGTTCATCACAAGATCTTCACCGCTTTACCCTATCATGATATATGTACAACAAATTTTGGACAGGACCAAATTAAAAGCATCTGCAGGCAACAAATTCAATCAACATTGATATGAGGATTTCTGACCTTAATATAATAGAAAATATTTTGGGAAAAGCAGAAATGCTGGTTACCAGCATTTTCTCATTTTCCTACAATGTTTTCCATGGGCTTCTTTCTCAAGGTGGTTAAAAGTCAGTTTGGTAAAGACTTAAATTCCATCTTTCTCAGGATCATTAACCCATTACCACACGACAAAATTTTAGACTGGTTCAAATTGAAAGCATTTGCAGACGACAAAATAAAGGTGACTGAAAAATTGAAATTTGTTCTGGGAAGGGTAGAAAACACTGTGGGAAAAGGAGAAAATGCTGGTTACCAGCATTTTCTCCTTTTCCCACAGTGTTTTCAAAAGGCTTATTTCTCAGGGGCGTCAAAAGTAGGGATTGTGTGGTAATGGGTTAAACAAGAGATTTTGTGGTCAAAAGTAAGCCCTTTACCAAACAATTTTAACTCTTTACTACTCAATGACAACTTTTAACACCATTGTGGAAGAAATCTTTTGAAAACATTGTGGGAAAAGGAGAAAATGCTGGTTACCAGCATTTTCTCCTTTTCCCACAATGTTTTCTGTCCTATCAAGGTCAAATTCCATTATATGAGTCACATTTAAATTGTCGTCTCCAACTGCTTTCAATTTGGACAAGGCTAAAATTTTGTTGTCTGGTAATGAGTTAAAGTATAACAACCCTCGAGAAGAGAAATTTTGAAAACACAGAAGGAAAAGGAGAAAAATTGGTAACCTGCATTAGTTATCCCTTTTTACCACAGTGTTTTCTACCCTTTCAAGATAACAAAATTTCAGACTGAAATTCAAAGCATTTGCATAGGACAAATTAACCCTTTCCTAAACAATCCCTGGTTTTTTACGACCCTGAAGGAGAAGGTATTTGAAACATTGTGGGAAATGGAGAAAATGCTGGTAACCAGTATTTTTCTCCTTTTCCAACAATGTTTTCTACCCTTCTGGAAACAAATTTCTATTTTTGAATTACATTTATTTTGTTTTCTGCAAGTGCTTTCCATTTCAACCAGTCTAGAGTTTTGTCGTTTGGGAAATGTCATTAATGCGGTAGAAAACATTGTGGGAAAAGGAAAAACTGCTGGTTACAAGCAATTTTTCCTTTTCCAAAAATGTTCTCAAAAGCTTTCAAAATGTTTTCAGTGGTTGTCAGGGTTGTTAAAAGTCAGGATTGTGTGGTAGTGGATAAACTGGCCCCTTACCTCAAAATAAACCCAATTTCATCACTATCTTCAATTTTCGAATGGGCAAGCCTTAACACGTCCTTATGCGTCCATCCTTCTCTCTTTTTAAACTTTGAAATGTGTCGGGCAAGTTGCTCAGGATTGGCCTTGAAGCTTCTGTACCATTCTGTTATAGCCTTTTTGTGGGCACGTCCCCAACCCTTTCCTACATATAAATACAGAATTACTGTATATATGGATATTTACGTGTCAAAAAAATTGAAACTAATGATTACAGATATTTAACGTTGAGAAATGTTGCTAATTGAAAAAACTGTGACTTCCGGTAGTTTGCCATGAATTCACAAGTGTGAGAAGATATGGTAGCTTTATATATATTTTGCAATAATGCAGAAAAATGAGAAAACTGCATGATATTTGTATAGATACAATCACTTGTGTACAGCAGAATTTCAATCTCTAGCGCTGTTGCATCTTATTACAATTATTGGGAAGAAATTTTGAATGTAGCGTAGTGAAGGTACTTACGAAAAGACAGAAGATAGTTATTAATTATTTTTTTCTTTTTGATTCTAGGAACCCCCCCCATCCCCCAGGCTATTGCCCCCTGAGGACAATTACTCCAGGACAATTCCCCCGTACTATTGCCCCCAATGGGGGGGGGAATGGTCCGGGGGGGGTAATGGTCCGGGGAGCAATTGTCCTCAGGGGGCAATTGTCCAGGGGCAATATTGTCCTGATACGTTTCTTTTTATGTATTAAAATGATTTGATAATTTGATAAGGCAGTGGTATAACTGAAATGCGGTTATTTCCCCCCCCCCCTCGCTTGCCCCCGAGGAGTGGTATACTGGTAACTGAAATAAATGCAAGATATAAATTTCAAAATAGTTTTGATCCCCACTAGAAGAATGACTTTCCATTTTCATACGAGATACAGTCTTCAGTTTTAAGATTGTTTTCATTTAACCCCTTTCCCAAACAAGCCCTTGTTTTTACGTGTCTGCAGTACAAGTCTTTTGAAAACACTGAGGGAATAGGAGAAATTGCTCGTAATGGTTTAGCCAATCAGATGTTGTGTTACGTACACATGTAGAAAATTCTGGAATAAGTCAAAGAACATTCTTAAGAATGGTTGATTAATACGGGCCCAGATATCAAGCATGGCTAAAACGGAGGAAATGTTTTTTGAAAAACTCTATGGGAAATGGAGAAAATGCTGGTTCCTACAGTATCTTAAAAAAACCTTCTTCCATTGGGGTTGTTAGAAACCGGGATTGTGTGTAAGTGTGGTAACAAGCATTTTCTCCTTTTCCCACAATGTTTTCTACTCTTCACAAAACAAATTTCAAATTTTCAGTCACTTTTATTTTGTCGTCTGCAGATGCTTTCGATTTGGACAAGCCTAAAATATTTTTCTTTGGTAGTTAATGCAGAATACATCGATCTGTTGATCATGATATATGATCTGCTGATCATGATTCTTTTGGACATAAAATAACATTCATGGTTAATATGGGTTCCTAGTTCTAGATACTTCACATTCTTCAAGTTTTTCTGGGTCTGTTGACAAAGTTTGTGTAAACGTAAGTTTATACTATTACTGGAAGACTATTTGAAAAGTCAGGCGTTAATGACATTTATTTGTGAGGTAAACGGATTTATAAAATGTTGATCATAGATAATTTTTGTCAGTCTGCATTTGAGAATTTTTATTGAAGTTATCTGTGTTACCGGAGACCACTCCTTCATGCATGGCTTCATTCTAGTTTAACCCTTTACCAAACGACAAAATTTCAGACTGGTTCAAATTGAAATCACTTGCAGACAACAAAATAAACGTAATTCAAAAACTGAAATTTGTTTCCAGCAGGGTTGAAAACATTGTGGGAAAAGGAGAAAATGCTGGTTACCAGCATTTTCTCCTTTTCTCACAATGTTTTCAAAAGGCTTCTATCTCAGGGTCGTAAAAACCAGGGATTGTTTGGTAAAGGGTTAAATGCAATACATAACAACTGGGTTAGGGAGAATTCTCTTTAGCTCAGTGGTTATGGAGTTGGCTTTTTGTTCAGGCCGTTCTAGGTTTGAATCCTGCCTGGTCCCTGTATTTCTGCTATGCATTTGTTTGATTTCAGGCAGGTAGGTGTGGGTTGTCCTGAGGCCTCTAGAGTATGTAATGTAGTGGGTGCAATTCCGGTCCGAAGAATCACCAAAATACCGAAATACCACCGAAACACCAAAATACCCTACTATTTTATTACTATATAATTATTACTATTGAAGTTCAAGAGATTTGTCTTTTCTTGTGGAATTTGACCCAAATAATGTCAATACAGATGAAGGGCTGTTAGGGTTAACTGTAATTATATCTATATTACACCATCAATATAAACATAAGTTTGTGTTTAAAACAAAAAAGGAGACATTTTTTTCGCACTTATATTAGTTATTGGACTTAATTGTAAAAAAAAAAAAAAATCCAGGGTATTTCGGTGGTATTTCAGTATTTCGGTGATTCGTCGGACCCACGAAATTCTATTAGGGAGGGAGAGTTAATTATATGCAATACTGTAGGGTACATACCTTGTTCACTTACACTTTCTTCCTGGCAAAATTTCACAAATTCAAACAAGAAGGTTGGTATTCTGCATACTTTACTAAGGACTGAGTAAGCAGCCTTCTTGGTTTTTCGATCGTTACACCTTGTGCACACGGCTAGCGCTTTAAGAAGACAGCTCTGTTTCACATTTCTTCGGTTTACACTGACATCCTCAATTAAACTGACAGCTTTCAGTCCATCACCAGCAGCTATGATTCTGAAAATTATCGTCATAATTCTTTATACACAAAATATACAGGACTATGTGTGGTTTCAGTTACATATACTTTGCAAATTAAGGTTTAAGGTCTGGCCATTTTGTTTTTCTTGATTCTTTCCTTCTTTCTATCTCTTTATCACACAATCCCAACTTTTATCACCCCTGTGAAAGAAGCCTTTTGAAAACTTTGTGGGAAAAGGAGAAAATGCTGGTACCCAGCATTTTCTCCTTTTCCCACAATGTTTTCCTACCTGCCTAAAACAAACTTTAATTCTTTAGTCACATTCATTTTTTTTTGTCTGCAAATGCTTTCAATTTGGAACAGTCTAAAATATTGTTGTTTGGTACAGAGTTAACTCATTACCACACAACAAAATTTTAGACTGGTTCAAATTGAAAGTATTCGCAGACAACAAAATAAAGGTGACTGAAAAATTAAAATTAGATCTGGAAAGGATAGAAAACACTGTGGGAAAAGGAGAAAATGCTGGTTACCAGCATTTTCTCCTTTTCCTACAGTGTTTTCAAAAGGCTTCTTTCTCAGGGGCGTCAAAAGTAGGGATTGAGTGGTAATGGGTTAAACAAGCCCAGGGACAATTCATAGAGGTAATAAAACTTTCTGAATTTTCCATGGACAAGGATAGCATTACCATGTGATAAAATATTATTTTTTTACCGAATGATAATGATAACCAGCATTTTCTTCTTTTCCCACAATGTTTTCTACCCTTTCAGAAACAAATTTCATAAATCAAACCCATGAATTTGTATTCTGCAAGTGTTTTCAATACGGACCAGTCAAACATTTCTGTTTTTTGGTTGAGATCCTACTATCAGAGAGACTCAGCATTTTGGGTCCTTTGATCTTGAGTAAAAATCTAATTAGAAAACAGCTGGCTTTTTACCTGTCCAAACACTCGATGTTCTGACGATCAAGTTTCTCTTTCATGACGTAAAACGTGCCATCATCTGACCCGATGATGATGTATCTCTTGAGTCGGTCCAAGTCACTGATTTTGTGAACATATCCACCAGCATGATTCTTTACCTATGAGATGTAAAAAGATGGACAGATATGCATAGCATACACAACAATCTGGGAAAAGAAGAAAACCCTGGTAAGCAGCATTTTCACCTTTTCTCAATGTGTTTTCAAAGGCCCCTTTTTCTCTTTACAAGTCATTGTGCGATACATTATTGCGCTTTTCATTACTAAAAGGTTGTTGCCAGTGTAGATAAAGATCAGACTGCAGAAAAATCCAGTCCGATCAATGATTTATACTTTCTCTACTTCACTGAGACACCCTACCTTCAGTCTGAAGGTGTCTGCTCTGATGCTACTTTTGTTACTGTTCTATGCGGAGACCAGAAACAAATATAGCATCGGAGCAGACCTTCAGACTGAAGGTATGAGACACCCAAGATAATTCTTTACCAAACAACAAATCTTTGGACTGGACAAAACTCAAAGCAATTCTGCAGACAACTATGGAACGCCGTAGCTGTCTTTTCTTAAAAATAGTTATGTTGCTCACTTCACTTTTAACTTGTTGGGTTGAATTGAAATGATGATCAGTCAGACAGGATTAAAGTCTTCTCTAAATATCATTTTGTTCGGTTGCCAAGCCATTAAGAAGTATTGGTTGGACATTTTGTTCTGTCTGTTTCTCATGATGTCAAGTTAGATTAACATTTTGTTCAGTTCACTTTTATCTTCTTGGGTTGAATTGAAATGATAATCAGTCAGTTGGGATTACGGTCTTCTCTAGATATCATTTTGTTCGGTTATCAAGCCATTAAGAAGTGTTGGGTGATCATTTTGTTCTGTTTATTTCTCATTATGTTCAGTTAGATTAACATTATATTCAGTTCACTCTTATCCTATTGGGTTGAATTGAAATGATGATCAGTCAGCTGCGACTAAAATCTTCTCTAAATATCAATTTGTTCGGTTGCCAAGCCATTTAGAAGTATTGGGATGACGTTTAGTTCTGTTTATTTATCATTATGTCCAGTTAGATTAACATTATGTTGGGTTAACATGTTTTATAATTCCATCAACTGGTTATAAAGTTCGGCTGACATAGCATTAGTTTTGCTTTACTATAATATCTTGTTCATTACAAAGGTATTTTATTCAGTTTATTGTTTATCATAATTTGTTCACTCGTCAATATCTTACGCCAAAGAGACTGGAATTATGTTAACTGGTCATTTAGTTTACAAAGTACACATCATATTTGACAATCTTATCATTGTATCTGGGTATAAACAATTATGCTTAGAAAGGATGATGCTATGTTTAGTTGAGTGAATATTACGTCCATGTAGGATAGTATTATGTTTCGTTACCCCAATATTCTGTTTGGTTGATTGTCATTGTATCAAGTTGAAGTAGCATTATGTTGAATAAACTTATGTTCATTTGGAAAACTCGGTTTTACTCCGCAAGAAACGTCATCATTGCATCATCGCTAAAATATGACGTTATCGGGGCTAAACAACTCGCACACGACCACGTGATATTTAACCCTTTAGCAAACAATCCATTGTTTTAACGACCCTGGGAAGGAAGATTATTGCAATTATTGTTGGAAAAGGAGAAAATTCTGGTTGTCAGCATTTTTTTCCCTTTTCCTACAATATTTTCTACCCTGTCAAAAACCTGAACTTCATTTGTTCCACTTTCAAAATTTGACATCTGCAATCTGCAGATGATTTCAATTTGGAATGGTCTAAAATTTGTCGTACGGGAAACGATTAATAAACCTTCATTATCAGCATCTTTTAACTTTCATCCATAAAACCCCTGTAATCCAAAACCACCCCACAACAAGAGAAATTAGAAATTTACTACGGCCCAGGTCGACTCCGACGGGAGACACAGTCTGTTTTTAGATGAGCAACTCGCTCATTTACATACCAGAACTACACAGTCGAAGCTTCAAATATAGCGTCCGAAGAAGACATTATAGAAAATAATTGCATGTTTGTTATGTTATGGAATTAGTCACGTACCAGTCACTTGAAATTCCCAAAATGCTTTTTTTTCATTTTGGCGCGAAATCTTTAAATACCTTAAGAGGCTACGTAGCCTTTTAAAGGTGGGTATTTAGGTTTTTAACATCATATCAAATTCAAAAATAAATATATCACTGAAATTTATATGAAAAAAAAAAAAAAAAAAAAATCATCATTAATTAAAAATCATAAAATCACGGTAAACATTTTTTGATGGTATTCCCTTAAAAGGCTACGTAGCCTCTTAAGCTATTTTTAGATTTCCCGCCAAAAATCAAAAAGGCATTGTGGGAATGTTATGTTCCTGACACGTGACTAATGACGCTTAAATTCCATAACATAACAAACATGTAATTACTTTCTATAATGTCTTCTTCGGACGCTATGTTTGACGCTATGTCTGTCTATTTCCGATGTGTAAATGAGCTAGCTGCTCATGTAAAAATAGACCGTGTTTCCCGTCGGTGTTGACCTTGGACGTAGTAAACCTCTAAATTCTCTAATTGTCTGATGGTTTTCAACCACTTGGGTTTATTGAATGAAAATTGAAAGGCTTTGGGAGTATAATGATGATTTTTTTGTACTTTTGTTAAATGTTCGTCCCAAAATCTAAAGGGCCACCTTTAAGGGAATACCACCAAAAATGTTTTTGGTAATTTTATGATTCTCAATTATTGATGATTTGTATTGTTTTTTTCATATAAATTTCAGTGATATATAGATCTATTTTTTTTAATTTGGTGAGATATGAAAACTCTAAATACCCACCTTTAAACCTCGTAACTACAGCTTGTTTCAAACTGCAGGTGGTATGGTTTTAGAGGAAAACCGACCATCTAGATTGATCGGCTTTTACTACATAATTTGTATAGATCTGTGTTTTACCACTTGGCATGTTCTACATCCACCCCTCACAACGTACGTCAGTGTGACGTCACAAGTAGTGATATCGGACCCTTGTTATAACATCAGTGTGAGTGTTTGGTAAGACTGGGGTTTTTTTTTTGTAATCGTTCCTTTAAACGATCTGAAAAAGTCTTTAGACCTCCAAAGCGTACAATGCCTAGGGACTTTGTTTTTTATCAAAGCTTTTGTTAACTACTTATAACAATGGAATAGACTTCGACCAACTATTAAAACCCAATCACTTTTTGATATTTGGTCAAAGTGTTTGTGCATATAGACATCTGCTTCCTGTCTAAAACATCAGAATATTAAATGTATCCATATAATGTCTTTGACAAATACATGAGAGTCTTTGTAGTCCGTTTGTATCCACCCAAGCCAGCCTCTTTCTATCTTCATATCGTACTTACTTTTCAATATAAGTTACGAAAATGCGCAGGTCCGATATCACTTCCTGTGACGTAGGTTGTTACCCTTGACATCTAATCTAAGTAACTGTTGATTATTAATGAGGGCGTAGGGTTTATGTACGCATGCGCAGTAAATCCACATAAACTGCGACGTTTAAATGAATAAATGATCAAAATAAACCTGCGTTGGGTAGTTTATGGAAGATAGACGGTCAAAAATTTTCAAATATGAGCGTTCTGATTGGATAGAAAAGTAGGACAAAGACTAAGTTCATTTATAAGGGAGCGGATCGATGATGAAACAGCTGTTTACCTAAGCGACGGATCTGGTCAGACTTGGGATCGAGACAATTGGCGATCGACACCGGTTCCGTTCACCGGCACTTGAAAAGTTGCAAGGCGGTCTACAAGTCGATTATTTTCTAGACGTATCCAGCATGAATTATAAACTCCAGTGCAGTCCGATGATCTCTAGTTCCAACAATCTTAACATTTAAAATCTCGCATTTGTTTTTTGAAGAATTTCATTTACCAAAGGATTATTTTTCATTCTTCAAAGTATATAAAGTCCGTTCGCCCTAAAACACGTTCGCCTTAATTAGGCCTAAGAAAAAAATCAGTGTTTAGGGTTTCGGTCCGAGATGCCATAGGTAGGGTAGGTAGGGTTTTCATGTGTTTTTGTTTTTCTTTAAATTTCTTTTACATGGACCATGTACTGAAATGCCACCTGAAAAAAATATTCTTTCAACTGTAGGGTAAAAAGTTTAGGGTCGACAGCATTTTTTAGGTAGGGTTTGGAAACCCAAAACACAGAACTTTGTTTTCTTAGGCCTTATTTGGGCAGCAATCAAACCGGCCTGTCATCAAATGATCCCCGGGCCGGTCAAACCGGCCCCAAATTTTTAGGTGGCATTTCAGTACCTGGTCCATGTAAAAGAAATTTAGAGAAAAAAGAAAACCCTACCTACCCTACCTATGGCATCTCGGACTGATTTTTTTTCTTAGGCCTAATAAGGCGAACGTGTTTTAGGGCGACCGGACTTGATATACTTTGAAGAATGAAAAATAATCCTTTGTAAATGAAATTCTTCAAAAAACAAATGCGAGATTTTAAATGTTAAAAGCGTTGGAACTAGAGATCATCGGGCTGCACCGGAGTTTATAATTCATGCTGGATACATCTAGAAAATAATCGACTTATAGACCGCCTTGCAACTTTTCAAGTGTGAACGGAACCAGTGTCGATCGCCCATTGTCTCGATCCCAAGTCTGACCAGATCCCTGTCGCTTACGTAAACAGCTGTTTCATCATCGATCCGCTCCATTATAAATGAACTTATCAATGTTGGCAGTCCTAAATCTTGCAGGACTTTCTTTAAAATAGTCCGAGTATTTTCCTCGTTTCCCGCCATTTTTCGCCGGACGAGAAGAAAAGTTCGGGTTGCGGATTAAAACCGAGGTTTTCCAAATGAACATAAGTTTATTCAACATAATGTTACTTCAACTCGATACAATGACAATCAACTCGACATAATGAGAAATAAACAGAACAAAATGATCACCCAACACTTCTTAATGGCTTGATAACCGAACAAAATGATATCTAGAGAAGACTTTAGTCCCGGCTGACTGATCATCATTTCAATTCAACCCAAAAGGATAAGAGTGAACTGAACATAATGTTAATCTAACTGAACATAATGAGAAATAAACAGAACAAAATGATCACCCAACACTTCTTAATGGCTTGATAACCGAACAAAATGATATCTAGAGAAGACTTTAATTCCCATCTGACTGATTATCATTTCAATTCAACCCAAGAAGATAGAAGTGAACTGAACAAAATGTTAATCTAACTTGACATCATGAGAAATAGGCAGAACAAAATGTCCAACCAATACTTCTTAATGGCTTGGCAACCGAACAAAATGATATTTAGAGAAGACTTTAATCCTGTCTGACTGATCATCATTTCAATTCAACCCAAGAAGATAAAAGTGAACTGAACAAAATGTTAATCTAACTTGACATCATGAGAAATAGGCAGAACAAAATGATCACCCAACACTTCTTAATGGCTTGATAACCGAACAAAATGATATTTAGAGAATACTTTAATCCTGTCTGACTGATCATCATTTCAATTCAACCCAACAAGTTAAAAGTGAAGTGAGCAACATAACTATTTTTAAGAAAAGACAGCTACGGCGTTCCATAGACAACAACTTCAATCTTGTTAATATGATGAATTCTGACTTTGATTGGGTAGAAAATATTGTGGGATAAGGAGTAAATGCTGGTTAATTACCAGACGACATTTTATGCAAAATAGGAATATACTTTTTCACATGTTGCAAGCCCTATTATTTTTGTGATGGATCCTTTTTGTGATTTACTCCTAGTCTCAATAATGAGACGATCTGGTGATCTTTTTTCATACTTGAACAGTGACCAGTCAAAAAAGTAACATCGCCTTTGGGGGCTGTTATCTGTATTAGATTTTGTCCCTGCTAGCAAAATTACAAAAATAACATCAGCGTTAAGCTAGTCAAAACTGGTGGGTAGCTCCAATGTTTCTCTATTTTTTAACTGTATCGTCTTTGTCTCAAAGCAAATGATCATCAAAACGAAGATGAACCCTACAATACTGTACTGTGTAGCTATGGGTCCGGTACTCAGTGTAGCTCTGGACTACATTTTTTTACGATATGAAAGAACTGTCAAAGATCCCAAAATCATTAGCTTACCGGTCGGTTTCTGAGGTTAACATCACCAGGTTCTGTTTGTGGTGCTGATGTTCCTTGAGGTTGCATTGATGTTTTAAAGCTTAATTTACTCCTAACAAAAAACGAATCTCCCCTCTATATTCTTTAATAGATATAATTCTAAAACACTCAATTCTATACACATCTGGGATCCCGTTAGTAAATTGCCCCCACATTTCTATTAATAGTAACAGATGGGATTTTCCCGGTTGGTTCATTGCTAAAAATAATATTCTACAAAAACACTAACAAGATTCTATATATAGCTCACGTTAATGTTTCAATCTTAAATATATGAAGCCGTCAAAAGAGAGGATTTGTCAGTGTTGGATTTTTCCATTTACACACGGAATGTTCTTGAAATATTTCGTTTGGAGAAAAACACCTTTATTTCATGCTTTCCGGTAGGATATCGAGAAATAGCAGTGAAAATATTTTTCGATCTTACACTGGTACAACCTGTGAAAATAGAGTCTATACCGATTTTCACGTTTTTGTTTTTGTCCACTCAGTGAAATTTCGATCTTTCACCGAAAAAGACAAATGTCCTCTATGTATTCTGCGTACCTGGTTTGGGACCTACTTCTTCAGGGTTAGTTTTGTGATTAACCATAGGGGCACTGTTTCAAGGACTTTCACAACTTATACCTAACCATTTATTTCTGTACATCTTTTTCTTACAGTATAATATGCAAAAGTAGAAGAGGTAAGATACAGAAGTAAAAGACATGGAATCTAAGTGTTTATGTGATTAAATAGAGGATATTTGTCTTTTTCGGTGAAAGATCGAAATTTATTTCATCGAGTGGACACCATCGGTAATATTTTCACAAGTGGCGCACTGAATTTTTAACCCTTTCTGGGAGGAGCTTTATCAAAATCCAGTAGTTCTTTTCCGTTATTTCCCGTGGCGTACCCCTCCCGCATAGCAACGCATTATACAATATTACGTCAAGCGCGAGAAATATAAGGTATATGACGTCATATTTCCCATCTGGTTATTAGACACGCGCAACTTATCTCGGCAACAAGAACGCGAAAATCGGTATTTTCCCTGGTTGTACCAGTGTAAGATCGAAAAATATTTTCACTGCTATTTCTCGATATCCTACCGGAAGGCATGAAATAATATAGGGTTAATTCACGTTTTTGAGGTCGTTAACATTCGCAGAGGCCCGAAAAATGCTTTAACGCCCGAGTGCGAAGCACGAGGGTGTTTAAGTATTTTGAGGGCCTCTGCGAATGTTAACGACCGAAAAAAACGTGAATTAACGCTATTATTGCATAGATTAAAGGTATTCTAACAATAATTTGCACAGATAGCAAAAATATTTCCATAGAAATGCAAATAAGCGAATTTTCAAATGTACTGTACGCAAATGGGTCAAAACCGGAAGTCGGCGAAGAAGTTTTTGTTACGATTAGGAAAGGGCCGTTAGTCCTGTATGCCAGTTTTGATTCTCTCGCTGTAAATACACTTTTATTGATTTTTAATACACACTGGACTTATGTGGAGTAAACTTGCACACATTTGGACGATTACAACTAGGACGAATGCGTGGATATAAATTTCTGTAACTGAAGGCGACAGAGGGTTCGATATACATCAAGCGAGGCGGACCGATCACGTTAAAAAGTGGGTGGGCTGTAGCTGGTTTAGAGTACATTTCACGGGTGAATTTTTGTTCAGATCTCGATTAGACTGAGATTCTGTGCAAATGTTTGTTTGTGGGGTACTAATATCATCAAAGACATGCCATGAAAAGGATCGAATATGGTACGAATTCCTACAGTTTGATGGTCGGAGTCTAGGGAAAATCTGACAAGGACAAACGTTGTTTACAAGGTAGGCCCGAATCGAGGATATTGATAGTACAAACCCGGGCGTTAACGGCGCGTGAATTTACTGATTAATACACGTTTTCTCCCGTTATCCGCCCGATTTTTACCCGTTAATACATGCTTATAACGGCCCGAAAAGGCACGTTTTATGCAATAATATAGGGTTAATTCACGTTTTTGAGGTCGTTAACATTCGCAGAGGCCCGAAAAATGCTTTAACGCTCGAGTGCGAAGCACGAGGGTGTTTAAGTATTTTGAGGGCCTCTGCGAATGTTAACGACCGAAAAAAACGTGAATTAACGCTATTATTGCATAAAGTAAAGGTATTTTAACAATAATTTGCACAGATAGCAAAAATATTTCCATAGAAATCCATATAAGCGAATTTCAAATGTACTGTACGTACATGGGTCAAAACCGGAAGTCGGCGAAGAAGTTTTTGTTACGATTAGGAAAGGGCCGTTAGTCCTGTATGCCAGTTTTGATTCTCTTGGTGTACATACATTTCTATTGATTTTTAATACACACTGGACTTATGTGGAATAAACTTGCACACATTTGGACGATTACAACTAGGATGAATGCGTGGATATAAATTTCTGTAACTGAAGGCGACAGAGGGTTCGATATGTATACATCAAGCGAGCGGGCCGATCACGTCAAAAAGTGGGTGGGATGTAACTGGTTTAGAGTACATTTCACGGGTGAACTTTTGTTCAGATCTCGATTAGGCTGAGATTCTGTGCAAAGGTTTGTTTGTGGTGTACTAATATCATCAAAGACATGCCATGTAAAGGATCGAATATGGTGCGAATTCCTACAGTTTGATGGTCGGAGACTAGAGAAAATCTGACAAGGACAAACGTTGTTTACAAGGTAAGCCCGAATCGAGGATATTGATAGTACAAACCCGGGCGTTAACAGCGCGTGAATTTACAGATTAATACACGTTTTCTCCCGTTAACCGCCCGATTTTTACCCGTTAATACATGCCCGAAAAGGCACGTTTTATGGAATAATCTACATTATCTTCCGCTATGTGGCATTTTTCAGACCTATTTGATTTGGGCCTTCTGGATAATTATGTACAGAGCCGGGCTACTTTTCAAGGCGATATAACTGCTACTTCGAATTTCTTTATTTATAAAAGTTTAGGCCTACTCAATGAAACGCTACGCGGCTCGATTCATTCAGCTATGGTCAGCTAGCATGCAACAAAAAAAAAAAATCAGCCTCTACAGACAGGCTTAGACCTGTAATTTAGCTTATCGTAGGTACATTTAGCCTGGCCACTTCTTGTTGGTAAATTCGTCAGTGGAAAAACCCTGCACGAGTCCTGGTTTCCCGAAAATGGCACACCCCCCCCCCCGTCCATATTTAGAAACTCTGTTCAAAGTGAAGATGTGCAGTAAGACAATAGATCTATTTACACAAAGCTGCTTAATATTTATAAGGCTGATAAAAAAAAAAAACAGTCCTGGTAAAGACACGCAAGACTTGCACATCGATATTCCTTGTGTTCGGTAATCTTGCGTAGAAGTCATTTCACTACGTAGAGGAATGATCCGGGTAATAATTCTACGAAGAGAAATGACCCCAGATATGTAGAGGAATGGACCTGGGTCATTATGCTACGTAGAGAAATGACCCCAGAAGTCATTTTACTACGTAGAGAAATGACCCGGGTCATTATTCTACGTAGAAAAATAACCCTCTCAGTCTGTGGTCATTTCTCTACGTAGAATAATGACCCAGGTCATTTTATAGGGGAGGGTCTTTTCTCTGCATAACACCGGCTGCAACACTTTATCTGTCATCTCAGGGAGATCATGTCTCACCTTTGTTACACAAATCAATTAAACACATTTTTTACAACTTTAAAAGATGTTAAGGTAAGACCTAGCTGTGTAATACACTTTCGGTGAACATGCATCTTCGCAAGCAAGGATATTTTTAGAACGAACAAAGTGGAGTTAGTATCCTTGGTTTGCGAAGATGGTGAACATGGGGCAAAAATTCTAATTGGTTGATAGATAAGGATAGCCCATTACCACTCGAGAAAAATTTAGACTGGTTGAAATTGAAAGCATTTGCAGACGACAAAATAAAGGTAACTGAAAAATTGAAATTTGTTCTGGAAAGGATAGAAAACACTGTGGGAAAAGGAGAAAATGCTGGTTACCAGCATTTTCTCCTTTTCCCACAGTGTTTTCAAAAGGCTTCTTTATCAGGGGCGTCAAAAGTAGGGATTGAGTGGTAATGGGATAGGTAAGGATTTATGTAGAAATAATATTTTTGCACATTTCTAACGGATCAGAAATTCCGTTATCTCTTTCTTGAAATCATTTTTTGATACTTTTGTTTGTTTTCTGATACGCATTTTCATTGGATGCAGCTAGCGCTAACTGCAAAGAATGAAATCGCTCGTACCATTTCATCTTTGATAAAAATAGAACAAGGCCCCTGCCTTTAATTCGAATAGAAGGTAAACATGAAAACCCATGTGGATGTCTGCTTATTGCTTCATGTGTATTCGCAAGCAGTTCGTTTAACGATATTTCATTGGCTTTTGGAAATATGATGTAAAGGGAGTTAATAACCAGCATCCAATAGAGGGCGCATCGTAGAAATCTCGAAATCAGGCTCAATCAGCCAAGGTAAGATCCATGTGGTGATCGTAACCTCGACTTGCGAATATGTATCTAGATGAGATATTGCTATAAATAGACAAACAGCATTGAAGATGTTCTATTTCTTTTGACTGTCTAATTAAACAGCCTTTTGCTTAGGTACACAAGATCACAGAACAGTGCTCATCGTATTTGAATGTTCGCACAATAAGGGAGGTAGAAATTGAAAAGGCACAATACACAACTTAAATGCAGTGGCATTTACATCAGCAATGAAGATTAATTTTACAGACAAGCATCTCATCACAGTAATATGAAATTCTATAACCAAAATAAATGATCTAATATGAAAAACAAATCTCCCCTATATAAATATAAACACAAGGAATGCAACGTCTCGATTGCCGGTGTAATGCGGGGAAATGAACCCCATTACAAAATGACCCAGGGGTGGGTTATTTCTCTACGTCGAGAAATGACCGTGGGTCATTTTGTAATGGGGGTCATTTCTCTGCATTACACCGGCGCTAGCACAAGACAGCCTTTCCCACCCAAAATTACCCACGAAACAAACATTGATCACAATTTCCTTTAGCCTAGCAATAGACAACAGAAAGATGTACCTGCGAAATTCGGTGATTCCTAAGTAGACAACTTTAAACCGAAGATATCCGTCATGTTTTACATTTTTTTTGAAAATGTCTCTCCATCGAGGAGACCATTTGCTGACGTCAAGAGCCAGGAAGCGTATTTTCGGATTACGTATTACTAGTATTTTTTTTCGTTTTTAGATATATTTATGGACATCACATGATACGTAAGATTTTTCTAGAAGTAACCAACAAAAGTATTTGACCGTGTTCTCTTTTAGAGAAAAGATATTTGACTCTATACGTAATCCGAAAATACACTTCCTGGCCCTTCCTGGCTCTTGTCCAGAGAAGAAATGAGAAATTCCTCTTCATGTCCCTATAGAGCAAATAGCCCCAACCATCAGAACCATGTTTCTTGTGAGATCACAATTTTGAGAACAAATTTTGAAAAGGGTCACCCTAGGAACATTCTGACCAGTCACTCCAGAGAAGAAATGAGAAATTCCTCTTCATGTCCGTGTAGTGTAAAAAGCCCCCACCAACAGAGCCATGTTTCTAGCTATATCACAATTCTGTGAGCAATTTTTGAAAACAGTCAGCCACGGAACATTTCTATGAAATTATTTCAAGCATGACCAGGGGTTTCAGAGAAGAAGATTTTTATAGAATATGTGTCACCCAAGGAACATTTCTGGAATTATTTCAAAGTCTTGCGAGTGGTTTCAGGGAAGATTTTTAAAGAATTTCTTAGAAAATTCCATAAGTTTGCCATGGCAACTAGAATTTTTAGCTTCACTGGCCGAAGGCCAGCGGGTTTATCTCGTGGCCAGGTTTCTATCGTGCATCTGTCCGTCCATGTGTGGGTGCGTTAACATTTATTTCAAACAAAATTGATCCTGTTATGGTCCTCTACAGAATTTCTTGAAAGAATTTGATTCGTTCAAAAACTCTGGTTGCCATGGCAACAAAACTGAAAAAAATGACATTTTTAACAATCTTCTTCTTTGAACCCACAAGGCTCAGCGCTACTGAACTTGGCATGTAGCTTTATCCAATGGACCTTCAACAAGTTTCTTCAAGTTTCAACAAGTTTCGTAGTGGACCCGTAATAGAAAACAGCTATTTCAACTATATTAGTATTCTTCAAAATATGCTAGGATTGAAAACTAGTATTATTGTACTTTCACCAAGCTACTTTTTCATTTTTGTCGTTCTTGGAATTATCATTTATAAATCTAAAACCTCTATATTTTCATTACGAAGAGATATGATAATTACGTCCCTTTTCTGAAAATTAACAAAAGTATCAACAAATAATTTGAAAAAAGGCATCAAAGGAATTTCTGGTCGGTTAAAAATGTGCTAAAATATTATATCGATATAAATCAGTCTTTATCAGCTGTCAAGAAAATCTTTGCCATGCTGCACTAGAAGTATTACGGGTCCACTACCTTTACACGGGATTCTATATATTCACTTAAATTTAAACATTAATCAAGGGAAATAACTCTTTTTATAAAGGATAAAGTTTGTTATAAAAATAATTCTTTTTGTAGAGGATAAAGTATGTTACTATTTACCTCCCTTGATTATCAAACTGCAGTGATACATGACGGGCGCTATATATTTAAGCTTTTTGATAGAAAATATTCTCTTTTCTGGGAGAGTGATTCATTTTGATGCTAATAGATATGTTCAACTGAGTGGAATATTAAATTCTGAGTAAGGTTTCTATCATCCAGGTTTTTTTTTTTCAAAAACTTAACCTTTGATGCCAATTAATTAACCTGATTGTATTGCATGACAGTGTTACCATTGTTTTCGAAGACCCCCTTTTTAAAATTCTTCTCCTCTGAAACCGCAGGTCAGATTTTGAAATAATTTCACAGGGTTGTTCTTTGGGTGACCCTTTTCAATTTTTTATCGTGAAATGATGATCCATCAAGAAGAATGGCTCTGGTGAATGGGAGTTACTTGCACTATATGGGGAAATAAAGAATAAAGAAATCTTTAAAAATTCTTCTTCCCTCGAACGGCTGGTCAGATTTTGCAATAATTTCACAGAGATATGTTCCTTGGGTGACGACACTTTTTAAAAAAATGTTAGTGAAATTTTGATTCTGCAAGAAACATGGCTCTGGTGAATGGGGGCTACTTGCACTATACGGACATGAAGAAATTCTTGAAAATTCCTCTTCTCTGAAACGGCTGGTCAGATTTTAAAATAATTTCACAGAACGCTGAATTAAAACAAGAGACATTTTTAATTAGGAAAAACGCCTGAACTAATGCTGTACCAAGGGTTTTTTTTTTCCAGAATAACAACCAGTAACAAACAGTGGACAGTGTAGATCTAAGATCAGACTTCACGTTCTGATCTTGATCTACACTGTCCACAAAGACAAGTTAAGTGGTTCCAGTGCTTTAAGGGTTAATAGCTTCCAGCCTTTGAATCGATAGTATAAAATACAGAGATTTTGTTATCCCCCGCCGAAAAGGCGGCCGGGGATATGGTAATAGTCTTCTTCCGTCCTTCCGTCATTCCGTCCTTCCGCAACACATTTTTGTCCGGAGCATATCTCCAAAAGCATTTGAAATATCATCTTCAAATTTCACAAGTAAATAGATCTCATTAAGGAGGCGTGCAGTGTACAAGAACCATTACTCTATCTTCAGTATTTTTGGAGTTATTGCCCTTTGTACATTTTTACTTTGAATTTTTATGTCCGGAGCATATCTCCAAAAGTATAAAAGCTAGGAACTTGAAACTTCACACATATACATGTATAGAACTCATTATGGAGAAGTGCAATGCACAACAACCATAACTCTGTCGTCAGTATTTTTGGAGTTATTGCCCTTAGTAAATTTTAACTTAGGATTTTTGTCCAGAGCATATCTCCAGAATTATAAAAGCTAGGAATTTGAAACATCACACGCATATAGAACTAATTAAGGAGAAGTGCAGTGCTAAAGAATCATAACTTTATCTTCAGTAATTGTTGAGTTATTGCTCTTTGTAAATTTTCACTTTGGAATATTGTCCGGAGCATATCTCCAAAAGTACAAAGGCTAGGAACTTCAAACTGTATACACTTATAGAATTTATTAAGGAGAAATGCAGTTAAAAAAATCCCAAAACTCTGTCTTCAGTAATTTTTAAGTTATTGCCCTTTGTTAATTTTTACTTTGGATTTCTGTCTGGCGTATATCTCCAAAAGTATAAAAGCTAGGAACTTGAAACTTCACACACATACAGAACTAATTGAGGAGAAGTGCAGTGCACAAGAACCATAACTCTACTTTCAGCATTTTTGGAGTTATTGCCCTTTGTAAATTTTTACTTTGGATTTTTGTTCGCTCATTTCCATTTAGATTCACAGGCTTTTTTTGACTGATTACCCTTTGATGAATTTATCCTGTTCTGGGACAAGTGCTAGTTTATTTTTCATACTTATTATCCCCCCCCGGTGGGGGGATATGGTAATAGTCTCTGTCAGTCCCTCCTTCCGTCCGCCATTTTTATCCGGAAGATAACTTAAACAGTATTTCAGATATCAACTTCAAACTTCGTTAAGTGGATAGATCTCATTAAGGAGGAGTGCAGTGTACATGAATGACAACTCTGTCTTTCAAATTTTTGGAGTTATTGCCCTTCGTTGTTTTTCAGGCTTAATTTTTTTGTCCAGCACATAACTTGAAAAGTGTTTCACATATCAACTTGAAAATTTGTATGTGTCTAGATTTCAATAAGGAGAAGTGTAGTGCAGTAGAATAATAACTCTATCTTTCTTTATTTTTGAGTTATTACCCCTTCTTATTTTTCAGGCTGAACTTTTGTCCAGAACATAATTGAAAAACTTCAGATATGAACATGTAACTTAATCGGTGGATGGATATCTTACTGTGAGGAGTGCAGTGTACAAGAACAATAACTCTGGCAATATGATTTTTGAATTATTGCCCTTCGTTATTTTTCAGGCTCAATTTTTGTCCAGGACGTAACTCAAAAATTATTTCAGTTAATGACATGTTTCTTCAAACGTGGATATATTTTATTGTGGAGGACTGCAATGTACAAGAATAATAACTCTGCTTTTTATGATTTTTGAGTTATTATGTAATGAAATCCTGTGCCATGGAACAAGGGAGCTTGATGTATAATTTCATCATGCACCAATAACAAAAAGGCCACATGTACATGCAAAACGCAATACCTCTTTAACGTTTGTATCAAAAAAGGTCTTTTTCGGCGGGGGATATCATTTCAACGAAATTGCTCGTTTCTCCTAGAAATATAAAGGTTGAACAAATGTAGAGAATACCAAAAATAGTTGCAGGCAGTCTCACAAACATTGTGGGGAGAAAGTAGTAATACTAACTGGAAAATATTACGGGGAAAAAGAGTACTAATTGCTTTTTTCCTTACAGCGAAACTTTGAAAAGTGCTGTCAAAGTGGTATTTGCCCAGAAATTTGTAAGTCATTTTGAAGTGTTTTAACATACCTTGACTGGCTGTTCTAGATCTTTTTTTACCTTCGAAACCAACTTCAGGTTTTTTCGTTCAAGTAGATCTTCTTCTGTCTCTATCATTTCTTCTTTTTTTTAATTTCAGAAGAAAGTATAACAAGACGTTTTAACTAACAACATCAACCGAGGATCTGATATTTTTTTTCCACCATTTTGTTGTTCAGATTTACGCAATACTAGTATATTTCGGAATTCCAACTTTTTCTCAACCCTTTCAGCAATTTAATCTTTGTCCAGTCATGCATGGCCATAGATTTCATTCTCGGACAGTATGACCAAGATCAGTCTACACAAACGTGCAAACTGATGTAGATCTATACTATTTATTTCTGCACTGATTGTGTCATTCATATGATTCTCTTTGAATGTTAATTACCTTCAAGAAATTAACTTTTGCCATACCGAATCATGTGAGCTCGACATTATGTAAGAGGACTACAATACTCGGCCTGTCTATGCAATAAATCTGCAAGTACGATGCAGAAATATGTCCATTTTGTCTTCAAAGTTTTCTTTTCTCCGCTCGGAAAAAATGTCCTCAAACAGTCTTTTAAAACAAGTATTTTTTTATACAAGTTTCACCATCCTTACCTTTTAACCCATTACCAAACGACAATATTTTAGACTGGTCCAACTTGAAAGCATTTGCGGACGACAAAATAAAAGTGACTGAAAAATTGAAATCTGTTTTGTGAAGGGTAGAAAATATTGTGGGAAAAGGAGAAAATGCTGGTTACCAGCATTTTCTCCTTTTTCCACAATGTTTTCTAAAGGCTTCTTTAACAGGGGTGTCAAAGATAGGGATTGTGTGGTAATGGGTGAAATATTTCTTTCGGCGAATCTACTGTACGCACTATCGTAAGTCTTAAATAAGAACCATGCAATCATTAAACTGTTGTCTATATTTAGAAATGACTGAAAAATGATACCTATTTGGGCACATACTCACCAACCCTTCATCATCAATTAATTTTTGATTTACTTCTCAAGACTTTTCAAATTCTCATGAATCTACTGAAAAATTCACATAGCATTAGGAAAAAGACAGACTGCCTAAGATGCTTATGATATGAATATTCAAACCCATAACCTGTCGTTCAATTTGAAGTGAACTAGTGAAAAGGAACAGTGCCAGAAACTGCTTCATTTGCGTCCTTTGTTTTGCATTTTGTTGAAAAACAAAGCTTTCAGTTAGATACATAAGACTGGGAAACAACTTAAAATTAGCCCTATTCAGCAATTCTGTATCATACATGCCGATATTTCGCAGTGTAACAGGACATATTGTTCATTCTTGTTTTTGTAAAAAAAAAACTTCAACATATAATAAATAGGATGAAATCTAAAAAAGAAAGCAAAGTAGATCTGCACGTTTTCTTTTCACAAAAATTAAAATATTGAAACATTTGTTGATAATTTATACATGAATACTTTTCCGAGATATCGATTGATTTCTTCTACACAAAATACCGTTACTTTTTTTAAATAGAGTTTACATATCACCAATAACAAAGTGAGTAACGATTTTATATAATTCTACTACTATAAGTAGGTCACCTACATTATACTGCTACGAAACAAAAAACTTCTTTATTAAGAACCACGCAATCACTATTGCTCTCTGTCTAATGATAGAACTATACAATCGTTATTGTTCTCTGTGTAATAATAGAACCATGCAATCGTTTTTGCTCTCTGTCAAATAATAGAACCATGCAATCGTTATTTTTCTTTGAGTAATAATAGAACCATGCAATCGTTTTTGCTCTATGTCAAATAATAGAACCATGCAATCGTTTTTGTTCTCTGTCAAATAATAGAACCATGCAATCGTTATTGCTCTCTGTGTAATCATAGAACCATGCAATCGTTATTGCTCTCTGTCAAATAATAGAACCATGCAATCGTTTTTGCTCTCTGTCAAATAATAGAACCATGCAATCGTTTTTGCTCTCTGTCAAATAATAGAACCATGCAATCGTTTTTGCTCTCTGTCAAATAATAGAACCATGCAATCGTTATTGTTCTTTGTGTAATAATAGAACCATGCAATCGTTTTTGCTCACTGTCAAATAATAGAACCATGCAATCGTTATTGCTCTCTGTGTAATCATAGAACCATGCAATCGTTATTGCTCTCTGTCAAATAATAGAACCATGCAATCGTTATAAAGGGAGATTTTTTTTTATTACATAAGGGAGGTTTTTTTTTCATATCTTATCATTTATTTTGGTTATAGAATGTCAAATTCCAGCGGTTGAATACACATTAAGAATATCTTGTGTGTTCTGTTAATAAATACGGTATCAATTCCCTTGTTTCACTCGTCGAGCAGGTTGATTTGTAATTCCAAATTTCCGCTGTAATATACAAAGTGAATATCATTGAAATTTAAACATGTAGTAAGAAATAACCAATAAAACAAGTATTTATAGTAATTTACTCGTTGTATTTTAGCTGGAACGCTCTGGCAAGGAAATTCTCCCATGGCGAGCCAAAACTACGTAGTCTCCCGATCTTCGTGTGTAAAGAAAGACAAATTTCATAGTAATTATGGTATATCATGCATTGAGATTGAACCACAGTAGATTTGTAGCATATTTACACAATGATAATAAATTTTTGTCCTTTTCAATCGATATTCGCTCGTATTATTGCTCGGGCGAGCAACGTTTCATATCTCATACTTATGTCATAAGAGTTGTCTCCCTTTGTTATTTATCAAAATTTCAAAGGCAAATGTCAAAATATATATCGATGAAACATAGAATGTGATGTAAAATGCATATATCAATATATTCTACTAGTTAATATATTATTTCTTTGCTATGGCGTGCAAAAACTCCTATGGCGTATAAATTCTCCATGGCGTATTTTCGTAGGACCCCAGCGTCTAACCAGTACTAAATAAGAATACATGCTTTAAACAACTAGACACAACACGTAACACTTTTAAATATGGCTAAATCAAAACAATTTCATAATTTTAAGTATGCATTAACATGATATTTAAGACAACATGACGCAACTAAGACGATAAAATATATATTTTCTATATTCTACTTATGACGTGAACGTTATCATAAAAAATTTCCGGACGTGAACTGTATCATTTTAGAAAATAACGTTGTTTACCTAAAAAACCGTATTCAAATAAAAAAGTATTGATAGTGACAACACTTTTTATTCATACTCTCCACATTTTATGCATACGGGAACACAATAAGCACTAAAACAAGAAAAGTGGCCTGTTTGTGTGTTTTATTTATTTTTGACGTGAACGTTATCCAGGGTAAAAAAATTGTTTCCTTGTCAATAACTTTTTTATCAGGTGTTGTTTAAAAGATCTAACACATCAAGCAAATCCCTGGAGTCCTTCCACATTCTCTGCTTCAAACCAAATTTCAATCGGTCACGTATTAACGGAATTATTGAAGATTTTCTTACCTTAAGTGGGGGAATTTCCTCAAATGTCGGCCAATGTTGTTGTTGTTGTGTCACGTGATTCCCCGCCGTGATAATTATGTGTAGATATGATTTTCCTTGATTCACATATGACGAAAAAAAAATGGATAAATAGTCATCTTTCTCAATTAGATACAGTTTATTTACGATATCGAATTATATCCTTTACCAATCGACCCAATAAATGAAGCCTATAGACCCGTAATGCAAAACTATCGCAGTTGGGATTTTTTTTTTTAAAAATTGTGGTCTAGGGGAAAAAACTCGTACTGCCTAAGAGTAAGAGAAAACCAAGAGTAATCTCCCTTACAATGATCTGCTCTCCCCACCCCCTTTCATCATTTCTCCTAGACGCTTGACGGATCAAAGTACTAAACACAACACTGGGGGAAAGGTACCTTCAGTCTGAAGGTGTCTGCTCCGATGCTATTTTTGTTACTGTTCTTCGCACACATAAGACCAGTCACAAAAACAGCATCGGAGCAGACACCTTCCAAACTGAAGATAGGGGAAAGGTGACATGCATGTATCGGTTTTAATCTGTTTTTAATGAAGATTTCAATTAATTTTAACAAGAGAGTTTCATTGACTTTGATTTCGATACAATAACGCTAGAATCTAATTTCTAAGAAAGAACATTTCCTTCTTTATTTCTTGAAATTCGAATGGAATCATCGAGAAAGTTTTGAATCCTGGAAAATCGCCATTTTCAAAGTTATGAGATTTGTGGACGGCATTCAGTATCATACTCCATAGAATGTACGATCTGATTCTCTGTTTACATAGTCTGCTTGCTTTGTTGAACCTATGTAGTGTTAAAATCTCTACAAGATACATTTAATGGACTGTAGAGTCTATATATTTAAACCGTCGAAAGAGGTCCACATGTAAGCGCCATATACAATAATAGTTGTCTTTGCAACCAGTGTAGATTAAGATCAGATTGCACAGAACGTTCAGTCTGGTCTTGATCTACACTGTCCGCTTTGCTTGGACATTCTTCACAAAAGCAATTAACCTTGATAATGTAACTGTTTGGGAGAAGATTCTAGACTGAACATTTCTGTTGGGTTTATTTGATGCCCTGAGATAGTTCTTAGTATAGGGGACAGCTTTAGGGCTCAATTTTGAATCTACCTCATATATTTCTACAAACCAGAGGTTTTGTTTTGAACTAGTTTATAAGATAACGTTTCAATATTAAGCGGTATCTCTCGACATTGTCCGTAAATGAAAACATAGTTTTGTTGGTAAGTGTGCGTTTATTTATCATTGTAATATCATATACATGTAATCTCTAATTTGATTTATAATATCTGTTACCTCGGAGATATGTTACCAAATGATGCATTGTTATTCTAGTGAAATCTTACCTTAATTCCAAATTCAAATATTGGCGTTATAAATTGTCATGAAATAGAAGGAAGACTACCTACCGCCTGTTTTGACAAATAACATGTCTTACTGAATTATTTTCTGTCGGATGGCATGTCGTTTTTAGAATAATTAAAATTAACAATTTTACCATACGAACTGATTCGAAGTCGTTACAGCTACATGAAAATTATCGCTTGTCAAACCGATCGTCTCTACAGACGTTACCGTGTTTATTCGTCCTCGGTTTTACGCTTGCTCTTTGCTGGCATTTTTTGTAAGGTGCACAGGCATATAAGGACCACAGGCATGAGGAGGAGGTTCCATGTCCCGCCTACTGCTTCTGCCATTCAGGTACTGTAGCCGCAGTCATTTAGCACTATCGGAAAAAAGCCAAAGCGAGGCTTTGGGTGGAGCCTGTCTCTTGTAGGCCTATCTACAAAGGTAACGACGTGAAACAGTCAGAAATAAGCCCTTTCCTCTTCAATAAGGGAAGCAACTCTGACATTACTAATAATAAAATTTTGTACGAGTTGTCTCCCATTGACCATTGGGTAGTTCATCATTCTATCGCAATGGCCTTAAATTGTGAAAGAAAATCAGTTTAGAACAAAACACCAAGCACAAGCGCAGGTAAAATGGAATAAATAAGCGAAGGAAGGGAGCAAGAAAGTAAATAAAACAGTGGACAAAAAATGATAATGTTTTAACAAATATCAGTTGAAACGACATGAAGGAACCGGAAATAAACACAAGGAGACGAGATAGTTTTCCTTGATTTCTTGTGATTTGACGGATGCTTCTTGTTGCTAGTCGTACATTTCATAATCTAACACAAAAAATCACGTGTATCTTCACATATTTACCGTAAAACAATCCACAAAATACTGGAATCATTGATGAGTTTTATTTTCACAGTGTCCGGGTTATACATATGTTCGGATAAAAGTTTGGCTTTGTAGAAGAAGCGTAAAAGTTCTGTTCTTAAAACACTTCATTTAAGTTTTGAAAAATAAGTAACACAAAAAATGGAGGAAAAGTTCGGTAAACATTTAACTATTTAGAAGATGACAAACTTTATGCCTGCATCAAATTGGAAGCAATTTAGCAGACGACAAATCTAAAGGATGGTCAAAAGATGACTCCTGTCCTTGATAGGATAGGAAAAATGAGATGATAGGAAAAACCAGAAAATGCTGGATAATAGTATTTCATCCTATTTCTGGGAAATCCTTCAGTCTACAGGTATATACAAGGCCTAGTGGTTGCATGCTTGCTCCAATGCTATTTTTGTATTTTGGTTTCCACAGTAGTGGTTTCAAAAGAACATAGAGCTCTCAAGGATATATTTTGAAGCTGGCGACTGTGTACCTTCAGTCCGACTCTGAAGGCTTGCTCCGATGCTATTGTTGTTATTTAGTCTCTGCTGTGGAGACCAAATAACAAAAATAGCATTGGAGCAAGCATGCAACCACTAGGCCTTGTATATACCTGTAGACTGAAGGATTTCCCAGGTGTCATTTTGTAATTGAGTCTCGGAGAGGTGAAACATTTAAAAAATGGCATCGAAGCTCCCCTTTGGATCGAATGTAGGCTTTGTACATAGATCCTTTTCTTATTGACCAATAAATCTAAAGTCAGTTCTATAACATGATATCAAACCATACTGTCAGACTGAAGAAAACATTTTGTATGCTTTGTTTTGGCCACAGGGTTCTGAAGCATTGTCAGCCCATGGATACATGTAGATGATTTCTTTATGTGTAAAATACAATGTGGTTGGAACGATGAAATTTGCCATAAAAAGGGTAGAAAAAACCTTGTTGGAAAAGGAGAAAATGCCATTTTTTATGGTGGTTTGAAAACAATGAATGTCTTCAAAAGTGATGGCTTGTTGCGTACAAGATACTTAACCCATTACCACACAATCCCTACTTTTGACGACCCTGAGAAAGAAGCCTTTAGAAAACATTGTGGGAAAAGGAGAAAATGCTGATAATCATTACCAGCATTTTCTCCTTTTCCCACAATGTTTTCTACCCCTCGCAAAACAAATTTCAAATTTTAAGTCACTTTTATCTTGTCGTCTTCAAATGCTTTCAATTTGGACAAGCCTTATACATTGTCGTATAGTAATAAGTTAAATAGAAACATTGAAATTCTTTTAAAGCTCAAAATGAAGTAAGATAATGAAAAGTAACCTGGCAAGCAATTACCTTTTTATCATCACCATTGTTTTGTTTTGTTGAAAAGCAGTATATCTATAGGGTTATTGGGTGATGCTCAGTGCCCATAAATAATGGTTTCATAAATATTCAAGAAAATATGGCGGCAAGGGCCTGCCAATAAGCGTGTGAATATTTTTTACAAATCGCAAATTAAAATCTATTTGTTCTATCTGAGTATGTACAAAGAAATAGGTCAAATACCAGTGCATTCAGCTGCGTTCCAAAAAAACCCTTTACCTCATGGGTGTTTTTTTTACTGATACAGTGTGTGAAAAGTTTGAAAATTTCTTTTTTCATTTCAGATTATCAGTACAGAATTGCTTGGGGAGTTAATGGTTGTCCAGTAATTTTTGCAGCACTTAAACTTCACGAACGTTCAATAAGAAACATGTGGAACACTGAAGAAACAGAATTCAGACGTCTACCATATTATAGAACCATTGTGAAGTCATTTATAAAGAAACAAAACCAGCTAGTGGTATGTCCCTCTCATAAGAAGATAACTACCATGTGTTGAAACTCAGTATTTTGAATCTGTAACAAAAGAACAAAATGTCAAACTCTTTACCAAACAATCCCTGGTTTGTATGACCCTGAGATAGAAGCATTTTGAACACATTATGGGAAAAGGAGAAAAGGCTGGTTACCAGCATTTTCTTCTTTTCCCACGATGTTTTCTACCCTGCTGGAAACATATTTCAGTTTTTCAATTTGGTTTTTATTTTGTCTTCTGCAAGTGCTTTCAATTTGGACCAGTCTAAAATTTTGTCGTAAGAATTAAATTATGGATGACTGACATGGATCAATTCTTTACCACACAATCCCGACTTTTGATGACCCGGAGAAAGAAAACCTCTAAAAACCTTGTGGGAAAAGGAGAAAATGCCGGTCACCAGCATTTTCTCCTTTTCCCACAATATTTTCTACCCTTTCCAAATGAAATTTCAGTTTTTTAGTCATGCTTATTATGTCGTCTGCAAATGCTTTCAAGTTGGACTAGTCCAAAATTTTGTCATCTGGTAAAGAGTTAAGACATATTGCAGATTAACAATTTGTGGCTAAAGGAATATTTGAGTAGGGAAAAGGCAAATAATGACTGAAAGGAAAACAGGAAAAGTATTAGAGTGGGTATTCACTGAGGTTAATACCGGTAGTCTCTTTTAGCTCTTTACAATGAAAAAAAAATAAAGGATGGTCAAAACTGAAAGCATTTGCAGAAGACGAATCACATGGTGCACAGAGTAGAAAAGTTTTCTTTGAAAGGATAGAAAACAGTGTGGGAAAATGAGAGAATACTGCCTTTTAGACCAGTACATATTGAAATCATTTGCAGACAACAAATTAAATGTCAACCAGATGTTGAGATATGCCTTGAAATAGATAGAAAAGATTGTGAGAAAAGCAGAAAATGCTAATTATCACCGTTTCTCTCCCTTTTCCTCATTATTTTCTAAAGCCTTCATCCTCAGGGTTAATAAAACAGGATTTTGTGGTAAAAGTTTAATACCTGCTGGTACAATTGATTGTTTTGATTGTATGGTGACTAGAGCCACTTTCAGTATTATTTCAATTATGTCACAGTGGCCAGTTCACCTATTCATGCTTTCCTGGAGTCTCTTTTATCAGTATTCCAAACAGTTTTCTTTTCCAAACCACCGGCTGCTTTCCCACATAACCATTGTCAGGACAATAGCCAGTGTTTGGAGAATGATGATTCCTGTGGCTATGACTATCAGCAATCCCCTAAAAGAAATTGGTCGAGCCAGGGATCGAGCCCACGACCTTTTGTTCTCAAGTCCTACTTGCTACCGAATGAGCTACCAGGGCTTGGCTTCCCTTAGGTATAAAGTTTTTAAAAAGATTATGGGAAAAGAGAAAAATGTAGATGACCTACTTGTTGTTTTTCCCCAAGTTTTTTTTAACAACCCAAAACAGCAACCATCCCTTGACCTATATTTGTCAGTTGCAAATGCTTTCAGTATTGTTTGTTAAAGTATTAGCTTCAGGTACATAGCCCAGTCAAACTAACAGATGGGTTAGAACTAATTGCAAAAGTTTTTATTTTTACATTCCACGACAGAAAACTAACGTAATAATCACAAGAAAAAAGTTGCACTGAAAATTCATTGCCCCAAAAGAGTTATTTGTAATTTGAAATTGCAAATTTCGGTAAAAATATACGTGCTCGATGATGGCCCGAATAGCCACCGTATTCAATACTATGCAAGTTACGTCAAAGTTATCACGCGCCATTCTGTGAGTTAAATGTAAACACAGAGGAGGATGACCAGCAAAACGTACTTTGACAAAGAAATTTAATCTACCGATGTATGAACGAAACTTCTACGATGACTTTAAAGGTATTTATCTCTCACTCACTGGTATCTTTTTATAACAGATTGATGTTTAAATTCGAAAATCGACTTCAATTTTTAGGTCCACTATTTCAAAATCGTCGATGACCAACTGACGAGTGTCGGATCATGTAATACCCAGTTCATTGTTTACAAAATTGTACATCAGCTTTATAGATCGCCAACATGTCATTTATAAGATAACGGAATGATTTTCCGAGCCATCTTTTCGTGTCGGTGCCAAGTGTGAAAGAAACCTAAAGATGTTGATAAAATTTGATGACGTCACTTCAAGCGATGGTTGCAAATAAAGTACGGTAGCGCAGGAGTGCCTGAATTTCACCGCATCGTTATCGATTTCCCGAAATAATTTCTTTTAGTGTGTAATTACTATTAATTTACAATTAACGTTTTAGGTTTTCTTTTTAAATGTATTGTATTCAAACATTATGTTCAGTTTATTTTTACTTGAATTGTCTCATTCAAATAAGTAAATAATATTTAACCCTTTCCCAAACAATCCCTGGTTTTTACGGGTCAGGAATAGAAGCCTTTTGTAAACATTGAGGGAAAAGGAGAAAATGCTGGTAACCAGCATTTTCTCCTTTTCCCACAATATTTTCTACTCCAACATATAGAGAAATAATCTTTTTAGCAACTGTTATGTTGTCATCTGCAGAATGCATTCAGTTTGGTGTGGTCCAAAATTTGCCGTTTGGGAAAGGGTTAAGCTGAAAATAGATTGAATGAATTAATTTCAAACCCAAGTAGTTGAGCATTCATAACAACAAGATGAATGGTAGTCTAATTCATATCGATTTTACAACAAAAGTTGAACCCCGTTAAAACTTTTATTCAGCGTTTGATGATTTAGCAGGCTTTACTGGTTTTCACCAATGTTTCACCGATGGATATGACAGTTAACTTTACTTAATAATGTAGTCCAGTGGTTTCAAAGTGCTAAATTCCCTATCAAAAAGATACTTGCACCTGACCAATGACGCTAGTAGGATTTAATTCAAGGTCGCTTTGATTAAAAATCCAACCCTTCAGCAAAGAAACAGGTGATCTTGCATAAGTGCTGAGAGCTGTTTAGTCCTACGATACTTTTAGTACGAAAGCATGCTTGTTTTCTTAACAGAATTATGATGTTTATCTTTAAGCATTCCCTGTGACCATGAAACACAAAAGAAGATACTACATGAAACACAAAAAAGGATACTACATGTACACAACTTATGATAATCAACAGATTTAGATTATAAGGAGATTTTTATCACAAATGTAGCGTTTTCCTCTTTTAGAAAAATGGCTGATATCTTCAAAATAGGAATTTACAGGCAAATACGACCAATGACGCTAGTAGAATTTCATTCAAGGTCTCCTTGATTAAAAATCCAACCCTTCAGCAATGAAACACAGATGGTCTTACATTAGTGCTGAGGGCTGTTTAGACTTAATATACTTGTAGAACGAAAGCATGCTTGTTTTCTTAACAGAATTATAATATTAATCTTTGAGCATTCCTTGTGAAACTGAAACAAAATAAGATATTACATTTACACAAATTATGATAATCAACAGATTTAGATTATAAGGTGATTTTACGACAAATGCAGTGTTTTCCCTTTGAGAAAATGACTGATGTGTCCAAAGGAAGAATTTACTGGTGAATCATTTACAATTGGGAGAACCATTGAATGAATACTATAAGATTTTTCAGCCTAAAAATTGGAGCAAAAGATACGCTTAAAATATGACAATAAAGCAAAATATTGACTTATTTTATCAAAATAAATTCGGTGAAATTCTGCCAATGAAAAAGCAGATACCTTGCGAAAAAGAACAACAGACCTTACCCATTTAAAAGCTAATGTATGTTTTGATTAATCTATTGATTGGTACTTTTTGAAAAGTTTCTGAAAATGGTATGACTTGAAGATATATAATTTGTTTCTCTACTGTATAAACGCAATACATTTAAACAACACTGGTCGTAATTTATAAGAATTAGCCCGAAAATAACAAGTTTTGAATAAATTTTCCCTTTATGTAATTAAGTGGTATTACATTCAGAGATTCATATATTTTCAATACCTTGCTAAAGCCTTTTAAATAGAATATGATACAAAAAGAAAAGTTCTCCAAAAATCAAAAAGTCCTTGAATTTATCAAAACTTGCCAGCTTTGTTTCATTAACAAAATTATGAAGTTAGTCCTTGCTATGGGATGTTCTCTATTTCCTCAAGAAGAGCACTGATTTTTAAGGTCTACGGCCCCTAACTCTAATAATAAAAGAAAGAAGCTGTCGAAATGGGCCGAAAAGCCTTTACGAAAACAATCAATGTTACATGGTATTTACCGAGGAGTTAGTGAGTCTACAGCACCTAACTCTCATAATAAGAGGCGAATGCTGCCTAGAATGACCGAATAGCCTTTGCGAAAACTTTGATGTTTACCATGGGTTAGGGGCGTAAGGCTTAAGTGGATTATTGCTGCACAAGGCTTTGCTTGGCGTCCATGCAAAGCAGTGTTATTTATGGAACGGAGGAGAAAAGATTACCATGGCCAAACAGACACATCCATTATACAGGCTTCAAATGAACTGTTTTCTGTTCTCAAATGAGTATAGGATTCCATTATCTACACCAGAGGCTAGAGGGTTGTAGCACTAGAGTTTGGTGTTGGAAGAATGAACATGTTAGTGTTGCTTGTATTATCGAGCATGACCATAAGGATGGTTGATCAGTTCATTTATGGGCAGGCATAAGCCAATTGATCAAAAACACAATGCTCTCACCAAAAAAGTTTGGCGATGTGGCTTTTTTAGGTCAAACTTTAGACAAGCAGACAATAAATATGGTGGTACTGCTGCGTGTACAGCTGTTTTCACATGAAACTTTTTTTTTAACCAGAACTACATTAAATTGTTTCATAGGTGCATTATCCATTGATAAGGCACTTAGTGAGCATGTCGGGGATGACTCGAAAATAATCTGTGTATAACAGCGCTAAACCCCAACAATCCCTCCATAACTTTGCATAGCATATCTGGAGGAACTGAACTGCATTCAAGATCACTGAACAACCTCACAGTGTTGTAAGTGAGGCGAAGCAGGCAAGGTTATATAAATGCAAAATGTGTTCATATATGCGATGTTATCATGTTATTATGATTAGTTTCTTTGTATTTGTAAAGCCATTCCCTGGTAATATACTGGACTAAACTTGAAGGAATCTCCAGATGAAAAAAAAAAGAACAGACTTTGTAAGAATGATAACTATATGAAATGGTGGTGGTTGGGTGGGCGGGGAGGGGGAATGGGAACTACTCGTTACTGGCAATTTCCCTCTTTTCCTCAATGTATACAACTGTTGAATGCTGTAGAAACTCCAAAGTCCAATGGGGTCGGGAGAGAAAGATTAAAATTCAATAGTGACAAGTACTAATTTAACCCTTTACCCAGGACGAGAAAATTAGATTTGTCCAACTGCTAAGCACTTGTACTCCACAAATTAAATGTGTCTCAAATGTCAGACTTTGTGAGTGAAACGACAGAATCCAATGTCTAGGAGAGGAAATGCTGGTTATCAGGGTTTTCAGAGCTTGATTTCGATCTAAATACTGACAGTGTTGTACTTGAAATGCTAAAAGTTTTGCTGCCAAACTTTGTTCTAGACTAAAGACGCCGAAATTGTTTACACTGCTCAATCTGAAGTTCCTCCAGATGAAAAAATAAACGTGACACGTGTATACAGGTTTTTACGTTGTCTGCGCATGTCATATTCTTAGAAGATTCAACCTGTCTTATATGACGCGTCACTCTCCCCGATATTGGGGAGATTGTAGAAATACGCGCTATAAAGTGGCAATTGAGAAAATGGCTTCTATCAATACGTTTGAGGAAATATCAGACCTGTCTTAGCTCCAGATTTATCTAAACTGCTGAGCATACCTAAATGAATGGCAGCAGGTAGCGTTTTACTAAGTGAAGATTTATTTCATTTTGAAATTCAAAGTAACAGTTGTCGCATAGAAAAGTAGTCCGATTTTGTACGAAGGATGCCCAAATTAGATAGATGAGTATTTGTAGAATGCCATCTAGCAGCAGATAATGCAGGTTTTTATTGAAGAAAATGCTTTGGATATAAGAGAACTTGCTCGTCTTGATCCACTTTCGCCTAGTTTCTCAAAACTTATCAAAATGCATGTATGTCAGACAAGTAAAACATGGGATTGTTAATAAAGGGTTAAAAAGTGAAATGGAAAAGGGAAATGTTGCAATTTTGTCAACTGTAGTGCTGTAAGAATTCTAAATTTGATTGTTCCTTTGCAATAATTTATATTAAAAGGCAAAATTTTAACGTTTTTGGGCTATGACAAAGACTCGGATACATGTACAATTTACAATATATATAGTTATCACTCCCTCTACTGTGGATCTGCATGTTCATTATATACGCACATGATAATGATGTTTTGCCATATAAAGATTTTATTTCAAACAGATATATGTATCATATGTATTTAGTGTGTTGCAATTCATTAATTTACAAAAAAATGAAAAATGCATCATAGGCTAAGTGGGTGGGGTAAATTAATATGGTTTGGCAACAATCAACTTCAATTTATTTTCTTGTTTTAATCTGAAAACAAACGAAATTGACATTAAAATCTGTCCTGCAATACCAATTTCACAAATTAGGTAACAAGACATCATTTCCATTGAGTAATTTGCATAAAATGGCATTTTGTTGAAAAACTAGACGATGATGGGAAATTTATGGCGGACCTATTCGAAGACATTTTTTGGTAACTTCCCCTCATAGTTCAGCCTGCAACTTTTTTCTCGAGATTACCGAGGTATCACATGAAACAAAAATTACAAAATCATTTCTTTTGCAATTAGTTCCAAGTTTGGTGCTTTTTTCGGCTAGGTTGACTGGCCTAACAGGAAATAGTGAGAATGTAAACACCGATTCAAATTTTTTAAACTTTACCAAACTACATAATTTTAGACTTATCCAAAATGAAAGCTTTTGCAGACAAGAAAATAAATGTAACTCAAAAATTGAAATTTGTTTTCAGCAGGGTAGCAAACATTGTGGGAAAAGGAGAAAATACTGGTTATCAGCATTTTCTCCTTTTCTTATAATGTTTTAAAACTGCTTCTTTCAGTTAAAAGTTGGGATTTTGTGGTAAAGGTTTAAACAGGAACAAGAATTAACTGACTTCACTTTGTTTTAATGATAATTCTTAACCCTTTACGGTACAATCCCTGGTTTTTATGACCCTGAGGGAGAAGCCTTTTGAAAACATTTTGGGAAAAGGAGAAAATGCTGATAACCAGCATTTTCTCCTTTTCCCACAATGTTTTCTACCCTGCTGGAAACAAATTTCAAATTTCCAGTTACAGTTATATTGTCGTCTGCAAGTGCTTTCAATTTGGACCAGTCTAAAATTCTGTTGTTGGTAGAGAGTAATTACACCCAGAGAACTGCATATTTTTGTAAAATACATGTATATATACATGTATATGCACAGAACTGCATTGTTGAATAAATAAGGTTCGTTTTATGAATTTCTATCTTTTTGTCTTGTCATTCCCTTTATCCCATTCCACACAATCCTGAGTTTTAACAGCCCCAAGTAGAGAAGGCTTTTGAAAACACTGTAGGCTTTCTAAAACATTGTAGGAAAAGAAAAAAAATGTTGGTAACCAGACAGGATGCCTTTGAAAAAAAAGATGGCTTTTTAACCCTTTACCACTCAATAACGACTTTTAACACCCCTTGTGGAAGAAGCCTTTTGAAAGCACTGTGGGAAAAGGAGAAAATGCTGGTAACAAGCATTTTCTCTTTTTGCCACAGTGTTTTCTACCCTATTAGGATCAAATTTCATTATTTGAGTCACATTTAAATTGTAGTCTGCAAATACTTTCAAGTTGGGCAAGGTCAAAAACTTTGCCATCTGGGAAAGAGTTGAAATATTGGAGGATTTTGAAAACATTGTGGGGGAAAAGAAGAAAATGCTTGTGACCAGAAAAGGAGAAATCTTATAAGAAATCGACAGCTTTTTAAAACATTGTGGGAAAAGATGAAAATGCTCTGTAGCTCAGCTGTTAACAACATTTGAGCAAGCATGTTGCTGGTACAAAATTCCAGCTTGCCAATTTCTCTCAGAGAATTTATGATAGTCATTGCAACAGGATACATTCCTGTCTTGCTTCTGAATAACCCTAGATGGTTATGTGGGAAAGCAGCCAATGACATAGGAACACCATAGTGAGAAGTGCTGGAAAAGAAATGCTGGGAGAGCATGTATAGGTGAAGTGGTTGCAGCTGTGATATCATTGAAAATATTTGAATAGTATCAACTCTTAGGCTGTTAGTGCAACCAAAGGACCTTTTGCAGACAGTGTTGATCAAGATCAGACTGCACAGAACAAATAGTCTGATCTTTGATCTACACTGTCCTATAAGGGGATGTCTGATCCTGAAAAAAAATACCTTTGAAATAGCCAAATCAGTTTGGTTTTTACTATCAGTTTGAAGGTTTCATTTGTTACTTAGTAGGATAAGGGTTGAATTTTAAACGAACAAATCTACCAAACTATAAAAGTTCAGTACTATTTAGTGTTAATAACATTTACAGATAGTGTTTGATCAAAAGTTTCTCAAAAGAAGGACTTTGCGAAGGACATGAAATTATTGTGGCAAAAGGAAAATAGCATGCAACCAGAAGTTTTCCTCAAGATTCTCATTATGTTTTCCAAAAGCCTAAACAGTGTCCCTAAGTATCGGGACTGTCTTGTAAAGGGTTAAATTGCACGATGATTATTTGATTAAAATGTATAAGAAAGAGTCATATACAAGCATACTGTTTGACAAAATTTTTTATTGATTCAAATAAGCTACCGTGTAGTATACATAATTATGTGCATATATGATTTTCCTTGACTCATATATGACGAAAAAAATAGATAAGTAGCCATTTTTCTCAATTAGATACAATTTAATTACAATATCGAATTATATCTTTTATCAATCAACCCAATAAATGATGCCCATAGACTCGTACTGCAAAACTATCGTAGCTGGGATCTTTTAAAAAAAAAAAATATGGTCTAGGGGAGAAAACTCCTACTGCCTAAGAGTAAGAGTAAAGCAAGAGTAGTCTCCCTTATAATGATCCACCCTTCATCATTTCTCCTAGACGCTTGACGGATCAAAGTACTAAACACAACACTAGGAAGAAGGTGATGTTCATGTGACGTTTTTAATCTGTTTTTGTTGAAGATTTCAATTAATTTTAACAAAAGTGTGTCATTGATATTGATTTTTATGCAAAACACTATAGAATCTTAGTTTTAGATAAGATTATTTCCTGCTTTTTCTACTTGAAATCCGAATGGAATCACCGAGAAAGGTTTTAATCTTTGAAAATCGCCATTTGCAAAGGTATGAGGTTTGCGGACGGCATAGTTTAAAATGACCCTTCACAGAATGTACGATCTGATTCCGAGTCTAAACAGTTAACTTATTTCGTAGACCTTTCAGTGCAAAATAAATAAATTCAAATTCCAGCGGACGGCTACAAATACAATCTATTGAAACTCACAAAGATTTTGTTTGTATAGGCTTGACTACACCAGTGGATGACATAGATCAAAGATCAGACTGCACGTTCTGTGCCGTCTGATCTTGATCTATGCCGTCCGCAAAAGTCTCTGCTTTCGCCTATGGCGCCGAAAGGGTTAAGCCTATTTGGATAGAGTTAAAATCTTTATCAGATAGATATTGTTCCGGTACACTGTCCAAATCGTCGACAGAGGTTCGATGTCTTAGGCGCGCAAAAACGAAAACTTCAAAGTGCCATATACAATAAAAGTTGTCTTTACAGTCTGTGTAGATCATGATCAGACTGTACAGAACGTGCAGTCTGATCTTTGATCTACACCGTCCACTTTCCTCAGACTTTCTGTACAATTTTATGCAACTTTAAAACCTTAATTGTTCGGAAAGTTTTTTTTTAGACTGAAGTTATCTCTTGTTTATTTGGCGCTCTATGGGTTTTAACGGCAACGGTTTGATATTCATTGGGATTTATTTTAACTAGACATCATCTTCCTACATTAAGCCAATTTATGTTTTGAAGTTGAGCTATAAAATGACCTTCCATATTTAGCGATATATGTCGATATCGTCATTGAATGAAAACATAGTTTTGTTTGTAAGTTTGCGTTAAGTTGTCGTAGTGGTTATCATAACTCATTAATTTCATTTACTGAACATCTATTACCTCAATGATATCTGTTACCAAATGTTGCATTTTTATTGTAGCGCGATCTTACATTGAATTCCAAATTCAAATATTGGCGGTTATAATTAACATGAAATAAACGGGAGACTACCTGCCGCCTGTTAAGAAAAATAATAAGTTTGACCTTTTCTTTTTGTGGCATGTCGTTTTTAGAACGGTTAGAATTAACAGTTTGACCTTATGAACTGATTGAAATTGGTAACCCAGCGTTTTCTACTTTCCCTACAATGTTTTCTACCTTATCATATAGAAGGGTCATCTTTTTGGCAATTGTTGATTTGTCATCTGCAAAGTGCTTTCAATTTGGTCTGGTCCAAAATTTGTCGTTTGGGAAGGGGTTAATCGGAAATGGTTTACTCTAAAAAGATTACTCTAAAAAGATATCAGATAGTTATAAAACCACTCAATACACCGGAAATCTTGTTTTAACTTTGCATGGTATTCGTCATTTCCCCTTTTTGTATTATTTGTATACTTGGGAGAATAAAAGATTTGTCTTGTCTTGTCTTGTCGTTACACCTAGATGAAAAATTATCGTTCGTCAAACGGATCGACTCTACAGATGTAACCGTGTTTATTCGTCCTCGGTTTTATGTTTGCTCTTTGCTTGCATTTTTTGTAAGGTGCACAGGCATATAGGGACCAGAGACAGGAAGGGGCGGTTCCATGTCCCGCCTTCTGCACATACTATGCGCATACTTTAGCCGCAGTAATTAAGCACCTCCGAAAGTAGCCAAATCGAGGTTTTGGGCGGAGTCTTTGTTTTGTAGGCGTACCATTCAATGGTATGCACGTACTCACGACGTGAAGCAGTTTGAAATAAGCCCTTTCCTCTTTAATAAGGGAGGCAACTGTAGCATTACTAATTACAAAATTTTGTACGAGTTGTTTCCCTTTAACCATTAGTCGTTCATCATTCTCTTGCAAGACCCTTGTATTTCGAATGAATATCAGCCCGGATCAAAAAGCCAAGCAAAATTGCAGATAAAATTTACAAAAATAAGCGATAGTAGCAACAAATTAAACAAATTGAGGGGAAAAGGCAATGTAAATTGGTGTTACAAACAAAAATTGATGCGAAAGGAACAAACCGGAAATAGCAAATAATTAAGCTTGGTGGAGAAGACATGACACTATTTTCTTGATTTCTTTACGATTCTACGTGTGCCAATGGTTGTAAGTCGCATGTTTCTTTTTTTCAAGTAAACACGTGTATTTCTTTGCATATGAACCATATCAAAGACAATAAAACAGTAAACATGAGCGGGAATTATCTGCTCAGTACCCGGATTGTAGATATATTCGGATAAAAGTTTGAATTGTGAGAAAAATTTGAAATTTGTTCAGTACAACACTTTACATTAGTTGGAAAGAAAATAAAGAAGATAGCATAATTGAGAGAGGTTGGTATAAATACAGTTGTAAAAACTTGTTTCTATCGAATGGCAGTCATTTGAACACCCGGTAATTTCGACACCCTGTCATTTCGACACATTTTGTTCATTTCGATCCCCGGTGGAAAAATGTTTGCAAACTTTGGTCATATCGACACCTTATTTTTTAGAGCACTTTTTAAACTCGACCTTTTATTATCAAGTTACTTTAATTTCTTTTAAAGATATCATATCATTATAATTTTTTGTGGGTGTGTGATCAAAACAGGTTTTTAACCCTTTCCCAAGGGACAAACTTTTGGACTAGACCAAATTATAAGCATTTGCGGACGACAAATCAACTCTTGCTGAAAAGATGATTTCTGTCTATGATAGCATAGAAAACATTGTGGGAAAAGGAGAAAATGCTGGTTACCAGCGTTTTCTCCTTTTCCCACAATGTTTTCAAAAGGCTACCATTCCAGACCGGATGATAGTTGCTGGTTACCAGCATTTTCTCCTTTTACCACAATGTTTTCAAAAGGTTACCATTCCAGACCGGAAGAACCAGCATTTTCTCCTTTTCCCACAATGTTTTCAAAAGGCTACTATGCAAGACCCGTAAAAACCAGGGATTGTTTGGGAAAGGGTTAAATAACTTCATTCAAGGAGAATTACTCCGAGTATGGGATTATCTGTACAATTTTCTGCATTCTACTCAGCCTTCTTAAAGGTGGCCCTTCAGATTTTGGGACGAACATTTTACAAAAATGCAAAAAAAATCATCCTTATACTCCCAAAGCCCTTTAATTTGCGTTCATAAAACCCCAGCAGCCGAAAACCACCCGATAACATGAGAAATTAGAGTATTACAGACCAAGTTGACACCAACGGGAGACACATTCTATTTCTAGATTATCAATACTCTCATTTAAATACAGGAAAACACAGACGAAGTTTCAAACATTCGTCCAAAGAAGACATTATGGAAAATAATTATTACATGTTTGTTACGTAATGGAATTTAAGAGTTATTAATCATATGCCACCCATAATGCTTTATTGATTTTTTGCGCTAAATCTAAAAGTAGCTTCAGAGGCTACGTAGCCTTTTAGGGGAATACCATCAAATACAATTTTTTTAGTAATCTTATTATTCTTAATTATTGATGATTTGTATTGTTTCTTCATATGAAGTTCAATGATATATATACTTTTTAATTTTGTGTGAAGTGAAAATTCTAAATACCCACCTTTGATAAAGAGATTAATATGTAGTATAATGTTGATCACACCTTCACCTCTCTTTAACTGTGTTTGACTTCAAGTTTTTATCAATCAGAATAAATCATAATTAATGAAAATCCTACAAAATATAACAAATGCTAAAACTAGACCACCTAAATAAAGGTTAAGAAAACATATATCCTTCACACATTCAAGATAAAAATGTATCTACATACAGTACGTCCATTTTACCGAGATCTGTAATTTACAGAAACCCTTTTACGTCCAGCACAGCAGAGTTTTTTGTCATGCAGTGAGGTAACCTTTGAAAGCATTGTGGCAGTGAGATTTTTTTTATACGAGCAAACACCAATGCAGACTTTGTGAGCCATTTGGACCACATGCCAAACGATAAGTTAAAGAATAATGTTTGATTAATAATTGAGTTCTTCTTAAACCATTTACCACACAATCCCAACATTCAACAACCCTGAAAAAGAAACCTTTTGAAGACATTCTGGGAAAAGGAGAAATGCTGGTAAGTACAAACTACTTCTATATAAACTACAAAAAAAAATGAGAAATTCTTGTAACCCCCCCCCCCCCCAACAAAATGAATGTTTTCGGGGTATACATCTGGCAGGGGTATTAAGTCACATTAAGTCACAGCTCTAGTTCGACTTGCTGAACTAAAAAGGAATTGCAGACAATAAATGAAATGTAGTTCAAGCAATGAGATTTGTCTTTGACAGAGTTGAAAAACATATTGGGAATGTAGTTCAAAAGTGGGTTTAGTGTTTGATAGAAAATAAAACATTTGTCACAGTCAGAAAAGGAAAAAATGCTTGTTTCCAATATTTTCTTGTTTCCACATTATTTTCAAAATTTGAGAAATTGGAAAATATTGTGTGAAAAGGAGAATTGCAAAATGCTGGTAACCAGCATTTTCTCACGTTTTCAACTCTTCACAAAACAAATTTCACATGATTTAGTTACTTTTATTTTGTGGTCTGCAAATGCTTTTCATTTTGACAATCCTAAAATATTGTCGTTTGGTAATGAGTTAATTCTTTATTTCGACCAAATTCCTGTTGATTTTACAAGATGAAAACCTTTTAGACTCAAACCGAACGCATTTACTGACAAAGGTGAAAAAACATTGCAGGAGAAGGAGAAATGTTGTGTATTCGCATTTTCACCTCTTTTCTGTGGTTCCGTTTTTCTCTGGGATTAGCTCACCTGGCTGCTCAATGGTCAGCAAACTTGTGACCTGATGGTTGTGAGTTTGATACCTGCTTGAGTCAAACTTTCTTTCCTGCCTCTTACGGCTGATGCATGTGAGAATGTAGCGAGTGATCCTGAAAGAAAGTTATGTCAGTACAGGCGTGAGAAAGCAAGGAAATACATGCATAGGTGCACTCACTGCCATGATATAACCTCAGCTGTGAAAATGGCAATAAACTCCAATTCAATCAATCAATCAATCAGTCATGAGAATTGGAGGAATGCACTATATGAGGATTTTTTTTCCTTTTCACAAGATGTTTTCTGTAGCTTTGTTTCTGCCAGAAAATCATAAAGAATTAATTCTTTACCAAACGCCAAAATTTTAGATTGGTCCAAATTTTTGAGCACTTGCAGACAACAAAATAAATGTAACTCAAAAATTGAAATTTGTTTCAAGCAGGGTAAAAAACATTGTTGGTAAAGGAATAAATGCTGGTTACAAGCATTTTCTCCTTTCCCCACAATGTTTTGAAAAAGGCTTCTATCTTGGGGTAAAAACCAGGGATGTTTATCTCCCTGTCCATGGATTAACTCCGCACAGAAATCTCCCTTCGATTTTTGCGGCGTTATTTATGAAATATTTTCATTACCCGGATGGTATTTGACAAAAACATAGAATTTGCCGATTCTTTGTATACCTGATATTGTCTACATTATGTCATAATACTTTATTCCTGCCTCATAATTATTGTAGTATCCAGTAAATAAAGAATATGTTTACGGATATGAGGAATCTCTTCAGTCAAAAGTTTAAGCGCGTCCTGCACATGCGCAGACGGTATCCGGATAAAACGTCCCACAGTCAAAACGTCCCCTTTTGGTTAAAACATCCCTATTTCCATTGCAAATTGGTTAAATCCAGGGTTCGAAGTAAACACTAGCAAACTCGCAAAATGCAAATGGAAAATTGATTTTGCGAGTAGATTTTTCGACCACTAGCTTTTTTTTGCGAGTAGAAATGAAAATTTGTTTGCAGGTTCCAAAAAAAATAACAAAACAAAAACACTCGTATAAATTTACGAGTAAGAAATGGATGAGGACGAGTGAAATATCTGCCATATTAGTCCGGTAGGACGAGTGGTGAATAGGAGATAGTAAAAGAAGTTAAGTTTTTCAGACGAATATTTAACTTACAAAAGACAAAACGGTCATTCAGTTTTTGAATAAGCAAATCAAGGGAATCTTGGAATATGCTTTGAGTGGACCTTATTCAATATGAGCGACTTTGCTAATAATGGAAACGAACGATTTTAAGATTAACGCAAATACTTTCCCGATACCACTTCGAAAAGCTGCGTTCTTTTGGCTTCATTGATTTCTGTAACATAGCCGGATAACTGATACCGGTTTTTAAGACCTGGTATTTATGGTTCGTTGTAACGTAACCGTTTCGTCTGAAAAAAAAAAAACCGTCAGAGTCCAATTTTGAAAGGGTTTTTCTAGTCGGATGAGTGTAGATCGAAGCAAGGCCAGTCTTTTTTTCAAGGTCACTTGTCCTACACGACGAGTGCCTTTTCTGGAAATTTTTGGAACCTGGTTGCCGACAGCAATGACCAAGTTGTGACTGGTTTGCGTTTTATAGGCTACCATGACGACAACCCTAATCTTAGCTCTGAACTTTTTTAATCACGTTAAACAATTTATTCATGAAAGAAAAACAGTACAATAATAATGATTTGTAATCATAAAGTCAATTGAAAAATCAAATGTGGTTGAATTTCATTTTATAAAAAAACATCAAGAGTGGAGAACCTGCTCCCAGCAGGAAAAACATACTTTAAATGCTGTTGAAAAGACTGAAATGATGATTATTTACATTTGTTGTTTTTAATGGTGTTAAGAAATGTTTCACTCTCTGTCGTTAAGACTTCAGATTGTTTGGATAAAGGTTAAATAAAAATTCTGCACGTAAATATCAGTAAGAATGTTGTAGACAGGGAGGCGTGTTAGCCAGTCCAGGAGGCGTTTTAGCGTGTCGATTAAACATTCGTGTATATAGAGAGACAACAGGGGCCTTAACCCTTAGCCTACATCATATAAAATCTTGAATTAAACAAAGCAGCAACAAACGACATTTTACTACAGCTCTAATGGTACATGTGGTCTACAAAAGCGCTACTGGAAGGCGAGATGGTTTGTTACCGGCATTTCCTATTTCTTTACTCAAAAAAAACTTTTCTTCGGTGTCGTTAAAACATGGGATTGTTTAAAGGGTAGCCTTAGTCCAATCATTTTCTGCGTTTTCATATCGTGACATTACTTTGTCAAAAATGGGCATCATTAAAAAAAAAAGGGGGTGGGGGTGGGGATTTGTCACACTTAATAGTAATATAGCTGACGAAAGAGTTGCCTCTGTAAGTAAACTGACCGTTCAATCAATACATACATACATACATCTTTATTGCGTTGAATATCTACATATTCATAGCATTATAATTAATACAAAATATAATACACAAAGTATGTAGGACATGGAACATTTGAAAGATAGAAAGATAGGAAAACTAAATGTTAACAGAGAAGGGATATGTTGCTAAATATTTCCGAATAAAGTGCGGGTAGGTGGCACTGGGACCAATCTGCATGTACATGAACACCGATTACAGTCCACACTCCCATCTACTTCCGAATAATGGGCGGGGAGATAGTACTGGGATCGGTCCTACATGTACATGCATACCGATCACAGTCCACACTTCCAGCCAAAGAACAAAAGGTATCGAGGGTTTCGGATTTATAGTAAGTAGACATTTCTTGAAAGTAAGGTAAGATATGAGACATTTCAGATTTTATTTTTTTAAATTAAGGTAAAATTTAATTAAGGTAAAATGACCCAAATTTGATTATTTAAATAAAATAGTACAGCAAAGTACTCTGACGAGAAAGTTTCACAATTTCAAACTAGATGTGATTTGAGTTTGCAGACGACAAGTTAACCTCAAACTAGAAGTAGTTTAAGTTTGCAGACGACAGGTTAACCGTCATTCAAAATCTTAGACTGATCTTTGGAAGGATAGAGAAACATAGTGAGAGAAGGAGAGTCTGCTGTTAATCAGCATTTTCCCCTTCTCTCTCAATGCTTCAAATATTCTTTTCATTGAAAAAGAGTAAAAATGCTCAAGCTGGAGACAGGTCGACTGGTAAAAACTTAATTTAAATTGAAAAACAGTTCTACAGCCGACAAAATAGCTGTGGCTCAAAAACTTTATATTCTCTTCCGAAAAGGGAGGAAACAATGTAGGAGAAGGCATTTTTTGCAGTCAACAGGTTAAAAATGTTTAAATTGAAAGCATTTTACAGCCGGCAAAATAGCTGTGGCTTCAGATTCTCTTCCGAAAAGGAAGGAAGCATTGTGGGAGAAGGGAAATATATTAATCACTAACAATTTTCCTTCTCTCGCAATGGTTTCAATGTTTCAAACATTCTTTTTATTGAAAAAGGTTAAAAATGCTCATGCTGAAGGCATTTTTTGCAGTCAACAGGTTAAAAATGGTTAAATTGAAAACATTTTACAGCTGACAAAATGTGGCTCAAACACTTTAGATTCTCTTCCGAAAAGGGAGGAAAAACATTGTGGGAGAGGGGAAATATATTAATAACTAGCAATTTTCCCTCTCTCACAATGGTTTTAAAAATTCTTTCTTTGTAATTTCGAAACTTTGGACTATGTTATAATGGGTAAAGCATCATGATCACAGTTTCACACTGCATAAAAAAGAAAAAAATAATAATCATACATACATGTATTCAGAATTTGTTAATTATTTGTTTCAGCTTGCTCACGTTCTCTAAAGGCATTGAAAAGATATTTGGATAAATTCAGTAAAGTTTCTGGGTTATTCGAACTCATGAGTTTCTCAAACTTTTGCACAGTTGGCCATCGGTAATAATAATCTTTGATAAATTTCTGTCTTATGTTATAATATTTGGGGCAAATGAGTAAGAAATGATATTCGTTTTCGATGACACCCATGTTACAATTTAGACACTTTCTATTCTCTCTATCTGTACCATCATATCTTCCTTTTTCAATTCTTAAATCGTGAGATGATAGTCTAAACTTAGTTAATGATACTTTATATTTTTCTATAACGATTTTGTGGAGATACGGTTCCATATCGAAATTGTTTTTGAATAAGCTATAAGTTGAAAGTTTACTTGAATTATTAATATTTGAACACCATGTCTGTTTATATGTATCTATAAGTCTCTGTTTGATTGTATTTATATTGACAATCCAATCATCTTGATGGTTCCATATATAAGTTAAGCCTAATTCATTAAGTAAAGTTTTTATTTGATAAGCCCAATTTTTTCCGCTGTACGTTATGTTTAGATCGCAATCGTTCTTCATTGATTTGTAAAGTAACTTAATAAAAGAGTTTTCTTGTTGTTTTAGAATTTTTATCCAGTATTTAAATACCATTATTTTGCGGTGAACTGATAGAGGATATCTGCCAGTTTCTCCATATAGCCCATCTAAGTTAGTAGATTTTTTTACGCAAAGTATCCTTCTTAAAAATTTACAATGAATCAATTCTAGATCTTTTCCTTCGTGTATAAATAGAATTTCAGATCCATAATGTAAAATTGAACCAACCAGACTGTCAAATAATTTGCATTGTGCCCGAATATCCAGATCTAATTGATTAAAAACAATGAATAAATTGTGTAGCGCAGACGACGCATGTTGAGAAAGAGCTTTCTGTGCTCTATTCAGGTTTGCATTTTTGAAGAAGTGAACGCCTAAGTATTTAAAGGACGTTACAATTTCAAGTATCGTATTGTTTAAACTGAAATCAAACTTTGTATGTCGACCTCTTTCAAAGATCATAATTTTTGTTTTATTAGTGTTTATCTTTAAACCCCATGTGTTACAATATGTTGATAAATCATTTAATAAAGATTGTAGCGCTTCTGGTGTATGTGCGAATAAAACGGCATCATCAGCGAAAAGTAAGATGAATAATTTCATGTCGTTTAGCTCAAATAAGCCTTCTATATTTTCATTAAAGCTAGAAACAATGTCATTTACAAAATATAAAAATAGCAGAGAAGAGCTTGGATCGCCTTGTTTAGCTCCTATGTTAGAGATAAAGTAATTTGATAATTCTGAGTTAAATCTAACTGCAGCTTTAACAACACTATACATATTTTGAATTGCGCTAACGAACTTAGTGCTGACATTTTCTTTTAGTAGTTTTTGGAAAATAAATATTCTATTAAGTTTATCAAAACATTTTTCGAAATCAATAAAAGCGCAATACAGTTTCTTATTTAAACTGAATGATTTCAAAATGATCGAGTAAAGCATAAAGACGCAATCTATGGTAGATTTGCCCTTTTGAAAGCCAAATTGATTTTGTATTATTTTGTCGTGTTTTATGGACCAATGAGTTAGTCTGTTAAGTAATATTTGAGAGTATATCTTTGCAATAACATTTATAAGTGTAATACCTCTGTAGTTTTTTGGATCATCTATATCGCCCCCTTTATGTATTGGGGCAATAATGCCCACCCCCCATTCTGTAGGATAGCTTCTAGTCTGATAAACATGGTTAAATAATTTTAACAAAACTGGGGATATTTCAGAAAATGCATGTTTGTAAATTTCAGCGATAAGATTATCTAATCCACTGCTTTTACCATTATTTTGCGAAAATACAGCTTTTTGTAATTCCACCATACTTATTTCCCTATCGAGATCGTCGTCAGTATTTTCTTCATTTTCCGAAAAGTTACAGTTGGTGTTATTTGAATCAGATCCTAGATTATGTGGATCATATTCTACACTGTAAAGAGACTTAAAATGTTCATACAATCCATCAATTTCTAGGTTTTCTGCATAATTGCGATTACATTTATATTGATTTTTAATTCTTTTCCAAAATAGTTTGGGGTTAGATTGGTTTAATTGCGTCAATGTATTTTTTTGCTTTAAATTAAAGTTTGTCTTTGCAGAACGTTTTGTTGTATTATAATATTTCTTTGCTTCTAAATACGCATTACGTAAATTTTCGTCGCTTCTATTTCTCAAAAAGCGATTTCTAGCCAAATTGAATTTGCGTCTGGCTTCATAGCATGTTTGATTAAACCAAGGTTTTTTATTCTGTGGTCGATGATCACATTTTTGTTTTTTTGCATTTAATCCAAAAACAGTCTGAGAACAGTCATATAGAATGTCCGCTATCTTTTTGGAGATGAAATTGATATCACAGTTTTCCGATTGAAGTGATACTTCTAAGAATAAAAAATCATCTGCTTTCATGGCGACAGTATTTTTAAATTCGTTTATTTTTTGATCATCCCATTTGATAGATGGATTATATGTTTGATTATGTATATTTGGCTTGTTACGTTTAATTGACTTAATGCTTATTTCTAAGTAAGAATGGTCAGAAAATTCATTTGGTTCGCCTACATTGAAATGCGAGAAGCAGTTGACATCATTTTTACCTAATAAGAGGTAATCGACCACGCTTGACCCGTGGACTGAGTGATATGTAAATTCCCCAAGGTTTGCGTCATTATGGAGACGCCCATTTCCGATAAGAAGTGAAGTTGATTGGCATAAAGTAATTAAGCGCCGCCCATATGTGTCGATCACGTGGTCTCTAGAAACACGTGTATCAATATTTACAAAATCTAACAGTTCACCGTCGTAATCAATATATGGGTTGGGATCAATCAGATCAGATTCATTTGAAGTTCGAGCATTAAAATCTCCTATACAAAGGCATTTTCCTAAAGGTTCATACTTTTCTAATAATGTTTCCAATTGTTCAAAAAAGTCAAAATCATGATCTTGTATAACATTTGAATTGTTAGGTGGAATATAAGTACAAAATATATATACATCCTGTTTAAAATCGAATAGCTTCTCAACAAGTTTAACAACTATTATACCATTTTGGTTTTTCTCAACAAAACTTAGATACCTTTTCAAATGTTTTCTGAAGTAAACACTTATCCCGCCACTGAAACGACCTCTGCGGGTATTTTTTGATTTATTTCCAAACAAGTGCACTGAGTCAAAGTCTTTTACATTTAAATTAACATGACTTCTTTTAGATAACCAAGTTTCGGTTAAGAATATCAAGTCATAATTATTGATCAATGAAATAAAGTCTGGATCTGCAAGCTTACGTGTTAGACCATTGATATTCCAACTCAGTAAGTGAATGTCCTTCTCTTGACACCCTTAATCGTCTTGATCTGGGTCTACAACGTGCCCATTGCTATATTTCTTAAACAGTTTGTTATTTACAAATAGTTTTGAACCAACTATTCTGGTTTTCTTTCCACGATCACTCTCCTTTTTGGCTAAATCTGTCAAGGCCTTCCTTGCTTCTCGGTGCTGGAGTGGCGTTTGTATCCCTATACCCAAGTTTGATCCCCTAAGGGATGTTCGGATCTCGTCTTCCCTGGATTTCAGGCGGATCATTTCTCTGTCAGAGTATTGATGGAATTTGACAACTACAGGTCTAGGTTTCTTGGCTCTAAAGCCCCCAAGCCGATGTGCTCTGTCAAAAGGCATCTCATTAGCATCAATCTTCAGATAGTTCTTGATTAAGTCTTTAACTAACCTTTCACAGTTCTCTATTTGTAATGGCTGTCCTTGTACCGGTGGTGGCGATTCCGGGATTCCATAGAAAATTAAGTTTTCTCTCATAGATCTTGCTTCCAGGTCTAACAATTTCTCATTCAAACTTTCATTAATGTTTTCACATCGTTTAAGATTATCCTGAATGTTTGTATTTTCCTTCATCAGACGACGCATTTCAGTTTTATTTTCCTCAATGGTTTTGGTATGCTCCGTTACACTGTTATCCATGTATTGAACTGACTCTTCTATTTCACTGACTTTAGATTCTAACCCTGATAGTTTCTTGTCTATTTGTGACACTTTTAGGCTCAATGTTTGAATTGACGACTCGATGTTATCGATCTTCGGTACGACCGTTTTAATCACTTTAACATCCTCCATTAGCTGAACTGCCCAAACTGGAAGGGCGCCTTGTATAGGTGAAATTGGAGTTGATTGGTACGTAGCAGAGAATTGATTCTGGCTCTGTGGAGTCTGTGGCGTCTGAATTCCGTAGGGTACATTAGCCCCAATGTTTACCACTGGTGAAGGGTTATAACTCATCACGGATTGTACGTATTGTTCACTATGGTCGAGTAGTCCGTGAACAGTGTTTACTGTGTTTACTGTGTTTGCGCACGACCCATTCTGTGTGAACTGCTGTGTATTCACTGATGAATTATGGCGAATGTCCTTCTCTAGATCTCCCGGCGAGCTACTGGCCTTTCTCTTAACATCTTGTCTTTGCTTTTTCTTGCCAGATTTACCACTTTTTAACTCATCCGACATTTATATTTCCAAATTTAATCTAGATTCTTTCGAATATGAAAAACTGAAACCATTAATCCATGTAAAAACGCAGAGCGATAAACAACATGTCCTACCCCCTTGAGTTACCAGGCTTTTTACTGTAGCAAAACAAATGATTGCCAAGTGCAGGGAAAACGTAAATGATAATTACTGCAACTAAAAATTGAATTGTCTGTACTTTTTCTCTTTCATATTTTCTGTTCTTCCCATGTGGTATGGCATTTGATTTTTGGATATAACTCTTTACAAAACGACCAAATTATGGACTAAACCAAACTAAAAGCATTTACAGGCGTACATACACGACTAACTACATTTGCTCAAATGATACTTTTCTTTCTCTGATATTATAAGAATATTGTGAGAAAAAGAAGCAAAGGCTGTTTACCAGTATTTTCTCATTGTCAAGCAATGTTTTCAAAAACCTCTTTCATAGTTATTAAAGCTTGGGATCGCAGTACTTGTTCCTTTAGAATGAACATATTTTTAACGCAGTTTTTGTTTTATAAGTTTTAATAAATATATTTCATAGCTATATATTTTTGTATATTTAATATCTTCCAATCAATTGTGTAATCCTTTATTTTACCTTTATCTTCTTTAGTTCAATAGATCTACTGGACTACTCATTAGTAATACCATTGCATTATGGCCTATCGGATTCCGTGAATTCTGAAAGATTTCTTGAAACAAATGCCAGCTGCGAAATCATTTTTTCGCCGTGCTTTTATCCATTTTGCTGCATCTTTGCAGCAACTTTTGTACTTGTTTGCATCTATTTCTGGCGTAAAATGCAGCAGTGCATACATAAAGTATTTGGTATACCAGTTAAATCTTAGCTTGAGTTAGATCAACTTTTTTTTCTCTCTCTCTTTCATCTCTCTTTTTTTCTAACGACCCTATGAAAGAAAGCTTTTGAAAATAAAATGTGTGAAAAAAAAGAGAAAAATCTTTTTACCAGCTTTCTGTCCTTTCCGTCCATCGTTTTTCAACCTTTCACAGACAAATCCCATTATAATTCCAAATGACATAAATGTTGTGTACACATCTGCAAATGCTTTCATTTTGGACCATTTTAAAACTTTATCTGTGCTGGAAATTTAAACTATGAACAAATTTGAGGAAAAAAAACACAAAATAATGAAAGGACTTCTTCCCGAAAGATGTATGTTTTCAGCAATAATGTGAATTTAAGATTTATATGAACGACAAAATAAATGAAACTTGTTTTGTAAACCAGAGTTGATACAGGGTTGTGTAATAGAAAAAACTCGAAACTTAAGAGTTTTTGTTAACCATTGTGCTGCTTAGATAGGACCTTTTTGAGGACAGTGTAGATCAAGTTAAGACTTCATAAAACATGCAGAATTACGTATATGTATAGGCATACAAAAGATAATTGGTGACGCAAAATAGAGTATCACTACAAGCTGCATTATATGGCCTGCAATACGCGAAAAGGAGAATTCGGACATTTGCGTAAAGTGTCGTTTCGGATCAGCCTGCGCAGTCCTGGCAGGCTAATCGGAAACGACACTTTCCGTTTTTATGTAATTTACTGTTTTGTGCAAGTCTACTGTAGTACAAAATCTAATGGAGTCGTAAAGTGCCGTCTAGGATTAGCCTGCGCGGACTGCGCAGGCTAATCCGAGACGACACTTTACGCAAATGTCCGAATGCGCCTTTTCGCGTGTTGCACTCCAATTTTATTATAGAGGATCTTAAATTTATAAAATTTTATTTAAAATCATTTTTAACAAGCGCATTGTCTTAATGACGCGAGTTTTGGCGAGCGTCATTTACATTTTAGTCAACGACTTTGACAAGAATGATTTTACATAAACACTTACAAATGTAAGATCCTCTGTATCATACAGCTTGCAGTGATACTCTATGTTGCTGTCACAAATTATCTTTTGTATGCCTACTTTGATCTCCCACAAAGGCCAAACAAACAGAGACAAGAAATTGATTATGAGCAGGTAAGATAACACTCACACGGTGGGAAAAGGAAGAGTGACAATGGCTTAAAAGTATTAAGGGGGGAGGGGTCGAGGAGGTAAGGCCCAAACACATGTAGGCCTACATGATACTAGTGTAGCCTTTTTTTCCCACAGCGTTGACACTTATAACGGTAAAGATCTCCTTAAAGGTGGCCCTTCAGAATTTGGAACGAAAATTTTACAAAAATACAAAAATATCATCCTTATACTCCCAAAGCCTTGTAATCGTCATTCATAAACCCCAGTAGTCGAAAACCATCCAACAACACGAGAAATTAGAGATTTACTACGGCCAAGGTCGACATCGACGGGAAACACGTTTTATTTTTACATGAACAACTCGCTCATTTACGTACCGGAAATACACAGACGAAGCTTCAAACATAGCGTCCGAAGAAGATATTATGAGAAATAATTACATGTTTGTTATGTAATTGAATTAAAGCGTTATTAGTCACGTGCCAGTCACTTAACATTCCCACAATGCATTTTTTTTTTTTTGTTTTTTTGTTTTGGCGCGAAATCTAAAAATAGCTTAAGAGGCTACGTAGCCTTTTAACGGAATACCAAAAATAATTTTGGGGGTAATTTTATGATTCTTAATTATTGACGATATGGTTCGATGGGAAAATTCTAAATACCCACCTTTAAAATTGATAATTGTACATAAATGTGTGCAGTATTTTGATGAGTTTTGGGCTTACCTTGTCTGTCTGGTCTTGATGTTTTAACTCCAAACTCAAAATTGTTTTTTCGCGTTCACGTAATTCACTCTTTTTCATTTCTTTCTCCATTTTTAAAGAACGTGTATAAAAGCATTTTAACAAGTGAAATGAACCAAATATTTGTCAATAATGTTCGCCATTTTGCAGCATATCAGTTCTACGCAATACATTCTAGAAACCCAACTTTTCTCTACATGTGGCATAAATTAACCTTTATCCGGCTATGCATAGCACGAATGTGTTTTGCAGAATGAAACGACCAAGATTAGTCTATGCAAACGTGCAAACTTATCTAAATCCATATATTTCGCTTCTGTATCAACTGTTCTAGTCATAGATCTCTGACTGTCTTTTAACAATTATAACCTTCAAGAGGTTTAATTTATGATAGTGAACTTCACGGGCACGACATTATGCATGAGGACTGCAATACTCAGCCTGTCTTTGCAATAAATCAGTAATTAAGACCAGCGTCGATACATGCATGCATAATTTTCTATTTCTATGCGCGGAAATATGTCTCCGAACGGTATTAATTGTACGGTCAGGTGGCAGGGGACTTGGAAACTTGTTCACTGCTGTGGTGAATCATGTCGCCCCGAGCCGAAGGCGAGAAAACGGGTACCGGTGTACATGGGTATACAGGACACTTGATCATTCGACATACTTTGGTTGATGCATCTTCGCAAGCCAAGGCTGACGATTCACTACGATACTCTACCCTTGGCGGATTGAGCTTGATTTTTACATTCCCCCGATACGCTTTTTCATTGGATGCAGCCAGCTCTAACTGCAACGAATGAAGTCGCTCGTAGCATTTCATCTTTGGTAAGAATAAGATAAGGTTGCGACCTTTCGAATAGAAGGTAAACGTGGAAACCCACGTGGATGTCTGCTTATCGCTTCATGTTGAAAAATTGTATTCGCAAGCGGTTTGTAAAACGATATTCCATTGGCTTTCAGAAATATGATGTAAAGGGGTCTAATAACCAGCATCCAATAGAGTGCGGGCGCATCGCAGGAATCTCGAAATCAGGCTCAATCAGCCAAGGTAAGATCCACGTAGTGATCGTAAACTTGGCTCGCGAAGATGTGGTTGATGGAAGTCATCAGGTTAGATATATAGAGGGTAATTAACTGGTTACTTTTGATATGAAAAATATCTCACGAGGATGCTTTGTTAGGCGTTGAAAAAACGAGTGCGCAGCACGAGTTTTTTTAACGCCTTACGACGCATCCGAGTGAGATATTTTTCATATAAAAAATGACCGGTTGATTATTCTATTTATTATATACCTTATAAACATTATTGTTTTTAATTAACACTATCTATAAGTGCTTAATGAAAAAAAAGTAGTTCCTAAATTACGACAGGAAGTGAAAGTGAAAGTTGATATCGTCACTAGTGATGATATCAAAATTTATTACACTGGGAAATTCCAGGATTTCACTGCTAGGTATATAATAAAGGCACGGAATCGGCTGAATTATGACGAATGTATGGTGGCATTGTCTGCTATGAGATAGGCTACGAGATCGCTCTCATGATAATCTTTCAAAACTATCGCGATGAATTAAAGTTTCCTGGCAATTTTATCGAGATAGTGAGAATTTCTCAATTGTGCACGAAGCTGACATGCACTATAAAATCATCGCCATTGTTCTACCTACTTGTAGATATCTATAAATGGAAAATTTATCATTTGAATCAACTCGGTAGTTTTTTTTTGTTTCACAATATCGCAGTAAGTAAAAATTCGAATAATAAATAATTGTACTTTAATAGGTAAATTTTGATAAGGCTCGAAATGAACTGAAGTCTGTAAAGTCACAAAGACGATTCGACATGCCTGCTACGTACACCTTAACACCATTGAGGAAAAGGAAAATTGATAAGGTTGCAGACGAAGATGTTCCGAAACCGTATCTAATTCGAGATACTGCGAGTGTCACTTATGTAGACGAGAACAAATCGAAGCGTTGGAAACGCTGAAGTCGTAATTATCACGGAACCCATTGTGTGGATGAATAATTTGAAGGAAAAAGAGAAATATTGTTCAAGTATTGGCTGAGAGGTCAACCCACTAAGCAAATGAATACTTATTCGGTTGAAGGGAGAGTACTCATAACAAATTTGGATTACTTGTGTATTGGTGGTCTCCCCTCGATCATTAGGAGGAGTCAGAAGTAACTTTCCTCTACAGTTGGATACATGGTGGACAGAGAGAAAGACCGTGTGAATATATCGAATGAAATCAAGTGTGTACCTGTATTTTAACATGCCGTATCCAATTACAAATCTAAGTGTTACCGAAAAACTTTTGCCTGAGAAAAAATGAGTTTAATTGGATTTATTTCCTTCCGCTTTGCACAAAATACGATATGTGGTCTTCAAAATCGAATACTGAACTCATAGTGGTATTGTCTTCGACAATTATTACAAGAAAATCATGATAACAGGTAAAACTATTCCGACATCTTCACTGTGAAAATTTTACTATCTGGATAATATTTCCAGGAAACTTTGTTTTTATTACGATAGTTGCCTTAAATTATCGCACGAACAATGTTGCGACAGAAATTTACCATCATAGAGATAGCTCTGTCTTATAATAGAATTGTGTATAAAAAAATAATCTGAATCTGTATTAACCAGCCCTTCTTATATCATTTATAGTCTAATTGGCAAAAAAATCTAAATTTTGAAGTGACTCAATATCTTATTTGCTTTAAAACCGAATGGTTTAAATACGAACATTATCAAATTCAAACAGGGGACGCGACCTTTTTTCGCGACGTCAAAGCGTTTCACGGCAGACGAAAAAATAAAAGTGACTGTAACTGAAATTTGGTTTGGGAAGGCAAGAAAACAATCTGGAAAAAGAAGAGAATGCTGGTTACCACGCTTTGTGGAAAGGGAGTAGATCTATTATACATTGACAAAAAGTATCGACCTTCGACCTGGGTCGATACTTTAAGCTATTGATCACCTATTGATAAACTTTCTGTGTGTCCAAAGAACATTGAACCTCATGATTCAGTAAGTTGTCGGACAAAAAATGGATCATGGATCCATGGTTACCTCCTGTCTTACCTGAACGTTCTCTCTCTCTCTCTCTCTCCTATTATGACAGGAACTATATTCCTCCCTCACCTGTGATCATTGTTTCGACAGAAGTTATGTGAGAAAGCCGCCAGTGGCTTGGGAAGAATATTGCGTGGTGTACTGGTGTAAGAAACTCCAGGAAAGCGCGGAAAAATGGCGTCCGCAATATGATTAAATTAGTATTGAAAACGGCACTAAACACCATATAATTATTCAGCCAATCATTGGCGGTGATTAACAATTTACTCTTTTCAGCTTTCGTTAACGTGTTAATCTTTTACCATCAAGCCGAGGTTTTATCAAGCGTGGGAAAGAACCCTTTTGAAAACATTCTGGGAAAAGGAGAAAATACTGGTCTCCTTAATCCATAATGTGTTTTACCTTTCTGTAGATAAAACATGTATCAGTGATATCGTATTTGTCGTTCTCATTTATGCCTTTCAGTTTGTACCAGGCATTATTTTGTTTAAAGTGTTCTAAAACTGCTATTTTCTCGTGTTTGCTCATTTTAACTTTACAAACTCTCTCTCTCTCTCTCTCTCTCTCTCTCTCTCTCTCTCTCTCTTTTACTTATTTCAGCTTGTCTTTATCTACTCTAGTAAATTGACTGAATTAAACGATTAGATAGAAAGAAGTTATATACACCCGTGTGTCCTTAAAACCAAACAAATACTTAAATTCTGTTTTAAAATTAATACGAAAAAGTAATTCACCCAACAACTATATATAGAATTAAAACGCTAAGCCCTGGAAACCCGTAATGGCATGTTGATAGACGTAGCCCGGGGGTACTAACTGTTGAAACTAACAGAACAAAAGAAGTGAACATTATGCATTCCCGATATCGATTTAAAAAAAATCTTTTTGTAGTAGCTCCTTTCTTCGTATTTCTTCTTGTTAAAATAAACACTTAATTAACTAGAATTGTCATGCAATAACACTGGCTTTGAAAGACAAGCGATCACTGTGGAGAAAGGAAAAATGTTTGTAGGAAAAAGGCATTTGAAACGTAAGGAATGAGGGTTTCTCACAATGTTTGCAAACGCCATCTTTTAAAGGCCCTGTCTCCAGCTCTAGCTCCATTTCTTTTTCTTTCAGACCCTCTCTCTCTCTCCCTCTCTCTCTCTTATTTTCTTTGTTTCTTTCTCTCTCTCTATTCTTTTGTTCTCTTTTTCTCTCACATTTTCTCCCTCGCCCCATCTCTCTTCATCAGTCTTTTATGTCCGACAAAGTCCATTGTCGTTGTTGAAAGACTGAACTTCGAAAAGGTCTTGAAAAGCAGAAACAGGTGCAGTGGACGCCTCAATACAGCTGAAACTATGTACAAAACAACCGTTAACACGACATAAACAAAGAATGAAATGATACAAGATCAAACATTTACCACACAATCCCAAGTTTTTATGCCCTTTAGAAAAAAAAAAAAATGAAAATGTTATGGGGAAAAAGGCAGAATAGTGTAGATTAAGATTAGATTGCACTGTAGTTGCAGTCTGATGACGTATCCACACTGTCTGATAGGGAGATAATTTTCCCCAGATAACTTTGAAACTGCAACATTTCGGTTTATAACTTTGAAACTGCAACATTTCGGTTTTTACCATCAGGTTGAGTGTTTCTGTTCACTTATTTAACAAGTCAAGAAATACCAGTTATTTGGATAGAAATAAATAAAAAGAGATCAAATTCCAAATATCATTTTGAAAAGATATTTAAATTCCGACTAGCTTGGGTTATTTTAAACCAATCAGCCGATATAGCTCAGTAAGTAGAGTGTAGGACTTGTGAATACAATGTCCTACAGGTTGTGGGTTCGAATCCCCGGCTGGCCAACAAAAAATTACTAATAGTCTTTCGGATGAGACGTTAAACCGAGGTCCCGTGTGACGGTGGTACACACCGAGCACGTTAAAGAACCAGGCGGAATTCTCAGTAGTTTCGTCCTGTATCCTTGCACTATCCCCCGTAACAACTAACCGTCTTCTGGGGGCGTCGCTCAGATGGGCAACCGGTAGCGACGATAAATAAACGAAAATAATCAATCAATTATTTTAAACCTGTATCAAAGGAAATATTGTTTATATTTCATGCTTTCCGGTTGGATATCGAGAAAAAGCAGCGAAAATATTTTTCGATCTTACACTGGTACGATCAGTGAAAATACCGATTTTCATGTTCTTGATGCCTTGGTAAATTGCGCGTGCCTAACAACCAGATGGGAAATTGACGTCATATACCTTACATTTCTCGCGCTTGACGTAATATTGCTACGCGTTGCTATGCGGGAGGGGTACGCCACGAGGAATAAGGGAAAAGAACTGTACTGGATTTTGATAAAGCTCCTCCTAGAAAGGGTTAAAAGCATGAAATAAATAGAATATTTGTATATTTCGGTGAAAGATCGAAATGTATGTCATCGAATGAACACCATCGGTAATATTTTCACGGGTGGCCCCGCCACTCGTGAAAATATTACCGATGGTGTTCACTCGATGACATAAATTTCGATCTTTCACCGAAAAATACAAATATCCTCTATTTCTTAAAGGTTGATGACACCAACCTCACATGAGTCAATGGCAACGACGCAAAAAAAAAATTGCAACGACTTTGGCACAAAACATACATAGGCCTATACATGTATATATGATACAGTTTTAGTATATTTAACACAAACAAGATCCAAGAGGATGCAAAAATTATTGGAAAAAAGCACATTTAAAGCTTAATATTAAACATGCCTGTAATAACTGTCGTATTAAAAGAAAATAAAAGCTTTATGACACCAATACTTTGAATTTTTTACCACGAGGAAAGTTTTCACCCACACACACACCCGCCCACACACACACACACACAGAGAAACTTTGCATTTCAGAAATAACGGACACTCCTCTTATCTAATTAACACGGCAAGATTTCGTTTATGTTTAAGCAATTTACAGAAAACAGGTCAAATGTTGTTTTTTTCAAATGACAATACCTATCCTTTAGTTGGTAGAAAACATTGTGAGAAAAGGATAAAATGGTGTTCATCAGCTACAAAAACGGGGTCGAATTTTCTGGAAAAAAAAAATATGATTTTGAAAATTTATATCTACATGCATCATTAAATATCTGAAAAGAGCATATAAACCACTAATGTCTCTAAATTATCCTTACAATCTGCCAGCATGCCTAACAGGATACAGATTTTCATTCCGTAAAAGTAAATATGGACCTACATCTAAATGTACAAGACGGGAGTGAAACATTTAGACCCCTGACTATTTAGACCCCTTAAAATATTGATTTTTGGGTGACAACTAGACCCCTTTGAGACATTTTGACCCCTTAACACTGGAGACACTTAGACCCCTATTTTCATTTTTGGGACATAGATCGTTTTTGGTCTTTTTTTAATCACTGTTGTTTAATTTACCTCTATTTAAAAAAAATTAGAATTTGTTTTTCAATTCACATCTTTATGAAAATTAGGTGTATTTTTTTTTTATAAATAGTTCTTGCAGTAACCTGGCTTTTTTTTATTGTTCGTTTACCTGTATTTTCCAATTCACACCTTTATGAAATATTGTTGGATTTTTTTATTGTTGTTTAATTTACCTGTATTTTCCCATTCACACCTTTATGAAAAAGATCATAGAAATAACAAATTGGATTTGGGAAAGTTAGACAGCACTGTGGGAAGAGGAGAAGATCCTGCTTACCAGCATTTTCTCCTATACTAACTATGATTTAACCCATTACCACACAATCCCTACTTTTGATGACCCTGTGAAAGAAGCCTTTACAAAACATTGTGGGAAAAGGAGAAAATGCTGGTAACCAGCATTTTCTCCTTTTCCCACAATGTTTTCTACCCTTCAAAAAATTTCAACTTACAAATCTAAAATTTGAAAGCTGTTGTACAATATAAAAATCTTTTCTTTTTTTTTCATGACTGAGAAGTTCTCCTTGTACCCTTTAACCACATAATCCTGACTCCAAAAGATCCTGAGGGTGAGGGCTTTTAAAAACATGAGAAAAGGAGAAAATGCTTGCAGCCAGCATTGTCTCCTTTTCCCACAATGTTTTCAACCCTTTTAGAGGCATATTGTATCATTTTAACCACATTTAACTTATTGTCTGCAAATGCTTTCAATGTGGACGATTCCATAATTTTATTATTTTTATTTTTATTTGATTTATTAATGACGACTGAAGGATTGAAAAGAGATATAGGTAGAAAGAAAGAAGGGTGGATAGATAAATACTAAGAGCATTTATAAATTCAAATGATGAAAAAAGGGATATCCCTCTGTATTAATTTATTGTCCTTATCTTATCTATCCCCAGTCAAAAGTGTTAATTGGATCATGAAACATCCTTTTAGAGATCCCTTAACTCTTTCTGCCTCAACCTTTACTATTATTACTATTATGGCTTATTAGCTCTATAGTAAGCGACAAAATTTTAGACTCAGTGGTCCAAATATATTGAAAGCATTATATTTTGCAGAGGTCAAAATAAAAGTGACTAAAATTCAAAGTTTATATGGAAGAGGATGGAAAACATAGTTGGAAAAGGAGACAATGCTGGTTACCAGCATTTTCTTCTTTTCCCACAATGTTTTCAAAAGGCTTCTTTCTCAGGGTCGTCAAAAGTCGGCACTGTGTGGTAAAGGGTTCATAAAAATTCATAAAGGTAATTAATCTATGTACTAAAGTCATACATTGACTTTAACTAACCAGACAAAAGTTTGATACCCATATTCTACTAAAAATACCAAACATTATGTGGAGTTTTGAAAAACAAAAGCATTTAGCATACCAAGGAAAAGAACTAAAAATAGAGGTGCCTATTTAAATTTTCCGTTGACTGTTAGTTCATTTCTGTATCAATATTATTTTTTGTTTCAAGACAAGATTTACAAGTAATACAATCCATAAAGATAGTCAATTAATATGTGAATTTTCTTTTTGAAAATAGGGGTCTAAGTGTCTCACTAAAATAGGGGTCTATGTGTCTCAGGGGTCTAATTGTCACCCAAATTTTAAGGGGTCTAAATGGTCAGGGGTCTAAGTGTCTGACATCCGTACAAGACTTCTCGAAAATCATGAATTGGCAGAGTCGAATCTTCTTGGGGTCGAATATTCTTGAACTCTACACTGATACTTATTTGCAACGCTTGAAACTGCACTTTTCCCTAGCTTTTCGACTGATTGTAGATCTAAACCGAAAACTGTAGGCCTTTTTAAAGATTCTTCTATCAGGCATTTACACGGAAATCTTTTACAAGCCGATAGTCTGGCATACAAATTTTATTTTTATATATCTATGCCTTAAATAGAAAAAAATACGTGTAACTGTTTATAGAAGTGGTTTCATATTTGTATTGATATCGTTCACACTTCTTTTTTTTTTTATCGTAGTCTTTAGTTCGAAAAGCTTCAACTTTCGTTCCCGAATACAAGCAAAACAAACTGGTGAATTATTCTGAAAAAATGCGACGCAGAGGAGTTGGAGTAGCAGCGTTGAAGAACAAAGATCTGGCACAGGTTGGACGGATTTTTTTTTTTTTATCACCATTGTTTATTCTGTAGTGGCAGAGCTCGGCCTAAGGAACGTTCGACCTCGGTTCCGTTAAATGACACTTATGTCGAAATTGTTATTGTAGCTCTGTGATAGGAAAGCAGCCAAAAAATGTTTTTCTCTTGTCACTTCTGTCATTAAGGCTAAATTCCCAAAACTGTTATTTTCACCAAATCATTTTGTTTGTTGAAAAGTTGTTGGAAAAAATTCTGCTTGCAAAATGTTTGGTCTGGTTTATACATGCTTTTGAGTCATAAAACATATTTTACGTAATGAAGCTGCCATTAGAAAAGCACCATACTATACAGAGTCTACAGACCTACACAGTTCTGGACGTGTTCGTCCTAAACCTGCTCATCCCTGAGTTTGTCCGTCTCTGGGCTTGGTCGCCCATGCATTTTTGTCCCACATTATACACACTACATTATAGACTAAAATGAAAGCCTTGTTTGCAGCTCGGTGTTACCATAGAGATCAATTGTTCATCTTTTGATCCATGTGCATTTTCATAGCGGAGATTCAGAATAGAGATGTAAAATCAAATGGAAGATAATCAGATAGAAAATGTAACTTCCAGAAGCAAGTAAAGAATGGTGCATAGGGGAATAGCAGGTAAATAGTCATAATAAAGAATTGGAAGTACCTTCTGATTTCTTGCATTCAAGGACATTCACTTCCTGATATACAGTGTGTAGTTGTTGGTTGTCTTGCAAATATTTGATTGGAATAAACTTTCAACTAATGTTGAGAAATGAATATTCAGTGCATTTCCTTGTGTGGCTCAATAGATTCTTAAATGAGGAATTCTCTTGCCAGTGTAAAGTTGATAACTTCGGATAATTTTTTCCCTTTAATTTCAGGCTAGATACAAAGAGAAGGGAAATGAAATTGCAGAGGACCAGTTTGCTCAGGTACCTATAATATCTTGCTTTTTTTTTAAGTCTTTACCAAAGGACAAAATTTTAGACTCCTCTAAATTGAAAGCATTTGCAGACAATGAATTCAATGTGAACCAGAAAAATAAAACTTGCTTTGAAAATGGTAGAAATCATTGTTGGACAAGGAGAAAATCCTAGTTACCAGCATTTTCTTCTTTTCCAGCAATTTTAAGAGGCTTTTTGCTCGGGGTATCAAAAATTGGGATCGTTTGATAAAGGGTTAAGAAGTCCTTATGTGTGGTAATTTCTTAAGAAATCAGTTTTTGAAAAGGAGAAATTGCTTTTGACATGCAATATTTTGTAATTCTTAAAGGTGGGTATTTAGAATTTTTACATCTCACCAAATTAAAAAATATACCGGTATATATCACTGAAATTTACAAGAAAAAATAATACAAATCATCAATAATTAAGACTCATGAAATTACACAGAAAAAAAAAATTGATGGTGTTTCCTTAAAAGGCTACGTAGCCACTTAAGGTATTTTTAGATTTCGTGCCAAAAATCAGTAAAGCATTGTGGGAATGTCAAGTGACTGGCATGTGACTAATAATGCTTAAATTCCATTACATAACAAACATGTAATTATTATTTTCCATAATGTCTTCTTAGGAAGCTATCTTTGAAACTTCATCTGTGTATTCCTGTATGTAAATGAGAGAATTGATCACCTAAAAATACAATGTGTCTCCCTTTGCTGTCAATCTTGGCCGAGAAAATCTCTAATTTCACATGTTGTCGGATGGTTTTCAACTACTGGGGTTTTATGAAAGCAAATTAAAAGGATTTGTTAGTATAAGGATGAATTTTTTGCATTTTTGTAAAAGTTTTGTCCCAAAATCTGAAGGGCCACCTTTAACCTAACAACACAATTTTAGACTGTTCCAAATTCAAAGCAGTAATTTTGCAGATACCAATTAAAGGCTGCCCAAATGACAAAAGTTGTTCTTGATAGTTTTAGAAAACATTTTGAGAAAAGTTGAAAATCCTGGAAACTAGCATTTTGTCATTTACTCATGATGTTTTCAAAAGCTTTCTGTGGCCATGTCATCAAAATTTGGGATTGTGTGGTAAAGGGTTAACTCTTTACCACACAATCCGGACTATTAACACCCCTGAGAAAGACGCCTTTTAAAAACATTGTGGGAAAAGGAGAATATGCTGGTAACCAGCATTTTCTCCATTTTCCACAATGTTTGCTACCTTGCACAAAACAAAAATTTCAAATTTTCGTTCACTTTTATTTTGTCGTCTACAAATGCTTTCAACTTTGACCAGTCTAAAATTTTGCTGTTTGATAAAGGGATATTTCAGTTGTCCACCAGTTGGCTGAAAAAGAATTAGGATCACTATGTAGAGGTTAACCCTTTACTCCATAGATACTCATTTCTACGCATTGCTTGTAGGAGCCTTTGGAAAACATTGTGGCAAAAGGTCACGAGCAATTTCACCTTTTGTCACAATGTTTTCTACACTATCAAAAGGTGTCATATATACATAAGAAATGGCATCATCCTTGCTGTTATTCAGGGTCAGTTAGAGATACCATAGAAATGCCTTATGGGGTAAAGGGTTAAAAAGATACCTAAAACCAGGAATGTTTACTGTATCAGAGCTGACCAGACAAAGGGATTGATTTCGATTTTAAATTGAAATAATTAAATGTTTTCCACAAAACTTTGTTTTGGAGGGGGAATTCTAACAAGCTCTACACCCAGAGCTCCAAATAGAGAGAGTGATTCTGATTTCAAACTTTAAGATATTTATAATTATTCACTAAACTCTATGTTGTAGGTACTCATTAGAATCGTCTCATTTAGATGATTCTAAGGAGTACCCACAACAGAGGGTTTAGAAGAGAAATTGGGGATTTAGAATACCATTACTCCCTCTTATCTGGAACTCTGTACACTAAAGGGTTTTGAAGAGGAATACTATAATGGACTTTGAATACCAACACTCACTCTTATCTCAAGTGCTGTGTGAATGATTTTTACACGCCCGTCGAAGACGGGACGTATTATGGGATCACCCGTGGCGGGCGGGCGGGCGTCCGGGCGGGTGGGCGGCATCCAGTTCTTTGTCCGGAGCATATCTCCAAAACTATACAAGCTAGGGTTATGAAATTTCATGGGTTGATAGATCTCATCGAGGGGGAGTGCAGTGCACAGGAATCATAACTCTTCCTCGCTTAATTTTTGAGTTATTGCCCTTTGTTGTTTTTCATACTTGAATTTTGTCCGGAGCATATCTCCAAAAGTATACTAGCTAGGCTTATGAAATTTCATGGGTGGATAGATCTCATTGAGGGGGAGTGCAGTGCACAAGAATCATAACTCTTCCTCGCTTAATTTTTGAGTTATTGCCCTTTGTTGTTTTTCATACTTGAATTTTGTCCGGAGCATATCTCCAAAACTATACTAGCTAGGGTTATGAAATTTCATGGGTGGATAGATCTCCTCGAGGGGGAGTGCAGTGTGCAGGAATCATAACTCTTCCTTGCTTAATTTTTGAGTTATTGCCCTTTGTTGTTTTTCATACTTGATTTTTGTCCGGAGCATATCTCCAAAAGTATACTAGCTAGGGTTATGAAATTTCATGGGTGGATAGATCTCATCGAAGGGGAGTGCAGTGCACACGAATCATAACTCTTCCTTGCTTAATTTTTGAGTTATTGCCCTTTGTTGTTTTTCATACTTGAATTTTGTCCGGAGCATATCTCCAAAATTATACTAGCTAGGGTTATGAAATTTCATGGGTGGATAGATCTCATCGAGGGGGAGTGCAGTGCACAGGAATCATAACTCTTCCTTACTTAATTTTTGAGTTATTGCCCTTTGTTGTTTTTCATACTTGAATTTTGTCTGGAGCATATCTCCAAAACTATACTAGCTATGGTTATGAAATTTTATGGGTGGATAGATCTCATCGAGGGAGAGTGCAGTACACAAGAATCATAACTGTTCCTTTCTTAATTTTTGAGTTATTGCCCTTTGTTGTTTTTCATACTTTAATTTTGTCCGGAGCATATCTTCAGAACTATAGTAGCTAGGGTTATGAAATTTCATGGGTGGATAGATCTCACTGAGGGGGATTGCAGTGCACAAGAATCATAACTCTTGCTTTCTTAATTTTTCAGTTATTGCCCTTTGTCGTTTTTTATATTTGAATTTTGTCTGGTGAATATCTCCAAAACTATACTAGCTAGGGTTATGAAATTTCATGGGTGGATAGATCTCACCGAGGCGGAGTGCAGTGCACAGGAATCATAACTCTTGCTTGCTTAATTTTTGAGTTATTGCCCTTTGTCATTTTTCATACTTGATTTTTGTCCGAAGCATATCTCCAAAACTATACTAGCTAGGGTTATGAAATTTCATGGGTGGATAGATCTCATCGATGGGGAGTGCAGTGCACAGAAATCACAACTCTTGCTTGCTTAATTTTTGAGTTATTGCCCTTTGTTGTTTTTCATACTTGAATTTTGTCCGGTGCATGCCCCATCTTTATAACTTGGGGTAAGACGCGCGTATCTTGCGACAATTTGCCGCTCTTGTTATCTCTTGTTCTTGTATTTTGAAAGACAGAAATGAGCCAACCTCTAACAAGCAAGTCTTAACCCTTTACTACATAGATACTCATTTCTACGCATTGCTTGTAGGAGCCTTTGGAAAACATTTTTGCAAAAGGTGAAATTGCTGGTGACGAGCAATTTCACCTTTTGTCACAATGTTTTCTATGCTGTCAAAAGGTGTCATATAGTACGCATAAGAAATGGCTTCATCCTTGCTGTTATTTAGGGTCAATTAGAGATACCATAGAAATGCCATGTAGGGTAAAGGGTTAATTATTGATCTATAAAATTTATTTTGTCTAACGACTGATTAGATGTCGGCTTGTCCTGATTTTACATATATTGCATTTGGTTATGCAGTGAGAAATAACCCACCTACTAATACCAATGACCGAAAAAGACGGAAATATGTTCAACAATTTGGTGAATTATGAGATGTGGAGAAAAAATAAAGCAGAAAATCACACGGAATGAAATGTGACATCAGAAATTGTTTGGTGTCTGTCAGATAACAAAAGGAGAAGAAAAATTTCCATGGCTGGCTGCCGTTTGTTTAGAACTATTTTAAATCATTTGAAATTTTCTATTATTTCACTCTCTTTATGCACAATGTCTGAATTTTCAATTATTTCATTTTCTTTATGCACGATGATTGTCTAGCTATGGTGATCAAATTATTGAGGGGGCTCGGCCCCCACCTGGCCCCCTCCTGTTGCTGAGGGCCTGCTTTGACACACTTAAAATTGATAAAAAGCAAAAAGTTTTAACTCGGGTTAGCCTGGGCAGACTGCGCAGGCAGACCTGGCTATGTATTTTTGTGTATGTCTTTAATCTCCTTTTTCACAGAGCAGGGCTCAGATTGTTTTATTTCCCTGTTTCTGTAGATGTCGAAACAAATGGAGACCTTCAAGACCTATCTGGAAGAATTCACCACAAAACACAAGGATGAGATTAGGAAAGACCCGGAATTTAGAGCCCAGTTTCAGGAGATGTGTGCCTCTGTTGGGGTAGACCCTCTTGCCTGTAAGTAAGACTATTTTATAATACAAACTGTTACTAAATCTGAAGTCTGTCCTTATTTCAACCAATCACAGAAAACATTTTAACCCTTTACCACACAATTCAGAGTTTTAACTACTTCATCACTTGAAATTTGTTTTAGGATGGGTAGACAAAAACATAGTGGGAAAAGGAGAAAATGCTGGTTACCAGCATTTTCCCCTTTTACCACCATGTTTTCAAAAGGCATCTCTTATCAAGGTGGCTAAAAGTCAGGATTGTGTGGTAAAGAGTTAAACACCATACAGTCAACCAGTTTAGTCTGCGTCACCAGTTTTGTCCATTTTTTTTCAGCCAGCAAAGGGTTCTGGGCGGAGATGCTGGGTGTTGGAGACTTCTACTATGAACTGGGTGTGCAGGTGATAGAAGTTTGTCTAGCTACCAGTCACAGAAATGGAGGTATGGCTTTATTATCTTAACCCTTTCCCAAACAATCCCTGGTTTTTACGGGTCAGGAATAGAAGCCTTTTGAAAACATTATGGGAAAAGGAGAAAATGCTGGTAACCAGCATTTTCTCCTTTTCCCACAATGTTTTCTATCCTATCATATAGAAAAATAATCTTTTTAGCAACTGTTACTTTATCATCTGCAAAATGCTTTGAATTTGGTCTGGCCCAAAATTTGCCGTTTGGGAAAGAGTTAAAGTAGCTCCGAGAAGAGAGGGTTTAAATTTAATGCACTATAACAAGCCAGTCATCACATAATATAGATCTGTATTGTGAATTAATCTACAGCATCATTTGGTAAAATGGTCCTTTAATCCATTACCACACAATCCCCAGATTTGGCGCCCTTGAGAAAGAAGCATTTTGAAAACATTGTGGGAAAAGGAGAAAATGCTGGTTACCAGCATTTTCTCCTTTTCCCACAACGTTTTTTACCCTTCACAAAACATTTAAATTTAAATTTTCAGTCACTTTTATTTTGTCGTCTGTGATTGCTTTCGATTTGGATAAACCTAAAATTTTGTCATTGGTAATGAGTTAACTCTTTACCAAATGACAAATTTATAGACTGGTCCAAATTGAAAGCAATTGCAGACGACAAAATAAATGTGACTGAAAAATTGACATTTCATTTGAGAAGGGTAGAAAACATTGTGGGAAAAGGAGAAAATGCTGGTTTCTGGTTACCAGCATTTTCTCCTTTCTCCACAATTTTTTCAAAAGGCTTTTTTCTCAGGGTCTTTAAAAGACGGGATTGAGTGATAAAGAATTAATATGCAGAAATTTACCAGTAGCAAAAAACTTTAACCCAGATCAGTCATTACCTTTCGCAAATGTGTTTAACTCTTTACCACACAATCCAGACCTTTAATGACCCTTAGAATGAAAGCTTTTGAAAACATTGTGGGAAATGGAGAAAATGCTGGTAACTAGCTTTTTCTCCTTTTCTGAACAATGTTTCCACTATTTGAAAGTCAGATTTAATGTTTTAACCCATTACCACCCAATCCCTACTTTTGATGCCCCTGAGAAAGAAGCCTGTAGAAAATATAGTGGGAAAAGGAGAAAATGCTGGTAACCAGCATTTTCTCCTTTTCCCACAATGTTTTCTACCCTTCACAAAACAAATTTCAAATTTTCAGTCACTTTTATTTTGTTGTCTACAAATGCTTTTGATTTGGACAAACCTAAAATATTGTTGTTTAGTAATGAGTTAAGCAATATTTGATTTGTCAGCTTCAGATGTTTCAAATTTGTCCAGGCTGAAATTTTGCTGTGTAGTAAAGCATGAAACTACCTTTGCACTTAGCATGACTCATATAGTAGTCTAAACTCTTTACCACATAAGCAAATAATAGACTTTTCCAAATACAGAATTTCGTGAAACTTTATACATGTGTACAATAACCGATTCTGCTTACACTTTCTTTTAATTCAATGCAAAATGGCTAACTGTCAGGTCTTTTTCGGCGGGGGATATCATTTCAACTAAATTGCTTGTTTGTCCCTGCATTAGCATTTCTTTGATCCAGTAATACATGTAATTAAAAAAACTACTTAAAGTTGACAGTCATAAAAAATCATTCAAGGACCTGTTTTGTCATACAAATGTCTTTTGGAATGCCACCTCAAAGCCTCAGTCTAGTACAATTAAACCCAGGATATATTATATGAACATGTGAACAGTTTTGCCTTTATATGACTGAAAAATTGTTGAAAGTGACATAAAACATCAAAATAATTGAGCATACATGGACCTGTGATAGTACACTGATGCTGATGCATTTTCCTGAAGGATTAGACTTACCTCAATTGAGTGATTGATTGTATGGTGTTCAATGCTGTTTTCAACCTTATTTCAGTTATATTGTGGAGGCCAGTGCACATATCCATGCTATCCTGGAGTTACTGTTACCAGTATTCCGCACAATATTTTTTCCAAGCCACTGGCTGCTTTCCCACATAGCCATCGTTGAAACAAAGGTGAGAGAGGAATAATGCTACAGACTGAGCTTGGCAGACTTACATCAAAGTCATTGTTACATCAAGAAAGGGGAGAGTGGAAACTGCAATAATCTATCAGCAATTAAAAAACTTGGCTTAATCAGGAGCTATGCTTCATAAGAAACTTTGATAGGCTTGCAGAGTTCCAGATAAGAGGAAGTGATGGTATTCTAAATCCATCATTTCTTTTCGAAATCCTATGTTGTGGTACTCATTAGAATTGTCACTAGGAGACAATATTAATGTGTACCCACAACATAGGTTGTAATGGAGAATAATTAATGTTTTCAATTTTAAAATCAAAATCACTCCCTCTATCTGGAGCTCTATAACTTGCTTTGCATATACTTTCCTTTTGTGTATACTTATACTCAAAACTGGAAATGAAAGATTAAGCTCTAACCTTGAAGGGGTCCCTTCTTATCATTCAAAAGTAAAGTATAATACATAAAACACATCTTTTTATTTATGAAAATGTTGAGGATTGATCAGGAGATCTGTTACATTATTTGCAGGGTTGATAAGTATAGATGAACTCAGAGAAAGGTTGATCAAGTCCAGAAGTAAGAAAAGTCAGGCTGTCAGTATGTGAGTATTACATGAGGCAGACTTTTTTAATCATCTTATATTCCAGTAAGAAAAGACATATAACGCCAGAAGTGTCTCTTGCATTTTGGGTTGTCTTTGGGGCCTGTGTAGATCAAGATCAGTCTGCACAAATTGCAGTCTGATCTTTGATCTACATTGCCTCTTCCACACAGACAAAGGACCCATTTCATTGTATTTAATTGGGTTGTAATTTTAGACAGGAAATGACAGTAAGTTTTTGCTGACACTTTAAGGATTAACCCTTTACCACACAATCCTGAGTTTTCAAAATCCTGATGAACGAGCTTTTGAAAAATATGTGGAAAATGGAGAAAATGCTGGTTACCAGCATTTTCTCCTTTTCCCACAATGTTTTCTTCTGTTCTAACAACAAATATCATGTTTTGAGGCAGATTTGGGCTTTCATCTGCAAAATCTTTCAACTTGGCCAAGTCTGAAATTTAGTCATCTTTTAATTTCAGAGACGACCTTTTACGTGCAATAAAGAAACTGAAAACTCTAGGGAATGGATTTACTGTGATACCACTAGGTGGCACCTATATGATACAATCTGTACCAGGGGAGTTAAGTCTGGACCATACAACAGTCATACAGAAAGCACAGGTAATCTCCCTTTACCGTGATAGACAAGATGAATGCCATAATCTGGTTGGTTGGTTGGGGTTTAACGCCACTTTAACAGCTAAGGTCATATCATGGCGGTTGGTGACACACATGTGTTTCCCTGGCTTTCTCACACCAGTACTGACACAACTTTCTTTCCAAAGCCACCAACTACTTTTCTCACATGTATCAACAGAGGTGAGAGGCGAAAATACGCCGGAAAGAAAGTTCACCTCAACCAGGTATCGAACTCACAAACGCCAGGTCATGAGTCCGATACGGTCACCACTGAGCCACTCGGCCGGGCTGCCATAATCTGACTTCATAGATCAAAAGCAAATTGCATGGAACATAATTATAGTCTGATCTTGGATCTACACTAAAAGCCTGTTACTTAATTCTACATTCCGATCAAAGTAGTCTTTCTATTACAGACACTGAAATAGTTTATCATTTCATTTGAGCCTTGTTCTGTGAAATAGTGGATTTAACCCTTTCCGAAACAACAAACTTTTGGACTAGACCAAATTGAAAGTACTTGCAGATGACAATTCAACTCTGGCTGAAAAGATGATTGCTGCCTATGATAGGGTAGAAAACATTGCGGGAAAAGGAGAAAATGCTGGTTACCAGCATTTTCTCCTTTTCCCACAATGTTTTCAAAAGGCTACTATTCCAGACCCATAAAAATCTGGGATTGTTTGGGAAAGGGTTAATATATCTGCATGTTCATCACATATGATAACTATGGATCAGTATAAACCATTTTGTATGACAGCAAAGTGGATCTGGAGGTAAAATGGTCCTTGAACATGCAGAAAATTTACAAATTGTGAAATGTTATGACCCAAGTCTGCTGCTGCACTTACAGGGCAGCCTGACATGGGCGTATACTTTTTGAAGATGCACTTTGCTCTCTTTATTCATAGCGTGACTTAATTTCATTGTATTTCTTTGTAAGTATCCCTGCAGTCTGTACGATTTCATTCCTTATTTGTATAAAAAATGAACAAACACAAACACTGTATACTGACAGAGTAGATTCCACAAGACATGATGTCTGGTATGAGCAGGCATTTTCTCATTACATATATCACAATGTTTGCCAAAGTGGTTTGCTATTATAATTAGACTGACACAAGATAAATGTTAGCATGAGGTATAAATAACTTTCATATGTGATAGTCATTGCGATGGTATTCATTTCTTACTCATGGCTGGTCATTAATTTGACGATGGTTGTGTGGGAAAGTAGCCATCGGTTTGGAAAGAATATTGTGTGGTGCACTGGTAAAAAGAAACTCCAAGAAGGCCTGGATAGGTGCACTGGCTGCTGTGATATAAATGAAGGGCATTTAACACCATACAATCAATCAGTTTTGTGATATAACCTTATTGATATTGCAGAGTACATCATATGTTACCAAAAGTCAGTTAATGAAGGAGCAAAAATGGGAAGAAGAAAGAACAAACAGGGCTTTGGTAAGTACCCGGGCCTGTATTTACCAACCATTCTTAAGAAAATTCTTAGTCTTATTCTTCAGATTTTTGTAAATGTGAAAGTAACAGAACTTCTGATTGGCTAAACCATTTGGTTTAGCCAATCAGAAGTTCTGTTACTTTCACAGTTAGAAAATCTTGAAGAGTAAGACAAAGAATGTTCTGAAGAATGGTTGGTGAATATGGACCCTGATAATGTAGTTTTTGCCTTTTAGAGAGTAGAAAACGATGTTTTACAATGTTTTTAAAAGCCTGCAGTGGACAAAAATTAATAAAACATCTTTTGACAAATACTTAAATCTGGCTCATGTAATGAAGTGATCGCTGATAGGGTAGAAAACATTGAAGTAAACAACATTTTATCTTTTTTTTCTACAATGTTTTCTAAAGATGTCTACATCAGGGTGGTTATAACTTGGTATTGTGTGGTAATGGGTTAACTGAAATACCAATGAAGTTCAACAATTAACTCTTTACCAAACAACAAATTTATAGACTGGTCCAAATTGAAAGCATTTGCAGACGACAAAAAATGTGAATGAAAAATCTAAATTTGATTTGGGAAGGGTAGAAAAATTGTGGGAAAAAGAGAAAATGCTGGTTAACCAGCATTTTCTCCTTTTCCCACAATGTTTTCAAAAGGCTTTTTTCTCAGGGTCGTTAAAAGTCGGGATTGAGTGATAAAGAGTTAATGTGTGGTATGTGGAAAAATTCCAAAGAAAAAGCACTTTTACCATTAGCCACAATGATTTTAGGCACGGCTTTTGCTGCCGAACAATAAAAAGTCATCTAAAGAAGTTAAACATGAATTTTAAGTTGAGACTTCAGTCATGTTTGATAACTTAAATCTTTACCGAACAAAATTTGACTTTTGTTTTGGGATTGGTACAAGGCATTGGAGGAAAAGCAAAAAATGCTGGTAGCTGCTGGTTACCGGTATTTTCTCCTTTTCCTCCAATGTTTTCAAAAGCTACCTTTCTCATTTTATGGGTCAATAAGTAAAGGGTTAAACAAATTAAAAAAAAAAAAGATGGATGGATTAATAGATCCTATCATTAATAATGATGTTTATCTGTTATTTCCAGAATTATCTTGTAAAGGAAGGACTTGTGTGGGTAGACGATCAATCTTCACCAGAGAGACAATACTGGTTTCCTAGTCTATTTAATGCATCAAGACCTGTTTCCTAGTGAAAAACTGGAACCAGACATCTGGACTAGTTTCCATCTTTATATATAAGAAAGTGATATCTCCAGTGTAAATCACTGTACCAGCCTAACACAACTGTCCCCAACAAACAAGCAGATTTGAAGCAGACTGAAACATAGTAGCTCTTTACCAGACAATAAAATTGTAGACAAGTCCAAATAGAAAGCATTTGCAGACGACAAGTATGACTTAAAACTTTAAATTTGTCTTGGGAAGGGTAGAAAATATTGTTGGAAAAGAAGAAAATGCTGGTTACCAGCATTTTGTCCTTTTCCCACAATGTTTTCAAATGGCTTCTTTCTCAGGGTCGTTTAAAGTCAGGATTGTGTGGTAAAGGGTTAAATCAACTTGAATCAAGTTTTAAGTCCGAATCACTAGTTCATTTTATAGCGTTGAAAACATTGTGGGGAAAGGAGAGAATGTTGGTTACCAGCATTTTCTTCTTCTCTCCAATAATATTTTTAAAGACTTCTCCCTCAGGTTTGTTTTAACTAGGGGGGTGGGGGATGTTAATGGGCTGGTATGAGACTGTATGGCAAGGCATGGTTGGGCTGTGAAATTGCTTGTTACCAATAGTGTCTCTGTTTACCGCAACATTTTGAAAAGTATATTGCTTTACAATGTAAATGTTGTGCACATAATCTCATGTTTCAAAAGCCTTGATAAAAAAAATTGAGGGAACGGAGAAAATACTAATAACCAGCATTTTAAAAGTCAAGGGAATGTTTGGGTTAACCCTTTACCACACAATCACAACTTTTAGGGACCCTGTGAAAGAAGTCTTATGAAAACATTGTGGGAAAAGGAGAAAATGCTAATACCAACATTTATCTTTTTCCCGCAATGTTTCCTTCCCTTCCCAAACCAAAATTCAAATTTTCAGTCACTTTCACTTTGTGATCCGTTGTGGATTTGGATCAGTCTAAAGTTTTGTCATTTGGTAAAGGGTTAAAGAGCGAATATGCTTTGATATTTTCTTATCATTTTGTTGATATGTACTTTTATTCAGTGCCACTCTAGCCAGATGATGAAATTGTTAGACCTATTTAGACCTGATGAAATTAAAAGCATTTGTGGAAAACATCTTAACGTGGCGTCTATTTTTTTTTTTTAATTTTCTTTGAGAGGGTAGAAAACATGGTGGGAAAAGGAGAAACTGCTGGTAACCAGCATTTATCCATTTCCCACAATGTTTTCAAAAGCCTTCTCTTTTAGGGGGCGTTAAAAGTCGTCATTGTGTGGTAAAGGGTTAAACAGTAAAATGGTTTGGAGAAAGGAAAAGGCGCTGGTTTGACTCTATACCATTCTATCCTTTTACCATACAATTCTTTTATCAACCTAGAGAAAAAAGCTTGTGGAAAACATTGCGGGAAAAGGAGAAAATGCTGGTTACCAGCATTTTCTCCATTTCCCACAATGTTTCCCACCCTATCAAAGAATAATATTGTCATTTTACACATTTAAATTATCAACCTGCAGAAAAAAGCTTTTGGAAAACATCATGAGAAAAGGAGAGAATGCTGGTTACCAGCATTTTCTTCATTTCCCTCAATGTTTTCCACCCTTTCAAAGAATAATCTGGTCATTTTACACATTTAAATTATCTTCATTAATTGCTTACTATTGGGACATATCATCTAAAACTTTTTTGTTTCCGAAAAAGTTAACTTTGACCAGACATCTAATGGCAGCATTTACCGACAGCAAATTAGATATGTTGATTTAATCTGGTGTTGAAATAGTATAAAAAATTGTGGGTAAAGAAAGTAACGCTGTTCACCAGCATTTTGTCTTTTTTTACCATGGTGTTTTCAGACTTGTCTTGCTAATGGAATTGAAAGCATGGTATTATTTGTTAAATTGTAAAACTTTATTGCTGTATCCTTCTTGTCTCTAATTGTACAAGTAATTGTAATTTGTATACTTTAATGTTTTATTTAAGTATTAAAACATGATTTCTTTCCGTACTTTTGTCGATGTTCCTATTGCTTTCAACATGACATGTTTCGTTGGCATAAAGAATAGCTGAACTATGCAAAAAAAAAATGTGCATTTTTCAAAATGTTATAAAAGAAGTGCTGCAGAGAGAACGAAAATCTTTTTTAACTCATTACCACACAAGGAAGTTTTAGACCAAACTGCATTTTTCAAAATGTTCTAAAAGAAGTGCTGCAGAGAAAACGAAAATCTTTGTTAACTCATTACCACACAAGGAAATTTTATACCAAACTGTGCATTTTTCAAAATGTTCTAAAAGAAGGGCTGCAGAGAGAAACGAAAATCTTTGTTAACTCATTACCACACAAGGAAATTTTAGACCAGTCTAAATTTAAAGCATTTGCATATAAGAAATTAAATATGCCTCAAATAATTCAGTTTGTTTCTGAAAGCATAGAAAACATCGTTGGAAAAAGAAAAAAATGCTGGTAACCAGCATTTTCTTCTTTTCTAACAATGTTTTCAAAAGGCTTCTTCCTGATGGGGTTGAAGCAATCTGAGAAACTGACTTTTTACTCCGCTATAATTCAAATATTATAGAACAGATCAGTGTTTACCCGCTCGAACAACAAGTTCTTTATTGGAGTGTTTGTAATCTTGTGAAGGGTTTTGTAAAGGGTAATAAAGCGAATCGCAAACATTTAATTTACACCAAAGCAATATACATGTAGACAATTTTCGATTGGTGTGGAAGCACTATTAATCCCTCGGACGTTATAAAACGCAGACAAATATTAAAGGCTGATGATAATGCTGTTGGGTTATAGATTTTCTTGAGTTGTAGCAGCCACACTCATATAGAGTCCATTGCTGGTCAAAACCTCAATCCTGGACAACAACAAAAACAAATTATTTCCAAAGGGCAGGTAGATCACTGCGTCAAATATTTGTTTGTGCTCCAAAGGCTACCGTTCAGTCCAATGATCATGAAATTGCCCGGCTATTTGTCTCAGTAATATTTTTGACAAAACTGAATATAGGTCACCTGATACTTACGGTATGAAACTTTGTCAGACTGCTAAGATTGGATATGAGCGAGTTGCAAAAGGGCATTTTTGGCCTAAAAGTATGTCACTAGATCCTATACCAGAAGATAATCTGATCTTTATTTGTAAAGAGTTGTTGTCTGTGAGTAAAAAACATTGGAACTTATTTAAGCTGGTCCTGGTGCCTAAATTTTAATTTCCACCACATTTTTTTAAATGTAAATTTTAATACGGATATTTTGAATTTTAGGATGACAACTCAGAAATATGCTTGCATATAATACTGTCTTGTGGTTAAGTTATTTTGTATCTTGAATGCTTTTAATAGATTTGAACAAAAAAGGGTGAAAACTTCTAACCCATTACCCTACAGGCGACTCTCAGGACTATCAGTCCTTTGATTAAATCTAAAACCACTATTTTCTCAATTCAAAAAGAGATAATAATTACCTCCCTTTTCAGAAAACTAACAAAACTATTAAAAAATAATTTCAAGATAGAGATATCCGGATTTCTGATCCGTTAGAAATGTGCAAAAATATTATTTCTGCATAAATCCTTATTCATCCTTATTTATCAACCAATCAGAATTTCACCGGAAGTGCATTACACAGGTCTTACCTTAACCCCTTTCCACAACCTTGAGGAAGAAGGCTTGTGCAAACATTATGGAAAGCGACAGAAATGCTGGTAACCAGTATTTTCTCCTCTTCCCATAGTGTTTTCTAACCTTAGAAAAGTAAATTTTCATGTTTTTAGCAACATTTCTGTGTTCTTTGTGAAACTGTTGTTGAGCATGAATATGTTAGTTGTCGACATAACATGAAATAGTGTAACAAGCAGCATAAAACACCACTCAGTCAATCAATCAATTAATCAATCAATCAATTTGTAAAACTATTAATTTTTCATGTGCAAATGCTTTCAATTCGAACAATGCTTACATTCAGTCATTTGGTATGGAGCAAAAATAAAATCAGCAAATTTTTCAAATGTGTTGTTATTAGCACAGGTGAGCAAGATTGGGCAGTTATTGTCCTCTAGTATTTTTCCCAGCAGGTCTATGACATAAGTACATTTAGTTACATAAATGACCTTGTCTCTCATTGCGACTATCAAGGTCAAATGTATACATATAGATTGGCTATCTATCTTAGTTCTGATAATTACATATTAGAATTGTACCTATATATGTAACTTTTCAGAACATCTGGTCTTATCACTGATCACCAATCCCCTGACAAGCATGTGTTGCTGAGTACAATTTCTTAGCTGTTTACCGCAGGACCCAGAGTTTGAATGACCTCAGGGTCATTAAGAAGAAAGGCTTTTGAAATATTGTTGGAAAAAGTGAAAATACTGATAGCTAGGTTAAAGTACTGGAACCAACTTAACTCCTTACCAAACAACAAAATTCTAGAACTGTTCAAATTGAAAGCATATGCAGACGACATAAAAAACATGGCTCAAAAATTGAAAATTGTTTTGGAAAGGATTGGTTACCAGCATTTTGTCCTTTTTCTGCAATGTTTTCAAAAGGCTTTTCTCTCAGGATCATTAGAAGTCAGGATTGTGTGGTAAAGAGTTGAGAAATTTTTTTCAGATTGTGAGAATCAAGTTCAGAGCACTGCATAGAATATGCATTCTGATTTTGAATCAACTCTGTTCACTATGTAGTATTGGTAAAAGAAACTTCAGGATAGCATAGATAGGTTCACTGGCTGCTGTGGTGTAACTGAAATAATGTTGAAAATGGTAATAAAACACCTTACTTTCAATCTATGAATGGCAAATATACAGACACTAAGATAAGACAATGGAAAAACACAATCTGTCACCAAAAACAGAATAACCTGTAAAATGACCGAGATCTAATTTCCAGTTTTGAGTCAAGGCTAAACCTTAAAACATAAAAAAAAATTGTCTGCACTTTCTTACATAATTATCCTCTTAACCCATTACCAAACAATCCCTACTTTTGACGCCCCTGAGAAAGAAGCCTCTTGAAAACACTGTGGGAAAAGGAGAAAATGCTGGTAACCAGCATTTTCTCCATTTCCCATTGTGTTTTCTGCCCTTCCCAGAACAAATTTCAATTTGTCAGTCACCTTTATTTTGTCATCTGCCAATGCTTTCAATTTGCACCAGTCTAAAATTTTCGCGTGTGGTAAAGAGTTAACCCTTTACCATACAATCCCAATGTTTTCAAATTTGACATGTTACAACTCGGATATTTTTTTCAAACATTTATAAATACCACTTTTTGAGTTTGAATGTTTGATATTTTACGATATTTTTGTCATTTACTCTTACTTCAAGCTTGAAGAAGTTGCTAACCATCATATATACATGTACTTCAAACTTGGGTTAGTTGTTAACTTATTATAAAGGAATGCATAAATCAGGGGCAGGTAGACATCTAAATATTTGTTGACAGTAATGCTGGATTTTTCGACTTACAATTTTCGCTTAAAGCAACTGCAGCCGAACATTGCTACTATCCACATTACCCCTAGCCATCAGTGCTTTGCAGCGCTTTGATTCTTAATTTTATTCCAAAACCACCAAATTTGATGGCAAAGGATGACATATTTGTTTGTTTGTTTATTTGTGGCTAACTTTTTGCCACACAATGACATCTTTTAACTCTTTACCCCACGAGAAAATTTAAGACTTGTCCAAATTGAAAGCATATGCAGACGACAAAATAGAGGTGACTGAAAAATTAAAATTTGGTTTGGGAAGGGTAGAAAATACTGTGGAAAAAGGAGAAAATGCTGGTTACCAGCATTTTCTCCTTTTCCCACAGTGTTTTCAGAAGGCTTCTTTCTCAGGGTCGTTAAAAGTCAGGATTGTGTGGTAAAGAGTTAAAAACCCTGACAAAGACAGCTTTTTGCTGATAACAAGCATTTTATCCATTTCCCACAGCGCTTTCTTGCCTATCAAGGACAAATTTTGTCATTTGGGCCGCCTTCAATTTGTTATCTGCAAATGCTTTCAATTTAGACCAGTCAAAAATTTTGTTGTCTGATAAAGAGTTGATACTGGTGATCTAATGAGCCAGGATTAATTGATTGTATGGTGTTTAATGCCATTTCAAACATTATTTCAGTTATATCACAGCAGCCAGTGTACCTATCCATGCATTCCTGGAGAGTTTTTTTACCAGTACATTGCACAATTTTCTTTCCAAGCCACTGGTTGCTTTCCCACATGATCGTCATCGAAACAGTGGTCAGCGGTGGGAGAGGAACGAATCCTGTCACAGTGACTATCATCGATCCTCGGAAAGAAAATGGTCAGAGCCAGGGGTCTAACCCTAGACTCCATGTTCTCAAGTTCTGCACACTATTGACTGAGCTACCGGCGCTCAGCTAGTGAGACTGGATGATTTGGTTAAACATGTCTTTAACTCCTTACTACATAACCTCGACTTTCAATGACCCTGAGCAAGTAGGCCTTCAGGAAACAGTGTGGGAAAAGGAGAAAATTCTAGTAACCAGCATTTTCTCCTTTAGCCGCAATGTTTCCTACCCTTCCCAAAACAAATTTTCATTTTTCAATCACATCTACTTTGTGGTCTGAAAATGTTTTCAATTTTGTCTGGTCCAAAATTTTGTCGTTTGGTCAAGAGTTAACATAACTTTTCCCACATTATTGGCGAGCTTTGTATGCCTTTCTAATTAATCCTTTGCCAAACAATCCCTGGTTTTTACAACCCTGAGATAGAAGTCTATAGAAAACATTGTGGGAAAAGGAGAAAATGCTGGTAATCAGCACTTTCTCCTTTTCCCACAATGTTTTCTACCCTGCTAGAAACAAATTTCAAATTTTGAGTCATGTTTATTTTTTCGTCTGCTAATGGATACAATTTGGACCAGTCTGAAATTTTGTCGTTTGGTAAAGAGTTAAAGGGAATCCTGCCAATTACTGTATTACACTTTTGTGTAATGAACATGTATTACATTATCCTTGTTGTTATGTGACCTTTGCTGTATGAAAAAGGGGGCTTCACTCTTCACCACACAATCACGACTTTTAACACCTCAGTGAAAGAAGCCTTTTGAAAACATTGTGGGAAAAGGAGAAAATGCTGGTAACCAGCATTTTCTCCTTTACCCACAATGTTTTCTACCCTTTCCAAATCAAATTTCAATTTTTGATTCACATTTATTTTGTCGTCTGCAAATGCTTTCAATTTGGACTAGTCCAAAATTTTGTCGTTTGGTAAAGAGTTAATACATCTGCAAAAAGTAATGATTCATGTCGGCCTGCGCAGGCTGACACAGGTCAAAACTTATTGCGATGGGTCAATTTTCTGCATGGTCTTTTGGTCAACCCTAAGACTAAATTGGGTCAATGGCTTTACGATTTTATGATTTGCTTGGAATAACAAATCATTGTATTAACTCTTTACCACAAAATCCCAACTTTTAACGAACCTGAGAAAGAAGCCTTTTGAAAACATTGTGGGAAAAGGAGAAAATGCTGGTAACCAGCATTTTCTCCTTTTCCAACAATGTTTTCTACCCTTCACAAAACAAATTTCAAATTTTCAACCACTGTTATTTTTTCGTCTGCAAATGCTCTCGATTTGGACAAGCCTTAAATCTTCTTGTTTGATAATGAGTTAAGCCCCCCTTTGCCAGAGCCCACCAGGGTGGCTCAGTGGTGAGCGTGTCGGACTCGTGGCCTGGTGGTTGTGAGTTCGATACCCGGTTGAGGCGAACTTTCTTTCTGGCGTTTTTTCGTCTCTCACCTCTGCTGAAGCATGTGAGAAAAGTAGTCGGTGGCTTTGGAAAGAAAGTAGTGTAAGTAGCTGTATGAGAAAGCCAGGAAACACGTGTGCCGCACCGACCGCCATGATTTGACAGCTTTTAAAGTGGCGTTAAACACCAACACAACAAACCAACCTCCTTTGCCAGAGCATGGCTTTATAAATTTTGAATTCAGGAAACATACTTGAAGGCAGAGGCTAAAACAGTGGTAAGGGTTTTTAAATGAAACCCATTACTTTTGCTCCAGACTATTGCCTAACATCCATAGATAAAATGTGGCGACCCACTTTACTTGACCTGGTGAATTCATTGCCCAGAAATTCAGACCCTCTTATCACGAAGACAAATGACCATCAAGTGACCACCGTTTTGTCAACAAGCCATTACAAGTTTATATGAATGTTAGTTTATCTCTTTCCCAAACAATCCCAATTTTAACAACCCGAAGTAGAAGCCTTTATATTTCTCTCCCCTGAACCCCATGTTATGAGTACTTGTTAGAATTGTCCCACTGAGACGATTCTAATGAGAACCCACAACATAGGGTTTGGAACAGAAATAATGGATTTAGAATACCATCATACCCTTTTAACTCCATATTCTTTTGCATTCCATAACTGTAATTCTGTAATTTTACTGCATAACACCTGATTGTTTAAGTGATGCAATTGAGTTGAACAACAATACCTTGACATTAAAGTTTTGTATAGATTTTTGAAAACAGACAAGCTACGTGATAATAAAAAAGAAAGCAGAAAGTACCATACTTTTAGTGATGATTATGTTCTTTCTATTCATTTTTGGTTACATTCAATGTCATCTTCATCGTTGCTTTCTTTCACGACTCGTATGTGAAATCTCTCACTTTTTCCCTTTTCTTTTTCCTCTCTCTGACTTTTTTTGTGTGTTATGTTGATATTGATGCATGTTTTGTATACCTGTTTTATGTAAACCGACATTTACTGGAGAAAATAAAGGCACGAGTCTAGTATAAAATGCACGATTCAGATTGTATACGTTGTTCTATACTCTGCTAAGAGATATGCTTAACTCATTACCAAATGACAAAATTTTAGACCTGTCCAAATTGAAAGCATTTGCAGACGACAACATAAAAGTGATTGAAAATTTGAAATTTGTTTCAGAGCAGAAAGCATTGTGGGAAAAGGAGAAAATGCTGGTTACCAGCATTTTCTCCTTTTCCCACAATGTTTTCCAAAGGCTTCTTTCTCAGGGGCGTCAAAAGTAGGGATTGTGTGGTAATGGGTTAAGTCGTTATTGAGCATCGAACACACACTCATACTTTTTAGATTTTATTTAAAAGAAAAAAACAAAACAAATGCACATAATATACATACACTGAGGTTAACAAATTATTGATTGAAAGACACAAAAATACAGCTTATATATCACAAGTCCATATCACTTGACAAATTTATGCACCATTAATGCTATAAATTAAATCACAATTTAAATCCAGTGGAAGGCATAACTTAACCCTTTCCCAAACAAGCCCTTAGTTTTACATGTCTGCAATACAAATCTTTTGAAAACATTTTGGTAAAAGGAGAAATTGCTCATAACGAGCAATTTCTCCTTTTCCCACAGTGTTTTCTACCTATTTGGAGAACTTTCTGCCATTTTTATCAAATTTGAAATTGTCGTCTGCAAACTCTTTGAGTTTGGAAGAGTCTAAAATTTGTCGTTTGGGAAAGGGTTAAAAAGCTGCTTTTGCAGTTTTGGTTAAGATCATGTTTAAATGATGCATGAAGTACAGATCTTTGTTAGTGGAATCATATCATATATCAGTAAACTTCCTCAAAAAATCTCCCATGCAGACTATAAGGTACAACTGTTGGCAGATAAGCTCTGTTGACAAGTTTCATGCTCTTAGCATCTAGGATTGCCAAATAACTTTTCCCTCGGTAGCCATCTATCACAGGAACCAGTAAAATCCCATCATCCTCAGCATCAGAAACAGGGGAGGGTATAAACCACGGCTCTACTGGATAGTGCCCTTTGATGAACCAGTGTTTATCTTCTGTTGAATTTCCACAAACATTTTTCTTAACCAAAGCAATATTGCTCAGATTTATGTTATCTTTTTTCAAAACAATTCCATAAATGTAGCAGTAAGATTTAAAACGAAAGTTTTCATTAATGACTGGCATGTCAATATTCAAGGCAAATGGAACATTTTCTGATTGCTCAATTGCATCATATACAACACTTTCAGTTTCCATATCAATGATAAATCTTTTTAAAAGTGCATGAGGATCAAACAAGTTCCTTTTGACAGGATCACGTAAAATTTGAAGTTCTAAATTTTTGACAAAGTCAGGACTTGGATAGGATGACACATCAACAATAATTTTGCTTTCCGTCTCATATGCATTCACATGATGCATGCTAAACATATTTTCTGCCTGAAGGGTTGTCACACCACCTGTTTTGATATAGACAACATAAACTGTAGTTGACTCATCAGAGTTCCAGTCTAAGCTTTCAAAAGGTTCGGCACTTCGGATCATCTTTTCTACGTTCACATAAAAAGGACTTGCAAAGAAAATGACGTAGTTCTGAGTTACGGAAAAGGAGTGCATGTAGGGTACCTTGTCCACACTCCACTGTGCAACAAGCTCTCTGTCTGAGGCACTCTTCATTCGAATTAAAGAAATTTTACTTTTCTTCCATGGCAAGATACTCACACTTGACACAAATGTGAAATGATTGGTGGTGCCATATTCTGGCAGAGGATGTGCTGATGATAAAAAACTCAAAAATTGATATCCACCAGAAAAGTGACTTTTTGATGGCAGATCTGCTGTAAATGGGGTTATGGTTGTTAAATTGTCAGGTGAAAATTTGTAAATTTTCCAAAAGTCATTCATGGCGATATATTCCACAGCACCGATGATATCATTATAAATGCCGTAAACATTCACGTTCATGTTGTCGATACCTCGTGTCAGAGCCTCGATCTTCTGGAGCTCGTTGAATTCTGGCACCACTCCTTCAAACATCAAATAAGGCGCAATGTCATTAGACTCAACAGAAGCTTTGTAAAAATCTGATTGTAGATACCTAAAATGGAGAAATTTTTTTAAAATGATCTCTTCTTTATCAAATCCTTACAACTACATGCACATCTTAAGAATGTAACTCGTTGCTAAACGACAATATTTTAGGCTTGTCCAAATCAAAAGCATTTGCAGACGACAATTTAAAAGTCACTGAAAATTTAGAATTTGTTTTGTGAAGAGTAGAAAACAATGTGGAAAAAGGAGAAAATGCTGTCCAGTAAAAAGTCTTACACCACTGCAGACATCAGTATCCTTACACTATCAGTCATCATTATCCTTACACTAGCTAGCAGACATTATCATTCTTACATTACTAGACACCATCACTCTTACACTAGCAGTCAACATTATCGTTATACTAGAAGACACCGCAGTTCTTTAACTCTTTACCAAACGACAAAATTTTGGACATGTCCAAATTGAAAGCAAAAACAGACGACAAAATAAATGTGAATCAAAAACTGAAATTTGATTTACAATGGGTAGAAAACATTGTGAGAAAAGGAGAAAATGCTGGTTATGCTCACAATGTTTTTCAAAAGGATGCATACCTAGGGTTGTTAAAAGCTGGGATTGTGTGGTAAAGGGTTCATTTGTAAACATCATCATTTTTGCACTAGCAGACTATTATAGCAAACACTATCATCCATACACTAGCAGGTATTTAGAATTTTTACATCTCACCAAATTAGAAATATCACTGAAATTTATATGAAAAAATAATACCAATCATCAATAATTAAGAATCATAAAATTACAAAAAAATAACTTTTGGATGGTGTTCCCTTAACTCATTACCAAACGACAAAATTTTAGGTTTGTCCACATCGAAAGCATTTGCAGACGACAAAATAAAAGTGACTGAAAATTTGAAATTTGTTTTGTGAAGGGTAGAAAACATTGTGGGGAAAGGAGAAAATGCTGGTTACCAGCATTTTCTCCTTTTCCCACATTGTTTTCAAAAGGCTTCTTTCGCAGGGGCATCAAAAGTAGGGATTGTGTGGTAATGGGTTAACAGGCTACGTAGCCTCCTAAGGTATTTTTAGATTTCATGCCAAAAATCAATAAAGCGTTTCGGGAATGTCAAGTGACTGGCATGTGACTAATAACGCTTACATTCCATTACATAACAAACATGTAATAACTGTTTTCCATAATGTCTTCTTCGGACGCTTTATTTGAAACTTCGTCTGTGTATTCCTGTATGTAAATGAGACAATTCATCATCTAAAAGTAGAACATGTCTCCCGTTGGTGTCCACCTGGGCCTTAGTAAATTTCTAATTCCTCGTGTTGTCGAATGGTTTCCGACTACTATTTTATGAACGCAAGTTAAAAAGCTTTGGGAGTATACAGATGGTTTTTTTTTTTCATTTTTATAAAATTTTCATCCCAAAATCTGAAGGGCCACCTGTAACTAGAAGACATCATCATCCTTTCTCACCAGTATTTTTTTCTTTCCCTACAATGCTTTCAAGAACATTCCACCACAGGTTCTTTCAAACTCAGAAATGTGGATATTATAGATTAGGTCAGCAATAGTTTACCGTGTTGAGAAATACACTGATCCATTCTGGGCAAACTTCCAGCTACTCAACTTGCCTAGCCCATCAAATGCATGAATAAATGTGCGCTTTCCCACCTCAAATCTGCCAAGGCCATTTCTTATCTGAAAAAAAAGGTAATCAATAGAGCACCAATAAACCATAAACATTTTATGCAATCTGATTTTGATCTACTCTTGCATAGAAGGAAACTGGATTGTGAAAGTCATTTTAAAATGTTAAATGATTTGATTCAATTTTAAGTGTCAAAAACTTACTTTCACACAATATATAGATTTCAGTAGCTTTGACTTAAAGGTGGGTATTTAGAATTTTCACATCACACCAAATTAAAAAATATATATATCATTGAAATTTTGACATTCTCACAATGCTTTATTGATTTTTGGCGTGAAATCTAAAAATAGCTTAAGAGGCTATGTAGCCTTTTAAGGGGAATACATGTACCATCAAAAATTTTTTTTTGTAATTTTATGATTCTTAATTATTGATGATTTGTATTGTTTTTTCATATAAATTTCAGTGATATATATATTTTTTAATTTGGTTAGATGTAAAAATTCTAAATACCTACCTTAAACTTATTCACCAGTTAGTAATATGAGGTTATTTAATATGCTTGGGAACAATACTGAATTCCATTGGATGAGTACACTGCAGAACCAGTCTGTATTTCTGACAAGGTAACAGCCAAGAAAGAAAGCTTTTGGAAAACATAGTGGGAAAAGGAAAAATGCTGTTAACCTGAGTGTTTCCTACAATGTTTTATCCCTTATCAAAGAAAAATTGCACCTTTAGATCCACACTGAAATTGTCATTTGCAAATGTTTTCAATTCGGACAAAGCTAAAATTTTGTCGTCTGGTGAAGATTTAAAATGCAGAAAATTTACCAGTGATACCAAATTTATCTATACCAGTCTATGGACTGCACAGTCTGACATGGGTCGATACTTTTTGCAGATCTATGTAACCTTTTACCAAACAATCCCTGGTTTTACGACCCTGAGATAGAAGCCTTTTGAAAACATTGTGGAAAAAGGAGAAAATGCTGGTAACCAGCATTTTCTCCTTTTCCCACAATGTTTTCTGTCCTATCCAAAACAAATTTCAATTTTTCAGTCACTTATTTAGTCGTCTGCAAATGCTTTTCGAATTGGACAAACTTAAAATTTTGTCGTTTGGTAATGAGTTAACCCATTACCACACAATCCCAACTTTTTACGACTCTGAGTTAGAAGCCTTTTGAAAACATTGTGGAAAAAGGAGAAAATGCTGGTAACCAGCATTTTCTTTTTTTCCCACAATGTTTTCTATCCTATCCAAAACAAATTTCAAATTTTCAGTCACTTTTATTTCGTCTAGCCGCAAATGCTTTTCAATTGGACAAACTTAAAATTTTGTTGTTTGGTAATGAGTTAACCCATTACCACACAATCCCAACTTTTTACGACTCTGAGTTAGAAGCCTTTTGAAAACATTGTGGAAAAAGGAGAAAATGCTGGTAACCAGCATTTTCTTTTTTTCCCACAATGTTTTCTATCCTATCCAAAACAAATTTCAAATTTTCAGTCACTTTTATTTCGTCTAGCTGCAAATGCTTTTCAATTGGACAAACATTAAATTTTGTCGTTTGGTAATGAGTTAACCACGTTTTCACAAAGCATGACTTATAATACAATAAAACACACTTACCAAAGTTCCTTTGATCCATTCTGGTGGAGGTTTATCAAAATGAATCTCAACATCATTCATTTCTTCCAAATTTGTCTTAAAAAACAAATCAAATCTGTCGTCATGGCTATAAGCAAGATTTAAGAGGGCCCAAAGAAACACTGTGTCAGTAAACCAAATCATTTCTTTGTTCTTTCTTACATTCAATCAGTCAAATGATGAAATACGGAAAAGCTTCAACCAGTCTAGTTTTTATCAATTTTAAATGGGTCAGTCATGTGACTTATCGGCCTTTAAATAATTTCTTTCCTTTACATTATCCTCCCAAGTGTTGTTGAATTTCAGTTACTGAAGCAGTTACTGAAGAGGGTGAAAATATGGTAGTCAACCAAGACATTGCTCAAAGTGTACATTTTCTTTGTCTGATAAAGTTGAATTTGTCTATGAAGGAGAAGAAAACATTGTAGAAAAAGAGAAAATACTGTTTATCAAAAGGCTTCTTCCTAAGGTCTGTCAAAACACCAAATTGTTTGGTGAAAGGTTCAACTTTTGGAGAATAAGGACTCAAGTTTGCATATTATCTAGATATTAGACCATTTCAAAGTCAGATTTAACCAAACATGGCAGACATTTTAGATCAAAGTCATACTCCAGAGTTTGTCCAGTCTGATCATGGTCTCACCATTTGTAGTTTAAGTAAAGAGCTGAAACTCTTGATTGGTCCAAGTCCTTTGGTGAAAATTTAGTAAAGAGTTAGATCTAATTACATAATTATTGTCCTACTTTACACTATGGTCACAATGTGAAACTACCGCCAGCCGATTTTTAGACATCGGTGGATTCTTAAAATTACATGCCACCGGCCAATTTTTACAAATCGGCGAGAGTAGTCATAAATACCTGCCAGTAAAAGGCTGCCTGGCGGGTTCCGGATGGCAGCAGGCAGTTTCTTAAGTTCGAGGGGTGTGGGGTGTCTGCCGGTGGCAGTTAGGCAACAGTCCGGCAGCTGTCAGATTTTACCTGCCACCTCCCGGCGACCTGGCAGACACCGACCATTTACAACTGACACCTTCCGGCGATCGGGCGTTCAAACTGCCACTGACAGGCGCCCCTCAATAATCTGACAGCGGCAGGCTGGTTTATGGGGGATATATATAGCTAGATTGCTGTCGTATCACTACAAAGTGTTGATCATTATTATCAACCAAAAGATAAATAGATCTAATTTTTAAGTAATTTTTCCTTCCAACAAGTTGCCCCCTAAAGGCAGGGGCAAGACAAATCGCCAGCACCGAAGCACAAGAGACCAGAGCCCAACCCAGCAATATGCAAATCTCTGAGTCGCCCTGGTGCTGTTAGAATCGCCATGACGACAATTTCTTATTGTGAATAGCCTCGGATTTATATTCAGGGGCCCGGGAGTCTGCACTAGGCAGATCGCTATCCTGCCACCTACCAACACCGACAGCCGCCTTCCATCTGCTTTTCAATCTCCGCCCTGCCGCCGGCAGGTATTTTGAAATCGCACGGTGGCATGACCGTAGCATAACGGTAGCAGGCCGGATGCTGGAGAGTGGCAGTTAGTTCCTACTGATCGCCAGCCGAAGATTGAAGGCCCTCGTACCCTGTGATGACCGAGTAAAAATCGTGCTGCCACCCGTCTGCCGCTTGATTGCCACCGTGCCACCATGAAATGCGCCCGGCCGGCGCCCTGACGACAGCTACAACTGGAAAAAATCGGCCGATGGCAGTCAGAATTTTAACTGTTTCTTAAAACTTCAGCAGCGTCCTAGCGGCGTCTAAAATGCCGCTTGCCGATTGTGCCTGCCACCGAGCTGCCACCAGCTGAATTTGCGTGAAAACTGGCAGTTACCACGCCGGCAGGCGGCATTTACTGATTTGTGACCATACTATTAGATAAATTCAATTTTGTAGGTATGCATATTTGTCTTAACTCTTTACCAAACAACAAAATTTTAGACTAGTTGAAATGGAAAGCATAATTATGCAGACAACAAAATTAAAATAACAGCTGAAATTTGTTCTGGGATGGAAGAAATCAATGTAGGAAAAGGAGAAAATGCTGGTTACCAGCTTTTTCTCCTTTTCTTACAATGTTTTCAAAAGGTTTCTTTCTCAGAGTTGTGAAAACCGGGGATTGTTTTGTAAAGAGTTACTCCATAAAGTGCTTTCACAATTATAGTTGTTGTTCCAGCCAGTGCAGATCAAGATTAGACTGCACATTTTGTGCAGTCTGATCTTGATCTGCATGGTCTGCTTTGCTGAAACATTCTAGACAAGATCAGCCCAGGGTCTTCATGCACCAGCCATTTTATAAATGTGTTTAGTCTTACCTTTCACAATTTTCTGGATGTGCAAGTAACACAACAAATGATAAACTATTTGGTTTAGCCAATCAGAAGTTGTGTTACTTTCATAGACTAAGCTTTAAACTGAAATGAAACCTAATCGTGCAATGATTTGTACTTCCTACTAACATCTTTGCAAGCCAAGAGTGACAGTCCACTATGCTACTCTAAGTACTCTAAGATCCACGCAGTGATCGTAACCTTGGCTGGCGAAGATGTCCTACTAATTGAACTGCTTGTTTCTGTTATTCAGAGACCAAAGGTATCACTATTCTATATTTTTCAATAGTATTTAGTTTGTTAAAGAAGATCAACTATCAATATTTCTTAACTTTACCAGAAGCTACCCTAAAAGAAAGGCTTTTTTCAAATATATTTTTTAGCAAAACTATTAATTCTTTCCTGTTTAACCCACTATTGAAGAAAAGCATGTTAAATCGAATATAAACTTGAATTTTTCAATTGTATAAAACAGTATTTCAAAGCCAAATTTCTCAGAAACCAGCACATTGACCTATATCTTTTTTTTTTTTACTAGAACGTAATGAGCTTTGTATATGCAAAGTTTTAAAAAAAATGTGATATATGGTACATCCTGAAGGACATAAAGCTTTGTTTTACTTGTTTATTAATATTCATGAAAAATTAATAGAGACCTTGACTGACCTTTGATTCCAAGGTCAAGGCATGATGTTACCACTCTTTGGCAGAGTGATATGTCGAATATATGGATTACTAGTTTACAGTTTCTAATGTTACCTTAAGGACATTGTTTTATTTGTTTATCGATATTCACAAAGAACTGAGAGCAATCCTGAGCGACCTTAAATTACAAGGTCAAGGCATAATGATACCACTCTATGGCAGAGTGATATGTCAGCCACCTGTATGAGAGTCATTTCTACTGACCACGATGAACGGACAGTGAACTGTTTATCACGCTTAATGGTCATTGCATCGTCAAAAGTTTCTGTCTCCAAGATAACAGGATGTACTATCATCTTTTACTCTTTATCGCACAATCCTGAATTTTAACAACCATGGAAAGGAAGACTTCTGAAAACATGGTGGGAAAATGAGAAATCACCGTTAACAGGCGTTTTCTCCTTTCCCCACAATGTTTTTTTTTACCATTTCAAAGACAGGTTTTATCATTTTTGCTTCATTTAATTTGTTGTATGCAAATACTTTCAACTTCGTTTGACTAAACTTTTTTGTCATTTGGTAAAAAGTTCAAGTTCAACAGCCACATTAGTGTATTGGCGACTAAGATGTTATTCATGTTAGTAGGATAGGTTTATGTAACAAAAAACAAAACAAGAAACATTTTTCCCCAAGAAAAAAATACTATCAAATGTTGAACAGCTAGTGTATTTCAGTTTATAGGATTCTGTAGAGAAAGTATAGCAGAAAAGTCTGGCTGTTCAGCATATCCTAGTTCCTTCTAACACAATCCTGAGTTTTAATGACCCTGAGGAAGAAACCCTTTAACCCATTACCACTCAATACCTACTTTTGACGCCCCTGAGAAGGAAGCCTTTAGAAAACATTGTGGAAAAAGGAGAAAATGCTGGTAACCAGCATTTTCTCCTTTTCCCACAATGTTTTCTACCCTTCACAAGTCAAATTTCAATTTTTCAGTCACTTTCATTTTGTCGTCTGCAAATGCTTTCGATTTGGGCAATCTTAAAATTCTGTTGTTTGGTAATGTGTTAAAACACTGTGAGGAGAGGAAACATTGCTGTTTAACATGATTTTATCCCACAATGTTTTCTGCCTTGTTTCAAACAGTTATCTGAGACACTTTGAGACACTTCTTATTTGCTTTCAATACCTTTTGTGGTAAAGAATCTAATTCTTTACTAGACTGCAAAATTTTTGGACTGTCCAAACAGAAAGCACTTGTAGACCACAAAATAAATGCTTCCCATATATTACAATTTGGGAGGGTTTAAATATTATGGTTTTTTGAGTAAATGCTGATTAACTAAAGCCAGTACTTCTATCCATAGATGCCCAAACATCTGTGCATAGAAGCAAGTACACCTGTCCTAATAGCAGCTAGTACACCTATAAATTGTGGTTGGAACAGCAGCAGGTACACTTATAAATGACAGTGAATACAGCTGTCTATGGCAGCCAACACTTCTGTCCTCCCAAGCCAGTTCATCACTCAATGCTGAATGGCAGCTATTACACCCTTCTGTGGCAGCCATGGCAGCATGGACATCTGTTCATGGAAGCTACATGTAGTCCATGGCAGCAGTTACATCCTTCTGTGGCAGACAGTATACTTATCAGTGGTTGGAAGTACACCTGTCCATGGCAGCCAAGATTGTCTATGGCAGCTAGTCCTTGGCAGCAGGTTCATACTTCATTGGCAGCTAGTGCACCTGACACCTATACACTGCAGCAATTACACTTGTCATTGGATGCTACCAGGACACCTGTCAATGGCAACAGGTTCACCTGTCCATTGCAGCCAATACACCTGTTCATAGCATTCCGAGAATTTTAATCCCTAAACCAGTAGAGCTGTTCGTGGCAGCCAGTACACCTGGCAATGGTACCAGGGCATCTGTCTATAGCAGCCAGGACATTCTTATGTCAGCTAGTTCATCTGCTTATGGCAATAGGACCATTTGTCCATGGCAGTCAGTAAACCTACCTCTGGCAGCCAGTATGCCTATCCGATGCATCAGGTACACCTGTCTGTAGCATTTAGTATACCTCTGTACAAGGCACCATGAACACCTGTACATGGTAGTCAGTACACCTCTCCATTGCAACCAGTACACCTGTCCATGGCAGCCAGTAGAACATTCCATGGCAGCCAGTAAACCAGTCGATGGCAGACAGGACAACTTTAATGGGTAGCCTTAACACCTGCTAATGGCAGTTAGTACATCTGTCTTTGAAATCCGGAAAACCTGTCCATGGAAGCTAGGACACCTGTTAACCCTTTACCATACAATGACGACTTTTAATGACCCTGAGGAAGAAACCTTTTGAAAACATGGAAGGAAAAGGAGAAAATGCTGGTAACCAGCATTTTCTCCTTTTCCCTCAATGTTTTCTACCCTATCAAAACAAAATTGCACCATTTGAGCCACTTTGAAATTGTCATCTGCAAATGCATTCAATTTTGATAGGTCTAACATTTTGCCATGAAGTAAAGGGTTTAGGAAACCAATACAACTTTCCATAGCAGCCAATGTACAAGTCAGTGGCAGTCAACACAAGTCCATGCAAGCATGGATACCAGTCCACGGCAACTAGGACCGCCTTTACACCTGCAAGCGTTAGCCATGACACCTGTCTGTGGAAGCCAAAACAACTGACCTTGAGAGCCTTGGCAGCAAGTACACCTGTCTATTAAAGCCAGTCCACCTGTCCTTGACTGCCAGTACACCTTTCCACGCCATCACACCAGGTCCTGTGAGTGGCAGCCAGGATACCTTTCTATGGAAATCAAGAGTCCTGTCCACAACAGCCAACACCAGTACATTGCTCATTTGAAGTCAAGATAGCCGTCCAAGAGTAATTACACCCATCAGTGGCAGTAAGGACATCATTCTAAGGAAGCCAGTACACTTGCCCATTTAAGCCAGTATACCCGCCTTTAGCAGCCAGTACAACTGTCTTTGACAGCGAGTTCACCTTTCCATGAAGCCAGGACAACTATCCATGGCAAGCAGTTTACCTGTCCTTGGCAGATATTTATCTAATGCAGCCAAGACACCGGTCAGTGAAAGCCTCTAAACCTATCCATGGCAACCAGTTCACCTGTCCGTGATGCCAGTACATCTCTCTACAACTCCTATTACATCTGTCCATGGCAGCTAGTACTATACCTTTCCGTGGTAAACCAGTAAACCAGCTGATGGCAGCTAGGACAAAATATGGCAGCCAGGACACCTTTCCATGACGACCATTACACCAATCAGTGGCAGCCAGTATACCTGCTGATTGAACCTAGAGCACAACTCTCCATGGCAAAAAGAGCATCTATGGTGGCTAGGACACTAGTCCATGGCTTTTTAGTAGTATGAATGAAATATGTCTGCACTTTGATTTCCGATTTGTTTACTTTTGGCCTCTTGTGCATGCTCTTAACTCCGTACCCAACAATCTCCACTTTTAACAACCCAGAAAAAGAAGCCTTTTGAAAACATTGTGGGAAAAGGAGAAAATGCTGGTAACCAGCATTTTCTCCTTTTCCTACAATGTTTTCTACCTTTCACAATACAAATTTCAAATTTTTAGTCACTTTTATTTGATCGTCTGCAAATGCTTTCAATTTGGATTTGAAATTTAGTTGTGTGTTAAAGGGTTAAATCTAATTATCTAAATTTTCAGGGATCTGATGAGGAGAAGGAGCAAAAGTGAATGTTTTTTAAAACTTTATTTTTGTATGAAAAATTGTAATTTGAGCTATTATGCATGAAAAATTACAATATAAAAAGAAAATTAACTAACTCTTCACCAGAAAAGCAAGAGATTTAAAGACCCTATGGACCAAAGGTCAAAACATTGTCGGAAAAGGAGAAAATGCTGGATACCAGAATTTTCTCCTTTCCCAATAATTTTTTCAATAATTCCTATGTCCAAGGGTAGATAAAACTCTGGATTGTGTGGTAAAGAGTTGAAATAGTCGTCAAATTCACAAAACATAATATAGTTACATTTCAAAGAAAGAACAATGTCCTTTAAACTCAACAAAAATTTTGACTTGTCCAAACTGAAAGCATTAAATTTTGCAAAGGACAAATTAAATGTAGCACAAGAATGATATCTGCCTTTGAAGGGGAAGAAAATACTGTGGGAAAAAGGAGAAAATTCTGGTTTCAAGTATTTTTCTTCTTTATCACATTTTCAAAACCTGTCATTCTCCAGGTTGTTAAAACATCAGATTGCTTACCAGTAGTCACAATAATTTCTACCCTTTTTAAGGCAATTCCAACCAGTAAGGCAAAATTTTATTTACTTTTTTTTTCTTGTCACAAACAACTACTTCATTACTTACAATGTTCTATAGGTTGTACAGGAAGCATTGGATCAAAACAGCACAGAAAATTTCCATTCCATTTTAGCTTACCTCTTTACCACACAACCACAAGTTTTAACGGTCCTGATAAGTATGCCTTTTGATAACATTGAGGGTGAACAGCATTTTCTCCTTTTCCTACAATGTTTTCTACAATTAAATCAAAGAAACATTACATCATTTGAACCACACTGAAATTGTAATCTGCAGATGCTTTCAATTTATACAATGTTTTAAAAAATGGACTTCAACCTTCAACAGAATTAACATTTTGTATATTACATTGGTTTAACTTTTGCAGATAACAACATAAATTTTTTAATGTGACTCAAAACTTGAAATTCAGTGTTTCTAGAAAGGTAAAAACATCTTGAGAAAAGGAGGAAGTGTGGTTATCAGCATTTTTCTCCTATTCCCACTATGCTTTCAAAAGGCTTTATCTCAGGTTCGTAAAAACCAGGAATCGTTTTGTAAATGGTTAAACACTATGTAGATTGCTTGGTAACAAGTTAAGTCTTTACCAAATGACAAAATTGTAGACAAGTCCAAATCGAAAGCATTTGCATACGAAAACATAAATTCAACTCAAAAATAAAAATGTGTGCATATAATTATGTACCAAATGATGACGAAGAACAATTTTTAAACTTAATAAGACTTGAACAAAATTATTGTAAAATAACAAAATGACAAGAGAACCATGATGAACTTGAATCACCCACCTGAGAACCATTATTATACAAATGTTGGATTTTATTACCTATGTGCTAAAAATTACAGCCGACTAGCTTATCTGACAATCATAATAATTATGTACGTTAGATTTAACTTCTAAGGTGCAAAGACCTACAGTTGTTCTCATTCCAGTCCCAAGATCTGAGAAGGGAACACGGGTGACATATATAAATACATTGAATTCAAGCACTTCATTGAAAGCTTGAGCAATACCAGTCAAGGTCAACCAGATCAAGATACTGTCCCCCAAGTATTTTTGTGGTATTTGTCAAAGACAATACCACTATGATTTCGAGATTGAATTTTGATAAACATGTATCTTATTTTGTGCAAAGCCAAAGGAAATAAACCCAGTTAAACTCATTTTTTCTCAGGCAAATGAGTTTTTCAGTAGAACTCAGATATATAATTTGAAGTGGTATATTAAAATACATTGGGCGAGGCCATCAATCGTTGAGATACTTATTTTTTATTGAAAATAGCTTCTACCGCTCATAGCCTTTTATTGGTGCAATGATACAAATTTGCCTGCTTTTTCGTTCCAAACCGATTCGTTCCATGGCTTGTTTGTCCTATGATTGTGCGCTTCTCCATGTGATTGCTCATGAATATTTTCAGATCGAAGTAATTGATTGTATTGTTGTATATTAGATGTAAAAGGCTAAAGATATTTCAAAATTATAGCTTTAAGGTACATGAGCACTCTCCCTTCCACCAAAAAGGTATTCATTTGCTTAGTGGGTTGACTTTTAAGCCAATAATTGAACAATTTGTCTCTTTTTTGTTCAAACTATTAATTCCAAACAATGGGTTTCCTTGACAAATACCACTTCAGCGTTCTCAACGCTTTGATTAGAACAAGTGGGGAGTAACAAGACATTTCATGTGTGTGTAAAGAGATTTTATATACTGTGCTAAAATTCAACTCTGGTAGGACCATGGCAAAATCATTACTGTGAACTTTGGTCAAAATTAGATCCATGGGTAGTTTCAGGAAAGATATTTAGAATGAAAGGAAACACATATATGGACACTAGATGGACGGAGGGCCATAACATAAGTTTGCTGCCCTTTGGCCACAGAAGCTAAAAATTAAAAGTAATATTTCAGGCAAACCCAGATCAACTTTGATTATTAACAAAAACCAACAAAAATAACATAATAGTAGTAATACTGTGACGTTTTGGTATCTAGATATAGCTTAACCCTTTACCAAGCAATCCCTAGTTTTTACAGCCCTGGGAGAGAAGCCTTTTGAAAACATTGTGGGAAAAGGAGAAAATGCTGGTAACCAGCATTTTCTCTTTTTCCCCCAGTGTTTTCTTCCCTGCGGGAAATAAATTTTGCTTTTTGAGAAACATTAATTTTGTCATCTGCAAGTGCTTTCAATTTGGACCAGTCTAAAATTTTGCCGTTTGGGAAAGGGTTAAATATTTGGAGATATGCCTCGAATGATATGCATGCCATTGGTATCATGTGAAATATGTGATCACAGCATGCTGTATAATCCTCACGTGTCTGCGTGCATATTGTCCATAAGAGTTTCACAATTGGATAAATTGATAGAAAGGAACTGGTATGTATTACTGGCAAAACTTTATGATAAGCAAAAATGTCTCATCACATTGCAAATGTTGTCAGGCCTCATGGTGGACTTTTTGCAGAGATATCTGCAGTCCCAAGCAATATGTAAGTGGGAAACATTAAAATTTCAACTTACCGGTAGTTCAAAATTTGACCTTGTTTCAGATGCTATGCACACACTGACTCGGTTATAAAAAAATCAATAGGGTCGAAGAGAAAACATGCAGGTTTTGACTGAGCCCATCTTAAATCTTGCTCCTCAGGCCTTCGAGGGAAAAGGAGCATTATGGGTTAAAACTCAGATACCAAGAACTCTGGACTGACTGAGGAGGCATGGTTTTCCAGAATCTAATTTTCTCAGAATTTGGCTATTGATGCTTTATTTGCCTGGTTGGCAATATGAATACTGATATTGGGAGTGTTTTGGCTTCCTATATATGTGGTGTAGGATGCTTGATCAAGGAAAGAAATGTGAGGACAGAGAGTGAATTAGATCTCTGTAGAGAGAAGGTTAAGATCGGGACAGAATGTGTTACCGTCTAAATGAAGTGATAAGATCTGGAATGAGAGAACAGTTGATTTGAATAACTAAGAAGAGTTTTACTGAGTAACTGATTCATGTTTGAATATCATGTTTGAGTAGTTTACGTGTGTCGTAATTAATAAACACGTAGAATAGCAGATTCATGTTTATGTTATATTTGACAAACTAAAATCCACCATACGATCGAGACATTAGACGCATTATGTTACATGGTCGCACATTTATTTTGGTGCTGTGACCAGGATTGGTGATCCACCAAGTAACGAACAGGGGACTCTTAGGTTATCGTTTTCTGTGTACTTCAAAAATTGGAATTAATTACAATAGTCACAAATGGAGAAGAAAAAACCTCAGCAAAAAATACTTTGAAATTCCAGTAACAGAATATAGGGACACTGAGAAACAAATGGACAAACAAGAGCCAACAAACAGGTCAGACACGTCATTCAAAAACATTAAGGTGACTTGGGTTGCCTGTCCCTTTTGCAGAAGTTTATTATGTCATGGACAAAAGTGCTGCCGCTCATTGTTCAAGAACACAGATTTTATCACATAAACAAATGGAAATTTTAAACTTGAAATGGCTACTTTTCCCACATTAATCCCTTTTGTTAATAAATGTTGTTTGCCGTCTTCAGACTGTTTTTTCCCTCCTACAAAAAATATTCCACTGTAGACATCTACAATCACACCGACTTATCCCAGCATGGGAAAGAAGCCACTATGTTACATAAAGAGGAAGAAAATATATCTATATTTCTATATTCATATATATTATATATTAATGACCAGGATTGGTGGTCGACCAATAAACGAACATGGGACTAAAAGTTTATTGTTTTATGTACCTTAAACTTGGAGCTAATTATGATAGGCAAAAATGGAGAAGAAAAACCCTAAGAAAAAAGTCATTATGAATGAATGAATAATGAATGAATAGCATTTTAAGGCCCGTCGACAACTTAGGTCATATTGGGCACACTTACTTAGTAAACAATAATGCGAGGTGAAAATAACATATTTGTGCAAGAACATCAGACAAAAATGATAAATGAGGAATGGACAAAACACAAAATGAGGCCCCTTTTGTCGCCTTTCACAACATGCATGCTGTCATGTTTGTTCCGCCAGATGAAATGGCAGATGTGACGATCGCTGGAGTAATTATGAAACTTCTGTCACAGGAAAGATAGAAAACAAAGAACAAGTGGACAAATACGAGCCAGCAAGCAGTTCTGACTCGTCGTTCAAAAACATGAAAGTGACTTGGGTTCACTGTTCCTTTTGTGGAAGTTTCTCAACCCTTTCCCAAACAATCCCTGGTTTTTACGGGTCAGGAATAGAAGCATTTTGAAAACATTATGGGAAAAGGAGAAAATGCTGGTAACCAGCATTTTCTCCTTTTCCCACCATGTTTTCTACTCTACCATATAGAAAAATCATCCTTTTAGCAACTGTTAATTTGTCATCTGCAAAATGCTTTCAGTTTGGTCTGGTCCAAAATTTGCCATTTGGGAAAGGGTTAAGTAATGGACCAAAGTTCTACCACTCAGTGTTCGATTAAAAATAAACATTTGTACATCTTTGTTGCATTGCTATTGAAGCCGAAATGTGGACCAGAAGCTGGAACTTACCAACCAACAACCGAAGCCAACATTTGGGAGTGATGTGTTGTTCCATGAACCAATATAATTACAATACCACTATTCACCCCTTAAAAATGAAGTTTGTAGGTTTGTTAGTTTTGTGTGGTACAAGCATTATTGCCAGAGATTTGAAGAATTCCATGTTCTTTCAAAAGAGGAAAACATTTAACATGGTACTGTCAACATGGTTTGTTATTGTGGATGTAAGTTTCCTCAAAGAAGTAGGAAATACCTGTGCATATATACTATAAAAAAATTGATTTCTAGAGCTCAAATGAAATTCAGATATACAGCACAAAATAGTAGCTTTATCTAACAGTTCAAGTTTTTAGGAAAAGAAGTGAGAAAACTGGAATCGGCACATGAAAATCTAAATATTTTGCTCAGGGAGTATCAAATTCTCATGACGCAGTCAAAAAGAAGTTTCTCCCATTTGTAGGCAAGTTAAGCACATTCCTAATTGGTACAGTCACTAGCACATAAGGACAGACAGAAAGGAAACATCAGTGTCATAACATATTAATAACGGTATGACTCTTTATGCATATGACAAAGTAATTTCATGAGATGGACACAAAGCAAAATGGCGAATGTAGAGGGTAAACAACTGACACAGAGTGATCACAAATGCTTTCTTGAATACTTTACACAGAAAAACATATAACAAATATACAGAGCTGAATTCTCTTAACCCTTAGAGCATCATATAGAACCTGGGCATATTCCTTTTGCTACTCAGAACACTCGAAACATGTTCCAGGTGAATGGAGTACTTCAGAACACTGTACTGTGTTCTTCAGAACATGTTCTGACTCTTCACATTCTATCAAGGTGTAGCACACCTGCTGAACGGTTGCTAGGTGATACAAGATGGCGGAAAGACAAACAAATCTTAATGGCAAAACTTGCAATTGTCTATTTTTACGATATGAAAGCCATAAAGAGCAGCAATATAGACTTGTCCATAACAATCTCTAACCCATGGCTAATAATATCTTTCACTAGCACAGCTAAGACACAGCTCTTGCAACAACCATCATGGTAATGTAAATTCATTTTGGTATTGATTACAACAAGGTTCTGAAAATGCTCCATTGAAAACATAATTCCAGAACAGTGTATGTGTTCTGAAATATTCTACTTGCTGATGCTAGAACAGCATTCCAAAACACACAAAATCATGCAAGAATAGGTGAATGGCATACACACCCTAATGATATTTCAATCTACAAATAAAACCCATATAATTGCAATTTCCAAGGTCATTCTTTTCCAGAATGTCCAAACAAAGCTTTAGATCATAAATTTGGGCCTGTATTCACCAATCATTCTCAAGAATTTCCTTTGACTTATTCTAGAGTTAGAAAGAAACACAGATTCTGATTGGCTAGAGAACCCTGAAGACCAAGACTAAGAATATTCTCAACCAAGAATTCTTGGAGAATATAGACCCAGACTGTATGCTTTGTGCAGTCTGATCTTCATCTGAACTGACTGCAAAGGGAGCATTAGTTGTGAAAGTTGCTGTACAGGTTAATATTTTACTATCTGTCAATAATTATTTTCATTTCAGACAATAGCAGACAATAATGTACTAAAAGGAGAAATTACTTTGACTGTTTTTTACTCTTTCGTTGGCAAATATGAACATATAAGAACCATTCAGTCTGTTGTGTGAAAATGCTTTTAATTTGGACCAGACTAAAATTTTGTTGTATAGTAAAGAGAATATTTAAAGCTTTCCCACATGACAAATTTTAGATTCTCCCAAATTTACATCATCTGCAGATGACAAATTCAACATGATACAAATGAGCATGAGTTCTGTAATAGGATGGGAAATATTGTGGTAATAGGAGAAAAAGCTGGTTTCCAGCATTTCCTCCTTTTTCCGCTACATTTTCAAAAGTCTTCTTCCACCATGCAATTAAATATAAATGATAAAGGGTTAAATACATTTGAAAACATTGTTGCTTACAATCAACTTTTACTTTTTCCATGATATTTTTGACACTGTTCTGCTGCAAGAATGCAGCTAGCTATATGCAGGAATAAATGAGTTGATTAAAATTTTATAGCTAAAATAGAAAAATAAAAACATTACAGAAAGCATAATTTATAGAAAAATTCCAAAATAAACAAACCTTAAAATTTAAAGCTGACAGTATAATATGACTAGAATCCACTGTTGACACACATCCATCTGAAGTACTGAACCTGGATTTATCAACCATTCCGGAACACAATGTTAACATTTTACCAAACGACAAAACTTTGGACAAGTCCAAATTAAAAACATTTGCAGACGACAAATGTGATGTGACTCAAAAACTGAAATCTGATATGGGAAGGGTAGAAAACATTGTGGGAAAAGGAGAAAATGCTGGTAACCAGCATTTTCTCCTTTTCCCACAATGTTTTCAAAAGCTTTCTTTCTCAGTGTTGCTAAAAGTCTGAATTGTGTGATGAAGAGTTTATCTTATTCTAAGTAACACTCTTACTGATTGGCTAAACCAAGGGATTAAGCCATTCAGATTTTTTAACCAATCAGATATTGCCTTACTTTAGAAAATTCCTTTTACATCAAGGACTGGGAATTCTATCAAGAATAGTTAGTGAATGCAGACTCAGATCGGAACTGTAATTTCCATTAACAAAAAAATATCATTGTGTAAAACTACAATAAAATCTCAGTATTGGTTATGGTAATGGTGGCACTGACCCTTTACCATAAAATGACCCTTAGAAAGAAACCTTTCAAAAACACTGTCGAAAAAGAAGAAAATGCTGGTAATCAAAATTTTCTCCTTTTTTTCAAATGTTTTCTACCCTATCAAAGACAAAAATCATTGTTTGATTTACTTATTATTTGTTGTCTGCAAATGCTGTCAATTTGGCCAAATCTAAAATTTTGTTGTTTGGTAGAGTTAACTCTTTACCAAATAATCCCTGGTTTTAATGAGCCAGAAGAAGATGCCTTCTGAAAGCATTGTGGGAAAGGGAGAAAATGCTGGTAACCAGCATTTTTTAAAAGTTTACCACAAAGTTTTCTACTCTTCTAAAGTCAAATTTAGTTTTTGAGTCACATTTATTTTGTCGTCTATAAATGTTTTCAATTTGGCCAAATCTAAAAGTTTGTTGTTTGGTATAGAGTTAACCCATTACACCATTGATACTCATTTTGACGTATCAACAACAGACAGCTTTTGAAAACATTGTGGGAAAAGGAAAAATTGCTCGTCACGAACAATTTTTCCTTTTTCTACAATGTTTCCACTCAATCAGATATTTGTATCCTCATTTGTCCATATTTTTGACATCATATCTTTATTTGCTTCTGAAATGGAAGAGCCTCAAATTGGCATATCAAGTACAGGGTTAACACTTTAGCACACAGTAAAATTTTAAATTCTAATCCAAATTCAAAGCTGTTGCAGACGACAAATTTAACATGGCTTCAATGATTAATACCTAACTCAGAAAGGGTAGAAAATACCATGGGGAAATAGAGTAAATGGTGGTATTAAGCATTATTTTCTCCTTTTCCCGCACTGATTTCTGCCCTCTTAGAGGGCTATAGCTCAGTAGTACAACTGCTGAATTTGTCTTCTGCACACTGATGATCAGTGACTGGGCTTAAGTTTAAACTGTTTAATTATCAAGGTTTGGAAAACACTAATAGGTGATGAAAGCACAGATGCAAGTAAAGGATTTCATGATCAAATCACTGACAAGTATATACATGTATACAGACACACATCTATGAAATAAAGACATAGCCATGTTTTAACTCTTTACCACACAATTCCGACTTTTAACGACCCTGAAAAGGAAAGCTTTTGAAAACACTGTGGGAAAAGGAGAAAATGCTGGTAACCAGCATTTTCTCCTTTTTCCAACAATGTTTTCTACCTTGCTGGAAACAAATTTCAATTTTTGAGTTGGGTTAATCTTATTGTCTGCAAATGCTTTAAATTTCGACAAATCTAAATTTTTTTCGTTTGGTAAAGGGTTAACATGTGTCAGAAATTGTACTCTGTACATTACTTCTCCCAATCTCCGAGCAGAGTTGTCGTTCGTTACCTCACATACATCTCTGCGATGGGCTAAATGACAAGAATCTTGTCAAACCGAGGAAAAGATGTTTTGTTACTGTTTCACTGTTTCATATGTAAAATTGTAAGTTAGACAAAGGAAATATGATTCTGGGTACATTATAGGTGCGTTCAAACTGATGAATTTACCTGTATTAAATGGAACTATTTTTCTTTTAGCCTCTTCACTTTTAAGAATCTTACGCCGATTGTAACAAACATAGCTGCGCCCATCAATGATGACAACTGATTTGACACACCGCTGTATCTAAGTTTGTATGATTAAAAATCAAGTTATCGTCCTATAAAGATATTTAGGCTTTTCAGAAAATCCCTCATGTGTTCATTAACTATCGTTTAAGTCTGATTGGTCCCATGCTGTTTAAACAGCACACGAAACAATCGGTATTGGTCTTTCTTTCACCGGCGTTTGTGCAGCTATTTTGAGTTATGGTCATGTGACAAAAATATGACGTAATGACGGTCTACTTTCTGAGCCCACTACAGAGGTGAATGTAATGATCCGGAGTGCAAGAGAGTGTACTTCTCCTTTTCTAACAGTGAATTAAAAGCTTTTAATTCACCAGTGATTTTTACAACTTTTACTTTTGACATACCTTGGATATTTAACCCTTTCCCAAACAATCCCTGGTTTTTACAGGTCTGGAATAGTAGCCTTTTGAAAACATTGTGGGAAAAGGAGAAAATGCTGGTAACCAGCATTTTCTCCTTTTCCCACAATGTTTTCTACCCTCTCATAGACAGAAATCATCTTTTCAGCAAGAGTTGAATTGTCGTCTGCAAATGCTTTCAATTTGGTCTAGTCCAAAAATTTGTTGTTTCGGAAAGGGTTAATACTTTACCAAACAACACAAGATCTTAGACTAGTCCAAATTAGAAGCTTTTGCAGATGAGAAAATTAATGTGATGAAAAAAATTAAAATTTGTTTTGGGAAGGGTGGAAAACATTGTGGGAAAGAAAAAAAAGCTGGTAACCAGCATTTTCTCCATTCCCAAAATGTTTTCCACCCTGCAAGACACAAATTTCAGTTTTTTAAATACGCTTATTTTCATCTTCTGGAAATGCTTTCAATTTAGACAAGTCTAAACTTTTGTCATTTGGTAAAGAATTAATGAACTTAAGAAGAAGGCTTAAAAAAAAACATTACATGAAGGGGAGAAATTGCTGCTTACCAGCATTTTGCTCCCTTTCCTTAATTTTTTTTCTACCCTTTCATTACCAATTTTCCTTATTTGTGGCTTATCCAATGAGTCGTCTATCTATGCTTTGTCTTTGGACAATTGCAACTTTTTATTTGGAAAGAGGTTAGCAAAATCTTATTCCAAAGATCAAGGTGTTTCCCATTCTATACTTTCAAGCCATTTCTTTGATAGTAATCATTTTTTCACATTGAGAAAAGGTGTATTTCAACTTGTTATATCATTACAAAAAAAACACTGATTTCTAAAACAAGTAATTGTGCTTGAAAAATAAAGAAAAATCTCTCTGGTAACTACAGAGACTTTTTTTTTTAATTTTGATTTTTCAAGCGAAGTTATATGTACTTCTTTTAGAAATCAGTTCATTTTTAGTACTACAATTAACCATTTATAAAACTATACATAAAATCTAAAGTAATAAAATCATTAAATGTAAGGCAATTTATAAAAATGTTCAGTATAAATATAAAAAAAAAATCAAACTACATGGCAGTGATACAATTACTTTAACTGAAGACTAAATTTAACCCTTTACCAAACAGCAAAATTAACTGAAAGCATTTGGCTGTGAAAGAAGAGAAAACATTGTGGGAAAAGAAGAAAACGTTGGTAACCAACATTTTCTCCTTCTCACAATATTTTCCAAAGCTTTCTTCATCAGATTTGTATCCGATTCGTTAAAATTTGAGTTGATGTGGTAAAAGGTTGAAAAAGCACATAGGTGTACATATGTTAATAATTTAAACCTACAATCATCTATGCTGTATGAACTTAAACAGACCTTTTTAGCCCTTGCCAAACAATCCCAGGTTTCAATGACACTATGGAATACAGCTTTTGACAACATCACAGGAAAAGGACGAATGTTGATTACCAGCATTTTCTCCTCTTCCCACCAGCATATTCTTCTTTTTTCCCATATAATGTCATCAAAAGTCGGTATTAATTTGTAATAAGTTAACCCATTACCACACAATCATGAATTTTAATGACCCTGAGAAAGAAGCCTTTTGAAAAATTTGTGGGAAAAGTAGAAAATGCTGGTTAAAAAAAATCAGCATTTTTCTCCTTTTCCCACAATTTTTTCGAAAATTTTTCTTCTCAGGGTCATTAAGACTTAAGCTTGTTTGGTGAAAAACTAACCCTTTACCAAACAATTCCTGGTGTTTCAACCCTGCGATAGAAGCCCTTTGAAAACATTATAGGTAAAGAAGAAAAATGCTGGTTACCAGCATTTTTCTCCTTTTCCCACGTTTCCGACCATGTTGGAAACAAATTTCAATTTTTGAGTTAAGATTTGTCATCTACAAGTGCTTTCAATTTGGACCTGTGAAAATTTTTTCGTTTGGTCAAGGGTTAACCTGATAACAAAATCTTTGACTTTGACCTAAGGCATTTGCAAAATTTGTCTTTATAAGGGTAGAGAACATTGTTTAACCCATTACCACACAATCCCTATTTTTGACGCCCCTGAGAAAGAAGCCTTTTGAAAACACTGTGGGAAAAGGAGAAAATGCTGGTAACCAGCATTTTCTCCTTTTCCCACAGTGTTTTCTACCCTTCCCAGAACAAATTTCAATTTTTCATTCACCTTTATTTTGTCGTCTGCAAATGTTTTCAATTTGGACCAGTCTAAAATTTTCTCGTGTGGTAAAAAGTAAAAAAGGAAAAAGGGCTGGTAAAGGATTAATAGGATTAACCTTTACCAGACGACAAAATTTAAGCCTTGTCCACATTGAAAGAATTTGCAGACAACAATTTCATTCTCAAACGGTGCAATTTATCTTTTAACTCATTACCAAACGACAATATTTTAGGCTTGCCCAAATTGAAAGCATTTGCAGACGACAAAATAAAAGTGACTGAAAATTTGAAATTTGTTTTGTGAACGGTGGAAAACATTGTGGGAAAAGGAGAAAATGCTGGTTACCAGCATTTTCTCCTTTTCCCACAATGTTTTCTAAAGGCTTCTTTCTCAGGGGCATCAAAAGTAGGGATTGTGTGGGAATGGGTTAACTGGGTGAAGAACATTATGGAAAAAGGAGAAAATGCTGGTTACCAGTGTTTTCTCCTTTACCCACACACAATGTGTTCAAAACACTTCTTTTCCACAGTCATTGAAAGTCAGTATCATGGGGTAAAGGGTTGAAGATCACATACAACACTACATGTATGCTTCATATTGTTTGTCTGATCTCGATTTTCACTGTCTGCATCTTCACATTTAACCTTGGCATTCTCATAGTCACTACATAATACTAAATTACACAATAACACATTAACCGAACTAACAATCACAAATTTCAACTGGCACTGGGTCTATTGCACTATATCTATTCAGTAAAAGAGGGTCTGCTTCTGTCACACTGTCCGTAGAGTCCTGTTTCTTAATAACACTCAGGCTCATTGGACGACCGCCGGCAGAAGTCACCGAGTTTCTGTTCCCTTTTCTACCTTTATGATTGTCTAAGTGAGATATTTCCTCCAAGCTTCTATCGATACACGGACCACTTCCTTTATTGTCCTGATCAAGGTCACCTAAAGGCTTAGGATTAGGCAGAAGGCCATTGGAGAATTCTGGTAGTACCTGTTTCAACATTTCTAATGTACCAGTGGCAGGATGTTCTGTGGTTTTATCCATACCCTGATCATTGTCCGTTAACTCTGCATTACTAAAATTGTCATTACCCAGTCTCTCCATTGTTTCATAGTCAGAGTTCACTAAAGTGTTTGTGTCTGAATTCAGTCCAGATGAGAAATCTGAGTTTTTGAGAGTTTCTAAGGTGCTTGTACCTGAAGTAACAGTACTTGTGATAGGACTCCTTTCAAAGCAGCCAGCATCTATTTTAGGAACTCCTTCCAACAACTTTTGTAAGTCATTATCCATTGGATTATAACTATATCCTCCTAAACCAGTTGGTCCTTGTAATTTACTGGCAGGAACCAGTCTAATCTGATTTGGGCCGGTTCTGATAACAGCACTGAATGCAGGCGGAGAGGCTGACCCAGATCTAGACTGGTTTCTAGACATGTCATCAATGCTGTATCTTTCAGGATCATGCTCACTTCCGTAACCTGAACTCTTCTCGTAACCATTTCTTGAATTCGCTGTTCCATTTGTAGAACTACCATCACCATTTTGACTTCCCATTGGTGTATCATTATTATCCCTGTTCAAATTTTTCTGTCCATAATTGAAAATACTTCTAACATTGATTGGATTCATGGGTGGGGGTATATTAATGTGGGGCAAGGGTGACTCAATGTCATCAAAGTCAAAGTTCCCACTGTTATCTTGATTGTTACGATGCAGGATATATTTACTCCACTGACTGCCCAACAGTGGCCTCAACGCTGTACATGTACTGCCACTTGTGATTGAGTTTGGGCTTTGCGGATCATGACTGCTTGTCTGATACTGTCGATCATCTGTTGAACTTGAACGGACGTCTTCTGAAGTCGATGGCGATATCTGGACTGGAGGATCATCAGGTGATGGTGACAAGTCAATTGTATTTCTGTCAATATTTTGTAATAGTTCATCAAGATTTCTCATTCGTAAAACACGAGACTTGGGTGGTGACCCCAAATTTGGTTTCCAAAGATTTGGTCTCTGAGGTTGGGACAAGTTTGTCATAGGGATGTCATAGCCTGAGAATTTTGGGGGAGGTGACGGGGATCTTTTCAGCAGTCCCATGTTACTAAAGGGCGGAGGCAACATGAAGTCAAAACTCGAGGATTCTATCATGTTGTCCAGCGCATCTAGTGAACGTTCTGGCTCGTCGCATGATGTTCCAAAAATATCCTGAATTTCTCCAGCTTCTGTATCCTCATCAATTTCATCATATGGACCTACACTGTCTTGATCACAGTTTCCACTGGATGTACCTGACACTGTGTTTGATTCACTACTTCTTCTCTCGTTTATATAATGAGCCTTTCCAAAAGAACCTTTAAGTATGCCTTTTTCAGGTTTTGCACTGTTGGGATCTGATATAATGACAGGTGGGGGAGGTAACTCTATGTCACTGTCATCTTCAGATTTACCACCCTTTTTCTTCCCCTTTTTACCTTTTTTCTTGCTTTTCTTATCTTTTCTGTAAAGAAAAAACATGAACTTTACATACATGTATAATCATGATAAGAGATTACTGCAAGTGCTTTTGGTAAGGGTTTTCAAGATCAGACAGCACAGAGCATGCAGTCTGATCTAGAATCTATCAAGTCTGATATGAAACAAGCTAGGCAAGACAGAGTTTGCAGTATTTTACTCAAGGTAATTCTGGTTTTAATGACTCCCAGAAATTAGACTTTAGAAACATTGTGGGTAAAGTAAAAAATACAAATCACCAGCTTTTTTTCTCCATTTCCAACTTACTTATAAACCTTTCATATAAGAACATTTATTTATAAGTGGGAAGATTTTCAAATTTGATAAGTTTACGACTATTCTCCACTTTTTCCTCTTCACTGTGTTGCACACCCTTTCATAAAAGTACACTTACTTATAAACCTTTCACATAAGTAAACTTACTAATAAGTGGGAAGATTTCGAAATTTGATCTGTTTAATAACATTTTCTACTTCTTCATCCTCAATGTGACATATGCTTCCTTACATATCTTTTACACTTACTTATAAAACCCTCCACAAAGACTTACTTATACGTGGGAAGATTTCCAAATTTGATAAGTTTACTGCCATTCTCTACTTCTCCCTCCTCACTGTGGTGAACATACTTCTTCTTTTTCTTTTCTTTGCTGAATTTAGCAGGACTTCTCCTTCTAGAAAAATTAAAATAAAGCACAAAATCATTTTGGCCATTATCACACAATCCAAAATTATAACCATGCTGAGATAAAAAACACTTTTGAAAAGATTTTGGGGAAAAGGAGAAAATGCTTGCAATTTGCATTTTCTCCTTTTCCTACAATGTTTTCTACGACTTAAATGAAAATTCCATCATTTCAGTCCAATGGAATTTGACATATACACATTCTTGCAACGTAAGCAAGGTCTAAAATCATGTCATCTGGTAAACAGTTAGTGCCATTAACATGCATTTCAACCCTTTACCACACAATCACGACTTTTAACGACCCTGAGAAAGAAGCCTTCTGAAAACATTGTGGAAAAAGGAGAAAATGCTGGTAACCAGCATTTTCTCCTTTTTCCACAATGTTTTCTTTCCTTCACAAAAGAGATTTCAAATTTTCTGTCACTTTTATTTTGTCGTCTGCAAGTGCTTTGAATTTGGACCAGTCTAAAATTTTGTCGTTTGCTAAAGAGTTGAGGATAAAGAGAACCGATATGAGTTGGGGTTATTTTTATAAGGTTGATTTTTATAAGATTATTTCTACATTAAAATCCATCTTTTCTCCAAATAAGGCCTGTCCTACAACACAAAATATCATTACACAATTAGTTTATTGAATAATAAATATAATTATACTGTAAAGAAAATTCTCGTGATCTGATTGGGTAACATGCCGTGAACATACATATCATGTTCCCTGGCAAATACCAGATAAGGCCAGATTCCCTTTTGAGTACCCCGTAAACATCACTACATGTGCAACACAACATCTGAAATGGCGTCGTCCATCGATCACCAGACTGCACATTTATGCACCAAACTGCACGTTTTAGTGAAATCAGTTTCCAGTGACAACAGTTTTCACTGAATTGGGGCACTCAGAAGGGAATTTCTATTTCGTCAGCATACTCGATTCGTGAGATTATAATACAGGAAAATTTCGATTAACGTGCTTTGAAAGGGTAAAACTTTGCAGTATAATAAATTCGTTGTACGATCAGGTGGCATGGGACTTGGAAACTTGTTCACAGCTGTAGTTAATCATGTTGCCCAAAGCCGAACAGGTGGCAGGGGACTTGGAAACTTGTTCATGGCTGTGGTGAATCATGTCGCCCCGAGCCTTCGACTCGGGGCGACATGATTAACCACAGCCGTGAACAAGTTTCCAGGTCCCCTGCCACCTGACCATACAACTAATACAGTACAGATGCAGCCTTATTCATCAGCCTGACCATGTATCCTTACCAAGCTGAGCTCCATAGCTCAGCCGGTAGCATACAAAACCTGAGAACAAGGGAAGGCTGGTATGAGTCCCAGCTTGTCCTATTCTATTCCGAGGTCTGATGACAGTCATGGTGACAGGAGCCATTTCTCCCTCACCACTAACCACTGTTCTGTGAATGGTTATGTGGCATAGCAGCCTGAGGCTTGGACAGAATATTGTGCAGAGTACTAGTGAAAGAGATTCCAGGAAAGGATGGATAGGTGCACTAACAGCTGCAACATAACTGAAATAATGTTAAACAAGAGGACCATGATGGTCCTATATTGCTCACCTGAGTACTAAGCTGTAAAATCAAACTTGTGACCCCCGGGCAGGGCCAATTTTGACCCCAGGGGCATCCTAAGAAAAAGACTTGCTAGAGGTACACTGGGAGATGCTACTTACAAAATATCAAAGCTCTATACCTTCTAGTTTCAGAGAAGTAGAATTTTAAAGTTTTCCTTCTTTGTTCGTATGTTTTGAACTTGTGACCCCTGGGCAGGGCAAGTTTAGACCCAAGGGGCATCATATGAAGAAACTTTGTAGAAGTCCACTAAAAGATGCTATGTACCAAATATCAAAACTCTACGCCTTCTAGTTTCAGAGAAGAATAATATTGACATTTTCCTTCTATGTTCCTATGTTTCGAACTTGTGACTCATGGGGCAGGGCCAGGGGCATCATATGAACAAACATTGTAGAAGTCCACAAGGAGATCCTGCTTACCAAATATAAAAGCTCTACATATTCTAGTTTCAGAGAAGAAAAATTTTCATTTTTTCCTTCTTTATTTCTATGTATTAAACTTGTGACCCCGGGGTGGGGCCAGTTTTGACCCCAGGGACATTATATGAACAATCTTGGTAGAGACCCACAAGGAGATGCTACATACCAAATATCAAAGTCCTGCACCTTCTAGTTTCAGAGAAGTATAATTTTAAAGTTTTCTTTCTTTGTTCCTATGTTTCAAAATTGTGACCCCCGGGGCAGGGCCAGTTTTGACCCCAGGGACATCATATGAACAATCTTGGTACAAGTCCACTAGGAGATGCTACATACCAAATATCAAAGCTCTGCACCATCTAGTTTCAGAGAAGTAGAATTTTAAAGTTTTCCTCATTTGTTCCTATGTTTCAAAATTGTGACCCCCGGAGTGGGGCCAGTTTTGACCCCAGGGACATCATATGAACAATCTTGGTAGAGGTCCACTAGGAGAGGCTACACACCAAATATCAAAGCTCTACGCCTTCTAGTTTCAGAGAAGAAGAATTTCAAAGTTTTCCTTCTGTGTTCCTATGTTTCAAACTTGTGACCCCCGGGGCGGGGCCAGTTTTGACCCCAGGGACATCATGTGGACAATCTTGGTAGAGGTCCACTAGGAGATGCTACATACCAAATATCAAAGCCCTGCACCTTCTAGTTTCAGAGAAGAAGATTTTTAAAGTTTTCCTTATTTGTTCCTATGTTTCAGAATTGTGACCTCCGGGGCTGGCCCATTTTGACCCCAGGGACATCATATGAACAATCTTGGTAGAAGTCCACTAGGATATGTTACATACCAAATATCAAAGCTCTGCACCTTCTAGTTTCAGAGAAGTATAATTTTAAAGTTTTCCTTCTTTGTTCCTATGTTTCAAAATTGTGACCCCCGGGACCGGGCCAGTTTGACCCCAGGGACATCATATGAACAAACTTGGTACAAGTCCACTAGGAAATGCTACATACCAAATATCAAAGCCCTGCACCTTCTAGTTTCAGAGAAGAAGATTTTCAAAGTTTTCCTTTTTTGTTCCTATGTTTCAAACTTGTGACCCCCGGGGCGGGGCCAGTTTTGACCCCAGGGACATCACATGAATAATCTTGGTAGAGGTCCATTAGGAGATGCTACATACCAAATATCAAAGCTCTACGCCTTCTAGTTTCAGAGAAGAAGATTTTTAAAGATTTTGCTATTTTTTTTCCTTTTGGTTGCCATGGCAACCAGAATTATGGGTGGAATTCAATCTCTTGAACAACTTTAGTAGAGCTTCACCCAAGGAACATCCCTGCCAAGTTTCATATAGATTGGCCCAGTGGTTTAGGAGGAGAAGATGTTTAAAGAAATTCTGGACGACGGACGACGCATGACGGACATTGGGCGATCACAAAAGCTCACCATGAGCACTTCGTGCTCAGGTGCTAAAAAAGGTGCTTAACTCTTTACCACACGGGAAAATTTTAGACTGGTCCAAATTGTAAGCATTTGCAGACGACAAAATAAAGGTGACTGAAAAATTGAAATTGTTCTGGGAAGGGTAGAAAACACTGTGGGAAAAGGAGAAAATGCTGGTTACTAGCATTTTCTCCTTTTCCCACAGTGTTTTCCAAAGGCTTCTTCCCCAGGGGCGTCAAAAGTAGGGATTGTGTGGTAATGGGTTAACACGGATCGATCCATCCATCGAGCAATCGATCAATCAATCCACCAATCAATATCCTTACCTATAGCACATAAATGAGAAAAGAAGCAGTAGGGCCAATCCACCAATCACAGAAGCCAGAATTATCATCATCCATTTGGTGTTTAGAAGGCCTTTCTCAGTAGCTGTACAAGAAAGAAAATAATGTCTGAACATTTTCATTTTAGACACTTCTAAAACAAAAGCATTAGCAGACAACAAAATAAATGTGACTCAAGAATTTAAATTGTGTTCAAAGCCTTATTCTTCAGGATTATTAAAAGAAAGGAGTATGTGCTAAGGAATTAACTGTTTCACTAGACGAAAATTTCAGAATGATGAAGTCAACTGCACACTAGTACATTCCAAATGGGATCAGAATACATCTACAGCATCTTAACTCATTACCAGACGACAAAATTTTAGGTTTGTCCAAATCGAAAGCATTAGCAGACGACAAAAATAAAAGTGACTGAAAATTTAAAATCCGTTTTGTGAAGGGTAGAAAACATTGTGGAAAAAGGAGAAAATGCTGGTTACCAGCATTTTCTCCTTTTCCCATAATGTTTTCTAAAGCCTTCTTTCTCAGGGGCGTCAAAAGTAGGTTAACCAAAGGGTCATCTTACCTCTTTACCAAACGACAAAATTGTAGACAGATCCAAGTTGAAAGCACTTTCAGATGACAAAATGAATATAACTCAAAAATTGAAAATGGTTTCTGGCAGGGTAGAAAACATTGTGGAAAAAGGAGAAAATGCTGGTTACGGGCCCTGATTTCTTACCTTGAAGTACAGCTGAAGGTGAAAGGTCAGAGGGAACTGGGGTACCAGTCGTTAAGGAAACATCAAGGGGTACAACCCTTACAGGGTCTTCAGTTGTTGTAGTTGTTTTGGGTTTCGTTGTTGTAGCCAACATATCCAGGGTTAAAATGACCTTGGAAGTATTGACCTTTATAGAGCAGTCACCTGATCCCCAGCCATCATAACAGTAGCAGCTGTCTTCCTTAGTACAAATCTAGAATAAAAATAAAATACTGTGTGAATGAAGGAACTACATACTACAATGGACAAATGATACAATAAAAATATCACATGATGTAAAACAACAGCTTGGCATGCAGATACTAATGCTTGCCCACATATGCTTCATTTTTGATGAAAATTCCTAGTAAAAAAGGAGCAAAACTGTGTCAAAAATACTTCAATGGTTATCTGTTCTTGTTGTATGGCTTCTACTTTTAACTCTTTACCCAAAGACAAAATTTTGGACAAGTCGAAATTGAAAGTGTTTGCAGACGACATAATAAATGTGAATCAAAAATTGAATTATGAATTGGAAAGGATAGAAAACATTGTGGAAAAGGAGAAAATGCTGGTAACCAGCATTTTCTCCTTTTCCCACAATGTTTTCAAAGGCTTTTTTTCTCTTGGTCATTAAAAGTTGGAATTGAGTGGTAATGAAATAATATTTTGCAACTCATCCGAGTCCGATGTAAATACCTCAATAATAACAGCACAAAGTAGCAAGGTTCTGGCACAAAACAGACAACAAAAGCACTATGAAAACACCTAAATGTTTTCTTTGAAAACTGCCAATCTCAGTCAAGATACTGGGAGGAGACTCCTAGAGCTCACACAGTCTCACAAGTTTAAAATTTTAAAGTCTGGTTTAGGGTTAAAGAGAAACACTGTATCAGTAACAATAATTTCTTCATCTGTCGCAATGTCCTATACCAGCCTTCAGCTACGTACAGAGAAACAATCACGGCGAGGGATCACGTGACACAACAACAACAATGACCGATATTTGAAAAAATTCCCCAACTCCAGGTAAGAAAATCTTCAATAATTCCGTTAATACATGACCGATTGGAATTTGGTTTGAAGCAGAGAAGGCGGAAGGACTCCAGGGATTTGCTTGATGTGTTAGATTTTTTAAACAACACCTGATAAAAAAGTTATTGACGAGCAAACAAATTTTTTACCCTGGATAATTCGTTTGCTCGTCAATAACTTTTTTATCAGGTATTGTTTAAAAAATCTAACACATCAAGCAAATCCCTGGAGCAACCAGCTGCTTTCCTACATAACCAACTTAAAATGGTGGTCAGTGGTACGACAGGAAAGAATTCCGTCACAATAACCATCATCAATCCTCAGAAAGAAATTGCCCAAGCAAGGGATGAGAACAGCAATCACCCATTCTCAAGTCCTGTACGCTATCAACTGAGCTGGCTCTGCCTATAAACTTTTAAATCTTACCCCATTTCCTGAACAAGGTAAGCCGTCCTCACTCCCAGGACATATCAATGGAGGAAGTTTACTGATGGGCACACATTTCCTTTTCATACAGACAAAACCATCCCCACATTTGGTCCCGTCCAAGACAAGTCCGAGATTTGGGAGTTCAAGGGTCGAGGGTCCATGAACAGTTCTGAAATGGAGTAACTTACATTTTACAAATTAATTACAAGGTTTTAACCCATCTACCAAACAACAAAATTTTAGACTCGTCAAAACTGAAAGTATTTTGAAGATGACAAATCATATCTGGCTAAAAAATAGAAATTAGTCTCTGAAAGGCTAGAAAACATTGCGAGAAAAGGAGAAAATGCCGTTTACCAGCATCTTTTCCTTTTCCACAAGGTTTTTGAAAGGCTATTTTTCTTCAGGTAGTTAAAATTCATGATTGTGTGCTGAAGAATTTAGAAACTTGCAGACATAGTTTGAACAGGAGAAACTGCTATACAAGCTAGTGCTACTTTTTCAGCACTGTATTTTGTTTCATTCAAGTGAAAATTTTCTTTTTTTTCTTCAAATTCTTCCTCAACACTGATTGCACTGATCAGGGCTTTGAACCTAAACAGCTGGTTAGCTAAAGGATAAGCTCCTCAAAGACTTATTGCATGACTGCATGGTGTTTAATGCCGTTTTCAACATTGCTTCAGTTATATGGCCAGAACACAAATTCATTCTAGAGCGTACGCAAGGTAAAAGTTGATGACGGACCACGGACACAGCACTATCACAATAGCTCAGTCTGAGCACTTCGTGCTCAGGTGAGCTAATAAAATACACAATTAGTCAAATGACTTATAATATTCAACAATCAAGATAACTTACTTGCATTCAAATTCTTTTCCATTAGAGGAGAATGTGGTTTTGGAGCAGTCTTTATCTGGCCCAAAAAAGGGCTGTTTGTTGCCTCCAGAGCAGTGAATCAGTCCACATTGTACATCACTAGGAAGAAATATCACAATACAATTTTAAATTTGATTTCTAGACATATAAAATCAAGTAAATATGTTATTTACCTTTTACATAATAATTATCACAATTCCTTGTTTAAAGACCCTGCAGATGAAGGCTTCTGAAAAACTCTGAGGGAAAAAGAGAAAATGGTAACAACTACCATTTTCTCCTTTTCCCATATTGTTTTCGACCCTATCATAGACAGAAATCATCATTAAGCTATACTGTATTTGTTTTGTACAAATGCTTTCAGTTTGGATTAATAGACCCTTTACTTTTATCTTAACTCTTTACCAAACGAGAAAATTTTAGACGAGTCCAAATTTGAAGCATTTGCAGACGACAAAATAAATGTGAATCAAAAAATTTAAATTTTCTTTGGGAAGGGTAGAAAACATTGTGGGAAACGGAGAAAATGCTGGTTACCAGCATTTTCTCCCTTTCCCACAACGTTTTCAAAAGGCTTCTTTTTCAGGTTCATCAAGAGTAGGGATTGTGCGGTAATGAGATAGCAGATATGATCCTGATGGATAAAAATAGACAAACCATGTCAAAAAATAGAAATATCGTAGCTTGCCATTCCTATCTTTCTGAACAGTTTCCGAACTGTTGAAACGAGACATCTATTTTTTCCTACCTATGTTTGTCCTTAGTGTTATTCATACACATACTTAACTCTTTACCAAACAACAAATGTTTGACTGGTCCAAACTGATAGTTTTTGCAGACGACAAAATGAAGGTGACTCAAAAATTGAAACTTGATTTGGGAAGGCTAGAAAACATTGTGGAAAAAGGAGAAAATGCTGGTTACCAGCATTTTCTCCTTTTCCTACAATGTTTTCAAAATCTTTCCTTCTCAGGGTTTTTAAAAGTCGGATTGTGTGGTAAAGACTTAATCTTGGCAGGTCTATGACCTGGAACTATTTTATAGCAGACAAATACAAATACACACCAGCATCTTGTCACTGAAGCAGCTCAATCAGAGAAAGGCAATGATTTTCAACACAAAAATCACCAGTGACCTTGACCTTCGACCCATGTGACCCAAAAACAATTATTATAAGATACCTCCTTGGGTCATTAGCAACATTTGTATAAAGTTTCAAGGTAACAAGTCATAACAGCTATTGATTTACAGCATGAAAACAATTTTCAAACAAAGTTCACAATATGGATCTGACCTTTGACACATATGACCCAACAACAACACGGCACCTCCTTGGTTCATGAGGAAAAGTTTCATGGGCCTAGGTCAACAGGCTTTTAATCCTTTCTCGAACAATCCCAGGTTTTCACGACCATACAAAAGAAGCCTTTCAAAAACATTGTGGGAAAGGGAGAAAATGCTGGTAACCAGCATTTTCTCCTTTTCCCACAATGTTTTCTACCCTTCCCTAAACATTTTTCAGTTTTTGAGTACCATAACTTTTATTGTCTGCAAGTGCTTTCAATTTGGATAAGTTTAAAATTTTGTCGTATGGTAAAGAGTTAAGTCAGAGCATGGTAATGAAAAAGTCTACAGATGGACCAGACTGACAGACAGATGGACAGACAGACATGGCCAAGTCAGTATATCCCCTCTACTTCGTGGGTGAGGGTATTAACCCATCACCACACAATCCCTACTTTTGATGCCCCTGCAGAAGAAGCCTTTTGAAAACACTGTAGGAAAAGGAGAAAATGCTGGTAACCAGCATTTTCTCCTTTTCCCACAGTGTTTTCTACCCTTCCCAGAATAAATTTCAATTTTTCAGTCACCTTTATTTTGTCTTCTGCAAATGCTTTCAATTTGAACCAGTCTAAAATTTTGTCGTTTGGTAATGAGTTAAAATAGTCTTTACAGTAATGCAAAGTAATTCATACTCAGGGAGACATTCTGCATAAGAGTTGGTTTTCTCGTCTTTTCCACAATGTCCATTAAAGTTGCCGGTTGGATTGAACCTCTCAAAACACTGGATATCAGCTCTCTCAGCATCTGTAACAAAACAAGGAAATATATATTTTTGTTTTGTAAAAAAATGGCCATAAAGATTTAACTCTTTACCACACAAGAAAATTTTAGACTGGTCCAAAGTTAAAGCATTTGTAGACAACAAAATAAAGGCGACTCAAAAATTGTATTTGTTCTGGAAAGGGTAGAAAACGCTGCGGGAAAAGGAGAAAATGCTGGTTACCAGCATTTTCTCCTTTTCACACAGCGTTTTCAAAAGGCTACTTTCTCAGGGTTTTCAAAAGTAGGGATTGTGTGGTAATGGGTTAATTTTTAGCCTAGAAAAAGGGGTGCAAGAAATTTATCATCACTGTAAATAAAAGGGCATAAACATTTGAAGAAAGGTATTGCTATTCAGCTTAACTGTAAAAGTTTGAAAAAGTGGGAAGAGATAAACTGATAAAGAAAGAAGTAGGCATAAATTTACAGATTTAAAGAAAAGTAGTTGACGAAAGTAGGCATAAAGATACTGACAAAAGCAGGCATAGATGTACAGCTGTTCAGAAAAGTAGGCATAGATATACAGGACTGATACTGAGAAAGTATGCATGAATGCACAGATGTCTAGAAAAGAAGGCATAGATGTACAGATGTTGAGAAAAGTAAGTATAGACGTACAGGTGCTGAGAAAAGAAGGCATAGATGTACAGATGTTAAGGAAAGAAGGCATAGATGTAAAGATGCTGAGAAAAGTAGGCATAGATGTGCAGATGTTGGGAAAAGTAGGCATAGATGTACAGATGTTGAGAAAAGTAAGCATAGATGTTCAAGTGTTGGAAAAGAAGGAATATATGTACAGATGTTGAGAAACTAGGCACAGATGTACAGATGTTGAGAAAAGAAGGAATAAATGTACAGATGTTGAGAAAACTAGGCATAGATATACAGATGTTGAGAAAAGAAGGCATAGATGTACAGATGGTGAAAAAAGTAGGCATAGATGTACAGATGTTGAGGAAAGAAGGAATAGATGTACAGATGTTGAGAAAAGAAGGCATACATGTACAGATGTTAAGAAAAATAGGCATAGATGTACAGATGTTGAGAAAAGAAGGCATAGATGTACAGATGATGAAAAAAGAAGGCATAGATGTACAGAATGTTGAGAAAAGAAGGCATAGATATACAGATGTGGAGCAGGTTTAAAGATATTGAGAAAAATAGGGCATACAGATGTTGATAAATGTGGGCATAGATATGGAGATTTTTTTCTTAATCACAAATCATTGCATTGTGGAAAATGGAAATACTGGTTATTCTCTAAGTGAACCAAGATTAATCTATGATACAGAATTTGGCTTTAATAGTAGCATATAATCCTTAAAACCATCATCTATACATCTTATTAAAAACTTTCTTCCATGAAATTTCCCATACCTTCACCCCATATGTGCTGGCACTGCTGATCCAGGGTTGGACATATTCCTCCCATACAGTAACCAGTATCATTGTTACAGGAATGGCCGTCTTTAGCATAGTTGTTTGGTGGACACTGAAATACAAAATATTATTGTAGTAGAAGTTTTCATTGTTCAACATTGTAATTATAGTTGTTTTTCAACATTGTCATTAAAGTTCTACTTTCCAACATTATAATAAAAGTTTTGTTTTTTAACACTGTGATAAAAGTTGTTGTTTTTTTCATGAATGTGGTAAAAATTTTGTTGATCAACATGTAATAAAAGTTTCGTTTTTCAACAGTGTATTGTTATAAGTTTTGTTTCCCAACATTGTAGTAAGTTTTGTTTTTCAAAATTGTGATAAAAGTTTTGTTTTCAAGTAAGATGAAGTCATAGCTGTAGCAGCAATTTAGAATGCTTGTTTTACAGGTCTACTCAATCCTATCTCGTATTCTTTACTGAAATTACAAGACAGTGGTAATGGCAGCTGACCTCCACAATAACTCTTTGTAAAGGCAGACATCATAGAATTTGTATAGCCCTTTCCCAAACAATCCCTGGTTTTTACGGGTCTGGAATAGAAGCCTTTTAAAAACCTTGTGGGAAAAGGAGAAAATGCTGGTAACCAGCATTTTCTCCTTTTCCCACAATGTTTTCTACCCTATCATATAGAAAAATAATCTTTTTAGCAACTCTTAATTTGTCATCTGCAAAATGCTTTGAATTTGGTCTGGTCCAAAATTTGCCGTTTGGGAAAGGGATAGTCTCGTTGGCAAAAACACAAATTGCTCATTTAAAGTAATTTGCCCTTTGCTACAATAGTTTCAAAAGTTGTTTGTGTCAGACATGACAGAATTCATCATATGAAAAATAAAATAATAAGTAGGATTATCCATACTAGACAAAAAAAAAAACATCATACAAACCTCAGACATTATACCCCCTTCCCTCCATTTCCCTCCTCTGAAACTAAAAACACAAACACGAAATCTCTTATTACAGTATAAAAACAGTAAATAAAGTAAATACCTGACCGCTGTCTCCTGTACAAAACTCAGGAACATCACAATCTGTAGATTTGGCTCTGCACATATACTCTGATGACAAATACTACAATAGAAGAATGGAAAGGTGTGCTTCATTATTCTTTAGACTAAAAGTTTTCAACTTCAGTTGACTCTTTATCAAAAATCACATTTTGAACTCAACCAAACTGAAAGCTTTTGCAGATGGCAAATGCATTTCAAATTATGATTTTGTTAACTTTGATAGGGTTGAAAACATTTTGGGAAAAGAAGAAAATGACAGTAACCTTCATTTTCTCCTTTAGCCTCATTGTTTTCATAAGCCTTCTCTTTCAAGGTCCTTTAAATTGAGAATTGAGTAAAAGGTTAAGGTTGAAAAAATTACTAAACAAATAGGACTGTGTGTACACTTTAACCCTTTCCCAAGCAAGCCCTTGTTTTTACGTGTCTGCAGTACAAGTCTTTTGAAAACACTGTGGGAAAAGGAGAAATTGCTCGTAACGAGCAGTTTCTCCTTTTCCCACAGTGTTTTCTATCCATTTAGAGAACTTTCTACCATTTTTATTCAATTTGAAATTGTCATCTGCAAACTCATTGAGTTTGGAAGAGTCTAAAATTTATCGTTTGGGAAAGGGTTAAAGAAACAGTTTGTGAAAACCTTATAAGAAATATAGATACAGAAAGATGTATTTCTTATGTAAAGGCTTCAGGAAAATGGAATCCTGTTCTGCGATTTGTGTCTTTCTCACACAAATTTTTAAGGCTGTTAAATGTTGATTCATAATAAAAGATTGTGAGGAGTTATACGATAATAGTGTACCAACTCAGTGTTTGCTTTTCGAAAAGAATTTACACATTTTCATAAGATTATAAACTTGCCCTCCAACTGCTACTAATTGAAGGAAGTATCAATAAGTGCATTGGTTACATCAGTAGGACTTAAAAGCAGTTGAAAATGGCTCAACAAACCAAGCAAAGACACAAATCATGAAACATTGTCAAAAAATACTGAAAATAATATAATTCTTGTATGAAAATACAACTAAAACACAAAGAGGTCAACTTTTAAATGCATGCTATATATTGCAGGTTTAAAACTTTCTACTTACTGTGCAGTTATGACAACATTCCCCAGTCCTACAGTCAGCCCAGTACTTCAATAAACAAGTGTTTGCATCACAACATGGGTCAGTTTTAGCACAGTCCTGCAATGAGTAAAAAGATATTAACTAGAGTTTGAAGTATTTATAGATGACAAACATAATGTGGTCCAAATGATCATCTAATTTTCAAAAGGGTAGAAAAAATTGTGGGAAACGGGGAAAATGCTGGTTACCAGTAGATATACTTTCTCCTCTTCCCACAATTTTTAAAAAGCTTCATTCGCAAGGGTCGTTAAAACTGGAGATTGTGTAATGATCAATTTTACCCACATGCTCTATGAAAAAAGGGTTTAATGCATCTGTAAAAAGTATCACAATTTAATTTGTTGATAAACAAACTGGATTTTATGGATCCATTGTTATGTGTTGTCTTGCTTGGTACAATGCATTAACGTTTTACCAGACGACAAAGTTTTAGCCTTGGCCGGATTAAAAGCATTTGCAGACAACAATTTCAGTGTGGCTCAAATGGTGTAATTTTTCTTTGATAGGGTAGAAAATACTGGTTACCAGCATTTTCTCCTTTTACCACAATGTTTTCAAAAAGCTTCTTCCTCCTAGGCATTAAAAGTTGTCATTGTGTGGTACAGGGTTAAAAAACCACATTTAGAACCTCTTTTGCCAGAGTGCAGGTTTTATCTATTTTGCTGATTTAACCCATTACCACACAATCCCTACTTTCGACAACCCTGAGAAAGAAGCCTTTAGAAAACACCGTGGGAAAATGAGAAAATGTTGGTAACCAGAACTTTCTCCTTTTCCCACAATATTTTCTACCCTATCGAAGTCAGAAATTACCTTATTACCAAGATTCAATTTGTTGTCTGCAGATGCTTTGAATTTAGACCAGTCTAAAATTTTGTCATTTGGTAAAGAGTTAAGTAATAACTGTGCAGATATAATTTTTAAAGCCTGGACAGTTGAAAGTTGGGAAACTATGGTGGGACAAAGAGCAATGGTTAGTATGAAGCAAGTGATACTTTATTTCTGGTTTTTACTCTGATCTTCCTTTAACCAGAAGCTTTCAAAACAGTGGTGGAAAAAAGTCTGTATGTAACATTACCCTTTGGCACACATGTGCATATTTCTGTGACCTTATAAAGAAGACCTTTCCCAAAATAGTTGTTGGAGAAGTACAGAAGTGAGCTTTATGCGGGTGCCAATGCTTGACTGCAGCTGTTGTTTTCAGAAATAGATTAATTTGCAGTGAAAATTATACCTCTCAAAAAATGGCCATAACAGTGTCAAAACTATTTTTGCTTTACCTACCATATCACTAAAATGACAAAATTTTGGAGAACTCTTTACCATTTTAGACTTATCCAAATTGAAAGCATGTGCAGGCGACAACTTAAATGTGACCTGAAAACTGAAATTTGTATTGGGAAGGGTAGAAAATATTGAGGGAAAATGAGAAAATGCTGACTTACCAGCATTTTCTCCTTTCCCAACAATGTTTTTAAAAGGTCTCTTTCTCAGGGTCATTAAAAGTCAGAATTGTGAGGTAAAGAGTTAACCCTTTACCCTATAAGGTATTTCTATGGTATCTCTAATTGACCCTAAATAACAGCAAGGATGAAGCCAATCCTTATGCATATATGAGACCTTTTGATAGCATAGAAAACTTTGTGACAAAAGGTGTAATTGCTCATCACGAGCAATTTCACCTTTTGCCACAATGTTTTCCAAAGGCTTGAACAAGCAATGCATAGAAATGAGTATCTATGGAGTAACGAGTTAATCAAAATTCAAAGCAGATTGTGGACAACCAATCAAGTGTGACTCGAATGATTAGATTTGTACAGATGAAAAACATTTCTGGAACAGGAGAAATTGCCAGTAACAGGCATCTTCTCCTTTTTCCATAATGTTTGTAAAAAAGTTCCATTCCCCAATTCCTCTAAAACACAGGATTGTTTGGTAAAGGATTAAAAAGGTCAGATTAGATCATTTGGATTTTTACACTTACCTCTGGAGACCCACAATCACATTCCTCCCCCCTCTCCACCTGCTTGTTACCACAAACCTGAGGAAATGTAGGCTGAAATTCAGACAAAAAAAGGTATTACTTTTAGGCTGTTTGATTCTTTTCTTATTAACTCTTTACCACACCAGAAAATCTTTGACTTGTCCATTTTGAAAACATCTGCAAAGAACTATTTGGTTGAGGCTTAACTCTTTCCCAAACAATCCCTGGTTTTTACAGCCCCAGATGAAAAAAAAACCCTTTGAAAACATTGTGGGAAAAGGAGAAAATGCTGGTAACCAGCATTTCCACCTTTTCCCACAATGTTTCCTGCACTGCTGGAAACAAATTTCAATTTTTGAGTTATGTTTATTTTGCCATCTGCATGTGCTTTCAATTTAGGCCAGTGTAAAATTTTGCAGTTTGGTAAAGAGTTAAGTAAAGGAATTTGTCTTTGAAAGGGTAGCAAATATTGTGTGAAAAGGAGAAAATGCTGGTTACCACAATGAAAAAGGAGAAAGACGCCTTTTGAAAACATTCTAGGAAAATAAGAAAATGCTGGTAAAGAGCATTTTCTCCTTTTCCCACAATGTTTTCTACTCTTCCCAAGAAAATTTCAATTTTTGAGCCATACTTGTGTTGTCGTCTCCAAATACTTTCAATTTGGACTAGTCTACAATTTTGTCGTTGGGTAAAGAGATAACAATGATAGACCATAACTTACCTGAGGATTTTCTGAGAGACAAGCTGCTATCCCAAGATTCAAAGACACATCCCAATCTGACACACTACATGTTGAAAACATTCTGGAATGCTTTTCTGGAGTGGCCCTGTAATTAGCATGTTAAGCATAATTAGCATAATGTTTTAATGTTCATCCAATTACTAAACACATATTTGCACCAAAAAATTCTATGATGGCTTTATAGTAAAGCAGCAAAATACTGGGAACAACATTGTGCTTGTAAAAAGAAACCCCAGGAAAGCATTAAAAGGTCCATAGGCCACTGGCAATGTAACCTAAATAATGTTGTAAATGGCCATAAAGACAATTAATCAACCATAAATCAATCCCCCAGGGTTTACACAGGATTGTGTAGTAAAGGGTGACAGCATGAATTTTGCACATACATATTGTATCCAATCTAAAATGGAAATAAATGTTAAACCTTGAAAACATTGTAGGAAAAGGAGAAAGTGCTGGTAACAAGCATTTTCTCATTTTTCCACATTGTTTTCTACCCTGTCAAAGTAAAATTGCACCATTTAACCCATTACCACACAATCCCTACTTTTGACGACCCTGAGAAAGAAGCCCTTAGAAAACATTGTGAGAAAAGGAGAAAATGCTGGTAACCAGCATTTTCTCCTTTTCCCACAATGTTTTCTACCTTCACAAAACAAATTTGAAATCTTCAGTCACTTTTATTTAATCATCTGGCAGACTCTGCTATTGCTTTCGGTTTGAACAAACCTAAAATTTTGTTGTTTGGCAATGAGTTAAACCACACTGAAATTGTTGTCTGCAAATGCTTTCAACTTGGAAAGGCTAACACTTTATCATCTGGTAAGCGGTTAATAAAAAGTATACTTACAGAACTTCAGTAGACATGATGCATCCATATTCATCGTCACACTGACACCCACCTGGTAGAGTAGAAAAAAATAAAAACTTGACTATTTTGACTACCAATCAACAATCTTTGCCCTTTTATACAAAAATGGTCAAACTTCTTATTTGAATAAAAAGATCAATTTTTTAACTACATATTCTTATAATGAAGGCATCAGACAGTTCTGAAAACTGAAGGGCAAAACTGTAAAATATAGACTGACAATTTCCTGTTATAAAAGGAGAGATGCTTACTAAAATTGTTACAGTATCATGTCCAAATTTTGAAAAGCCCACCCAGGTGGCTCAGTGGTGAGCATGTCAGATTCATAACCTGGTGGTTGTGAGTTCGATACCCAGTTCAGGTGAACTTTCTTTCTGGCATATTTTTCAACTCTCACCTCTGCTGAAGCCCGTGAGAAAAGTAGTCAGTGGCTTTGGAAAGAAAGTTGTGTTAGTACTGACAAAGCCAGGAAACACATGTGCATCACTGACCACCATAATATGACCTTAGCTGTTAAAGTGGCGTTAAACCACAATACAACCAACTACAACCAACCAAATTTTGAAAAATCTTTCCTACATCTTAATGTTGTGGATTACAGACAAGCAGAGCCGTCATTGCATTACCTTTACAGTGTATATCAGAAATCATCCTAAATCCTATCTTTGAAACATCATATCTTGCATTGAAAAAATGAGTCTATCAACATATAATGTTGATAAACTTTTACTTCAAAAACAGAGAAAATGATGAATATCAAAGATTATAAAAAAATACAGACAAGCAACTTTTTAGCTTTTCCATGTGTACAAAACCACTTTTCTGCTTGCAGATAGGAAAAAGAGAAAACATTAAAAGATACCAGAACCACAATGTTGAAAAGAACAAACAATGAAAAAAACAAAATGTGCCAGTACTAAATCTGTACAACAAAATTGACTATTCTGCTGATTTTGATTGACAGGTCTACCAATGTCTTATTGGGCTATAAAAACGCAGCACTGGGTATAATGGAAACAAAAAAGTCTGACAAAATTTCTTGTTAGCTTGACAGGCTTGACAACCAATATAGCGCGATACTAAGGGAGGCGTGCCAAACTCGTGTTTACAGAAAGGTCAACTAAATGTATAAACTACCGCGAGGACAGAAACTTTTAAAAAACATAGTGGGAAAAGCCTGAAATACTGGTAACCAGCACTTTTTCCTTTTCTACACTTTTTATTACTCTTTTAACGACAATTCCCATCATTTGCATATCATTCAGTTTGTAGTCTGTTAATGCTTTTAATTCAAACCAGACTAAAATTTTGTTGTTTTGTACAATGCAATCTTTATTAAACCACCCCAAAGAAAGAAACTTTTAAAAAACATAGTAGGAAAAGCCTGAAATACTGGTAAGCAGCATTTTTTTTCCTTTTTCCTTTTCTACATTTTTTATTACTCTTTTATCATTTACATATCATTCAGTTTGTAGTCTGCTAATGCTTTTAACCCATTACCAAACGACAATATTTTAAACTGGTCCAAATTGAAAGCATTTGTAGACGACAAAATCAAAGTGACTGAAAATTTGAAATTTGTTTGTGAAGGGTAGAAAACATTGTGGGAAAGGGAAAAAATGCTGGTTACCAGCATTATCTCCTTTTCCCACAATGTTTTCTAAAGGCTTCTCTCCCAGGGTCGTCAAAAGTAGAGATTGTTTGGTAATGAGTTAAAAGACAAAATTTCATACTTGTCCAAATAGAGACCATTTTGCAGATTGCAAATTAAATTTGCTTCCAGATTGGCATTTATTTTTGAAAGCTTAAAAAACATTACACAGAAAAAAGGAGAAAATGCTGATTGCCAGTGTTTTCTGCATTTCCATCAATGTTTTCAAAAGGTGTCTTTCAGCCCCCCCCCTATAGAATTATTAAAACAATTGTGTTGTAAAGAATTCATTGAAAGAGTGGATATGTTCAGAGGTAAGAATGTAAAGGAGACAGAGAGACTGCCAATCGATTGTAGTGATCTAAAAGGAGAAGAAGCTGATTACCAGCATTTTCTTTTTTTTCCCAAAAGGTTTTCAAAATGCATCTTCCTGCAGGACCATTAACCCATTACCACACAATCCCTACTTTTGACGCCTCTGAGAAAGAAGCCTTTTGAAAACACTGCAGGAAAAGGAGAAAATGCTGGTAACCAGCATTTTCTCCTTTTCCCACAGTGTTTTCTACCCTTCCCAGAACAAATTCCAATTTTTAAGTCACCTCTATTTTGTCGTCTGCAAATGCTTTCAATTTGAACCAGTCTAAAATTTTGTCTTGCGGTAAAGAGTTAAGAAAGTTGACAGTATAGTAAAAAGGTTAACATGAAACAGTTGATATTTCAAAGAGGCAAGAATCAAGTGGAGACAGAGTGTCTGCCAATCGATTGTAGTGATCTAAAACACAGGGTAAAATAGCCATTAGGGACCAATCAATAAGGCCGCACTCATGTCATACCATCATTAACCTTTTATCAAACAATCCAAAGATTTCATGACCCTATAGAAAAAGACTTTAGAAAACATTGTGGAAAGAAGGAGAAAATGCTGGTAGTCAGCATTTTCTCCTTTTTTCCACAATGTTTTTGACTCTTCCAAACAGAAAATCCTGTCGTGCCATATTTCACTTTGGTGTCTGAAAATGCTTTCAGTTTAGAGAAGACAAACTTTATGTCATCGGCGACTTATTTTGGACTGATCCAAAGTCAAGCCAGTTGCAGACCACAATTTACATGGGACTCGAGTAATGCAATTTGTTCTCAACACGCCAGAAAAGATAGTGGGAAAAAAAGACAAAATAATGGTAATTTTCTCCATTTCCCACTATGTTTTCAAAAGCCTTCTTTGTAAGGGTTATTAAAACTATGGATTGTGTAGTAAAGAATTAACTCTCTTCTCTGACCTATTTGCTCTACAAGACACTTTCTCTCAAAATGATTAAGTAATAAGCAATATCAATAAGCATTAACAGAAAAGAAAAATCCTTTACTTTAAAAATTCATTTAAAATGTTATCCTCTTTCACAAATTCTACAGAAACAGCTTGATTAGTGTCCTTTTTAGTAAGGATTTTCACTATTAAAACAAATACCCATAAACAGACTTACATCTTATGTCATTTTAGTTTCATATTTTTTAGTGACAGTAAGACAAAAATACTTGGTTAGGCTGAAAAAAGACTTTCTTTTGACTTTCCTCATACTGTATGCATTCAACAAATTTTCATGCAATATAAAACCCATCCAAAACAAAACATATCAACACTTTTCTCTGGCACTAGAGAGAAAAGTGTTAATTCAAGAATTGCATGTCAACCATCAATTCAGTTACCCTATAATACCTGATGTGATTTCAAAATGATAGCCTTTATGATGTTTAATTCCTGTGAGCCAGGTCCTATCCTTTAGATATAAAATTACTTTATATTGTCACATAAAAAGAGATAGATAGTGGGTGTTGAAAATTTTTCACAACAGAATCAAGCCACAACGCATATAAAATGATACCTATATGATACAGATTTCTCCAGTGTGCTGCATGCATAGAAAAATATTAGGAAATCCAAATAAGAAGAATATGTTTAAGAATTCTAATCCCACCAACCTACAAGTTTTTCTTTAACCCATTACCACACAATCCCAACTTTTGACGCCCCTGAGAAAGAAGCCTTTAGAAAACATTGTGGAAATAGGAGAAAATGCTGGTAACCAGCATTTTCTCCTTTTTCCACAATGTTTTCTACCCTTTCCAAATCAAATTTCGATTCTTCCGTCACATTTATTTTGTCGTCTGCAAATGCTTTCAATTTGAACCAGTCTACATTTTGTTGTGTGGTAAAGTGCTAATCATCTTTCCACATACAAAGGTGGCAAGTTTAAATCTAGTTATACAACTTGTTTTTCTGCCATCAGAAAACTTTGACAGACAGTACTTAGCCCTTTCCTAAACGAGCCCTGGTTTTTACGTGTCTGCAGTAAAAGTCTTTTGAAAACACTATGGGAAAAGAAAAAATTGCTCATAACGAACAATTTCTCCTTTTCCCACAGTGTTTTCTACCCTTTTTGAGAACTTTCGGCCATTTTCTCCAAATCTAAAAATTGTCGTCTGCAAACTCTTTTGGTTTGGAAGAGTAAAAAATTTGTCGTTTGGGAAAGGGTTAACTCTTTAACAAACAACAAAATTTTAGACTTGTCCAATTGAAAGGATTTGCAGACTACAAATTTAATGTGGCTCAACAACTAAATTTTGCCTTTAAAACAATGTAGGAGAAGGAGAAAATGCTGCTTATTAGCACTTTCTGCTTTTTCCACATTGTTTTCCAACAGCCTTTTTATAGAGGTTCTGTGTAGTTTGATCTTGATCAACCTATTCTACAAAACAAACAAATAAGCCAAATATAATAACTGAATGTCTCACACAATATCAGAGAGTGCCAGTCTGATCCACTGTAGGCAAAACATTCTATAAGAACTAAATGTTGCAAAGGAAAGATTTGGTTTCACTTTCTAACAACTCATCAGACAATGCATGTTTTTTGTAGTCTGATCTTAACCCTTCACCAAGCAATCCCTTTACTTAACTCCTTACCACACGAGAAACTTTTAGACTGGTCCAAATTGAAAGCTTTCGCAGATGACAAAATAAAGGTGACTGAAAAATTGAAAATTGTTCTGAGAAGGGTAGAAAACACTGTGGGAAAAGGAGAAAATGGCGGTCACCAGCATTTTCTCCTTTTCCAACAGTGTTTTCAAAAGGCTTCTTTCTCAGGGGCGTCAAAAGTAGACATTGTTTGGTAATGAGTTAATTAATTACTCTGATGAAGAAAGTACTTAACCCATTACCAATCGACAATATTTTAGAGTGGTCCAAATTGAAAGCATTTGCAGATGACAAAATAAAAGTGACTGAAAATTTGGAATTTGTTTTGTGAAGGGTAGAAAACATTTTCTCCTTTCCCCCGCTGTTTTCTAAAGGCTTCTTTCTCCCGGTCGTCAAAAGTAGGGATTGTCTGGTAATGGGTTAAAAACATTGAGGAAAAGGAGAAAGTTGAAGTGTGACCTTGAATCTACAATATTATTAATTTTGTGAGGTATTTTGTTTCATTCTGTATTGATTTAGAAAATATAATTATGATAGTTTAACCCTTTACCACATGACAAAATTTCAGACTGGTCCAAATTGAAAGCCATGGAGACGACAAAATAAACTTAACTCAAAAATTGGAATTTGTTTTCAAGTGGGTAGAAAACATAGTGGGAAAAGGAGAAAATGTTAGTACCAGCATTTTCTCCTTTACCTACGCTGTTTCCAAAAGACTTCCATCTCACGATCTTAAAAACCTGGGATTGTTCGGTAAAAGGTTAAGTCAGGAATTTGGAAATGTAATTACGAAAGTTTAAGTTTTGAATTTGTCATGATTTTGCTGTCTGATAGACAGCCAACATTCTACAAGCTTATTCGCTCATACAGAAGGCTAAAACCTCACATACCATCTTCATCATGTTTAATTCCAAGGTTGTGTCCAATCATGTGGGCTAAAACTGTAGCACCTTTCTGAGGCTCTAAATAACTTGGATTCTGAAAATGATAAAACGACAAAAAAATCTTTAAAGGTAAATATTTTTTTTAATGGAAAGTCAATATTAAACAAATGACTTTTTTATCTATCCCTATAAGGGCCAGCTTTTGAAAACATTTATAAGAAAAGTAAAATTTATTTGCAACAAGCAAAAGATCCCTTTCTTGCAGCGTTAACCAGCATAGTTATGCCCGTTTTTCAACTTTGGTGTTTCATAAAATGTCCTTTCTGGAGATAGTTATTCAAACTTTGACTTGTTGTTAATTGTTAAAAGGGGGCACCACCACAACAGGGGCAGGTAAGCAGAAAAACATTTTTGACAGGTATGTCTTCTTTTTGACATAGAATTTTCACTTTTAGCTACTGTAGCGGAGTGGTGGCATCGGCAGGAAGTGCTCTTGATTTACTGTCAACTAATACCTTAACCCATTACCACACATTCCAACTTTTAACAACCCTGAAAAAGAAGTAACCAGCATTTCCTCCATTTCCCACAATCTTTTCTACCCTTTCATGGTCAAAAATCGTAATTTGTATTACATTTTATTTATCGTCTGCAAATGCGTTCAATTGCTCTTGTCCACAATTTTGTCGTTCAGGAAAGGGTTTATAGAATTTTATCTCAAGCCCCAACTCATGTCAGATCCTATAATGTCTTATATGCCAAATCATGTCATATCCTACAAGTATATATCATTAATTTTATGCAATTTGCAAAAGTTTTCAACTGATCTAAAAATATCTTGTAAAGTAATCAACTAATCTCCTTAACTACTAATTCAACTAATCTCCTTAACTACTAATTAAAGATGAAATGACCTTTTCTGGGGTTTTCTTTCTTTATCAAACAATTCCAAGTTTACAAAGTTTTGAAAACCTTGTGACAAAAGCAGAAAAATTTAATTTTATCTTAGTCAACATGGTCAGGGAGAGCCGATTTAGTTGCAGGATTTATTCACTGACAGATCTTAAAAAGGTTAATACCTGGCTAACTCCAGCCGCTCTTCCTGTACAGACAGAATCAGGTATTGCCATGCCTACACTGTTATCTTCAAACTTAGTTCTCCTGCAATCAGATAGAAAATCACAAATACTTATACCTTTACCAAACAATCCCTGGTTTTTCCAACCCTGAAATATAAGCCTCTTGAAAACACTGTGGAAAAGGAGAAAATGCTTGTTACCAGCATTTTCCCCTTTTCCCAATGTTTTCTATTCAGCTACCCAGCAAATGTAAATTTAAGAGTTACATTTGTTTTGTCGTATTTTGTTGTGCCTCCAAATTTTTTTTTCCTTAACTTTTTACCATACAATCTGAACTTATAGCACCCCTGAGAAAGAAGCCTTTTGAAAACATGATGGGAAAAGGAGAAAATGCTGGTAATCTGCATATTCTCCTTTTCTCACAGTGTTTTCTACCCTTCTCAGACCAAATTTCAATTTTTCAGTTACCTTTATTTTGTCGTCTGCAAATGCTTTCAATTTAGACCAGTCTATATTTTTGTCATATGATAAAGAGTTAAGAGTTAAAACATTCTGCAGATTTGTGATTAATAAAAATAACACAGGGATGAAAAATAGTTTTATGTACATACGTTAACAAGTGGACAGTGTGCCTATCAGTGTCTCTCAGAAATCGCTGCTGATAATTCATGAAGTTTTCCAAGGTCTCTCGCAGTCGAACTGTTACAGGAATTCTATTCTTGATGTTCCACAGTTCTATATAGGTCAACGCAATCCTGATGTTGATTTCTCTGTAATACTGAAATAAGTGGGCAAAACTGTGCACTGGGTACATCCGCAACTCTTTACTAGATCACAATACCTAACCTTTTACCAGACAACAATTTAGCCTCGCCCAAATTGAAAGCATTTGCAGATGACAATTTCCATGTGGCTCAAATGCTGCAATTTTTTCTTTGACAGGGTAGAAAACATTGTGGGAAAAGGATGAAATGCTGGCTACCAATCTAATCTTTTTAAACTTCAGTCGGTTTTTTGAATACTATCAATATAAATTGGTTTAAAATTTTGTTCCTTTGAAAAACAAGAGAGTCACACAGGAGTGCCAGTGCTTGGCTGTAAGTGCTTGATCTTAATGAAAAATCTAAGTCAAGGGACATAACTGTGTACAAACAGCTTTGACAGATACCCACCCCTGTTTTATATGTTTCCCTTTTCACTCATTACTAAACGACAAAATTTTAGGTTTGTCCAAATCGAAAGCATTTGCAGACAACAAATAAAACTGACTGAAAATTTAAAATCTGTTTTGTGAAGGGTAGAAAACATTGTGGGAAAAGGAGAAAATGCTGGTTACCAGCATTTTCTCCTTTTCATACAATGTTTTCTAAAGGCTTCTTTCTCAGGGCGTCAAAAGTAGGGATTGTGTGGTAATGGGTTAATAGTTGACAACATGTGCCAGAATGAAGTGAATATCTTCCGTAATAACAAAGATACCGCAAAACTGTATTAAAAACATCAAAGACTTCGCACTAACAGAAGTGTCTAAAATTACTGTCTGACTTTGACACCATACAACATTCCTGCATTAGCATCAAATGCTTTACCTTTTAGACTAAAATGTTTCAAGATATTTCTTACCATATCAATAACATTGGCTGTCTCAAGGGCATACTCTGTCATCTTCTGCACTGTGCGATTTAAGTACCAATACTGTAATAGAAATTAAACATGATGGAATGTTGGCCAACACGACAAAAACAGAAGTATTTCATTCAAATACAATTGAAATTTCACTTTCCTTTAACCCTTTACCTGATATGCCAATTTGAGGCTCTTCCATTTCAGCAGCAAATAAAGATATGATGTCAAAAATATGAACAAATGAGGATAGAAATATCTGATTGAGTGGAAAACATTGTGGGAAAAGGAGAAATTGCTCGTTACGAGCAATTTCTCCTTTTCCCACAATGGTTTGAAAGGCTGTCTGTTGTTTAATACGTCAAAATGAGTATCTATGGAGTAAAGGGTTAACTCTTTACCACACGAGAAAATTTTAGACTTGTCCAAATTGGAAGCATTTGCAGACGACAAAATAAAGGTGACTGAAAAATTGAAAATTGTTCTGAGAAGGGTAGAAAACACTGTGGGAAAAGGAGAAAATGCTGGTGACCAGCATTTTCTCCTTTTCCTACAGCGTTTTCAAAAAGTTTCTTTCTCAGGGGCATTAAAAGTAGGGATTCTGTGGTAATGGGTTAAACTTTACCAGGGAACAAAATTTACGACTTATCTACCTTGAAAGCACTTACAGATAAATATCCAGATGAAGGTCAAAAGGTGATTTCTGTATTTGATGGGGTACATGTCTTCCACACTGACTTTATGTCTTCAGCAATGTAGTTATTTTTCATTACCGACAACATTTGTACTTGGTTTTGACAAAGTCCCAACAAAAACAGATAAGAATCAAGAAATAAACAGAATACTTATTTTCTTCAGTGAAAGATAGAAATTTATTTCATTGAGTGAACATCAAGGCCAATATTGTCACTTGAGTTGCCACAAGTGACAATATTAGCCTTGATGTTCACCTGATGAAATAAATAGAGGATAATCAACTGGTTTTTTTCGATATGAAAAATATCTCATCAGGATGTGTTATTAGGCGTTGAAAAAACGAGTGCACAGCACAAGTTTTTTTTAACGCCTTACGACACATCCAAGTGAGATATTTTCATATCAAAAATAACCAGTTAATTATTCTATTTATTATATACCTTATTAATATCATTATTTTTAATTTTTCCTTTGAAAGTCGAAATCAATACTTTGGATAGAGAGAAGAAATCAGGGACATAGTGCGGATGAATGCATAATTCAAAAGAACAAAACGAGACTAGATCTACTGGTTGAAAATATAGAACTTACAATTAATGAAAAAAAAAAAAAGTTCCTAAATTAGGGCAGGAAGTGAAAGTGAAAGTTGATATCATCACTAGTGATGATATCAAAATTTATTGCACTGGGAAATTCCAGGATTTCACTGCTAGGTACATGATAAATTTGGATTCTTCATCCAAGAATAACTCTACATATCCTCTATGTCTTCCGTGGTACCTTCATGTCAAAATCATTGTACTCATGTTTTATTATGTCTTCAGCAGTATCATCATTTTCTTCAGCAATATACTCATGTGTTCTGATTGTACTTGTTTCATCAACATTGTGTTATTCATGACTTTTGCTAAAGACTTGTATCTTTGGTATTCTTAGCATGTCTCCAATATTGTATGTTTTAACATCAGCTATCAATCCATTTATAAAATTATATAAACAAGAGTACATACCATAGAATTGTCAAGCACTACAGCCAGTTTCAGGAACCTATCCTTCGTTACTTCAACTGGGCTCATTGTCTGTAAATAAAAAGATATCAATGACTATCTTTGTCTTCCAAGTAAGTTTTCATAGTCATCCCCTGTAAAACTGGTATTTTTCTTTGGAAGGGTACAAAATATTCTGGGATAAGGAGAAATACTGGTTTCCAGCACTTTCCTTGTCTTCCCATTATGTTTTCAAAAGCAGTATTCCACAAGGTCATCGAACAATCCCTGGTTTTCATGACCCAAAGAGGGAAGCCTTTTGACAACATTTTGGAGAAAATGCTGGTAGCCACCATTTTCTCCTTTTCCCACAATGTTTCTACCTTTCTCACGATAAACTTCAATATCTGAGTCACATTAGTTTTGTTGTCTGCAAGTGCTTTCAATTTGGACCAGTCTTAAAGTTATGTCATTTAGTAAAGAGTTGATAAACTAATCCGACTCAATTCCCTCTATCAGCACTTGCCACATCAAGATGTCCATTTGCAAAGCACTACAAAGCCAAAGCTTGGTGATATCTAAGAGTGAAATAAATAATCTGTTGCATAATGACAGAAAGACTGTTGAAAACACCTCTTAACTCATTACCAAATAACAATATTTTAGGCTTATCTAAATCAAAAGCATTTGCAGACAACAAAATAAAAGGGACTAAAAATTTGAAATTTGTTTTGTGAAGGGTAGAAAGCGTTGTTGGAAAAAAAGAAAATGCTGGTTACCAGCATTTTCTCCTTTTCCCACAATGTTTTCCAAAGGTTTCTTTCTCAGGGTCATCAAAAGTAGGGATTGTGTGGTAATGGGTTAACTTCATTCATATTACTGAACTGTTATGCAACAAAAGGGCCATAATGACCTCTTATTGCTCAACTGCCTTATAAACAAAATTTGCCTCACATGCAGTTAACATCTACAAAGACATTTAATACTTTACCACACGGCAACATTTTGGACCTACCAGCTAATATAGCTTGGTAGGTAGAGCGTAGGACTTGTGAACACAGTGTTTCGAGTCACTATAGGTTGTGTGTTCGAATCCCCAGCTGGCCAACTAAAATTACTAATAGTCTTTCGGATAAGACATTCAACCGAGGTCCCGTGTGACGGTGCTATTTGCCGAGCATGTTAAAGAACCAGGTGAAGCTCTCAGTAGGTTCGACCTGTATCCTTGCACTATCCCCCGTAACAACTAAATGTCTTCTGGGGGCGTTGCTCAGATGGGCAACCGGTAGCGACGATAAATAAACGGAAATAACCAAACCAAATTTTGGACCTATCCAAATTCAAAGCAGTTGCAGACGACAATTTCATGTTTGTCTAAATGACATAATTCTTTTCCTGATAGGATAGAAAACTTTGTGGAACTTATCCCGCAATGTTTTCAAAACATTTTTCCGTCACAGTCATCAAAAGTCGTCATTTTGTGGTAAAGGATCAACTCTACCAAAGTATTATCTAAATAAAATTTCAAACAAGAAAAACCCAAACCCAAAAATCAGTTCTATCTTTTCCACAAGATGGTGCTGATGAAGACAAGCATATCTCGAGATATCAATTCACTCTGCCAAAAAGTATTTTGATAGGAAGATTTCCAAAAATTTAGTATCTGAACAAGATTTTTTCTATCACATGAATTTTAACCTTTTACAACACAATGCCGACTTTTAACGCCCCTGGAAAAGAAGGCTTTTGAAAACATTGTGGGAAACGGAGAAAATGCTGGTAACCAGCATTTTCTCCTTTTCCCACAATGTTTTCCACCCCATTTGAGCCACATTAAAATTGTCGTCTACAAATCCTTTCAATTTGGACAAGGCTAAAACTTTGTTGTCTGGTAAAGTGTTTAAAGTTTTGGGGTAAAATTACAGCATAACAAGTTTTTTTTACTGCTGTAAAAGTTTTGAGGTAAATTTGAGATTTAAATTTTTAGGATTTTATTTTTTACTAATTCTAAACATCCGCAAAAAATTACAGCATTAAACATATCAGCCCACATCTTTGATTTGCATTGTCCACTCTTTTATTTAAGATTATTATTATTGTACAAACCCTACTTCATTCAATTTTTTACAAACCGTACACGGTTTAAACATTCTATGTCTTACAGAAGGCCATGATATAAGCTGGCGAGGTTTTGGTGGCCTAAAAAACTTGCTGATAGCAAAAAAAAATTGCAAGACTCTATTTTTTGAGTTAAGCCTTTATCAAACAATCCCTAGCTTTTATGTTCCTGAAATAGAAGCCTTTTGATAACACTCTGGGAAAAGTAGAAAATGATGGTAACCAGCATTTTCTCCTTTTCCCAGAATGTTTTCTACCCTGCTGGAAACAAATTACAATTTTTGAGTCATGCTTTTTTTGTCGTCTGCAAGCGCTTTCAATTTGGACCATTCTAAAATTTTGTTGTTTGGAAAAGGGTTATAAAAATTACACACCCTCTGTGCTCGTAGAAATTTCAGTGTCATGCTTATTTTGTCGTCTGCAAGTGCTTTCAATTTGGACCATTCTAAAATTTTGTTGTTTGGAAAAGAGCTAAAAAATTGCAAACCCTCTGTGCTCGTAGAAATTTCAGTTTGCGTATGAATTCCCCTTTATGAAGTTCATTGAATGGAAGCCATTTTCCATGGTCATTTCCACAGCGTTCCTCATCGGATGATGTTGCTTTGTACACAATGTGCGGGTGATCTGCCTGCAAATAGATAAAATATGGATTTTAAACATTAAAAAGGAAAATTAAATGGACTGGAAACTTTCTGTTCACCCATTACCATGCAATCCCTACTTTTGACAACCCTGAGAAAGAAGCCTTCAGGAAACATTGTGGAAAAGGAGAAAATGCTGGTAACCAGCATTTTCTCCTTTTCCCACAATGTTTTCTACCCTTCACAAAAGAAATTTTGAATTTTCAGTAATTTTTATTTTGTTGTCTGCAAATGCTTTCAATTTGGACAAAACTAAAATTTTGTCATTTGGTAATGAGTTAACCCTTCATTAAACAATCTTGAGTTTTAACCACCCTGAGAAAAAAGCCTTTTAAAAACAATGATGTTTAAAAGGAGAAAATGCTGCTGGTAACCAGCATTTTCTTCTTTTTCCACAATGTTTTCTACCCTATTCAAGAAAAATCCCATCATTCGAGCAATAATCAGATTTCCATCTACAAATGCTTTCAAACTGAACAGGTCTAAATTTTTGTCATGAACTCTAAAACATAATGGGAAAGGAAGAAAACGCTGGTTACAAGTAAAAATTTTTGCTGCTTTTTCTGCTATGTTTTCAAAAGCTTTCTCCTTCCGGGTCATTAAAACACAGAAATGAGGTTATAAGGTCTGGAAAGCACAGTGACAGCAACTTATTTGTTGGTCTGTTACTTGCCAATTTTGCCTTTGAAAAGGAGAAACCACTTTTTTTTCTGTTTTTTGTTAACATGTATGAATGTTTATATTGCAAGGAAAACTGTAAGAGGAAGATTTTAAGGTCTGGAAAGCACATTGGCAGTGGAAGTAACTAATTTGTTGGTCTGTTACCTTCTAATTCTGCCCAGTTAACTTTGAACACTAAAACCATCAGATAATGATTACCGTAAATATAGGTGTTCACGACTTCAACAGGTGAGAAAGAAATCAATTTTCCACCTTTCTTACTTGATTTATGTCAGCTCTTTCCTATTCCCAGAACAGATCCTTCACACAGAAGGCTTGATATAAAAACCCCGCTCTAACCCTATACCAAACAACGACATGTAAGTATGACATGTCACGCAAAAAGGGACTATCTGGGAATTCCGCACATCAGTCAGATGTGCAAAAAGGGACTATCTGGGAATTCCTCACATCAATTAGATGAAAACAGATCAAAGATAGTGAAGGTTAATTGCAGCTGATAGCTAAAAATTATTGTATAACAAGGTAGAATGACCACTTTTAATGCTGAAAATATCATAACCCTATATGTAATAGTCTGAAGTTTTAACCCATTACCACAAAATCCCTACTTTTGATGCCCATGAGAAAGAAACCTTTAGAAAACATTGTGGGAAAAGGAGAAAATGCTGGTAACCAGCATTTTCTCCTTTTCCCACAGTGTTTTCTACCCTTCGCAGAACAAATTCCAAATTTTCAGTCACTTATATTTTGTTGTCTGCAAATGCTTTCGATTTGGACAAGCCTAAAATATTGTTGTTTGGTAATGAATTAATGCATCTCCATGATGCATTAAACCAAACAACTTGTTCCATAATTCTTAATCCATAAAATCTATTTTGTCCTCAAACTCGTAAATCATGATCTTGGATTTAGCAACACACTCTGAAATATTGTTGGTTGGTTGTATTGGGGTTTAATGCCACTTTAACAGCTAAGGTCATATCATGGCGGTCGGTGACGCACATGTGTTTCCTGGCTTTCTCATACCGGTACTTACACAACTTTCTTTCCAAAGCCACCGACTACTTTTCTAACATGCTTCAGCAGAGGTGAGAGGCCAAAATACGCCAGAAAGAAAGTTTGCCTCAAACGAGTATCGAACTCACAACCACCAGGTCATGAGTCTGACACGCTCACCACTGAGCCACCCGCGCGGGCACACTCTGAAATATTCAATTTAAACTTTTCTTTCATCATTGATTGATTGATCAATCAGTCGATTTAATTGAATGACTGATTGGCCAGTCGGTCATTGGGTCGGTCATTCGCTTGATTGATTGATTGATTGATTGGTGTTTAACACCCTTTTCAACATTATTTCAGATATACCCAACTGCCAGTGCACCTATCCATGCTTTCAAGTATTCTGCATCATATTCTTTCCAAGCTGTAACTGGCTGATTTCACACATACCGGTTACCAGAGGCGAACAACTGTCTGAGAAGAGAGAGGATTGGACCCTGTCACAATGACTATCATCAATTCTCAGAAAGAAATTGGCCTAGCAGGATATCAAACCAGCGACTGCCTGTTTTCAAGTCTGGTGCGCCACCAACTGAGCTACCATGGCACGGCTGCTTCATCAATAACCTAATATTATTCACCAAAAATTTTAGCAGAAATCTAATTGGCCAATTATTTAGGTTAAAAGGTTAGCGAAAGCTTTGCCAAAAAATATACTCAAGAGCCTGAGGAAATGTTTTATGTAGTTGCTATATTTTTTTCTGTTTAACTCTTTACCACACGAGAAAATTTTAGACTGGTTCAAATTGAAAGCAATTGCAGACGACAAAATAAAGGTGACTGAAAAATTGAAAATTGATCTGGGAAGGGTAGAAAACACTGTGGGAAAAGGAGAAAATGCTGGTTACCAGCATTTTCTCCTTTTCCTACAGTGTTTTCAAAAGGCATCTTTCTCAGGGGCGTCAAAAGTAAAGATTGTGTGGTAATGGCTTAACCCTTTACCAAACAATCCCTGGTTTTAATGACCCTGAGAAAGAAGCCTTCTTAAAACATTGTGGGAAGAGGAGAAAATGCTGGAAACTAGCATTTTTCTCCTTTTCCCACAATGTTTTCTTCTCTTGTAAAATCAAGTTTCAGTTTCTGAGTCACTTTTATTCTATCGCCTGCAAATGCTTTCAGTTTGAACAAGTTAACTCTTTACCAAACGACAAAATTTTAGACTGGTCCCAATTGAAAGCTTTTGCAGACTACAAAATAAAACTGAATTGAAATTCAAAATTTGGTTGGCAAAGGGAAGAAAACATTGTGGGAAAAGGAAAAAATGCTGGTTACCAGCATTTTCTTCTTTTCCCACAATGTTTTCAGAAGGCTTCTTTCTCAGGGTTATTAAAAGTCAGGATTGTGTTGTAAAGGGTTAAACCTTCCTACTGACATCTGGTAAAATCATAATTTCTACCAACATACAATCTCACATACCTTAATAACTTGTCAGATTTTTTGTTATGTTTCTGTTTACCCTTAAGCTACCTTAATCTGCTAAGCACGATACACTGACCTTCTGCAGACAGTGTAGATCAAGATCAGACTGCATAGAACATGCAGTCGGATCTCCCATCTAGACTTTCCGAAAAAGAAATTTCTTTCCTGTTAAAAATAAAACACATTGGAAACAACAAAATTTGGGGTTTTACTATCAGCTTGTGTGCTTCATTTCTCTCATCTAGCAACATAAAGTGTTAACGGTTTACCATGCAATCCCAGCTTTTAACAACCCTGAGAAGGCAGGCTGTTAAAATCATTGTGGGAAAAGGAGAAAATGCTGGTATAAACCAGCATTTTCTCTTTTTCCCAAAATGTTTTCTTTCAAAGAAAAATCCCATCTGTTGTAACAAACCAATGTTGCTTTGAACACCTTTTTCTTTTTTCCATAAATTATTATAGACCTTGAGTTTTGACATTTTTCTTTATCATATTTAGAATTTTGCTATGACTATGTACTTTGTGCTTGTCAATAAAATATCTGTATCTATCCATCTATCTATTTATCCCCCTTGTTGACCTACTAAGAGTATAATAAACAGATTCGTGCCTTTATTCCAATTATTTTCAAGCACAAAAATATGCCTGTTTGGGTGTTTCTGGGCTTTTATCACACAATACCTACTTTTGATGACTCTGAGAAAGAAGCTGTTAGAAAACATTGTGGAAAAAGGAGAAAATGCTGGTAACCAGCATTTTCTCCTTTTCCCTCAATGTTTTCTGCCCTTCATAAAACAGTTTTCAAATTTTCAGTCACTTTTATTTTGTCGTCTGCAAATGCTTTTGATTTTGACAAACCTAAAATTTTGTTGTTTGGTAATGGGTTAACAACCCTGAGGTGGCAGGCTGTTAAAAACATTGTGGGAAAAGGATAAAAATGCTGGTATAAACCAGCATTTTCTCCTTTTCCCACAATGTTTTCTTTTCTTTTCCTTAAAAAAAAAAATCACACCTGTTGTTAAAAAAACGATGTTGCATTGAACGCCTTTATCTCCTTGTTGACCTAATACGAGTATAATTAGCAGATTCGTGCCTTTATTACGATTATTTTCAAGCACAAAAATATGTCTGTTTGGGTGTTTCTGGGCCTTAAAGTTGGACTTTTTGTCAGTAAATCTCTTCTATATGGACGAGTCTAAAGTTTTATTGTTTGGTAAAGAGTTGAACATTTCCTCAAGTAAAATCATCCGGGCCCGTATTCACCAACCATTCTCAAGAACGTTCTTGGTCTTATTCTTCAAGATTTCCTGACTGTGAAAGTAACAGAACGTCTGACTGGCTAAACCATCCGGTTTAGCCAATCAGACGTTCTGTTACTTTCACATTTGCAAAATTCTGAAGAATAAGCCTAAGAATATTCTCAAGAATGGTTGGTGAATACGGGCCCAGGTCTTACCTCTCTATCACAGGACAAAACTGTAGATAAATTCAACTTACGTTGCCTGAATTGTGTTTTTTTTTTTTACAGATTGGGTCATATCACAGCAGTCAGTGCACCTACGCATCTGTTTCCTTTATAGGTCAGAAAATATTGTGTGGAAAAGAAGCTGATTACTGGCATTTTCTCCTTTACCAACAATTTTTTTAACCCATTACCACTCAATCCCTACTTTTGACGCCCCTGAGAAAGAAGCCTTTTGAAAACACTGTTGGAAAAGGAGAAAATGCTGGTAACCAGCATTTTCTCCTTTTCCAACAGTGTTTTCTACCCTTCCCAGAAACAAATTCTATTTTTCAGTCACCTTTATTTTGTCGTCTGCAAATGCTTTCAATTTGGACCAGTCCAAAATTTTCTCGTGTGGTAATGAGTTAAAAGAATTCAAGCTATGTAGGTGGTTAAAACTTGTGATTCTGTGGCGGAGAATTAGAGTTTAATGTTTATATGTTAGAATACAATGTAAAGTAAAAGTATTACTAGAGCCTAGATATTTTCATTTTTTGTTCCCCTGGTATAAAACAAAGTATAAAATTTAATGTAACCTGTACATTCTCCATTATGCAAAAACAAGCCATAAAATAACTCTTAATACCTGATATTTTCAGGCTATAACTCTTAGTTTCCATGGTAACAGCAGCAATCAAATAGTAAAAAATAAATAGCACAGACCAAGAATAAATGCAAGGTCAACATAAACAATTATAATGTCTGACAAATTTCAGAAAAATACACAAATAAATAAGCATGTTCACAAAGTACATTAAAGGATCATTTTGTCTTTTCAAAGCTAGAAACCCAATGCCCCGTTGTTTTTCCCCTGGGGGCCAATGGGAGGGTTTGTCCCCTCCTCCCGGAAAATGCTGCAAGAGATAAAAGGGCATTTGATGCAAGATTTATGTAAGCTTCATATTTATGATTAATTCTTTACCAAGCGACAAAATTTTATACTTGTCCAAATTCAAGGCAGTAATTTTGCAGATGTCAAAATAAATAGCTGAAAAATTGAAATAAAAAAATTTCGAAAGGTATCAAACATTGTGGGAAAAGGAAAAATTGCTGGTGTCCATCATTTTCTCCTTTTCCTAAAATGTTTTCAATAGGTCTTCTCCTTGGAGCTGTTAAAACTCAGGATTGTGTGGTAAATGGTTAACTCTTTACCACACAATCCCGACTTTTAACGACCCTGAGAAAAGAAGCCTTTGAAAACATTGTGAGAAAAGGAGAAAATGCTGGTAACCAGCATTTTCTCCTTTTCTCACAATGTTTTCTACCCTTTCCAAATCAAATTTCAATTTTTTATTCATGTTTATTTTGTCCTCTGCAAATGCTTTCAATATGGACTGGTCTAAAATTTTGTCAACTCTTTACCAAATGACAAAGTTTTAGACTTGTCCAAATTGATAGCATGTGCAGCAGATGACAAAATATATGTAGCTGAAAAAATAAAATTGAACAAGAGCGGCAAACTGTCGCAAGATACGCCCGTCTTACCCCAAGTTGTAAAGCTGGGGCATGCACCAGACTAAATTCAAGTATGAAAAACGACAAAGGGCAGTAACTCAAAAATTAAGTGAGCAAGAGTTATGATTCCTGCGCACTGCACTCCCCCTTGATGAGATCTATCCACCCATGAAATTTCATAACCCTAGCTAGTATAGTTTTGGAGATATTCACCGGACAAAAATCAAGTATGAAAAACGACAAAGGGCAATAACTTAAAAATTAAGCAAGCAAGAGTTATGATTCCTATGCATTGCACTCCCCCTTGATGAGATCTATCCACCCATGAAATTTCATAACCCTAGCTAGTATAGTTTTGGAGATATGCTCTGGACAAAAATCAAGTATGAAAAACGACAAAGGGCAATAACTCAAAAATTAAGCAAGCAAGAGTTATGGATCCTGTGCACTGCACTCTCCCTTGATGAGATCTATCCACCTATGAAATTTCATAACCCTAGCTAGTATAATTTTGGAGATATGCTCCGGACAAAAATCAAGTATGAAAAACGACAAAGGGCAATAACTCAAAAATTAAGCAAGCAAGAGTTACGGATCCTGTGCACTGCACTCCCCCTTGGTGAGATCTATCCACCCAAGAAATTTCATAACCCTAGCTAGTATAGTTTTGGAGATATGCTCTGGACAAAATTCAAGTATGAAAAACGACAAAGGGCAATAACTCAAAAATTAAGCAAGCAAGAGTTATGGTTCCTGTGCACTGCACTCCCCCTTGATGAGATCTATCCACCCATGAAATTTCATAACCCTAGGTAGAATAGTTTTGGAGATATGGTCCGGACAAAGAACTGGACGCCGCCCGCCCGTCACGGGTGATCCCATAATACGTCCCGTCTTCGACGGGTGTATAAAAATTTGAAAGGGTATAAAAGAATTGTGGCAAAAGGAGATAATGCTGGAGTCCAGGATTTCCTCCTTTTCCAACAATGTATTCAAAAGACTTGTTTCTCAGGATTGTTACATGGTACAGGGTTAAATGCTGTAAAAGCAATGTAATAAAGTTAATGCATCATAATCCTTCCTTGGTCATAGACTTGTCCAAATTGAAATCATTACCAGATGACAAAATAAATGTCACTGAAAAATGGCAATTTGGTTTGGGAAGGGAAGAAAACATTATCAGCATTTTCTCTTCTTCCAATAATGTTTTCCACCTTTACAAAATCAAATTTCAATTTTTGAGGCATGTTAAGTTCGTTGTCTGAAGATGCTTTCAATTTGGACCAGTCTAAAATCTTATCATTAGGTGAAGAGTTCAGATAGTCTGCAGCAAATCTAGGATTATGGCTTCTTTCTGGAGGCTCTTAGTTTAACCTTTTTACCATGCAATCCCAAGTTTTTCCACCCTGAAATTAACGTCTATGGCCACTAACTCTCATATTAAAAGACAGAAGCTGCCAAGATTAGGCTGAATAGCCTGTACAAAAATGTCACATTACACTACATGATATTTACTGATGAGTAAGTGTATCTAACACTCATATTACAAGAAGGAAGCTTCGAAGTTGACTTAACCCTTTACCAAACAACAAAATTTTAGACTGGTCCAAATTGAAAGCATGTGCAGACAACAAATTCAGGGTAACTCAAAATTTGAAATTTGCTTCCAGCAGGGTGGGAAAAATTGTGGGAAAAGGAGAAAATGCTGGTTATCAGCATTTTCTTCTTTTCCCACAAGGTTTTCAAAAGTTTTTCGTCTTAGGGTTGTAAAAACCAGGGATTGTTTGGTAAAAGCATCAATGATTACCAGAGAGTCAGAGTGAGTGAGTTAGATGAATAGACCTTGAGCAGTCTTTCGAACATATTCTACTACATGGAGATAATCCTGGTAACCAGCATATTCTCATTCTCCCAGAATGTTTTCTACCCCATCAAAGAAAAAAATCTATCATCCGAGCCACATTAAAATTGCCGTCTGCAAACCCTTTCAATTTGGGCAAGTCTAAAATTCTGTTATGTGGTAGAGAGTTAACCCTTTCCCAAACGACAAACTTTTGGACTACACCAAATTGAAGCATTTGCAGACGACAATTCAACTCTTGCTGAAAAGATTATTTCTGTCAATGATAGGGTAGAAAACATTGTGGGAAAAGGAGAAAATGCTGATTAGCAGCATTTTCTCCTTTTCCCACAATGTTTTCAAAAGGCTACTATTCCAGACCCATTAAAACCAGGGATTGTTTGGGAAAGGGTTAAATGTATTCATATCACATCGATTGAGAAACAAGTTCTTGCATCTTGTACTAATCTCAATGGATTTGGCTTCCTGGGAACTACACAGTACTGGCGCCAAATTTGTTGGCCAATGAACAGTCCTAAGAGCTTCTTAATCTCCAAATTGTTTGATAATGGGGTAATTAAGTGATTAATTGATTGCATTGTGTTTTATGCCATTTTCAACATTATTTTAATTATATTGCAGTGGCCAGTGTACCCTATCCATGCTTTACTAAATTTCTGCTACCAGGAAAGTTGCACCATGTGAGCCACTATTAAATTGTCGTCTGCAAATGCTTTCTATTTGGATAGGTAAAAGAGTTTGTCATGTGGTAATAGCATTTTTCTCCTTTTCCCACAATGTTTCCAAAAGCCTTCACCCTCATGGTCATTAAATCAGGATTGTGTGGTAAGGGATTAAGAAAGGGAGACATGAGTTCACACAAAGACAGTAAAAGAGAGTCTAACTTTCCCAGCACCCTGTAAATTATCCAGTTTTCTTGCTCTCTGCAACTAAATTGCATCTATACCAATATCAAAGCTTCTTTAAATACTTTACCTAATGACATAATAACACACTAGTCCAAGCTGAAAGCATTTGCAGATGCCAAGATTAAAGTGACTAAAAAAATGAAATTCCTTTTGGGAAGAGTAAAAAACATGGTGGAAAAAGGAGAAAATGCTGGTTACCAGCATTTTCTTCTTTTCCCACCATTGTTTTCTACTCTTCCCAAAACAAATTTCAAATTTTCAGTCACTTTTCATTTGTTGTCTGCAAATCCATTCAATTCGAGCAAACCTAAAGCAACTCCTAGCAAGGCTACAATAGTGATCACTTACAGTTCAATCACTATCGGATCTCAATGGTTGTTACTTGATCTCCAGCGAAGCGTCATCTGGTTGTTATCCGAGCTGGAGGGTCCTCACAATCACCAATCCAGCAGCAATCTGAGGCGATCTATGGCACTCTGTGTGAGCTCACAGAGCGCCATAGATCGCAGCCTAGTAGAATGGGGATATTTCCTTCTACAGGCTAGGAGATACTTTCAAAAGTATAATTTAGTATAATTGAAAACATCTGCTAATTGTGTGTAACCACATCTTTTTGACCTGGCTGACAGAGAAATTAAAAGTGCATTAAGCCTGTATCCCACAGACACAGATTTTGAAAACCCTCAGAAAGAGGCTGCTCGAAAAAAAACAATGTGGGAAAAAAAGAAAATTCTGGTTACCAGCATTTTCTTCTTTTCCCACAATGTTTTCATGCTTTTTCAAAGAAAATTCCCACCATTTAACACATATTTATTTTTTATTTGGAAAAGCTATCAGTTTTAATGTTTGCTAAGGGATCAATCCTTTACCGACCCATCTATACACCTACTACCTTAAGGCTGAAGGTGAATGAAAACATTTTGAGAAAAGTAGGAAATGCTGGTTTCTGGTTGGTAACGTCTTCTCAGTGGTAAAATGGTAAGTATTGGTAATGAATGAATGTTGTCTTTTGGTGCATATGCATCCGCATGGAAAGCTTATGTCCAATCTTGAACATTTGTAATAACACCTTCAATAAGAATTGTGAAGAACATACCCTGTGGTCAACCAACAAGAAGTACTTTACCACACAGTATGTTTTCATCGTTCCACTTAATGTAAGGCCTGTGTAATGGAAAACAGCTTTTTCCACTAAAATTTCATCCTGCAAAATTAGCTATAACTAAAAATGAGAATTTTTGAACTACTTTCACCGATTCATTTTTTCCCCATTTTTTCCTTCTTTGAATTATCATTTATAAATCTAAAACCACTATATTCTCAATTCAATAAGATATAATTACCTCCCTTTTCAGAAAACTAACAAAAGTATCAAAAAATTAAATCTGCCACAGTTGATGGAGGTTGTCTCAAAATGGCAGTAACTTTGTGGTTACAAGCATTTTTCTTTATTATTTCATGAATTCTTCAAAAACATTCAAGAAGAAAATTCTGGGCTGTTGGGATTGTTTTGGTAAACCCTTTACCACGCAACATGAGACATATGTAAAATTGAAAGCATTTCTAAGCAGCAATTAATACATTACCAAACGACAAAATTTTAGGTTTGTCTGAATCGAAAGCATTTGCAGACAACAATATGAAAGTGAATGAAAGTTTCAAATTTGTTTTGTAAAGGATAGATACCATTGTGGGAAAAGGAGAAAATGCTGGTAACCAAACCAGCATTTTCTCCTTTTCTCACAAGGTTTTCTAAGGGCTTCTTTCTTAGGGGCGTCAAAAGTAGGAATTTTATTGTAATGGGTTAAAATATGGCTTACCTGACTCCATTTCTCTCAGTGGTGCAGAACAGGAGAAAATGCTGGTTACCCACAATGCTTTCAAAAGGCTTCTTTCTCAGGGTCATTAAAACAAAGGATTGTGTGGTAAAACTATAAGAATATCCTCTGTTGTAAAGAGATAAGGGTACCTTTACCACAGAGCACATTATCTATGCACCCAAATAGTAATTACTTTTGGATGAAAGAAAATCAAACAGTCTTAAATGACAACATTGTCATTTTTCTACCTTGAAATATGAGCCCCTACCTGCCAAAAAGGAAATGGCCTCCAATTAATCACTTTACCTCACAGACCTATTATTAGATTTACCTGTACCAAAAACTAGTAAAAAGATACAAAGTAATAGCTTCTGAAGGCTAGGAGAATGCCTTTCTCAAACATGATGTGTTTGAGCTATGACCTAAGTAAGGTAAGTTTACTTTTTAATCAAACATTCATAGAGTTGTAACAATACTTGGCATTTTCTCCTTTTCCCTCAATGCTTACCAGACTATTTGATATAAATCTCATCATCTGTGGCATATACACGTAGTTGTCTTTCTAATATAGAGCCCTTTAACCCATTAGCAAACGACAATATTTTAGATTGGTCCAAATTGAACGCATTTGCAGACGACGTAACAAAATAAATGTAAAATAAACGTAACTCAAAAATTAAAATTTGTTTCCAGCAGGTTAGAAAACATTGTGGGAAAAGGAGAAAATGCTGGTTACCATCATTTTCTCCTTTTCCCACAATGTTTTCGAAAGGCTTCTATTTCAGGGTCGTTAAAAGTCAGGATTGTGTGGTAAAGAGTTAAAATACTGTCATTTGGGACCAATTGCCAAAATTTGAGAGTTGTCCAACTTGATAGCATTTTTAGATGAAAGTTCAATATTGCACAAATGCATAGGATTTCCTTTAACATTTTACCACACAATCCCGACTTTTAACACCCCTTGGAAAAGGAGCCTTTTGAAAACATTGTGGGAAAAGGAGAAAATGCTGGTTACCAGCATTTTCTCCTTTTCCCACCATGTTTTCTTTCCTTCCTTAAACAAATTAATTCTTCAGTCATATTCATTTGCTCATCTGCAAACACTTTCGATTTTTGACCAGTCTAAAATTTTGTCCTTTGGTATAAGGTTAATAAGCGTAGAAACATTCTGGGAGAAGGAACAATTAATGTGCTCTAAAGATGTTTATCCCAAGAGTTGTAAAAATACAGAATTGTTGGGATGACAGGATGGTTTACTCTTTACAAAATAACAAAATTTTAGAATGGACCAAATTGAAAGCATTTGCAGACGACAAATCAAATGTAGTTTCGATGACAATTTCTTTCTTTGATAGGGTAAAAAAAAAATGTGGCAAAGGGAGAAAATCCTGGTTACATGCATTTTCTCATTTTCCTGCACTGTTTTCAAAAGCCTCCCATTTCAGGAGCTTTAAAGCATGGAAACATTTGGTTAAGTGTTAACTCATTACCACTCGACAATATTTTCGGTTTGTCCAAATCAAAAGCATTTGCAGACGACAAAATAAAAGTGACTGAAAATTTGAAATTTGTTTTGTGAAGGGTAGAAAACATTGTGGGAAAGGGAGAAAATGCTGGTTACCAGCATTTTCTCCTTTTCCCATAATGTTTTCTGAAGGCTTCTTTCTCATGGTCATCAAAGTACGAATTGTGTGGTAATTGGTTAACTATAATTGTGCTGTAAATGATCCTTCATGACATTGCAGAAAGCTCAAAGAAATCTAATGGACAATTAGAAAAGTATTTCTTTCAAGTTTTATTTTACCCTCCACCAACAGTCATGAGTTTAAATAACCCTGAAAGAAGACAGCTTTTGAAAACACTTTGGGAAAATGAGGGAAATACTGGTTACTTTCATTTTCTCTTTTTCCCATGATGTTTTCTATCCTTGCAAAGACAGAGGTCTGCATCATTTGGGTTATATTTGTTGTGATATCTCCAAAATTTTACTAATTGGTTCACATGCTACCCCTTTACCACACAATTATGACTTCCAACAACCCATTGCAAAGAACTTTTTTGAAAACAGTGCAGAAAAAGGAGAAAATGCTGGAAACCAATGTTTTTTTTCCTTTTCCCACCATGCTTTCTACCACTTGAAAGACAAAGCCTAACATTTGAGCCACACCAAAGTTTTCATCTAAATGCCTTAAATTTGATAGAGTTCAACATTTTGTTGTTCTGAAAAGAGGTAAGCAATTATTTTCTATTAAATTTCATATGGCATTCATAAGTTTTATATTCTCTCATTTAAACACAGGAAAAAACAGACAAGGCTTCAAACATCCCTCCGAAGAAGACATTGTGGAAAATAATTATTACATGTTTGTTATGTAATGGAATTTAACCGTTATTAGTCACGTGCCAGTCACTTGACATTCCCACAATGCTTTAATTTATTTTTGGCGCGAAATCTAAAAATAGCTTAAGAGACTATGTAGCCTTTTAAGGGAATACCATCAAAAATTTTATATTTTGGAATTTTATGATTCTTCATTATTGATGATTTGTATTGTTTTTTAATATAAATTTCAATAATATATATATTCTTTTAATTTGGTGTGATGTGAAAATTCTAAATACCCACCTTTAAAAGATCACAAGGACATTTCCAACAAACGCAAAAAAATTCATGGGAGTTGGACCAAGAACTGGAACAGACTACATAGTTGTAGACTTAACCCTTTCCAAAACAATGCCTGGTTTTTATGACCCTGAGATAATAGACTTTTGAAAACATTGTGGGAAAAGGAGAAAATGCTGGTAACCAGCATTTTCTCCTTTTCCCACAATGTTTTCAACACTGGTGGAAACAAATTTCAATTTATTTTGTCATCTGCAAAAGCTTTCAATTTGGACCTATCTAAAATTTTGTCATTTGGTAAACAGTTACGACTATTAAAAACATTTGCAGAAAACAAATCAAAAGTGGCTCCAATAACTGAATTTCTCTTTGATTGGCAAAAAACAAGTTTGTGGGTAGAGGAGAAAATGCTAGTTCCCAGCATTCTCTTTTTTCCTCAATGTTTTGTAATGTTTTCATCCTCAGGATCATTGCTGACTGACAATGAAGAATTGTTTGGCAAGGAAGTCAAGACTGAAAACAGCCACAATCAATTCCAATAATGTTTGTTTTGTTTCGTAGTTCAACCATAAAGCATTTCCAAATGACATAGAAAGCACATAAATTGCACACAAAGCACTGTTATATTTCATAGGGAGGCATTTTATGTTGTTTCTCTCTTTGCATACTCATAATGTTTTTAACTTTTCTTATTGACTTCACCCATTACCAAACAATCCTTACTTTTGATGACCCTGAGAAAGAAGCCTATAGAAAACATTGTGGAACAATGTTTTCTATCCTTACCAATACAAATTACAATTTTTTAGTCAATCTTATTATGTCGTCTGCAAATGCTTTCAATTTGCACCAGTCCAAAAATTTGTCGTTTGGTAAAGAGTTAAATTTGTTTCATATTCATCATGCCATTGAAAGCCATCTTCTTCTTGCAGGTTGATTGATTGACTGTATGATGTTTTCAACATTATTTCAGCTATATCACAGTGGCCGGTGCACCTATACATGCTTTCCTGGGGTTTCTTTGATCAGTTCTTTGAAAAATATTCAGGCAATTCAGGCTGCTTTTCCATAAAACCATTGTCAAAATGATGATCAGTCATGAAAGATAACTGGATCCTGTCAAAATAACTATAATGAATTCTTGGACAGAAATTAGATAAGGTGATAGAGACACCACCATTTTGTATGTTTATTACAGGTGGCTGGCTTAAAAGAGGTGGGCCATAAAACAGGTTTAACAGTAAACTGCTTTGACTTACCCCACTTTCTGCTCCTTCTAAGGGTTGTATAATAAAGGTCTCATTGTTCATCTGTATCAAACCCCTAGAAATAGAAACAAGAGGGCCATGTTGACCCCGAATCACTCACCTGAGTCTATTTATTTCTATACCCTACTTTTTTAACAGACATTGCCAAATTTAAAACCAGTCTGAGAGTATTTCAGTACTTTACTGAAAAGATTTGACAATGGGAGCTAGTTTTTGATATCATGTGACCCACTGTCCTAGATATAGTCGAGATAAACTTTTTGGCCATGTTTCATGAGTATCCCACTGAAAACGTTGGCATCATAGCATAGCATATGCTATGCCATGACGCCAACTTTTTCAGTGGGTAAATGCTGATGGTGGACAATGCTTGATGGACCCTGGACAACAGACAAGACCACAAAAGCTCACCTTGAGCACTTTATGTTCAGGTAAGCAAAAAAATAAAGGTTAAGAATTGTTGGGGAAAATATATAATAGAAATGATTTACTTCTGCACCCTTTACAAAAAACCCCCAAAATTTTAGACTTGTCCATTATCAAAATATTTGTAAACAAAAACTAAAAATTTTCCACAATATTTTCAAACGCTTCTTTTTCAAGGCATTAAAGCTTTAGATTGTGTGGTAAAGGGTTAAACAGAAAATACCACATAGCAAGCAGTCATCTTACTTTGTGATCAGCAATATATATTGGGTTGTTTATAAGTTCCAGGTCAGCACTAAATATCCATTCTACATCTCATTCTACTGAATGATTGATGGTGTTTAACCCTTTACTCCATAGATACTCATTTTGACGCATCAACAATAGACAGCTTTTGAAAACATTGTGGGAAAAGGAGAAATTGCTCGTAACGAGCAATTTCTCCTTTTTCCACAATGTTTTCTACTCAATCAGATATTTGTATCCTCATTTATCCATATTTTTGACATCATATCTTTATTTGCTGCTGAAATGGAAGAGCCCCAAATTGGTATATCAGGTAAAGGGTTAATATCAGTTTCAACATTATTTCAATTATATCATGGTGTCCATACTTTTCTGGAGTTTCTTTACCAGCACTTTGTACAAAATTTTTCCCAAGCCACAAAGTTGTCAAAACAACAGTCAACAAACAGAGTATAATCTCAATCCTGTTGGAATGACTATCACCAATCCACAGAAGAATTTGGCCAAGCTTGGATTTGAACCAGCAAAACCATGTTCTCAAGTCTTGTGCACTACAGCCAGCGTTAAACATCTTGTTCTAATCTATATTCTTAATTTAGAAGGTAACACAACTACGGTACTACTACTGATTGCCTTATGTGGTTATGTCAGAAATTGCTTCCTTTTGAAACTAAAATATCCTTGAGAAATAAGAATGTAAATCAACTTGGAATGGTAGGTGAATATGGCTCCTGGATTCTGATAATACTAGGGCCAATCAATAATTTTGAGAATTCCGCTCACACTGACCTTATATCAAGCATTTTCTAATTAGTACAATGTACTTCCAAACTTGTGACATCACCTTTCGACACATCGTAGCAATATTCTGATGTCAGGTTGAGCGCATTTGTTTGAAAATGGCATCCAGATTTGGCAATTTGGGACTTTTGGCTATTTCCAAATTTGGAAAACAAGTCAGAAATAGAAGTTCATTGAGGAGTTCAGGGCCCATATTCACCAACCATTCTTGAGAATGTTCCTAGTGTTGTTCTACAAGGTTTTCTAAATTTGTAAGTAACACAACTTCTGACTGACTAAACCAAATGGTTTAGCCAATCAGAAGTTGTGTTAGTTACAAATGTAGAAAGTTCTGGAGAATAAGACAAGGAACATTCTTAACAATGGTTGGTGAATACGGCCCCTGGTGTGCCATAGACAGAGACATCTGAGGGACATGTCACATGTTCGCCTGCAGCATGTGTTTTTGTTCTTTGGTCAAGTGATGAGATAAGGGCAAACAATGCCAGAGAAGTTACTTTGAGAAGGAACAGAAGTCAAATATAATATTATGTTATATCAAGCATATTCTTATTATAGTGAGAGTTCTTGAGATTATTGATGGCCCCTTGTACAGTCAGACCTTGTTACAGCCACCACTCATTGCTTACCAACATTTCATCCAGACTGATCTTGATCTGCACCATTTAGAAATATAGATGGCCACTGACAATGAAAGAGTTACAAACCAAAGGACTGACATACCTGATACCTTCACAAGTGGACACTGCCACAGCTGACCATTCATCTCTCTTCACAACACCTTGATAATAACAGTGCTCTACAGCCTGTAAATATAGAATGAATAAATGAATGAATAAGCGAACAAATGAATGAGCAAACAAATGAATGAATGAATTACTTTTTTTATTTATAACAGTAAGTCCTTAAAACCATTAAAATCCATGATAGAGGGTAAATAAAGCATGGGTTTTGAACTTCTAATATATAATATGACTCTGACTGCTTTTGACAAAGAGATCTTTACATATAGCCCATGACAAAGAGATCTTTACATATAGCCCAACATACATAGAGCCCTGGGCCCGTATTCACCAACCATTCTTAAGAACGTTCTTTGACTTATTCTCCACAATTTTCTACATTTGTAAGTACCACAACTTCTGATTGGCTAAACCATTCGGTTTAGCCAGTCAGAAGTTGTGTTACTTACAAATTTAGGAAACCTTGGAGAATAAGACTAAGAATATTCTCAGGAATCGTGGGTGAATACGGGCCCAGGGCTCTATGTATGTTGGGCTATATGTGAAGTCATAGTTTGCTGACCTTACCACATGAAAAATATTGTAAAATTGTAGATGTTGAAAGCCTGTACAGACAACAAATTGAATTTGTCTTGGAAAAGGTGGAAAACAGTATGGGGAAAGATGCTGGTTACCAGCATTTTCTTGTTTTCCCACAATGTTTTCAAACACCTCTTTCACTTGGATCATTAAAATAAAGAATTCCATGATAACAGACAAAACTTCAGACTTGTCCAAACTGAAATCAATTTCAAACAACAACATAAATGTAACTTAAAAGAATTTTTTTTTTGAAGGGTACAAAATGTTTAACTCATTACCAAACAACAAAAATTTAGACCGGTCCAAATTCAAAGGATTTGCAGACGACAAGTTAAATGTGACTGGAAGGATGATTTTTGTTTTTGATAGGGAAGAAAACATTGTGGGAAAAGGAGAAAATGCTGGTTACCAGCATTTTCTCCTTTTCCCACTATGTTTTCAAAAGCCTTCTCCTACAGGGTCGTTAAAACTCGGGATTGTGTGGTAATGGGTTAAGGCAACAGAGAAAATACTGGTGACCAGCATTTTCTCCTTGTCCCACAATATTTTCAAAAATCGTTTTTCCCCAAAGGTCATTTACACTGACTTGTTTTGTAAAGGGTTAACTCTTTATCAAACAATCTCTGGTTTTTACAAACCTGAGGGAGAAGCCTTCTGATAACATTGTGGGAAAAGGAGAAATTGTTGGTAACCAGCATTTTCTCCTTTTTCCATAATGTATTCTTCCCTTTCCAAAAGAAATATCAAATTTCTAGTCCCTTTTATTTTGTTGTCTGCAAATGCTTTCAATTTGGACAAGTCTAACATTTTGACGTTTGGTAAAGAGTTAAAGGATTTACCAAAGAATGGCTGTCGTTTAGTTTTACTCCACAATTGGAAATCAGAAAATGAGTCATCTGATAATTACATTAATTCATCAGCTCGTTCCTTTCCACTTTAATTCTTTGGAAATGATGACAACAAATTTAAATAAAGAAAGGAAGATCATCATTTACACTTTTGTTCAACGTACTGGTAGTCAATATAACATTGTGACAGATGAGAAGTTGCTCATATCGAGCCATAAATCCATTCATCACAAAGTTTTGAATATCTTTTAATGGAAGATCAATGCATCATATTCTTATACAGTTATGAATGAAAACAATCAATGAACTCCCCTGAATTATTATCCCTTTGGCTGCCAAGCACAACTCAGTGCATGACCATTTGTGAACAGTGCAGATCAAGATCAGACTGTACAGAACTTTAAAATAGCAATATCTGAATCTTTACTATTGAATTTAAAATTTCATTTTAGCTAGTTAGCAGGAAAAGGGTTAAAGCTGACAAGAAAACATTGTGATAACTGGAGAAATGGCTGGTTTAACCCTTTCCCACACAATGACGACTTTAAATAACCCTGATGAAAAAGCCTATTGAAAACATTGTTGGAAAAGGAGAAAATGCTGGTAACCAGCATTTTCTCCTTTTCCCACAAAATTTTCTACCCAATCAAAGTAAAATTGAGTCAATTGAGCCACTATAAAATTGTCATCTGCAAATGGTTTCAATTTGGATAGGTCTGAAATTTTGCCATGTGGTAAACCATAAAGAGTTAACGTTTATACCTTTACTACAGAATCCAGACTTTGACAACATTGCAGGAAAAGGAGAAAATGCTGGTCACAAACAACAGTTTTCTGACTTTTTCAAGACAAATGCAAGCATATTAACCACATTTATCATCTGTGAATGTTTTCATTTAGGTTCTTTCTAAAATGGTGACCAGCATTTTCTCCTTTTCCCACAATGTTTATTTACTTCCCTTCCTAAAACATATTTCAATTCTTTAGTCACATTCATTTTGTTGTCTGCAAATGCTTTCAATTTGGACCAGTCTAAAATTTCTGTCATTTGGTAAAGAGTTAAGCACATCTGAGGAAGGGTCAAATTTCCTGTATAACAAATGCAAGGAACAAAACTATTAGATATGGCATACAATAGCTCTGGCTTGAATGAACGGAAATGATCAATAAGCTCTCTAGATTTCTGACAAACTTTGTATTTTGAAAGGCTGTTCCAAGAAAACTAATGAATCATCTAATAGAATAACGCTTATAAGTTATATGACTTTTTTTTTCCCCCCCACATCTCTCATTTCAGGTTATGGGAGTTACTCTTTCCATTACAGAGCATCACAGTCCTTGTTCAACAAGTATTCATATGAACGTTCCGTCTCATTCTCCAAAATTGTATAAATTTGGAAGTAACACAACTTCTTAGTGGCTAAACCAGTTCTTGTACATTTGAATGTAACACAACTTTTCATTGGTTTGACTGAAATTTATTTTTAAACCACTTGGTGTAGCCAATCAGAAGTTGCCTTCCTTTCAAATATTGAAAACCCTGTGGAATAAATTTGAATGTAACATAACTATCTTCTTAATGGCTCAACCATAATTATGTTGAGAACCTTGGAGAATGTTTGGTGTATAAATATGGACCCTGATATGGACCCTGATGTTGGACTTGTGAGATTGAAACTTACTTTCTTATCCTCTGGCTATGGATTGTTAGGCTTTGTATTAAGATCTACACTGTATTCTCTTCCTACGGTGGCTTAGGATTAACTTATTGATTACATGGGGTTTTACATCTACTTTCAACAATATTTCAGTCATATCATAAAGACAGTGAACTTAATAATGTACATGTATATGTCCTATGGTATCACTAGTACACAGTTAGGGCTCGATCATCAAGGACAGTTCGACCAAAAAAACCACCTCCAACTTACGAGCCTTACACTTTACCTCGCAACCCCATTCTGCTAATCTTATATAATGATTACTTTTACATAATGTTTTGAGAATGCCTGGCCACAGCAGCTGTATCATATAGCATCAGGTTGGCAATGGTTGGCACAGTTAGGCATTAGGCATAATCATGACTGTTATGGGAGACCACTCCTTCTATGGCTTGGTCCAGATTTAACTCTTTACCACACGAACCCGACTTTTCACGACCCTGAGAAAGAAGCCCTTTGAAAACACTGTGGGAAAAGGAGAAAATGCTGGCAACCAGCATTTTCTCCTTTTCCCACAGTGTTTTCTATCCTTCCCAAAACAAACCTTAATTTTTCAGTCACCTTTATTTTGTCTTCTGCAAATGCTTTCAATTTGGACCAGTCTAAAATTTTATCGTGTGGTAAAGAGTTAAATATAATTCCTAACAACTGCATTAGGGAGATATCTCTTTGGCTCAGTGGTTATGGTATTGGTCTTTTGTCTGGGCGTTCTTAAAAGGTTCGAATCCTGCCTGGTCCCTTATTTCTGTCATGCATTTCTTCATTTGTGTCTTTATTATGGACTTTGTAAGATGAGAAAGAAGAATCGGTGTGAGGGTGTACTTATTCACCCTTTACCAAATGAGGAAATTTCAGACTTGTCTAAATTCAAAACATTTGGAGGTGACAAAGTCAATGTATCCAAAATTTTGGCACCTGGCTGTGACAGTGTAGAAAACCTCGTGGGAAAAGGAGAAAATGCTGGTTATCAGCATTTTCTCAATTTCCCACTATGTTTTTAAATGGTTTCTTCATCAGGACTGTTAAAACATGGGATTGTTTCCTAAAGGATTAATGGGAATAATTACCACAAAAATTTCCAGGCAGCATTTATCTGCATCAAAGGCACTCATTACAGCATCCTGGACAATGAGTCATGGATTTCATTGAACATAGTGCCAAAATGGCAATGCCTAATTTTACAAGTCATTTCTCTGCAGTTTGTTGCCCAATTGATTGTGCAGGTGATTTTGCCTGCGACTTACCAGCAAAATTTTCATTGGAAACTTGGTCTTTACTGGTTGAGATGATGTAACATAGATATGTGAATTTGAAAAATTCAAATATTGCTGTTTTAAAGTTATATATTGAGAGATAATATCCCCTTACTTGACAGTGTAGATCAAGATCAGACTGCACATAATGTGCAGTCTGATCTTGATCTGCACTGTCCACAAATAGTCACTGCGTCACGCTTGACAGCCAAAGGGATAATAATTCATATGAAAAGGAACTATGTGGGAATTCTGTACATCACTTACATGTAAACAGATCAAAGATAGTGCAGGTCATTATTACTCATTACCAAACGACAAAGTTCAGGCCTAGACCAAATTCAAAAAATTTGCAGACGACATATTGAATGTAGCTAAACAGACAATTTCTGTATGTCATAGGGTAGAAAACATTATGGGAAAAGCAGAAAATGCTGGTTACCAGCATTTTCTCCTTTTCCTACAATGTTTTCAAAGGACTTCTTCCACAGGGTCATTAGAACTCGGGATTGTGTGGTAAAGAGTTAACTCATTACCAAATGACAATGTTTTGGTTTGTCCAATCCAAAGCATTCGCAGACAACAAATTAAAAGTGAGTGAAAATATTTGTTTTGTGAAGAATAGAAAACATTGTGGGAAATGGAGAAAATGCTGGTTACCAACATTTTCTCCTTTTCCCACGATGTTTTCTAAAGACTTCTTTCTCAGGGTCATCAAAAGTAGGGATTGTGTGGTAATGGGTTAACTCATTACCAAATGACAATATTTTAGACTGATCCAAATTGAAAGCATTTGCAGACCACAAAATAAAAGTGATTGAAAATTTGAAATTTGTTTTGGGAAGGATAGAAAACATTGTGGGAAAAGGAGAATTTGAAATTTGTTTTGTGAAGGATAGAAAACATTGTGGGAAAAGGAGAAAATGCTGGTTACCAGCATTTTCTCCTTTTCCCACATTGTTTTCTAACGGCTTCTTTCTCAGGGGCGTCAAAACTAGGGATTGTGTGGTAATGGGGTAAGCTGACAATTCAAAAATGATAGTACAGTAACTGGTGGAATGACCACTTTTCATACAGAGAACATCATAAAAGCAAAGGGTCTTGACCCTGCAGGGTCCAAAAGAATTCAGGATTTTTACTTGTCCTCCTGTCATTTTGCACTCGTCCTCCAGTTAGACAAAGAAGAATGATCCACTTGCCTTATCAAATTTTTACTAGTAAGCACGAGCGGACGAGTGGATTTTTTGGACCTGCCCTGGTCAGCCGCACCATCTGCGCAGTGTCTGACCACAATCAACACTTTTCGCAGTTTCAAAAAGGTCCCTTTTAGCCTGATGGGTCACATAATAATTGAGCAGAGTGCCAAAATGGCCATGCAAAATTTTATATCTAATTTCTTTGCAGTTTATTGCCCAATTGATAACAGGATTTTTCCTGCGGCTCATCAGCAGAAATTTCCACTGAATTAGACTCCCACTACTAAACCAATATTTGTGTCTTCTTTGTTAGGTTTGCAATATTAATCCTATAACCAACAATCCTGTTTATTCACAGTATAGAGAATGAACCAATTGAATGGTGTTCCATAATAGCTTCTGTGTGTTTTAGTAATAAACTGAAGAACTTGTAACCTGAAAATAGGAGGTGTTGTCGTAATGTGACTAAAAACAGCGTAAAGTACCATTCAATCGATCAAATATTCATGAATGGTGTTATGTGCCGCTTTCAAAATTATTTATGTCATATTACTGTGATAGCCTAAACACTCATGACAAAGTGATTTTCTATGTTTCACCAGCTCTAGGGCAAAGCCCTGAAAAGCACACCCAGTTAGATCTCGGCAACTATTGCACCTATCCATACTTTCCTTGACTTTTCTTTACTAGTACCTCACACAATATTCCTTCGTGCCCCTGGCTGCTTTCCCAGATAACCATCTTCGAAACAATGAACAGCCATGAGAGAGGAATAAATCCTGTCAAAGTGACATGGATCATCAATCCATGAAAAGGAATTTGTCTAACTGGAGATTTGAGCCAATAAAACCATGGTTTCCAGTCCTGTAGGCTACTTACTCTGAGCTACCTGGAAAACCCCATCTCTACTAAATAAATTGCATTGTCTAACAGGCCCTACTAAAAGCACTTTTGCTCTGCAAGATCAAGAAACCGGTCAGTCATCTGAAATAGAGCAGTGGAAGGTGCAGATCAGAGATCAGACTACACAGAATGTGCAATCTGATCTTGATCTACACAGTCCACAAAAGCTTCTGGTGTCGTCAACAGCAAGGAAAGAGCTAATCGGGTTGAAATACAAGCACTTTTTTCCCCTACTGATTTAACCCATTACCACACAATCCCTACTTTTGACGCCCCTGAGAAAGAAGCCTTTAGAAAATATTGTGGGAAAGGGAGAAAATGCTGGTAACCAGCATTTTCTCCTTTTCCCAGAATGTTTTCTACCCTTCACAAAACAAATTTCTAATTTTCAGTCACTTTTATTTTGTCATCTGCGAATGCTTTGAATTTGGACCAGTCTAAAATATTGTCGTTTGGTAATGGGTTAAAACTGCAATCAACCTTTCGTACAAAAGGGAAATGAATGAAAGGTTCTCAAAGCACAAGAGAAATGTTTGTTGGCTGATTGATTTGAAATAAATCTCCCACAATTCCTAGATATTGGTGCCATATTTCCTGTTTGTTTTCTGTTTTCTTAGATGGTGTAGTGATGGCTTTTTTATCGCCATCTCTATGTAAAGCTGCACTGCAGAGCTCTTTGTATTTCCTTTATTAACCTTTTCCCAAACGACAAACTTTTGGACTAGACCAAATTGGACGCATTTGCAGACGACAATTCAGCTCTTGCTGAAAAGATGATTTCTCTCTATGTTAGAGTAGAAAACATTGTGGGAAAAAGACAAAATGCTGGTTACCAGCATTTTCTCCTTTTCCCACAATGTTTTCAAAAGGCTACTGTTCCAGACCCATCATAAACAGGGATTGTTTAGTAAAGGGTTAACTCCTTACCAAATGACAAAATATTAAACTTGTCCAAATTGAAAGCATTTGCAGGCGACAAAATAAAGCTGATTCAACCATTGAAATTTGTTTACAGAAGGACAGAAAACAATGTGGGAAAAGGAGAAAATGCTGGTTACCAGCACTTTATCCTTTTCCCACAATGTTTTCAAAAGGCTTCTTCCTTAGGGGCGTTAAAAGTCAGGATTGTATGGTAAAGAGTTTACCTTTAACCAAACAATTCGCAGTTTTTCTGATCCTACAAAAAGAAGACTTTTGAAAACATGAGTATGGGAAAAGAAGAAAATGTAGGTTACCAGCATAATCTCCTTTTCCTACAACATTATCTACGATATCAAAAACAGGAAATTATCATATGAGCAACATTTATTTTGCCATCTGCAAATGTTTTCAGTGTGGCCATGTCCAAAGTTAAGTGGTTTTGTAAAGAGTTAGCCTTCAAAGAAATAAATAATCCATACAGTGATTTTTATTCCAGAAACAAGACCATTGGATAAGAGAAGTTTCAAGGCTGCTTTTGTCTAGAGAGTCTCAGTAAAGCAGTGTAGATCCAAGATCAGAATACAATGTTTTGTGCAGTCTGATCTTTATCTACACTGGCTGCAAAAGAAAATATAAGATGTTTGCAGAATTAACAAGGGCAGAATATTTGGATGCCAACCCTCAGCTGCAGTAGGTCTAAGAGAAAATTTTAAGTAAAAAGCAAGGCATATGATTATGTTTTAAAGAATATTCGTTTGCTTTTTAACTCTTTACCACATAATCCCTTCTTTTAACAACCCTGAGAAAGACAGCTGATGAAAACATTGGGAGGAAAGGAGAAAATGCTGGTAAACAGCATTTTCTCCTTTCCCCGCAATGTTTTCAACTCTTCCCAAATTAACTTTTTATAAAATTTCTGATTCGCATTTATTTTGTCGTTTGCAAACGCTTTAGAATTGGGCTATTCCAAAATTTTGTTATTTGGTAAAGAGTTAACCTACCCATGTTGTTTGAATTCCTCTTTTGGTATTTAACAACTTTTCCATGATTGAGGTTGAATGTTTCCAGTCACAACAGAAATATTTACAAAAGGTCGAAGGTTTTTGCATGACAATGACACAGACAAGGATACTGATGATGAAGCAGATGACACCAGGGCTATGACAATACCACATCAGCCTGGCTGAAGATGGTCAAATTATGCACTTGGCTCTTGTCCAGCATCAATATACATCAATCATACATTGTATTACAGTCAGCATCAACAATAGAACTGTTCACTCTTTACAAAATGATTGTAAAGATTTATAACCCCTTGAAACTGATATAAGGCTTGAAAAACATTCTGGGAAAAAGAATAAAATGCTGGTACATGTACCAGCATTTTCTCCTTTTTCCACAAATCTTTGTAACTTTTTACAGACAATTTTCATGTTTTAATTGAGCTACATAAAAGTTGTATTTTGTAACTGTTTTCACTTATAATGGAAAAGTTGTTTATTTTGCCCTCTTCAAAACATTTTGTCTCTTACCTCTTTATCACATAAGCAAATAATAGACTTGCCCAATTGAAAGCATTTACTGGTGACAATTTAAAAATAGCTAAAATGATGGAATTTGTCTTTGAAAGAGTAGAAAACATTTTGGGAAAATGAGAAAATGCTGGTTACCAGCATTTTCTCCTTTTCTCAAACTGTTTTCAAAATTTAGGCTTCTTTCTAGGTGTCAGTATAATTTGGGATTATGTGGTAATGATTAACCAAACAACAGACTGGTCCAGGTGGACAGGGGATATACGTAGATGACACGCTTAATGTGTCACCAATTACAATTGCAAAAATTTTATAAAAAGAGTTGAAAAAAGTTCATTAAATCGCAGCAGGGTGATGAAAATTGCACATGCACAACTTCATATACATGCATATAGGAACCCTGGAGTAAATTTGAATTCAGTACGTGAAAAACTACAGGAGTAATGCTCTGGACAAATTTTCGTGTACAGACGGACAGACTGACAGACAGCCATGGCGATTCCTGTATACCCCCCTCCACTACGCTGTGCGGCGTATAATTACTAATTTATACAACCATCTACTCCATTTCAAAAAAAAATATTTTCCAAACATTTTTTTCCTGCAAGGGCATAAAAGGTTGTATTTAAACTATGATTGGCAACAACCAGTACATAAAATTTTGCAGAACATCAAAGGTCAGCCAAAATGGAATTTTCTGAAGCCTCTCTGTTATATTCTGGCATATTTAATGGTTCTATTGCATGATGGGATCACATAAAACTATCATTATTCGGACCAAACTCAATTTACCATGGACCCAGTGGGCATTAGTGTAAATCATTCCCAGAATTCATCTGTCATTCTGCCAAAATATTTTATATATCACATGCAAGACGTCTTATTCCATCCCTTCCTACCTCTATACTTTACTATCCCAGGTTTAACTACCCTTGGGAGGAGAACTTTTGAAAACCTTGTGGGAAAAGGAGAAAATGCTGGTTACCAGCATTTTCTCCTTTTCCCACAATGTTTCCTACCCTATAACAGACAAATTTCATGGTTGTAGTAACATTTACATTTTTGTCTGCAAATGTTTTAAATTTGGATCAGTCTAAAAGTTTGCTGTTTGCTACATAGTTAACTCTAAACCAGTCAACAAAATTTTAGTTTCCCCCAGTATTCAAAGCATATGCATTGATTGAGTTATGTTTCATGCTGCTTTCAAAATCATTATAGTCATATCACAGCAAGATCTCACATATTAATCTACTTCCTGGGCTTCACCAGTATCAGGCTGAGGTTCTGAAAAGTCTTCCCCAAGGACACTCCCACAAACAAACCTAATGGATTCAGTCAGGGTTGAACCTGGGGCATCCAGGTAAGTGGTCCTACACTTTGCCCCTGTGCCATGCAGGACCCCTCCAAAGCATAATTTATGTATAATATTATGACAAATTAACTGATCCCAAAACGACAAAGTTATAGTAATTTCCAAACTGGAGGCATCTGCAGACCACTTAACTCTTTACCATACAATCCCGACTTTTAACGACCCAGAGATAGAAAACCTTTGAAAACATTGTGGAAGAAGGAGAAAATGCTGGTAACCAGCATTTTCTCCTTTCCCACAATTTTTTCTACCCTTTCTAATTCATATTTTAATTTTTGATACACACTTATTTTGTCGTCTGCAAATGCTTTCAATTTAGACAAGTCCAAAATTTTGTCATTTGTTAAAGAGTTAATAAATGTATGTGTGTTGCTCAAATGATAAAATTTGTTTTCTAGAAGGTTTGAAAACATAGTTACCAGCATTTTCTCCTCTTCCCACAATGTTTTCAAAAGCCTTTCTCTTCAGGGTCATCAAAAATCCAGATTGTGTGATAAACAGTTAAATTTTGCTAGAATGGGGTATATTTTGTACTGGTATATTACATGAAAAGATCTCTCATACAATCACTTCCATAAGTCTTTCCAAGATAATTTTAGATACTCCCATACAGTCATAGGTTCATATTTTAAATCAGTTATCAGACATTATCCATAAATAAATCCCAACAGATCTAGAAAATCTAGGGAAAATTTGAATCTCGTACCCATAAAATCTTTTATGTTCACCCTTTCAACAGTAAAATAAATCTACTGAACCTGATGGTAAAATTCTAGAGGAGCCAAAATTAAAACCATTTTGCTGATGACAAATTCATTAGACTTGAAGACATGTGTGTTTGAAAGGTAGAAAACACTGTGAAAGGAGACAATACTGTTAATCATCACTTGTTGTTTACAGTGCTTTCAATTTGGACCAGTCTAAAATTTGTCTCTCGGTAAAGGGTTAAGTCATATCACAGCAACAGCTCAAATATCCATGTATGTCATAGATTTCAACAGCACCGAGTGGCTTAGTAGTAAAGTGTAGGACTTGTGACACCTTTGGTTTTCTGCAGGTGTGTCCTTTGGCAAGATACTTCAGATCCCTAGCCTACTACTGGTGAAACCCAGGAAATACTTGAAATATGTGAGCTGTTTCCATGATATGACTGAAATAATGTTGCAAGTGGTATGAAACACCATTCAATCAATCAATCATTCACTGGTATTGTAAATAGGGCTCTCAAGCGCTTGCCCAAAAACACTACATAGAAAACCCTGTATACAGTGCATCCAGTACTGGGGTCTCCAAGTTCCAAGACCTACTCTCTAACATGGTACCATATAGAAGCCCCGCAGGGAGTATTATTATTAAAAAGGCTTTACTATGCAATTCTGAGGTTTTAACGACCTTGAGCAGGAGGCTTTTAAAAACATGGCAAGCAAGGGAGAAAATACTGGTAAAGAGCATTTCTTCTTTTTCCTTCAATCTTTCCAACCATTACCATTAGACAAATCAGTTTGGTATAAGTTTAACTCGTTGCTAGCACTGGTTACAATTTAATTAACCTTTAACCCTTTCCCAAACAATCCCTGGTTTTTACGGGTCAGGAATAGACGCCTTTTGAAAACATTGTGGGAAAAAGAGAAAATGCTGGTAACCAGCATTTTCTCCTTTTCCCACAATGTTTTCTATCTTATCATATAGAAAAATCATTTTTTTGGCAACTGTTAATTTGTCATCTGCAAAATGCTTTGAATTTGGTCTGGTCCAAAATTTTCCGTTTGGGAAAGAGTTAAAGCACCTTTCATGACATTATTTGCCTTTGAAGTCTGTATAGACCAAGACCAGCCTAATTTTTTATCCATACTGTCTGCTTTGTTGAAACACGAGACAGAAGCAAGCATGAAATTTAGATCTTGTTGATAATACAACACTGATTATAAATGTTGGGTTTATTTGCCACCCTATCGGTTAATGGATTAAATTCCCGAATAAAAGAAATGCATAAATCCTAGGATATATAAAAGACATAAAAACTCTTTGACAACAAAAATTAACTCAACCACAAAATCTTATCTCATCCAACTTAACTCTTTACAAAACAATCCCTGGTTTTCACGACCCAGAGGAAGAAGCCTTCTGAGAACATTGTGTGAAAAGGAGAAAATGCTGGTAACCAGCATTTTCTCCTTTTCCCACAATGTTTTCTACCCTTCCAAAAATAGATTTCAATTCTTGAGTTTCATTCATTTTGTCGTCTGCAAGTGCTTTCAATTTGGACAAGTCTAAAATTTTGTCGTTTGGTAAAGGGTAAAAGCATTTTTCACGACAATACTTGCCTTTGAAGTGAGTATAGATCAAGATTGTGCTGCACAAATGCACAGCCTGATCTTTGATCCATACTGTCTGCTCTGTGAAACAATCGACAAAAGCAACCATGAAATTGTGATTACTTGGATCTTTAGAATTTCTACAATGATTATAATTGTCGGGTTTATGTGCTACTCTATTGGTTAATGGATTAAATTCCCAAATTAAAAAGAAATGCATAAATGCTAAGATATATAAAAGAAATAAAAACCCTCTGACAAAAAAAAATTAACTCTTTACCACAAAATCTTATCTCATCCAACTTAACTCTTTACAAAACAATTCCTGGTTTTATGACCCAGAGGAAGAAGCCTTCTGAGAACATTGTGGGAAAAGGAGAAAATGCTGGTTACCAGCATTTTCTCCTTTTCCCACAATGATTTCTACCTAGCTGGAAACAAATTTCAATTTTTGAGTTATCCTTATTCTGTCGTCTGCGAAAGCTTTCATTTTGGAAAAGCCTATAATTTTGTCGTTTGGTAAAGATTTAAAGACGATAAATGAAATGTGTCTCAAAGGATGAGAGAGTCTTTGGAATGGGAGGAAACATCGAGAGAAAAAGGAACAATAGCACCATATGTAGGTGCCAACATTTGGCTGCAAGTGCTTGATTTTCAGCTGACAAAGGGACATAACTGTGTAACAATACTTTGGTGGTTATCTGCCCCTGTTGTATGAGTTCCTCTCTTGATAGTTAAGATCTTGTCCAAGTATGAAGTTAATATCTTCAGTAATAACAGAAATATTTCAAAATGTCAAAGGTCTTACAAGACGATGAAGATGACAACTACACTAGGGACACCTGAGCTCCAGATACGAGGGAGTGACGGAATTCTAAATACATTATATCTCATCCAAACCCTATGTTGTTGGTACTCATTAGAATCGTCTCAATGAGACGATTCTAATGAGTATCGATAACATAGGGTTTTGTGGACAATGATTAATTTTTTCAATATTGAAATCAAAATCACTCCATCTGATAGGAGCTCATGGTTACGACAATAGCTTGAGGGCTACCAACAATAACCTCAGAGGGTTACGACAATAACACAACGTTTTTTTTTCCGAAATCAGCCAAGTTAACCCTTTACTCCATAGATACTCATTTCTATGCATTGCTTTAGGAGCCTTTGGAAAACATTGTGGCAAAAGGTGAAACTGCTCATGACGAGCAGTTTCACCTTTTGCCAAAATGTTTTCTATGCTATCAAAAGGTGTAATATACACATAAGAAATGGTTTCATCCTTGCTGTTATTTAGGGTCAATTAGAGAACCTATTGAAATGCCTTATGGGGTAAAGGGTTAAAAAGGCTGGTAACCAGCATTTTCTCCTTCATCTGTTTTTGCACATAGGACTGTATGGCAAAAGGTAATGAAGGTTTCCATTAGCACCACCTCTCCACAGGTTATATATTTTTTTTTCCCCATGAAATTTTCAAAGGTAGATCTAAATGTTTTGAGCTCAAAAGCTGTTTTCCCCATCTGTTATTAGTTAATCTGTTTCCCTATCACCCTTTTCCTCATAACACATGGTTTTATGTACCCTGAGCCTTTTGAAAACAATCTGGGAAAAGGAGAAATACCCTACAGGCAAATTTGCTTTTTGTTTTAAGTTACATCATTTGTCATCAGCCATTATGCTTTCAATCGGGCCAGTTAAAAATTCTGTTGCATGGAATGACTTAACCTTACCCTTTTAAGTAATTACCGAACAACAAAATTTTCAGTTTGTCCAAATCGAAAGCATAATGCAGACGACAAAAGAAAAGTGACTGAAAATTTGAAATTTATTTTGTGAAGGGTACAAAACATTGTGGAAAAAGGAGAAAATGCTGGTTACCAGCATTTTCTCCTTTTCCCACAATGTTTTCTAAACGCTTCTTTCTCAGGGGCATCAAAAGTAGGGATTGTGTGGTAATGGGTTAACTCTTTACCAGAAGACAAAGTTGTAGCCTTTTCCAAATTGAAAGCATGTTTTCTAAAGGCTTCTTTCTCAGAGTCGTCAAAAGTAGGGATTCTGTGGTAATGAGTTAATGCTCCCATGAGTTCATTATCTCCCGCTAGATGGCATTCTATAAATACTCATCTATCTAATTTGGGCAGCCTGGGTACAGAACCGAACCACTTTCCTATGCAACAACCATTACTTTGAATCTAAAACTAAAGTAAACCTTTACTCAATAAAACGCTACCTCATGCAATTAACTCAGCTATGATCAGCAGTTTAGAGAAATCTGGAGCTAATTCAGATCTCATTTCTCCTCAAACGTATTGATAAAAGTTATTTTCAACATTTCTACTTTATAGAGCGTAATATTACAGCCTGCCTGCTTTCTGGGATTATAGCGATGCATCATATAAGACAGTCGAATCTTCGAAGAATATGACATGCGCAGACAATGTCCATGAGTTCACAAAGTTTGAACAGGAAGCGCAGCTTCTAACAAGACAGATCTAGATGCCAGACAGATGCAAAACTAAAATAGAAACCAATAAAAATAGCAGTTACATTTTTTTCTCATTTTAACGGCACCTAAATTTAAACCACCTCAATTTATTACTCCAATGATACATTAAATCTGAAAGATCTAGCAGCCAACATTAACCCTATGCTGAATTATTATCTTATGCAGATGACCGTAGTGGGGAATGACCGTAGTTGGCTGCAGCTGAACATGTTAACCCATTACTAAACGACAACATTTTAGACTGGTCCAAATTGAAAGCATTTGCAGACAACAAAATAAAAGTGAATGAAAATTTGAAATTTATTTTGTGAAGAGTAGAAAACATTGTGGGAAAAGGAGAAAATGCTGGTGACCAGCATTTTCTCCTTTTCCCACAATGTTTTCCACTGGCTTCCTTCTCAGGGGCGTCGAAAGTAGGGATTGTGTGGTAATGGGTTAAACATGCTTGAAAGTTACAGTTATACAGGGATATAACCATAGGTCAAACTGTTAATGAACATAGTTTAACCCTTTACCACACAATGATGCCTTTTAACGCCCCTGATGAAGTAGCCTTTTGAAAACATTGTAGGAAAAGGAGAAAATGCTGGTAACCAGCATTTTCTCCTTTTCCCACAAAGTTTTCTAGACTATCAAATCAAAATTGCGCAGTTTGAGCCACTCGGAAATTGTCGTCTGCAAATGCTTTCATTTTGGTTTGGTTTAAAACTTTGCTGTGTGGTAATGGGTTAAACTTACGATTTGCCAGTAGTAGCACTAACTTCTCAACGTGTTCAAGCGTTCAAAAATTGGTCACCATTAATTCTTTCCCAAACACCAATATTATGGACTAGTCCAAGTTTAAAGGTGGGTATTTAGAATTTTCACATCACACCAAATTAAGAAATATATATACCATTGAAATTTATATGAAAAAGCAATACAAATCATCAATAATTAAGAATCTTAAAATTACAAAAGAAAATTTTTTTGATGGTATTTCCTTAAAAGGCTATGTAGCCTCTTAAGCTAGATCTCGCGCCAAAAATCAATAAAGCATTGTGGGAATGTCAGATGACTGGCACGTGACTAATAACGCTTAAATTCCATTACATAACAAACATGTAATAATTATTTTCCATAATGTCTTCTTTGGACGGATGTTTGAAACTTTGTCTGTGTTTTCCTATATTTAAATGAGAGAATTGATAATCTAAAAATAGAACGTGTCTCCTGTTGGTGTCAACCTGGTCCATAATAAATCTCTAATTTCTCGTGTTATCGGATGGTTTTCGACTACTGGAGTTTTATGAACGCAAATTAAAAGGCTTTGGGAGTTTATGGATGATTTTTTGCATTTTTGTAAAATTTTCGTTCCAAAATCTGAAGGGCCACCTTTAAAGCAATTGCAGATGACAAAATAATTCTGACTCAAAAATAAAACTTTGATTTTGGAAGGGCAGAAAACATTGTGAGAAAATGCTGGTTACCAGCAATTTCTCCTTTTCCAACTTTCTTTTCAAGACTATTCTACTTAAGGATTTTGTGGTAATGGTTTCAATTCAGATGAACTCTAAATATCTTAACAATTCAAGGATGATTGCATCAAGATGGTTGGTTGAATGGTGCTCTACACCACTTTCAACATTATTCCAGTTATATCATGACTAGGCGTGGGGTCTGAAGTGTCATGCCCAAGGACACTCCAACATAAAACCCAGTAGATTAACTCTTTACCATACTACAAAATTTTAGACTGGTCCAAATGGAAAGCGCTTGCAGACCACAAAATGAATGTGCTAAAGAATTAAAAAATTTATAGGAAGGGAAGAAAACATTGTGGAAAAAGGAGAAAATGCTGGTTACCAGCATTTTCTCCTTTTCCCACAATGTTTTCAAAAGGCTTCTTTTCCGGGTTATTAAAAGTCGGGATTGTGTGGTAAAGGGTTAAGTGAGGTTCAAACCCACAACCTCTATGTCACAAGTCCTATTCTTTACCACTGAGCCACCCAGGACCCCATCAGTGCATCAGAGCCAATCTTTACATCAGACTTGAAATGAACATCTAATCTCTGATGGAAAGAGGTGAAAAAATATTCATGAAGTAAAATATAAGATATGTTTTGCAGACCTTTAACCCTTCTCCTACTAAATAACTAAAATGCATTACTAAATTCAATAGTAAAAACCCAAATATTAAAATTGTCATAGTTATGTTTTAGGGAATAAAATCTCCTTCTTGGATAGTGTAGATCCAAGATCAGACTGCACATTCTGTGCAGTCTGATCTTGATCTACACTGTCCACAAAAGGTCAGTGATTTGCGCTTAGAAGCCTAAGGGTTCATATAATCTACCTAAAAATTCCTGCTTTTTTTGTACCTGCCATTAATTTAATGGCCAGCAGGGTGCTTTCTAATCCATCTTGTTTCAGCCTGTCTTTAATTCAAAACACCAACATCTAATATATCCTTTCCAGGAACTTTCCTTTTTACCATAAGATCTTACATTTTATCAACCCTAGTGATATATACTTTTAAAAACACTGCAGGAAAAGAAGAAAATGATAGCAACCAGCATTTTCTCCTTTTCCCACAGTGTTTTCTACCCAACCAAATACAAATCTCATTATTTGATCCCATATGTTGAGGTCTTAAATACTGTCGTCTGGTATACCTCTATCTCCTGTAGACAACTTATTTATTTTGCTGCAGATTAGTATTCAAACATACATGAACCAAGACAAAAAGAATTGCTTGTAACAAGAAATTTCCCCTTTTCCTTACATTATTTTCATTTTATTCGTGAATGGAACCCTAGATTCATGGTCATAAATTCATATTCATAATCATAGATTCATATTCAGGGGCAGAGTAGACCAGCCTTACGTGACATAGCTCAGTTGGTAGAGCCTAGGACTTGTGATCATGAGGGTGTGGGTTCGATCCCCAAGGCTGGCAATCTAAAATTACTTGTAGCCTTTCGGATCAGACGATAAACTGGGGTCCCAAGTCCGCATGAGCGGCGGCACTATATTTCTATTCGGTTTTCAAAAGTACCTATGGAGGCAGCCATATTGTTAACTCGGTTTCAAGTCATTTTGCAACTAGGTCATTTCTTACCTGTGCCATTTCGTACAATTTTGGTAATTTCGTACCCACCTTTTTTTTTGTGGGGGGGGGAGGATTGTTTAGGACTACTCAGTTCATTTCTCACCTAGATCTGCACAAATTTACTTTGGTCAATTTGAAATGCTGTCATGTGCCTTATTTAACCCATTACCACTCATCCCTACTTTTGACGCCCTTGAGAAAGAAGCCTTTTGAAAACACTGTGGGAAAAGGAGAAAATGCTGGTAACCAGCATTTTCTCCTTTTCCCACAGTGTTTTCTACCCTTCCCAGAACAAATTTCAATTTTTCAGTCACCTCTATTTTGTCGTCTGCAAATGCTTTCAATTTGGACCAGTCTAATTAATTGTCGTTTGGTAATGGGTTAACAAACAAATGATTGGTGGCACCATTGATGTTATACATCAACATTTATTCAGCCCTGTAAAAGGTAAACCAATAAATGATAAGTGGTATAACCTGTACTATATGCCCTTGATTTCAACCAGTTAATCACTTGATCTATGAAAATTTATGATACAAATATCAAAATAGCATATCCTAATGAACCCAATTTCCAGTACCTCTTTCACAGACAATTACATTTTAGATTTGTACCTATACTGATAATATTGAAATTTTACAGACAAAAAATTAAAATTTATGATGTAGACAACAAATTAATCCTTTACAAAATAATCCCTGATTTTTAAGACCCTGAGATAGAAGCTGGTAACCAGCATTTTCTCCATTTCTCACAATGTTTTCTAACCTGCTGGAAAAACAATCAATATTTGGGTTGCCATTATTTTGTAGTCTGCAAGTGCTTTCAAATTGGACCAGTCTAAAATTTTCTTGTTTTGTAAAGAGTTAATTCATGATGCAGCTCAAACAAGAGAATTGGTCTTTGAAAGAATAGACAAGAACAGTATGAGATAATCTATGATTATCTGATTTCCAAGTAGATTTTACTTTTTCTTGAATTTTTGTAGCAGAGGCTATTTAAATTTCAGGATCAGAATTGACAATTAGCAGGAAATAAAGTTTAATACAAGGGGTTTCAAACATGGAGAACACCAATAAATACGTGAAAGCAGTCAGGAATTGCAGAAAGTTCTTGATATCCTTTTGTTACAATATTTTGAAAAGTGCTCTGCAAGCAAGCCCAGTGAAGGCCTCTGGAGATGATAATGCAGTAACAAAAATAATTCAATAACCCGCCGAGTACCACTCAAACATTGACTAGACAAAGTGGAATGGATGGGAAAGAAGTTCCAATATCCCATTTTGTCCATTAGCAATTTGAAATATGCTTCCATGTTGTACATAGACAGCTTCAGCAACAAACAATGATTGCTTCTTTTCCCAAAATGTTTTTCGAATCATTTATGTACAACATTTTTGTTTTCTTATGACGGGGTACTATTTTTTCTTTGTCTCTCTAGGACTTTCAGCCTTTGTAGATCAGGTTGTTGAGCTTGACTTGGAATCATCAAGTCTTGGGTAAGTTAACTCTTTACCACACAAGGAAATTTTAGGCCGGTCCAAGTTGTAAGCATTTGCAGATGACTAAATAAATGTGACTGAAAAATTGAAATTTGTTTTGGGAAGCATAGGAAACCAAGTTCTAGGAAATGAGTGCTTATACCATAAAGAGAACAAGCTATTCTAGACAAACCAAAAACAAAGAGTGAGCCCATTTTTCTCCCAACACAGCGAAACAAGCTAAATTTACTGAAACTGATTTAATGTGATCAAAATAACCCTTTCTGATTGCACCCATTATAATGGTGTGACCCTCTAATGCCTATGTCATAGTCATATATAAGACTTGGCCATCCTATTTTTGTGGTATTTATCGAAGACAGTACCACACGAGTTCATTATTGTATTTTGAAGACCATGTATCAAATTTTGTGCAAAGCTGAAGGGAATAAACCCAATAAAACTAAATTTTCTAAGGCAAATGAGTTTTTTGATAGCACCCAGGTATATAATTAGAAATGGCATGTAAAAATACATGTATACTGGGCAAGGCAATCGAATGTAGAAATACTAATTTTTTATTGAAAACAGCTTCACTCACTCATAGATTTCTACTAGAGCAATGATACAAGATTTATCTAACAATCTCTTGGCCCTGGACTTTTTCATTCCAAAACCAGTTCATCCCATAGCTTGCTCATACCATGATCACATTAGTCCATTAGATTGGGCATGAATATTTATATATCGAAATAATTGATTGTAAAGTTGGAAATTAAATGTGAACAGGCAAAGATATTTCAAAATCATAGTTTTAACTCGTTACCAAACAACTTTATCTTAGACTTGTCACAATTGGAAGCATTTGCAGACGACAAAAGTAATGTGACTCAAAAATTGAAATTTGTTTGGGGATGGGGAGAAAACATTGTGGGAAAAGGAGAAAATGCTGGTTACCAGCATTTTTTTCTTTTCCCACAATGTTTTCAAAAGGCTTCTATCTCAGGGTCATAAAAACCAGGAATTGTTTGGTAAAGGGTTAAAGAACATACTTAATTTTATTCCATATATTTGCATGATTCCTCCTTATGATCAAAGGGAGGCCACCAATACACAAATAATTGTAACTTTGTCATGAGTACTATCCCTTCAACCAAAAGGTTAACCCATTACCACACAATCCTTACTTTTGACGCCCTTGAGAAAGACGCCTTTTGAAAACACTGTGGGAAAAGGAGAAAATGCTGGTAACCAGCATTTTCTCCTTTTCCCACAGTGTTTTCTACCCTTCCCAGAGCAAATTTCTACTCTTCAGTCACCTTTATTTTGTCCTCTGCAAATGCTTTCAATTTGGACCAGTCCAAAATTTTCTTGTGTGGTAATGAGTTAATCATTTGATTAGTAGGTTGTTTTCCAAGCCAATATTTGTATAATATTTCTCTTTTTCTTCCAAATTATTGATTTCATACAATGGCTTCATTGACAAATACCACTTCAGCGTTCTCAATGCTTTGATTAAGAATGGTAGAAATTCCAATGTTTGTCCGACGAATACACAAATCATGCAACCTCCTCATGGGAACCATGTCATTTATGTGCAGAGACAAGCTGCCAAATTCTATTCAGCAGTTCTATATCCAAAATTTGTGTCAAAAATAACAGCAAAGATGGACAGAGGGAAAGCCAGCTGTAAGACTGCACTAATAGTAGTCACTTCTGCAGGGTAATGACTGTTTCATATCCAATATTGGTGACAAAATCCACAGCAAGGAAAGACACAGGAAAAGCTGAAGGCAAGACTATGATTTGGCTTGCAACCTCTGCACAATAATGACCTACTTCACATCAGGGTTCAGTGAAAGTCCCCTTTCTTGACACTAATGTAAGGCACCACCCTTGCAAGGCTCTTTCCAAACATCTGTGCAGGCTGACCTGGGTTGATACTTTTTGCAGATGCATATATCCCTTTTTCAGAGAGCAAGACTCAAAATATTTTTGGCAAACTAGCAGGTTCTTTAGAAACAAAGTTTTCGTACAGGGTGCCTGGAAAGTAAGGTAACTTTTGTACATTTATATATTGGCTATTAATTTCTGATGAATGGATAAAAATTTATATGTTTATAAAATATATATGTTTTTGTGTGATAATTTCATACTATTTTCATTACATTATATACATTTTTATTCAGATTTCAAATCAAAGCTCCTTTTTGCTACAAGGGCCATTATAACAATTAATGACATTCTCTCACTTCCTATTACATTGACATGGTTGTAGACAAACTATAATTATGGAAACCTTCATAAAATACAGTTGGTAACAAAAAGTTTTTTTCTCATTTGAAATCTGTAATAAAACATGTAATGTAATGGAATTTCATTATCACACAATAACCTTACTGGTACATACAGTATTCTATGAACATACAGTTGTATTTTTATAAATTCATCTGATATTTAAAACCATATCACAAATGTGTAAAAGTGTTACCTTACTTTCAACACACCCTGTACAAGATGAGGTATCAAGGGTATTCAGTAACAGTAACAAGATAAGTGCATTGCTTGTTAAGATGCAAGAAAAATGGTCTAATTCCTAAGTCATTTCTGGGTGCCTTATATAACAACATCTTTGAAACAAAGAGTTAATTGCTTTTCAGGCAGACATTAATGCACCATTACTCAACTGACAGATTTCCTGAGGGGGGAAAAATATGTGTTTTATGATTTGGTTAATTTGTGAACTAATCTTGTAACCCTTCACGGTTACATCATTAAAACTAAGGGTTGTTTGGTAAAGGCTTTAGCAAACAACCCTTAGTTTTAGTGATCCTGAGGGAGACCGCTTTTGTCAGCATGGTGGGAAAATGAGCCAATGCTGGCTACTAACATTTTCTTCTTTTCCCACAATCTTTTCTGTCCTGTCAAAGAATTTAACACTTTTCCTAACAAGCCCTTGTTTTTACGTGTCTGCAGTACAAGGCTTTTGAAAACTCTATGGGAAAAGGAGAAATTGCTCGTAACAAGCAATTTCTCCTTTTCCCACAGTGTTTTCTACCCTTTAGGAGAACTGTCTACCATTTTCATCAAATTTAAAATTGTTGTCTGCAAACTCTTTTAGACTGGAAAAGTCTAAAATTTGTCATTTGGGAAAGGGTTAAATTCATTTATATCACTCTCAGATTTGTCGCCTGCAGATGCTCTCAATTTGGAAAACCCTAGAATTTGTTGTATGGTAAAGAATTAATGCTTTCAAGAGGAAAAATATAGGAGAAATACAGTAACCTTCATTTTGTCCCTGTCCTCTCCAGATGCATTTGGTTTGGATGTCTAAAATTTTCTTGTTTGGTGAAGAGTTAAACACAAGACTGTTATGTAAAAAGTTAAATATAAATATGAATGATTGATTGTATGGTGTTCAAAGCTATATTCAACATTATTTCAGTTATATCACTGCAGCCAGTGCACCTTTCCACAATACTCCACACAATATTCTTTCCAAGCCACTGGCTACTTTCAAACATAACCATAGAAACAATGGTCCGTGGTGAGAGAGGAATGAATGTTGTCCCAATGACTATAATCAATCCTCTGAAAGAAGTTGGCCGAGCCGGGATCGATTCAACAACCCCGTGTTCCTCAAGTCCTGTATGCTGCTGACCGAGCTATCAGGACTATGCAGTTAAAATATGAACCATACCTTTGTGATGATTTCTCTTCTGTCTGCTTGAAAATGCTTCACCTTTATACCTGCAGAGAGAAGTCCACTGCAAAGAGAAAGATAAAATCATTTAAATAATCAATTTCCACTTAAATAGACAGAAACAATTCTATTTTTGCCACAATGTTATCCGAATTTTCTCTTTTTACAACAGTATATCCATGTTCAGGATCATCTTTTGTTAGTAGCTAATGTTATATTTCTGCGGGTAGTGCATCTTCAAAGTTTGGTCAAAATCGGATGATTAGATTCAGAAACAAAGATGTTAAACCCTTTACCAAACAATGCCTTATCTATTCAGACAAGAAGATTTTCAAAGATTGTCAATATTTTTCAGTTTTGTTGCCATGGCAACCAGAGTTTTTGAAGGAATCCAATTCTTTCCAGCAATTCTAAAGAGGAACAAGCAGGATCATTTCTGTGAAGTTTCATTAAAATTGGATGGGTAGTTTCTGAGAAGAAGATGTTTGAAATAAAAGTTAACACACACACAGACGGACTGATGCACAGACAGACACACAATGGACACCAGGCCATGACACATGCACGCTGGCCTTCGGCCAGTGGAGCTAAAAATGAAGGAAGATATCAAAAATATGAAGTATAATTATGTCAGAAAGAGAACCAATGTACAACCACAGACTCTGACCTGAAAAAGATCTTTGCAAGGGTCACTTTTTGATGGACACACAGTATTCACCAATATGTCTTGGCTGTATATCATTTATGATGTAGACAAATTATTACATCTTTCACCTGCGGTTTGCATGCAGGTAAAAGTTTATTGAAATATCTATCCCTCCAAATCATGTGCCTTTATTGCCCATCATGACATTCAAATACTCGTTATCCACTGGTAAATGGAATAGTTATTCGACTTGAATCACCTGATATTGAGCTTCCTTGGTAATTGACAAGTCAATGTTTTTTTTTTTTAATATTTTGTACCTCTACTCTTAATTCTTTATTAATTTCTCATCTTTAGTAACATTACATAATTTCTCTTTATTCATATAACATGAATTCTCCTCTTCATAAAAATCATATAATTTCTCCTCTTAACCCTTTACCAAATTTTAGACTGATCCAAATTGAAAGCAGTTGCAGACGACAAAATAAATGTTACTCAAATATTGATATTTGATTCCGTCAGAGTAGAAAACATTGTGAGAAAAAAGGAGAAAATGGTGGTTACTATTTGCTTTCAATGACCGCTCTCAATATGAACAAGTATAAAACTGTTTTGTTCAGTAAAGTGGTAGATTAACAATCGCAGCAATAAAGCAGTCTGTTTCAGAACAACAGATGGTGAATTAACTCAACATGGCAGGGACTTGAGAACAACAAAGAAGAAAATAATTTATTCAGTATCTCAATTGTAATTTTAACCCTTTACTATACTGACACTAGCACCTCAGACAAGAAGACTTTAATTCTTTACCAAAAAACAAAATTTTGGAGTAGTCCAAATTGGAAGCACTAGCGGATGACAAATTAAATGTGACTCAAAAATTGAAATCTGATCTGGGAAGGATAGAAAACACTGTGGGAAAAGGAGAAAATGCTGGTTACCAGCATTTTCTCCTTTTCCCACAATGTTTTCAAAAGCTTTTTGTCATCAAGGTCATTAAAAGTCAAGATTGTGTGGTAAAGAGTTTAACATTATTAAGGAGAAAATGCTTGAACCTAGCACCATGCGCGGATCCAGATCTTTTTCTCAGGGGGGGGGGGGGGGGAGTCCCACCGAAAAAGCACTCATCTTATTATATGATACTTTGATTTCCAGATTTCAGCGGATGTTAGCCGTTTACAAGAAAAGTCAATATTTCCAGTTCTAACCATGAGGAGTTCCCCACATTGAGAACCTTTTTCTAAATTCATTTTTCATTTTTTTAATTTTTTTATTTTTTTTTTAAATTTATTTATGTATTTTTTCAACTATTTCTGTTAAACCTTAATTTATTTCTTACATTTGGTAACCAGCATTTTCTCCTTTTTCCACAAAGATTTCTACCCTATCAAAGAAAAATTGCGTCATGTGAGCTACAATTAACCCTTTCCCAAACGACAAATTTTAGACTCTTCCAAAATGAAAGAGTTTGCAGACGACAATTATAACTTTCAAAACAATGGCAGAAAATTATCTAAATGGGCAGAAAACAGTGGGAAAAGGAGAAATTGCTCGTTAAGAGCAATTTCTCCTTTTCCCACAGTGTTTTCAACAGACGTGTACTGCAGACACGTAAAACAAGGGCTTGTTTGGGAAAGGGTTAAATTGTCATCTATAAATCCTTTCAAGTTGTATTGGTCTAGAATTTTGCTGTGTGGTAAAGGGTTAAAGAAAGCCTCTGAAGCAAAAGGTAGTTATAAATAAAATGTGGGAATATTTAGGTGAGAGAATGATCTAATGTTTACTGGGAGAAATAGACAGGCTTTTATCTTCACCACAAGAAATGATAAATATTTTATAGAAAGGCTGTCTGGACCCCAGAGGCTACTGGATATCTTATTTCTGGCACTGCTGTCTGGGTTTATACAATTCTCTTTGGTGACCTAGGGCTACTGATTTAACGGCAACAAAATGTTTACCTTGTCCAAACTGACAAAGTTTTTGCCTCTTCCAAACATCTGCAGACAACAAAATCACTGCAGACAACAAAATCAGAGTTGCTTGACTATTTACCAAAAAACAAAATTTTAGACTGGTCCAAATTGAAAGTACTTGGAGACTACAAAATAAACAGAACTCAAAAATTGAAACTTGTTTCCAGCATGGTAGAAAACATTGTGGTAACCAGCATTTTCTCCGTTTCCCACAATGTTTTCACAAGGGTTCTTTTTCAGGGGTGTCAAAAGTAGGGATTTTGTGGTAATGGGTTAAGTCTTTACCAAATGACAAAATTTTAGATTTGTCCAAATTGATAGCATATGCAGATGATAAAAATAATGTGACTCAAACATTGAAACTTAACTTTAGAAGAGTAGAAACTTGTGGGAAAAGGAGAGAATGCAGATTACCAGCATTTTCTCCTTTCCCATAGTGTTTTCAGAAGGCTTCTTCCTCTGGATTGTAGAAACCAGGGATTGTTATGTAAAGGCTTAAGTATGAAATTTTTCTTTCATTGGAGAAAAAATAGTGGGAAAAGGAGGAGAGAAGTATACTTTAAGAAAAGTACACTAATTTTGAATCTTCGCCAAAAATGCAACAATGCCAATGAAATATTACCAGATCTTGAGTGAGTATTTTGACAAGACTGAAATATTATAAGTGATACTTTTTGCAGAGTCATGAAATATGTTTCATATGATTTAACTTTTACTTCACAGTTCAAAACGAGCTCTTGGTCTTCATTCATAAATTTAAAAGAAACACAACTTCTGACTGGCTAAACTGAATGGTTATGGGTTATTGGGTAATTCTGAAATTTCCAATTTTATGGCTCTGAGAACATGCACACCTTGATAAGAGAGAGAGACTGGCACACGACTTCAGACATGCATGCACTGATATTAAAATCGGGGCGTAGCCACTTGTACTCCATAATGCAGTTTCATACAATTTAAAAAAAAAACCCTCAAATTTGCTTGAACAAAAAAGAAACATAACCACAAACTCAAATTTGCTTGAACAAAAAAAAAACATAACCAGAAGCTACCAATAGATTCTACAATGCTACACTTTTCTGAGGAAGGCCTCTTAGACCTCCACAATCCCTCAAATAATACCTTTAACTCATAACCAAATGACAAAAATTTTAGGTTTGTCCAAATCAAAAGCATTTGCAAACGAAAAAATAAAAGTGACTGAAAATTTAAAATTTGTTTTGTGAAGGGCAGAAAACATTGTGGGAAAAGGAGAAAATGCTGGTTACCAGCATTTTCTCCTTTTTTTTTCTCAGGGGCATCAAAAGTAGGGATTGTGTGGTAATGGGTTAACTTTAGACATGTCCAAATTGAAAGCATTTGCAGACCACAAATTGACACAGTACAACACAAACCCTACTTTTGATGACCCTGTCAATTTTGTTTTCTCCAAATGCTTTTGATTTGGACAAACCTAAAATTTTGTTGTTTGGTAATGAGTTAAACATGACTCAAAAAGTGAAACTTGACTTTAGAAGAGTAGAAACATTGTGGGAAAAGAGAATATTCTGGTAGAGATTATGTCGTAATGGATTAATTTGTCGTCTGCAAATGCTTTCAATTTGGACAAGTCTAAAATGTTGTTGTTTCTCATTTGCCCACAATGTTCTCAAAAAGCTTCCTCTGGGTCATAAAAACAAGGGAATATTTTGCAAAGGGTTAATACTTACTACTTTTTACATACATGTATGTTGTAGACCAGATTGGAATTTAGGCAGATCCAGAATCTGCCTTGACCAAATCAGAATTGTAATTTTGTCTAGACCAAAATGTATTGTTTTCTTAAAATTTTTATCATATTAATCCACATAAAATATATTTACATCTGGGAGACATTTTTAATCAAAGCAATTTATTTTGTATTTTTCCCACAATTGCTCTGTTTTCCACAATTTTTTTTATACTAAAGTGCAAAACATTCTCAATTTATTCTTACTCTGAACTACTGATTAACACTTTTTTTAAAGGGGGGGGGGGGTTGGTTTATGTTAAAAAAGATTTGGTCAAGGCAGATTGTGGACCTGCCTAGCCAAAATGGAATTCTAATTAGGTCTAGTCAGAATTCCATTTTGGTCTAGGCAGATTCTGGATCTGCTTAGCATAGATTCCAATCTGACCTACAACACGTATATATTTTTAGGGCTAGCTACACCCCTGAAAATAGATTAGCACAAGACTTCACACTTACTCATTTCTGTGAAGTTTGATTTTGTGTCTTTTCTTATCCATCACAATCTGAAGTGTGACTTCCTCCATATGTTCAAACATGCCCTGAAAATAAACAAAGCATCACACATAGAAATGCATTTACCCTGTTTCAACTAACAAAATTTCAGGCTTGTCCAAACTGAAAGTGTCGGAACTGGACAGAAATCATCGTGGCTAGTAAGCACCATTTCATCCATCTTTTCAGAGACAAAGATCAATATTTATTTCATTCACTGAACATAGGCAACATTTTCATGGGTGATATAATTGCTGATGGTGTTCACAAGATGAAAAACCGGTACTTGTAAGCTTAGATATTTCACTCTAATATGCTATTTAATATGCTTCTAGTCCCTTTTTTATAGGGACTTTCATCAAAATCCAGTGAAGTTGATTTTGGTAATTCCCATTGGCCTACAGCCACGCACACCCCCACCCCCAAAACATAGGAATGCATTACAATATAACATGAAGCGTGAGAAATGTAGGAAAAATCCACATGAATTACATGTATGTCATATTTGGTCTGAATGAATGGCCTTTAAAACTTGTGCACAGAAACTACAGAGGACTTATCGAATTATTTACATTTCTAACATGATACGCGACTTTGGCTCTATAAACACAGTGCAAGGAAAACGTGGTAAAATCTGCGACAATCTATGTAGAGTGACGTCATTCAATGAGTGAGTTATTCAATGGGACATAATCTTCATCCGCGTTTTTACTCTTAGTTTGAACTTGTTTTCATTTCACTAAGAATTTGCCATGTTAGAATCGAAATAATCTTCTTTCTATCGTGGTATATCGTTCAATAAACCACGTTGTGAGTTATGCGGCGCAATGAATAACCCACTCGGGCTATCGCCCTCGTGGATTATTTATTGTGCCGCATAACTCACAACTGTGGTTTATTGAACGATATACCACGATAGAAAGAAGATTATTTCTTAAATAAATTCATTTGCCACAACCATGAGTTATCAATCCTGAAAATCCACCATCATGCCAAATTAACTCATTACCAAACGACAATATTTTTAGGCTTGTCCAAACTAAAAGTATTTGCAGACGACAAAATAAAAGTGACTGAAAATTTGAAATTTATTTTGTGAAGGGTAGAAAACATTGTGGGAAAAGGAGAAAATACTGGTTACCACACAATGGTCACAATGTTTTCAAAAGGCTTCTTTCTCAAGGGCGTCAAAAGTAGGGATTGTGTGGTACATGTTATTGGTTAATTAACGAAAAGAATGGAATTAACCCATTACCACACAATTCATACTTTTGACACCCCTGTAAAAGAAGCCTTTAGAAAAAATTGTGGGAAAAGGAGAAAATGCTAGTGACCAGCATTTTCTCCTTTCCCCACAGTGTTTTCTACCCTTCACAAAAGAAATTTCAAATTTTTAGTCACTTTTATTTTGTCGTCTGCAAATACTTTCAATGTGGACCAGTCTAAAATATTGTCGTTTGGTAAAGACTTAAATTCATTTGTCATAACCATGAGTTCTCAAACCTTAAAATCCACCATCATGCCCAATTACGGTAACTACCGAAAAGAATGGAATTAAAGAATACTATAAATTAATAGATAATTTAGACTCAAAACAAGGGGGCGGCTATGTAATTCTCAGTACTTACATTGTGGCTTACTTGTTTCTCACGGGTAGAAACAGGTTCTAGGAGACGTTTCTTGATCTGTTTTGGAAAAACGACCTGGAACGGTTTGGGTACGTGGGCCAGTAGATACTGGTTAAACTTGTATTTCTTCAACAGTTTGCTTACATCTCGCTCTGAAACATACAAAATAATCTGTAACAGTATGTATTTCCTATCAATCAATCATGTTTATTATTCAAAGCATACAACAAACAAGGAAGAATAAGCAACTGTCTCTTTATGTCAGAATTCAACCTGGTTTCCGATGAAAACAACTTGCCACAATTTACATCATTTGGAGAAACAATTGAATATGGCTTGAATGTTTGAAATTGTCTTAGGAAGGTAAAAAAACTGTGAGAAAAGGAGAAATTGCTGGTTGCCACAATGTTTTCGAAAGTTTGTTTTCCTCAGGGTCCATTTCATACAAGTGAATGAGGTGATAATGTAATTACATGAAATAGGAAGTTTGATCGCTTTTCTAAACACATCTTTGTTGGTAATAGTGATTAGTGATGAACTTTTACATGTATTCCCGGGTGGCTCAGTGGTGAGCGTGTTGGACTCATGATCAGGTGGTTGCGAGTTCGATATCCGGTTGAGGCAAACTTTCTTTCCGGCGTATTTTCGCCTCTCACCTCTGTTGAAGCATGTGAGAAAAGTAGTCGGTGGCTTTGGAAAGGAAGTTGTGTTAGTACCGATGTGAGAAAGCCAGAAAACTTCTGTGTGTCACCGACGGCCATGATATGACCTTAGCTGTTAAAGTGGCGTTAAAACCAAATACAACAACATCTACAAAACCCCCCTCATCTGATTGATCTGATGGTAAGAAAAAAATGTGGGCCAAAACCTAAAATTAACAGGTGCTTGTCAATTTATCTCAGATTTGAAGTTTAGTACCCTCTTAGTCTTATCTCTACTATCAGAAGTGTTGTAATGTTCTTATAAATGTATTAACCCCTTAACCTTTTTAGAGCCCAATCCTGTGTTAACTCTTAACCCAACAATCCAATGTTTTTTCGACCTGAGGAAGAAGTCTATTGAAAACATTGTGGAAAAAGGAGAAAATGCTGGTAACCAGCATTTTCTCTTTTTTCCGCAATGCTTTCTACCTTTACCAAAACAAATTTTGATTTTTTTAGTCACCGTTATTTGGCTGTCAGCAAATGCTTTCAAATGGGTCATGTCTAGAACTTTTTTGTTTGGCAAAAGAGTTAGTAACCCTGAGCTGCAATGCTTTCAGTAACCAGCATTTCCTCTTTAATCTGAGAGAATCTTGGTTGGTTGCTTGTATTGAGGTTTAACACCGCTTTAACAGCTAACGTCATATCATGGCAGTCTGTGACGCACATGTATTTCCTGGCTTTCTCACACCAGTACCAACACAACTTTTTTTCCAAAGCCACTGACTACTTTTCTCACATGCTTCAGCAGAGGTGAGAGGTGAAAATACACCAGAGAGAAAGTTCGCCTCAACCGTGTATCAAACTCACAACAACCAGGTCATGAGTCCAACATGCTCACCAACCCCAATACAACCAACCAACCAATAATGACCCTGGGAAAGAAAGGGGCCTTATAAAAACATTGTGCAAAAAGGACAAAATGCTGGTAAAATTTGATTGATTGGTCAAGAGTTAATTCTTTACCAAACAAATTTTTGGACTGGACCAAATTGTAAGCATCTGCAGACAACAAATTAAATCTTGTTAACCCTATACTCCACAGACACTCATTTCTACGCATTGCTTGTATGAGCCTTTGGAAAGCATTGTGGCAAAAGGTGAAATTGCTCGTGATGAGCAATTTCACCTTTTATCACAATGTTTTCTATGCTATCAAAAGGTGTCATATACACATCAGAAACGGCTTCATCCTTCCTGTTATTTAGGGTCAATTAGAGACACGATAGAAATGCATTATGGGGTGAAGGGTTAAGAGGATGATTTCTGACGCTGATAGGGTAGAAAATATTGATGAAAAAGGAGAAAATGCTTGTTTGGGACAGACAATGCTGGTTACTGAGCATTTTCTCCTTTTCCCACAATGTTTTCTACAGGCTTCTTTCTCAGGGTCGTGAAAAGTCGCGATTGCATGGTAATGAGTTAAGCCTACCAAACAATCCTGGTTTTAATGACCCTGAGATAGAAGCCTTTCGAAAAGATTGAGGGAAAAGAAGAAAATGCTGGTTACCATGAGACAGATGCCTTTTGAAAACATTGTGGGAAGAATTACAGGGTTAAATACCAATATGTATCCATGTTATCTGTTGGGCCTGATGCTGGAGCCAAGAAATGTTAACAGAACGGAAGTCTAGAACAAGATAATGTTAAAATCAAACAGTCGGTCTTTAACAGAGTAGCATCCAGAATCTTAGCATTCTGGAAATAGGTTGCCAGACTTAACTCATTACCAAACAACAAAACTTTAGGTTTGTCCAAATCGAAAGCATTTGCAGACGACTAAATAAAGGTGACTGAAAATTTGAAATTTGTTTTGTGAGGGGTAGAAAACATTGTGGGAAAAGGAGAAAATGCTGGTTACCAGCATTTTCTCCTTTTCCCCACAATGTTTTCTATAGGCTTCTTTCTCGGGGTCATCAAAGGTATAGGGATTGTCATTTGTGTGGTAATGGGTTAAAGGTCAAGAAGTGACCGAAAGTAAACAATGCAGAATGTTGAAATAAATTTAACTCTTTACCATACAATCCTGACTTTTAACAATCCTGTGAAAAAACTCAAAAAAGTCTTTTGAAAACATGGTACACATGTAGGTAACAAGCATTTTATCTTTTTCCCACTATGTTTTCTACCCTTCCCAAAACAAATTTCAATTTTATAGTCAATATTGTGTTGTCTGCTAATGCTCTCAATTTGAAATGAGCCATGCTCTGTGAAAATGGGGTGTAAACATCAAACTCTTTCCCAGACGACAATATTTTAGGTTTGTACAAATCAAAAGCATTTGCAGATAACAAATATGACTGAAAATTCAAAATTTGTTTTGTGAAGGGTAGAAAACATAGTGGGAAAAGGAGAAAATGCTGGTTACCAGCATTTTCTCCTTTTCCCACAATGTTTTCTAAAGGCTTCTTTCTCAGGGGGCGTCAAAAGTAGGGATTGTGCAGTAATGGCTTAACTCATTCCCAAACAAGCCCTGGTTTCTACGAGTCTGCAGTACAAGTCTTTAGAAAACACTGCGAAAAAAAAAGTGATTGCTTGTAACAAGCAATTTCTCCTTTTCCCACAGTGTTTTTTCAGCCTTTCGGAAAACTTTCTGCCATTCTCATCAAATTCAAAATTGTCATATGCAAACGCTTTGAGTTTGGGACAGTCTAAAATTTGCCATTTGGGATCAACTCTTTACCAAACAACAAAATTGTAGACTAGTCCAAATTGAAAGCAATTGCAGACAACAAAATAACCGTGACTTAAAAAGAGTGAAATTTGGCTTTGAAAAGGAAGAAAACATTGTGGAAAAAGGGGAAAATGCTGGTTACCAGCATTTTCTCCTTTCCCTACAATGTTTTCACGAGCCTTCTCTTTCTGGGGGTGTTAAAAGTAATCATTATGTCATAAAGGGTTAAACCCTATGTTTGTGGGTACTCATTATCGTCTTGTAACATGGGTTTGGTGCAGAATAATTAGCCGTCTTTAATTTTGAAATCAAAATCATTCCCTCCATGTGGACATATTTGCATAAGTTAACCTGTTACCATACAGCAAAATTTTAGACCTGTCAAAATTGAAAGCATTTGCAGGCGACAATTTCAAAGTGGCTCAAATGGTGCAATTTTGCCTTGATAGGATAGAAAACTTTGCGGAAAAAGGAGAAGATGCTAAAGGAGAAAATGCTGGTTAACAGCATTTTCTCCTTTTCCCACAATGTTTTCAAAAGGCTTCTTCCTCATGGGTGTCAAAAGTTGTCATCGTGTAGTGATGGGTTAAAAAAGGATTGACCTAGGTCAGCTTGAACAGTCCACCAAGACTGAACCTGCAATGCGCTGTTTGCTATTGGTCAATCTCCTGCATATCAAAGGTCTATTCTACTTTATGATTTAACAGGCTTGTTGTCAATATTGTGGTAGAGTTATGAGACAATGTGATCTGCACAAGTATAATGCATCTAATAATATGTATATGTACATCTTTTCCCAGGACATGATTCAGCTCACACATATTATGCAATATCAAGAAATCTTTCAATATCATAATACATTAGTACAGACTACGAGTGTCGATAGGCCCCGTAAGAACATTTTAACCTCCGACACAAGTCCATTATAACATGCTCATTATTTGCCTCACATTTTCTCGATATTGATTAAATTGTCACCGAATTCTCGGCTATTCCACTCATTGATCCTGCAGTTTAATCAGAAATATAATCTGGACTTAAACAATCTAGTTAATGATCCTTCCACTGATACTTTCTTACTGACCTACGTTTTCATGATGGTCAACCAATCACTTCCACTAAATAAAGTCTAACTAAAAACTCCAAATGCAATACATTATGTGCGAACTAAGTTCCTGAATTCATCAGTCTTGAGTCTTGTTTGATGCCTCTTTTTTGGAAACACTCTTTAACTCTTTACCACACAATCCTGACTTTTAACGACCCTTAGAAAGAAATCTTTTGTACACACGGTGGGAAAAGGAGAAAATGCTGGTAACCAGCCTTTTCTCCTTTTCCCACAGTGTTTTCTACCCTACCCAAAATAAATTTCAATATTTAAGTTGCGTTTATTTTGTCGTCTGCAAATGCTTTCAATTTGGAACAGTCCAAAATTTTGTCGGCTGGAAATCTTAGGCAGATCCCTGTTATCTCATATTAATCCTTTATGAAGTGAAAAAAATGTAAATTGGTCCAAACTAAAAGCCTTTGCAGACAATTTAAATGTGTCTAAAAATGATGGAATTTGTTCTTCACAGGCTAGAAACATTGTGGAAATAGGAGAAAATGCTGGTAATCAGCATTTTTTCCTATTCCCACAATGTTTACAAAAGCTCTTTTTCCTAGGGTAGTCAAAAGTTGGGATTGCATAGTAAAGCCTTAACTCTTTACCAAATGACAAAATGTTCAACTAGTCCAAATTGAAAGCATTTGCAGACGATAAAGTAAATGTGATTCAAAAATTGAATTTTGATTTTGAAAGGGTAGAAAACATTGTGGGGAAAGGAGAAAATGCTGATTACCAGCATTTTCTCATTTTCCCACAATGTTTTCTAAAGGCTTCTTTCACATGGTCATCAAAAGTAGGGATTGTGTAGTAATGGGTTAAAAGTGTTAACCCTTTACCACACACTCCCGACTTTTCATTCCCCTGTGAAAGAAGCTTTTTAAAAACATAGTGGAACAAGAGGGCCAAGATGGCCCTGGATCGCTCACCTGAATTTTTGAGATGACCATAGTCTATTTTTTTTTTTTTTTTTTTTGAGGTATTGAAACATTGGAACAAAATTTATAATTTTGCCAAGCAATTTTCAAAAGGTCACCTGTAAAAGTCATTTCGAAATCTGACCATCAGTTTCAAAAAGAAGAATTTTTAAGAATTCTTCATTTCTGTATAAGAGCAAGTAGCCCCCATCCACTAGAGCCATGTTTCTTGATGGATCAAAATTTACAAACAAGTTTTGAAAAGGGTCACCCAAGGAACATCTCTCTGAAATTATTTCAAAATCTGACCAGGGGTTTCAGAGAAAGAGAATTTTAAAGAATTTCATCATGTCCGTATAGTGCAAGTAGCCCCCATTCACAAGAGCCATGTTTCTTGACGGATCAAAATTATATGTACAGCTTTTGGAAAGGGTCACCCAAGGAACATCTCTGTCAGATTATTTTAAAATCTAACCACGGGTTTCAGAGAAGAAGAATTTTCAAGAATTTCTTCATTTCCATATAGTGCAAGTAGCCCCCATTCACTAGAGCAATGTTTCTTGGCCAATCAAAATTTCGCGAACAATTTTAGAAAAGGGTCACCCAAGGAACATTTCTGTGAAATTATTTCAAAATCTGGCCAGCGGTTTCAGAGAAGAAGAATTTTTAAGAATTTCTTCATTTCCGTATAGTGCAAGAAGCCCCCATTCACCAGAGCCATGTTTCTTGACGGATCAAAATTTCGCGAACAATTTTTGAAAAGGGTCACCCAAGGAACATCTGTGTGAAATTATTTTAAAATCTGGCCAGCAGTTTCAGAGAAGAAGAATTTTTAAGAATTTCTTCATTTCTGTATAGTGCAAGTAGCCCCCATTCACCAGAGCCATGTTTCTTGACCAATCAAAATTTCGCGAACAATTTTTGAAAAGGGTCACCCAAAGAACATATCTGTGAAATTATTTCAAAATCCGACCAGCGGTTTCAGAGGAGAAGATTTTTAAAGAATTCCTTCATTTCTGTATAGTGCAAGAAGCCCCCATTCACCAGAGCCACATTTTTTGACGAATCAAAATTTCACGAACAATTTTTGAAAAGGGTCACCCAAGGAACATATCTGTGAAATTATTTCAAAATCCGACCAGCGGTTTCAGAGGAGAAGATTTTTAAAGAATTTGCTAAAAAATTCCATTTGGTTGCCATGGCAACCAGAGTTTTTGATGGAATCAAATTCTGTGAACAATTTTTAAAGAGGACCTCCCAAGGAACATTCCTGCCAAGTTTGGTCAAAATCCGCCCAGCGGTTTAGGAGGAGTTGATGTTTAAAGAATTGTTGACGACGGACGACGCACGACGGACGACGGACGACGGACGACGCACGACGGACGACGGACACCGGGTGATCCTAAAAGCTCCCCTTGAGCACGTTGTGCTCAGGTGAGCTAAAAAGGAGAAAATGCTGGTAACAAGCATTTTCTCCTTTTTCCACAATGTTTTCTTCCCTTCCCTTCCCAAAACAAATTTAAATTTTTCGATAACATTATTCAATTTTGTTGTCTGCAAATGCTTTCAATTGGGCCAGTTTAAAGGGTCCAATTTGTTGATAAACAGTAGCATGCAAGATGTAGTATCATCAATTACATGTATCATGTCCTGGGGGGGGAATGATTGGAGATTGTTACAGCACTTTGTAATTATGAGGTTATTCCCTTGACTTTGAAATGAAATTTTATGATGGCTTTTCCGAACCAACAACCAGCTGTTGCAAGAAATGTCCTTAATGAAAATCCTTTGTGTAAACTGTTGCTTGCTTGTTTGTTTGTGCAGGCTTTAACCCTTTACCACATAACGATTTCTTAGACTTGTCTGTGGTCGTGAGGTAGAGTGTCGGCCTCATAACCTAAGGGTCCCCAGTTCGATACCTGGGAGCGGGTATCAACTTTGGGATTTTTCATTGGCCCACACATTCGGCGTGAGTACTGGTGTAGCTCCCAGGAAGCAGAATCGAGAGAGATTAGTATATTAAGTTGAAAGAACTTGCTTCTCAATCCATGTAAAATAAATATGTTTAAACTAGACTTGTCCAAATTGAAAGCACTCGCAGTCAACAAAATAAATGCCAATAACATAATGAAACTTGCTGCTGAAAATAGAGAAAACCCTATTGGAAAAGGAGAAAATGCTGGCAACCAGCATTTTCTCCTTTTCCCGCAATGTTTTCATGAGGCTGCTTTCTCAGGGTCATTAAAACTCATGATTGTATGATAAAGAGTTAATGCTGTTTTCAAATTTATTTTGGTTCTTTCACTGTGTGTAGTGTGCAGCTATCCATGCTTTCTGAGAATTTCTTTCCGTCATTTACCTCATGCAATATTCTTCTCTTACATACCCGTAAGTTCTAGTTAGGTTTAAAAAAATATGTGTGGCAAAAGGTTAGTTAACTGACTTTAACAAACAACAAAATTTAAGACCGGTCCAAATCGAAAGCATTTTCAGACTACCAAATTAATGTGACTGAAAAATTGAAATAATTAAGCTTTGGGAAGGGTTGAAAATATTGTGGAAAAAGGAGAAAATGCTGGTTACCAGCATTTTCTCCTTTTCCCAATATGTTTTCAAAGGGCTTCTTTCACAGGGTCATTCATAGTCAGGATTGTGTGGTAAAGAGTTAACCCATTACCACACAATCCCTATCTTTGATGACCTTGAGAAAGAAGCTTTTAGAAAACATTGCGGGAAAAGGAGAAAATGCCTCTTTTCGCATATTTTTCAATTTTTCAGTTTGGATGTTTTCTAAAACAGCCAAGATCAGAAATATCTTGATTTTACGGCTCCGATTCCATTCGGCCGATTCCGAATTGCTCTCATCACCTGCCTCCAAACAGTGCCATCTTCAGCGTGTGTATAATTTACTTTTTCCTGGTTAAGCCAATGGTTACACTGCTAAAGTCAGAAGAATTGATAGCAAATTCTAGAAAAAAGGAATATTGAGTAAATCAATATTGTAAAACACCACATGTGCCATGATGACTCATGAGTCAGGGAGCCTTTCCTGATCCAATACATTGATAGCTCTAGTAATTCATTTCTCTTGTCATCTCAACCTTTAACCCTTTACCACACAATCCCGACTTTTGACGACCCTGGAGTACAGGCCTTTAGAAAACTTTGTTGGAAAAGGAGAAAATGCTGGTAACCAGCATTTTCTCCTTTTCCAACAATGTTTTCTACCCTGTCACTGAAAAATTTCATTATTAAAGTCACAATCAATTGTTGTCTGCAAAAGCTTTCAATTTGGACAAGTCTAAAATTTTGTCATTTTGGTAAAGAGTTAACCCTTAATATACAATCCTGAGTTTTAACACTGATTGCGTTTGAAATCATCGAAGGAAAAGAAGAAACTGCTGATAACCAGTATTTTCTCCTTTTCCCACAATGTTTTCTATTTTATTTTGTCGTCTGCAAAATTAATGCTTTCAATTTCAACTGGTCCAAAGTTTTGGCTTTGGATAAACACACAGGCCTTACCATATAAAGAAGTTTTAGATTCACCCATAATGAAAGCAAGGATAGAAAACATTCTGGAACAAGAGGGCCAAGATGGCCCTGGATCGCTCACCTGAGTTTTGAGATGACCATAGCCTATATTTTTTTTTTTGAGGTATTGAAACATTGGAACCAAATTTATAATTTTGCTAAGCAATTTTCAAAAGGTCACCTGTAAAATTCATTTCCAAATCTGACCATCAGTTTCAAAAAGAAGAATTTTTAAGAATTCTTCATTTCTGTATAAGAGCAAGTATTCCCCCATCCACGAGAGCCATGTTTCTTGATGGATCAAAATTTACGAACAAGTTTTGAAAAGGGTCACCAAAGGAACATTTCCGAATATTTCTTTTAAAATCTGACCAGGGGTTTCAGAGAAAGAGAATTTTCAAGAATATCATCATGTCCATATAGTGCAAGTAGCTCCCATTCACAAGAGCAAGGATCACCCAAGGAACATTTCTGTCAAATTATTTTAAAATCTGACTAGGGGTTTCAGAGAAAAAGAATTTTCAAGAATTTCTTCATTTCCATATAGTGCAAGTAGCCCCCATTCACCAGAGCCATGTTTCTTCATGGATCAAAATTTTGTGAACAGTTTTTGAAAAGGGTCACCCAAGGATCATCACTGTGAAATCATTTTAAAATCTGTCCAACCGTTTCAGAGAAGAAGAATTTTTAAAAATTTCTTTATTTCCCTATAGTGCAAGTAGCCCCCATTCACCAGAGCCATGTTTCTTGACGGATTAAAATTTTGTGGACACTTTTTGAAAAGGGTCACCCAAGGAATATCCCAGAGAAATTATTTCAAAATCTGACCAGTGGTTTCAGAGAAGAAAAAATTTTAAGAATTTCCTCATTTCCCAATAGTGCAAGAAGCCCCCATTCACCAGAGCCATGTTTCTTGACCAATCAAAATTTCGCGAACAATTTTTGAAAAGGGTCACCCAAGGAACATCTCTGTGAAATTATTTCAAAATCTGACCAGCGGTTTTGGAGAAGAAGATTTTTTAAGAATTCCTTCATTTCTATATAGTGCAAGTAGCCCCCGTTCACCAGAGCCACATTTTTTGACGGATCAAAATTTCACGAACAATTTTTGAAAAGGGTCACCCAAGGAACATATCTGTGAAATTATTTCAAAATCGAACCAGCAGTTTCTGAGGAGAAGATTTTTTAAGAATTCCTTCATTTCTGTATAGTGCAAGTAGCCCCCATTCACCAGAGCCACAATTTTTGACGGATCAAAATTTCATGAACAATTTTTGAAAAGGGTCACCCAAGGAACATATCTGTGAAATTATTTCAAAATCCGACCAGCGGTTTCAGAGGAGAAGATTTTTAAAGAATTTGCTAAAAAATTCCATTTCGTTGCCATGGCAACCAGAGTTTTTGACGGAATCAAATTCTGTGAACAATTTTTAAAGAGGGCCTCCCAAGGAACATTCCTGCCAAGTTTGGTCCAAATTGGCCCAGCGGTTTAGGAGGAGTTGATGTTTAAAGAATTGTTGACGACGCACGACGCACGACGGACGACGCACGACGCACGACGGACGACGGACACCCAGTGACCCTAAAAGCTCCCCTTGAGCACGTTGTGCTCAGGTGAGCTAAAAAGGAGAAAATGCTGGGTACCACCATAATCTCCTTTTTCCACAATTCTTTCAAAAGTCATCTTCTTCAGGGTTGTTAAAAATTGGTAAAATGTGGCCTTGTTGTATCAAGAACAAGAGAAGACAAATGTACAAACTGCAGGTTAACCCTTTCCCAAACGACTGTGTGTTTATCCAAAGCCAAAACTTTGGACCAGTTGAAATTGAAAAATGATTTTTTCATAAAGATTATTTGGTCAATCTCAGCAGCTTGCGTTTCCTTCCTGAAGGCCAAATTTTAGACACTTAAAGAAATTCCAGAAAACCATGGATAGATGCCTGAAAAATAACCGTCTTGATGTTGAAAATGTTGATAAACACCATACAAACAAGTAAGATCAAGAAACACAATTCAAATTGTTTTCTCCACAACAGCTAGTTGTTGGTATGGGAAAGCCATCATAAAGTTTTATTTCAAAGTCAAGGGAATAACCTCATAATTACAAAATGCTGTAACAATCTCCAATCATTCCCCCCCAGGACATGATAATTGATGATACTACATCTCAAATGTTACAGTTTACCAACAAATTGGATCCTTCTCTTCCAAATCATAACATTCCCATAAGGTTTCTTCTAAACAGGGACAACTTGTCCAATAAACTTGCAGAATGACAGGATTGTTTCAATCTACGTGTTCCAGTGGAGAATGCAAAAACCGACTCAAAACTAATTGAATTCTGAAATAAATCTGATTTTGGATATGTGTACTGTGATCAACATTTTATTTTGAAGTAATTCAACACAAAAATGATGTTCTACAATTTCTTATTTGTTTGTTTAGCTATTTTATGTGTTGTTAAGCTATCTCTTTTACCACACAACAAAATTTTGGACTTGTCCAGATTGAAAGCATTTGTAGACGACAAAATAAATGTGAATCGAAAAATGAAAATTGATTTGGAAATGGTATAATACATTGTGGGAAAGCGAAGCATTTTCCCCCTTTTCCCACAATGTTTTCAAATGCTTTCTTTCTCAGGGTCATTAAAAGTCAAGATCGTGTGGTAAAAAGCTGTATTATGATGGTCTATGCTTTCAAAGAATTTCTATCCTGCGGACGACAAAAGAGATGTGGCTCAAATATTCAAAATTGTTTTGGAAAGGGTAGAAAACATTGTAGGAAAAGGAGAAAATGCTGGTTACCAGCATTTTCGCCTTTTCCCACAATGTTTTCAAAAGGCTTTTTTCTCAAGGTCGTTAATAGTCGGGATTGTGTGGTAAACAGTTAATACCCATCGATACCCAAGTAATAGCTTAGGTCACATCAAAGTAGTCAGTGCATTATTATACACCAGCTTTCTCACCCCAGTGCTGATACAACTTTCTTCCCAAGCCATTGCCTGCTATTCCCACATGCATCAGAGGAGTGTGGGGAAACATTGCTGAAAAGAAAGTTTGCCTCAAAAAAGGGTATTTAACTTGCAACTACCTGGTGAAGAGCCCGATATGCTAAAAAGTAACTACTGACCTACCCAGGCCGGCAATATGAAGGAAAAGAACCAACAGTGTCAATCAATTGTTCTAAATTACTATCTTGGACCCCTGTGTTGTTTTGAAAGCAATTTGTTTCACAGGTAGGTCAAAGTAATCAAGGCCTGGAACACATTATTAGTGACATTTCATCACTTACAGTTTGTTTTCCTCTGGGAAACTATAGTTAAGTGATTTAATGGTCTTTGATGTTACAGCTTTAATTCTTTACTGAACAACAAAATTTTAGATTTGTAAAAAAACATCATACATGTATGTTAGGAATAATCTTTTTCAACGGCAGAAAACATTGTGGGAAAATGAAGAAAATGCTGATGACCAGCATTTTCTCTTTTTCCCCACTATGTTTTCAAAAGCAATCTACATGTAGATACAACCTCAGGACTCTAAGTGATCTATCATTCTATCATGTTTAGGACAACTGGCTGAATCAAACTAAAGAACAAGTCCGACTATCTGCAAATCACTGCAGAAACTCTTCATCTAAAACCCATAACTCATTACAATACAGTCCCTACTTTTGATGACCCTGAAAAAGAAGCCTGTAGAAAACATTGTGGGAAAAGGAGAAAATGCTTGTCACCAGCATTTTCTCCTTTTCCCACAATATTTTCTACTTTTCACAAAACAAATTTAAAATTTTCAGTCACTTTTATTATGTCATCTGCAAATGCTTTCGACTTGGACAAGCCTAAAATATTGTCGTTTGGCAATGATTACGATTAGGGATTAAGATCCCTAACTCATCTGTAAATATCATGTAACATTGATTTTTTCATAAAGACTATTTGGTCAATCTCAGCAGCTTGCTTTCCTTCCTGAAGGCCAAATTTTAGACACTTAACCCTTTCCCAAACGACAAATTTTTGGATTAGACCAAATTGAAAGCATTTGCAGACGACAATTCAACTCTTGATGAAAAGATGATTTCTGTCTATGAAAGGGTAGAAAACATTGTGGGAAAAAGGAGAAAATGCTGGTTACCAGCATTTTCTCCTTTTCCCATAATGTTTTCAAAAGGCTACTATTCCAGGCCTGTAAAAACCAGGGATTGTTTGGGAAAGGGTTAATAGCTGAAAAGCATCAAAATAATAATATATTCTGTGGATTACAACTTGGAAATTGGTACAGACAAAATTATGTTATAACTGGAAGGTTAGTACGCATTTTGGGCAAAGGAGAAAATACAGGTCCGAGAATATCCTGGATACCTGCAATTTCACCTTTTTCCTTCATGTTTTCAAATGCCTTCATCTCTAAAGTCGGTAAATGGTAAAATGTGACCAAAATGATAGACTTTGTATGAGTAATGGTAGAAAACATTGTGGGCAACGGAGCAAATGCAGCAATATCCAGCAATTTCTCCCTTACCCATACTGTTTCCTGCCCTTCCAAAGAAAAAGTTCACTTACATTTTGTGATCTGCATGTGTTTTCAGTTAACCCATTACCACACTATCCCTACCTTTGACCCTCCCTAAGAAAGAAGCCTTTAGAAAACATTGTGGAAAAAGGAGAAAATGCTGGTAACCAGCATTTTCTCCTTTTGCCACAATGTTTTCTACTCTTCACAAAACAAATTTAAAATTTTCAGTCAGTTTTATATTGTTGTCTGCAAATGCTTTCGATTTGGACAAGCCTAAAATATAGTGGTTTGGTACTGATTTAAGCTTAGGAGTTATACAACCTTGTGTTTTATCCTCAGCCCTGAAGAATCCTTTGAAAAACTTTGTGGGAAAAGGAGAAAATGCTGCTAACCTGTGGCATATGATCCCTTACCTTCAGTCTAAAGGTCTGCTTTGATGCTATTTTTGTTACAGTTCTTCGCAGACATGTGTGCGAAGACCAGTCACAAAAATAACATCAGAGCAGACCTTCAGACTGAGGTAACCATCCCTGTGCAGCACTTTCTCCTTTTCCCACAATGTTTTCCACCTTTCCGAAGACAAATCCAATCATTTGATCCACATTTAATTTGTCGTCTGCACTTGCTTTGAATTTCGACAAGTCTAGTATTTCATCATCAGGTAAAGAGTTGACCTTTTACCATACAATCCTGAGTTTTAACCGTCCTAGGAAAGAAGGTTTATAACCCTTTACCACACAATGACGACTTTTGAGGAAGAAGCCTTTGAAAACATTGAAGGAAAAGGAAAAAATGCTGGTAGCCAGCATTTTCCCCTTTTCCCACAAAGTTTTCTACCCTATCAAAGAAAAACTCCATCATAATAGCCCCTGTGAAATTCTTGTCTGCGAACGCTTTAAATTTGGATAGGTCCAAAAATTTTGCCAAGAGGTGAAGAGTTAAAAACATAGTGGGAAAATGGAGAAACTGCTGATTATCAACATTTTTCTCCTTTACCCACAATGTTTTTTTTATCAATTCAAGGATATATATTGTCATTTGAAAGACACTTTGATGGTCCTTTGCACTTTTCAAAAGTTGTCTGCTGTAAGCTTGCCTTCGAGGGTAAATTTTCTTCAATAATCAGACGCATTTTTCCCCCTTTTTATTCTCCAAAAACGTGTTTTTTTAAGAGACAATTTTGACACCATTATTTAGAAGTTTTGTGAACTCTCGCAAACAATGCATGCACCGTACCATAAAACGATCAATTCATCAGCGTCAATGACTCACACATGTAGAAATTTTATTGATCATTTGTTATCATAAAGAAAATAATTTCTTACCCGTTCTTCTACTTTCTATTCCACGTTGAGATAGAAAGAACAGACAGATGAACAAGCTTGCCGTTGTGCGACCCATATTCCACAAACGATCGGATTTAATCCAGTTTTCTTTTAATCCCCTTGATATAATCTAAGCCATGTTCGCCGTCTTCACACACGCGAGGATAACACAACACTAAACTTCAAAGGAGCCGCTCCGTGTAGAAGCGTCGCGTTTCGATCCAATTATCAAGGGACGTAACTCTGAATAAATCTGTGTTTAGGTCTGAACGAGTTATTTATCTTGGTAATAGGATATCTATAACAATATGCTTGAAGATCTGTCTAAAATATAATATTTTATGCGTGAAGCGTTGTGAAATTTAGCAAGGCTCTGGTAAAATTAAGAAGTAATCTTCTCTCTATCGTAATTTATCGTACAATAAACCATAGTTGTGAGTTACGAGGCACAATAGATATTCAGTGCGCCTCATTCATGTCTCACAACGTGGTTTATTGTTCATGATAAACCACGATAGAAATGAGATTATTTCTAACATGACCAACTCTTAATAAAAATGATTAATTCATGACAGTAAGTTTCGGCCAAGGTCGCACAGGCGTACCTCGGTCGATGCTTTTTTGAAGATATATTAAGCCCCCTTTTCACAGCGCATGGCTCATTTATTATGGTTGAAGATCCCTTTTAAAACCGTAGAATACTGGCAGAAGAGAGAATGATAGAATTTTGGCCTTTTTTCGTCAAACAATGATAGGCTAACTCATCAATATTTTGTAGACCTGTTTGGTAATGAACCGGAAGTAGCCCATCAGCCACATCACCGCCAACAAAAGAATAATTTTGCTGCGAAAAAGTAATTCTAAAAGACTATTGGCGGAAATGTTTGACTCCTTGCCAAACGACAAAATTTTGGACTTGTACAAATTGTATGCATTTGCAGATCAAAAACCAAAGATGGCTGAAATAATTGAATTTGTCAGTAGTAAGTAGAGTAGAAAATAAGTTGGCAAAAGGAGAAAATGCTTATAATTTTCTCTTTTTTCAACGTTTTCACAAGGCTTCTTTCACAGGGTCGTGACTGTGGGGTTAAGGGCCAACGTCTATTCTGTGAGCCACAACCTCTAACGTCCTTTGTAAGCAACGGTTAAGATCAGAATGCTAATCTGTTAAAACTATAAATTTTTAAAACTTAACCCTTTATCCCATAAGGCATTTCTATGGTATCTCTAATTGACCTTAAATAACAGCAATGATGAATCTGTTTCTTATGTGTATATGACACCTTTTGGTAGCATAGAAAACATTGTGACAAAAGGTGAAATTGCTCGTCACGAGCAATTTCACCTTTTGGCACAGTGTTTCCCCAAAGGCTCCTACAAGCAATGCCTAGAAATGAGTATCTATGGAGTAAAGGGTTAACTGAGTTTTATCAGGATACCAAAATTATTTTATATTTACACGAATAGTTTTGACAAAATATTGAATAGAGCTCAAATGGACGAGTTTGTCTGAAAAAGAGTTTTACTCAGTACCAGACGACAAACTTTAGGTTTGTCTGAATCGAAAGCATTTGCAGACGACAAAATCAAAGTGACTGAAAATTTGATATTTGTTTTGTGAAGGATAGAAAACATTGTGGGGAAACGAAGAAAATGCTGGTTACTAGCATTTTCTCCTTTTCCCACAATGATTTCTAAAGGCTTCCACCTCAAGGTCGTTAAACGTCGTGATTGTGTGGTAATGGGTTTAAACCTTGCTGTAATAGATATAGATTCATTTTAAAACTAGCATTTCTACCTCTTACCACAATGGTTTCAAATTTTTCGTTCCTCAGCATCTGACAAGACGAATGCTCGTTTTTTTTTAATGTAAAACTTTGAAAATCAGTCGATGTTTTTCTACTTTTACAACAATGTCTATAAAGCTACCGTCCCTTGGGACGTTCATGCTCGTTTTGAAGACAAAGGTTATGGTTATGTTTCGTTTCCTCTTTAACGCCATTTTCAACATCATATCAACTGTATCTTCGCAGCCACTGAAACCTTTTCAAGAGACTATCAGAGCTCCAGATAGAGGCACTGATTTTCATTTCAAAATTGAAAATATTAATAATTCTCGACTAAACCCTATGTTGTGGGTACTCATTAGAATCGTCTCTTTGAGACGATTTTAATGAGTACCAGCAACATAGGGTTTGGAAGAGAAATAATGGATTTAAAATATTATCACCCCCTCTTATCTGGAGCTCATACGATTTCTTAAAAATTCCCACATTTTGCAAGATACTACTTATGAGCGCTTTCAAGAGTGTAAAAGTCATGTCGTAGCGACAGTGCACTTATTCATATGTTCCCTATTAGCGACTTGACGTTACAAAAATGTGTTCTTATCAAGAATCGTTAGAAAAGCTAAAATCTTAAAGGACAATTAGCTGCCCACTTATAAACTATTTGGGGATCAAATTGTAAATATATGTTAACTCTTTGCCACGAAATCCCGACTTTTAAAGACCCTGAGAAAGAAGCCTTTTGAAAACATTGTGGGAAAAGGAGAAAATGCTGGTAACCAGCATTTTCTCCTTTTACCACAATGTTTTCTACCCTTCACGAAACAAATTTCAAATTTTCAGTCGCTTTTATTTTGTCGCCGTCTGCAAATGCTTTCAATTTGGACCAGTCTAAAATATTGTCGTTTGGTAATAGGTTAAATGAAGCTCAAAAGGTGCTTTCTGTCTGTTATGAGGTAAAAAACATTGTGGAAAGTGAAGAAAATGCTGGTTACTACCGATCTTTCCTTCTCCCACAACGCTTTCAAAAGCTTTCTACCGTAGGATCGTTAAAACCGATGATTGTGTTGGAAAGGATTAATTAACCCTATATTAACAATCCCTAATTTCAAAGTTACGACCCTGAGATAGAGGTCTTTTGAAAACATGGTGGGAAAAGGAGAAATTGCGGGTGAATAGCATTTTCTCCTTTTCCCAAAGTGTTTTCTACCGTGCTGGGAACAAATTTGAATTTTTAAATAACGTTTATTTTGTCGTCTGCAAGTGATTTCAATTTGGACCAGTCTAGAATTTTGTCGTTTGGTAAAGGGTTAAAACAAGGTGAATTTATTAAGGTGTTCAAAGTAAAACAATAGATCACTTGACCGTAAGGGCCTGTAGAACAAGGGAAATACGATACTTGTTTGAACTTAACCTTTTACCACACAACATTTTTTTTAAAAGACCCCTGAAAAAAGAAACGCAAATCAAGAAGAACAGCTTTAGAAAAAAAAAAAACATTATGGGAAATGGTGAAAGTGCTGAACATCAGAATTTTCTCCTTTTCCCACAATGCCATCTAAGACAAATATCATCGTTTTAGCTACAATTTAGTTGTTCGTCTGCAAAGGCTTTTTGAAATTGGACAATTCTAAAATTTAGTATCTGTATTTCTCCATTCGATTTTAACTCTGCCCGAGGCGAAACAATTTAGCCCTTCACCCAACAATCCCTGGTTTTTACCATTCTGAGATAGAAGCCTTTTGAAAACATTGCGGGAAAAGGAGAAAATGCTGGAAACCAGCATTTTCTCCTTTTCCAACAATGTTTTCTATGTTCCCATGTGACTGTACTATACACCAAGCACGTTAACGCTCTCCCAAACAAGCCCTGATTTTTACGTGTCTGCAGTAAAAGTCTTTTGAAAACACTGTGGGAAAAGGAGAAATTGCTCGTAACGAGCAATTTCTCCTTTTCCCACAGTGTTTTCTACCCTTCTTGAGAACTCTCTGCCATTTTCTCAAAATCTTAAATTGTTGTCTGCAAACTCTTTCAGTTTGGAAGAGTCCAAAATTTGTCGTTTGGGAAAGGGTTAAAGAACCAGACGTAACTTAGGATGGGTTTCGTCCTGTATCTGCACTATCCCCCGTAACAAGACTAAAAGCATTCAGGGGCCGTGTCGCCCATATGGACAACCGGTGGCAACGATAAAGAAGTCGCCCATATGGACAACCGGTGGCAACGATAAAGAAAAGCATAAATCATATTCAAATCTTTCTATTTCATACGTGCTTTTGGAGGAAAGAACTACTCTCTATCGGACAGTGTAGATTAAGATCAGACTGCACGTTCTGTGCAGTCTGATCTTAATCTACACTGTCCTCAAAAAGGTAAAAAGGTTACGTACAACAGGCTAAGGGTTAAAACGCCATTTTGAAGCAATGAAAACGTTTCAGAAATCTTTTTTGGGCTAGTTTGTACATGTATTCCAAATTATCAAAAGAATCGCAACGAAACAAAGTCTGTACACGTAATAAAGGATTAGGGATATTGTTGTGAAAGTTCAATGGAACGTGTAAACAAATATCTATTATCTACGATAAGGACTGTACATGACAATATACCCTCTACAAAATAATGCCGACTTTTAACGATCCTGAAAAAGGAGGTTTTTGAAAACATTGTGGGAAAAGAAGAAAATGCTGGTAACCAGCATTTTCTCCTTTTCCCACAATGTTTTCTATCCTGCTGGAAAAAAAATATTTCACTTTTTGAGTTCCATTTATTTTGTTGTCTGCAAGTGGTTTTAATTTTGAAAATGCTGGTAACCAGTATTTTCTCCCTTTTCCACGATGTTTTCTACCCTTACAGAACAAAACTTATACATGTATGATATTATCTACGATAAAGACTACATGTATATAATACCCTTTATAGCATGATTCCGAGTTTAAACGAGTCTGAAAAAGGAGGTTTTTGAAAATATTGTGGGAAAAGGAGAGATGCTGGCAACGAGCACTTTCTCCTTTTTCCAAGATGTTTTCTACCCTTAACAGGACACAGATTATCATATGATATTATCTACGATATAGACTTTACACGTCTACACCCTTTACGACACAATCCCAATATTTTAACGTTTCTGAAAAAGGAGGTATTTGAAAACATTGTGGGAAAAGGAGAAAATGCTGGTAACCAGCATTTTTCTCCTTTTCCCACAATGTTTTCTACCCTGCTGGAAAAAATATTTCAATTTTTGAATTCAATTTATTTTGTTGTCTGCAAGTGCTTTCAATTTTGACCAGTCTAAAACTTTATTGTATGGAGAAGAGTCAAATGCTTACTCTTTCTCCACCAAACGTGTAACCCCCAGCCTTTTTCGTCGACGAAAAATATCATCCACTGAAACTGTACAAGATATTTTTACGTCATAGGCTTGGCTACACAAGCGGTCGGGATAGATCCAAGATCAGACTGCACGTTCTGTGCAGCCTGATCTTGATCTATGCTGTCCGCAAGAGACCCGAATTTCAATGCCTACATCGGTAAAAGGGTAATCGCTTTTGTGGTACATGTATGTATTCTGTTGTACCTAAAGCTTAGAGCTAACATACTTTCGTTTTGCGGAATACACCTTTCGGAACAACGAAGTTGGAACAACGGTAACTTTTATATCTTCTTCTTCTCATCATTTTATTATCATTATTATTGGTAGTATAGTAATGAATTCTTTGTCGTCGTCGGTTGTAATAATCATGATATTCATTTCTTAATACAACCATTGTGGTATGTCGTTATTATTTTAAAACGACTAACTTTCCTCGCTGCTGTTGGTCAATGAAAAAAAAAAAATTTTCTTTTCTGCTGCTTTGAAAGTCGTTCTTTCTTTCTTTCTTTCTTTCTTTCTTTATTGACCACCCACGCTGGAGCCCTCTCTCTATTTCATCCCTCTTCCTTCTCTCTTTCTGTCTCTCTCTGTCTTTCTGTCTCGGTCTCTCTGTCTGTCTCTCCCTGTGGCCAAACGAGCCTTTAACTTCGGGAATTGTTTCTTTTCTGACGATCTTTATTTGTGTTTATGCTCTTACGTCTGCATTCTTCCAGTCTGTGTGTACAAGGCTTGAACCCCGGAACTTACCGGTGTTTTATGTCACGGTCAACATTATTTCATTGACTTCGTTTCTAAACTTCAAGTAATAGTTCGATTATTTTCCGAATTGAAAGCGATACAGATGAACCGAAGTTCTTTTACATGGTTAGAAAATACTGTTGGAAAAGGGAGAAAATGCTGGTTACCAGCATTTTCTCCTTTTACCCACAGTGTTTTCAAAATCCTTCTCCTTCAAGATTGTTAAAAACCGTCGGAATTATGTAGTATAGAGTTAAAATTCGGCGAATGCCCACTAACTATTTCTAACCTTGGCTTCAACAGGGTCAGAGTTCACCAGTCATTCTTAAGAACATTCTTAGTCTTATTCTCTATAGATTTCTGTATTTGAAAGTAAAGCAAATTCTGATTGGCTGACCATTCTTGTTTATCCAATGGGAACTTGTGTTACTCTCGATATCTATAGATATAGACAAGGGATCTTCTCAACAATGGTGAATACAAATCTTGCAGCTCTAACTATCTGAGTATTTGCTGTGTTTTGATTGAATTTGCGTTTATTTATCGTCGCCACCGGTTGCCCATATGTGTGCCACCCCAAAAAGGCTTGTTAGTATTGTCACGGGGGATTGTGCAGTACGGGACAAACCTAATCTTAAGTTACGCCTGATTCTTTTACGTTCTCAATGTATAGTACCGTCACACGGGACCTCGATTTTACGTTTCATCCAAACTGCTACTAATTCTACATGGCCTGCCGTGGGGATCAAACCACACACTAGAGGGACTCGAAACATCACGCTCTACCTATTGAGCCATGCGGGTTGGTCTTGTATTTGCTTTGTTGTACTAACTCACACCTCTTGTAAACACGTTATATACACTGCATTTATGTTACCATGGAAATAGTAATAATAATCTTTTACGTTGCCAGGTAGATAAATTGGATTTATCTATCAGTCGGATAAAAAAGAATTAGTTTGCGCAGATTGGAGATCGTTTTGTAAGCATATATTTCAATAAACAGAGTAGAATAGAATCTAAATCAAAGATTCTTAGCCGTCAAATCTGAGTTTGCACCGTCATAACATTACACTTAAGAGTTTCCCAAATACCGTTCAGATTGACAAACAGATACTACCCCCTCCTCCGCCACATAACCGAGCAGTTAATGCATAAACAACATGCATGTATATACCTGTGTTTTTCTCATATATTTACGTTCTTTCTGTATCAGTTCCAGAGGTTTTATTAGCCTGACTGGAAATCTGTGTTCACATTTCTCCATCATATACCAACAGGTACAATATGTATGTAGTATAATGCGAACGTGATATTTCCCTAGCAATACTGGTTCATTGAATATTATAAACAGAGGCCGGAAGTTGTGAGTATAATTGAGCCGTGCTCTGTGAAAAGAGGGTTTAATGCATCTGCGAAAAGTATCGACTAAGGTCCGCGCAGGCTGACCTGGGCCGAAACGTTTCGCTATTGGTCAAATTTCTGTTTGTTAAAGAACCAATCTACCTCTTGAATAAGTGGGTTATTAAGAAAATATGCTGTTATGGATCCATGATAATTGTGATAACTTTGGCAAGTACCATGTATAATAGAGATATATTAAGCCCCTTTTTGCCACAGCATGACTGATATATTATTTTACGATGCCAGCAAGGCATCAAGTACCTTGATACAGCCTAGTATTAAATCTTTAGTTAGGTTAGTAATAACCTAGATTTAAGGTAAGACCTGTGTAATAGAAAACAGCTATTTCCACTAAAATACCATCCTGCAAAAATTAGCTATAATTAAAAATGAGTATTATTGAACTACTTTCACCAATTCATTTTTTCCATTTTTTCCTTCTTTGAATTATCATTTATAAATCTCAAACCACTATATTCTCAATTCAAAAAGACATAATAGTTACCTCCCTTTTCAGAAAACTAACAAAAATATAAAAAAAATAATTTCAGGATAGACATAAACGGAATTTCTGATCCGTTAGAAATGTGCAAAAATATTATTTCTGTATAAATCCTTATTTATCCTTATTTATCAACCAATTAGAATTTTCACCGGAAGTGCATTACACAGGTCTTACCTTAATTTCTTCAAGACTAAGTACATTTTCGAACGTGCGTAAGGAATACCAAATACTATTGCTAGTATTATTAAGATACCAATATGAACAAATACTAGGATACTTTTATCTTTTCAGATTTCGTCTAGGGACGTGCTTTATGTTCGTTGACGTCATTGAGGACAAGATGGATGTCCCAGCACATTACCATAGCCTTTCACAAGGTTTATACGAAATGTACAAAACATCTGTATTGACTGATGTCGTATTGCAGACTTCCGGTGGACGTATAGAATGTCACAGAAACGTTCTGGCAGCAACCAGTCCATATTTTAGGTAAGGTTAAAGTTTTCGCAGATAGGATAAACAGAGATCCAGATAAGAGGGAGTGATGGTATTCTAAATCCTTTATTTCTCTTTAAATCCGTATGTTGTGTGTACTCATTAGAATCGTCTCGATGAGACGATTCTAATGAGTACCAACAACATAGGTTTTAGTGAAGAATGATTAATATTTTCAGTTTTGAAATCAAAATAACGTCATTAAGTTGACACTGTTGTAGAGAGTACTTTTACTATTAATGCTAGGCTTGCCTAATCTTTTAACCCTCTTTCGAAAAGCTAATTAGGTATAGGATAATAAAATAGATACAGCACATAAAAAATGAATGAACTAACGGAGAAAAAGAGATCAACATGCGTATCTCTTACTTCTGATACACCCTCTTGATATTTAAGACAGAACAAACGGAATTAAACTAATTAAAAAAAAAAAAAAAAACACATAATTGTTTTCTTTTATCCTAAAAGTTCTTTACAGCCCCCCTCTCCGCTAAAAATGTGAAAAAGATCTTTGAATTGACCTTTTCCAGGGCAATGTTCACAAATCCAGTAAAAGAGCGAGACGAAAGAACCGTTTACATCCATGATGTTGAGCCAGATATTCTTGGATCTGTGGTGGCGTACATCTACACCGGAAGTATTCAACTGACCAATGACAATGTTCAGGAAGTGTTAGTTACCGCATCTATGTTTGAATTGGAACATTTATTACGTCAATGTTCGCGGTATATGGCAAAGGAAATTTGTTTAACGAATTGTTTGGAAATATTTATGTTTTCCTCACATTATTCGTGCTTTGAGCTGAAGGAAAGTGCAAAAGAATACGTCCTAGATCATTTTACAGATATTATAGCCGATTGTAATGAAATACAGAAATTAGATTTCGAGGGTCTAAGAGAGATAATTTCCAGTGATGACTTGTGGGTAGACAAAGAAGAGATAGTTTATGATACTGTAGTGAAGTGGACAACAAGCGGCGACAGAGCTGCATATTTTCCAGAGTTATTTAAGCATGTTAGGTTAAGTTTACTCGACGAAAATTTTGTAAGTGAGCACGTAGTGACTAACCCTCTGGTCCAGAATGATAGAAGTTGCAGTAGAATGTTAAAGAAATACGACACCTATAAAATAAATAATAGTTCTATGCTAAGTATCGATAACAGTGCTGATTCTGCGGTTGTAGGTATGAACCTCCAACCAAGACATGGAATGTATAATAGAACGATGCTTGTCTTTTCTAGCGGGGCAAATGGGAAAGACGAACGATCTTTAACGGCGTTTGATCCTCGATGTATGAAAAACTATATAGGAAAAAAACCCCATGACACTTTCGATTTTAAGTTTAAAGTTGATCATTATAAACTAGTAAGCGTACGAGGAAACAGACTGTATTTCATTGGTGGCATTTTCTACAACGACCATCATTTCGAAGATCACAGTTCTGCATTAAATGATGTTTATCAATATAATATGAAGGAAATAAGATGGGACAAAAAAGCCAGTATGAACACCGCACGGTGCTGTTTCTCGACTGCCATATACGGAAACGCAATTTATGTATTGGGAGGAAAACCAACATACCCTAGAGGCGAACCAACAGACTTGGTAGAATTTTATGACGTTGACCTCGACCTTTGGACGGAAACATCCCCACTTCCGATTAAAATGTACCATCATGCATCTGCTGCATCGCATGACGCTATTTTTGTTTTTGGGGGTAAAGACGAAGATGATGAAATTTTGGATACAGTATTTCGGTATCAGATTGCAACTGCAAATTGGACTCTCGTGACAACACAGATGTCGAAACCGCGAGTGCAGTTGTCAGCTTTTTATTTTAGATCTAATTTCTATTTGATAGGCGGAGAATCTTTACACGAAAATATTGTTACGGTAAACATTTACGATCCACAACAAAATAAATGGAAGTTTGGACAGGATTTTCCGGAGGAGCGTAAAATACGACATGCGACCTTCCATGATGGCATTATTTATGTGTGTGGTGGGGTCCGCTTTCTTGGAATTTCCGGGAGAAGGTCACGCAAAGTTGAATCACGTGACTTGTACAAATACGATATTGCTCGAGATACATGGTTAAAAGAAGTGAAGTTGGTACAATATGGTAATACAGAATCGCTCGCTGTGGCTGTGTTGAACACAAAATACTTGCAAGAAAGTGAATTCATCAGTTCTTTGTGATACTGTGGTCTCCTTATTCATTTTTACCAGGCGACAAAATCTTAACCCATTACCACACAATCCCTACTTTTGACGCCCCTGAGGAAGAAGCCTTTAGAAAAAAAAAAATTAGTTTTTGGAAGGCGAGATTTTCATTCTCGCCTTCATATGTCAACGCTCGGCAGCTTGCTGAAAATGCCTCTGAACAGCATTATCAAAACGCCTTTCAAATAGTTCGATACTTCTCGCGTACATTAGAACAAAATAATGTCGCGACCATTGTAAATTTAATCAGAACAGCAAGAAGAAACTTCAAGTTTCTAGAAGGAATGAAATCGAATTCGTAAAAAGCATCGTTTTTGACAAATGCAAAATACTTTGGATGAGTTCATTGATATAATCACGTTGCTACAGCAACAAATAAACCATAGCTATTATAAGCCAATCGAAAGCTACTAACATGGCGTCATTCGGACCTACTTCCACTTCACAACGCATAAACAACTAAGTGGGATCGTACATGTAAATTTACTATCCCAGAACTAACCAATCGGATAGCTTCTTTGAATGACGTATCGCTGATAGACCCCTTTCCTCTGTTAGCAACCTTATTCTGTCTTTGTGAGAAGTAAAATTTCAATGAAATAAATTCCTTTGAATCATCAAATATTAAAACAAAATTTTCTCTTTTAAAGAAATATTTTTCTTTTATCAAAGTTGTGCTTGACTTTATGATCAATGACTAGGTTATTGTTACGCATCGGCGTGGCCGAGTTTTGATTCCGGAGACCCGTGAAAAGAAAAGGGTAAATCAGTTGAAAAAGTTATTGACGAGCAAACAAATTTTTTACCCTGGATAATTTGTTTGCTCGTCAATGACTTTTTTATCAGGTGTTGTTTAAAAAATCTAACACATCAAGCAAATCCCCGGAGTCCTTCCGCCTTCTCTGCTTCAAACCAAATTCCAATCGGTCACGTATTAATGGAATTATTGAAGATTTTCTTACCTGAAGTCGGGGAATTTTTTCAAATAACGGTCATTGTTGTTGTTGTTGTGTCACGTGATTCCCCGCCGTGTTACCGTAAGGAAAAAAAGAATCTTGTCAGCACAAAATATGCAGATGACAAAATTTGATTAATCTTTATTAGAAACGGTTTTTGTCTTTGTATGGGTGGAAATATTGGGAGGAAATAAATGCTGTTTATCAACATTTTTTGCTGTTCTTCCTTTACCATCAGAAGCCGTATGAAAAGCCTTTTTTCATTGGTGACAAGAATTTTTTAAAATCAGTGGACGGCACTGTGTTTACACTCCATACGTCTGGTAAATTTTCTGCCTGTTCAAGGACCATTGTAAATCATGATTAACTCATTACCACACAACAAATTTTTAGACTGATTCAAAATGAAAGCATTTGCAGACAACAAAACAAAGGTGACTGAAAAATTGAAATTTGTTTTGAAAAGGGTAGAAAACACTGTGGGAAAAGGAGAAAATGCTGGTTACCAGCATTTTCTCCTTTTCCTACAGTGTTTTCAAAAGGCTTCTCTTACGAAGTCCGTAACAAAGAAACAAATGAATAAATGCATGGCAGAAATAAGGGTTGGAGCGGGATTCGAACTCCGAACTCCCGGACGCAAAGCCAATACCCTAACCACTGAGCCAAAGAGATACCTCTCCCTGACGCAATAGCCAGGTATTGTATTTAAATCGGGAGTATATGCCATGCAGGAAGGAGTGGTCTCCCGTAACACACCCCCTCTTAAAGTCATCATTTATTGATGACTCAAAGCCTTATTAGGCAGGAAGTCCGATTTTGGACAACAAATGGGATTAATGGCCGATCCCGGACGAGCCCCCATCTTACGAACGAAGTCCGTAACAAAGAAACAAATGAATAAATGCATGGCAGAAATAAGGGTTGGAGCGGGATCCGAACTCCGAACTCCCGGACGCAAAGCCAATACCCTAACCACTGAGCCAAAGAGATATCTCCCTGACGCAATAGCCAGGTATTGTATTTAAATCGGGAGTATATGCCATGCAGGAAGAAGTGGTCTCCCGTAACACTTCTTTCTCAGGGGCCTCAAAAGTAGGGTGGTAATGGATTAAATAAGTCACTAGACAAACTGACTAACTGGTTACCATACAATCCTGACTTTTAATGACTTCGAGAAGAAAAAGCTTTTGAAAACATAGTGGAAAAGGAGAAAATGCTGGTAACCAGTATTTTCTCCTTTTCCATAATGTTTTCTACCCTTATAAAATCAAAATTCAAATTTTGTTTCTCATTTGTCATCTGCAAATGTTTTCAATTTGGTCAAGTCCTAAATTTTGTCATTTGGTAGAGAGTTGGGTGGATCCATTATTATTTGATGACTTTCTTTGTAAATTGTGTCATGCATCAACTCTTTATCAAACGACAAAATTTTAGACTGGTCCAAATTGAAAGCATTTGCTGACGAAAAATAAAAAAAAATATGAATCAAAAATTGAAGTTTGATTTGGGAAGGGTAGAAGACATTGTGGGAAAAGGAGAAAATGCTGGTTACCAGCATTTTCTCCTTTTCCCTCAATGTTTTCAGAAAGCTTCTCTCTCAGGGGCTTTAACTCTTTACCACAGGAGAAAATGTTAGACTGGTCCGAATTCAAAGCATTTGCATACAACAAAATAAGGGGGACTAAAAAATAGAAATTTGTTCTGGGAGGGGTAGAAAACACTGTGGGAAAAGGAGAAAATGCTGGTTACCAGCATTTTCTCCTTTTCCCATTGTGTTTTCAAAAGGCTTCTTTCTAAGGGGCATCAAAAGTAGGGATTGTGTGGTAATGGGTTAAAAGTCGGGGTTGTGTTGTAAAGGGTTAAAATAGCTTTTCCCAAATCATTGCTCAGATATGAATGAATGAATGTCATATCATGGTGACAGCTCACATATTCATGTGTTTCCTTGGCTTCACCAGTGCTAGGCCAGGGTTCTGAAGTATCTTGCTCAAGGATACTCCTAGGAAAAACCCGGTGGATCAGATAGGGCTCGAACCCAAGACCTCGCGCTACGAGTCCCACACTTTACTACTGGGTCATGTAGGGCCCTCTCAGACACAAGTAGTTAAATGTCATCCCATGAATGTAAAAGCAAAAGCAAAGACCTATAACTTGATGGAATATTTATTTTCGTGCATAATTCATTCAGATACACTCAAGCACAAAAATCTAACAGAAAAAAAAACACCATCTTTTCATTCACAAAAGTATAACAAAATATTTCACAACGAATCTCCTTCTCAAAGACCAGCTGTATTGTATAATTGTATAATAGTATTAGGCCAGACTTTGATAAATCTAACAAAGTGATTGAAAAAATAAGTGAAAAAACTCTCTTGACTCTGTACCACATAATTAAATTTTGAACCTGTCCAAATTGACAGCATTTGCAGCTGACAACTTAACCCTGTACCAAACAATCCCTGATTTTTACGACCCTGACATAGAAACCTTTTGAAAACATTGTAGGGAAAGGAGAAAATGCTGGTAACCAGCATTTTCTCCTTTTCCCACATTGTTTTCTTCTCTGCTGGAAATGAATTTCAATTTTTGAGTTACATTTATTTTGTGGACTGCAAGTGCTTTCAATTTAGACTAGTCTGAATTCTTGTCGTTTGGTAAAGGGTTAAATGATAATGATCTTGTACTGTCTTTCCAACAATGAAGAAAAGAACTTTTGGAAACGTTGTAGGAAAAAAGAAAATGAGAATGGAACAGTATTTTCTCCGTTTTCTACAATGTTTTCTACCCTTTTCAATAAAAATCCCTTCATGTGGTTTGTATGTGAACACTTTGTTGTCTGCAAATGCTCTGAATATGGGCAAGTCTAGATTATGAGTACAATATAGTTACCTGTTACCACATAATCCCTACTTCTGACGACCCTAAAGAAGCCTTAAGAAAACATTGTGGGAAAAGGAGAAAATGCTGGTAACCAGCATTTTCTCCTTTTCCCACAATGTTTTCTACCCTACACAAAACCATTTTCAAATATTCAGTCACATTAATTTTGTCGTCTGCAAATGCTTTCAATATGGACAAACCAAAAATTTTATTGTTTGGTAATAAGTTAAGATTTAACAAAGCCTTTCACCTGGAGAAATATGTAACTTTTATAACAAATATTTTTAACCACGTATGGCTTCAAAAATCCCTTTCAAAAAGGGCCAACACATTGCTGTAGAAGCAATATTCAACCCCTCACCCCCACCCCACCCCTTCCCCCACCCCACCCTTTCCATTAATTGCGATGGGACATATAGGGAAAAGATGCACATTTATGGCAGTGGAATAAAATGGGAAAAGAAGGGCATCTGCATGTTAAAAATAGTTGTACCATTTACTATACTGTTTTTGAAAGCATCAAAAATCAACATACTGCTTTTTTTCCCTCACAGCTTTCTCCCTTGTGTAATTTAACTCATTACCAAATGACGATACTTTCAGCTAGTCCAAATCCAAAGCATTTGCAGACGACAAAATAAAAGTGATTGAAAATTTGAAATTTGTTTTGTGAAGGGTAGAAAACATCGTTGGAAAAGGAGAAAATGCTGGTTACCAGCATTTTCTCCTATTCCCACAATGTTTTCTAAAGGCGTCTTTCTCAGGGTCGTCAAAAATAGGTATTGTGTGGTAATGGGTTAAAGGACAAAAATACACAGTTATGTAGACCCAACAATGTCCTGTACAATTAAAGGTCAACATTTAACCAGACGACAAAATGAAAGACATGTCCAAATCTACAGCTTTTGTAGATGATAAAATCAAATGTGGCTCAAAAAGTGGAAACTGTTTTTTAAACATTATGAAAAAAGGAGAAAATGCTTGTTACCAGCAATTTCTCCTTTTTCCATAACATTTCATAAGCAATCCTCTTCGGGATCCTCAAATAAAACCTGGATTGTATGGTAAAAAGTTGAAACTTGGTTTGTTCTTGTAAATGTTTACAATCCATAGATCACAGTGCTGCTGATGCCATACAAAATACAGATTCAAAAATTCTTTAAAAAAAAAAAAAACACAAGAGCTGTTAAAGAACTTGAGTATCTCTTTCTCAAAACTAATTAGGCCTTCTGTTCTATTGAAAAACTGACTTCACTTCTTTCTATCAATGTTTTAAAAAGCTAGATTCTTTACGGCTGTTAAAACAATAGATAGATTTTTAACCCTTTCTCAAACAAGCCCTTGTTTTTATATGTCTGCAGTATAAGTCTTTTAAAAACACTGTGGGAAAAGGAGAAATTGCTCGTAACGAGCAATTTCTCCTTTTCCCACAATGTTTTCTACCCATTTGAAGAACCCTCTGCCATTTTTATCAAATTTGAAATTGATGTCTGCAAACTCTTTGAGTTTGGAAGAGCGTAAAATTTGTCTTTTGGGAAAGAATTAAAGAAGTAACCATATTTTGTGTTGTCCACAATCTGTGTTGTCCATAATCAGTGGTAACTTTATTACTAAATATTTTTGCACAAAATGCTAATCAAAGATGCAGAAAAAAAAATGAGTATTTCTCTGAATACAAAAGTATAAAGTACATACACATTTATTACAAAAAAAAAAATCTCTTAAAACCATTGCGTTGATGTCATTCTTTGCCTTTTGAGCTTAAAAAATTGCACCCGTCTATAACAAACAATGAGAAACATACAAGTTCTCACTCTTTACTGAGCAACAAAATTATTGACCAATTAAAATTGAAAGCATTTGCAGATGAAAAAATAAGAATGGCTCAAAATTTGAAATTGTTATGGAAAGGGTAGAAAACATTGTGGAAAAAGAAGGAAAATGCTGGTTACCAGCATTTTCCTTCTTTTCCTACAATATTTTCAAGTGGCTTCTTTCTCAGGGTCTTGGATTGTAAGGTAAAGAGTCAACCAAGGTAGCATTTGCAATACCAGCAAAGCCATCCTTCTGTTACAATGTTTTCAACACTGTGAAAGTTCAGTAAACACAACAAGGATAAATACATTTGAGCCTTGTGAAAGAGAGGAGTCTAATGTATCTGCAAAAAGTTTTTCTCCTCTGGCAGCCTGTACAGGTGTGGTTAACCTGGGTCAAAACTATCCTTTCTGTAAATTGAATCATTTCCTCCATGTCAAAAGATCATTCTACCTCATAACTTAGTTCAATGTTGGACGGAAAGGATATTATGGATCCCACAATTATGCGAGGAGTTGCTTAGCATGATTCATTATATAGACGCATTAAACCCCCTTTTTCCCGAGAATGGCTCATATTTGGTTATGTCAGAAATATTGAGAACAAAGCAGAATGAAATACAAAAGCGTGTAAAAGTTCAGAAACAGATTTAACTTTGTACAAGACTGGTACCTGTTTTAACCCTATACCAGACCACAAAATTTCAGCCTTGTCTAAATTGAAAGCATTTTCATACCACAATTTCATTACGGCACAAATGGTAGAATATCTCTTAGATAGGGTAGAAAACATTGTGAGAAAAGGAGAAAATGCTGGTTACCAGCATTTTCTCCTTTTCCCACGATGTTTTCAAAAGGTTTCTTTCCTAGGGTCGTTGAAAGTCGTCACTGTGCGGTAAAGAGTTAATGAACTCAGGTTTGTAGGCTTTTTAAATGAGGATTTTCTCTTTTTCCCACAATGCTTTTCATCTTTTCCAAAATGAATTCCGTCACTGGGGCAATATTTGTCATCAGCATATGCTTTTTATTTGGAAAAGTCTTAACTTTTTCTCAACTCTTCACCAGATGAGAAAAAGTCTGGGAAAGAATCAAGTTGTTGTCACACAATCTCAAGCTTTAACCCTTTATAGTACAATGCCAATTTTTGACACTCCTGGAAAAGAAGCCTTTTGAAAACATGGTGGGAGAATAAGAAAATGCTGATAACCAGCATTTTCTCCTTTTCCCACAATGTTTTCTACTCTATCAAAGAGAACAATTACACCATTTGAGTCACAATGAAACTGTCGTCTGCAAATGTTTTCAATTTGGACAAGGCTTAAATTTTGTTTTCTGGTTAAGTGTTAATGGTTCTGCAGAAGAAGGTTTTTGAAAACATTTTGGGAAAAGTAGAAAATATGGTATCTTTCCTTTATCCAAAATGTTTTCTAGCCTTTCTGCAAAAAATTCCAAGCTCTGAAGTTCTCATTGGCAAATGCTTTCAATTTAGAATAAGTCTAAAACTTTGTTGTTTGGTAATAGTCAGATAGGCATCTAGATCTTTTTCAAGAGTTATGCGGAGTGCACCCAAATCTAAGAATTCACCTCTGACCAAACAACAAAATATTAGGCTTTTCCATACTGAAAGTAATTGTAGACAAAATTTTTAATGTAGCTTCATATGATGAGATATGTCTTTAACGCATTACCAAACGACAAATTTTTGGACTAGACCAAATTGAAAGCATTTGCACACAACTATTCAACTCTTGTTGAAAAGATGATTTCTGTCTATGATAGGGTAGAAAACATTGTGGGAAAAGGAGAAAATGCTGGTTACCAACATTTTCTCCTTTTCCCACAATGTTTTCAAAAGGCTACTATTCCAGACCCGTAAAAACCAGGGATTGTTTGGGAAAGGGTTAACTCATTACCAAACGAAAAAATTCTAGACTGGTCCAAATCGAAAGCATTTGCAGACGACAAAATAAAAGTAACTGAAAATTTGAAATTTAATTTGTGAAGGGTAGAAAACATTGTGGGAAAAGGAGAAAATGCCGGTTACCAGCATTTCTTCCTTTTCCTATAATTTTTTCTAAAGACGTCTTTTTCAAGGGCATCAAAAGTAGGGATTGTATGGTATTGGGTTAAAAGGGTTGAAACCATGGTTTCGACTGGATATAAGCATCTACTGCTTTCCCTACAATGTTTCCAAAAGCCTTTGATCTCAGGTTTATTTAAACCTCAGGATTATTTGTAACAGAAATAGCAGGCACATGTGACACGTCACACAATAAAAGGACAATCAGTATATCAATTGCATCAATTCAAAGATAGTGCATTTAAGTTAAAAAATGATTGTATAGTAAGGTAGAATGACTACTTTTCATGAAAAGAATATAATTAAAGCAAAAAGTATTGACACTGGTCAGCCAGACCAATCCGCGCTGCATGACCAGGGTCAGCACTTGTTGAAGTTCCCAGATGGTCACAGGTCACATAGTATAATTATGTGAGTAACTGGATGCTTGAATAACTCAAATTCATCTGTAACAGTTGCTGTCATGGGGTGTATGAGAAAGCATGAGTACAAAAAAGCAAGAGCATCACATGAAGATGCCAATGCTTGGCTTGCTGCAAATGCTTGATTTTCACTGAAAAAAGTGGAAAAAAGGATATAATTGTGCAACATGTTTTTATGATTACCAGCCCCTGCTGTATAGTTCCCCTTCTGATCAAATTTCTGCAGTAATAACAGAGGTACGACATAATATCAAAAGTTTTTGTGTGATGAAGATAACACAGACAACATCACATGGGCTACGACAATAACTCATGGTTTTCTTCAATAAGAGAACAACTAAGATATAAAAATCAGCGATGAGGATAGGCCATTTTGTATACATTCAACATGTACAGGAAAGAAATATATAACTATACACAGTTCTGTACAAATTACTTCTATCAAAATTAGGCCATGACCGTTTTCGTCCTAGACCAATGACACTACTTGCGAGCTTTAACTCTTCACCAAACAACAAATTCTAGATTAGTCCATATCATAAGTATCTGAAGACAATACAATCAATGTGGCTCAAGTGATGGGATTTGTCTTTCAAAAAGATTAAAGGCATTGTGGGAAAGAGAAAACTCTGCTTACCAGCATTTCCTCTTTAACCAATAATTATTCATGAGCCTACCATTAGAAAACAAGAGGGCCAAGATAGCCCTGGTTCGCTCACCTGAATTTTTGAGAGGACCATAGCCAATTTTTTCACAACCTAAACAACCATTTCAGAGAAGAAGAATTTTTAAGAATTTCTTCATGTCTGTATAGTGTAAATAACCCACAGCCATCAGAGCCATGTTTCTTGATGGATCAAAATATTTCAAGCAATTTTTGAAAAGGGTCAACTAAGATATATTTCTGTGAAATTATTTCAGAACCTGATCAGCCGTTTCAGAGAAGAATTTTAAAAAATTCCTTCATGGCCATATAGTGCAAGTAGCCCCCATTCACCAGAGCCATGTTTTTTGACGAATCAAACTTTCATGTACACCTTTTGAAAAGGGTCACCCAAGGAACATCTCTGTGAACTAATTTCAAAATCTGACCAGCGGTTTCAGAGAAGAAGAGATTTTTCAAGAATTTCTTCATTTCCCTATAGTGCAAGTAGCCCCCATTCACCAGAGCCACATTTTTTGATGAATCAAAATTTCGCGAATAGTTTTTGAAAAGGGTCATCCAAGGAACATCTCTGTGAAATTATTTCAAATTCTGACCAGCGGTTTCAGAGAAGAATTTTAAAGAATTTCTGTATAGTGCAAGAAGCCCCCATTCACCAGAGCCATGATTCTTGACAGATCAAAATTTCGGAAACAATTTTTGAAAAGGGTCATCCAAGGAACATCTTTGTAAAATTATTTCAAAATCTGACCAGCTGTTTCAGAGAAGAAGAATTTTTAAGAATTCCTTTATCTCTGTATAGTGCAAGAAACCCCCATTCACCAGAGCCATGTTTCTTGACGTATCAAAATTTCACGAACAGTTTTTGAAAAGGGTCATCCAAGGAACATCTCTGTGAAATTATTTTAAAATCTGACCAGCAGTTTCAGAGGAGAAGATTTTTAAAGAATTTCCTAAAAAATTCCATTTGGTTGCCATGGTAACCAGAGTTTTTGACGGAATCAAATTCTGAGAACCATTTTTAAAGAGGACCTCCCAAGGAACATTCCAGCCAAGTTTGGTCCAAATTGGCCCAGTGGTTTAGGAGGAGTTTATGTTTAAAGAATTGTTGACGACGCACGATCGACGACGGACACCCAGTTATCCCTAAAAGCTCCCCTTGAGCATTTTGTGCTAAGGTGAGCTAAAAAGAATGTTTGGTAAAGGTTTAACTTCGATGGGAAATTCTTTTTTTCATGCTTTGCTACCAAAGTAGCTGGCATTTATTGCCCACACTCTTCAAACTTTCTTACTGTTATTTCTAACATTACACTCGCAAAATATACAGCAGAATACTTGTTTAATATAGCATCTGCCATTACAATGTTGAAAAAATTCTCTCCCTTACAAGATGCAAGGTAACTGTGACCATGGCATTATCGACAATAGAAACGTTTAACAAGAGGGCCATGATGGCCCTGAAATCGCTCACCTGAGTTTATTGACCAAACATGCACCATCTAGTTTCCCAGTGACCTAGTTTTTTATCAGACATTACCCATCATCAAACACTTTTGAGATATCAATAAGACAAACATTCTGGCCAAGTTTCATGAGTATTGGACTGAAAATGTGGCCTCTACAGTGTACAAAAGGTTTTTCTAAGATTTCATCAAGTGACCTAGTTTTGGACCCGACAAATACCCATTATCAAACTCTTTTGAGACATCACCAAAACAAACATTCTGACCAAGTCTGAAGAGTATCAAGCAGAAAATGTAGCCTCTGGAGTGTACACAAGGTTTTTCTAATATTTGACCCATTGACCTAGTTTTTGACTCCACATGACCCATTTTCAAACTCATTCAAGGTATCACCAGGACAAATATTATGAACAAGTTTTAGGAGTATCAGACTGAAAATGTGTCCTCCAGAGCATACAAAAGGTGTTTATAACATTTGACCTATTGACCCAGTTTTTGACCCAACATGACCCATATTCAAACTCATCCAAGATATTATAAAGGCAAACATTCTGACTAATTTTCAAGAGTGTTGGATTGAAAATGTGGCATCCAGAGCATATACAAGGTTTTTCTAAGATTTGACCTGGTGACCTAGTTTTTAACCCCCAATGACCCATTTTCAAACCTGTCTGAGATATCATCAAGACAAACATTCTGACCAACTTACAAGAGTTTCGGACTGAAAATGTGGCCTCTAGAGCCTACAACAGGTTTTTCTAACATTTGACCTAGTGACCTAGTTTTTGACCCCACATGACCCATTTTCGTTCTTGTCCGAGATATCATCCAGGCAAACATCCTGACCAACTTTCATGAGTATCCAACTGAAAATATGGCCTCTAGAGCATACAAAAGGTTTTTCTAAGATTTGACCTAGTGACCTAGTTTTTGACCCCACATGACCCATTTTCAAACTCGTCCGAGATATCATCCAGACAAACATTCTGACCAACTTTCATGAGTATCCAACTGAAAATGTGGCCTCTAGAGCGTACAAAAGGTTTTTCTAAGATTTGACCTGGTGACCTAGTTTTTGACCCCACGTGACCCATTTTCAAACTCGTCCGAGATATCATCCAGACAAACATCCTGACCAACTTTCATGAGTATCCGACTAAAAATGTGGCCTCTAGAGCGTACAAAAGGTTTTTCTAAGATTTGACCTGGTGACCTAGTTTTTGACCCCACGTGACTCATTTTCGAACTCGTCCGAGATATCATCGAGACAAACATCCTGACCAACTTTCATGAGTATCCGACTGAAAATGTGGCCTCTAGAGCGTACAAAAGGTTTTTCTAAGATTTGACCTGGTGACCTAGTTTTTGACCCCACGTGACCCACTTTCAAACTCGTCCGAGATATCATCCAGACAAACATTCTGACCATTTTTCATGAGTATCCGACTGAAAATGTGGCCTCTAGAGCGTACAAAAGGTTTTTCTAAGATTTGACCTGGTGACCTAGTTTTTGACCCCACGTGACCCACTTTCAAACTTGTCCGAGATATCATCCAGACAATCATCCTGACCAACTTTCATGAGTATCCAACTGAAAATGTGGCCTCTAGAGCGTACACAAGGTTTTTCTAAGATTTGACCTGGTGACCTAGTTTTTGACCCCACGTGACCCACTTTCGAACTCGTCCGAGATATCATCGAGACAAACATCCTGACCAACTTTCATGAGTATCCGACTGAAAATGCAGCCTCTAGAGCGTACACAAGGTTTTTCTAAGATTTGACCTGATGACCTAGTTTTTGACCCCACGTGACCCATTTTCAAACTCGTCCGAGATATCATCGAGACAAACATCCTGACCAACTTTCATGAGTATCGGACTCAAAATGCGGCCTCTAGAGCGTACACAAGGTTTTTCTAAGATTTGACCTAGTGACCTAGTTTTTGACCCCACATGACCCATTTTCGAACTCGTCCGAGATATCATCGAGACAAACATCCTGACCAACTTTCATGAGTATCCGACTCAAAATGTGGCCTCTAGAGCGTACACAAGGTTTTTCTAAGATTTGACCTAGTGACCTAGTTTTTGACCCCACATGACCCATTTTCGAACTCGTCCGAGATTTCATCGAGACAAACATCCTGACCAACTTTCATGAGTATCCGACCAAAACTGTGGCCTGTAGAGCGTACACAAGGTAAAAAGTTGACGACGGACGACGCACGACGCACGACGCACGACGGACGACGGACGACGGACGACGGACGCCGGACACAGCACGATCACAATAGCTCACCATGAGCACTTCGTGCTCAGGTGAGCTAAAAAAAAAAAACCTTGCATTTTTCCAAACTCTCACACAGTTTTCTGTCATGTTCTCTTTTTCTCTGATATGTGTTGAATCTATTAAAGTAAAACACATGAAATATTTACATATGAAGTATGACGTGATTCAAGTCCACAGTGATACAAAAAATGTCAACCTTTGGGATATAGTTTTAATTTGTTTTGCGAGCAGAGTATATCAAATATCACACAGAACAAAACATGTAATCTGATCTTAAATCTACCGGTACACTGTCTGAAATTTCCCAACATATTTTAGTCCAAATTTGCTTTAAATTGTTACAGAAAATACTCGTAATTGTTTTCTTTCTTTGCCTGGAAATACTAATATCTACTTTGGAAAAAAGACCTCACTTTGCAATAAAAAAAAATTGATTTGAACTTCACCTTTTGACATTTTAAACATCCATGAGAGATTCACCAAATATCATAATTTCTCATAATTCCCTTTGAAATCTTTACAACTGTCACTGAAATCCTCATAATTCTGTGTGAAATTGAAACAATACATTTGAAATCCTCACAGTTCCCTACTAAATTAAACTACAATCTGTGAAATCCTCACAACTCATCTGAAATCCTCATAATTCCCTTTAGATTTTTAACAACTCCCTGTGAAATCATCACAACTTATTAGAAATCCTAATAATTCTCCTTAAAGTTCTTACAACCCACTTTGAAATTTTCACAACTAACTGGAAATCCTCATAGTTCTCATTAGTCCTCACAACTCCCTGTGAAATCCTCACAACTCTCTATGACATTGAACAATACAGCCAAAATCCTCAAATCTCTCTGAAAGAATTTTAAAAAGTTTTAACATCTATCTCTCTTTGAAATCTTCACAACTGCTTTTGCGATTTGAACAATTAATTTGAAATCCTCACAACTCTTTTACAATTTGAACAATTAACTTGAAATCCTCACAACTCTCTTTGTGAGACAATTTCTACTGTAACCCTTACAACACTTTGAAATTTGAACAATTCTCCTTTCAGATATGTTTGGAATCTAATAAAGTTAAGCATTTAAGAAATATGTACACCACAATTATATGCCCCATAGGTAGTATATAACTAAGTACATTCCTTATCTATTAGGATTATATGTGTTTACAACAATACACAAATTCTGAAATATTACATTCCAATCCAGAATAAAATGTGTAAAGGGTTATCTTGGACATCAAGATCTAATTCCATTGACCCTTTACTAAGCTTTCCCTGTTTGTACTGACCCTGAGAAAGAAGGCCCTGAAAAAATTATAGGAAAAGAAGATACTGCTGTAAACCAGCATCATGTCCTTTTCCAACAATGTTTTCTTCCTGTTTGTCCAAAGTGGATGATATCATCTGCAAATAATTTCAATTTTAGCAAGTCAACAGTTAAAGTTGTCTTTAACATTTTACGGCATGACAAAATTTCAGACCCGTCCAATTGGAAAGCATTTGCAGACTACAATTTCAATATGGCTCAGACATGCGATTTTTGTTTCATAGGGTAGAAAACATTTTGGGAAAAGGAGAAAATGTTAATTTCCAACATTTTATCCTAACCAGGTAACAAGCATCTTCTCCTTTTCCTACAGTATTTTCTACCCTTTAACAAAACAAATTTCAAATTTTCAGTCACGTTTATTTTGTCATCTGCAAATGCTTTCGATCGGAACAGACCTAAAATTTCGTTTGGTAATGAGATATCACAGAGGGACCTTATAAAACTTAAGATCAGCCCTTGGTGAGTCCTTGATAACAACAATTTAGTGAATGAGTAGTTCTGGGTGTTTGAATGAAAGAAAAGTAAAAATAAGTTAAACATTTTTTGTGTTCATAATGTACAGTGCTTCAATACCTCACTACCTTCAACAACAAGTTTGCAGCAGGCATCTTTGCAAATGTGTATGTAAAACAAAAGAAACCTGACTAATTGTTTAAATCTTTACAAAACAAAAAAATTCAGACTGGTCCAAATTGAAAACCGATGATATATCAAGTTCAGCTCAAACGATGGAAATTGTTAGTGAAAAGGTAGAATATCTGGTAAGACGAGAGGGAAATGCTTGTTACTGGCATATTCTTCTTTTCTCACAAAAAGCTTTTTTCCCTAGGGTCATTTAACCCGTTACCACACAAACCCTACTTTTTACGACCCAGAGAAAGAAGCCTTTAGAAAACATTGTGGGGAGAGGAGAAAATGCTGGTTTCCAGCATTTTCTCCATTCCCCACAATGTTTTCTACCCTTCACAAGACAAATTTTCCAATTTTCAGTCACTTATATTTTGTCATCTGCAAATACTTTCGATTTGGACAAACCTACCATTTTGTCGTTTGGAAATGAGTTAAATTGAGGATTCTGTGACAGATGATTACTACTATAACTCATTTAACCCTTTATATAAAAATCCCCAATTTTAACAACCATGCAGACAGAACGCTTTTGAAAACATTTAAGGGAAAAGGAGTAAGATGTGGCCAACAAAATTTTTTCTCATTTTCAAACAGTGTTTTCCACTCTTTCATGGATGGCTTTCATGAAATAAGCGTCAGTTATTTTTGTGTTGTCTACAAATGTATTCAATTTGGACGAGTCTAAAATTGTCTTTAGTTTGGCAATAAATAAATAAATTGTGGCAAAACCATAACTAAAGAGCAGTTTCTACCCTTTCCAATTATCCATTTGCTACAATGTTCACAGAAATGGTCTGCTGCTACAAGAAAATAGAAGGTAATGAGATATGTACTACCAGCAGTTTAATCAACAAACAAGGCAGTAAAGGGAATACCATTACAAAACAAGAGCACTCACTGCATGTGGTGCATTTATTTTAACTCTTTACCAAACAACGAAATTTTAGACTTGTTCAAATTAAAAGCATTTGCAGACGACAAAATAAATGTGACTCAAAGGTTGAAACATGACTTTAGAAGATTAGAAAACATTGTGGGAAAAGTAGAAAATGCTGGTAATCTGCATTTTCTCCTTTTCCCACAATGTTTTCAAAAAGCTCCCATCTCAAGGTCGTGAAAACCAGGGTTTGTTTGGTTAAGGGTTAAAATATACATTGTTTTTCAGTGTAAATTCTGAGCTAGGAGGTACTTGTCACAATATTTTCACATGGATCTATTATAAATCTTTAATTAATTCTTAAAAATGCTTTCCAACAGATTTATTTGTGGTCATGATGAGTTAATGATGGTCTGCAAAATTTATAAGGTCAAAAGTTTTCTCATGCCATAGGGTATGTCTCAGTGTAAAAAAAAATTCTGTTTATTCATAAATCGTATCTTATACAATTCCTTTTATGTAATCATATGATTTTACTACAATGTTATAACACTGATTACATAGAAAAGGACATATAAAATATAGTACACTCTATCATTTACACAAACATGCTACATATATCAAATGAGAATCCTGCTGTATTAACACAGAATATCAATTGCACTGCTGATCATAATTCATGTGGACATTAAAATATTTTCATGATTAGAATCTGATGTTAATTATCAATACTTTCATTTCGTTAAAGTTAATTTACGAATTGTGCATTATCGGAAGTGTATCTGTATTCAGATATTCAGGTGTTAGAGACATCGGTTTGTGAAGTAATTAGGATTATGTTAGAGACATCGGTTTGTGAAGTAATTAGGATTATGTAGAAGCCATGTTTTTATTTCACCCGATTTATTTCAACTGTGTTGATGGATTGACAAACCGATAAGCCCATTTTTGGCTAGAAAAATGCTTGGGGTGGTGGGATTGGGGGGGGGAGTGGTAATAATAGATGTTATGGTATGCAGAAAATATTAACCCTTTACCACACAATGATGACTTTTGATGGGAAAAGGAGAAAGTGCTGGTAACCAGCATTTTCTCCTTTTCCCATGATGTTTTCTAACCTTACCGAATCAAATTCAGATATTTCAGTCACATTTATTTTGTCTTCTGCAAATGCTTTCAAGTTGGACTGGTCTATGAATTTGTTGTTTGGAAAAGAGTCAAACACTTTGTGCATTTGATATCCTCAACCTTTAGAGAACTGAGTTATCTGAAAACGGTCTTTTTGGATCAGGTTAAACGTCTATAATATTGTTGTCTCCATATTATTTCTGCCAAACTATGTAAAGAGGTAGCAGTCAGTGTTGATCCAACATCAGACTGCATGTTATCTGTAGTCTGATCTTGATCTACATTGACTGCAAAACTACCTCATATAGTTCCAGCATTTTATGGTTCAACAAAATGCATACATCATGACAAACAGTTGACATATGTAAAGCATGTTATACAGAAAAGCTTATCTACAAAATATACGTCATACAATTCACCAACATCACAAATGGACTATCAAACATTTTACATAATAATAATTATGGACACATTTTTTGTTCATATTTTCCACATGGAATGATGTAGCAGCATTGCAAACTTGAGGTAAATCCATCCCTTAACACACATTATTTTCAGCAGATGACTGAAAGCATTGCAGCAACAGGAGAAGTTCTTCATTAAAAGCAAATTTTTCCATATGCCATAATGCTTTCAGATAATTGGAGATATTTACTCTTAATTAAACAACAAGATTTTAGCCCTCTTCAAATAGAAAGCACTTGCAATTAAACTATCTAAATACAGTTTAACTGATGCCATTTATCTTTGAAAGGAAAGAAACATTTGTTGAAAAAGGAGAAAATGCTGATAATGAGCATTTTTTTCCCCCTTTTCTACCAAAGCTTTCAAAAGCTGACTTTAAAAAAAAAAAAAAATCTCAGTGTAGTTAAAACCCTGCACTGTGGGGTGAAAAGTTCAAACATGATACCAAATAACTAACAAAGTGATGTTATTAAAAAAAATTACAGTTTTTCCCATAATGTTTTTTAAGCCTTTACCACACAACAGGATTTTAGACCTGTCTGAATTGAAAGCATTTGCTGATGACAGTTTCAGTGTGGCTAATATGAAATGAGTTTGATTGGGTAGAAAACAGTGTGGGAAAAGGAGAAAATGCTGGTAACCAGCATTTTCTCCTTTTCCCACAATATTTTCAAAAGTCATCTCTTGCAGGGGTGTTAAAAAACATCATTGTGTGGTAAAGGGTTAAAATAATAATACAAGAAATGCATTGGCTGCTTATTCAAATATTTCATACACAATATGAGATTCAATAAATACTACATATATAAACATAGAGAGCAAAATCTCACACAGAGTTTTGTATCAAGAAGATATGTATCTGAAAGTTGCTGCTACAGCAAAATCCTCTAGATCTACCCCAAAAAGAAAAAAATAAACAAATAGATGGAAAAAGATTCACTTAAGTATATAAACTGTAAAGTTTCTTCACCACTTATAATTTCAATTTGGAGACATCTAAAATTTTGTTGTCTAGAGAAGACTTAAAACATTGTGAGAAAAGGAAAAAAATACTGGAAACCAGCATTATCTCCTTTTCCTCACAATGTTTTCAAAAACCCCTTACTTAGGACTGTTAACTTAAAGTACCTGTTTTTTATAATGTATTAACTCCTTAAAAAATGGTTTAAACTTGTTCATGTATGTAAGAGTGTCTGTAAATGGCAAATTAGATGTTACTTTATTGATACTGGTAAAAAAACATAAAGGGAAAAGGTAAAAATGCTAGTTTCCAGTATATTCTCCTTATCTTACATTGTGTTCGAAAACAGAAATTTCTCAAGATTATTAAAATTTAATATTTATGGTTATGCGTAAAGGGATACAATTCCTCAATCATCCAAAATAAAATATGTCAGATCTCTATATATTTTGCTTGCAACATGTGAAAAGGGGCACTGGGACTTTTACATAAAGTGTCGCTTTGCATTAGTCCGCGCAACTTGCACAGGCTGATTCGAGACGGCACTTTCAGCTACTTTAGATTTTGTGTTACAGTAGACTTGTGCAAAACAGAAAATTATATAAAAACGGAAAGTGTCGTATATGATAAGCCCGCTTGGCCTTCGCAGGCTGATCTGAGACAACATGTTATGCAAATGTCTGATTGCCCCTTTTTGTGTGTTGCAGCCCATATGGCTTGCAACACGCGAAAAGGTCATTCGGACATTTGCGTAAAGTGTCATCTTGGATCAGCGTGTGCAGTCCGCACAGGCTAATCAGAAACAACACTTTCCGATTTTATGTGATTTTCTGTTTTACGCAAGTCTACTGTAGCACAAAATCTAATGTAGTCGTAAAGTGTCGTCTCGGATTAGCCAGCGCGGACTGCGCGAGCTAATTCGGGACAACACTTTACACAAATGTCTGAATGCACCTTTTCGCGTTTTGCACTCCAAATCTTAAAACAGTAATGAGAATATTTCATCAGTATAACAAACAAGGGCACGACTAAAGCTACTCTTATGCTGTGGATTCTACTGCATATTTGTCCCCAGCTGATGTGTTTCTTTTCCAAAACTTCATGTTGTTTAATTTCGCCTTCATTTGACTTGGCCGATGCTGAAAAGAGAACCAAAGATATACCTTTACAGGACATTTGTTGGTTATGTTATTCCATGCTGCTCTGACTCTATATTAGAAAACAAAATTTTTGGTCTTGTCCAAATTGAAAACATGTGAAGGGGCAGAATAAATTTGACTGAAAATATGAAGTTGTTTAAAAAGGGAGATAGGATAATACTGTAATCGACCCTGGGTTATTTGGCAAGCGTTTTCTCGTTCTCATGAATTATTCATGAAGCATTTTGATTGGTAATCTCAGTGTTTCTTTGAGAAAATTTAATTTTTTTTTTATCACAAATATCATCGTTTCTATTTTTAGTAACTGACAAAATGAAATTGCTCTCCCTACAAGAGAGAATGAATACATTATACATCTTTCAATTGGCTATTAGGGTACTTTCCAATCACATGAATATTCATGTAAAACGAAGATTTGCTAGTCAACTTTCCCAGGGGTAATGCATGGAGTGTAACATAGTACTTAAAGCTGGGTTCCAAGGATGCGAGTAAATATGTCTCCAGTAAATCCTTTTAATCTAGACAACCAGTCTAAAATGTTGTTATGTGCTAAGGGGTTAACCCTTTACTCTATAGATACTCATTTCTACGCATTGCTTGTAGGAGCCTTTGCAAAACATTGTGGCAAAAGGTGAAATTGCTCGTGACGAGCAATTTCATCTTTTGCCACAATGTTTTCCATGTAATCAAGAAACAAAAGAAACACGCTTCATCCTTGCTGTTATTTAGGGTCAATTAGAGATACCATAGAAATGCATTATGGGGTAAAGGGTTAAATAGCTATGACAGACATGTTGACACTATCGGTTATGCCAGTGCCAACCCCATAGCTCTCCTAAGATTCCATCGAGGCAAGCTAAAAACAAGACTTTCAAATGCAGGTGCCATCAGATTCTCTAAGCAGTGGAAAGTCCAAAAAGAGGCATAACTGTGTAAAAATATTTTGATGGTTATCGTATGTATCCCCTTTTGATAGTTAACAACTTGTCCCAGTTTACTGTAAATATCTTCAGTAATAACACAAACGTAAAAAAAATTTCCAAGTTTTTGAATGTCGATGAGGATGCAAACAATGATGCAGGGGCTATGTCACTGAATGTGACTCAATACCCCCACCAGTGCTTTGACAGAAAAAAAATTTCAAGTTCAAGGGGAGATAATTCCTCAAACAGGAAGAGTTGAAACTTGAAAATTGCGTCTTGCAATTCTGCAATATAATTATGATCAGTACATATGCAAAGTTTCAATATAATTGAAGGAAAACTGTAGATGGAGTTTGCGACACAAAATTACTAGTATTTTGTACACAGAGGGACACATGGACGGACGGACGGACACACAGACAGGCAGGCTGATTCCAGTATACCCCGAAAACATTTGTTTTGCAGGGTATAATGATTGGTGATTTTTCTCTGAAAACAGCGAAGGTAACTTGTTCAGCACTAACCTCCATAAGCCACATTCCGGAGGCGGATGTTGGGTGTGTGTAGGCGTAGTAGATCCAGCCACCCAATCCTCCAATCAATGCCAGGAGAATCACCACCACAACAATAATAACAGCCACTTGAGTGCCTTTCTCTGTAACAAGTAAGTGAGAGTTACAAGATAGTAGTTTTCTCATTCTCGACTTCATGAAATAAATTGAAAGTCCACACCCCTAACTAAACAAATCCGTGTTTTAACCCTTTACTCCATAGATAATAATGTCTAAACAATGCTTGTAGGAGCCTTTGGAAAACATTGTGGCAAAAGGTGAAATTGCTCGTCATGTCAGTTTAAGAGTTGTCATCAGCTGGTTCTTTCAGTTGGGAAATGTGCAAAAAATTTGTCATATGGGAAATAGAAAAGTTAAACAGAGGAGTCATGTTCTGTGGAATATGTTTAAATCTTTATTACACAATTCAGCTTTTAAAAACCCTGAGAAAGAAGCCTTTAGAAAACATTGTAGGAAAAGGAGAAAATGCTGGTAACCAGCATTTTCTCCTTTTCCTGCAATGTTTTCTACCCTATCAAAGTATGAAATTATAATATTACCATGATTTGTTGTCTGCAGATGCGTTAAATTTGGAACTGCCCAAAAATTTGTCATATTGTAAGGAATCAATGCATCTGCAAAAAGTATCGACCCATGTCAGCCTGCGCAGTCTGACATTGGTTGTAACTTTTTGCCACAAATAAATTTTCTTCTTGTCTAAGGACTAGTCTTACCTTCAGATCCAGTCAATTCTTAGACAAAATGGATTTTAATTCAATTTAATTCAATTCACTAGTTTTATTCTTTGACTTGAACCATGAGGTTCCTCATCAATTACATGTAAAAATACATACGGAACAGATAGACGTAAACAAACAAACAAACGGTAATAATGGACAAGCACTATATGGACATTATAGCTATCAAAAGTAATACATTAGAACAAGAGGGCCAAGATGGCCCTGGATCGCTCACCTGAATTTTTGAGATGACCATAGCCTATTTTTTTCTTGAGGTATTGAAACATTGGAAACAAATTTATAATTTTGCCAAGCAATTTTCAAAAGGTCACCTGTAAAAGTCATTTCAAAATCTGACCATCGGTTTCAAAAAGAAGAATTTTTAAGAATTCTTCATTTCTGTATAAGAACAAGTAGCCCCCATCCATAAGAGCCATGTTTCTTGATGGATCAAAATTTAAGAACAAGTTTTGAAAAGGGTCACCCAAGGAACATTTCGGAAAATTTCTTTTAAAATCTGACCAGGGGTTTCAGAGAAAGAGAACTTTCAAGAATTTCATCATGTCCGTATAGTGCAAGTAGCCCCCATTCACAAGAGCCATGTTTCATGACAGATCAAATTATATCTACAGTTTTTGAAAAGGGTCACCCAAGGAACATCTCTGTCAAATTATTTTAAAATCAGACTAGGGGTTTCAGAGAAGAAGAACTTTCAAGAATTTCTTCATTTCCATATAGTGCGAGTAGCCCCCATTCACCAGAGCCATGTTTCTTGACGGATCAAAATTTCGTGAACAGTTTTTGAAAAGGGTCACCCAAGGATTCAAAATCTGTCCAGCCGTTTCAGAGAAGAAGAATTTTCAAGAATTTCTTCATTTCCATACAGTGCAAGAAGCCCCCATTCATCAGAGCCATGTTTCTTGACCAATCAAAATTTCATGAACAAATTTTGAAAAGGGTCACCCAAAGAACATCCCTGAGAAATAGTTTCAAAATCTGACCAACGGTTTCAGAGAAGATTTTTTAAGAATTCCTTTATTTCTGTATAGTGCATGTAGCCCCCATTCACCAGAGCCACATTTCTTGACGGATCAAAATTTCACGAACAGTTTTTGAAAAGGGTCATCCAAGAAACAACTCTGTGAAATTATTTCAAAATCTGACAAGCGGTTTCAGAGAAGATGATTTTTTAAGAATTCCTTCTTTTCTGTATAGTGCAAGTAGCCCCCATTCACCAGAGCCACATTTTTTGACGGATCAAAATTTCATGAACATTTTTTGAAAAAGGTCACCCAAAGAACATCTCTGTGAAATTATTTAAAAATCCGACCAGCGGTTTCAGAGGAGAAGAATTTTAAAGAATTCCTTCATTTCTGTATAGCTCAAGTAGCCCCCATTCACCAGAGCCACATTTTTGGACGGATCAAAATTTCACGAACATTTTTTGAAAAGGGTCACCCAAGGAACATCTCTGTGAAATTATTTTAAAATCTGACCAGCGGTTTCAGAGGAGAAGATTTTTAAAGAATTGGCTAAAAAATTCCATTTGATTGCCATGGCAACCAGAGTTTTGATGGAATCAAATTCTGTGAACAATTTTTAAAGAGGACCTCCCAAGGAACATTCCTGCCAAGTTTGGTCCAAATTGGCACAGCGGTTTAGGAGGAGTTGATGTTTAAAGAATTGTTGACGACGCACGACGGACGACGAACGACGGGTGATCCTAAAAGCTCCCCTGAGAACGTTGTGCTCAGGTGAGCTAAGAATAATTAAATGACTGAAATATAATGACTGATCCATAATATGGATCCATATTTTTGGCTTGGTATATTGAATCACAGAACTGCATTAACCCTTTAATCCATAGATACTCATTTCTACGCATTGCTTATATGAGCCTTTGGAAAACATTGTGGCAAATGGTGAAATTGCTCGTGACGAGCAATTTCACCTTTTGTCACAATGTTTTCTATGCTGTCAAAAGGTGTCATGTACATATAAGAAACGGCTTCATCCATGCTGTCTTTTAGGGTCAATTAGAGATACCATAGAAATGCCTTGCGGGGTAAAAAAGGGTTTAGGCCTATTTTCACCCAAGAATGGATCATATTTCTATAGCACTTGGGGACAAGGAACACTGTCATATTCTGTAACTTTTCCGCTTACCTTTCTTTGTGGGAGATTTTGGAACGGAGGTGGGAATCAAAGAGCAATTGGCAGCGCCAGACTGAAAAGAAATTTGAAAAATTTTCTCACTGGGTCCTTATCATCATCTTTGTTTGTTTATACTGGAGTATAACGCCCATTTTTTTTACAGCTTAGGTCATATCATGGTGATCAGTACATCTGTTCATGCGTATCCAGGAATTCTCACAAGTATGCATATGACTGTCTTCCAATGCCAATGACCACTTTTCTCACTTTCGTCAGAGGTGAGCGGTCGAAATTGCTCAAAAGAAAGTTTGCCTCATCCAGGTATTGAACCCACAATCACCAGGTCATGAGTCAGATAAGCTAACAACTGTGCTACCCTGACGTGCCCATCGTCATCATGCTATTCTTAGAATACACACTTCTTACAGATGCCAAGGCTTGGTTATCTGCGCTTTTTTAGGGAGAATTCCCAGTTAAAATAGAGAACCGTCTCGGGCACAAACACTTGGTTGCAGTTGCTTCTAGAAAATGATGGATTTTCAGTCAAAATTCTAGTCAAAAAGGCAGTGTCTGAACCAGAGTGCCCAAAAGCAAGAGTTTTTCTTCATTCATGCACATTTTTAAGAGCACCTAATAAACTCAATATCATGACATTTTCAGATAAAAAGTATGACCGAAAGGATCCCCATTTCATGGTTACTTTTGTCTATAAAGATTAACAAAGAGGACAATGCAATCAAAGATTAGACTACACATTTTGTGCATCTGATCTTGATCTACAATGAACACAAAGACTACCACTGTATGGTTGTGATAGGCGCTTTGAAGGTTAAAGCAATTCCGTGTTTTAATAATTCTGACAAAGGCTCTGGAAAACATGGTGGATAAAGGAGAAAATGCTGGTTACCAGCATTTTCTGCTTTATCCACAATGTTTTCAAATACCTTCATCCTGAACATCACTGAAACTTGGGAATGTTTAACTCAATACCACACAACAAAATTGTACACTGGTCCAAATTGAAAGCATTTGCAGACGACAAATAAAAAGTGACTGAAAATTTGGAATTTGTTTTGTGAAGGGTAGAAAACACTGTGGGAAAAGGAGAAAATGCTGGTTACCAGCATTTTCTCCTTTTCCGCCAATGTTTTCTAAAGGCTTCTTTCTCAGGGGCATCAAAAGTAGGGATTGCGTGGTAATGGGTTTATGAAATTTTGTAACGAATTACTTCAACTCACCAAATGTACACATCCAGCATCCAACCATTTCTGTCTGTGCCAATCTACACTGTCTGAACAGCGATTTATGATTCCGCACCATCTACAGTCAAATCTTATATTAGACGAAATACAGGTTTCACAATCGGAGTATACATTGCAGGCTGTGAAAAAAAAAATAATAAATTAGACAAAAATAAGAATTTTTCTTCTTCAGTGTCAGAAACTAGATACTGTCAGAGACAAAGGAACAAAGGCATTTGAAAACATTGTGGGAAAAAAAGAAATAGCTTGTAACAGGCAATTTCAATACCTCCTTTGCCTGGTAGCAGTATTTAGTCCTTTTTCTGCCATGTTTTCTGACTGAAAATTCCCAAAATCCGAACTATGATCATTAGACATTTGCAAATGGTTTGGATATGACCAAGTCTAAAGCTTCGTTGTTTGGTAAGGAGTTTCAACTTCTTTGCTACGTGACAAAATTTAAGACAAAAGACGACAAATCAGATGTGGCTTATGTGATGAAAAAATGTTTTATTAGGTAGAAAGCGTTACTTGGAAATGAACAAAAAGTACTTATTTCCAATATTTTCTTTTACTTTTTCCACAATGTTTTTAAAGTCTTCTTTGTCAGGGTTCTTTTACTCATTACCTCTCAACCCTGAGTTTTAATGACTCAAAACAAAAAGATAAGGTTGCATATAGAAAGGAGGGGTGTCCATAAAGCCCTTTTCATGGCCACTACCGATTTTTTCAAAATTTTGTACACTGAAAGCTATACATACTGGCTGTAATATTATGCAATATCGAATCAATTGGTAAAGGTTTGTAGGATATGTGCTTGTTCAAAGTGGGTGGGGTAATTCTGACCCAAAGAGATCTGATAGGAAATTGATTATATTTTTATTGTTACTCAGAGGTGAAAGTTAACAATTTCATGCTTTCTTAACCCATTACCACAAAATCCCTACTTTTGACGCCCCTGAGAAAGAAGCCTTTTGAAAACACTGTGGGAAAAGGAGAAAATGCTGGTAAACAGCATTTTCTCCTTTTCCCACAGTGTTTTCTACCCTTCCCAGAACAAATTTCGAATTTTCAATCACTTTTATTTTGCCGTGTGCAAATGCTTTCAATTTGGACCAGTCTAAAATGTCCTTGTGTGGTAATGAGTTAAGCAATATCAGATAAAACAGCTTATGCTAAAACTTTTGTAAAATTCTTTTAATAAACATGTTTTTTTGACAATTGACCACCACTAAAATCGGTAGTGACCATGAAAAGGGCCTTATGGACACCCCTCCTTTTCAAACAAGGAGCTGTCCCCAAATGCCTTCAGAAAAGAAGCACATCCACCCCCCCTCCCCCTTTAACTCTTTACCAAACTATCCCTGGTTTTTACAATCCAGAGGAACAAGCCTTCTGAAAACATTCCGGGAAAAGGAGAAAATGCTGGTAACCAGCATTTTCTCCTTTTCTCACGTTTTCTATCAGATTATAACTCTTTGCCAAACGACAAAATTTTTGACTTGTCCAAGCTGACAGTATTTGCGGACAACAAAATAAATGTGACTCAAAATTGACATTTGTTTTGGGAAGGGCAGAACACACTGTGGGAAAAGGACAAAATGCTGGTTAGCAGCATTTTCTCCATTTCTCACAATGTTTTCAAAAGGCTTCTTCTGCAGGGTTGTTCAAAGTCGGGATTGTGTGGTAAAGGGTTAGGGAAGAAATCATCATTTGACCAACAATTATTTGGTCCTTTGCAAATGCAATCAATTTGGTGCAGTCCAAATTTCTGTTGTTTGGTAAAGAGTTAAGCATAAAGAGGGGGTGGGGGGGATGAATTTTATAGCAGTTCCCATTGTATGGTTGAGGGTTAAAGTTTAAATTGTTTTCGTCACCAGACAGAGATTTTAGCTTCCATCCATTGTTTCATACAGATATTAATGTAAATTAAATGCTTAACCCTTTACTCAATAGATACTCATTTTTATGCATTGCTTTTAGGAGCCTTTGGAAAATATTGTGGCAAAAGGTGAAATTGCTCATAATGAGCAATTTCACCTTTTGTCACCAAGTTTTCAATGCTATCAAAAAGTGCCATATACATGTAAGAAAAGTCTTCAACCATTCTGTTATTCAGGGTCAATAAGAGATACCATAGAAATCCCTTGTGGGGTAAAGGGTTAAAATCACTATCAAAGCTGTAAAGACACCCTGGAATGCATCTGTTGTGTCACTGGTTTTCACTTTTTTGCAGCGATCTTATTTCTTGTTGGTTAATCTTTTTTTTTAAAGAATTTCCACATACTATGACAAGAAATTAGTAGATAAGAGTTTGTGTGTTAAAGGTTAATGACTTACTGGGTTCTGGATGGATCATGACAACACTACCCTCCCTGATATTTTCCGTGTTTAAGCTTACTCTGTGATACTCGTAAATAGTCCTTCGTGTTGTTCCTGCAATAATAAACAAAGTTACATTTAAATGGTTAAGGGCCTGTAACTCTTTACCATACAATCCTGACTTTTGATGACCTTAAGAAAGAAGCCTTTTAAAAAAACATTGCAGGAAAAGGAGAAAATGCTGGTAACCAGCATTTTCTCCTTTTCCCACAATGTTTTCTACTCTTCCCAAATCAAATTTCAATGTTTGATTCACATTTATTTTGTCGTCTGCAAATGCTTTCAATTTGGACCAGTCTATAAATTTGTCGTCTGCTGCATATAGTCAAGTTTTTAAAGTCACATGCACAAACACACATCATACAAATTCATTATGGTGAACTCATTCCAATGAAAACTGTAGGAGCAGTGGCCTGCACAATTAATATATATGGAATGATGGACGGATGCCTGAATGGACAGACGGACTGACAACCTGGGCCACAACAAAATACAACCCATCAGGTGTATAAAAGCCATACAACAAAACAAAAAAAAAACTAGAATGCCCTGAAGGGCCTTAATATGCTCTAGTGGCAGAGACTTTGCTTTTAAATAAAGCATACATAGGAATTCATTACACAAAAAGACAAAAAAATTGACATTTTCAACTCAAAAAGACTACTTTTCCATCACTGTTTGTTGAATTTTTTCAAACTCAACAGGATTAAAAGGCTATTAAAGGGATAAACAAGCTAAAAAATTCATTAAAATCTGATCATAAATAAATAGTTTTTTATGTAAACAGGCAATGAAATTGTTCAATTTGAAATGGCTACTTTTCCCATACTGTTTGTCAGATTTTTTTTTTTAAATCAATAGGGTTAAAGCTATTGATGAGATTAACAAACTGGGCAAGTTTCGAGGAAATCTGACCAAAAATGAAGACTTTATTGCGTAAACAAGAAATGAAAGTTTTCAACTTGAAATGGCTACTTTTCCCATACTCTTTCTTGGAATGTTTAAAAAATCAATAGGGTTGAAGCTATTGATAAGATAAACAAACTCTGCAAGTGTCATGGAAATCTGATCAAAAATGAAGATTTTATTGCGTAAACAAGAAATGAAAATTTTTAACTTGAAATGGCTACTTTTCCCATACTGTTAGTAGGAATTTTCTCAAAATCAATAGGATTGAAGCTACTGATAAGATAAACAAACTGTGCTAGTTTCATGGAAATCTGCCAACAAATGAAGACTTTATCGCGTAAACAAGAATTGGAAATTTTCAACTTGAAATGGCTACTTTTCCCATACTGTTTGTTGGATTTTTCTCAAAATCAATAGGGTTGAAGCTATTGATGAGATAAACAAGCTGTGCAAGTTTCACAAAAATTGGACATCAAATGCAGACTTTGTCGCGTAAAAAAAGAAAAAGACTAACGGACAGACAGACGGACGGACGGACAGACGGCTAGACAGACGGACGGACGGACGACGGAAACCCCGCCATGACATAAGCTCTGCTGGCTTTCAGCCAGAAGAGCTAAACAAGAGGGCCAAGATGGCCCTGGATCGCTCACCTGAATTTTTGAGAGGACCATAGCCTTTTTTTTTTTTAAGGTACTGAAACACTGGAAACAAAATCATTATTTTGCCAAAAAATTTTAAAAGGTCACCTGTAAAAGTCCTCTCAAAATCTGACCAGCAATTCCAAAAAAGAACAATTTTTAGGAGTTTCTTAATTTCCGTACAGTGCAAGTAGCCCCGATTCACTAGAGCCATGTTTCTTGACCTATCAAAATTTCGCGAACAAATTTTGAAAAAGGCCATTCAAGGAATATTTCCGTAAAACAGTTTTCAAATCTGACCAGCCGTTTCAGAGAAGAAGAATTTTTAAGAATTTCTTCATTTCCATATAGTGCAAGTAGCCCCCATTCACCAGAGCCATGTTTCTTGATGAATCAAAATTTCGCGAACAATTTTTGAAAAGGGTCACCCAAGGAACATCTCTGTGAAATTATTTTAAAATCTGACCAGCCGTTCGAGAGAAGAAGAATTTTTAATAATTTCTTCATTTCCCTGTAGCGCAAGTAGCCCCCATTCACCAGAGCCATGTTTCTTGACAAATCAAAATTTCGCGAACAATTTTTGAAAAGGGTCATCCAAGGAACATTTCTATGAAATTATTTTAAAATCTGGCCAGCGGTTTCTGAGAAGAAGAATTTTTAAGAATTTCTTCATTTCTGTATAGTGCAAGAAACCCCCATTCACCAGAGCCATGTTTCTCGACAGATCAAAATTTCGCAAACAGTTTTTGAAAAGGGTCATCCAAGGAACATCTCTGTGAAATTATTTTAAAATCTGACCAGCGGTTACAGAGAAGAAGAATTTTTAAGAATTTCTTCATTTCTGTAAAGTGCAAGAAGCCCCCATTCACCAGAGCCATGTTTCTTGACGGATCAAAATATCGTGAACAATTTTTTAAAAGGGTCACCCAAGGAACATCTGTGTGAAATTATTTTAAAATCTGTCAAGCCATTTCAGAGAAGAAGAATTTTTAAGAATTTCTTCATTTCTGTATAGTGCAAGAAGCCGTTTCTTGACGAATCGAAATTTCACGAACAATTTTTTAAAAGGGTCACCCAAGGAACATCTGTGTGAAATTATTTTTAAATCTGGCCAGCCATTTCAGAGAAGAAGATTTTAAAGAATTTGCTAAAAAATTCCATTTCGTTGCCATGGTAACCAGAGTTTTTGATGGAATCAAATTCTGTAAACAATTTTTAAAGAGGACCTCCCAAGGAACATTTCAGCCAAGTTTGGTCCAAATCCGCCCAGCGGTTTAGGAGGAGTTGATGTTTAAAGAATTGTTCACGACGCATGGACGCATGACGGACGACGGACACTGGGTGATCCTAAAAGCTCCCCTTGAGCACGTTGTGCTCAGGTGAGCTAAAAATCAAGATCAGAACACATACTTTGTACAGCCTGATCTTGACCTATACTAGCTGCAAATGCAGGGGTTAACCCTTCACTCCATAGATACTCATTTCTATGCACTGTTTGTAGGAGGCTTTTGAAAACATTGTGGCAAAAGGTGAAATTGCTAGTCACGAGCAATTTCACCTTTTGTCACAATGTTTTCTATGCTATCAAAAGGTGTCATATACAAATAAGAAATGGCTTCATCCTTGCTGTTATTTAGGGTCAATTAGAGATACCATAGAAATGCCTTATGGGGTAAAGAGTTAATACTATTGAAATTATACATGTATAACTCAAATTGTCCTTACCAAAAGCCACAGTGTCAAAATAGAAGGCATCGGAAAGACCAATTTTCACAGGATGCGCATTAGAGCTGATGTTCTGGACGGGAATAGGTAGCTGTAACAGGAGAAAAAATTCTTTAACCCTTTACCACACAATCCTGACTTATAACAACCCTGAAAAAAGAAAGCTTTTGAAAACTTTGTCAGAAAAGGAGAAAATGATGGTAACCAGCATTTTTTTTTCCTTTTTCCCACCATGTTTTCTACTCTTTCAGATACAAACTTCATCATTTGAACCACATTTGTCTTACGAAAGATAGAAACATTTTGAAAACATTGTGCGAAAAGGAGAAAATGCTGGTAACCAGCATAATTTATACTCCTTTTCCAAAAGTGTTTTGAAAGCTTTCTCTTACAGGGATTTTAGAACTTGGGATTGTGTGGTAATGGGTTAAAAGGCTGGCCAAGACCAGGTCATAATTTATACATGACATAAGATTTCAAATTGAATTTGCACAATTGGAGGTGAGGAAAAAAAGGTAAAACCAATACCATTTGGTTTAGCCAATTAAAATTGTTTAGCCAATCACAGTTGCAGTAACAGTCAATTCCAGCCAATCAGAAACTGTCATACTTTCTAAATGCGGAGTAAAAGTTGGAATTTGCAAATCAAAAAACCTGGATCAGTATGGCACCTTGGTCTGTATTTAACAATTATTAATTTTATTCTAAGTCTAATTTCAGGTAATTAACCCTTTCCCAAACAATCCCTGGTGTTTACGGGTCTGGAATAGAAGCCTTTTGAAAACATTGTGGGAAAAGGAGAAAATGCTGGTAACCAGCATTTTCTGCTTTTCCCACAATGTTTTTTATCCTGTCATAGACAGAAATCATCTTTTCAGCAAGAGTTGAATTGTTGTCTGCAAATGCTTTCAATTTGGTCTAGTCCAAAACATTGTCGTTTGGGAAAGTGTTAAAGTAGTGCAATTTCTGATTAGCTAATCATTTTGGTCCAACCAATCAAAGGCTGTGTTACTTTCATCTCTAGAAAATTCATAATGATAAGACTAAGAATGTTCTGAAGACTAGTTAGTGAAATATGACCTTGGATTACAATCAAAGCCTTGTACATTTGAGAAACAATAAAAAACCTTGCTTGAAAAGAAACAGCAGCTAGGTAGGTATGGTGTTACGAAAGACCAATCCTTCATACATGGCTTAATCCTGATTTAAATACAAAACCTAACAACTGCGTCTGCAGAATTCTCTTAAGCTCAGTGGTTGCATCTTCGCAAGCCAAGGATACTAAGGTAGTACCCTTGGCCGCTCACCTCTTTAAAAATCAAAGCTCCTGCTGCGCCATTTCATTGGATGCGATCAAAACCCACCGCGTCCAATCAAACCATCTGTAACAAGAAATCTTTTGCAAAACAGAAAACAATAATGGCTGCGCCCGTCAAAAATTAAAGTAGTTGTGTTTGTGGTGAAAATCTGCCAAACATACGCAACTCATGATATTTGATAGGTGGCGCAACGGGAGTTTTAAATTTTAAAGAGGCAAGTGCCCAAGGGCACGTAAAAAAAACAAAGCGGAGTTAGTATCCTTGGCTTGCGAAGATGCAGTGGTTGTGGTATTGGCCTTTTGTCCGACCATTTCACTTTCACTTTCAAATCTTGTATTTCTGCTACGCATTTGTTAATTTGTGTCTTTGTAACGGACTTCGTTTGTAAGAATAGCACTCAACTAAGAAATGGAAACTTACACTTTTGTAAACGAAAAAAATGGATCCATTATTGTGGAGGATGGCTTGAAAGCTGAATGATGTAGCTGTAAAAGAAAAAAAAAAATCAAATATTAACCCTTTATCACAAAGCAGATGAATAGACCTATCCAAATCAAAAGCATTTGCAAATGGATCATAATACAGAGCTCCAGATAGAGGGAGTGATTTTGATTTCAAAACTGAAAATATTTGTAATTCCCCACCAAACCCTATGTTATGCATACTCATTAGAACTGTCTCGATGAGACGATTCTAATGATTACCCAGAATATTGGGTTTGGAAGACAATAATGGATTTAGAATACCATCACTCCCTCTTGTCTGGCGCTCTGGGTAATATCATAGTGGCTCAAATGATTCATTTTTTTCTTTAATAGAGAGGAAAACTTTGTGGGAAAAGGAGAAGATGCTGGTAACCAGCATTTTCTCCTTTTCCCACAAAGTTTTCAGAAGGCCTCTTCATCAGCGTCTTTAACAGTCATCATTGTATGGTAAAGGGTTAAATCTTAACTATTAATACATCAAAACTTAACACAAAAGTTGTGAGAGTGAAGACAGTTTTAACGCTTTACCACACAATCCCAAGTTTTAACAACCCTGAAGAAGGCTTTTGAAAACATCTTGGAGAAAGAAGGAAATGCTGGTTACCAGCATTTTCTCCTTTTCCGACAATATTTCATACTCTGTAAAAGAAAAAACAACATTCAATTTGTTATCTGCTGATGCTTTCAGTTTTGAGGTCTGAATATTGTTTTATGAGGTAAAAAAGCTGGTAACCAGCATTTCCTCCTTTTCCAACAATGCTTTCTATCCGTCCATAAACAAATTTAAATGTTTTAGTCACATTTATTTTGTTGTCTGCAAATGCTTTGAATTTGGACAAGTCTAAAATTTTGTTGCTTAGTAAAGAGTTTTTTTTTCTGTATACAAAAAGGGCCTATTTGTCAAACAGTACACATTTAAATCCAAGGTTGCGGATAGAGTAGATCAAGATCAGAGTGCACAGAACATGCAGTCTGATCTTGGATCTACACTGTCCCAAAAAGGAGATAGTCCGTAATTTATCGTCTGCAAAATGCCTTCAAATTTGGGCAAGTCTGTAATTTATCGTCTACAAAATGCCTTCAAATTTGGGCAAGTCTAAAATTTGGCTGTCTGGTAAAGACTTACCCCTTTACTGCACAATGCACAAACCACCGGGGGAAAGAAGCCTTTTGCAAACATTGTGGGAAAAGGAGAAAATGCTGGTAACCAGCATTTTCTCCTTTTCCCACAATGTTTTCTACCTTAGCAAAGAATGATGGCTCCTTCTAAGCCACACTGAAATTGTGACTTACTGTTGTCCGTGCAAATGCTTTCAATCTGAACCAGTCTGAAATCTTGTCATCTGGTAAGGGGTTAAACAACACCACCATTATACATGGATGACAAATTCAAGGTTCTTCTAATAAAAAAGCTTTTGAAAATAGTCTGAGAAATACAAAAATTGATTGTGACAAGTAATTTTGCCTTTTCCAACAATATTCCTAAAGATCTATTTATGCTTTACCTTGCAAACAATCCCTAGTTTTTACGATCCAGAGGAAGAAGCCTTCAGAAAACATTGTGGGAAAAGGAGAAAATACTGGTAACCAGCATTTTCTCCTTCTCCCACAATGTTTTCTACCAGATTTAATTAAAGAGAGAAATTATCATTTGAGCTACATTTATTTTGTAGTCTGCAAATGCTTTCAATTTGGTCTAGCCCAATTTTTTGTTGTTTCATAAAGAGTTAACAGTTTACCACATAATCCCGACTTTTAACAACGCTGAGAAAGAAAGCTTTTGAAACCACTGTGGAAAAAGGAGAAAATGCTGGTAACCAGCATGTTCTCCTTTTCCGACAATGTTTTTTAACTTTTCCAATTCAAAATTCAATTTTTGAGCACACTTATTTCGTCGTCTGCAAATGCTTTCGATTTGGACTTGTTCAAAATGTTTTCGTATGGTAAAGAGTTAACTGGGACAGCAATAAAATCATTGTACTTCTGCACTAATGGATTCAATAGAAACTCTATCTAAAACAACAAAGTTCTTGACTTGTCCATATTCATGGCATTTGCAGACGACAATTCTAATCTAGCTCAAATAATGGAATTTGTCTTTCGGTGAGTAGAAAACATTGTAGGAAAAGGAGAAAATGCTGATCACCAGCATTTTCTCCTTTTCCTACAGCGTTTTCAAAAGCCTGTCTTCCTCAAGGTCGTTGTAACTGGTGATCGTATGGTAAAGGGCTAAGACTGCATTTGTCTTCGGAAAAAAAGCACTGGCAACAGAGAAACATCGGAAAGTCAGAGTGACTAAATCAATATTGCTTTGACACACTGCATTGCTGAGCCTTGAAATGAAAATTTATGTTTTATTCAATAAGATCTACATTTGCATGCGAACTCTTTTTCAAGTCGCAAGTATTTATCTTTTAACTGTTATGTAAATAATTAAATTTTATACATTTTCAATAAGAAAGCATGTTCGTACATGACAGCAAAATCATTAATTCAACTCTTCGCTGCATGAATAAGAGTTTAACCCTTTACCAAACAACATTTTAGACGGGTCCAAATTGAAAGCATTTGCAGACGACCAAATAATTGTAACTCAAAAATTTTAAATCAGTTTCTAGCAGGGTAGAAAACATTGTAGGAAAAGGAGAAAATGCTGGTAACCACGCATTTTCTCCTTTACCCACAATGTTTCCAAAAGACTTCTATCTCAAGGTCGTAAAAACCAGGGATTGTTTGGTAAAGGGTTAACTCTTTACCAACCGACAAAATTTTCTATTTGTCTAAGATTTTGTTTGTTTGATAAAGGGTTAAACTAGAATCCAATTCAGTCAAGAAATTCTGAAGAGGACCATGGTAGGATAATTTCTGTGAAGTTTTATCAAAATAGGATGAGTGGTTTCAGAGTTATTTCAAATAAAATTTATCTCTTTACCACACAATCACGACTTTTAACGATTCTGAGAAAGAAGCCCTTTGAACATATTGTGAGAAAAGGAGAAAATGCTGGTAATCAGCATTTTCTCCTTTTCCCACAATGTTTAGTACCCTTCACAAACTAAATTTCAGCTTTTCAGTCAAATTTATTTTGTCGTCTGCAAATGCTTTTAATTTGGACCAGTCCATAATTTTGGTAAAGAGTTAATGCACAGATGCATGCATGATAGATACAGGGCCAAGACATTAGCTCACTGGCCTTGGGCCAATGGAACTAAAAACCTGTACAACATTTGACCAAAATTACACTTACTGTTTTGATCTTGTAAGTGAACATCCCTCCATTCCACTACAAACCTTGATCCTGAAAAAGTGCAGAAAAAAAAACACAATTACATAACATTCCATACTAGGTAATAATACTAGTGTATGACAACATTTTACTATCTGTTCGCATCAGCATTTTATTGGAATCCCATCTTCCCAAGCCATGGCTGACGATTCACTACGCTACTCTACCCTTGGCAGATTGAGCTTCATTTTTACATTCCCCTGTTATGCTTTTTCATTGGGTGCAGCCAGCTCTAACTGCAACGAATGAAATCGCTCGTAGCATTTCATCTTTGATAAAGACAGAACAAGGTTGCTACCTTTCGAATAGAAGGTAAACATGGAAACCCAAGTGGATGTCTGTTTATCGCTTCATGTGTATTCGTAAGTGGTCATGTGTATTCGTAAGTGGTTTGTAAAAATGATGTTTCATTGGCTTTAAGAAATATGATGTAAAGGGGGGTAATAACCAGCATCCAATAGAGGGCGCATCGCAGGAATCACAAAATCGGGCTCAATCAGCCATGGCAAGATCCATGTAGTGATCGTAACCTTGGCTCGCAAAGATGTTGGAACCCAAGATTACTTTACAAAGTAACTTAAGTCAAAACAGTAGTTTAGTTTGTTTAGAAAGTGATGAACACATAAAGTGCCTTTCACAAGTATAGTGTAACCTTTGTGGCCAGAGTAAGTCAAGATAAGGCGACACAAAATGTGAAACCTGATCTTTGATTTAAACTTTGCTGACAAAATGCTTCAGGTTGTATTTCTACGATGATATTTCTTTTCGTTTTAACCCTTTACCCCATAAGGCATTTCTACAGCATCTCTAATTGACCCTAAATAACAGCAAGGATGAAGCCGCTTCTTATGTGTAAATGACACCATTTGATAGCATAAAAAACATTGGGACAAAAGGTGAAATTGCTCGTCATGAGCAATTTCACCTTTTGTCACAATGTTTTTTAACTCTTTACCACACAATCCCGACTTTTAACTACCCTGAGACTGAAGCCTTTTGAAAACAATGTGGGAAAAGGAGAAAATGCTGGTAACCAGCATTTTCTCCTTTTCCCATAATGTTTCCTACACTCCCGAAATAAAAAATCAATTTTTGATTCACATTTATTTTGTCGTCTGCAAATGCTTTCGATTTGGAGTAGTCCAAAATTTTGTCGTTTGGTAAAGAGTTAAAGGCTCCTACAAGTAATGTGTTGAAATGAGTATCTATGGAGTAAAGGGTTAAAAAGCATCAACATTTCTTTCATACGTCCAGTCAAACCCCCTGCTTTTGATGACCCTGAGAAAGAAGCCTTTAGAAAACAATGTGTGAATATTTGAAATTTTTGTTAAGGGTAGAAAACCTTGTGGGAAAAGAAGAAAATGCTGGTTACCAGCATTTCTCCTTTTCCCACAAGGTTTTCTACCCTGCTGGAAACAAACTTCAATTTTTGAGTTGCGTTTGTTTTGTCGTCTGCAAATGCTTTCAATTTGGACCAGTCTAAAATTTTGTTGTTTGGTAAAAGGTTAACCCATTACCACACAATCCCTACATTTGACGCCCCTCAGAATGAAGCCTTTAGAAAACATTGTGAGAAAAAGAGAAAATGCTGGTAACCAGCATTTTCTCCTTTTCCCACAACGTTTTCTACCCTTCACAAAAATAATTTCAAATTTTCAGTCAGTTTTATTTTGTCATCTGCAAATGCTTTCAATTTGGACCAGTTTAAAATTTTGTCGCTTGGTAATGGGTTAATTAGGTAAATTGACATTCAAAATGAAAGAAAAGCCTTCTTCCATAAGGTCATTGAGACATTTAATTGTTTGGTAAAGAGTCAAACATACATCCTTACGAAATCGAAAGTGTGCAGAAAGGCTCAGCTGTGTAAACATAAATAAATTACATATATGTGGCCCATCACGCAACAAGGGACCTTCTGGGAACTGCGAAAAGTGTCAACCCTGGTCAGACTGTGTGAAATGCACAGGCTGACCTGGCTTGACATTTTTCGCTTTAATGACATTTTCTGTATGAAAAGTGGTCATTGTTCCTTGTTATACAATGATTTTTGAATTATCAACTTAAACCGACCTGCACTATCGTTGATTAGTTTTCATCTAATTTATGTACAGAATTCCCAGATAGTCGCATTTTGCCTGATATATTGCATGTATGTGTAGGTGATAGAAACAAAGAATGGACTTGTCTGCATTCAAAACTGGACTTAAAAACAGGCATTGCATTAATTTAACCCATTACCACACAATCCCTACTTTTGACGCCCCTGAGAAAGTAGCCTTTAGAAAACATTGTGGGAAAAGGAGAAAATGCTGGTTACCAGCATTTTCTCCTTTTCCCACAATTTTTTCTACCCTTCACAAAACAAATTTCAAATTTTCAGTCACTTTTATTTTGTCGTCTGCATATGCTGCATATGCTGTCAATTTGGACCAGTCTAAAATATTGTCGTTTGGCAATGGGTTAACTCATTACCACACGAGAAAATTTTAGACTGGTCCAAATTGAAAGCATTTGCAGACGAAAAAATAAAGGTGACTGAAACATAGAAATTTGTTCTGAAAAGGGTAGAAAACACTGTGGGAAAAGGAGAAAATGCTGGTTACCAGCATTTTCTCCTTTTCCCACAGTGTTTTCAAAAGGCTTCTTTCTCAGGGGCGTCAAAATCAGGGATGTTGTTGGTTGTAATGGGGTTTAACGCCACTTTAACAGCTAAGGTCATATCATGGCGGTTGGTGACGCACGTGTTTCCTGGCTTTCTCACACCGGTACTTACACTACTTTCTTTCCAAAGCCACCGACTACTTTTCTCACATGCTTCAGCAGAGGTGAGAGGCGAAAATACACCAGAAAGAAAGTTCACCTCAACCGGGTATCGAACTCACAACCACCAGGTCATGAGTCCGACACGCTCACCACTGAGCCACCCGGGCGGCAAAATCAGGGATTGAGAGGTAATGGGTTAAAGGACTCTAAAATATGAAATGCATTTTTTGTACGGAGTAATCTGTGCAATATCATAGCCATTAAGGACAAGCATGACAGTACAAGTTTAACACCACTTAAACAGCTGAGGTCATATCGTGGCGGTCGGTGATGTACATGACTGTGTTTCTTGGCTTTCTCACACCAGTGTTAACACAACTTTCTTTCCAAAGCCACAGACTTCTTTTCTCACATGCTTAAGCAGAGGTGAGAGACAAAAATACACCGGAAAGAAATTTCGCCTCAACCAGGTATCAAACTCACAACCACCAGGTTACAGGTCCAACATGCTCACCACTGAGCCACCTGGGCGTGCGACAGTACAAGAATCATTCCAGTTTCAGGAAATAAGGATAAAATGGTTTGACAATTTATCATACAGCAAAATCTTCAACCCATCTGATTGAAAGCACTCATAGATGGCAATTTATAGGCTGTTTTCTTGAATGACAGTATTGTCCTTAAAAAGAGGTAGAAAACATTGTCGAATAAAGAGAAAATGCTGGTTACCAGCATTTTCTGCTTTTCCTACCATGTTTTCAAAAGTCTACCTCAGAGTTGTTTAACTCTTTACCACACAACAAAATTTTTGACTGGTCCAAATTGAAAGCATTTGCAGATTACAAAATAAATGTATCTCAAACATTAAAATTTGTTTCCAACAGGGTAGAAAACATAGTTGGAAAAGGAGAAAATGCTGGTTACCAACATTTTCTCCTTTTTCTACAATGTTTTCAGAAGGCTTCTTTCCCAGGGTCGTAAAAAGTCGGGATTGTGTGGTAAAGAGTTAATCATTTACCGAACAATCCCTGGTTTTTACAACCCTGAGATAGAAGCCTTTGAAAACATTGCGGGAAAAGGAGAAAATGCTGGTAACCAGCATTTTCTCCTTTTCCCTCAATGTTTTCTACCCTGCTGGAAACAAATTTCAATTTTTGAGTTCTTTTTATTTGTCATCTGCAAGTGCTTTCAATTTGGACCAGTCTAAAGTTTTGTCGTTTGGGAAAGGGTTAAAGTCATGACAGTGAGGTAAACGGTTAAGAGCTGGCTGAACACTGGAATCTTTTTAATTTTTTACCACATACAATCCCGATTTTTACTGACCCTGAGAGAAAAGCCCTCTGAAAACCTTCCCGAAATGAATTTCCATTTTTCAGTCACATCTGTCATCTGCAAATCCTTTCAATTTGGACCAGTCTAAAATTTTGTTGTTTTGTAAATGTTAACATTTTCGTCTGGTTAAAGGTTACCAGGTTTTCCCAAGAAATTTTTCCAATGAACTGTAAAACTTGGGAACTCGAATTTATTTCCTAAAATCCTTTTCCTTCCTCAAAAAAAAAATACACAGATTCAAGAATGCATACATTTATTTCCATGTAATGGATCTTCTTAGACATGCAAGTCCAAAATACCCTTTTATCACATATTCAAACAATCCTAGTTTTAATGAATCTGGCAATGAAAGTCTTTGAATACATTGTGGGAAAAGGAGAAAATGCTAATTACCAGCATTTCCTCCTTTTCCCACAATGTTTTCTACCCTGTCTGGGAACCATTGCACCATGTGAGCCAGACTGAAATTGTTGTCTGCAAGTGCTTTCAATTTGGACAAGTCTAAAATTTTGTCATCTGGTAAAGAGTTAATCGAAACTAAACATTTTAGACTTATCTAAATTCAAAGCATTTTGCAAGCAACAAAACATCCTTAAAACCATGTGATTATTTGGGATAAGTTTCACGCATTAATTTTCCTGCAGGCTATAAAACAATGTTCAACATTCTATAAAACTTTACCAAAACTAAACAAAAGCATTTACTACAACCCTAATGCACTAAGAAAGTGAGCTACAGATGATTTGGCATACTGAAGAGCCGTAATCATTTTGTCACCGAATTTCTCTGACCAAAGCAAACCAGTCTAATCTCCGCGACCGAATCTTATTCCCATGATAATACCACTGTTGTCCAAGCCTCTATGCATATTCTTATCACATTTCGTGGTGTGCATAATAATGAAAAATATCTCTTATTTGACCCTGTACTGTCCAATCATGTGTTTTAACTCATTACCAAATAACAAAATTTTGCAGACTTGTCCAAATCTAAAGGGTTTGAAGACGACAAAATAAAAGTGACTGAAAATTTAAAATTTGTCTTGTGAAGAGTAGAAAACATTGTGGGAAAAGGAGAAAATGCTGGTTACCAGCATTTTCTCCTTTTCCCACAATGTTTTCCTAAGGCTCCTTTCTCAGGTTGTCAAAAGTAGGGATTGTGTGGTAATGGGTTGGGCTTTTGAAAATATGATGGGGAAAAGGAGAAAATGCTGGTAACCAGCATTTTCTCCTTTTTCCATCATGTTTTCTACCCTTTGAAGACAACAATTCCACCTCTTGAATCGTATATAACTTGTTGACAGCAAAACCTTTAACTCTTTCCCAAATGGCAAATTTTGGACCAGACCAAACTGAAAGCATTTTGCAGGTGATAAATTAACAGTAGCTGAAAAGATGATTTCTCTATATGACAGGGTAGAAAACATGGGAAAAGGAGAAAATGCTGGTTACCAGCATTTTCTTCTTCTCCCAGAATGTTTTCAAAAGGCTTTTATTCCTGACCCCTAAAAATCAGGGATTGTTTGGGAAAGGCTTAAATTTGGACAAGTCCAATTGTTTTCTAGTAAAAAGTTAACTCTTCACCATGCGGCCAAAATTTAGACTTTTCCAACTTAAATACACTTGAAGAAGATAATTTAACCCTTTACCACACAATGGCGACTTTTGACGACCCTGAGGAAGAAGCTTTTCGAAAACATTGTAGTAAAAGGAGAAAATATGCTGGTAACCATCAATGAAACATTGCACCATTTGAGCTACTTTGAATTTGTCATCCGCAAATAATGCTGTCAATTTGGATAGGTCTAAAATTTTGTTGTGTGGTTGAGGGTTACACATAATGGCAGACATCAAATACAATGTTGCTCAAATTCACTTACAGGCCTGTTGAAATTAAAAGTGCTGGCAGATGAAATATTTTTGTATTACTCGAAATTATGATGTTTGCCTGTGGAAGGTAGAAAACATTGTGGGAAAAGGTAAGAAAATGCTGGATATTGGCATTTTTCTCTTTTTTCCCACTGTGTTTTCTGAAACATTCTTCCTGAGGATTGTAAAAATGCTGGTTTGTTTGTTTAACCCATTACCACACAATCCCTACTTTTGACGACCCTGAAAAAGAAGCTTTAAGAAAAAATTGTGGGAAAAGGAGAAAATGCTGGTAACCAGCATTTCTTCCTTTTCCCACAATGTTTTCTACCCTTCACAAAACAAATTTCAAATTTTCAGTCACTTTTATTTTGCGTCTGCAAATGCTTTCAATTTGAACATACCTAAAATAGTGTCATTTGGTAATGAGTTCAGGGCTCAGAGCCCCAATATACTGCCTTTTTCAACTTGCCTACTAAACTGCCCTCAGGATTGAAGCCCATTTACAAGTATTCGAAATCCCTTTACAAGTATTACTTCTTTACCAAACAATCCCTGGTGTTTACAACCAAGAGAAAGTAGCCTTTAGAAAACATTGTTGGAAGGGGAGAAAATGCTGGTAACCAGCATTTTTTCCTTTTCCCATAACATTTTCTACCTTTCCTAAAACAACTTTCGATCTTTGAGTCACATTAATTTTGTCGTCTACAAATGCTTCCAGTTTGGACTGGTCTAAGAGTCATTTGGGAAAGAGTTAAACTGCTTGAACAAAATCCCCTCTTCAAGAGCCCTATCACAAGCCCTTCTTCAGTAGGGTCTAAGCCCCCATAGCTCAGCTGGTAGCATACAGTACTTGAAAACGAGGGTTTGCTGGTTCAATCCCTGGCCAAGCCATTTTCTCTTTCATTTTTGTCAGTGTGACAAGATTCACTTCTCTCTCACTGCTAGCAATTGTTTCAGAGATGCTAATGTGGGAAAGCAGCCAGTGGCTTGAAAGGAGTATTGTGTAGAGTAATAGTGAAAGAAATTCCTGGAAAGCATACATAGATGCACTGGCCACTGCTATATAACTGAAATACTGTTGAAAACGGTTTTAAACACCATACCAATCAATGAATCTTTAGTATGGGCCTCACATACCCACAAACAGAAGTACAAAGAATTAACCCTTTCCCAAACGACAAACTTTTTGACTAGACCAAATTGAAAGTAGTTGCAGACGACAATTCAACTCTTGCTGAAAAGATGATTTCTGTCTATGATAGGATAGAAAACATTGTGGGAAAAGGAGAAAATGCTGGTTACCAGCATTTTCTCCTTTTCCCACAATGTTTTCAAAAGGCTACTATTCCAGACCTGTAAAAACCAGGGATTGTTTGGGAAAGGGTTAATTTCTGTCTATCGTGGAGTGTTATGATGTTTCCTTATAGGGTTTCAACCTGCATGAATAAAAATAGAAGACGTTTTTTTTGGTTTCCCATGATGAATATTTATTGGACGAATTTGGAAAACGGAAACCATTCATAAAACACAGGAAATTTCCCTAACAGTTTCGGGAAATAATAAACAGATGACTGCAGGACACTGACTACAGGCAGAAATCAACAGTTTTCTCTCTGCATTATTTCTAGGAGTCATAAACTATGTTAAGCTCTTTACAAGACCACAAAGTTTTAGAGTTGTCAAAATTTTAGTATTTGTAGACAACAATTTAAATTTGGCTTCACTTTGTTCCGTAATAAAAATATCTTGGTTCTTTTTTTTTTAAATGACTGTGGACGATAAATGAGATTTGGCTAAAGCAAAGCCATTTGTCTTCGAAAGTTAATATTAAACATTGCTGTAAAAGGGAAAACATGCTGGCAACTATACAAAATATTATAGACAGATCTTAACCCTAGATACCACACAATCCTGAGTTTTAGCGACCCTGTAAAAGGCTTTTGAAAACATTGTAACCAGCATTTTCTCCTTTTCCCACAATGTTTTGTACCCTTTCAGTTTTTCAGTCATATTTATTTTGTCATCTGCAAATGCTTTGAATTTGGAATACTCTATGAATTTATTGTTTGGTAAAGAGTTAATTGAAAGCACTTGCAGATGAAAAATGACAGATGGCTCCAAGAAAGCAACTTGTCTTTGAAAGGGTAAAAAAAAAAAATTCGGGAAAAGGAGATACATGCGATTGTTTTGTAAACAACGAAAAAATGTAATTTGTATTTCAAGTCATTGAAACCCTTTTTCTCCTTTACCAACAGTTTTCAAAAGCCTTCAAAACAAAGGACTGTTTGTCACTAGGCATCCATGATACAATTACTGTAACAAGCAAAAATATTAACCTTTATCGATGACAAAATTATAGCTTTGTCCAAACTGAAAGTATTTGCAGACAACAATATTAGTGTGGCTCAAAAGGTGTAATTTTTCTTTGATAGAGTAGAAAAGATTGTGGGAAAAGGAGAAAAAGCTGCTTTTCCTTACAGATACAGAAAAGTCAACAGTGTAGATCAAAGATCAGACTATATGTTTTGAGCAGTCTAATCTTGATCAATACTGGCCACTGTGGCAACTATCCTATTACCACACCATCCCTACTTTTGACACCCCTGAGAAAGAAGCCTTTGTAAAAAATTGTGGGAAAAGGAGAAAATGCTGGTAACCAGCATTTTCTCCTTTTCCCACAATGTTTTCTACCCTTCACAAAACAAATTTATAATTTTCGGTCACTTTTATTTTGTCGTCTGCAAATGCTTTCAAATGGGACCAGTCTAAAATATTGTCGTTTGGTAATGGGCTATATGTGTAAAAGTCACCCTAACTCTTTGCAAATTAATTCTGCCCAAATTGAAATTATTTGCAGACAACAAAATATAGGTGAATGAAAATTTGAAATTTGTCTTTTGATGGGTAGAAAACATTGTGGGAAAAGGGGAAAATGCTGGTTACCACAATGATTTCTAAAGGTTTCTTTCTCAGGGTCGTAAAAAACAGGAATTGTTTGGTATAGGGTTAACTCTTTATCACAGAATTCCGACTGACCAACCCTGAGAAAAAAGTCTGTAGAAAAATTATCTGAAAAAGAGAAAATGCTGGTAACCAGCATTTTCTCCTTTGTTCACAATGTCTTCTACCAAATCAGAGATAATTTTATTAGCAAGATTTAATTTGTTGTGTGCAGCTGCTTTGAATTTGTCCAAAAGTTTGTCGTTTGGTAAATGATAAAATTTGTCCCTGATAGGATGTGAGCGACAGAGAAAATGCCCATGGTTACCAGCATTTTCTCCTTTTCTCTCAATGTTTTTAAAAACCTTGTGTCTCAGGGTCGTTGAAAAGTCCGGATTGTGTGGTAAAGGGTTAACCCATTACCATACAATCCCTACTTTTGACGCCCCTGAGAAAAAAGCCTTTTGAAAACACTGAGAGAAAAGGAGAAAATGCTGGTAACCAGCATTTTCTCCTTTTCCCACAGTGTTTTCTATCCTTCCCAGAACCAATTTCAATTTTTCACTCACTTTCATTTTGTCGACTGCAAATGCTTTCAATTTGGACCGGTCTAAAATTTTCTCGTGTGGTAAAGAGTTAAGGGTTAAAATATCTCCACTGTAACAATTTGATGCATTCAAAAAGCTATGCATCAAAATTATTATCTAAATGCTCCTTAATCACAGAATAATTCAAATTAAGTTTTTTTTCATGACCGTTGGCAAGATCTGATTGGCTGGTAAAAAAAAATCATAGCTCCCATGAAAACAAGAGGGCCATGAAGGCCCTGTATCGCTCCATGGCTAATAAGTAAAAGCACTGCAAGCCAAACATTACAATATTTGGCCAATTGATTTCGAACTTGAGGACATACAAAATTTTTTCTATGAAATCCTACGAAAAAGTTGTGACCCTCAGCCAAAGCCAATTTTGACCACAAAGGTATAATTACTTGAACCCTGGTGGAGGTCCACAGGATAAAGCCCATACCAAATAATAGAGGTCTAGAATGTGTGGTTATAAGCAAGATTTTCGAAGTATTCTCAATAAAAGGCCCTGTAAAACATGAAACCCATGAGACAGGGCTAAATTTAGTAGCCTTACTCTTTATTATGGTTAGTAACAAGATGACTTAGAAAGTTTTCACCACAAAAGTGGCCATGTAAAACCCGTGACCCCTGGTGTGGAGACAAACTTGATCCCAAGGCTATATAATTTGGGCCCTCCAGGCAGAGGCCCACTAGATAAAGCTATATGCAAAATTTGGTAGCCCTAGTCCTTATGGCTAGGTACAAGTAGATTTTTAAAAATTTCCCAATCTGAGCCCATGTAAAACTTGTGACGCCAAGGACAGGGCCAAATTTAATCCAAGGCTGTAATTTGGACATCTTTGGTAGACAGCCACTTGAAAAAGCTAGATGCAAAATTAAGTAGCCCTAGGCCTTACTGCTTGGCATGAGAAGATTTTTAAGCCCATATAAAACTTGTGACCCCCCCCCCCCCCCCCCCCCCGGGACGGACCGAATTTTGAACCCAGGGCTGTTATTTGAAGAAACTTGGTAGAGGTCCACTAGATAAAGCTACATGCCGAATTTGGTAGCCCTAGGCCTTATGGTTTCAGAGAAGAAGATTTTAAAAAAAATTCATTTATTTTTAGTTTTGTTGCCATGGCAACCGGAGTTTTTGAAGGAATCAAACTGTTTTACGGATTTCCGAAGAGGACCATATCAGGATCATTTCTGTGAAGTTTCATCAAAATTGGATGGATAGTTCCAGAGAAGAAGATGTTTGAAATAAAAGTTAATGCACACACGCATGCATGCACAGACGGACACACCTCGGACACCGGGCCATGACATAAGCCCGCTGGGCTTTGGCCAGTGGAGCTAAAAACCCACAAGGCCTATTTTAAAATATGACCTTGGGTTTCCGAGAGGAAGAATTTTCAAGAATTTTTTCATTTTCATGTAGTGCAAGAAGCCCCCATTCACAAGAGCCATGTTTCTTGACAGATCAAAATTTTGCCAACAATTTTTGGAAAGGTTCATCCAAGGAACATCTCTGTGAAATTATTTTAAAATTTGACAAGCCGTTTCAGAGAAGAGGATTTCTAAAGAATTTCTTAGAAAATTCCATTTGGTTGCCATGGCAACCGGAGTTTTTGACGTTATCAAATTCTGTGAACAGGTTTTAAAGAGGACCTCCCAGGGAACATTCCAGTCAAGTTTGGTCCAAATTGACCCAGCTGTTTAGGTGGAGTTGTTGTTTTAAGAATTGTTGACCACGCATGACAGACAGACAAGGGACACCGGGTGATCCTAAAAGCTCCCCTTGAGCATGTTGTGCTCAGGTGAGCTAAAAATACTGAAAAGTACTCTTTTAGTCAAATTATACTTCAAATAGCAGAAGATTTCCAAGGTTGAATTATTCTATGCCTAGTCTGTTTAGATTCCATTTTAGTCAAATTATATTACAAATCTGGAAAGTTCTCCAAGGTCAGATTATTTTATGCCTTGACTCTTTCCCAAACAAGCCCTGGTTTTTACATTTCTGCAGTATAAGTCTTTAGAAAACACTGTGGGAAAAGGAGAAATTGCTCGTAATGAGCAATCTAGCCTATAAGAAAACTTTCTGCCATTCTCATCAAATTCAAAATTGTCATGTGCAAACACTTTGAGTTTGGGACAGTCTAGAATTTGTCATCTGGGGAAGGGTTAAGTCTAATTTTCTATACCCTGTATGAATAAATCAAATATTCCATGCTCTCACAAAAGGAAGCATCATGGATCTTCATCTGACTTAATTATGGGATAGACTGGTCCTTTAACATACACAAAATTAACCATAAGCGAAGAATTTCTGTTTCAAGTATGCTTTAACTCTTTGCCATACATTCCCGACTTTTAACGATCCTGAGAAAGAAGCCCTTTGAAAACATTGTGGGAAAAGGAGAAAATGCTGGTGACCAGCATTTTCTCCTTTTCCCACAATGTTTTCTGCCCTTCCCGAAACAAAATTCAATTATAGAGCCACCTTTATTTTGTCGTCTGCAAATGCTTTCAATATGAACTGGTCTACAATTTTGTCGTTTGGTAAAGAGCTTATAAGCCCCCATTATACAGAGCATGGATTAAATAAAATAAAGGTAAGTGCTGTTAGAAATTCAGAGCAGAAAATATTGACAATTTCAAATCAATATTTGTACAACTAGATAAATATTCTATATTCAAAATCTGAAATAATAAAGTATTGTGAAATTGATTGGTTTCATTCGTAGATTTTACAGCTTATGGTATGCAACTACTATAGCCCCAAGCACAACTGAAGTTGCAACAATGATCAATTTCAATTAACCCTTTACCAAACAATCCCTGGTTTTTACGACCCCGACTTGGAAGCCTTTTGAAAAAACATTGTAGGAAAAGGAGAAAATGCTGGTAACCAGCATTTTTTCTTTTTCCCACAATCTTTTCTATCCTTCACAAAACAAATTTCAAATTTTCAGTCACTTTTCTTTTGTCGTCTGCAAATGCTTTCAATTTGGACCAGTCTAAGATATTATCGTTTGGTAATGGGTTAACCCTTAGGCTGGTAGGCACGACTCATTGACCTTTTGGGGAGAGTTTTGTTGAAGATTAGTTTGTAAAAAAACTTGCAGTCTGATCTTGAATCTACACTGTACACTGTCTAATATGGAGATTGTTTTCTCCTATAATTTTTCTTTTTACGAAATACTATTAATTGATGTTTTTTTACAATCAGGGTGAAAATTTAACTCTTTACCAAATGACAAAATTTTAGACTGGTTCAAATTGAAAGCATTTGCAGACGACAAAATAAAGGTGACTGAAAATTTCAAATTTGTTCTGGGAAGGGTAGAAAACACTGTGGGAAAAGGAGAAAATGCTGGGTACCAGCATTTTCTCCTTTTCCTACAGTGTTTTCAAAAGGCTTCTTTCTCAGGGGTGTCAAAAGTAGAGATTGTGTGGTAATGGGTTAATATATTTAGAATGTTAACCCTTTATCTCACAATCCCGAGTGTTATTAACCCGAAGAGAGAAGCCTTTTAAAATCATGATAGTGAGAAATGGTAAAAATGCTCAGGTATCCAGCATTTTCTCCATAACATTTGAGTGACACTGAAGTTTTTGCCTGCAAATGCTTTGAATTTGGAAAAATCTTAGACTTGTTGTGGGGTACAGGGTAATGGGTTAACACATCCCAAACAAACCCTGGTCTTTACTGGTCTAGAATAATAGCCTTTTGAAACCATTATGGGAAAAGGAGAAAATGCTGGTAACCAGCTTTTCACCTTTTCCCACAATGTTTTCTACCATATCATAGACAGAAATCATCTTCTCAGCAAGAGCTGAATTGTCACCTGCAAATGCTTTCAAGTTGGTGTAGTCGAAAAGTTTGTTGTTTGGGAAAGGGTTAAGTTAAAAGTGTTTGAAATTTAAATAAAGAAGAAATTCAGATCCAAGACTAATGTCTAACTTCACCACCAACCAATCTTAACCTACTGCCACACAATCCCTAGTTTTAATAAATTTGAAGCTTTGAAAAACATTCTGGGAAAAGGGGAAAATGCTATTAACCCTTCATCAGATGACAAAAATTTAGCCCTTTCCAAATTGAAAGAATTAGTGAGCAACAGTTTCATTGTGGTTCAAATGGTGCAACTGTTTATTAGTAGGATAGAAAACATTGTGGGAAAAGGAGAAGATGCTGGTTACCAGCATTTTCTCTTTTTCCCACAATGTTTTCAAAAGGCTTGTTTCCAAGGGTCGTAAAAAGTCGTCATTGTGTGGTAAAGGGTTAACCAGCATTTTCTCCTTTTCCCACAATGTTTTTTACCCTGCTGGAAACAAATTTCAATTTTTGAGTTACCTTTATTTTGTCGTCTGCTGGTGCTTACATTTTGGACCATTCTAAAATTTTGTTGTTTGGTAAAGGGTTAAACTTAGGATTGTCTGGCTCAGGGTTAATTATTCATATTTTATAGGATAAATACAAATAAGTCTTCACAGTCTATATGTTACCTTTATCATGTGAAAGAACTTCCAAAAAAGTTTTCAAGTGGATAGTAAAACCCAGAGTTTTGCTATTTCAAAGTCATTAACCCATTACCACACAATCCCTACTTTTGACGCCCCCGAGAAAGAAGCCTTTAGAAAACTTTGTTGGAAAAGGAGAAAATGCTGGTAACCAGCATTTTCTTCTTTTCCCACAATGTTTTCTACCCTTCACAAAACAAAATTTCAAATATTCAGTCACTTTTATTTTGTCATCTGCAAATGCTATCAATTTGGACAAGCCTAAAACATTGTCGTTTGGTAAAGAGTCAAAGGGAAAAGAAATCTCCTAATCAGACAATATAGATCCAAGATCAGACTACATGTTCTGTGCAGTCTGATCTTGATCTACACTGTCTGCAAAAGGTAGACGAGTCACACTTAGTGGCCTAAGGGTAAACCGGTCATGAGTTGTAAAGCCTGAAATCCTGCAATGACAATTTATTATTCTCTCATATTCTTCTATGCATTATTCCATATCATATATCATAGATAAGAGAGCAAGCTAATCAATAAAAGAGGAATAAAAAACCATCATTATTCCATGAGATGAATACTCTAGATAAAGAACCAACTTTGGCTTTGAAAATTATATTACATTCTTGCAGACAGATTTATTGACTGGTGATATATGCCACTTCGGACATCAGTCCAGCTACATTATCATGGCAACAGCTCACTTATGCATGTATGTCCGGTGTTATATCAGAACTAAGCTAGGGCTCTGAAGTGTCTAACTTAGACATTCACGCAAGACCAATGTTTCCAGTAAGGCTCCAACCCGGACATCCAGGGTGCGAGTAGAAATGGTACCCTTTACCACTGAGCTACACAGGAAACCCCCCCCCCCCACCTCCCAAAAGGCAGCGTTGTATTGTTATGTACATACCCAGTTATTCCTAGCTTTGTTCATGTGTGTATCTATTTTTGAATGGTTTTCCCCTGTTGCTATTTTTAGAACTGAACTCTCTCTTGTAGAATATTGTGCTGGAAGTTTCCAGGCCTTTATACAATCTGATTACTAAGAATTATGCAACTGATTTTAACATGAATTTTCTGGAAGTTTCCCTGTTATTATAAAAGGAAAAGCTTTTTACATCTCAGTGTTCACTAGTTAATACATGATTGCCAGACTACAGTGGGGATTATCTTGTGTTTGTGTCATAATTAGTGCCTGGATTACATTCAGTTTGGATTTGGATCAGACTAGACTAAAGTGAGGATTACTTTGTGTGCTTGGATTACATTCAGTTTGGATCAGGATCAGATTGGAATTAAGACTGGAATAGTTTGTCTTCTGAATTTAACGTCTAAGGTATTGTTTTGTACTATTGTAATATTGTCACTGTTTATTTGATATTTTTGTTAATAAATTCTGTTAATTGTTATCGTTTGTTGCTGGCTTCTTCTTTCTAGTTACGCCTGACTCGTAACAGAAATTGGGGGCTCGTCCGGGATTGGAAACTAGACTAACACATTCGTTTTCCTTTTGGGATTAACCATCGATTGGAAAATAAGACTAACGCATTCGTTTACTAATCAGTAATTATAATAATTTTGTACTTGAATCCAGCAACAAACAAACATGTCTTTTGACTTAGATAAATTTACGGCTGAACCATCTGTGGAGTTATTGAATTTGGGTAAAAAGACTGATTTGCTTAATCTTGCTAAGCACTATAAATTGTCTGAAATAAAATCTTCAATGCGTAAACATGAAATTAAGAACATTTTGGTACAATATTTTGTTGATGAGGAAATTTTTAATGAAAATGCTCTTTCCCTGATAGTTGACGTTCAGTCAGTTTCAAGTTCGAAAGAACTTGAATTAAAACTTCAGATCAGACAATTAGAAATTCAGGAAAGAGAGAAAGAAAGAGAATGGAAAGAGAGAGAGAAGGAAAGAGAAAGGGAAAGAGAAAGGGAGAGAGAAGGAAGAGAAAGGGAAAGAGAAAGGGAGAGAGAAGAAAGAGAAAGGGAAGAGAGAGAGAAGGAAAGAGAAAGGGAAGAGAGAGAGAAGGAGAGAGAATTTCAATTAAGAATGAGGGAAATAGAAATGCAAGAAAGAGCAAATCAGCCGAAGCAAAAGATTGAATACAATTTTGATGTTACAAAACATATTAGGCTTGTTCCTCCATTTCAAGAAAAAGAAGTTGATAAATACTTCCTACACTTTGAAAAAGTTGCAGAAAACTTAAATTGGCCAAGAGAGCACTGGACTTTGCTTCTGCAAAGTGTTTTGATAGGCAAAGCTCGTGAAATTTATACACAACTAGGTGTTGAACAATGTCATCATTATGAGACTGTTAAAGAACTTATTCTCAAAGGTTATGAGCTGGTCCCAGAAGCATATAGACAAAAATTTAGAAATTGTAAAAAAGATTCTAACCAGACTCATGTTGAATTTGCTAGAAACAAAGAACAGTTATTTGATAGATGGTGCTGTTCTAAGAAAATAGACCAAAATTTTGATAAACTCAGACAACTTATGTTAGTTGAAGAATTCAAACGTTGTATTCAATTTGATGTTAAGACATTCTTAGACGAAAAACAAGTTGAAACTTTAGAAGAAGCAGCTCGTCTGGCTGATGATTACTACCTTACACATAAAGTTTCTTTTATTAATAAACCCAAACCTACTTCCTCACATCCCCAAAATAAATTTATGTCTGGTAATTCATCTGGCATGCCCAGTCAATCCAATACACCCAAACCCAATTCTACTAGTGAAACCAAAAGTCAATATCCCTTATCTCGACCCACTTGTAACTATTGTAAGAAACCTGGTCACCTTGTTTCTGAATGTTTGAAATTAAAAAGGAAGTTAGAAAGTGATGAAGCCAAGCCAACAGGGCTCACCACTCTTAGACCAAGGCCACAGTCTTCTATTAAAACCAATACAATTGACATAGTCACAAAACCCAAGTCTGATTCTACTATGGAGGTTTTTGAACCATTTATGTTGAATGGTTTTGTATCACTTTCAGGTGATAATTGCCCACCTACCCCTATTAAAATTTTAAGAGACACAGGAGCTTCTCAATCTCTTATTTTAGCAGATATACTGCCTTTTTCTGAGAAGACTTCTTCCGGTACTAGTGTCCTTATTCAGGGTGTAGAGTGTGGAACTGTTAATATCCCTCTCCATCACGTTAATTTGTCATCAGATTTGGTTACTGGGCCTGTGGTTATTGGTATTAAACCTTCCTTACCATTTAAAGGTGTCCATTTATTGCTAGGCAATGACTTAGCTGGAGATAAGGTTGTGGTAAATCCACTTGTAACTGACACACCAAATATAGGTCAAACAGATGACCCTATCGAGCAGGAAATTCCTGACTTGTATCCTTCTTGTGCAGTTACCCGAGCTATGGCTAAAAAGGCCATTTTGAAAAACTCAAACTCTGATATTGACTTGACGGATACTTTTATCGGTCAATATTTTAATAATGAGATTAAAAAGTCTCTTGATCCCAGTTTGTCTGATACTCAGACAGACTCGTCAATGTCTTGCCATTCTCCACCAAGGTCTATTGACCAAGGTCACGACACGCTGTCAAAGTCACAGCTTATCCAGGAACAGCAAACTGATCCTGAGATTTCAAAATTAATTTTTAAGGCTTTACCTGAAGATGAAATTTCAGAGGTCCCAATGTGTTACTATATAAAGAATGGGATTCTTATGAGAAAATGGCGACCATTTGATGTCCCAGCTGATGATGAATGGGCTGTTTACCACCAAATCGTGGTTCCAAAGTCATATCGTCATGAAATACTAAGTATAGCCCATGAAAGTCCTATGTCAGGTCATCTAGGTATAAACAAGACCTATCACAAAATTATTAATCATTTTTATTGGCCTGGTCTCAAATCAGATGTCTCTAAATATTGTAAAACTTGCCATACATGTCAAATGGTAGGTAAACCCAACCAAACCATTCCCAAAGCTCAATTACAACCTATTCCTGCTTTTGATGAACCTTTCAGTAGGATACTTATAGATTGTGTTGGTCCTTTACCTCGAACCAAGTCAGGAAATGAGTATCTCTTAACAATTATGTGTACTTCTACACGTTTTCCTGAAGCTATTCCTTTAAGGAACATCAAAACAAAGTCAATAGTCAAAGCTCTTATAAAATTTTTCACATTTGTTGGTCTTCCAAAATCAGTTCAGTCTGATCAAGGGTCAAATTTTATGTCTGGTATATTCCAACAGGTTATGCATGAATTAGGAATCAAGCAATATAGGTCATCCGCTTATCACCCTGAAAGTCAAGGTGCTTTAGAAAGATTTCACCAGACATTAAAAAATATGATAAGATCATATTGCTTTGACACTGAAAAAGACTGGGATGAGGGCATCCATTTGTTACTATTTGCAGCCAGAGAATCTGTACAAGAATCTCTTGGTTTCAGTCCTTTTGAATTAGTTTTTGGCCATTCTGTTCGTGGACCTTTAAAACTTTTGAAAGAGAAATTTCTCTCAAATGATGAAACACCTTTGAATTTACTGCAGTATGTTTCTGACTTCAGAAATAGACTGTCTAGGGCATGTGAGGTTGCTAGGTCTAATCTTAAAACGTCTCAGGGCAAAATGAAAGCAAGATATGACAACCATGTTATAGATAGAAAATTTAAACCAGGTGACAAAGTCCTTGCTCTTTTGCCAATACCTGGCAGACCTCTACAGGCAAGATATTTTGGACCCTACACTATTGACAAGAGAACAAGTGATTTAAACTATATAATTAATACTCCAGGAAGGCGTAAAAACAAACAAATGTGTCATATAAATATGTTAAAGGAATACTTTGACAGAGATAGCTCTATTTCAAAACCAATTACAGTTGTAAACACTGTCCCACAAGAATCAAATGTATCTGATCTTGAAGTAAATTCGGACTTCATTGATAAATCTGATCCTGGTCCATCTAAACTTGAGAATTCTGATATTTTGAGAAATCTTAACAACAAACTATCTCACTTGGAACCATCGCAGCAGGAAGAGCTGAAACAGTTGATACATGAATATGAACATTTATTTCCTGATATCCCCACAAGAACAGATAAAATCTATCATGATGTCATTGTGGAAGATTCTAAGCCAATAAAGCAACATCCATATAGAATGAATCCTTTGAAACAGAAATACCTCCAAGATGAAGTAAAATACTTACTAGAAAATGACTTTATTGAACCTAGCCAGAGTAATTACAGTTCACCATGTATATTAGTACCTAAATCAAATGGAACTTATAGAATGTGTACTGACTATCGTAAAGTGAACTCTGTGACAAAAACAGACTCTTTTCCAATACCAAGAATTGATGACTGTATTGACAAAGTTGGAAATTCTAAATATGTCACCAAATTTGACCTGCTAAAAGGATTCTGGCAAGTTCCACTGACTGATAGAGCAAAAGAAGTATCAGCCTTTGCTACTCCAAACGGTCTGTACCAGTACAAAGTTATGCCGTTTGGGATGAAAAATTCTCCTGCAACGTTTCAGCGACTTATAAACAACGTTATATGTGGATTAGATGGTTGTGATGCATATATTGACGACGTCATCATCTACTCAGACAGTTGGAGTGACCACCTTCAAAGAATCAGGAAATTCTTCGACAGACTCAGTAAAGCGAAACTGACTGTGAATCTTGCAAAAACTGAATTTTGTCATGCTACTGTAACATTTCTAGGACATCTTGTGGGACAGGGTCAAGTTAAACCTTTAGAAGCTAAAGTCAGTGCTATCTCTGAGTTTCCTGTGCCTAAATGTAAAAGACAGCTGATGCGATTTCTTGGTATGGCTGGCTACTACAGGAAATTCTGTAAAAATTTCTCGGGTATTGCTGAACCTTTAACAAATTTACTTAAGAAAAGTGCAAAGTTCAAATGGAATGACAAATGTCAAGATGCATTTGATAGTCTAAAAGCCATACTAAAGAGCGCACCAGTTCTCTTGGCACCTGATTTTGACAAATGTTTCAAATTAACTGTTGATGCAAGTGATGTTGGTATTGGTGCTGTTCTTTTACAAGAAGATAATAATGGTATTGATCACCCAGTTTGTTACTTTTCTAAGAAATTTAACAAACATCAGAAAAATTACTCTACCATAGAAAAAGAGTGTCTTGCTTTAATTCTGGCAATCCAGCAGTTCGAAGTTTATTTAACCTCTTCAACTTCACCAATTGTTGTTTTCAGTGATCATAACCCTTTAAGTTTTCTACACAAACTTAAGAATAAGAATCAAAGATTACTGAGGTGGAGTTTATTGCTTCAAGAGTTTAATCTTGACATAAGACACATAAAAGGGAAAGATAACATTATACCAGATGCTCTTTCAAGAGTTTGAAATTCAAATAGTCATTTTCCCTAAATCATGTTCCAACTGAATTTTTAAATTGTACTTTCATTACCTTGATTATTTTCATTAGTCTGAAATAATTAATATTTGAGTTTGTCATTTCCTATGTATACTTCAGTTAAAGTGTCATATACGTGTATATAAATAATATTGCAAAAAAGAAAGATTTATTTCATAAACCTTTCTTTTTCTTTTCAAGGGGGGAAGTGTTATGTACATACCCAGTTATTCCTAGCTTTGTTCATGTGTGTATCTATTTTTGAATGGTTTTCCCCTGTTGCTATTTTTAGAACTGAACTCTCTCTTGTAGAATATTGTGCTGGAAGTTTCCAGGCCTTTATACAATCTGATTACTAAGAATTATGCAACTGATTTTAACATGAATTTTCTGGAAGTTTCCCTGTTATTATAAAAGGAAAAGCTTTTTACATCTCAGTGTTCACTAGTTAATACATGATTGCCAGACTACAGTGGGGATTATCTTGTGTTTGTGTCATAATTAGTGCCTGGATTACATTCAGTTTGGATTTGGATCAGACTAGACTAAAGTGAGGATTACTTTGTGTGCTTGGATTACATTCAGTTTGGATCAGGATCAGATTGGAATTAAGACTGGAATAGTTTGTCTTCTGAATTTAACGTCTAAGGTATTGTTTTGTACTATTGTAATATTGTCACTGTTTATTTGATATTTTTGTTAATAAATTCTGTTAATTGTTATCGTTTGTTGCTGGCTTCTTCTTTCTAGTTACGCCTGACTCGTAACAGTATAGTCTAGTGGCAGGGAACTTGGAAACTTGTTCACAGCTGTGGTGAATCATCATTCATGTCACCCAGATCAGAAGGTGTGGTGGCAACATTATTTGCCATATCTGTGAACAAGTTTCCAAGTCCCCTGCCACCTAACTGTACAACAAATTTATTGTTCTGCAAAGTCTTACTACTACAATATGTGTTTAGCAAATTTCACCTGTTTTCAAGTTTCCAAAATTGAGGATACTGACAAAAAGTAGAATTGTCCGTCTGAGTGCCCAAATTCAATGAAAACTTATATCACTAGGAACTGATGTCTCTGAAACCTTGGTAAAACATGCTAAAACATGCAGCTTGATGCATAATCTTGATTGAAGCTGCCAGTTTTGCTGTTGTGTTGAAAGTGTAGTCATGTATACCTAGCTTCCAAAAGGAAAACTGCTTTCACGTTGGTTTGCCAGTGTACATGATATACTTGTTCGGGTGTATTATCCAATCAGATCATGAGTGATTTCTTCGCAGTATAATAAAGACAACTTTACAGATCATAGAATATGAGAACCATAGAAGACCTGGGTCAATATTCAACAACCATTCTTCAGAATTTTGTCAGTGTGAAAGTAACAGAACTTCTGATTTGCTAAACCATTTGGTTTAGCCAATCAGAAGTTCTGTTACTTTCACAGTTGGAAAATCTTGAAGAACAAGACAAAGAAGAATCTTAAAAAAGGTTGGTGAATACGATCCCTGAATTATTTACAGATATATACGCTATGCTGTGTGAAAAGAGGTTATAATAAATCAGCAAAGACTATCGACCCAGGTCAGCCTGCGCAGTGTGTGTTGGCTGACCTAGGTTTAAAGTCTTGCTTTTGGTAAATATTTGGTAAATATTTGGCATGTCGAAGGACCAGTATACCTCATTATTCAGTTGGTTGGTATACATAGAAGATATTTTTTTCGGTGAAAGATCGAAACTTATTTCATCGAGTGGACACCATCGGTAATATTTTCACTTGTGGCTGCACAAAGAGTGAAAATAGTACTGATGGTGTTCACGAGATGAAATCAATTTCGATCTTTCACCAAAAAAAACCCCCAAATATTCTATTTATTTCATGCTTTTAATCCTTTCTGGTAAGAGCTTTATTAAAATCCAGTACAGTTCTTTTCCGTTATTCCCCGTGGCGCACCCCTTCCGCATAGCAACGCATTACAATATTACGTCAGGCATGAGGAATGTAAGGTAAATGACGTCGTATTTCCCAACTGGTTGTCATGCACTTTTGCATGCAATTAACCTAGGCAACAAGAACATGAAAATCAATATTTTCACTGTTGGTACCAGTGTAGCATCGAAAAATATTTTCACTGCTATTTCTCGATATCCTAACGGAAAGTATGAAATGAAAAATAGATCTTGTGTAAATATTATGTGATAAGTTGCTCTGGCTAATGCAGTGCCAAGTTTCAATAAAACCCGGCCTATTGCGGGAGCAAGGCTGATTTATTCTGTACTGCCTGACTAACATACCTTTCTTTATAAATTTTTTCTTTTGTAAGTCAATTAGTACAAATATTGTGACAATCTATCACAGGAATATTAGTTTAAACCTATCTTTTATACATCCATTATGAAACTAGCTCTCACAAATTAACCCTTTAGCCCATAAGGCATTTCTATGGCAACTCTAACTGACCCTAAATAACAGCAAGGATGAAGTTATTTCTCATGTGTAAATGACACCTTTTTATAGCATAGAAAACATTGTGACAAAACGTGAAATTGCTCGTCACGAGCAATTTCACCTTTTGTCATAATGTTTTCCAAAGGCTCCTACAAGCAATGTGTAGAAATGAGTGTCTATGGAGTAAAGGGTTAACCCTTTACCCCACAATTTTGAGTTTTAACACCAAGGGCACACTGTGATACAGGAGGCCTGAATTTTACATTTATCCTGCCAAATAAATGAAATTAATTTTTTGAGCAGATATTAAAAACCAAAATCTGCTATTTTCTTGAAGGACATCATGTCTTTTATGGGACAGTAAAGATCACAGATCAGACTGCACATTCTGTGCAGTCTAATCTTGGTCTACACTGTCTGGTATAGGTCAGTGAGAGGCACATAGCGCCATAAAAGTCAACTCAAATTGTCATTTTGAAGAACAATATGCCCTTTAACAGACAGCTTAGATCAAAGATCAGGCTGCATTTTCTGTGCAGCCTGATCTTGATCTACACTGTCCACTAAAGATCAGCAATCACACTCAACAGACTACAGATAATAACGTCAACAGACTACGGATAATAACACAAGGATTTAAAGAAATTGTTATATCATCCCACAATCGTTTTAAATATCACGATGGCTTTATATCTACATAATATGTCTTAACATTTTATGTTGAAAATTTATGGCCGACAAATATGAGACTGAGGAAAATGACAGATTCAACTTTTAAAACCTATTAGACTATTCAATCATGTGCATTTTTTGGACTACTTTGATTTCACCCATCACAACACAATCCCAGCTTTTAACGACCCTAAAGAAGAATCCTTAAAACATTTTAGGAAAAGGAGAAAGTGCAGGTAACCTTTCGAAGAAAAATTACATCAAATGAACCATAATTAGATTGTCGTCTGCAAATGCTTTGATTTTGGACAAGTCTACATTTTGATGCGTGGTAAAGAGTTAACAAGTGACAAAAATTTCAGACTGGTCCAAATTGAAAGCATTTGAAGACATAATTAAAAGTGACCCAGATAATGTACTTTGTCTTTCAATGGGTAGAAAACTTTGTGGGAAAAGGAGAAAATGCTGGTTACCACAATGTTTTCCTTTTCACACAATGTTTTCCAAAGACTGTCCTTCAAGATCCTTAAAACTCCAGATTATGGGGTAAAGGATTTACCTTTTACAAAATGATACTATGTCTGAGTCAGCTTTTAAAAACATTGAGAGAAAAGCATGCAAAAATTTCAGACTTATGCCAACTGAAAGAACTAGAAGCTGACAGATTGTTTTTCATGATAATTGCTATTGTTTAACTCTTTACCACACAATCCCGACTTTAAAAGATGCTGATAAAGAAAGCTTTTGAAAACATTGTTTCTAACATTCACAAAACAAATTTTAAATTTTCAGTCAGTTTTATTTTGACGTCTGCAAATGCTTTTCAATTTGGACCAAGTTAAAATTTTGTTGTTTGGTAATGAGTTATATCTTTAACAAATGACAAAATTTTAGGCTAGCTCAAATTCAAAGCATTTGTAGACAACAAAATAAAAGTTACCGAAAACCTGAAATTATTTTTGGAAATGATAAAAAAAAAAAAATTGAAATAGGGAGTAAATGCTGGTTACCAACATTTTCTCCTTTTCCCAATATGTTTTCAATAGGCTGATTTCTCAGTTTTTAAAAATTGAGAGTGTGTGCAAAAGAATTAAATTGGTAAAAGATTGACAGAAAGACTGAAAGTGCTGGTAACCAGCAAAGTCTCCTTTTTCCAAAAATATTTTTGAAATTTGCCATCAAAGACAAATAACTTCATTTTACATCCCCCCCCCCACCCTTTATCTGATGCCTGCAAAATTAATGTTTCAATTTTGCACCAATCTAAAGTTTAGTGAAGAGTTAAGTCTTTACCACATGACAAAAGTTAAGACATATCCAAACTCAAAGCATATGCAGACGCTTATTTAAACGTGGCTTAAATTTTAGAAGTTGTCTTCAACAGGGTAGAAAACAATGTGGGAAAAGGAGAAAAAGCTGGTTCTTCTTTTGCTACAATATTTTCTCAGGATCACAGTGTGGTAAAGACGATTATTGTCTGTTTCCGTGTATGATCAAAATTTCTTTCATTGAGTGAAAAGCGAGGCCTATGTTTTCAAGAGTGGCAAAGACAGGAGCGAAATATTGCACAAGATTTCTCTTCTTCACACAATGTTTTCAAAAGGCTTTTTCCTCAAGGTCATTAAAAGTCAGCTCTTTTAGTGAAGCATTTAGGTGATAAATACAATAAATATCATCTACAATCTCTGCATAAACAAATGACATATAAATATTAGGAAGAGCAGATTAGAATAATTGATTAAAAGCACAAGAAAGCAAATGAAACTAACAACATCAACTTCATACAGCTGAAATTAAAATGAAACAAAACAAAAAAAAAGACTTTAAGGTAATGTAATTCCAAAACAAGAGTGGCAAATTGTCGCAAGATACGCCCGTCTTACCCTAAGTTGTAAAGCTGGGGCATGCACTGGACAAAATTCAAGTATGAAAAACAAAAATAAAGCGAGCAAGAGTTATGATTCCTATGCACTGCACTCCCCCTTGATGAGATCTATCCACCTATGAAATTTCATAACCCTAGCTAGTCTAGTTTTGGAGATATGCTCCGGATAAAATTCAAGTATGAAAAACAACAAAGGGCAATAACTCAAAAATTAAGCAAGCAAGGATTATGATTCCTGTGCACTGCACTGCCCCTATGTGATATCTATCCACCCATGAAATTTCATAACCCTGGGTAGTATAGTTTTGGAGATATGCTCCGGACAAAATTCAAGTATGAAAAACAACAAAGGGCAATAACTCAAAAATTAAGCAAGCTAGAGTTATGATTCCTGCACACTGCACTCCCCCTCGATGAGATCTATCCACCCATGAAATTTCATAACCCTAGCTAGTATAGTTTTGGAGATATGCTCCGGACAAAATTCAAGTATGGAAAACGACAAAGGGCAATAACTCAAAAATTAAGCAAGCAAGAGTTATGATTCCTGTGCACTGCACTCCCCCTCAGTGAGGTCTATCCACCCATGAAATTTCATAACCCTAGCTAGTATAGTTTTGGAGATATGCTCCGGACAAAATTCAAGTATGGAAAACGACAAAGGGCAATAACTCAAAAATTAAGTGAGCAAGAGTTATGATTCCTGCGCACTGCACTCCCCCTCGATGAGATCTATCCACCCATGAAATTTCATAACCCTAGCTAGTATAGTTTTGGAGATATGCTCCGGACAAAATTCAAGTATGAAAAACAACAAAGGGCAATAACTCAAAAATTAAGCAAGCTAGAGTTATGATTCCTGTGCACTGCACTCCCCCTCTATGAGATCTATCCACCCATGAAATTTCATAACCCTAGCTAGTATACTTTGTGAGATATGCTCCGGACAAAAATCAAGTATGAAAAACAACAAAGGGCAATAACTCAAAAACTAAGCAAGCTAGAGTTATGATTCCTGTGCACTGCACTCCCCTTCGATGAGATTTATCCACCCATGAAATTTCATAACCCTAGCTAGTATAGTTTTGAAGATATGCTCCGGACAAAATTCAAGTATGAAAAACAACAAAGGGCAATAACTCAAAAATTAAGCGAGCTAGAGTTATGATTCCTGTGCACTGCACTCCCCCTCGATGAGATCTATCCACCCATAAAATTTCATAACCCTAGCTAGTATAGTTTTGGAGATATGCTCCGGACAAAATTCAAGTATGAAAAACAACAAAGGGCAATAACTCAAAAATTAAGCAAGCAAGAGTTATGATTCCTGCGCACTGCACTCCCCCTCGATGAGATCTATCCACCCATGAAATTTCATAACCCTAGCTAGAATAGTTTTGGAGATATGCTCCGGACAAAGAACTGGACGCCGCCCGCCCGCCTGGACGCCCGCCCGCCACGGGTGATCCCATAATACGTCCCGTCTTCGACGGGCGTATAAAAAAATGCAACAGGAAAAATTCCCTATTTTTTTGTACAAAATGTAAATTAGTAAAAATGTGTCATAAAACAGGCCTTCAGCTTATGTAGTCTTCACAACAAAATTTTAATTTTGACCACATAACTTTAATCAGGCATGATTCAAATAATGGAGTGCCTAAGATAGGAAAATTATTATCTAAAATAGCTGATTACCAGCATTTTCTCCTTTTTCCACAATGTTTTCTACCTTACTGGAAACGAATTTCAATTTTTGATTTCCATTTATTTTGTCATCTATAAGAGCTTTCAATTTGAACAAGTCTAAAACTTTGTTGTTTGGGAACGGGTTAAACCATGTGGTTGTTTGGCAAGGGGTTCAATTTTGTTTTCATAATGTTTAAAACAATAATTATTGTCCATATTATTACGGCCAATGCACCTATACCTACTTTTCTGAAGTTTCTTTTATCAGTCCTTAGTATTCATCCCAAGCTACTGGCTGCTTTCCAACATAACCACAGATAAAACAATTAATTAGCCATGAAAGAGGAGTGAATCCTGTTGCAAGGAACAACCTTCTTCAAGCCTTAGACCGCAATTGGAGGTGCAACAGCGACCCCCTGATTTCAAGTCCTATACTTCACTAATTATGCAACTGATTGATTGATTGAATTTGCATTTATTTATCGTTACCAACGGTTTCCCATATGGGCCATGCCCCCTGAAGGCTGATAGTATTGTTACGGAATAGAGTGCAGATACAAGACGAAACCTATCCTAAGTTTCACCCGGTTCTTTAGCGTACTGACAGTGTACAGCACTGTCACACAGGACCGCAGTTTTAATGTGTCATCCAAAAGACTATTAGTAATTTTAGATGGCCAGCAGTGGGAATCGAACCAACACTCACATGATCATGAGTCACGCTCTAGCAGCTGAGCTATGCAAATGAGCTTGGCAAACAGGATTTATACTAAAGTTCAGTAGATGAAAGGGCGGGCAATGTCAGAAAATATCTAATTCATGTTGTTGTAAATTCTTGCCCTAGGACGATGTTGAATTACAGCTGATTACATTATCTACAGTAAAGATCAAGATCAAAGACAAAGAATATATATTCTCCTTTTTCATATCATTTGTAAAACAAGAGCGGCAAATTGTCGCAAGATACGCCCATCTTACCCCAAGTTGTAAAGCTGGGGCATGCACCGGACAAAATTCAAGTATGAAAAACAACAAAGGGCAATAACTCAAAAATTAAGCAAGCAGGAGTTGTGATTTCTGTGCACTGCACTCCCCATCGAGTCTATCCACCCATGAAATTTCATAACCCTAGCTAGTATAGTTTTGGAGATATGCTTCGGACAAAAATCAAGTATGAAAAACGACAAAGGGCAATAACTCAAAAATTAAGCAAGCAAGAGTTATGATTCCTGTGCACTGCACTCCCCCTCGGTTAGATCTATCCACCCATGAAATTTCATAACCCTAGCTAGTATAGTTTTGGAGATATTCACCGGACAAAATTCAAGTATAACAAACGACAAAGGGCAATAACTGAAAAATTAAGAAAGCAAGAGTTATGATTCTTGTGCACTGCACTCCCCCTCAGTGAGATCTATCCACCCATGAAATTTCATAACCCTAGCTACTATAGTTCTGAAGATATGCTCCGGACAAAATTCAAGTATGAAAAACAACAAAGGGCAATAACTCAAAAATTAAGCAAGCAAGAGTTATGATTCTTGTGTACTGCACTCTCCCTGGATGAGATCTATCCACCCATAAAATTTCATAACCGTAGCTAGTATAGTTTTGGAGATATTCACCGGACAAAATTCAAGTATAAAAAAACGACAAAGGGCAATAACTGAAAAATTAAGAAAGCAAGAGTTATGATTCTTGTGCACTGTACTCCCCCTCAGTGAGATCTATCCACTCATGAAATTTCATAACCCTAGCTAGTATAGTTCTGAAGATATGCTCCGGACAAAATTCAAGTATGAAAAATAACAAAGGGCAATAACTCAAAAATTAAGCAAGCAAGAGTTATGATTCTTGTGTACTGCACTCTCCCTCGATGAGATCTATCCACCCATAAAATTTCATAACCGTAGCTAGAATAGTTTTGGAGATATGCTCCAGACAAAATTCAAGTATGAAAAACAACAAAGGGCAATAACTCAAAAATTAAGCAAGCAAGAGTTATGATTCCTGTGCACTGTACTCCCCCTCAATGAGATCTATCCACCCATGAAATTTCATAACCCTAGGTAGTATAGTTTTGGAGATATGCTCCGGACAAAATTCAAGTATGAAAAACAACAAAGGGCAATAACTCAAAAATTAAGCGAGCAAGAGTTATGATTCCTGTGCACTGCACTCCGCCTCGATGAGATCTATCCACCCATGAAATTTCATAACCCTAGCTTGTATAGTTTTGGAGATATGCTCCGGACAAAGAACTGGACGCCGCCCGCCCGGACGCCCGCCCGCCACGGGTGATCCCATAATACGTCCCGTCTTCGACGGGCGTATAAAAAATAACCCTTTACCACACAATCCCGACTTTTAACCACCCTAAGAAAAACTCCTTGTGAAAAGATTGTAGGAAAAGGAGGAAATGCTGACGACTTTTGACGACACTGTGATAGAAACCTAATGAAAACACTGTTGGAAAAGGAGAAAATGCTGATTACCAGCATTTTATCCTTTTTCAACAATGTTTTCTTCCCTCCCCAAATCAAATTTCAGATTACATTTTTTTTGTTGTCTGCAACTCCTTTCAATTTGGACAAGTCTAAAATTTGTTGTTTGGTAAAGAGTTAAAAACAATCTCAAAATTGTGACATCAAGGTTGATTTTACTAATCTAGCTATCAAAGGTCAAATAAATATGTTCTTTTCATAGATTCGGGTTTTACAATACATGGCAAGTTTTGTGGCTACTGAAGACAAATCCATTTCATACAACAGAAAAATTTCTGGAATGAGGAATACGCTTTAACTTTTTACCAAACGACAAATTTTATAGAGTGGTCCAAATTGAAAACATTTGCAGACGACATAATAAATGTTACTGAAAAATGGAAATTTGATTTGGGAAGGGTAGAAAACAGTGTGGGAAAAGGAGAAAATGCTGGTAACCAGCATTTTCTCCTTTTTCCACAATGTTTTTAGGAGTCTTCTATCAAAGGGTTGTCAGAAGTCGTCATTGTGTGGGAAAGAGTTAAACAGAGAAAATATTGTTTTTTTTTTTAATTTATTATTGACGTTCATTAAACCAAAAAAAATGTGATCTCTTGCAAATGGTACCACAACAATTTTGAAAAGGCAGGGTTGCATCTAGGATTCAAACAAGAGCACCACATGCGCATGCCTAAACTATTCTCAAGTTGTTTTTTTTTTTTAAAAAAGGGCCATATCTGTGTAAGAAATATTTTGCCCTTATTTCTGCCTTTGTTGTGTGAGTTTCCCATTTGATAGCTGATAACTAGTCAGACTTTCAAGTAAAAGTCTTTGGGAAAAACAGAGATGCATTGTAAAATTTCGAAGTCTCGCATGATTGGTATAAGTGCCCAAAATATTTTGATGTTCATGCCCTAGAAGTAAAGGTCCTCCTTTCGGTCCTTACTGGTAATAACTACTCTGAGGTTGTAGTAAGTATTTTCATAGGTGACAGAGATATTAAGATATGTCTAAATTTTTGGAATGATACAAATGACAACAAACTAAGCATGGTAGTCAAGATTGAAAAACAAGCAATAGTTTTCTTTATAGAAGAATTTTTTTTACATAATGTGATGAATTAAGAGTTGCTAGATAAGAAAAAAGATCCTGAGAAACTGTGTGACATACCACAGTGAATGTTATATTCCTTATTACATGTATATGAGAAAGAAAGTAAGTTTTCCATACTAGCTCACATGCCTTGTGTACCATGGCACAAAAAGGCATGATATAACAACACTGTGGTCAATCTTTAATATTTTGGGTATCCCGCAGCCTAGAAGCAACAGGGTAAAAGGTAAGAGTAGGTTAAATAAAGGGAATAAAGAGTGATTACATTACAAAACAGAAAGTTACTATGTTACAGTACTAAATATAAAACAGACAGGGGCCATCTTCAGCAACCATTCTAAAGAAATTCTTTGTCTTTAGATGATATCTGATATTTTCTGAATTTGAAAGTAACACAACTTCTGATTGGCAAACTGAATGGTTTAGCCAATCAGAAGTTATGTTACTTTCAAATAAAGAAAGTTCTGGACATTAAGACTAAGAATGTTCTTGCAAATGGTTGGTGAAAACTGACCCAGCTATAAAATTAAAGGAAAGATCACTCCACTACAGTGAGGACTACACAGTGCTTGTTCACACTCACCAAACGACTTATACAAAATTTCTGAAGTATTTCCAATGACGGTGTCAAAATTTGCCATCAATGGAGCGATATATTGCGTGGCAGTAAGAAACTTGTGTAAAAATGGGCTCATGTACAGGAAACCTAAAAATAGTAATAGAAGTCATGTCAATAACAGTGTGCATATAAATAGACATAGAAATAAATTTTGTACACTTACCCATTTGTGTATAAAGAACAGTTGACCTAGTTCCACCAGTTTTTGTATCAAAGTTTGCCATCAGCGGAGCTATATATTGTGTGGCAGTCAAAAATTTGTGGATAAACGGACTGACATATAAAAACCCTAAAATAAAACTCTGAGGTTAGATAAAGGGGTAAAAAACAAGCATAGAACATAACAAAATAAATGTAACTTACTTCAGAAACTTAGAGAAGAAACAGAAATCTTTGTTAATATATGTTTTAATGTGTTTCTGCTCTTAACCAGACAAAAATTAACCCATTACCACTCAATCCCTACTTTTGATGCCCCTGAGAAAGAAGCCTTTTGAAAACACTGTGGGAAAATGAGAAAATGCTGATAACCAGCATTTTCTCCTTTTCCCACAGTGTTTTCTACCCTTTCCAGAACAAAGTTCTATTTTTCAGTCACCTTTATTTTGTCGTCTGCAAATACTTTCAGTTTGGACCAGTCTAAATTTTTCTCGTGTGGTAATGAGTTAATTACATGTAACTCTAAAAAGCAACATATTTATAGACTAGTCCAATTGCGAGGCACTGGCAGATAACAGATGAAATCAGGCTTGATCAATGAAATTTGTCTATGCTGCAAACTTTCATTTTTTTCTTCAAATGCTGTTTCTTTGAGAGTTGTAAAACATTGAGATTGTATCGTATTTAAAGAATTTGCTGGCAAATTTGGTGACAAGATTTTATCAAGACAGACATTATGACCAAGTTTCTTCACTATCAAGCTTGAAATTTGGCTTCTACAGTGCACACAAGTTTTTCTAAGATTTGGCCAAGTGACCTACTTTTTTACCTGATGTGACTTAATTTCTTGGCTATATAAGATTTTATCAAGACAGACATTATGACAAAGTTTCATGAGTATTGGACTGGTACCAAGCATTTTCTCCTTTTCCCACCATGTTTACTACCCTTCACAAAATAAATTTCAAATTTTCAGTCACTTTTATTTTGTTGTCTGCAAATGCTTGCAATTTGAACAAGCCAACCATTTTGTCATTTTGTAATGAGTTAATGTAAATATCTTCAGTTATAACTGATTATGAGTGTTTGAGACCTGTTTCTTGACAGACTTGATATACTGATGATTTTGTCAAAGGTGTTGTTGATACGAATAACATGCAGACAGTTTCATGATTACTGAGCTATGGGTATAGCCTCTAGAAGGCACACAGGCGTTTTCTAAGATTTGGTCAAGTGATCTACTTTTTCATTAAACATGACCCAATTTCAAACTTGTACTAGATATTATCTAGACAAACAATCTGACCAAGTTTTGTAAGTATACAACTATATATTTAGTCTCTAGAGTGCACACAAGCTTTTACATATATGACCCAATTTCAAATATGTTGGGAGATATTATCAAGACAAACACTTTGACCAATTTCTTCAGTATCAGGCTGAAAATGCAGCCTCTAGAGTGCACACATGGTTTTATTCAGATTTAGCCCAGTGACCTCCAGTGACCTACTTTTCAACCTGACATGATCCAATTTAACACTAATGTGAGATGTAAATAAGACAAATAGAGTGAAAATATTTCATTAGTATCAGGCTGAAAATATGGCCTCTAGAGTGAACACGTTGTTCTAAGATTACACTCAGTGACCTATTTGTCTGATAAGATGTGACCCAATTTCAAATTTGAGATTTTATCAAGACAGACATTCTGTCCAAGTTTCTTCGGTATCAAGCTTGAAATGTGGCTTCTGGAGTGCACACAAGTTTTTCTAAGATTTGGCCAAGTGACCTACTTTTTGACCTGATGTTCACGACTTAATTTCTTAGCTATTTAAGATTTTATCAAGACAGACATGGCAAAGTTTCATGAGTACTGGACTGAAAATATGGCCTCTAGAATGCATACAAGGTATTTGTTGATGCCCAAAGGATGGACTCAAAAGCTCACTTTGTACTCAAGTGCGCTAGAAACAGCCAAGCTAAAGACATAAAAGGTTTCACACTAAAATGGGACTTTCAATTCAGCCATCAGCAGGTAATCTGTGTTCATTTAATGAAGGATTTTAAAAATAACTGATCATAGATGAATCAGTGACACTACAGTAGAGAGAGAAAAAGGGGGGGGGGTGTTTAAGATAGAGAGAGAGAGAGAAGCTGAAGCAGTTTTTCATATCTATTTTTCTTACAATAAACTAAAAGATTAGATATTTACCTCCTGTTGCTATGGTAACATTGGTGATTCTATGTCCATAAAATGGGAAACTAAATGGTAGTTGTGCAGTCTGAAATAATAGAGATGATGTATTAAATTTCTGCAAACCATTGAAAAATGAGCCCGCTGTTTTAAGAAACTAAAAGAGATGATTTTTGAAAACATTGTTGGAAAAAGAGAAAATTTCGGTAACAAGCACTTGTCACTTCCTAACCCAATATGTTTTCTTCCCTTGTAGCCACACTTAACTCTTTACCACACAAGAATATTTTAGACTGTTCCTAATTGAAAGCATTTGCAGATTTGATATGGATTGGCTTCAAAACATAGTGGGAAAAGGAGAAAATGCTGGTCACCAGCATTTTCTCCTTTTCCCACAATGTTTTCAAAAGGCTTCTTTCTCGGGCTCGTTAAAAGTCTGGATCATGTGGTAAAGAGTTAACACAATTCTTTATTACATAGACTTGACCTTTAATAACCCTGTGGGAGAAGGCTTTCGAAAACATGGTGAGAAAAGAAGCGAAAAAGCCGGTAAACAGCATTTCTTCTTTTTCAACAATGTTTTCTTCCCTAAAGTAGATCATCAGTTTCTTGTTTGGAGTTACATTAACTTTGTTCATTGTGAATGCTCTCTATTTGAACAAGGCTAAAACTTTGTCGCCTTGTCATCTACAAATGATTTCATCATAGACATGCTTAACCCATTACCAAACGACAATATTTTAGACTGGTCCAAATTGAAAGCATTTGCAGACGACAAAATAAAACTGACTGAAAATTTGAAATTTGTTTTGTGAAGGGTAGAAAACATTGTGGGAAAAGGAGAAAATGCTGGTTACCAGCATTTTCTCCTTTTCTCACAATGTTTTCTAAAGGCTTCTTTCTCAGGGGTGTCAAAAGTAGGGATTGTGTGGTAAAGGGTTGAAGTTCTGTAGTCTTGTACAGTTTAACCCTTTCCCAAACAAGCCCTGATTTTTATTTGTCTGCAGTAAAAGTCTTTTGAAAACACTGTGGGAAAAGGAGAAATTGCTCGTAACGAGCCATTTCTCCTTTTCCCACAGTGTTTTCTACCCTTTTTGAGAACTTTCTGGCATTTTCTCTAAATCTAAAATTGTTGTCTGCAAACTCTTTTGGTTTGGAAGAGTCCAAAATCTGTCGTTTGGGAAAGGGTTAAGCTGCATTAAAATTGTCTTATTGAGCAGAGGACTGTTTTCATTTGCTTATACAATTATTCTGATGCATGGTGTCACTTATCCTCAGAACCCTGCAAGGTGTCACTTATCCTCGGAGTCCTGCGTGGTGTCGCTCATCCTCGGAGTCCTGCGTGGTGTCGCTCATCCTCTGAACCCTGCGTGGTGTCGCTCATCCTCGGAGCCCTGCGTGGTGTCGCTCATCCTCGGAGCCCTGCGTGGTGTCGCTCATCCTCGGAGCCCTGCGTGGTGTCGCTCATCCTCGGAACCCTGCGTGGTGTCGCTCATCCTCGGAACCCTGCGTGGTGTCGCTCATCCTCGGAACCCTGCGTGGTGTCGCTCATCCTCGGAACCCTGCGTGGTGTCGCTCATCCTCGGAACCCTGCAAGGTGTCGCTCATCCTCAAAACCCTGCAAGGTGTCACTCATCCTCAAAACCCTGCATGGTGTCACTCATCCTCAAAACCCTGCATGGTGTCACTCATCCTCAGAACCCTGCAAGGTGTCACTCATCCTCAGAACCCTGCAAGGTGTTGCTTATCCTCAGCATCCAGGTTTGAAGCATTATGTTACTCTCTGTGCATCTGGGAAAATTGACTAGCAAATCATTGTTTCTTATGAAAATTCATGTGCACAGAAAGTACCCTAATAGCCAATCAAAAGACTGATAACATAATGATACTCTCTTGGAGAGCAGATAATTTCATTTCTTCCATTACATGTACTAAAAATAAACCTGAAAAATTTGAAGTTGTCAACAAATATGGCGGCCATTGGTGTGCTTGTCTCCTATGAGATATGCCATTCTGCAATACAGGGCAGACATGAATGATCTTTGTGCATGGTTTCAACTGACTATCTTTTGGTGTTACACCAAAAATCTCTTTTAAACACTTCTGGATTGTGTTGTTAACTATTAACCCATTACCACACAATCCCTACTTTTTACGCCCCTAAGAAAGCCTTTTGAAAACACTATGGGAAAAGGAGAAAATGCTGGTAACCAGCATTTTCTCCTTTTCCCACAGTGTTTTCCACCCTTCCCAGAACAAATTTCTATTTTTTAGTCACCTTTATTCTGTCGTCTGCAAATGCTTTCAATTTGGACCAGTCTAAAATTTTATCGTGTGGTAAAGAGTTATCGAGTAATAAGCACTCTCCATTTGTCACAATGCTTTTTCAAGATACAACTACACTTGTTTTCAGCCAGTTTTGAATCTATTTCATCTTTTATGAAACATGAATCCTTCTTGTGTCCACATACCAACTGCTTCCCCCAGAAAGCTGCAAGGTTGCACAAAAATTCAATGGAAAGAAAATGCATTTAATGCATAGGGTGCCTTCCACGCTATCGCTTTTGTTATTCTCAGTTTTCAATGAAAACGATTCCCTTGAGTTCTTTATTCTATAAAGTTTATACATCATATTTACTGAATGTTTACCATGTTTACATATCTGGCCAATATCTAAACCACTATTCACACTATTAAGTTTTAACTCTTTTCCAAACGACAAAATTGTAGACATGTCCAAATCTAAAGCAGACGTCAAAATAAAAGTGACTGAAAATTTGAAATTTGTATCGAACAGGGGAGAAAATATGGTAGGAAAAGGGAGAAAATGCTGGTGACCAGCATTTTCTCCTTTTCCCACAATGTGTTCAAAAGGCTTCTTTCTCTGGGTCATCAAAAGTTGGCATTGTTTGCTAAAAGGTTTTAAGTGTGTTTTTTCTCTCTGGCTCTCTAGAAAACCAAATCTTAAAGCTTTTTGCTACATTCCAGAAAGTACTGAAATTAAGTAGATACATACTGCAGCTCGTCTGTGACTGTCGGAAAGTGATTGATGACCAGTTACGTTGATAAGTTCTACCCAAAACTGATTTGTACCACTGGTCAAAAAGGTCTCCGACTTGTAGTATATATGATCATCCTGAAAGTAAAATTGATCAAATTAATCCACAGCTCTTTACCAAACAACAAAATTTTAGACATATTGAAGTTCAAATTATTTGCAGGCAATAAATCAAATACTGCTACAATGATTGGACAAATTGGCATTGAAAATATAGAAAGCGATGTGGGAAAAGGAGAAAATGCTACTTACCAGCATTTTATACTTTCCCCAAGATGCTTTTAAAAGCCCTCTCTCCAAGGTTGCTAAAAGACAAGAATGTGTGGTAAAGGGTTAAAGCGCCTTTAATAATTTTGGTTGCCTTTCTGGTGCAGTCTGATCTTTGATTTACCCTAAGCTAAGACATTCACACCATACCATGCACCCTAACAATTTCTGCAAACAGTATTTCAGAAATTTGCTTTAAGTCTTTACCACACAATCCCAGGTTTTAACAACCCTAGGAAAACAGTCTTCTGAAAACATAGTAGGAAAAGGAGAAAATGCTGGTAACCAGCATTTTCTCCTTTTCTCACAATGTTTTCTACCTTATAAAATTCAAATTCTGTTTTTCTGAGCTACGTCTAAATTGTAGTTTGCAAATGCTTTCAATTTGGATAGACAGTCAATATTTTGTGGTTTGGTAATGGGTTAACATAACTCTGGTTCTGTTAAAGTATAAAGATAACTGACCATTTAAAAGACAAAATCAACATCATGATGGAATAATCTCATACAAAATTTGATTGGTCAATCTACTCATATGACCTTGATGTCTAAATATAGGCAAAGAAAGTGTTTGTACCTTTACCACCATCTTCGCGAGCCAAGGCTGACGATTCACTACGCTACTTTACCCTTGGAGGATCGAGCTTGATTTTTACATTCCCCCAATACGCTTTTTCAATGAATGCAGCCAGCTCTAGCAGCAACAGATGAAATTACTCGTAGCATTTCATCTTTGATGAAAATAGAATAAGGTTGCTACCTTTCGAATAGAAGGTAACCATGGAAACCAACATGGATGTCTGCTTTTTGCTTCATGTGTATTCGTAAGCAGTTTGTAAAATGAAATTTCATTGGGTTTTACAAATATGATGTAAAGGGGGGGTAATAACCAGCATCCAATAGAGGGCGCATCGCAGGAAGCTCGAAATCGTGCTCATTATCAGCCAAGGTAAGATCCACATAGTGATCGTAACCTTGGCTCGCGAAGATGCTTTACCACATAATCCTAATTTGCTAAATGACTGACAGTGTCACCGCCATGTACAAGATCATTTGGTTGGCAGTTCAAATGGAAACAACCATTATACAGACAAGGTTAGAGTCGGCCAACTTGTAACAAGTAGATTGCTCCATCAGTTGGTCGTAATAGCAGGTTTTGACAATTCTGAAGGGTCCTTACTGGGTGACCCAGAGGAAAAATGTAGGTCGCACCAGTTTGGACCTCACTGGCAGCACTGGGAGTGTCCATCTCAAAGCTTTAACCTGGTACTCGTGAAATCCGGGACATGAGAATATCTGAGCTATCAACATAATATGACTAAAATAATGCTAAAACAGCATAAAAACAGCATAAAACATCATTCAATCAATCACTGGATTTAATGACATTGATGAACTTATGAAAATTTTTTGGAAAAGGAGAAACTGCTTGTTAACTCTTTACCAAACAAGTCTTCATGACCCTGGGAAAGCAATCCTTTGAAAACTTTGTGAGAAAAGGAGAAAATGATGGTAAACAGAATTTTCTCCTTTTCCCAGAAGGTTTTCTACCCTTTCGGAGACAAATTTCAGTAATCAAGACACTGTTAATTTGTCATCTGCAAATGCTTTCAATTTGGACCAATCTTGACATAATATTGTTTGTTAAAGAACTACAACATCATTCATAATGTCAATCAATTTAAGACCCTACTGGTGAAAAATGTTTGAAAAGATTTTTGGAGAATGAGAAAAATATGGTTAGAAACATTTTCTCCCTTTCTCAGAAAGTTTTCAAAAGCTGGTTAGAAGCATTTTCTTTCTTTATCAAAGTATGCTTTCAAAAATCTTCAGGATTGCTAAAATGCTGGATTGTATAGCCCTTTCCCAGACATTCCCTGGTTTTTACGGGTCAGGAATAGAAGCCTTTTAAAAACCTTGTGGGACAAGGAGAAAATGCTGGTAACCAGCATTTTCTCCTTTTCCCACAATATTTTCTACCCTATCATATAGAAAAATCTTCTTTTTAGTAACTGTTAATTTGTAATCTGCAAAATGATATTAATTTGGTCTGGTCCAAAATCTGCCGTTTGGGAAAGGGTTAATGTAGGATTAACCCTTTAGCATACAATTTTGACTTTTAGCAACCCAAAGGAAGCAGCCTTTAGAACACTTTGTGAGAAAAGGAGAAAATGCTGGTAACCAGCATTTTCTCCTTTTTTCACATTGTTTTCTAGCCTTCCTAGAACAAATTTCCATTTTTCACTCACAGTTATTTTTTTGTCTGCAGATGCTTTCAGTCTGAACTAGTCCAAAATTTTGTCCATCGGTAAAGGGTTAACCCTTTCCCAAACAATCCCTGGTTTTTAGGGATCTGGAATAGTAACCTTTTGAAAACATTGTGGGAAAAAGAGAAAATGCTGGTAACCAGCATTTCCTCCTTTTCCCAAATGTTTTCCATCCTATCATAGACAGAAATCATCTGTTCAGCAAGAGTAGAATTGTCGTCTGCAAATGCTTTGAATTTGGTCTAGTCCAAAATTTTGTCCTTCGATAAAGGGTTAAAGAATGTGACTATCAACATAAAGTCAGTTTTGTCAACCTCCTAGCATACTACCCCTAGCTGACCTCATTAAGGAAAATAAATTGGACAAAAATGGTATAAATTAGCAGTTTCCATTTATCTTTTTTTTTAATTACATGTACTCTACCACAGGGTAAATCTATAAATAAATTTTAAAGCAATTATTTGATGTCACCATCAGGAGACAGATATTCTATCTAATTAATTATGGACTCAATTTCAAAAGGAATTTGCTTAAACCCTACACCAAATGACGAGATTTTAGACTGGTCCAAATTGAAAGCACTTGCAGACAACCAAATTAACATGACTCTAAAATTGAAATTTCTTTCCAGCAGGGAAGAAAACATGGTGGGAAAAGGAGAAAATGCTGGTAACCAGCATTTTCTCCTTTTTCCACAAAGTTTTTGAAAAGCTTCTAACTAAGGGTCATATAAACTAAGGATTGTTTGGTAAAGGGTTAAAAAGAAAACATTGGTTTTCAGGTAGATTACTGTTTTAACTCATTACCACACGACATTTTTTTTAGACTTGTCCAAATCAAAAGCATTTGAAGACGACAAAATAAAAGTGACTGAAAATTTAAAATCTGTTTTGTGAAGGGTAGAAAACATTGTGGGAAAAGGAGAAAATGCTGGGTAGAACGTTTTCAAAAGGCTTCTTTTCCAGGAGCGTTAAAAGTAGGGATTGTGTGGTAATGGGTAAATCCACTCAGTTCCACTATTAGTGAGGACCTTTTATAGATCCAATTCTTTAGCTTAGCCTAAGATTACCTAATTCACCTACCCAGGGGCCTCAAAAATAAACCCGAAACTACCTCACAGAGTGAATATGTCCATAAGAATCAAAGTATATTCAATACTGACTGATTGAATTTGCCTTTATCTCTTTACCAAATTACAAAATTTTACATTGAAAGCACTTGCACGCGACAATATAAAAGTAACTCAAAAATTGAAATTTGTTTCCAGCAGGGTAGGAAACATGGTGGGAAAAGAACTTACCAGCATTTTCTCCTCTTCCCACAGTGTTTTCAAAAGGCTTCTATCACAGGGTTGTTAAAACCAAGGATTGTTTGGTAAAGGATTAACAGCACAGTAATGTCAATAAAATTTAGTATGAAACAAAAATAGACCAGGAAGTGGCACCATATCTAAATATCTTACTGAATCTGAAAACAAGAGCACCACATTTGGGTGCCATCATTCAGTGGCAAGTGCTTGATTTCCAGTAAAAACTATAATTACTAAAAGGAAAATAATTGTTTATCATATAACCTCCCTTGTTTTCAGAGTAATATACCCATTATGAATTTTCTTATCTCACACACGTTTAATATCACATTTGTGTGACGTCATTTTTGACGTCATTTTGTACGCATTTCATACGCATTTCAACTCCTGCTGCGCCACCTATGGAATATCACGAGTTGTGTAACCTTTGCTGATGTTATTTCTTACCAATCAAAATGCTTGTAATAAAATTTGTTTGGCTACGCATTAAAATATGGCTGCGCTTTTGGATTCATCACATCAAATACAAGATGAACAGACATACGATGATTCACAATCATTTGGCTGTGGAACCCATCCTAATATTTCACATAATTGATCGTGAACTATAAACCAGAGTTTTTGAAGGAACAAAATTCTTTCAAGGAATTCTGAAGAGTACCATGTCAGGATCATTTCTGTGAAGTTTCATCAAATCGGATGGGTAGTTTCAGCGAAGAAGATGTTTCAAATAAAAGTTAACGCACGCATGAAAGGACGGACACATGCACGGATGGATGGATGCACGACAGTCACTGGGCCATGATATAAGCCTGCAGCGGAGCTAAATACTCATTAAATACTGATCGTCTACTCTTTTTTGGGAAATTTTCATCAAAAACACGACAACTTCTGTTTTTTGTCAGGCGCAGCCATTATTGTTTTCTGTTTTGTGAAAGATTTCTTGTTACTGATGGTTTGGTTGGACGCGATGGACTTTAATCGCATCCAATGAAATGGCCCAGCAGGAGCGATTTTTAAAGCGAGCGGCCAAGGGTGCTACCTTAGTATCCTTGGCTTGCGAAGATGACCTGCCCCTACAGCATGAGTTGCCTTTTTGATAGCTACCAACTTTTAATCCAAGTTTCAATTAACCCTTAACAAGACAACCCTGACTTTTAACGACCATGAGAAAAAAACCTTTTGAAAACATTATGGGAAAAGGAGAAAATGCTGGAAATCAGCATTTTCTTCTTTTACCACAATGTTTTCTATACTTTCCAAAACAAATTTCAGTATTTTAGTCACATTTATTGTCTCTGCAAATACTTTCCATTTAGAACAGTCCAAAATTTTGTTGTTTGGTATAGAGTAACAGATCTTCAATAATTATCTTATAAGGTCTTATATATAATGGTCGGCAACTCATCGTAAACAACATTTTCGTAAAGGCTATTTGGCCAATCCTTCGTGTTTTAATATGAGAGTTAAGGGCCATAGCCTTTTACCACACAATGACGACTTTCAACACCCCTGAAAGAGAAAGCTTTTGAAAACATTGTGGGAAAAGGAGAAAATGCTGGTTACCAGCATTTTCTCCTTTTCCCACAATGTTGTCTACCCTATGAAAGAAAAATCATTAGATATGAGCCGCACTGAAACTGTCACTTGCAAATGATTTCAATTCGGACTGGTCTAAAATTTCATTGTGTGATAAAGGGAAAGACTCGCTAACTCCTCTTTCACTCATTACCAAACGGCAAAATTTTGGACTAGTCAACAAATTGAAAGCATTTGCAAACAACAAAATAAAAGTGACTGTGAATTTGAAATTTGTTTTGTGAAGAGTAGAAAACACTGTGGGAAAAGGAGAAAATGCTGGTTACCAGCATTTTCTCCTTTTCCCACAATGTTTTCTAAAAACAAATACATGTACCAATATCTCAACCACGTTTGCCATCATCACACACTTTCAGTTTGGCAAGTCTGCAGGTACATTTTCACACAAAATTAACTTAAAAATTACCAAAGTATTGCATAAATATGATTCACTGGACTCATGAACATTACGAGATTGTTTTTATTTTCATGCATAGTTTTGGGTCAGACACAAACAATTTATTTCTGAGTAAAATGGGTCCAGTACGCCCTCCGGTCAACATTCCTCTGTGCGGTGGTAAGAAATAATGTCATGGCCTTGCTTTCGGGCAATATTTTACAAATTTACGAATGAAGATTTGACTTACAAAGAAAATGCCTAAAGCTATATATATACAACACTGGATGTAGGACAGAATGATGAGTCATCAAACATTTCCCGTTTTGACATCCCCCCCCCCAAAAAAAAAAAAATTTAAAATCATTGTTCAAAAACGAGAACATACTGGTAACCAGCATTTTCTCTTTTTCCAACAATGTTTTCTACTCTCCTGAAAATGAATTTCATAACTTTTGAGTCAATTCATTTTGTCACCAGCAAATGTGTTCTACTATGTACAAGTCTATGCTTTTGTTGTTTGAGGAGATAACATTATAGTGTTGTTGCCAATAGCTTCATCTGACATACAAACATTTTATTGACAAACAAATGAACAAACACATACAAAAAACAAACAAAACAAAAAACACAAACAAACAAGCTGCATGTTTTAACCTGTTATTAAAATCTATGACTGACATGTATTACTGAATGGATTTAAACCTAAGAAATTAATATGTTCCTGAATGCAAAATTATCCTTTTTTACCGCTCTAAGAAAAAAGACTTTTGAAAACTTTGTTGAAAAAGAAGCACAATGCTGGCGACAAATATCTGAAACAAATTCTGAGCCACCCCTGTTTAACTGTAATAAAGCTGTCAGAAAGATTGTTATCCAACATTATGTTTGACATAATGTACGACGTTACTTTTTTTTATCCAAGTTTCAGAGAAAGGAGCTTGATTTCACACATATGTATTGACGACCCTGAGAAAAAGAGGCTTTCGAAACTTCATGGGAAAAGGAGAAAATGCTGGTCATCAATGTTTTCTAACCGTTGAAGAACAAATCTCGACCAACTGAAGGATGGACAAACGGTAGGACCAACTATCAATCGATCGATCAATCAATCAATCTACAGAATTATTTTAGGGGATAGGAAGGACTTTCAAAATAAAATAATTAACCCTTTACCACACAATCCCTACTTTTTACGCCCCTGAGAAAGAAGCCTTTTGAAAACACTGTGGGAAAAGGAGAAAATGCTGGTAACCAGCATTTTCTCCTTTTCCCACAGTGTGTTCTACCCTTCCCAGAACACATTTCTATTTTTCAGTCACCTTTATTTTGTCATCTGCAAATGCTTTCAATTTGGACCAGTCCAAAATTTTCTCGTGTGGTAATGAGTTAACCCTTTACTCCACAGATACTCATTTTTAGGCATTGCTTGTAGGAGCCTTTGGAAAATATGGTGGCAAACGGTGAAATTACTCGTGACGAGCAATTTCACCTTTTGCCACAATTTTTTCTATGCTAACAAAAGATGTCATAATTATACCCATGTATAAAAAACAGCTTCATCCTTGCTGCTATTTAGGGTCAATTAGAGATCCCATAGAAATGCCTTTTAGGGTAAAGGGTTAACCAATAAACCAACATTCACGTTTTTAGCACAAAAAGTGCAGTCTGATTTACAACATACTAGTCTCTGCTATGCCAGAGAAAATCTGGATAAAAATTAATCTTGAAAGAGCAATCACTAGACTCATATTTCTTCAATGAAATGTCTTTTTGCCGTATTGGATGCTTCACCTGTTATCAAATGATAACAAAATCTTAGACTTGTCCTGATTGAAAGCATTTGTAGATGACAATTGAGATATTGCTCAAATCATTAGATTTTTCTACGTAATACCGCTAAACATTGTGAGAAAAGGAAAAAATGCTGGTTACCAGCATTTTCTCCTTTTCCCTCAATGTTTTCAAAGACCTTTTCTTTCAGGTTCATTAACACCCAGGATTACTTAGTAAAGGGTTAAAAAGTACATTGCACTGCCCGACAATTTCCCTATTGATCCTCTTTGTTGCCAAATGCAAACCCGCAGAGAAAAATGGGTGATAAATTTTACGTGACTTGCAAATTTGATAAGGCACTATTCAGATTGAATAACAAATAACAACATCTACTTGTGGAGTCCACTTAGACCTCTACGAAATCAAAGTACTGACGGCTCTGGACACTCATAGCAATCTTTCAAATCTAGATTTTGGACAAATACTCACCTAGACACCCCTTCTTTCAGTTACATAGACATTAGATTGTTAGATGATTCATAAACATGGGTATACAAAGTAAGATGGAACTTCATTTGACAGATTCTCTCAGAAGTTTTCTCCTTAAGCATCTAAAACATAATCGTAACTGTTAAAGACGTGTTGGAAAAAGGCCTTTGGGGACATTGTTGGAAAGAGAGAAAATGCTGGTATTTTTAGTCAAGAAATAAGAACCAAACAAGAAATAAGAACCAAACACCACAAATTTCAAGTCTGCCCTTATAAAGAATTCTAAGCATAGCTGGCCATGTAGATCAAAGATCGGACTGTGCCTTTAGTGCTTCTATTTCAGGGTGATCAAAAGTCAGGATTGTGTGGTAAAGAGTTGAAGGCTCAATTACATCCTCGGATACCCCGGGGTCTCCCTATTTGCTACGCTACATCGACCCCTGGGACAATTAATTGAATTTCCCTCATTTTACCGCTGGCCGAATGCTGGCTTTTCATTGGTTCCATCATCATTTTGTGATGGGCGAGTGGACTGTACGCTATGACGTTTCGTATTGATTTTCGGCGGCTGATTCAAAGTTTTATTAGTCAATTGTCCCAGGGTCGATGTAGCATAGCAAATAGGGAGACCCCGGGGTATCCTAGGATGGCTCAATTATGGCCAAAAGTAAAAAAACAGTGTCATTGTTAACCCATTACTACACATTATTATCCCGACTTTTAACGACCCTGAGAAAGAAGCCTTTTGAAAACATTGTGGGGAAAGGAGAAAATGCTGGTAACCAGCATTTTCTCCTTTTCCCACAGTGTTTTCTCTCCTTCCAGATACAAATTTCAAATCTTCAGTCACTTTAATTATGTCGTCTGCATATGCTTTTGATTTGGACCAGTCCAAAAATTTGTTGTTTGGTAAAGGGTTAAAATACAATTGAATCTGAATCATAACATCCATATGTATGGAAATTACTGTGACTATGTCAAGTAGTTCTTTTGCTGTTTAAAACTCTTTACCACACGAGAAAATTTTAGACCAGTCCAAATTGAAAGCATTTGCAGATGATAGAAATAAATGTGACTGCAAACTTAAAATTTATTTTGTGAAGGGTAGAAAACATTGTGGGAAAAGGAAAATATGCTGTTTTCCAGCATTTTCTCCTTTTCCCACAATGTTTTCAAAAGGCTTTTTTCTCAGGGTCGTTAAAAGTCGGGATTGTGTGGTAAAGAGTTAAAGCCCACCAAGTGATGGTTGCTGGCAAAAATTAACTTTGAAATTATGTTAACTCTTTACCAAACAGCAAAATTGAAAGCATTTGCAGACGACAAATTAAAAGTGACCGAAAAATTAAAATTTGGTTTGGGAAGGGTAGAAAACATTGTGGGAAAAGGACAAAATGCTGGTTACCAGGATTTTCTCCTTTTCCTACAATGTTTTCAAAAGACTTTTTTCCCAGGGTCGTTAAGTCGGGATTGTGTGGTAAAGAGTTAAAAGGTTGCCAATTCCCTCCGTCTTTTGTTTACTTTTTGTCTGGTTTTGAAATTCACTTTTGCTCTCAGCTACTAGCACACAATCACAGATTGTCATCTTAACAAAAAATTTTGTACTTTGAAATAGAATGATTTATATCTAAATTGATTTATATGCATTTAACTCTATACCACACAAGGAAATATTAGACTGGTCCAAATTGAAAGCATTTGCAGACAACAAAATAAAGGTGAGTGGAATTAAAATTTGGTTTGTGAAGGGTAGAAAACACTGGGGGAAAAGGGGAAAATGCTGGTTACCAGCATTTTCTCCTTTTCCTACAATGTTTTCAAAAGACTTTTTTCCCAGGGTCGTTAAGTCGGGATTGTGTGGTAAAGAGTTAAAAGTTGCCAATTCCCTCCGTCTTTTGTTTACTTTTTGTCTGGTTTTGAAATTCACTTTTGCTCTCAGCTACTAGCACACAATCACAGATTGTCATCTTAACAAAAAATTTTGTACTTTGAAATAGAATGATTTATATCTAAATTGATTTATATCTAAATTGATTTATATCTAAATGCATTTAACTCTATACCACACAAGGAAATATTAGACTGGTCCAAATTGAAAGCATTTGCAGACAACAAAATAAAGGTGAGTGGAATTAAAATTTGGTTTGTGAAGGGTAGAAAACACTGGGGGGAAAAGGGGAAAATGCTGGTTACCAGCATTTTCTCCTTTTCCCACAGTGTTTTCAAAAGGCTTCTTTCTCAGGGTCGTTAAAAGTTGGGATTGTGTGGTAAGCAGTTAAACAACTACTTTGTTTAATTTTGGCTGCTACTGTGTCATTAAGGAAGATATGAATGAGTGTGTAAACCCATTACCACACAGTCCCTACTTTTGACGACCCTGAGAAAGAAGCCTTTAGAAAACATTGTGGGAAAAGGAGAAAATGCTGGAAACCAGCATTTTCTCCTTTTCCCACAATTTTTTCTACTCTTCACAAAACAAATTTCTAATTTTTAGTCACTTTTATTTTGGCATCTGCAAATGCTTTTGATTTGGACAAGCCAAATTTTTTTTTTTTGTTTGGTAATGAGTTAATTGATTTAGCAAGCTTAACTCTTTTCAACATTATTTCAGTTATATCACAGCGACCAGGGTACCTGTCCTTGCTTTCCTTGTGATTCTGTTACCAGTACTAGCTATTCTTCCAAAGCAACTGGCTACTTTCCAAAATATCCAATGTCAAAACAACAATCAGCAAAAGAGAGCGGAATGAACAATGCAGTGAAGACACTATGGATCGATAGGTATTAAATTTTATCTCAACTGAATTTACATACTGAGCCTACAGGAAAAGTGAAGATTTTCAAGTCTTATTCAATTATCATATTGTGTTTCCACAGGGGTATGATTATTTCTCTTGATAAACTGTTCGTTTTCTGTTAAACATCAGTTTCAAAATTATTTCAGCATTATCACAGTGGTTAGTGTGCCTATTCATGCTTTCCTATAGTTTCTCGTACCAGTGCTTTGCAAAATATTCTTCCCAATCCATTGGCTGCTTTCCCACATAAGTACCACTGATCAGCAGTGACGGAGGTATAATTCCCTTTGCACTGATTATCGTAAGTCCTCAAAGAGAAATTATCCAAACTGTAGATTCAAAACAACCCTAGGCAAGATTAGAGCTCTGGAAAAATGGTTTTTAGTACATCTATGTCATGCAAGTAAGTTACCACTTAACAGAGTTTTACCAGGATACCAAATTTATTTTATATTTACACGAATAGTTTTCAGAAAATTTTGAATGGAGCTCAAATGGAAGAGTTTGTCTGAAAAAGAATTTTACTCATTACCAGACGACAAACTATAGGTTTGTCCAAATCCAAAGCATTTGCAAACGACAAAATAAAAGTGACTAAAAATTTGAACTTTGTACACTGACAATGGTTGTTGATACTTTTTGCAAATGAATTAAATCCCCTTACAGAGCTCCAGATAAGAGGGAGTGATGGTATTCTAAATCCATTATTTCTCTCCAAAACCCTATGTTGTGGTTACTAATTAGAATAATCTCATTGAGACAATTGTAATGAGTACCCACAACATACAGTTTAATGGAGTGTAATTAATATTTCAAATTTTGGAATCAAAATCACTCCCTCTATCTGAAGCCCTGCCTTAACCCATTACCACAGTCCCTACCTTTGATGACCACATGGGAAAGAAGCCTGTTGAAAACATTGTGGGAAAAGGAGAAAACGTTGCTAACCAGCATTTTCTCCTTTTCCCACAATGTTTTCTATCCTTTCCGATATAAATTTCAAATTTTCAGTCACTTTTATTATGTGGTCTGCAAATGCTTTCAATTTGGACTAGTCCAAAATTTTGTCGTTTGCTAAAGAGTTAATACACTTATAAAATTAGAAAGAGCTTTCCCTTTTTGTGGCTAACTTACAAGTTGGAATAACCCACCAGATCAGGAGGTACTATGCTCATTTGAAATGCTGAAAATCTACAGATAACAAAAAGTGGCCATCCATGTCAGCCTCCGCAGACTGCGCAGGCTGACATTGGTTGATACTTCATCCAAATGTATCAAACTTCCTTTTTAAAGAGCATGACTCATTAAGAAGAGTAGTCTCGATAATGAGACACTCTGGTGATCTTTTCATATATGGACATTTACTGTACACCGTACCGTAAATTTTCCGGTAGCAAATATAGAGAGCTACGCTGACTTTCTGTTTCATCAGTTTTATCCGTATTGCAGCGAAATGCAATTAACTTTTAGTAATAAACATGACCAAAAATAAATTGTTAAACCATTCATTACATAAAGAGCTTGTAGAAGTCGTTTATAACATGTTTATCTCCGAAAAATCACTGATGAAATTTGTAGTTTTTTTCTCACGTTCAGCGTTTAAATTGAAAATATTTGTATTTCAAACGAAGGAATATTGAATACACGTGCAACAGGTATGTTAAAATCCTAGTTTTGTGCTCTATTTGCGAAATCATAAGAGTTCAAACTTGTGCACAAAATCTGTGCGGAACTTTCAACTGATTTTGTCCGGATTGTCTCTGTACCCAAAGGCGACCAGTCAAAAAGTAACATTGCCTTTGGGGACAGTTATCTGTACTAACAGAAAAGATGCGGTTGCTTCTTTTATAGCTAACTTACATGTTGGAAATTAAATTCGTTTAAATCTGGTGTTGTTGAAGATGTTGTAGATGATGGTTGTCCAGTGGACATTGTTGTGTCTGGAACAGTCCCATTGTTGTTGGTCTGCCTTCTGTACCTTTCTACTGGAATCACAGATATGTCTTGTGCAAAAAACTGGTTGCTTTCTGCTTTGTATTCAGCTTCTGCAAATAAAACAAACAAAAGAAATACAGTTAGTAGCTTTAAAAAATTTAATCAGATTCCCTGTCTGCCAATGACTTATATGCATGACTGTTGAAGTTAACTTCATAATTGAGCCACTCTCTGTGAAAAAGAAGGTCAACCCGTTACCACACAATCCCGACTTTTAAAGACCCTGTTAAAGAGGCCTTTTGAAAACATGGTGGGAAAGGAGAAAATGCTGGTTACCAGCTTTTATTTATACGTTTGAGGAGAAATGAGACCTGCTTTGGCTCCAGATTTCTCTAAACTGATAGCTGATCATAGCTGAGTGAATTGCACGCGGTAACATTTTATCAAGTAAACGTTTTTTTTTAGTTTGAAATTCAAAGTAACAGTTGTCGCGTAGGAAAGTGGTTTGGCTCTGTACCCAGGATGCCCAAATTAGATAGATGAGTATTTATAGAATGCCATCTAGCAGGAGATAATGTTCAAGAAAGAGGCTATTATGGACCCATAAGCATGTAACGGCATGCCTGGTACCAATCAATCACAGCCCGGTACCAATCAATCACAGCCCGGTACCAACCAATCACAGCCCAGTACAAATCAATCACAGCCCGGTACCAACCAATCACAGCCCGGTACCAACCAATCACAGCCCGGTACAAATCAATCACGACCTGGTACCATTCAATCACAGCCCCGTACCAATCACAGCCCGGAACCAATCAATCACAGCCCGGAACCGATCAATCACAGCCCGGTACCGATCAATCACAGCCCGGTACCGATCAATCACCGCCTGGAACCGATCAATCACAGCCTGGTACCGATCAGTCAGTCTGGTACCAATCGATCACAGCCCGGTACCGATCGATCACAGCCCGGTACTGATCAATCACAGCCTGGTACCGATCAGTCAGCCTGGTACTGATCAATCACACTCTGGTACCAATCAATCACTGCCTGGTACCAATCAAGCACAGCCTGGTGCCGATCAATCATAGCCTGGTACCGATCAATAACAGCCTGGTACCGATCGATCACAGCCTGGTACCCATCGATCACAGCCTGGTACCCATCGATCACAGCCTGGTACCCATCGATCACAGCCTGGTACCGATCGATCACACTCTGGTACCGATCGATCACAGCCTGGTACCAATCAATCATAGCCTGGTACTAATCAATAACAGCCTGGTGCTAATGAACAACAGCCTGGAAACAACCATAGCCTGTGACACCAATCAATCACAGCCTGGTACTAATCAATAACAGCCCGGTACCAATCAATCGCAGCCCGGTACCAATCAATCGCAGCCAGGTACCATTCAATCGCAGCCTGGTACCAATCAATTGCAGCCTGGTACCAATCAATCACAGAGATGCATTTAGACCCCTTTTAGCACAGTATTATTATTGTGGGTTAACCCATTACCAAACAACAAAATATTAGGTTTGTCCAAATTGAAAACCTTTGCAGACGACAAAATAAAAGTGACTGAAAATTTGAAACCTGTTTTGTGAAGGCTAAAAAACATTGTGGGAGAAGGAGAAAATGCTGGTAACCAGCATTTTCTCCTTTTCCCACAATGTTTACTAAAGGCTTTCTTTCTCAATGTTCACTAAAGGCTTCTTTCTCAAGGGCATCCAAAGTAGGGATTGTGTGGTAATGAGTTAACCCTTTACAACACAGTTCTGATTTCAACCGCTCTTGGAAAGACGTTTTTTCAAAAAATTGTAGAAAAAGGAGGAAATGCTGAAAAGCAGCATCTTCTTTTCCTACAATATTTTCTTCCCCTCACTTCAATTCAAAGTCAATCGCTTCAGACAAGTCTGATTTGTTGCCTACTAAAGCAAAGCTTCCAATTCGAACTAGCCTAAAATCTTGCCATCTGCTGCTGTGTTAATTCTAAGGGTTTTGCTGTCAATCTACAGTGTAAGTTTCACAATAAACATTGTCTGTACTTTGTAACTTGTCACACAACAGACAGTTATGTTACTGGACTCTACTGCAATACAGAAATTGTTGCTTCTTCAACTTTCTTTTCCCAATGTAGGAATGTTTACGGCAATTATATTCAAAATACATGTACTGATTGGCTGTTAGTATACAGAACCAGGGCTTGTATTCACCAACCATTCTTAAGAATGTTAAGAATTTTCTACATTTGTAAGTAACAAAAATTCTGATTGGCTAAACCATTTGGCCCCCAGGTCCCAAGTAGGATTATGCTATCCACTGACCTACCAGGCCAGGCGAGTACAAACACAGGAATTTGACATTCTATAACCAAAGTAAATGATAAAACATGAAAAAAAAAATCTCCCCTATATAATATAAACACAAGGAATGCAATGTCTCGATTGCTGGCGCTAGCACCCGACAGCCTTTCCCAACCAAAATCACCCACGAAACAAACATTGATCATAATCTCATTTAGCCTAGCTATAGACAACACAATAATGTACCTGCGACATCTGGCGATACCTCAGTAGACACCTTTCAACCGGAGGTATCGGTCATGTCTTACAACTCTATCCGAAAATTTTGATTTGTCCGAAACTCCATTCGCTGATGTCACAAAAAGTGCAAGGAAGCGTATTTTCGTATTACTTATTACTATTATTTTTTTCATTTTTAAGATATTTATGGACATCAAATGATACTAAAGATTCTAGAAATGGTTGGGAAAGGCTGTCGGATGCTAGCACCAGCAATCGAGACATTGCATTCCTTGTGTTTATATTATACAGGGTTGATTTTTTTTTTCATATTTTATCATTTATTTTGGTTATAGAATGTCAAATTCCTGTTGTACAAAGATGCAGATTCATTAAACTGTAGGCTAGAAATGTGGCCTCTAGTGAAAGTGTTTGGTTTACATAAGATGTGTCCGTTACCTACTTTTCAATCCCATGCGAACCAAGTTTTCGTCAAAACAAACATTCTGTTTTTTCGGTGATGGACAGAAACTATGGCCTGTAGAATGCACAATTTCTTTCTTACAATTTTCTAAGTAATCAAATTTTTTATCTGAAGAGATCCAATTTATGCGTTAGAGATACCATCGAGACAAAATTCCAACATCTTTTCGAAAGTATCAAAATTTGTCTATGATTTGTCCAAGTGACCTTCTTTTTGACCAAAGGTGACCCAATTTCAAGCTTGTTGGAGTTTATATCAAAACAACATACTGACAAAGTTCAATGAGAATTTCACTGAAATGTGGCCTCTAAACTGCACACAAATTTTTCTACAATTTGTCCAAGGGACTTACTTCTTGACACAACATGACTTTTGAACTTGTCAAAGATAATTATATAAAGACAAATATTTTGACACCTCAGTATTTGACCATTAAATGTGGCCTCTTGAGTGCACATAACATATATAATTGTCAAAGGATACAGCACACCAGAAACAGCAAAATTAATAGTTAAGCTCACAAGTTGAGCTCTCTGCTTCAGTGAGGTAAAAATCTCCATATTTTTAGGACATAACATGGGCCGTGGCCCCGCACTAAATTGGGAATTAAAAACAACTAATGTACTTTATGAGGTAGGACTTAAAATTATTTTTTGCCATACAGTAAAGTTTGATGTGGTTCTGTAAAGCCCATCTATTAACACTTTACCAAACAATCCCTGGTTTGCATGTCCCTAAGAAAGAAGCCTTCTGAAAACATTCAGCATTTTCTCCTTTTTTTTCACAATGTTTTCTGCCTTTCCAAAAACAAATTTCAGTTTTAGAACCACATTAATTTTGTTGTTTACAAATGCTTACAATTTGGACAAGTCTAAAATTATGTCATTTGCTAAAGAGTTTACTCTTTATCACTAAGTCCCAACTTTTGCTATGTGGAGTCCGTGGATGTGAGGTAGGGTGTCGGCCTCGTAACCATAAGGTCCTGAATTTGATACACGGGAGTAGGTGTCAACTTTGGGATTTTTCACTGGCCCACATATTCGGCGCGAGTACTAGTGTAGTTCCCATGCAGGAGAATAGAGCGAGATTAGTATATTAAGTTGTCAGAACTTGCTTCTCAATCGATGTAAAATAAATATGTTTAAACTAACTTTTGCTACCCAGAATAAGAATGCTTTTGAAAACATTGCAGAAAAAGGAGAATGATAATGCTGTTTATTTGCATTGTTGTATTCCCACAATCTTTTACAAATTTGATATACACCCATATCCTGCTAAATAACTTCAAACAAAACTTTCAAAGTGACAGTAAAATCAACTTTTGCAGGTCCGACAAATCACCGAAATACCACCAAAACATTGAAATACCCCAATTTTTTCAATTTTTTACGATTTCTGATAAAAGTCCAAACTAATTGTCTTTTATCATGATATATGACAAAAAATTTGAGCACTGACAGAATTGAAAACATTTGCAGATGACAATTTCAGTGTGGTACTAATGGTGCAATTTCTCTATGATAGGGTAGAAAATATTCCGGTAAAAGGAGAAAATGCTGGTTACCAGCATTCGCTCCTTTTCCCACAGTATGTATTTTCAAAAGTATTCTTTCCCAGGGTCGTTAATTTTTTTTTCTTCTGCCATAATGTTTTAAACTTTCAATCACACAACAACAGCTCACTCAAATTTCACGAAAAAAAAACCCCAAATATGTCATACTGTTATCAATTATCTAAACTCCATTGGAAAAATTGGGATATTTCTTTGTTTCGGTAGTATTTCGGTGATTTGTCGGACCCAAGTTTTGCTATTTCAAAGGAATTTTTGGAGAGAGACATCTCCTCAAGGACGGAGTTATAAGAAGGAAAAGATCATCCGAATTTTGCAGCATGTGCACCGCATAGCAAAAACATTCTAATAAAATGCAAGGTATGAACACAGTATAAACAACATGATTTTAAGTTTCATTCCTAAGATATGATTATGAATGATAGATGCTATGAGAAAATGGGACTGAATGCACCTTTAAAAGCTAGTTGTTACATTAACCCTTTACCATACAATCCCAGCCCTAAACAACCCTACAAAAGAGGCCTTTTGAAAACACTGAGGGAAAAGGAGAAAATGCTGGTTACCAGCATTTTCTTCTTTTTCCTCAATGTTTTCAACCATTGGCAAAAAATATCAATTATTCAGTCAGATTTAACTTGTTGTTTACAAGTGCAAAAGAATCCAATTCATCTAAAAATTGGCTGTATCATCTATAGAGAGTTTTTCTGAAAACTGGCTGTATCATGAGGTCGAATGGTCCAACAACATGAGTAAGAGTTACCTACGGCAAACAGTTTCTACACAAGTCAGAGTCTGCCTGGCCTCTTCGCAAGCTAACCGGAATCTACAGATGTGTTTAAAAGAACTTCTTCAAAGAGAACTTGAGTTATATCATTGATTTTATTTTGTGAGACATAATTATGGGACATGTTCTATGAAAAGGCACTTTCATGCATCTGTGTGGTCCATTACAAATGGCAAGTTATCACATACTTAACTCATTACCAAACGACAATATTTTAGGCGTGTACAAAAATAAAAAGCATTTGCAGACGAGAAAATAAAAGTGACTGAAAATTTGAAACTTGTTTTGTGAAGGGTAAAAGACATTGTGGGAAAAGGAGAAAATGCTGGTTACCAGCATTTTCTCCTTTTCCCACAATGTTTTCTAAAGGCTTCTTTTTCGGGGTCGTCACAAGTAGGGATTGTGTGGTAATGGGTTGAAGGTCCACAAAATTCACTTGGTCTAACAACTGACACTACTACGACGTACAAAGGTCCTTTCAAATGCAGAAAATTGACCCACAGCAAAAAGTTTCCACCAGGTAAGCCTGAGCGGTGATCAGCCTGCTTGGACTCACAGTGCAGGCTGATCTGGGTTGATACTTGCTGTAGATGCATTAAGCCCCCCTTCCACAAAGCATGGCTCCAATCAAAAGGAAACTGTTGGCATCAGAGTCTTGAAAAGTGATTTGTTGAAAGAATTTAGAAAACGTCTCTGGAATTGTGCTAATAGATATGTCTGAATGTATTTCTTACCCTTTACTACACAATCCTGTTAATTCTATACCACACAACAACATTTTAGACTTGCTAAATTCCAAAGTATCAGCAGCTGACAAATCAAATGCTACTCTAATTGTGAAAGTTGTATTATTTTGATGCATAGAAAACATTGTGTAAAAGGGAGAAATACAGGTTAACAGAATTTTCTCCTTTTTCCACAATGTTTTCAAAGGCTTCTTCCTCAGGGTCTTCAAAACAGGAGATAGTTTGGTAAAACAGTTAACACAATCCCTTTCACTTGACCTGTTTTTTCTCTCTTCCCCACAATATTTTATACCCTTACAAAGACTAGTCTCATCCTTTTGGCCATGCACATTTATTTTGTTGTCTACATACGCTTTCAATTTGGACACAACAAGTTTTATGTTTTGTCGTTTGGTACACAGTTAGGAAAGTAAAGTTTTCATTATAGTGACAACATCCTCTTGCTACCATTGGATGTAAACAAAAGCTGCTTTGAATTTGGACAAGTGTAATAGGTTGCACCCTTTTGGCCACATTTAATGTGTCGTCTGCATGCATATGCATTTAATTTGGGCAGGTCTTAAGTTATGTCATCAGGTACAGAGTTAGGAAGGAAAGTTTTCAACACAACAAAAGCATCCCCATGTAAACATATTATCATCGGTTTACTTCAAAAACCTCGAAACTGCAGCTTGTAACATGCTGTAGTTATGTGGTTTTTGAAGTAAACCGACAATTTATCAAAGCTTTCCATTTCTAACGTATAACAGTTTGCATCCTTTTGGCCCCATCTCATTTGTTGTCTGCATAATTATGCTTTCAATATGGACAACTGTAAGATTTTGTTAAGAGCACAGAGTTAGGGGGAAAGTTTTCATTACACCAACAGCGTCCTCTTGTTACCATTAATTGTCAAAGCTGACATTCAATTTTTACAAGGCTTCTACCAACTGTCTATTCCTAGGTTTATATCCCTCCCTTTTATATGCAATAAAACTTTTTCTGTCTGCCTTTATGTCTGTTTATCTATGCATGGTTATCCCCCCTCCCACTTTTAATCCAAAGAGCACGGAATCTACCTTTCAGACTTTTACATCCCAGTAATATGACCCAAGTAATTTAAAGTTAGTGATTTGCTTTTGTCTACAATTTTACAGCAAAGCTGACAGTGTAGATCATAGATCAGGTTGCACATTTTGTACAGCCTGATCATGATGTAGTCACTTGCCTCAGAGGCAACAGTAGTCAAGTTTGTGCTTTAGAATTAATCGTCTTTTTCTGTCTTGTACGTAGTTACCCCCACATCCCCCTTTGGCTCTTTGGATTGGTCCACTGACTGAGTGTGCTTGCAGATGCTAAATTAAATATTGCTAATGTACTCAGATTTGTCTAAGATAAATTGAAAATAAATTGTGGAATTGTGGAAAAAGGAGACTTATTAATGCTGGAGACCAGCAGTTTTGTCTTTCCCGCAACTTTTTTAAAAAAGTGTTTTTCCAGCCTGTTTGTTGGCAAGAAAAAAAACATCACTCAATTCAAACAACATTCTGTCTAAAAGAACAAACAAAAAAATTTAAATAACACAATAATCTATCTTTCTTGTATTTATGTAAATGAGGATGACATTTTGATACAATTTCAAACATGTGAGTGATACATTTATAAAACAGCTTGCTTCACTCTTTACCACACGATCCTGAATTCTAACAACCCTGAGGAATTGAGCTTTCGAAAACATTGTGGGTAAAGGAGAAAATGCTGGTTACCAGCATTTTCTCCTTTTCCCTCAATGTTTTCTTGCATATCAAAGACAAAAGTCATCACCTGATCCACATTTCTTTCTGGGTCTGCAAATGCTTTCATTTTGGATGTCTTTGTTGTGAGGTTACATGTATATGGCTCGGTGTTTACCAAATTACGAAATTTTAGATTCAATGAAATTCATAATATTTGTAGAATGACAAATTAGTTGTGAATAAAGTATGGAAACTTGTTTATCAAAGGATAGAAAATATTGTTAGAAAATGGAGAAAATGCTGGCTACCAGCATTTTCTCCTTTTTTTCCCACACATTTTCGAATGTGAGAACCCTGACCTCTGCTATGACGTAGGTTGTCACCCTTGTAAGCTGTTGCTCCTTTCCTAAAAATGTTTTCAATACCTGGAATATCTGTTTCCTTTTCATTTAACCCCTTACCACATGATGAAAGTTTTGAAGCCCACAAATTAAATGCATCTTAAGATGGCAAACAAGATAGGTTTTAAATAATTGGATTCAAAATCTTGAAATTAGGATAGAAAACAAAGTGGGAAAAGGAGAAAATGCTGGTAAGCAGCATTTTCTCTTTTAGTCATGATGTTTTCAAAAGCTCTGTCTTTTGGGGTTGGTTTAAACTCAGAATTGTTTGGTAAAGGGAAAATCATAAGCTAATCATTTATCATCTTTTCCCACAAAGTTTTAACAAGGACAATACACCTATCAGTCTACAAGCCACTACTGTTACACTGTTTAAGTATCTAAGAACCTATTTGGGGAAGCTAGTTCAAAAGCCAAATCCACCTTTTCTCTCAGTGTTTTCAATACCACTAATTTCTGTTTATGTTTTCCTTGAACCCATTAAAATGTGAGAAATTGTGAGCAAAACTCAGAATCTTCCAAATTGATAGCACTAACGGACCTCAAATAACAGAGCTCCAGATAAGGAGTGATGGTATTCTAAATCCACTACTTCTCTTCCATCCCATATGTTGTGGGTACTCATTACTCAAAATGCTAGGGAATAGTGGGGTTTACTGAAGCTATTATCCACTCCTGTAGAGAATGTTTTAACTTAATACCACATAATCCTTCCTTTTGACAACCCTGAGAAAGAAGCCCTTGGCAAACATTGTGGAAAAGGAGAAAATGCCGGTAATCAGCATTTTCTCCTTTTCCCACAAAGTTTTCTACCTTTCACAAAACAATTTCAAATTTTCGGTCATTTTTTTTTTGCCATCTTAACAAATGCTTTCGATTTGGACAAGCCACAAATTTTGTCATTTGGCACCGAGTTAATACATGGCGATTGCTAGCTGATCATAGCTGAATGAGTCGGCACCAGGTAATGTTTTAACCCATTACCACACAATCCCTACTTTTGACGCCCCTGAGAAAGAAGCCTTTTGAAAACACTGTGGAAAAAGGAGAAAATGCTGGTAACCAGCATTTTCTCCTTTTCCCACATTGTTTTCTACCCTTCCCAGAACAAATTTCAATTTTTCAGTCACCTTTTTTTTGTGGTCTGCAAATGCTTTGAATTTTGACCAGTCTCAGATTTTCTCGTGTGGTAAAGAGTTAATTAAGTTGACGTTTATTTAGTTTCAAATTCAAAATAACGGTTGTCACGTAGAAATGTAGTCCAGTTCTGTTAACCCAAAACACCCAAATAAGAATGATGTGTATTACTAGAATGCTATCAAGCAGGAGATAAATTGCCCAATGATAAATGAACTACACTTGATCTAGCTGCTAGATCACAGTACAATAGAATTCTGTTGCCATATTTTAAGTCTGCTATAAACAATTGATCATTTAACCCTTTACCACACAGTCCAGGGCTACTTTTGACGACCCTGAGATAGAAGCCTTTTGAGAACATTGTGGGAAAAGGAGAAGATGCAGGTAAACAGCATTTTCTCCTTTTCCTACAATGTTTTCCACCCTATTGGGCACAAATTTCAATTTTTGAGTTACTTTCATTTTGTCGACTGCAAGTGCTTTCATTTTGGACCAGTGTTAAATTTTGTCATTTGGTAGAGACTTAACCAAGCAAGCAATCCCTACTTTTGACGCCCCTGAGAAAAAGCCTTTTGAAAACACTGCAGGAAAAAGGAGAAAATGCTGGTAACCAGCATTTTCTCCTTTTCCCACAGTGTTTTCTACCCTTCCCAGAACAAATCTCAATTTTTCAGTCATCTTTATTTTATCATCTGAAAATGATTTCAATTTGAACCAGTCTAAAATTTTGTCGTGTCGTAAAGAGTTAACCCTTTACCTCATATGCCAATTTTAGGCTCTTCCGATTCAGCAGCAAATAAACACATAATGTCAAAAACATGGACAAATGGGGAAACAATCATCTGACAGCATGAAAAACATTGTGAGAAAAGGAGAAATTGCTCGTTACGAGCAATTTCTCCTTTTCTCACAATGTTTTCAAAAGCTGTCTGTTGTTGATGCGTCAAAATGAGTATCTATGGAGTAAAGGGTTAAACCATAACAGCACCTTATCCGACATAAATTGCCTATGTGGCAAGATCAGATGACAAAAAAGTTACCTAAGCTGTAACCCTTGCGAAGGCATTCTAAAATACAGCATCACTGGAACAATGCTGGTAAAAAGCATTTTCTCCTTTTCCCACAATGTTTTCTTAAAAAAGTTACCTATCCTGTAACCCTTGCAAAGGCATTCTAAAATATAGCATCACTGGAACAATGATACCAGTTAATAGAGAAATAGAGGATATTTGTTTTCTTTAGTGAAAGTTCGGAATTTATCTCATCAAGTGAACACCATCGGTAATATTTTCATGAATGGCACAGCCATGAGTGAAAATATTACCAATGGTGTTCACGAGATGATAAATTTCGACTTTCACCTAAAAAAAACCAAATATTCTATTTATTTTATGCTTTTAAGCCTTTCTTGGAGGAGCTTAATCAAAATCCAGTACATGTAGTTCTTTTCTATTATTCCCTGTGGCGTACCCCTCGCGCATAACAACGCATTACAATATTACTTCAAGCGTGACAAATGTAAAGTATATGACGTCATATTTCCCATCTGGTTGTTAGGCACGCGCAATTTACCTAGGCAACAAGAACGTGAAAATCGGTATTTTCACTAGTTGTACCAGTGTAAGATCGAAAAATATTTTCACTGCTAATTCTCGATATCCTACCAGAAAGCATGAAATAAGCATTAATCTTGTTGCTATTGACTATCACCAAATCTGTGAAAGGAACTGGCCAAGCCTGGGATTCAAACCCCCAACCCCCTGGTTTCAAGTTCTGTATATTATGTTAACAACAGTGCTACCAGACCTGGCTTGAAAAGTCTGGAATTTCATTGTCAAGTATAAAGAGAAGACGGAAAAATATAGTTCCTTCAACCCTTTATTACAGAAACCCGAGTTTTAAAGACGAAGAAGAAAGCTTTTGACAATATTGTGGGAAAAATGAGAAAATGCTTGTAACCAGCATTTTCTCAATGTTTTAAATCCTTCCATGTAATCTGTATATAATTTCTGCAAATGCTTTCATTTTGGACCAACTTAAAATTTTGTTGTTTGGTAAAGAGCTGCAAAAGAACAACGCTACAGAAGAATCAATAGGTCTTTGCCAAGACAGGTAGGATGAAAACATCTTCCTCCTTATTATTATTGATTTCTGTACAGCTCGATCCCTCTCACAATGGCTGTTCTAACTTTACCATCTTCGTGAGCCAAGGTTACCATCACTATGTGGATCTTACCTTAGCGGATCAAGCCCGATTTCGAGGTTCTCGCGATACGTCCTTATTGGATGCTGCTTTTTATCTCCCTTTACATCATATTTCTTATAGCCAATGAAATATCATTTTACAAACCGCTTACGAATACAATAATTCGACACGAAGCAATAACCACAAATGTACTTCAACATTCCATGGTCAGGTTCTGGGATCAGGCCTCGGCCGAGTGGGCGACTTGGGCGAAGAAGTCGCCTGATTTCAAAAAACTTCGCTCATTTCGCCAAGTAAAGCGAAGTCCAAGTCGCCTGAAAAAATCGGAAAGTCGCCTCGCATATATTGACAAAGCGTCCTGTGTCTAATCTACCAAATCAGCGTGTGCCGTAACCAATTTACAGTTACTGCCCAATCAGCGAGTTTAATTAGTTTACAACATACCGAGTGTCTGATTGACAAGTCATTGTTAATTAACTTTACGACACCATGGGATAATCCCGTATTATTGACAAATATCAGCGCCGCCTATCGGTGTTTGTCGGACCTCTATTTTTGGAACACGGTTTGCTAAATTTAGTAACTATATGGAAGTGAACGTCCTACCCCGGATATCGGTCTTTCGTCGTCAACTTTTATTTCCAAAGTTTTAAATGGATTGAAATATTCCAGTTTTGAAAACGATGGAATCAGTACCCACTTGCTTATCACCATTTACCCCATCCTTTAAAATTTGTTATTACTTGCAGTTTTCCAAACGAACAGATATGATGACGTACTTAGATCATCTCGTAGATCATGTGCCACTATATTTTCAAAGCATGTGACTATAATTTGGCGCCAATATAGTATTTTAGTGATGTCACATGATTCAACTTCAAAATGGTAGCTCGTCACCGCAACAGCGGTTGGATAAAATCGAATTATTCTATGACGCTAACTAAAAGATAAAATTTAAAAAAAAATGTGATTGTCTTTGATTCTAGATATCTTTAAGTACTCCGTTGATTTACAGTATTTTCCTTGATAGGGCCGCGAACCGCCGATCTACAAGGCTTTGATAGTAAATTAGGTGTTAGTTGTTGAACGATGGTTTTATTTACGATTTATCCGATATTAATCAAAGACAAACGGTAATCAGACAGCTGTATTTTCGATGTCTCTCGCACTCTGAAACTGGGTGTAACTTACAAATAGAAAGGTGAAAACATCGTGGCAATATGAGAAAATGCTGGAAGTAAGCTTTTCTACATTTGAAAGACTATATCTATATATTTTTTTTTTTATCTTTAAACATTAGTTACAGCCTTTGAGCGGTTATCTACCGGTATTTACCTGCTGCAAATGCTGTCAATTTGATAGGTATATATGTTACATTTATATTATAATGTATATTAAAATTGGTAGTGAGAATGATTTTTAGCAAAAAACTATATTCAGGACTTTGGAAACAAATGGTTTAGTGTTTGGAAGATTTTGAAAAGAAAAATGTGCCAGGAGGAACTCTTTAATACTCAAACTAGCACTGCTTTCCCTTTCCATTATCATTTCTTTCCATAACATTTTAATACTAAAGGAACATGTACGTGAATTTAGCAAACTAGGAATAAATATGTTTTGAGTAGTTTCCAAAAGGAATAAGTATACTGATCATGATAAAGACAAAAAGCATGAAATAATTTTATTCCATTTAGATTCATATGATTTTCAATTTTATTAATTTGTTATAGTGTTAAGGTGTTGTGATTTCGGCCCACATCTATTTTTTGATGTCCGTCTGAACTTCTCCCCAAAGTCTGACCACTTCTCCCCAAAGTCTGACCACTTCTCCCCATTTTGAAAAACTTCTCCCCATTCTCAGACTAGGGAGAAGTCACTTCTCCCCATTTTCTGAGGGTTGGCAGAGGCCTGGGGATATAGCCTAACCAATGAAAATGCGTATGGAGGTATGTCGAAATCAAGCTCAATCCGCCAAGGGTAGAGTAGCATAGTGGATAGTCATCCTTGGCTTGCGAAGATGACTCTTTACAAGAAAACAAAATTTCATACTTGGCCAAACTGAAAGCATTTTACACTTGGAAGTTGCATGCAGGAGACAATTGGCCCGCGGGGCCCATATTCACAAACCATTCTTCAGAATATTTTTAGTCTTATTCTCCAAGGTTTTCTAAATTTGTAAGTAACACAACTTCTGATTGGCTAAATCGAATGGTTTAGCCAATCAGAAGTTAATTTACTCACAAATGTAAAAAATTCTGGAAAACAAGACAAAGAACGTTCTTAGGAATGGTGGGTGAATACGGGCCCAGAATGGTTCTTAGTGTCATTCTTGGTCCTATTCTAGATTTAGAAAGTAACACAACTTGTCACTGGCTAAACCAAAATGGTTTAGCCAATCACAAGTTTTGTTTATACTTTCAACTTTAGAAAATCAGGAAAAATATCAAGGTTTTCAGAAGCTTTCTTTTTCAGGTTTGCTAAACTCTTTACAAAAATGACAAAATTTTGGACCAAACAGCATGGTATTAGTACAGTAATTTGCAGACTACAAAATTAATGTTGCTAAATAGATGATGTCTGTATCTAATAGGGTACAAAGCATTGTGGGAAATGGTGAAATGCTGGTTACAGGCATATTCTTCTTAACCAAATAATATTTACGTATCTGAAAAACCTTTTTCTCCAGCATTGTCAAAACTTGGGATTGTGTTATATCTCAGGCTTTGAGGTGTTTAACCCATTACCAAACGACAATATTTTAGACTGGTCCAAATTGAAAGCATCTGCAGACGACAAAATAAAAGTGGATGAAAATTTGAAATTTGTTTTGTGAAGGATATAAAACATTGTGGGAAAAGGAGAAAATGCTGGATACCAGCATTTTCTCCTTTTCCCACAATGTTTTCTAAAGGATTCTTTTTCAGGGGCGTCAAAAGTAGGGATTGTGTGGTAATGGGTTAATACTTTTACCACACAATGATGACTTTAAACAAATCTAAGGAAGAAGCTATTTTAAACATTGTGAGAAAAGGAGAAAATGCTGGTAACTAGCATTTTCTCCTTTTTCCACAAAGTTTTCTACCCTATCAAAGCAAAATTGCATCATTTGAGCCACTCTGAAATTGTTGTCTGCAAATGCTTTTAATTTGGATAGGTCTAAAAAGTTGCTGTGTGGTAACAGCGGTTATCATAACATGAAATATTGCTGGAAAAATAATAAACTGCTTAGAATGAGAAACTGCACCATTCCCCACACTGTTTTCTACAGTTGTTGCCTACAGGAAAGCAAATATTTTGATCTAATGGGTAAGGTAAGCGGTTAAGAAATAAATATTTCAAGCTACCAATTAGCCCTAGCTATTCTAATTACAAAGTAACAATTTTCTGCGTGTCGTTATTGTCACTATAGCAACCTTTGATTGTAGATCTGATGACCTTGTAAGGAAAAAAAGCTGGAGTTTTATATAAAACAGCCTTAATTTACCTTTCTGTCATAACTCCTTACATTTTAACTCATTACCACACGACAAAATTTTAGACTGGTTCAAATTGAAAGCATTTGCAGACGACAAAATGAAGGTGACTGAAAAATTGAAATTTGTTCTGGGAAGGGTAGAAAACTCTGTGGGAAAAGGAGAAAATGCTGGTTACCAGCATTTTCTCTTTTTCCCACAGTGTTTTCAAAAGGCTTCTTTCTCAGGGGCGTCAAAAGTAGGGATTGTGAGGTAATGGGTTAAACGACAAGTTTTTAGACATGTCCAAATACAAAGAAAAATTGAAGGAAACTATCTACCTTTCCCTGATTATCTGATTTCTAAAGACTCCTAGAAAAAGTCATTTTAAAAGCCTTGTGGTAAGAGGAGAAAATGCTGATAAGCAGCATTTTCTCCTTTCCCCACAACATTTTCTACTCTTATAAAGACAAATTTCGTGATCATTTGTATCACATTTGAATTGTTGTCGGCAAATGCTTTCAATTCTGAACAGAGAAAAATTTTGTTATTTTTCCACTCAAAACTGTATGAATGACTTTACTACTTAGCCTCATGTTTAACCCTTTACCACACAATCCACATTTTTCACAATCCCCCCCCCCCACAAAGAAAGCCTAGGAATACATTGTTGGAGAAGGAGGAAATGGTGTTAACCAGCATTTTCACCTTTTCCTACGTTTTCTACCCTATCAAAGACGGATCTCTTAATCTGAGCTATAATTATCTTACCTATACATGTTTCCAAAATTTGTTGTACAGTAATGGGTGAACCCATTACCACACAATCCCTACTTTTGACGACTCTGAGAAAGAAGCCTTTAGAAAACATTGTGGGAAAAGGAGAAAATGCTGGTGACCAGCATTTTCTCCTTTTCCCACTATGTTTTCTACCCTTCACAAAACAAATTTTAAATTTTCATTTGCTTTTATTTTGTCGTCTGCAAATGCATTCGATTTGGACAAGCCAAAAATTTTGTCGTTTGGTAATGAGTTAAATAACTTGTAACTAGCAATTGCTTCTTTTCCATAGTATTTTCTACCCTTCACAGAAAATTCCAAAAGCTATAGCCACATCTAATAATGTCTTCTGCAAGTGTTTTTCATACCATTTGGCTGAAAATTTTTATGTTCAGTAGAGGGTTTATCCTTTAAAGGTGGGTACTTAGAATTTTCACATGACACCAAATCAAAAAATATATATATCACTGAAATTTATATGACAAGAGGGCCAAGATGGCCCTGGATCGCTCACCTGAATTTTGAGATGACCATAGTCTTTTTTTTTTTTTAGATATTGAAACATTGGAACCAAATTTATAATTTTGCCAAGCAATTTTCAAAAGGTCACCTGTAAATGTCATTTTGAAATCTGACCATCAGTTTCAAAAAGAAGAATTTTAAAGAATTCTTCATTTCTGTATAAGAGCAAGTAGCCCCCATCCACAAGAGCCATGTTTCTTGATTGATCAAAATTTACGAACAAGTTTTGAAAAGGGTCACCCAAGGAACATTTCGGAAAATTTCTTTTAAAATCTGACCAGGGGTTTGAGAGAAAGAGAATTTTCAAGAATTTCATCATGTCCGTATAGTGCAAGTAGCCCCCATTCACATGAGCCATGTTTCTTGACGGATCAAAATTATATGTACAGCTTTTGAAAAGGGTCACTCAAGGAACATCTCTGTCAGATTATTTTAAAATCTGACAACGGGTTTCAGAGAAGAAGAATTTTCAAGAATTTCTTCATTTCATTAGTGCAAGTAGCCCCCATTCACCAGAGCCATGTTTCTTGGCCAATCAAAATTTCGCAAACACTTTTAGAAAAGGATCACCCAAGGAACATCTCTGTGAAATTATTTCAAAATCTGTCCAGCCATTTCAGAGAAGAAGAATTTTCAAGAATTTCTTCATTTCTGTATAGTGCAAGTAGCCCCCATTCACCAGAGCCATGTTTCTTGACGAATCAAAATTTTGCTAACAATTTTTGAAAAGGGTCACCCAAGGAACAAGTCTGTGAAATTATTTCAAAATCTAACCAGCTGTTTCAGAGAAGAAGAATTTTTAAGAATTTCTTCATTTCTGTATAGTGCAAGTAGCCCCCATTCACCAGAGCCAAGTTTCTTGACCAATCAAAATTTCGCGAACAATTTTTGAAAAGGGTCACCCAAGGAACAAGTCTGTGAAATTATTTCAAAATCTAACCAGCTGTTTCAGTGAAGAAGAATTTTTAAGAATTTCTTCATTTCTGTATAGTGCAAGAAGCCCCCATTCACCAGAGCCATGTTTCTCGACCAATCAAAATTTCGCTAACATTTTTTGAAAAGGGTCACCCAATGAGCAACTCTGTGAAATTATTTCAAAATCTGACCAGCGGTTTCAGAGAAGAAGATTTTTTAAGAATTCCTTTATTTCTGTATAGTGCAAGTAGCCCCCATTCACCAGAGCCACATTTTTTGACGGATCAAAATTTCACGAACAGTTTTTGAAAAGGGTCACCCAAGGAACATGTCTGTGAAATTATTTCAAAATCCGAACAGCGGTTTCAGAGGAGAAGATTTTTAAAGAATTCCTTCATTTCTGTATAGTGCAAGCAGCTCCCATTCACCAGAGCCACATTTTTTGATGGATCAAAATTTCACGAACAATTTTTGAAAAGGGTCACCCAAGGAACATATCTGTGAAATTATTTCAAAATACGACCATCGGTTTCAGAGGAGAAGATTTTTAAAAAAATTGCTAAAAAATTCCATTTGGTTGCCATGGCAACCAGAGTTTTTGATGGAATCAAATTCTGTGAACAGTTTTTAAAGAGGACCTCCCAAGGAACATTCCTGCCAAGTTTGGTCCAAATCCGCCCAGCGGTTTAGGAGGAGTTGATGTTTAAAGAATTGTTGACGACGCACGACGGACGACGCACGACGGACACCGGGTGATCCTAAAAGCTCCCCTTGAGCACGTTGTGCTCAGGTGAGCTAAAAAAACAATACAAATCATCAGTAAGTAAGAATCATAAAATTACCAAAAAAATTTTTTTTGGTGGTATTCCCTTAAAAGGCTACATAGCCTCTTAAGCTATTTTTAGATTTGGTGCCAAAAATTAAAACAAGAGGGCCAAGATGGCCCTGGATCGCTCACCTGAGTTTTGAGATGACCATACCCTATTTTTTTTTTTTTGAGGTATTGAAACATTGGAACCAAATTTATAATTTTGCTAAGCAATTTTCAAAAGGTCACATGTAAAATTCATTTCCAAATCTGACCATCAGTTTCAAAAAAGAAGAATTTTTAAGAATTCTTCATTTCTGTATAAGAGCAAGTATCCCCCATCCACGAGAGCCATGTTTCTTGATGGATCAAAATTTACGAACAAGTTTTGAAAAGGGTCACCCAAGGAACATTTCGGAAAATTTCTTTTAAAATCTGACCAGGGTTTCAGAGAAAGAGAATTTTCAAGAATATCATCATGTCCATATAGTGCAAGTAGCTCCCATTCACAAGAGCAAGGATCACCCAAGGAACATCTCTGTCAAATTATTTTAAAATCTGACTAGGGGTTTCAGAGAAAAAGAATTTTCAAGAATTTCTTCATTTCCATATAGTGCAAGTAGCCCCCATTCACCAGAGCCATGTTTCTTCATGGATCAAAATTTTGTGAACAGTTTTTGAAAAGGGTCACCCAAGGATCATCACTGTGAAATCATTTTAAAATCTGTCCAGCCATTTCAGAGAAGAAGAATTTTTAAAAATTTCTTCATTTCCCTAGAGTGCAAGTAGCCCCCATTCACCAGAGCCATGTTTCTTGACGGATTAAAATTTTGTGAACAATTTTTAAAAAAGGTCACCCCAGGAATATCCCAGAGAAATTATTTCAAAATCTGACCAGTGGTTTCAGAGAAGAAAAATTTTTAAGAATTTCCTCATTTCCCAATAGTGCAAGAAGCCCCCATTCACCAGAGCCATGTTTCTTGACGGATCAAAATTTCGCGAACAATTTTTGAAAAGGGTCACCCAAGGAACATCTCTGTGAAATTATTTCAAAATCTGACCAGCGGTTTCGGAGAAGAAGATTTTTTAAGAATTCCTTCATTTCTGTATAGTGCAAGTAGCCCCCGTTCACCAGAGCCACATTTTTTGACGGATCAAAATTTCACAAACAATTTTTGAAAAGGGTCACCCAAGGAACATATCTGTGAAATTATTTCAAAATCCAACCAGCGGTTTCAGAGGAGAAGATTTTTTAAGAATTCCTTCATTTCTGTATAGTGCAAGTAGCCCCCATTCACCAGAGCCACAATTTTTGACGGATCAAAATTTCACGCACAATTTTTGAAAAGGGTCACCCAAGGAACATATCTGTGAAATTATTTCAAAATCCGACCAGGGGTTTCAGAGGAGAAGATTTTTAAAGAATTTGCTAAAAAATTCCATTTCGTTGCCATGGCAACCAGAGTTTTTGACGGAATCAAATTCTGTGAACAATTTTTAAAGAGGACCTCCCAAGGAACATTCCTGCCAAGTTTGGTCCAAATTGGCCCAGCGGTTTAGGAGGAGTTGATGTTTAAAGAATTGTTGACGACGGACGACGCACGACGCACGACGGACGACGGACAGCCAGTGACTCTAAAAGCTCCCCTTGAGCACGTTGTGCTCAGGTGAGCTAAAAATGCATTGTGGGAATGTCAAGTGACTGTGACGTGACTAATGACGCTTAAATTCCATTACATACCAAACATGTAATTATTTTTCATAAAGTCTTCTTCGGACGCTATGTTTGAAGCTTCGTCTGTGTATTTCCAGTATGTAAATGAGCAAGTTGTTCATGTAAAAATAGAACGTGTTTCCCGTCGATGTCGACCTTGGGCGTAGTAAATCTCTAATTTCTCATGTTGTAGGATGGGTTTTGACCACTGGGGTTTTATGAATGATGATTATAAGGCTTTTGGAGTATAAGGATGATAGTTTTGTATTTTTGTAAAATTTTCGTCCTAAATTTTGAAGGGCCACCTTTAAAACACATTCCTACCTTTTACGACTCTGAGAAAGAAGGCTTTTGAAAACATTGTGGGAAAAGGAGAAAATGCTGGTAACTAGCATTTTCTCCTTTTCCCACAATGTTTTCTACCTATTCAAGAACAAGTATCATCATTTGAAAACTTGTTGATCTTCCTCTGTGAATTTCCTCAATGTAGATGAGTATGAAATTTCGTTGTCCGCTACAGGGTTAAAAAAACTCCGAAGTGTCCTTGAATGGACAGACAGTAGTATGGAAAAAGGACAAAATGTTGGTAACCAGCATTTTCTCCTTTTTCCAAAAATGTTTTCAAATGCCTTCTTTTTCTGGGTCATTAAAACAGTGGATATTGTTATAAAGGATTTATGAGTGAAAGAGTTTATGAAGAAGTTTCTATATATCTACAGTTCAGAGGACAAATTAAAGCGACATGAGGTGACCCTAGGTTATACACACAGCTCAGTGCACCTGCCCCGCAGGTATAATAACTGCTAATGACATCAAGGTAATGCCCTGGTCCATTCCATAGATCACCATCCAAATACTGTTTGTGTCAAACAAAGTTTATAACTAGACCTCCTGTACCAAATAGTTGAGCCCCAGGCTTGCCTGACAACGAAATTTAAGACTGGTACAAACAGACAGCTTTGAGGACTCAAAAATTAAAGAAATGTGGCTCAAATGATGAAGTTTTGTCTTTGATGGGATAGAATTTGCCAGTTTAAAAGATGACCATCTACAGCCGGTGAGCAAAAGTGCTGTTAAATTTCAAACAATTTAGAATGGTACAGAAATCAATCATTTGTGTAAACATGGATAAATTACTGACATGTGTGGTGTAATTGAAAAAAAGAAACAGATTTGTATTAGAAACCGAACATTGGTCAGAAGAAAACTGGCTGACGATCGAAGCTGTAAACAATGGCGGTGTGTCATGGAAATTTATTGTTGGTTTCAGCCGAGAGTCGGATACAGTGTAATTTGCATATATAGGCCGAGACCTCCATCTGAAAATTGAGGCTGCAACAGAGAAGCATCCATTTTGCTTTATTTACCACATAAGACGCAGGGCCAAGGTCAAATATAGTCACGTGACAGAATGCATGATCATCATACGAATCTACCCGAGTGTATAACAGTTATTGAAAATCTTTGATTTAAAAAAATGGAAACGACAAGTCTGTTTACACTGAAGGCCACATTTCCGCAGAAATGCATTTTCTATCGACCATAATCTAAGCAATATTGCAACTGTCAGGCGCAATATTTGGCATGAAGATATAAGAATGGCTATATTTCGATAAAATAAAGACAAAATGAGTTAAAACTAGCTGAAAGTGAGTATTAGGGCCTCTTGAAAATTGTCTGAGACATTATCAAGACAAGAGGGCCAAGATGGCCCTGGATCGCTCACCTGAATTTTTGAGAGGACCATAGCCTTTTTTTTAAGTTATTGAAACACTGGAAACAAAATCATTATTTTGCCAAGCTATTTTTAAAAGGTCACCAGTAAAAGTCCTCTCAAAATCTGACCAGCGGTTGCAGAGAAGAAGAATTTTTAAGAATTTCTTCATTTCTGTATAGTGCAAGAAGCCCGCATTCACCAGAGCCATGTTTCTTGACAGATCAAAATTTCGCGAACATATTTTGAAAAAGGCCATTCAAGGAATATTTCAGTGAAACAATTTTCAAATCTGACCAGCCGTTTCAGAGAAGAAGAATTTTCAAGAAATGCTTCATTTCCATATAGTGCAAGTAGCCTCCATTCACCAGAGCAATGTTTCTTGACAAATCAAACTTTCATGAACAATTTTCGAAAAGGGTCACCCAAGGAACATCTCTGTGAAATTATTTCAAAATCTGACCAGCCGTTACAGAGAAGAAGAATTTTTAAGAATTTCTTCATTTCTGTATAGTGCAAGAAACCCCCATTCACCAGAGCCATGTTTCTTGACGGATCAAAATTTTGAGAACAAATTTTGAAAAGGGTCACCCAAGGAACATCTGTGTGAAATTATTTTAAAATCTGACCAGCGGTTACAGAGAAGAAGAATTTTTAAGAATTTATTCATTTCTGTATAGTGCAAGAAGCCCCCATTCACCAGAGCCATGTTTCTCGACAGATCAAAATTTAGCGAGCAGTTTTTGAAAAGGGTCACCCAAGGAACATCTGTGTGAAATTATTTTAAAATCTGGCCGGCGGTTTCAGAGAAGAAGATTTTTAAAGAATTTCCTAAAAAATTCTATTTCGTTGCCATGGCAACCACAGTTTATGACGGAATCAAATTCTGTGAACACTTTTTAAAGAGGACCTCCCAAGGAACATTCTAGCCAAGTTTGGTCATAATCCGCCCAGCGGTTTAGGAGGAGTTTAAATAATTGTTGACGACGCACGACGCACTGACGCACACCAGGTGATCCTAAAAGCTCCCCTTGAGCATGTTGTGCTCAGGTGAGCTAAAAAACATTCAGGTGAAGTTCCTAAGAAATAGCAAAATATAGTACTGTTAAGGTGTCAACATAATAGCCTCTTAGAATGCACAATCGGTTTTTCTAAGATATGGCCTACTTTTCTAAGACTGACCTACTTCTTGACCAGAAGCAATCCAATTTCACACTCTGTCAAAGATCATTATGACAAACATTCTGATAAGAATTTGTTCACAAGTTCATTTGTTTATGGCCAAATATATGGCTTCTACAGTGCACACAAGGTTTGTGTAAAAATTGGCCCAGTGAAACATATCTAAGACTTCATCAAAACTTTTTGACCAAGTTTCACATGTATCAGACTGAAAATATGGCCTGCAGAGCATACACAGGAAACTGTTGAAGACCATACGATGTTCAAAAGGCAATGGCTGGCCTAAAGCATTTCATGTCCAGGTGACCCAAAACTCCAGAAGCAAGAAGTTATTTTTTTTTTTATTTCCAAATTGAAAATCATTATTCTCCACTAAACCATATGTTGTGGGTACTCATTAGAACTGTCTCATTGAGACCATTCTAATGAGTGCCCGCAATTTAGGGTTTAGAAGAAAATTAATGCATTTAAAATATCATCACTCCCTCTTATCTGCAGTTCTAGGTGACCTAAACATGTTCAGAGAGTATTAACAACCATGATACTTAGTAACATTTTATCATAGGAATTCCAAAGTTTTTTCTGTCTTTACTAGAACATCAAATCTTAAATACCTCCATATTGAAAGTTTTTGCAGATGACAAAGCAGCAATGGCTTTTAACCTGAAATATGTCCTTTTGAAGAACAGAAAACATTGTAGGAAAAGGAGAAAATGCTTGTTATCACAATGTTTTGAAAAGACCTTTTCCTCAGTATTGTTGTGTAACAGGTGGTGAAAAATATATAGCGGCTCGACCAGGATTCAAACCCAGGGCCTCAGGAATACCGTTCCTGCACTCTAACCAACTGAGCTACCGAACCACATGTCGATATGGCCGCACGATATATCACCAAATACCTGTACCCAACTACATTTACATCTATCTGTGGGTTGGTTGTATTGGGGTTTAACGCCACTTTAACAGCTAAGGTCATATCATGGCGGTTGGTGACGCACATGTGTTTCCTGGATTTCTCATACCAGTACTAACACAACTTTCTTTCCAAAGCCACCTTTTACTTTTCTCACATGCTTCACCAGAGGTGACAGGTGAAAATACACCAGAAAGAAAGTTTGCCTCAACCGGGTATCGAACTTACAACCACCAGGTCATGGGTCCGACACGCTCACCACTGAGCCACCCGGGCGGGCCATCTATCTGTGGGATAGACCAGTATACTACAGTTGCAATTCCAGAATATTTGGTAAAGGGTCAGAAATATTTTGTGATGCAAATGAAGCAGGCACAGTTTCATCCTTGCCAAATAATATTCATCTGTCAAACTTTCACTCCTAACTCTTTACCAAACAACAAAATTTTGGACTTGTCCGAATTGAAAGCATTTGCAGACGACAAAATAAACGTGAATGAAAAATTGAAAATTTATTTGGAAAGGGTAGAAAACATTGTGGGAAAAGGAGAAAATGCTGGTTACCAGCATTTTCTCCTTTTACTACAGTGTTTTCAAAGGCTTTCTTTCTCAGGGTCATCAAAAGTTGGGATTGTGTGGTAAAGAGTTAAACAACAAAATTTTAGACCTGTACAAACTTCAAACATTAGTAGATGATAAACTGGATGTGTCTAAATTTGATTGATTGGATTTGTCTTTGCAAGGGTAAAAAACATTGTGGGAAAAGAAGAAAATGCTGGTAACCAGCATTTTCTCCTTTTCCCACAATGTGTCCAAAAGATCTTTTCATCTGGGTCATGAAACCCAGGGATTGTTTCATAAAGGGTTAAAAAATGAATAGTTTCAGCACATTAATGCAACAAAAATTTGCACTATGTGGATACATAATTTAAGCCTGATAAATTTCTTACGATGATAAGATTTCTGACTGGTTAGAACTCCAGACATTGCTGACAATGAAAAATAACTCTTTTTATGTTTCAAACACACCCAAAATGCATATCAACTGATTGAATGAACAGTAATGCTACAGAATCTAAAGTGAATATAAAGCAGCAAGCCTTGATAGATCAGTGTGTTGTGTACAGGACTTTACAACAAGTGGTCGTTGGTTTGATCCCCCACTCAGCCAATCTCTTTCTGCAGATAGATGTTAGTCATTGCAACAGGATTCATCCCTCCCTCATAGCTGACCCATTTCCAACATAACTATATTTGAAACTGTATGTTGGAAAAATATTGTTTGGAGTACTGGTGTAAAGAAACTCCAAGAAAGCGTGGATAGGTGCACTGGCCACCAGGATATAACTGAAATAATGTTGAAAACAGCATCAAACACCACACAACCAACCTACCTTGCTGACAGCAAAGTAAATCTTGTTGACTCTTTAGTGCATGATATTAAACAAAGTAATTTCAGGTAGCGAATTACACGTAACTCACAACATAAATAATTGCTTTTTTGATGGTAACCAACATTTCTCGCAATATCTTTTTACCCTAAAACCCTTTACAGCACTTACAACAACCTTGGGAAAGAAGCCTTTTAGAAAGCATTGTGTCAAAAGATGATACTAGTAACCAGCAATATTTTCTACCCTATCAAAGAAAAATTTTACCAATTAAGCCACAATTGAAAATATTGTTTGAAAATGCTTTGAAATTTTGGACTAGGCTAAAATTATGTCGTTGGGTAAAGAATTAACCCATTACCACACAATCCCTACTTTTGACGACCCTGAACAAGAAGCCTATAGAAAACATTGTGGCAATAGGAGAAAATGCTGGTAACAAGCATTTTCTCCTTTTCCCACAATGTTTTCTATCCTTCACAAAATAAATTTAAAAATTTCAACTCTTGTTATTTTGTCATCTGCAAATGCTTTCGATTTAGACAAGCTATAAATTTTGTTGTTTGGTACTGAGTTACAGCGACGTAGGAAGCATTTCAAGATTGGGGGGGCTAACTTCAAAATACTGAGATTTTTTGCAAGGTTGTTTCATTGCGCTAAGAACTTATATTTTAGCTACCATGATTTTCAAAATTATTGGGGGGGCTGAGCCCCCCCCAGCCCCCCATGTTCCTACGGGCCTGAGTTAACTCATTGCCAAATGACAAAATTTTAGGTTTGTCCAAATTGAAAGCATTTGCAAACAACAAAATAAAAGTGACTGAAATTTTGAAATTTGTTTTGTGAAGGGTAGAAAACATTAGGGGAAAAGGAGAAAATTTTCCCACAATGTTTTCTAAAGGCTTCTTTCTCAGAGTCGTCAGATGTAGGGCTTGTGTGCTAGTGGGCAAAACAGCAAATCCCAACAACTCGAGGGACACTGAATTTGTCATTTTCAAATGCTTTCAATTTAGACAAGTCTACGGGTTTTTTCTGCCCATACGGAGTCACAGAAGGTAACCAGTAGCTTTTCGTAACAGTAAAAAAATCTTCTTCTTCATAATGTTCCAACAACATCCTAATAAATCACAGATTGTTGTTACTATGCCGTACCAACATTTTGATCTGGCATTAATTGAGGAAAAAAGTTTGGAATCTTTTTTCATCGTGCTAACCTTCCCTAACTCTTTTCCACATGACAAAATTTGGACTACCATAATCCAAATTACCAGCATTACCAGCATTTTCTCCTTTTCCCACAATGTTTTCAAAGGGCTTCTACCTCCGGGTTGTCATTGTGTGGTAAAGGGTTAAATCTTAACCAGAAGGCAAAATTCAAGTTTTTGTCAGTATTGAAAGCACTTGCAGACAAAAAAATTAAAGGTAGCTAAAACAATGGGTTTTGTCCATGGAAGGTAGAAAACATAGTTGGAAAAGGAGAAAATGCTGGTTACCAGGGTTACCAGCATTTTCCCCTTCTCCCACAATATTTTCATAAGTCATCTCTCCGACCAAGCATCCTTTAACCCATTACCACACAATCTCTACTTTTGACGACCCTGAGAAAGAAACCTTGAGAAAACATTGTGGGAAAAGAAGAAAATGCTGGTAACCAGAAACCAGCATTTTCTCCTTTTCCCACAATGTTTTCTACCCTTCACAAAACAAATTTCAAATTTTCAGTCACCTTTATGTTGTCATCTGCAAAATGCTTTCAATTTGGACAAGTCTAAAATATTGTCGTTTGGTAATGTGTTAACTCTATACAATCCCGACTTTTAACGACCCTGAGAGAGAAGCCTTATGAAAACATTGTGGGAAAAGAAGAAAATGCTGGTAACCAGCATTTTCTCCTTTTCCCACAATGTTTTCTACCCTTCACAAAACAAATTTCAAATTTTCAGTCACCTTTATTTTGTCATCTGCAAAATGCTTTCAATTTGGACAAGTCTAAAATATTGTCGTTTGGTAATGAGTTAACTCTATACCACACAATCCAGACATTTAATGACCCTGAGAAAGAAACCTTTTGAAAACATTGTGGGAAAAGGAGAAAATGCTGGTTACCAGCATTTTCTCCTTTTCCCACAATGCTTTCTACCCTTCCCAAACCAAATTCCAATTTTTTTGTCACATTTATTTTGTCGTCTGCAAATGCTTTCAGTTTGGACCAGTGTATAATTTTGTCGTTTGGTAAAGATTTAACTCTTTACCACACGACAAAATTTTAGACTGGTTCAAATTGAAAGCACTTACAGACAACAAAATAAAAGTAACTGAAAAATAGAAATTTGTTCTGGGAAGGGTAGAAAACACTGTTGGAAAAGGAGAAAATGCTGGTTTCCAGCATTTTCTCCATTTCCTACAGTGTTTTCAAAAGGCTTCTTTCTCAGGGGTGTCAAAACTAGGGATTGTGTGGTATAGGGTTAACCTTTACATTTTTGTGATCATTCAACCACCAACTTATGGCCAAAAAAATCCATGCACATATAGCTGCAGTTTCCTTACAATTATAACTATCATTCACCTTCAATCATCCTCACATTTAATCATAATTATGCTAATGAAGATCAAAGTTTATGTATTCCAGAAAGGCCTACAAAAACATTGTGCCATGCTCTGTGAAAAGGGTGTTTAATGCATCTGTTCCTATCCAGGTCAGCCTGTGCAGTTTACGAAGGTTGACCTGGATTAAAACTTCTGCATTTCACAGGACCACTCTACTTCAAGATTCAGTAGGCAGTTATCTCATTAACACACAATCTTGACTTTTAATACCCCTATATAAGAAGCCTTTTGAAAACATTGTGGAAAAAGGAGAAAATGCTGGTAACCAGCATTTTCTCCTATTCCTACAATGTTTTATTCCCCATCCAATACAATATTTGTTATTTCAGTTACATTTGTCACCTGCAAATCCTTTCAATTTCGACCAGTCAAATTTTTTGTTGTTTGGCGAAGAATTAACCCTTTATCAGACATCAAAATTCATACCTTGTCCAAACTGAAAGCATTTCCTGACGACAATTTACAGGTAAATGTGACTCAAGTATTAGAATTTGACCTTTACAGGATAGAAAACACTGAGGGAAAAGGGAAAGGCTTAAACAAAATGGACTTTATTGACCCATATTATACTATGACTTTGTACAAGTGTTTGATCAATTAACCCTTTACCACACAATCCCCACTTTCATAAACCTCTTAACAATTTACCAGACAAAAAAATTTTGTACCAGTTCAAATTGAAAGCACTTGCAGACGACAAAATAAATGTGAATCAAAAAATGAAATTTGATTTGGAAAGGGTAAAAAACATTGTGGGAAAAGGAGAAAATGCTGGTTACCAGCAATTTCTCCTTTTCTCACAACGTTTTGAAAGGCTTTCTTTCTCAGGGTCGTTTAAAGTCGGAATTGTATGGTAAAGAGTTAAAGAAGCCTTCTGAAAACATTGTGGGAAAAGGCAAAAAAAAATGCTGGTAACCAGCATTTTCACCTTTTCCTTCAATGTTTTAATCCCTTCCTAAAACAGTTTCAGAATTTCAGGCATGTTTATTTTGTCGTCTGCAAATACTCTCAATCTGGGCCAGTCTAAAATTTTGTCGTTTGGTAAAGAATTAGGCCTAAGATTGCCAAATTAACCATCAAACATTTTCATGCTAGAAATATGACTTGCATCTATCTACAGTATATGAGCAATGTGGACAATGTGGAACAAAGATCAGGCTGCACATTTTGTGCAAAGGCATCTATTATAGTTATGAATAGATTTAACTCTTTACCATGCAATCCAACTTTTGACGACCCTGAGAAGGAAGCCTTTTGAAAACACTGAGGGAAAAGGAGAAAATGCTGGTTACCAGCATTTTCTCCTTTTCCCACAGTGTTTTCTACCCTTCCCAGAACAAATTTCAATTTTTCTGTCACCCTTATTTTGTTGTCTGCAAATGCTTTCAATTTGAACCAGTCTAAAATTTTCTCGTGTGGTAAAACACAATCCCGACTTTTTGACAACCCTGAGTTAAGGAAGCCTTTTAAAAAACATTGTGGGAAAAGGATAAAATGCTGGTTATCTTATCTAACAATAGTTTTTATCCTTCCAAAAGGTCATTCATTTTGTCGTCTGCAAATGCTTTCGATTTGCACCAGGCTATAATTTTGTCGTTTGGTAATAAAGTTAGTGATCAAACCCCTTTTGACACGACACAGGTCCTATATGTTTTTCTCACAAGTCTTGATAAACTTCATCATTCATAATATATTTAATGAGATTAACATTTAAACTGAAATATGTGCTCTTATCAGAAGATATCCCTATATATCTATAAAACTCATTTTCATCAAAGTAACCCTAAACCAAACAACTCCAGGTTTTTTATGATGACTCTGTTGCAAAGCATTTAGAAAACATTGTGCATTGTGAGAAAAAAAAAGGGGGAAAGTCATGTTTCAAGCATTTTCTCTTTTTTCCAAAATAATATCTGCCCCCTTAACTCATTACCAAACGACAAAATTTTAGACTTGTCAAAATCGAAAGCATTTGCAGACGACAAAATAAAAGTGACTGAAAATTTGAAATTTTTTTGTGAAGGGTAGAAACCATTGTGGGAAAAGGAGAAAATGCTGGTTACCAGCATTTTCTCCTTTTCCCACAATGCTTTCAAAAGGCTTCTTTCCAAGTGTTGTCAAAAGTTGTCATTGTGTGGGAAAGGGTTAAGCATATCATAGAAGTATTAAATAGTTCTATAATTTGTATCAAACACCTCTTTCAAAAGTATATCAATGCTGAGCCTTGTAGTGCAACAGGGTACAAGACTCCGGAGTAAAAAGTCACTAGTTCAAACCCTCAGTGCAGCCACTTCTTTTCTGATGATTGATGATAGTAATTGCGACATGATTCCTTTCTCTGTCACTGCTGAATTCATAAAATTCATGAAATTTCTGAACTTTCTGCAAATTGGAAGGTCTTAAGTTAAGACCAGTGCAAAGCACTTCTGGTGAACATGGGGCAAAAATTCTAACAGGCTGATAAATGAGGATAAAATTAATAAGGATTTATGCAGAAATAATATTTTTGCACATTTCTAATGGATCAGAAATTCCATTTATGTCTATCTTGAAATTATTTTTTGACACTTTTGTTAGTTTTCTGAAAACGGGGATATAATTATTATCTTTTTGAGTTGAGAATATTGTGGTTTTAGATTTATAAATGATAATTCAAAGAAGGAAAAAATGAATCAGACACAGCAGTTCAATAATACTAATTTTTAATTATAGCTAATTTTGCAGGATGATATTTTAGTGGAAATAGCTGTTTTCCAATTTACACAGGTTTTACCTTAACATAATCCTGCTTTGAAATTCAAGTTCTATTTCAAACCTATTGTTTGGGGAGAAAATTATCTCTGCATTGGACAGTGTAGATTCAAGATCAGACTGCATGGAAAGAACAGAGAATCTGATCTTGAATCTACAGTGTCCACAAAACTTCAGTAAGTCACCCTAAGCAGCATGAAGGTTTAATCAATGACCACACAATCCCGATTTTTGACGACCCTGGCAAAGACGCCTTTTGAAAACATTGAGGGAAAAGGAGAAAATGCTGGTAACCAGCATTTTCTTCTTTTCCCACAATGTTATCTACCCTTCTAAAATCAAAATACAGTTTTTGATTCACTTATTTTGTCGTCTTTAAATAATTTCCATTTGGACTAGTTCAACATTTTGTTGGTTGGTAGAGAGTTAATTTCAATTTTTCAGGTAAAGAACTCTATGGCCAATCCTAACGTACAATTGTGCAGACTTCAAATATTATAATTCCTAATCTCATTTTCCTTCACAGGCATTTTCATTTTCTTGTTCATAGGTGAATTAACAAAAGGAACCTATGAAGAGACCACTCTGTTACTACAGAAGCAGTGTTTGAACATCACTGAACATAGAGAAAAAGGCCAAGTCAGAGCCCCAATTTTAATTATCCCAAGCACTTAATATGTTTTATGCAGTTCATTGGCTGATTCCTTCACTAAAGAAACTTTCAATGTGATAGGAAAGGGTTTTAAAAATTTGGCTAAACCAGGAAGCAGCTCTTACATTATTTCTTTATGTTCATTCTATAACATGTTCATTATGTGACAATAAAGTACTCACCACAAAAAGGTTATGACATTTTCCATATGAAAAGCATTTGCAGATGAAAAATTGATTGACAACACACAAATGACACAATATGTACTTGATAAAGCAGAAGACAACATTGTGGGAAAAAGAAAAAAAATGCTGGTTACCAGCATTTTCTCCTTTTCCAAAAAGTTTTCATAAGGTCCCCGTCTTACTAAGCCTTTCAAAACCTAGGTTGTCAATAAAAGGCCTCTTTCTCAGGCCTAATTTGGCCATGGTTGAATCTGCTCCGATTATCTTTGAAAGCTAAAATTTACACTTACTGGCAAGAAAAAACAAAACAAGAAACAGCAATTTTCAAACTTCCTTCAGGAAAAATGTAGTCGTACGACAATGTCTTGTGTTAATATTACCTTTTTCCCTCTACTTAATGCCCCCGTAGCTTTTTCTAACATAAGATGGGTTTACCAGACAGCCAATCAATCAATAAATTTGAATTAAATCTGCATGAATAAACATATGCCATCAACAGAAGCCTAATTACTTAACAATTCAATGTAATGAACATCCCAATATCTGAATATAGGTACAATTCCAGTTATAAACTACATGTAACTTGGAAAAACCTTAAGAAAGCAAAAGTATGGAAGATCAATGTCCAATTTTAATCATAAATGCTATTTAATATCAAACTGAATCATGCTCAGCAGAAAAATCCATATTTCTGAATCATTACAGCATAATGTTTCTCAAATGGCAATAGGGGGTTTAACGATTTTGTAACATCAATGCATGGTGATTGTCTTGATAGCAATGCGTCGATTGCTATGTCTGACATCTATAACAATCGCCGATATTTTGTTCGACAATCGATAGTTTCCATAGTTAATACTCGAAATTATTGTTAGCTTGTTGGCTTTATCTAATCTGCTGTTTGGGGTTCTTTTTGAAAGAATAAAATAATTAATAACGACTGATTCAACTCGGAGAACTTTCATTGTTAATACATGTATAAGGCATGCTCGATTTTAGTCTTAACTCATTACCAAACAAGACAAAAACTCTAGACTGCTCCAAATTCAAAGTATTTGCAGATCTCAAAATAAATGTGACTGAAAATTTTTAATTTGTATCGATGAGGAGAAAAAACATTGTGGGAAAAGGAGAAAATGCTAGTTACCAGCATTTTCTTCTTTTCCCACAATGTTTTTAAAAGGCTTCTCTCTCAGGCTCGTCAAAAGTCGGCATTGTGTGGTGAAGAGTTAAGTCAAATGCCTTATCCACATGGCCACAGAGATAGTATCAATTTATCACAATAAATGTGATGGAAAAATGCTGAGCCTCTGTAGGTCTGAGCTAGTGGGGAGGAAGAGCTCTTGCAAGTAAAAATTCAGGCTTGACCCTGACCTTTCATGTATTTATGACAGTCATATTGAGTTTAATTTGTACTTATGTAATGACTATTGTTTCAGCCAAGATTATGTGAGAAAGCAGCCAGTGGCTTTTAACTCTTTACCAAACAACAAAATTTAAGACTAAGCCAAATTGAAAGCATTTGCAGACGACAAATTTAATGTGATTAAAAATTCTGAATATTGTTCTTGAAAGGGTAGAAAACATTGTGGGAAAAGGAGAAAATGCTAGTTACCAGCATTTTCTCCTTTTCCCAAAGTGTTTTCAGAAGGCTTCCTTTTCAGAGTCGTCAAAAGTCGGGATTGTGTGGTAAAGAGTTGAAGACTGAGATGAGGGTAGTTCTCATAAACATTGTGTACAGTCTGATCTTGATCTACAATAATGTCTGCAAAAGTTCCTATAGACAGTCATTGTACCTATAAACCCTTCACCACACAATCCCTACTTTTAATGACCCTATGAAAGAAGCCTTTGGAAAACATTGTGGTAAAAAGGAGAAAATGCTGGTAACCAGCATTTTCTGCTTTTCCCACATTGTTTTCTACCCTTCACAAAACAAATTTCAAATTTCAGTCACTTTTATTTACTTGTCTGCAAATGCTTTCGATTTGGACAAACCTACAAATTTGATGTTTGGTAAAGAGCATCTTCGCAAGCCAAGGCCGACGATTCACTACGCTACTCTACCCTTGGCGGATCGAGCTTGATTTTTACATTAACCCAATACGCTTTTCTATTGGATGCAGTCAGCTCTAGCTGCAACGAATGAAATCGCTCGTAGCATTTCATCTTTGATAAAAACAGAACAAGGTCGCTACCATTCGAATAGAAGGTTTGGAAATCCATGTGGATGTCTGCTTATCGCTTCATGTGTATTCGTAAGCGGTTTGTGAAATGATATTTCATTTGCTTTTAGAAATATGATTGGGGGGGGGGGGGGGGGGTAATAACCAGTATCCAATAGAGGGCACATCACAGGAATCTTGAAATCAGGCTCAATCAGCCAAGGTAAGATCCATGTAGTGATCGTAAACTTGGCTCGCGAAGATGGGTAAAGAGTTGAACCTTCACCAAACAATGCAGACCTTTTAAAGATCCTGATGATGCGGGCCTGCCTTTGGATACATTGTGGGAAAAGAACAAAATGATGGTAACCAGCTTTGTCCTCTTTCCCTAAAAAGCTTCCTTAGTAAGTTGAATAGTAACCCTTTCAAATTCATCATTTGAGTCACATTCCATAATCTTAATATGTCGTCTGCGAACCTTTTCAATTTGGACAAGTTCATATTTTTGGTATTATTATGTCTGAGCTTTCTCCCAATGTCACATAAAAAGATATTAGGTGGGAAAATATGACTATGCAATATGTAAAGTTGACCCCACAAACATAAATACTTGTCAGTGGCTGGTGATCAAAGTGTGCACAGTGTGTGGTGTGATAACAGCTAAAGATACGCCTTTAACCCATTACCACGCAATCCCTACTTTGGATGCCCCTGAGAAAGAGGCCTACAGAAAACATGGTGGGAAAAGGAGAAAATGCTGGTAACCAGCATTTTCTCCTTTTCCCACAATGTTTTCTATCCTTCACAAAAAAGTTTCAAATTTTCAGTCACTTTTATTTTGTTGTCAATTAGGACCAGTCTAAAATATTGTCGTATGGTAATGGGTTAACCACAGAACAACAACTTTGGAGAAGTTGTCCAAACTGAAAGCATTTGCAGATGACAAAAGTGGTTCAAATGATGGAATTTGTTCTTGTTATAATTGCAATTTGAAAAATATTGTGGGAAAAGGAGAAAATGCTGGTTACCAGCATTTTCTCCTTTTCCTGCAATGTTTTCCAAAAGCTCCTTCCAATGAGTCATTAACCTTTTACTCCATAGATACTCATTTCTATGCATTGCTTGTAGGAGCCTTTGGAAAACATTGTGGCAAAAGGTGAAATTCCTCGTGACAAGCAATTTCACCTTTTGTCACAATGTTTTCTATGCTACCAAAAGGTGTCATATACACATAAGAAACTACTTCATCCTTAATGTTATTTAGGGTCAATTAGAGATACCATAGAAATGCCTTATGGGGTAAAGGGTTAAAACATGATATTGGGTGGTATAGAGATAAGAGAAATTCATGAAATAAAATATGCATGATCTCTCTACATCGCTGAGGGACAAAATATCCCATAAGTACTGTAAAAGTAGTAACCAACACATTAAGATCAAATTGACTTTCTGAATTAGAGACTGATCTTACAAAACAGTGTACAAGATGGAGACTTGTCAAAATTAGCTGTTTTTCATTTGTAATGGAAGTTACTTCATGAATCTTTTTTTCCATTGGGAATTAACACAAATGTACATGTACATCAATGGTGTTCTTCAAAGGGCAAAGGTCTACCTGGGCTGTATATAAACATAAACCAACACTATTTAATAAATCAATGGGACAGTTAAGTTGGTCTATTGTTAACCCTTTACCACACAATGCCAACTTTTGACGACCCTGAGAAAGAAGCATTTGGAAAATATTGTGGGAAAAGAGAAAATGCTGGTTACCAGCATTTTATCCTTATTTTCTAAAAACTTGTAGCAGCTTCCATCTTTTAACGTGAGAGTTAGGGGCTGTTACAGACCTTAAAACTTGAAAGTGTGTAGTATGGCTCAGCTGAGTAAATATGTATAAATTACCAATAACATACAGTATACAGCGGATAGAAAACACACAGGCTTTGTTCTCATTTAACTCTTTACCACACAAGGCCGACTTTTAACAACTTTAAGAAAGAAGCCTTTTGAAAACATTGTGGGAAAAGGAGAAGATGGTAACCAGCATTTTCTCCTTTTCCAATAATGTTTTCTACCCTTTCACAAAAGAAATTTTAAATTTTCAGTCACTTTTATTTTGTTGTCTGCAAATGCTTTCAACTTCGAACAAACCTAAACTTTTGTCATTTGGTAATTAGTTAAGGGTGACCTCCTGTTAAAGGTCGACTCATGTAATACAATGTATGGGTCTTGTTAGCAATAGCAGACACTTGAAAACTAGAAATTCCATAAAATGTAGAAAACTTGTTACCCGCTCTGAAAATGAGACTGAAACAGCTATTGAGAGTCCTTCTGTTATGGAACTCAAAATTGATTTTTGCAAGAAAATTAAGGTACAATTGAATTATAAACACAAAACTTATTTGTTTTGAGGACTTTTATACAAGTTTGTAATGTTTACATTAGAGTTGTCTGCTGTAGCTAACCCTGTTCCACACAATCTTATTGTGTTACTCAAGGTGCATCTTCGCGAGCCAAGTTTACGATCACTATGTGGATCTTACCTTGGCTGATTGAGCCCAATTTCGAGATTCCTGCAATGCACCCTCTATTGGATGCTGGTTACTATCCCCCTTTATATAATATTTCTAAAACCCAAATGCAAAGAAATATTGTTTTACAAACCGCTTACGAATACACATGAAGCGATAAGCAGACATCCATGTGGGATTCCATGTTTACCTTCAATTCGAAAGGTAGCGATCTTATTCTATTTTTATCAAAGATGAAATGCTGCGAGTGATTTCATTTGTTGCAGTTACAGCTGGCTGCATCCAATGAAAAAGCCCATCGGGGGAATGTAAAAATCAAGCTCAATCAGCCAAGGGTAGAGAAGCGTAAGGAAATCGTCAGTTTTGGCTTGCGAAGGTGCTGAAGGGGGTGCTTCCAGAAATAGAACTTTGTAATTATGGCTCAATTAAAATAACAAATATAATTAACTCATTACCAAATGACAAAATTTTAGGTTTGTCCAAATTGACAGCATTTGCAGACGACAAAATAAATTTGACTGAAGATTTGAAATTTGTTTAGGGAAGGATAGAAAACATTGTTGGAAAAGGAGAAAATGCTGGTTACCAGCATTTTCTCCTTTTCACACATTGTTTTCTAGAGACTTCTTTCTCAGGGTCATCAAAAGTAGGGATTGTGTGGTAATGGGGTAAGAGTCATGTGGCGTAAGGGGGGTTTAATTCTTTACCAAACGACAAAATTTTAGACTTGTCGAAATTGAATTTCAGTTTGGGAGTGTAGATTAAAGATTGCAGGAAAAAGAGAAGATGCTGGTTACTAGCATTTTTTTCCTTTTCCCACAATGTTTTCTTCACAAGGTCATTAACCCATTACCACTCAATCCCTACTTTTGACGCCCCTGAGAAAGAAGCCTTTTGAAAACACTGTGGGAAAAGGAGAAAATGCTGGTAACCAGCATTTTCTCCTTTTCCCACAGTGTTTTCTACCCTTCCCAGAACAAATTTCTATTTTTCATTCACCTTTATTTTGTCGTCTGCAAATGCTTTCAATTTGGACCAGTCCAAAATTTTCTCGTGTGGTAATGAGTTAAAGGTCAGGATTGTGTGGTAAAGAGTTAACTCGTTAATACCGAACGACATATTTTAGGCTTATCCAAATTGAAATTGAACTGACATAATAAAAGTGACTGAAAATTTGAAATCTATTTTGCGAAGAAAACATTGTGGGAAAGGGAAAAAATGCTGGTAATTGGCATTTTCTCCTTTTCCCACAATGTTTTCTTGTGGCTTCTTTCTCAGGATCGTTCAAAGTCAGTCCCTTTTTATTTTCTGCATGGCAAAGTGGTCCTTTACCATGCAGAAAATTACCGGTAACAAATATCAAAAAGTTTCGGCACATATCCGCCTGCAAAAACTGCGCAGGGGGACATCGGTCGATACCTTTTGCAAATGCTTTTAGACCCCTTTTCACAGAGCATGGCTCTTTCAGTGTCCACCACAGTTCTTGATTTATGTCAATGTTACCCATTTGTGTGCCTATGTGGCTTATATAAAGTGCTGTTCACAACTTAGGTGGCCACTGTGTTTGATATTATGGCCATAAAACATCCGTAATATTGCGACATTCCTCACCTAACTCTTTACCAAAGGAAAAAAATTTAGACTGGTCAAAATTTGCAGACAACAAAATAAGTGCAACTTGAAAACTGAAATTTATTTCCAGCAGTGTAGGTGACCAGAATGTTTTCTATCTAATTTACTCATTACCACACAATCCCCACTTTTAGTGATTCTGAGAAAGAAGTCCTTTGAAAACATTGTAGGAAAAGGAGAAAATGCTGGTAACCAGCATTTTCTCCTTTTTCCACAATGTTTTCTACTCTTTCCAAATCAAATTTCAATTACTGAGCCCCATTTATTTTGTCATCTGCAAATGCTTTCAATTTGGACAAGTGTACAATTTTGTCGTTTGGTTAAGAGTTTAGGACTACTTTTACCATTTGAGCCACATTTAATTTGTTGTCTGCAATGCTTTCAATTTGGAATGTCCCAAATTTTATCATTTGATAAAGAGTTACAGAAAACTTGTTAACTCAAGATCACATGACCATATAGACAGATCCACTTTGAAAGCACTTTTATGCAGTCATCAAACTTCATAATATAGAGTGTAGATTACAGCTTTTCTTCTTTATAAACTTTGGAAATAAAAAAAGAATTATTTATTATGTACTGTAATTAATTCTTTATCACACAATCCCGACATTTAACGTCCCTGACAAAAAGCATTTTCTCCTTTTCCCACTAAGTTTTCTACCCTTTCCAAATCAAACTTCAATTTTTGAGTTGCATTAATTTTGTCGTCTGTAAATACTTTCAATTTGGACTAGTCTATAAGTTTGTTATTTGGTTTAGAGTTAACAGACCAATATGACCAGTATGTCTTTTGGAATTGTGGTCCAACTAATCCCTATTATTACAAAGTCATCAAACATCATATAAATCATAGGTTTTGCAAAGTCATGAAGTCATCACAAAGATTACAGGTTCTGATCCTTAAGATTTTGACCAAAAAAATATTTAGGATATTCATTAAGATATTTGTATTAACAGACCATTTTTTCCTTGAATAAACGATTTTTCTTTCTTGTTCAGTGTTCAAAAGACTTTTATTGCAATGTCACCAACCATAATCTGTATGCTTTGAAAAGGCGAAAAAATAACTAGAGTACAGTTAATTTCCTCATTAATCAAAATAATTATAAACAAAGTAAGATTCAGATCAGGATTCATACAGGATCCTTATACTTCAACCCTTTACCACAAAATCCCTAGTTTTAACAACATCCATAAGGAAGATGGAATTTGTGAACATTTTGGAAAAAAATAAAAAATGCTTGTTAACTGCATTTTCTCCTTTTTCCAACAATGTTTTCAGTATTTCCAATAAGAATTTTAGTGTTTCACCCATTACCACACAATCCCTACTTTTGACACCCCTGAGAAAGAAGCCTTTTGAAAACACTGTAGGAAAAGGAGAAAATGCTGGTAACCAGCATTTTCTCCTTTTCCAACAGTGTTTTCTACCCATCCCAAAACAAATTTCAATCTTTCAGTCACCTACAATTTTGTCGTGCGGTAAAGAGTTAACCCTTTCCCAAACGATTAATTTTGGACCCTTCCAAACCAAAAGAGTTTGCAGACGACAATTTCATATTTGGAGAAATTGGCTGAAAGTTCTCAAAAAGGGTAGAAAATACTGTGGGAAAAGGAGAAATTGCTCGTTACGAGCAATTTCTCCTTTTCCCACAGTGTTTTCAAAAGACTTTTACTGCAGACACGTGAAAACCAGGGCTTGTTTGGGAAAGGGTTAAGTCATGTTTATTTTTACTTTCAAATGCTTTGAACCCTGAACAGCTTCAAATTATGTTATGAGATAAAGGATTAATCCTAAGGTTGAAAAAAAGGACATTATTTTATATAAGATGAAAATAATGACCCGACTCTTTTACAATCAAACTAGAATGTTATAACAATCCATAGGAAAAACACTTTGGAAAATATCATGGAAACAGGAGAAAATGCTGGTAACCAGCATTTTCTACTTATTCCATGATTTTTTCTATCCAAGTCTCCTAACCCTTGACCCCATAAGGCATTTCTATGGTATCTCTACTTGACCCTATATAACAGCAAGGATGAAGCTGTTTCTTATGTGTATATGACACCTTTTGATAGCATGGAAAACATTGTGACAAAAGGTGAAATTGCTCCTCACGAGCAATTTCACCTTTTGCCACAATGTTTTCCAAAGGCTCCTGCAAGCAATATGTAAAAATGAGTATCTATGGAGTAAAGGGCTAATCTTGTAAGGTGTTAAATAAACAAAAATCTACCCATATAAAAAGGTAATACCCCAAAACCTATTTAGTGTGTCATCAATTGTTTGACGTTAAAAACTGAATGAGTTTCTAAAAATAACACCCTATGTCACGTTTTGAATACCCATGTACTCATACTGCTGTTACTGGACAACACTGTTTATAAAATATCCATTTTATTGAGGAGTGACCGTTCTCTATTTCTTTAGACATGACACACAATTTATTTACCTTTTAGAGAAAACTGAATGATAAAATGTAAGTAGTAAATCAAATACAAAATTAGATAGAAAAAAAAAAAACCTATCAAAGAAAAGGGAAAAATGGAAAGACAGGGTATGGCAAAGAGAAGATAATGAGCTATGAAGTCAGGAGACTGAAAAAGACAGAATATTAACCCATTACCACACAATCCCTACTTTTGACGCCCCTGAGAAAGAAGCCTTCAGAAAACATTGTGGGAAAAGGAGAAAATGCTGGTAACCAGCATTTTCTCCTTTTCCCACAATGTTTTCTACCTTTCACAAAACAAATTTCAAATTTTCAGTCACTTTTATTTTGTCGTCTGCAAATGCTTTCGATTTGGACCAGTCTAAAATATTGTTGTTTGGTAATGTGTTAAAGTTTCTCTGTTGTAACTGACCAAATTATATCTGGTGGGCAGGCTGCAGGGTTTTCCCAAATCCGTATTTCTTTGAATTTGGACCCCCAAGTTTTACTTAGATTTGACATCCAAAACTTGACTGCCTTCTTTTATTCATTTCAAAAGGAGGGGTCTTAATGAAATCAGATAACTGATTGTTTAATGATTATAATTAATATGCTAAGAGTTAACATTAGATACTTTTGTTCAAAATAAACACAGACAGACATTGCCAAAAATGCGGGATTTCATGAGAATTCTGAATCTGAATTTACTCAATGACTTCCAAGAAATCCTTAATCCACTAAAAAATCTAAATTAAACTTTCAGCCAGAATAAAAACCCAAATCTTCCTTTTTTGGAAAGTTTTTTTTTTTTAAATCCATTACTACACAATCCCTACTTTTGATGCCCCTGAGAAAGAAGCCTTTTGAAAACATTGTAGAAAAGGAGAAAATGCTGACCAGCATTTTCTCCTTTTCCCACAGTATTTTCTATCCTTCCCAGAACAAATTTCAATTTTTCAGTCACCTTTATTTTGTCGTCTGCAAATGCTTTCAATTTGAACCAGTCTAAAATTTTGTTGTGTGGTAAAGAATTAAGGGAAAATATCGGACAGTTTAGATCCAAGACCAGCCTGTGCAGTCTGTTCAGTCTGATTTTGATCTACACTGTCCACAAAAGTCCTTGAGTAACACTATGCAGCCTAACAGCTAAGATTTTTCTTGATTGTCTTTAAAAACAAAATTTCTTGACTCACTAGTCAAACTTTTCTAGAGTCACAAATCAAATTTCAAAAAAGTAATCCAACAAAATTTTATGACAAGTTTTCAATCGATACTCATGACTCATAAGTGATTTTTTGTCATTATCTATCAATTTGCCACTAGTTGCTCATGTGCTCATATCAGCTTTTAACCCTTTTCCACACAATCACAAGTTTTAGGAATACCAAGAAAATGACCTTTTCAAAACATTGTGGGAAAAGGAGAGAATGCTGGAAACTGGCATTTTCTGCTTTTCCCACGTTTTCTATCCTTTCAAACATAAGTTAACCCATTACCACACAATCCCTACTTTTGACGCCCCTGAGAAAGAAGCCTTTTGAAAACACTGTTGCAAAAGGAGAAAATGCTGGTAACCAGCATTTTCTCCTTTTCCAACAGTGTTTTCTACCCTTCCCAGAAAATAATTCTATTTTTCAGTCACCTTTATTTTGTCATCTGCAAATGCTTTCAATTTGGACCAGTCCAAAATTTTTTCATGTGGTAATGAGTATTTCTGCCACATTTTATTTGTCATCTGCAATTGCTTTTAAATTTGAAGTCTAAAAGATGGTCAAATGGTTAAGGGTTACACTGTTAAATTAACTTTGTAGATATTTAACCCTATCCCTAACAATTCCTGGTTTTTATGACCCAGGGGAAGAAGCCTTCAAAAACATTCTAGGAAAAGGAGATAATGCTGTTAATTTGGGAATGTGTGGTAAAGAGGGATATCTCGGACTCTTTGCTGCTTTGAATTTGGACTCCCAAATTTTCTGCGCAGACTGCACATGGTGATCCGAGACGATAATTTATACAGTTGTCCGAAAGCCCCTTTTCATGTGTTGCAGGCCATACAATATTTTCAAAGTTATATCATTAAAAACTTTTTTTGCAAATTTTATTCTAACTCATTATGACCCTTCCTAAAAAAATATTAATAAACAAAAAAAAGCTCATTATACAGAACAGTTGAGACTTCAGAAAAAACATTATGGGCAAAGGAGAAAATACCAGTGACCATCATTTTTATTGTTTTCCCAAAATACTTTCTTTCCCTTATCAATGATGAATCCTTTCACTTGAACCACAGTTAACCCTTTACCACACAATGCCGACTTTTAACACCCCTGTGAAAGAAGCCTTTTGATTCACTGTAACCTGCATTTTCTCCTTTTCCCAATGTTTTCTTTCCTTCCTAAAACAAATTTCATTTTTTTTTGGTCTTATTCATTTTTGTCGTTGGCAAATGCTTTCAATTTGGACCAGTCTAAAATTTTGTTGTCTGGTACAGAATTAAAATCATTGCATGGTACTGCACTCAAATAAACCGAAAATCTTTAACACCTTTTTGTTGTTATGGAAAAAACTTATATGTATATGTGACATCATGAAGTGACAGAGAGATAAACAACAGTGAACCATTTAAATTCTAGTTAGCGAAATTCTCTTTTTACAAATTTCAATAAATGTCAACAAGAGTATAAAAACAACCATAAAGGCATTTAATACGATCCTAAGTACCAATCTTATAGAGCGGCCCCGATCAGACCTGTCAACCTTCTTAAACTTCTATCATAATCATTCTGTTCTCATTTAACGTCAAATTAAAATGCACCAGGTGTGTTACGTAAAATCTTTTCTACAGAGTTCTAATTGTGAAGGTACGAGATATTCAAATAAATAGATTTGAAAATTGCCAATTGTTACCTTTAATGCAGGATACATAACCCTGTTTATCCGAAATAATCAGAGAAACAGCTACAATATTGATAAGAACACTGTACAGATGAAACGCCATTTTTGTTCGAAGTACGATTTCTAAGGAAGTGAATAGAGTGTACCGGACAAATTTACCTGCATGTCCGTGAAGTAGCGATTGCGGCTTACAACGATCTGATTGGTTGAAGTTGATAACTGCGTCACACAGTAGCAATTTTCAATGTTTAGAAAAGAATCCCAAAATATTGAAATACTTTGACAAGATTTCGTGTACATGTTGGTAAGGAAACAGAACTTGTTTAAGTGCGAAAGAGCTTTTCTGAAAGCAAGAAACAGAAAGCAAGGTGTTTATAGGAATGGCCTTCGGCAGTATTTTCAATCATCATTTAGGATAGGAATAGGCAAATCATTGATCAATTCGGCCCATAACTATGTCGACCCCATGAAAAGCTAGCACAATGTAAAACGTTAATCATTTGACTATGGAACAGAACTTCCTTTCTACATACATATAGTGCAAGTTGAGATACAATTAGTTTTTTAAGGTCAAACCATGAAGAACATGAAATTTTAATGATGAATCATGGTAGATTTAAAAAATAATCTCTCTGTCATTCAGTAAACCACGGTTAGGAGTTATGTGCCACAAAGAATAGTCATTTAGGGCAATACCACAAGTGATTTATTCATTGCACGTCATAACTCATATCATGGTTTATTGAATGGTAAACCACGATAGAAGATTATTTTGATTTTAGCATGACCAATTCTTTATGAAAGGAAACCAATTTTATACTTGGAGTAAAATCGTGTATGCAGATTATATTTAATACTATTAGTGAAATTGTGGATGCAGATTGTAAACACTGATTAACTTGCTTAATTTATACAGAATGACGTCGCTCTATGTAGACTAACATAGATTTTACCATGCTTTTGTTACACTGTGTTTGTAGTGCTGAATTCACATGTCATGTTAGAATCATCGTTTTATATCTAGAAATATTCTTGCAAAACCACCTGCAATCCCTTAATGATGGTAAGGAAAGAGGTTTTGGAAAACATTGTGGGAAAAGGAATAAATGCTTTTTACTAGCATTTTCTTCTTTTTTCACAATATTTTCAACCCATTCAAGGACATATCTCAACTTTTGAGACACATCTGAGTTTTTTTTTTCTGGAATAACTTTTAAGTTTTATGATAATAATTTGGACTAGTTTTAAATTGCTTGTCTGATAAAGAATAAACCTGTTATCATGCAATCAAAATAATTATGGACTTCTCCTTTAGAATATTTGCAGATGACAAATGTAGCTGAAATGATGGGATTATCTCCTAAAGGACTGAAAATATTGTGAGTAAAGGAAAAAACGCTTGTGTTGCAAGCAAAGCAATTTTTTTCCTTTCCCTCAATTCTTTCAAAGGCGATTTTATCTGGTCTGACGAAATGCCTACCAGTGATTTGTTTGACCGTGTTTATCAGGGTTGTTTGTGTGGTCAAGGTATAAAACTGAATTTCTGCTTATCATGTTAAGTATCCATAAGAATGCTAGACACATACAGGTAATAAACTGAATATCAGTCTGCATTTCACAGTGTAGCTGGAGATCAGACTGCACACTCTGATCTTGGATCTGTACTGCTTGCTTTATTCTATAAGTTTTCAGAGAATGTTTGACACACACCCTAGGGTTTTAATGCAAGATACAAATAGAAATACACTTTTTTGGCCCTAAAAACGTTTCCATATGTGTCTCATTTATTTGTACATGTCTGAAGTGAACTATTAACCCTTTACCACACAAGATTTTAGACTGGTCAACTTTGGAAGTATCTATAGAGGAAGTATAAGATTTAGCTGGTGAACATCTTTGGATTTCTGTTGGAAAGGTTAGAAAACTTAACGGGAATAGGAGAGAATGCTGGTTACCAGCATTTTCTCCTTATCCCACAATGTTTTCAAAAAGCCTCATCTACAGGGTCATGAAAACACCGGATTGTTTGGTAAGGGTTTAAAGAAAACAATACTAGCAAAAAATAGAAGCCATGCTTTGTGAAAAGGGGGCTTAATGCATCTGTATCTTGTATGGTGACGGATTAACACCTTACCAAACCACAAAATTGTAGACTTGTCCAAATGGAGAGCACTTGCAGACAACAAAATGACTGTGACTCAAAAATTAAAATTTGGTTTGGGAAGGGTAGAAAATATTGTGGGAATAGGAGAAAATGCTGGTTACCAGCATTTTCTCCTTTTTCCACAATCTTTTCAAAAGGCTTCTTTCTCGGGGTTATTAAAAGTCAGGATTGTGTGGTAAAGAGTTAAGATATCTGGAAAGAAAAAAATAAGCCTCTAGGTTTACCTTTTTCAATATTGCTACTTTCTTTTTTTTTTTTAAACAGAAAGGCATATTCTTGTTCAGGAATTGAACATGCCAAAGTCAGGAAAGGAGAACTTTTCCCCGGTCATTGCAAGGAAAAGGTGAGGCATTGTGCTGGTATTGTTACCAATTTAACTATTTTATCAAACTTCAAAATTTCGTACTTCCTCCAAATGATAGGATTTGCATACAACAATGATAATTATGGTGCCAGCAACCAGCATTTTTGCCTTTTTCCACCATGTTTTCTACCCTATCAAGAAAACTTTGAATATTTGAGCTACACTTTAATTTACTGTTCTAATGGCACATGATTTGAGTTTGGACAAGTGTAAAATTTTGATAAAGGGTTTTACATCCAGTTTTCTAATCAAAAACATCATTTAACCCTTTCCCAAACAATCCCTGGTTTTTACGGGTCTGGAATAGTAGCCTTTTGAAAATATTGTAGAAAAAGGAGAAAATGCTGGCAACCAGCATTTTCTCCTTTTCCCACAATGTTTTCTACCCTATCATAGACAGCAATCATCTTTTCAGCAAGAGTTGAATTGTCGTCTGCAAATGATTTCAATTTGGTCTAGTCCAAAAGTTTGTCGTTTGGGAAAGGGTTAATATTTTAGCTTTTACGAAATAATAACACTAATCTTTTTAACTACTCTGAAATAGCATGCATAGGAAACATTTTTGGAAAAGGATTAAATGCTGGTAACCAGCATTTTCATCTTTTCCCACAAAGTTTTTCTACAATTTTAAAGACCAATCTCATTATTTGAGCAACATTAACCCTTTCCCAAACGACAAATTTTAGACTCTTCCAAACTGAAAGAGTTTGCAGACGACAATTTTAACTTTCATAACAATGTTTAAAAATACCGGAATGGGTAGAAAACACTGTGGGAAAAGGAGAAATTGCTCGTTACGAGCAATTTCTCCTTTTCCCAAAGTGGTTTCAAAAGACTTTCTACTGCAGATACATAAAAACAAGGGCTTGTTTGGGAAAGGGTTAAATCTGTCACAAGCGAAATACTCTAGTTATAAATAAATCCTAAAATTTGTCATGCTGTAAAGTATTTAACCCATTACCACACAATCCCTACTTTTGATGCCCCTGAGGAAGAAGCCTTTTGAAAACACTGTGGGAAAAGGAGAAAATGCTGGTAACCAGCATTTTCTCCTTTTCCCACAGTGTTTTCTACCCTTCTCAGAACAAATTTCAATTCTTCTGTCACATTTATTTTGTCGTCTGCAAATGCTTTCAATTTGGACCAGTCTAAATTTTTCTTGTGTGGTAATGGGTTAAGTTTTACAAAAATTTTCTTTGAATGTTTTTTTAACAGCAAATTACCAGTACCGAAGAGTTGTGATGTGAAAAGAAAAAGGTTGAACAGCTCTCCCACAGCAAGTGCAAGCAATCTGAGACAGGCAATCCGAGGGTCGCCAAAAAGTTGTAGCAGAGTGCGTATTGCAGGCCATGATACAGGGGAAAGGAAAAACATTCAAGGTAAATAGAGTGATCCTATGCAGACTTGGGGTATTGCAGGACTTCTTACTTGGAGATTCTTTGTTTTGGAAAGCATCAATTTGGTTGTTTTAAAAACTGGTAAAAAGAAGTCGAGGAATGTAAGGGTAGATTGAAGACCAGGGCCTGTATTCACCAACAATTCTTAAGAACCGTCTTAGTGGTGTCCGTGGTCGTGAGGTAGAGCGTCGGCCTCGTAACCAAAAGGTCCTGAGTTCGATTCCCGGGAGCGGGTGTCACCTTTGGGATTTTTCATTGGCGCGAGTACTGGTGTAGTTCCTAGGAAGCAGAATCGAGAGAGATTAGTATAAGTTGTCAGAACTTGTTTCTCAATCGATGTAAAATAAATATGTTTAAACTTACTAAACTAACCGTCTTTGTCTTATTCTCCAGAATTTTCTACATTGGTAAGTAACACAACTCCTGATTGGCTAAACCATTTGGTTTAGCCAATCAGAAGTTGTGTGACATAAAAATTTAGAAAACCTTGGAGAATAAGGCTAAGAATATTCTCTAGAGTGCTTGGTGAATATGGGCCCAGGATTGCCAGGATATATATAAAATAAAGTTGGAAGAAATGCTGAACAGAAAAATCTAATATCTATGTTCATTACTGTATCTACATTTTATGTACAAGAACCAGTGTTCATAGCTGAAATAAAGTTACTTTTTGAAATACTGTAAAATTGAAATATTCATAAAAACTGGTTTCAATTCAACTGTTAATTAACTGAACTCTTTACCAGCCCTAAATTTTTTTAATACTTGTCCAAGTTGAAAGCATTTGCAGACAAACACTTATTTGTTGCAGAAATGATGGTATCTTTCTATGATAGGTGAGACAACAGTGTATTTACTCTTTACCAAACAACCAAATTTTGGACTAATCCAAATTGAAAGCATTTGCAGATGACAAATGTGACTCAAAAATTGAAATTTGATTTTGGAAGGGTAGAAGCACTGTTGGAAAAGGAGAAAATGCTAGTTACTAGCATTTTCTCCTTTTCCCACAGTGTTTTCTAAAGGTTTCTTTCTCAGGGTCGTCAAAAGAAGGGAGTGTGTGGTAATGGGTTAAATGAAGAAAATGCCAGTTACTGTACCAGCGAATCCTATTTTTCCTTTAATAATGTTTTTAAAAAGTTTTTTTCTCAGGTTAACTGTAACTTGGAATTGTGTAGTAGAGAGCTGTCTTAATTTGTTGTTACCAGTATTTGTTGTTACCAGTATGCATCTTTTCTCACATTTTTTTCCTAGGGCTTGGATGTAATTTTATATCAGGATAGACTTTAATATAACCTTGACTAAAAAATCAATGTTTTAATTACCCTGAAGAAGAAGGCTTTCAAAGGTATTGTGGCATAAGGAGAAAACGCTTGTTACTAACAATTCTTCTTTTTTCACAATGTTTACTTAAAAATAGAGATTGTTGTTTGATCTACATTAAAAATGCTTTTAGTTTGTTTTAGTCTAATTTTTGACAAGATGTTAGACTTGCCCAAATTGAAAGAACTTGAGGACAACAAAATAAATGTAACTCATTTATTGCAATTTGGTTTTTTGAATGATAGAAAACATTTTGGAGAAAGGAGAAAATGCGGGTTACCCGCATTTTCTCCTTTATCCAGAGTGTTTTCAAATGCCCTTTTCCTCCTGATCATTAAAGCTAAGGATTGTGTGGTAAAATGTTAACAAAGTTTTAACGTTGTTTGTCTGTTACAGCCAGAAGAAAGTTAATAAGTGAAGGCAAAATGCCTTTAAAGGATAAAACTCCAAAAATGCCAATTAGAAAAAATTTGAAAGATTTTTTGGCGGCACAGGACAGCCAAGAAGGTAAAGTATGGATTTAGCTTTTATTTTAAAGATATTTCTGTACTGACTCAAACAGGAAAGAGCAGTAAAAAAGGGGGGAAAAAATATAGAAAACGAAGTCAGTATTGGTATAAGAAAGAAAACGCTGTATTGGTTCCAAAGTACATGTAAGTAATTTTCAATCCTCAACTGTTAAATGTTGATGTTTAAATTTGTTTGAGATTTGTTAAACTTTAACCCTTTACCACCGCAAAACTGTAGACCTGTCCAAACTTGAAACATTTGCAGATGGCAATTTCATCGTGGCTCAAACAACGCAATTTTTTCTTGGAAGTGTTGTATTCTAGGGCTATGAAATTACTGGAGTACTTGGTTTAGAACAAATGCATAAATCTAAATAAAGTTTTGTTATGTTTCAGATATTGAGTTTAAATCAGACCAATCGGCTCTACAAAGTATACTTGATGGAACTGGTATACAGTCAACGCCATCTAGTGGGACCAGCTGTCATCAGGCACGCCACACTCTTGCTGCAGCACCTTTTCAGGTACCCGTAATGACTCTTGCCTTACCGTCTTTTTAACCCTTTACCATATAACAGAATTTTAGACTGGTCCAAATTAAGCAATTGCAGACAAAAAATAAATGTAAATCGAAATTTGTGTCCAGTAGGTAGAAAACAAGGAGAAAATGTTGCTTACCAGCATTTTCTCCACATACCACAATGTTTTTCAAAGGCTTCTATCTCAGGGTCGTAAAAACCCGGGATTGTTTTACTAAGGGTTAAAAGAACACCTTTGAAAACATTCTGAAAAAGGAGAAAATGCTGATAACCAGTATTGCTTCTCTTTGGACTTTCCTCCTATCCACTCGTTCCATTAAGGATACCATATTATGCTTGTGATGTGACTGAATGACCTTCACCTTGCATTCATGATAATGACAAGAAAGTGGAGCCAAGATACACTACACATCAACAATGAACAAAACAAGAACCCAACAGCAATTTACTCAAGGATGTCTGTATTTTATATTGAGAGTGCAGTGGAATGATTTTAAAGACATTAGAAATGAAATTTCATATGTACATATCAATATTTGCGATTTTGGATTGCGGAAAGAAGGGGAAAACCCATGATCCAACAAATCAGCGAGTGCTCCATTTCCCATGGTGAAACAATAATGTTAGTCTAACCTTCTATTTTTAGATAGGTGTGTGTAACTGACTAT